>OX387630.1:2500000-5000000 GCA_947568825.1 Sphinx pinastri | reverse complement strand
GATTAAAAGATAATCCGTCGTACATCTACCGCTATAGTTAATCATTTGAACCAATAGCGTATAAACAAACATTCCCACACTCAGCCGTAACTTTTTCCGATGAAACGACTTCGTCACTCCACATCGGCAAGAACAAATTGTCGGATAATGTAATGTATTAATTAATATCAGACGGAATGTTACATACACCGGTACAGGATGATAGTTCTCAGAATATCGACTTGCCATACCGGATTGTTACAAAACAGTCATTTATATTTATGTTTTATTCTGCAATACGGATTAAAATTGTTAATATTTTCGCTGTCATTCACTTTGTGACTTGACGTCGGGTGACAGGATTTTTAAGCCACTTGTATTAATACTAGTTGTTATTTGTTTTGTGGACTGCCTGAAATGTATTACGGTAAGGCTGCAATGCTGAGATTTCGGGTTCGATCGCGGGTCGGGCAAAGTGATATTGGATTATTCTATTCAGTATCATTCCCGGAGTCTGGAATTTGTGCCAGATATTTACCACGGGGATTGCTCTGAAGAATTGTTCGGACTTATTCCTGCTGCTGAGTTCCATCAGCGTACAACGCGGCAAGATTCCAAATTCCATCCACATCACCTCTGAGATTGGCAATCCACCACAGTACGTTCCTGCCGACATTTTTTACCACGTACTACAAAACTATGGAACCAATTGCC
This sequence comes from Sphinx pinastri, assembly GCA_947568825.1. NCBI lineage: Eukaryota > Metazoa > Arthropoda > Insecta > Lepidoptera > Sphingidae > Sphinx > Sphinx pinastri. Next base: position 4,999,307 of record OX387630.1, on the reverse strand, counting down.
GCCAGCAGCATTTCCGGACAAATACGACCTGGCAACCTTAAAAAAAAGAGCGTATTCTACCTAAAAGGCCGGCAACGCATCTCTTTCCCCCCTGGTATTGCAGATGTTTATGGGCGGCGGTGATCACTTACCATCAGGTGAACCGTAGGCTCATTTGCCCCCTATATCTTAAAAAAATGATATGGCGATAAGCTCGCCCCCTATCACATCATGGAACGGAATACGCACGGCGAAAATTGGGTGCACTAGTTACGCGTCTGCCTACCCCTTCGGGGATAAAAGGCGTGAGTGTGTGTGTGTTGTTGTTTTTTTAAATAGTTGTGACTTTTGAATTTGCTTTTATTTGTACAGAGTGTTCTTATTTCGTACTGATTTACTCAAAATATAATTAAAAATAAGATAAAATCAGTACTAGAGCAACATAAAATGCAAATGAGATCATTAAAACATTGCCGAAGTGATATTCGGCTAGTTTAAACGAATTTACGACCACAACCACAAATTAAATAAATTAAAGTCTTACGTCAATAACTTTGTAAAAATAAATGTTAATTAAAAAGAAGTCGTTTAATAAAGGTACTTAATGGGGCAATATGGCGCAACGAACTGGCCAGTAATTATTTTTACGTAAGTCAAGAGGAAAAAAATATTTTAAATAAGAATAAAAATTTGCGAACCCAGAAAAAAAAGCAATGTTCGTAGAATAGTGGACTCTGTATATATTGCACTCAGCATTCACAATTGCATCTTTCATTAAATTTTTAAAAATAGTTCCATTTTCAAATATTTGAAAGTCCGTCCTTCGTATAGATACTGAATAATGCATTAACAATCTTTAACTTTATCTCACGGCATAACTATCCCATAACTCATTTTATGCAACACGACACCGAAACACTTGCGTCAAATATTAATGTTTATGTTAGAATTCCGATAGTGTGGAGAATGCCATAAAACAAACTAAATGGAATAGATAAAGAGTAAAACGGAACGCTTTGGTATAATACAAGCTATTTTCATATTAGCTATCTATATATCTTTACGTTTTTCCTTTCTATATCATATTGTTAGTTCTTCTATATTTTTGTTATTAAATAAATAATTTATGTTACTACTCATCTATACATATAATAAAGCAGTAGAACCGGTGTGTCTGTACATTTAAAGAAATGTGATAAAATAGAAAGGGGGTGACTAAAGAAGAGTAATGAAACACAAATCAGCGATTTTTGTAATTCTTTTGTCTGTTTTTCTGTTTGTTTGTTACTGCACATCTCCGAAACTACTCAACGGATTTCGATGAAATTTGGTATGGAGATAGTTTGAGACAAAAGATATAGGCTACTTTTTATCCCGGGAAAATATAAAGCGTCTCTTTTATCACGGAAAAACTTTTCATGCGGGCGGAGCCGCGAGCATAAGCTTAAATATCATAACATTCGTAATTCAAAATCATAACGACTTTTAAATGCATTTTTACCACCAAAATATCAATATGAATTTCTCTAGAAATATTTGCTTGATAGTTCCTCTACATCATATTACGACGAGCTCCCTTACTCTAATACCCTAAATATTGTCAGTGTTGCCGTTTGACGAAAAAAAAAGGCGCTAGACTCTTTCAAAAACGCACTAAATCTTGTGAAAATCTGGCTAAATAGCGCTAAACAATTTTTTACTTTATTTTTCATGGGAGGGTGCTAGCGTGAGCAGTGTAAATAACTAGACCCATATTAAAAAAAGCGCTAAATCCGTCTCGAAAAAGCGCCAGTTTCCACCAGATATTTTTTTTGCGCGTACTTATCACATAAAAAGCGCTAAAGACCCTTAAAAAGCACTAGATCTAGCGCGAAAAGCGCTAAAACGGCTACACTGAATATTGTATTCCCGTATTTATGTACCACACAAAATGACAGGCCGCAGTCCCATTCGTCTGGCTGTATAGCATGGACAGTAAATATAGTGCGGGCGACAGTCCGCTGCCCACTTCCAATTGTCCTTAACTGCATAACGACTATATAATTATTTCGATGGTTGTGAGTGACGTCAATCAGTTCGGTTATCACACGCTGATCTATTTGTTAATGCGTGTTCGCGTTTACTTACCAATAATTTTATTAGTCACAAATGAGTATCTGGTCTTCAATATTCGAGTGTTTCTTCACAATTTCTAATTCTGTGTGTTTTTTCCGAATTAAAAACCTCATATGTTTCATTTCCCAATATCGAAATCGACTTCAGCACGGTTTACATACCTTGCTTTTTAATAGACGAACGATGTATCCCAAATATTTTTAAAATGTAGTTTTAACCAAACAAGAAAATTATTTAATCAATGTTACGTAACCGCGCATATTGACGTCCAAAAACGTCGTTACTCACCACGGACCACCACGTCGACACCTTAAACGTCGTCGTACGTGCTCCGGGGGCTAATTGTTGTATCTTTATTATTTGAGCTCCATTAACTCGACTCACTTTGTAAGCTGATATAATGGCCCGTGTGATATTAATAGGTATCGTGTTTCAAAACAGAGCTCTAGGCTGGAGCCCTCTACGAGTACTGAGAAGTGTTGTTCGGTTGCTATTTCTATCAAAGAAATTACTAATAGTTTTATTTTTAAAGCTATGTTGAAAACTTAAATGACATGACAGTAGAGAAATATGGATCAAATCTATTTTCGTATGCTAGAGTCCGTTTGGATAGATCATACCACTTCTCTGTATATATATATATATATATATATATATATATATATATATATATATATATTATTTGATGGTTAGCAATCAGTACAATGGCGTATTGTACCTAAATCAAAGGTCTGGTCAAGCACTTGCTCTTCTTCATTCGTTATATAATTAATCTTGTTTTTAAGACTTTAAACACTGCATCGTTACCTTGTTAGCGCAAAAAGTGCCGCCCTACATGACCCACATGCCCAAAACGGCGAAGTTGTTTCAAAGAATTTTGCAAGGAAAGTAAGAATCGATCCAGTTATTTTCAAGAAAGCGTCCAATTAATGCAAAGGCCCGTAACCTGCTCCAAATAAAGCTACGTGTCTTGACGTCCAACAGTTGTAAATTTGTTTGGAAGTACAGCAACATTCTACACATCAATAAAAATCAGTCACAAAAAAGCGGGTTTTGAATTTTTTAAAACACAGTTAACTTCCGTTTTACGCTTAAATTTATTTTTTTAGTAAAGATCGGTTACTTGACAACGTAATATATTTGAATTTGGAAGTTCCACTATACGTCGTAGCTTCCTACTTGTATTTTCATATTCAGCAGTAAAACAACGTGTTATGACGTCGAACACGTGTGTATTTGTATTCGGAAATAAATCATCGTATCTCGACGTAGAACACTTGTATATTTGTGTTACATGTATTATTACCATGACATTTGGTTAAAGAATTTTCGCCGAAACAAGGCGTTTATTTAATGAGACATTTAACATTGCAACGTTTAAATGCCAAGTTGTAATATTTATAAACAAAATACCGTATCGAATTTAAAACACGATTTATGTTATTTTAAACAACTGATTGGCGAGTTGAGAAAGTTATCTCGTGATAAGCGAAATAACTACATCAACAGCAGCAACACCGCTTAGAGCTTCGAATTATAAAGTACTGACAATAAACTGCGTTCCGCAAGTATGTGCTCTAGATCTAGATGCTGTGCGACCAGAAGTTTCTGATATTGATACCCACGGCGCAACATAAGTGTCATAGCATAAATTGAGAAATATTTTTATAAAAACACATGGTAATTTTGAGAAACATGCTGTTATCGAGCATTTTGGCATCATACGACACAAACATCAATAATTCAGTGCACGAGTAAAACACGATACCGCTTTCAATTTATCACAAACAAATTGCTTCTTGGAATGCCATCATGTACTTCACGATTTCAAAAATACGGCTTCGTATAAAAAACATATTTATTTGAACGATACATTTTTACTAAGGCTATAAAATAAAATACTTTATTCATCACGTAGGCGAACATAGTTGCACTTATGATAAGTCAAGATACATTAAATTGATTATATTAATTATTATTATTAATACCAATGGTCACTTATATTACTACCAACATTTTTATTGGGAATAAATCTATGATGAGAAATAAACAAAAACAAAAAAGCCAGCTCGGGCTGGCAGGAAAGGGGATATAAAAAAGAGATCATTTTATTAAAATAATGGGAGGAACGCGTCGCGATCCTCACCGGTAAGGACACTACAAGCCCTAGCCTATATCATTTGTAGCCATGATTTCCGTTATCGGTATTTATTTAGTCACTTAGTAATATTTTGAATTCAGTCGGCGTTAAAATATAATACTTACTTTTTGTACATAATAATATCGTTATTTAATGTCCAGGAAAATTTAAAGAAGTATAATATTGATTTCATTGAAAGGACGGGACGGTCACACAAAATTCGATCTCAAAATATACCATGAAATTAAAGGGTTACGATATTTATCTCCACTTAAAATATTAATAACATTAATTAAACACAGAATATTTAAGATCTGAAATAATTGGATTAAAACAAATATAACCAATTATCGTACCCAAGTTTGTACTTAAAAATGTCAACCGACCGAAACAATTTTTCTTAAACGATCTTTAACGGGGTCCAGTGACAGTACTGACAGATTTCACAAGAAATACATTACAACAACTTTCTTCCTCTCGTGAAATAACCTTGATGTCAAATAAAGAGCACTGGTTAAGCACTAATTAATAATATTGTTTTTTTTTTAATATTTACCAGAGATTTGTTTAACATAATGATGAAACTCCACCAAAATCCATTCAGCCGGTTTTCTGTTATACGCGTACGCGTTAACAGAAAAATGCTTTATTATATGTAAATTAATGTTGATTTATATCGATATACGTGGTTTATTGACACTTTGAAAAATGACTAATATTTCCCGGTTATCATAATATATTCCAACCGGATTTACATCTACCGTAATATCGAGTACATATACGTCCATATAAATAAACTCGCTAATGATTATAAATGAAACGTATATGTTTAACATAGAAATTATGTTCTTGATAACATGTACTTATTTGCATGTAAGTGACTTAAGGGCGCATTTACAAATTTCCGTAGTTTTGAGGTACCATTTATTGAATCAGGAGTTACGCTTATGAGGAGATCTTGGTATATAAATAAAGATTAAACATTCCTCTTTGCTTATAGCATATAGAAATTGTATGCTTCCATACAACATTATCACGTAAATACGTTTATTCTGGAGCAATAATCGCTGAAAATGACGAAAAATAGGGTCGGAATCGGAACCATTATACCTTAAACTAATGAATATTTTAATATAAAACCGAAACAATATGATGGCTTATATAGTCTTCTCGCTTTATGACTAATTATTTTCAAGTCAAATTAAATACTTTTCCAGTAAAGAGAATAAATATAACCTGAATTGAATTTCTTCATACATTTTCCAATTTCGGGCTGTCATTCCGCGCTGAGACGCGGCCGAGGAAGCACGGGTGTACAACTTTTTTTCAAAAAATAAATACGTAATAAATTGATCGCGATGTCATTATACTACGAATAAAATAGTTGATACTATTTCAAATTATTATTATTCAAAAAGCAAGTATGAAAATTTAATATTACAATAAGTCAATACAAATTTGATTTAATTAATGAAACATTCATTTATTTTAATGCAAATATTTAAATTTCATTATTAAAATGGCATAGTATTTTTATATTTACAAAATCGACAAGTTTTGCAGTATATGGTATTAACTATTTATCTATTTATAATTTTTAGTATCGGTGATTATTTATTTTTAAATTTTACTAGGTTTAGTTCGCGTTTTTGCCCGCGTTCAAAGCCTTTCCCGGTACAAAAATATCTAAACACTCAATACTACAGTACTACAGTTCAGCCACAACTACTGACTAGGCATGGCTGCTTCGGTGAGTAGTTGTGTCGTATCGTAGGTACCGAGGTGTCGGCTGTGTGTGCCATTGTGACAGTTGCCCGCTGGATACGGCTTAATATACGTTTGAGTTTTGCCCAGCCTGGAATGAGGAGCGCAGCGCTCTCAAAGCAGTCGTCAGAGGCGGCCTCCCGTTGCCGGCCGTCGTCGCTCCCATGGTCGGCAGGCAGGAGGTCTGGCGTGTGTTGGCTCACTTCTGCGAGATAGTCCTCTCGTAGAAGGAGAGTGCTGAGAGAGTTCTGGAACGCGAGGATTCCTCCCGCCGTCAGAGGAGACGTAGGAGGCGCCGGGTGGACGACTGACCGGCGTCTCCCACCCTGTGGATTGAAGGTGTTTGGAGAATTCCACCACGGTATCCCCTGCCTGTCGTAAAAGGCAACTTACAGTGGCCACCCGGGCGTCGCGGGCGGGTGCCGTCTCTAGCTTTGTCTTTTTAGCACATTGTTGCGACCCCCCTGATGGACAGCAGTGTGGCAGGTAGGCCTCACGCTGCCGTTGACGCCGAGAGCGCCGAGATGCACGGGGGCTCCTGAGCCTATATCTCACTTGCTTTACATGGATGATCTCAAGTTGTTTGCATCAAAACAAACAGAATTGATTGAGTCGTTAAAAATTACTGAAAGATGTAGCAAATAACTCAACATGGAGTTTTGTGTAGATAAATGTGCGGCTATCCATATGAAGCGAGGAGAGGTCGTGGTCTCTGGTGACATACAAGTCTTAGAGACTGTAAGACTTAGATCCCTTTCTGAGACGGAAACTTACAAATATCTGGGTATGCCTGAGGCACTGGGGATTATGAGTGCCGACGTAAAACAATCGCTGAATGACCGTTTCTTCGGCCGCCTGGCATTAACAGCGGTATTTAACAGTTTTTTGTCAGGTGGTAACAAGATTTGTGCTTTCAACGGTTGGGTTATGCCTGTACTCATGTACTCTTTTGGTATACTCAGAAAGAAAGACTCAGACTGAATTGGACGCCCTGGATCGAAAGTTCCGGACCCTACTGACTGCATATCGTATGCATCACCCACGGTGGTCAGTGATGAGGTTGTACATCCCGCGAAGATACGGGGCTGAGGCTTACTTAATGGACTTGCATAACAGCGAGGTATGCAATCTCAGGAATTATTTCCTCCACAGCGAAGTAGGCATGTATAAGATTTTAGTCATGGTGGATAAGGGATTTATCCCACTTTCCTTGGCGAATGAGAACTGGCGAAAACCTATGGCGATGGGCATTAGGGAACGCGATGTGATATGGAAGATCAAAGAACTATACGGTCGGTTCTATCGGGGCCTTGTCGTTTCTGCTCATGGGTTGATACCAGAGTCTCGACCAACACCTGCTGAAGCTCTCAATTGGTAGTTGGGTCAAGAGCCAGATGCAGAAAGTAGTACTTCTGGACACCGCAATGTCAATGTCTTTTTCTATCGCCAAACAGCAGTGTGCATGCACTGTAGTATTTCAGTTTGAAGGGCATTGTAACCAGTCTAACTACTGGACATAATGAGAGTTAACATCTTATGTATCAGGATGACGAGCGCAGTGAAATGCCACACAGTATTTTGTAACTCAACGTGCTGGATGGTGTTGCTACTGTTTATGGGTGGTCGTATCGCATACCACACGCATTGTGAGGAGATTCCTCACTTTGTATCCCTGACTATCGGTAGCTTGGGTCTTGAGCCTCGCCATCGGAGGGTGATACACTTTTTTTATATTTTTATATGTATAACCTAATTTTTTTTTTATATATATAAAAATGGTGGTAGGTCTCTCATTATGTAAGAGGCCGTCAGGGTGGGTACCACCGCAATGTCTATTTCTACCGCCAAGCAACAGTGTGCATGCACTGTTGTGTTTCGGTTTGAAGGACATTGTAGCCAGTATAACTACTGGACATAATGAGACTTAACATCTTATGTCTCAGGATGACAAGCGCAGTGGAATTCAACACAGTACTTTGTAAGTCAAGGTGCTGGATGGTGTTGCTACTGTTTATGGGTGGTCGTATTGCTTACCATCAGGCGAACGGCATGCTCGTCTCGTCATTCAATGCAATTAAAAAAAATGTCTATTACATGATGAAATTATAATAATAATTATTATTAAACATAATTGTAAACATTCGACAATTCCAAAAAAATAAATATGGATGAGTAAAATAATAACTTCAAGTATTAAGATTAGCTCGTTCAAATGGAAAATCTAGTTTAAATCGGTTTCGATGTGTGCGCGTGTAGCAAAGCGCGTTCTTGTCATTCAAATATCTAAAATCGAAGATGTCAAAAATGTAATAGCGTCCTTAAATAGACATTGTCCTTGGATAAGTTTATAGAGTTGTTAATGCATTATTTACTCTGCAATAGTTAGTACACTCTTACCTAAAAAAATCTTAATGCTCAATATATAATATACAATGAGTTTTCTTCAATATTTAAATACTAGATATGTGCACAACCTCTTCTGCTGATCTGAGATCTGTGTGAGCCTGAAAAGTTTTAAAGTAAATTGCAAATATCGTAAAATGATACTAACTTTTCCGATATCCGATTTAAATGAAACAAAAACTATATTCTTGTCCTAATTATAATCTATTCACTTGTTAAAACTATATGAAAATCTGTTCAGCAGTTTTAGAGATGTACGCTAATAAACAAACAGAAAAACAGAAAAATGCATTTTATTACTCTTCTTCAGTCATCCCCTTTCTTTTTAAATACTTTTATTTCACTGTACGGACGCACCGGGTTCAGCTTGTTCTATGTATACGACCAGCCCGTCTCTCACTTGATTACGTATGGAAAAAATGATTAGGTATATATTTATTATCCGAGTGGGCGGATGAGCTGGCGGTAAGCGGTCACCGCTGCCCGTGGACTTTAGCAATGTTAAAGGCACAGCCTAGATACTGCCTACCGCAAAAATTATGCAACAAAATAGTAAAATTATGTAAGTTCATCAAACGACAATAAAAACCATTTGAAACATCCTGATTAATTTCTTGCTCTTCAAAATAGAGTGTGCAATATACAGTGTATATATGTAAGTTCCAGCCTATCAAAAGACGAGGATATTTTCCTTAAATAAAACCTGAAGATGAAGAGAAGACCTGAACCTTAGTGCGCACATTAATAATAATATAGCTTTTTTTTATTGCTTTGAATGACGAGACGAGCATGTCGTTCACCTGATGGTAAGCGATACGATCACCCATAAACAGTAGCAACACCATCCAGCACCTTGAGTAACAAAGTACTGTGTGGCATTCCACTACGCTCGTCACCCTGAGACATAAGATGTTAAGTCTCATTATGTCCTGTAGTTACACTGGCTACAATGTCCTTCAAACCGAAACACAACAGTGCATGCACACTGCTGCTTGGCGGTAGAAATAGACATTGCGGTGGTACCCACCCAGACGGACTTTTACATATGAGAGACCTACCACCAGTAAATAGCTTGTAAAGATGCATGTTTTGGATTACTATCTAGCCCTAGATTACTCAATTCTGATGTTGTGAACTGTAATGATTGTAATCTGTTCTGCATATTAAATAAATAAACAAAAATAAAATAAAAAACCTGATTCAAATAGTTCAAAGGAGATGTCCGCTTTTTGTATGGGTGCTGAGCCTCAAAATCTAACCAGGCTCAAACTTTTGGATATTAGAGGGGAAAAAATATGGATCTCATATCTATTTTACAGCAATATTTTTATACACATTTATCTATAACAATCTTTTTTAAAAACGTTCATTTGAAGTTTAGTTTTTAATCAAAATAAAATTACATAAATCTCAAATCGGAAGACTAATACTACACGATTTATTGCAAATGCCTAGTTTTTGGGATTACTATCCAAATATATATAAAGTATCTTGGTTAGAATTTTAGGCCCGTTTTTGGACATGTCCTTTGACGTACTTCAAAATACTTAAAAAATATCGTCAGAAATACCCTAGCTTCACGTATCGCAATCGTTGGGCGATGCACTTTATCTTGTTTACAAATAGAACATACTAGATGCTTATTATAGGAAATATTTTCATTCAGATTGAATTTATTTCAATGAGCTATCGACCTGGTGTTTGTGAATCCATGTTTATTGTTTATCATAAATGGATCTAATGGCATCTACGTTTCAAAACAAGCTTCATTAGAAAATATTTACGCCTTTGTTAATCTAAAAATTTTTAGGCACTTTAGCGCGCACGTTGATGGAATTTCTTCTTATGGAGCCTTTGGAATTCCACTGCTGAACATAGGCCTCCCCCAAAGATTTGATTCAATTATTTAAATAAAAATTAAAGGCTATTTCTTGATATAAATGATTCTTATAAATACAAAATGTAGAGTGCATTGTGTTATCTCAAAAACTAATAAATTTTCTATTAGATCTCAGACAAAATTCTAATTGGAACCTTATTATCAGTTTGTTTGTAATACTATAAACTTGAAATCTATTATCTCAATATATTCCTATCGATATGTTTTACGATCGTAGGAGACATGGGTTCACAAAAGCAATAAAACTAAAATCACCGATAAACTGCGTTATTATCATATTTGATATTAATATATTTATATGTGAAAGTTTATGAAGATGTCTGTATGTTCGTCTGAAGTAATTTCTTAAAACCTGATTAGATTGAATAAGTTGGATTGATTGATAATTGGACTTTTATACCGGAAACAATTCATGGCACCGTACGCAAAAGCTATTCATAAACAAATCTCGTTAATTATTTCAGCAAACATTTGATGCAAATGGCAGCATGCTAAGTGCTGAAAAAAGAAGAATTACTTAGCGCGAAACAAACGTTGTTCACAGTGCAATTGTTAACCAAAATCCTTTCCACATCGTTCATTAGGAACAATTCGCTAATGACGCAACGCACGAAAATCAAACAATATAACACGTTTTGTTAATTTATGTAACAATACTTACAATAAATCATTTGATTTTGTATTTTCCATATAGTATTTTAATACCAGCGGAAAATTTTAGAACTCATAATATTTATATAAACTTTACATAATAGTTATTTGCCGTACTAGTCCTGTATTATATACTGCCCACTTTTGAGCACGGGCCTCCTCTACAACTGAGAGGGTTTAGTCCTTAGTCTACCCCGGAGGCCTAGTGCGGGTTGGCAGACTTCACATCTTATTTAGTTACAAATATTAACTAACCATAAAGTATAACAGCACTTAATACTCAACGGGCTTTGAACATATTCAAAGTATGTATAGTTGAGGCTATTGAAAATATATCATACGCGATAAACATTTATTTAAAAAATAATTTACATTAACAAAAAATTGTCGCATTTCAATCTCTTTAAAAGCCAAATACTTTATCATACGTCTGCCAGACTTCTGTATACTTGTATCCTTTATAAATAAACACATATGATCAAACGAAAACAGACAAGAAATTGTGTCAAAAAATATTAATCACTATATTTATCATAGAGGCCAAGAGCGTACCCAACGTATCGGTCTGCAACACTGGAAAATTCCCCTGGACACAATTTAGTAATGACTAGTTCTTATGTCATAGAGATAAAGTTCAATTTGTTGGAGACGGCGCCGTATACACCAGACAGGTTAGGGAGGTTATCGAGGACTGCAAGACGGTTGCATAATGAGTCTCGTGCTCCTTTCTTTCCAACTAGCGCGTGTTTTGACACCGTGTCGATATCCGGGAAGGGTTACGAACAAATTGGGGTTAACCAAAGAGTTCTAAGATTATATAGAGCGGACATTGGGAAAATTGACATACAAAAATTTTGAGTCTGTTCGTCAGTAACTCAATCTACCGTGAAATGACAAAATACCTATCTAAAATTCATTAGAACATACTTTGACATGGTCGTAATGCGTATATTGGCATATTTCCTTCCAAAATATTGTTTTCTTTATAAAATGTAAGCACACCGAGGCGTCTTGTTACAAGGACGTGTCAGATAAGACAGCGACTTATTACCAATTGGTAATAACTTTTGGACGAAAAATTTGGTCCTAATGTCCGGTCTATAATTATACTGTTTAATCTGTTTGGGGTTAACAATTAACAGCACAATAAACAAAGTGCTAAATAATTAGTCGACAAAATATCAGACACGCAACTTAGATGATGTAAGGAGTAAATTAAAATCGACATTACCCGAAATGGAAACAGATAAATGAATTACCTTAGTTATTCTGACTCAGTAAACGTAGTACACAAATGTCGAAACTAAAAGAATTATGTTACGTAATCGATACATTTACAACTGCCTATACTAAAATAGATGTGTCGGAACCATTGATGTATGGGTTTTTTTTTACATATCAATGGTCGAAACACGTTTAAATTTTATTTTGACAAATTTACAATAAATATATTCGTACGGGCAATGTACAAATCTTTATGATTAATTTAAAAAAAACAGACCGTCAATCTAAATGTTTTTTTTTTCCAGTTCAACCTAGCACCACAGCGTGACAAAAAGTCGTCGATAAGTACGAATTGCTTTACCACCAACTGGTCTGATCCTGTCTAATAAAAAGTTGTGACGACTTTGAGCAACTGAACCATCATTTTTTTTTTTTTATCAAATGGCGCCATTGATCGTTTTTAAATCAACCGTCTACGATCCGTCTGATTACGCCTATCCGTTATTGAGACCTTCGACCTTCGTATCATCTCTCACGTTGTTTTGATTATTTTGGTCGAATGTCTAACCAGTCCTTGTACTTTGAGTACTTAAAAGAAAAATATTTGAAACAAAGCTTACATTTTTATCTACATTCTATAAACTAACAGCTACTTCTTATAGTTAAAAAGATGTCCTTTATTTAATGGACAAATGACGTAGGCTACACTCTATTGGAACCCTTCCACTCAGCAATTAAGACAACTACACCACATCAAGTCTTCATATACTCTGTCATCAATTAGGTAATATAGAGCAAAATTGCTCCCTCTTACATAAAAATCAGTTCTACTGTTCTAACAACTCTACAGTTCTAATGCATCGGATCAAATGTTCAGTATCTAAATTAGATCTACCTCTTGCAGCTAGGTTTCAATTAGCTATAAACCACTCAAAACCAAAAACACGACAAAAAAATCTAAACACAAAAATAGGTCAAAAAGTCTAACACAAATAGCCTTCACATACTTTATTGGACTAAATTGATATATCTGAGTCTCTTAATAAATTCATTGCTCATAGTTAATTAAAACTGCTTGCGTTAGATGAGACGTTGAAAATTCTAGAACATTCCAGGAAAAATGTGCGAGAAATGTCGTTACTAGGGAATACCGCAAATGCCGGTGAACTGACCGATATTTTAGAAATGTACCGCTTGATTCTGAATGCGTCATTAATGCAGATTCATTGAATATTTGAAATGAATAGTTCTGTAAGATTCAAAGAGGCTTAAGTATTATGCAACTATAAATAACTTAGTTACAACAAATTACTATGACAATATAATCTTATACCTAGGTATGTAACAACGTTCAATCAATCAATACATCCAATCCAAGAGCATCTTTTACCGAGCAAATTATTTTTTCATAGTTTCAAAGGAAAGGTGTACTAAGGAGAATTAAATTTAATAAGGGCATGATCTCTTCAAAAAGTCCTTACTGAGACCTAAATTTAATAAGTGTACGATCTCTATTTTTATTAAAACTGTAAACATATAATAATTTCCGTTCAAATTGAAATATTTTTTGTTACCAAAGATCTCAATATCAGCAATAACTTATATGATAGGATGTGCATCCTTTACCACTGTAAAGGAACTGTATTTCGCAGGACCTTCGTAAAGGTCAATTAACAACATTGCGTTAAGGTCAGTGGGGTGATAATATTTTCCTCTAATTACCAATTCATCGAACACACCACATCCTTCAAACATAACTTAATATAGAAGTTGAATTGTATGTTCTATTACTCGTATTAATACGACATAGAAATATGGAGACTGAGAATTAGAAATGTTACGCACGAGTTTCAATCAAGTCAAGCGATCAAAATCTGTGGATTTTTATGTAGTACCATATAGTATAGTATAGTATACCATATACTGGTGGTAGGACTCTCATATGTAAGAGTCCGTCTGGGTGGGTACCACCGCAATGTCTATCACTACCGCCAATCAGCAGTGTAGATGCATTGTTGTGTTTCGGTTTGAAGGACATTGTAGCCAGTGTAAATACTGGACATAATGCGACTTAACATCTTATGTCTCAGGATGACGAGCGCAGTGGAATGCCACACAGTACTTTGTAACTCAAGGTGCTGGATGGTGTTGCTACTGTTTATGGGCGGTCGTATCGCTTACCATCAGGCGCACGGAATGCTCGTCTCGTCATTCAATGCCATTTAAAAAAATTAAAAAAATGTTATTGTGCAGTACAGTTAAGAAATTTAATAAAAACAATACATCGCTTGCAAAGGCAAAAGCAATAACAGTATAAAAGAAACGGTATAAGATTCTTGAAATGGATGGAATACATACATACATACACACATAGTATCACGCCTCTATCCCATAGGGGTAGGCAGAGACCATGGATTGCCACTTTGCTCGATTCTGGCACACTACTTTCGCTTCCTCTACCCTCATCAATCTTTTCATGCACTCCCGCCGGTTCAGGGTAATTTTGACCTGGCCCTTACTTAGAATTTCAGATATCTGATATCTGACATATCTAAAGTTCGGTGCGGTCGACCCCTGCCGGCCCTTCCATCCACACTCGCCTTATATATCCTCTTTGTCATTCTCCTATCATCCATCCTTTCCAAATGCCCAAACCACCTTAGCATACCATTCTCAATTTTGGTCACTACATCCTCTGTCACTCCACACATGTCCATCACCATAGTATTCCGCACTCTATCACACACAGTCACCCCACACATGCGTCTTAACGCTTCTTCTTCTTGGATGGAATAAAGATTCACAAAACATAACCAACGCGCCCTTAAACTCTAACCAGTGCAACGCACTTGATTAACATTGACAATAACGTCATACTGATTATATGTACTGCGTATACATCAATTAATACATTTTTAATGAAAACAAACGAGTTTAAAGTGATTTACAACGTGATGATTCGTCAATTTTTAAACCAGTGCTATAGGTACTAATTAGAATTTCTAGCATCTTCATTATAACACGCCTGTTTAGTCCAAATATCAAAATAATTGTATATTTACTTCTTTATCTCTAACAACTCACTCCCACACGGAACGTAACAAAAGATCGTCTTGCTGACTCACATCTCAAAAATAGATGTTTAATTAAACAGGTACACACGAGAATGATGATATAAGCTCTCTCGCGTGGGACAGGCTATTGTTACCGCCCACACTCCGCCTTCCCATCATGAGAATTAGCTTCACTGAGATGGTTAATGCGTATTGGGTGTTTTGAATCATACATTTTATTTATTTGGGACAAAATAACAGCAACACGTTTTACGTTAGTTTACATACAAAATTAGTAGATAAACGTAACTATTTCCCACAGCTAAAAACAAAATGTACTGCAGCATGCTAAATATAATACCGAGATTGGTTTCTTTATTTAGTTTTTAATTCTTATGATGAATTCATGAAGTAATTAACATACATAGCTATAAGTATCTAACGACTTCTGTTGATAAAAAGTATTATACTTTAATCTACCATGGTGAACACCTGACTGTGGAGTCATCCAAACCTTGTCTCAGTCGGATAGCCAGGGTGCTGCACAAGCAGGCAGTGTTAGCTAGGGCTCTATACTATATTCCAAAAAATCTAACCAAAATAACAGTTAAAAGCAATCACTCATATCGTATAAAGACTACCAAAACACATTTAGTTATAGATAAAATTTAATTTACAGATATTGTTAATTCCGAAATATATTGCCCAAGAAGCGCACGAGGTTTCTGCATGTGCTATAAAGTATTTTTCAAAGTGCCTTCGCAAAATAGATCCCGGACACAGTCAATAAAGAAAATTATACACAATTTGTAAAGGATCCTCAAGAACACTGTACGTCAATTGAGATGAGAAGGAAATAAAATCCAGATCCCTCCTACGGTAATAACATAAGTATCGTGTAAAGACTTTAAACATCGAGAATAACACAATGGTTAGAGGTTAAATATTATGAACAAGGGTTTTGACAGGAAAAGAGGTTAAAAGTAGTTCATCATCATAATCATCAGCCACATGACATCCACTGCTGAACATAGGCCCCACCTAAAGAGTTCTAGACGGAACTGTCAAAAGCGGCCTCCATCCAGCGTGTTCCTGCGACCTTTATCAAGGCGTCTATCCACCTTGCAGGTGGACGTCCGACGCTGTGTTTGCCAGTACGTGGTATCCACTCGAGAAGGTTTTTGCCCCATCTGCCGTCAGTTCTTTGAACTATGTGCCCTGCCACTTCAGCTTGCTATTCCGCTGGCCTTTGTCAGTGACTCTCATTCTTCTACGGATCTCCTCATTTCTGATTCAATAGCGTAGATAAACTCCAAGCATAGCCTCTCTATAGCTCACTGAGTGACCGTGAGCTGTCTTAGATGGCCCATAGTCAGAGGCCACGTCTCAGTGCCGTATGCCCTCACTGGTAACACACTTTTGAAGACTTTTGTCTTCAATCAATGTGTAATTCAAAAAGTAATTGATCTAAACAAAATAGACACCTTTAATTATTATGTTTACAACATCGAAAATGTTTTAAAATAGTAACTATTAAAGGGGTTTAAATTAATACTGACCTTAACAAAATGAAATAGAAGCCCTTAGCGTTACGCTAAATATGATACCAACCAAGGCAAAAGACAAAGAAATTAATCCGTAATCTATACTAATATTATAAAGAGAAAGATTTGTATGTAAATATGTTTGTAACGAATAAACTCAAAAACTACTGAACGGATTTCGATGGAATTTGGCACACGGGTAGATCATGTCCTGGATTAACACATAGGCTACTTTTTATCCCGGGAAAATATTTTTATACGGGAAAAACTTTTTTACGCGGGCGAAGCCGCGAGCAGAAGTCCAGTCTGAAATAATTTCTAAAATTGCAATACTTATGCGGTTATGCCATATTTTTATCCTTTCTCCAAAACTTATTCAAATAAAACTATTGTACTCTTCAGATGTTTACATAGTCAGTCACCGTCAACATTGGGTCAATATCTTTAAAACTTAATGAACAGATTTTAAATACATGAAGCTACACTGTGTATTATGTAACCTACATGATTAAAACAGATAAAATGTGAGCATATTATATCGATGGAGGTCATTGTTGTTCAAAACATAAAATAGAGGTGTATAGTGGAGAGAAGGAGGAATACTATGTCTTATATTTAGTTTATTCCGTCGTAAATCATCTAAATGTATCGAAATTAGCTAAGAAAACATTTTTAATAAAAAATTAATGGTTTTGGCTGATCGATATCACCTTTTGCAAAATTAACTTACATACGCATACTCATGCCTTTTATCCCCGAAGGGGTAGGCAGAGGCGCAACTACTGCACCCACTTTCGCCGTGCATATTCCGTCCCATGGTGTGATGGGGGCGAGCCTATCGCCATATTGGGCACAAATTCCAGACTCCGGACTGATACTGAAAAGAAAAATCCAATATCACTTTGCCCGACCCGGGTATCGAACCCGAGACTTCAGCATTGCAGTCGTACCATAATACAACTACGCCACCGAGGCAGTAAATTAACTTGCAAACATCAGTGAATCATTTCGACAACGCCGTTTTATTTTAAAATAACATGTTAATGTCTATTTTAATTCAAAATACGATTGTATCAAATCTAGCAATACAAAATTGGAAATATTTGGTAAAATCGAATAACACAATATATTCTTACCCCTTACTAAAAAGCTTATAACATTGGTATCCATGTTCCGAAGACAATGTAGACAGAAGCACAGGCAGAAACTAGTCTACAAAACTACAGACTGTCTGATGTAACATTTCGAAACGAATATCTTAGCAAAAACAAGTATTTTAATTACGCAGTGGGCTATTAAAATATGTTAATGTGAACGACCTGTATTGCTGATGCGGTGTGATTACTTTATAACCTATGTATCCGAGGCGGAATATGCTTGGCGAAAAGTGGCTGCACTAGTTGCGCCTCTGCCTACCCCTTCGGGGATAAAAAGGCGTGAGTATGCGTATGCGTATCCGAGGCTTGATAAAAAAGGTTAAGATAACCGACTTCAAAAACGAGGTTTTAAATTCGATGTATGTAGTTTTAGACCTCTAGGACGACGATTCTAATTCTTTCCTTGTCTATAAAGAATGGACCCCCAAACGATATTTCTAACTTAAAGGAACTCACAAAAACCGCGATAACGACCATAATTTCACCTTCTAATTTCAAATACATGGAACCATAAACAATAAAAATAAAATTGTGTTTTGCTATAGTAAATAAATATTTATTAAATATAACTTTCGTTTCAATAAATAATACACATTCCACGAGTTGAATCATTCAACACCCAACGTCTCATCACTTAACGATTGTTTCTTTTGTTATTTATATTGTTTATTTTGTAAACGTTTCAGTTTAATTAACGTATATATTAACTAATGACGTCATTCGAACTCATTTACCTAAATTATATATACACCTGTTATATATGGTTGAATGATTTAAATAGTTAACACATTAGTATAGCTATTGTAATATCATTAATCTATTCATATTGTGATAATTTGCCTCTCTGACTACAAAATGTTATTGTGTTTTAATTTATTACTGATGCTCACTTTCAGATTTTAACCTGGCTGAATACAAAAGTAACACAATCGAGTAAAAGTAAAACACATTGTAAACAAAGTAATATAATGAATAATGTATGATTGATAAATGTTCATCATCATCATCATCATCAGCCACATGACGTCCACTGCTGAACATAGGCCTCCCCCAAAGATTTCCAGACGGACCTGTCAAAAGCGGCCCGCATCCAGCGTGCTCCTGCTACCCTTATCAAGTCGTCTGCCCACCTTGCAGGTGGACGGCCGACGCTGCGCTTGCCAGTACGTGGTCTCCACTCGAGAACCTTTTTGCCCCATCTGCCGTCAGTTCTTCGAACTATGTGCCCTGCCCACTGCCACTAAGAATCCCCGGGTACGATAAATGTTACACTATAGAATATAAAAAGCATTTTTTTGACTGAAAATCAACTCTAAATCAAATAGACAAAACACAGTTTACGTTAATAAATTTATTCAAAATATTTTGAAGTATTAGCAACGTTTACTTTATAAACGAAATAGTATGTGGATCTCTTTACAAATTCAAAACTGGACTAATTTACCAGGAGTAGTTAAAGAGATATAATATATCTGAAAAATCGGTGCTCGAAATTTATATCCCGGTCGCAAGGACAATCAAAAATATTCATTAACAGGAATAGGGACAAAGCCAGTATTCTGATACAATACTCACAAAATAAACTTATTCACGTTAACCATAAACAATTCCAAACAAAAATTATCTAGGGCACATGTGTTTCAAAAACTCAACAAAAATTTGTACATTAATTTGGTTTTGTTAACAATAATACTATACTAATAAGCAAACATTAATCTCAAAACACAGGAAACAGTTCACTCATATTTAACAGTGGTATTTACTGTTTTGTGAGTAATTTAGCATCATTTTGTTTATTATTAAATGCTACAGCTTGTCAACTAGAGTACGTTTACTACCTTTGTATTCGTATACTGCACTTGCTTGTTTGTCGGTAACCATGATATAAGCTATTTCTTCAATTGAACTTGAATCAAAATAGAACATAGTAAAAATAGGAATACCAAAATAGCAGGCAGTGAAACTAAACGACAAAGGAGTAAACAATCTGTAGAATCCAGATGGACTGCAGTAGAGTTTTAAATAAAACAATAATTCTTAGCAAAATAATTAACCATTCGAAACTAAGCTCTTAAAATCATTTATGGCATCATAAGTAATGAAATTAAAGCCAAACATGCATTGAACGTTCTGAGTGACAAATTACCTGATGCCATACCATATCTAGTCTTAACTAAGCATGAATTACCAATAATTGACATACAGACAGCAGGAGCCATCAGTCATGCAGCAGTCATGCTTCTATGACTCTAATACGGTTCTGAAGAAGTTATTATTCAAGATATAGATACATTTGAAGACAATGATGTTGTTATTTAATTGTAGGTTGTCGATATGTATTTAGGCAATGTTAAACTGACAGCGGTCAAAATTAATTGTGAAGTTGATGACGTCTCGAACAAAGAAATAGGGCCAAAATACTTTATGCCAAATATTTGCACTTTCTATCATGGTTACATAGATTTTGGGGGATTCTATACACTCTATGTATCGCTAAACATTGTCATCCACGAAGTGATTTGTATTTTGGATCAACCTTACAAATTACAAATTTTGCGGTGTAGGTACAAATTATCAATATAATGAGTTAATCTGGGGACAACGGTGTTGGTTAGACAATAAGTTAGACTATTTAATTTATATTTTGCATGTAAGATGTATTGTGTAACTGTTTGTTGTTCTAAATAAAAAAAAAATAAAAAAAACCTGTAAACTCTAGTTGATGAATATTTCGCCATAGAATTAAGATTGTACAGATAAAATAATTTTCTATTGTTATCAAATTAGCTATCTAGATCCGCAGTGGGCGGATCTCGAAAACCGACACGATAGTTTCGTATTCGGTGCTAGAACTGCGAACAATGCATACAAGTGAGATGCGAGAAAGTAACCCGGTTACCAACACTGACCGGGTAGCCGGCAGAGAAAGCCTTCAATATCGATTGATCGATTTTCGATCGAAGTAATCTGTCGACGTTCATTCAATGTTAAGAAAGTAAATCATGCGCGTCGTTTTAATAATTTAATTAATATTAGAGTTGATTTTTTTTCTTTGTGTTAATTTTGATACGAATAATAATTTTGATGGTATTAGAATAGAAAATGTCTATACTAATATTATAAAGAAAAAAAAATATTTTTGTATGTCTGTAACGAATAAACTGTAAAACTACTAGACGGATTTAAAAATTTCTTTCACCAATATAAAGCTACATTATCAGCGAGTAACATAGGCTACTTTTTATTCCAGGAAAATATAAAGCGGGACTTTTATCCCGGAAAAACTCATTCACGCGGGCGGAGCCGCTAGCAAAAGTCTAATACGTAATAAATTAGACATTCAAAGTTACAAAAATATTGTAAATATAGAAATAAAATAAAAATAATTTAAACGTACACTAGGAATTGTGTTTTATAACAGATCCCAATTAAATAAATTTTATATAATTTCGACGTCATTAGACGTCTAAGTGAGGATAACTGCTGCCGTTTAAAAACAGGTTTCCGCACCACGTGCACGAATATCAATTATTACACTTACATAAGTACACGTT
This sequence comes from Sphinx pinastri, assembly GCA_947568825.1. Lineage (NCBI taxonomy): Eukaryota > Metazoa > Arthropoda > Insecta > Lepidoptera > Sphingidae > Sphinx > Sphinx pinastri. Next base: position 4,977,823 of record OX387630.1, on the reverse strand, counting down.
GCTATTTTAATACTTGAACGGAATACTCAAAGGTTATCGGAATATATTAGTCACTAAAAATAAGAAGAGCTGTGACCTTCATAGCTATAATTTAATGGCCTTGCGAACGATGAAAGTTCGGAATTTATATTACAAAACAAAATATTAATACGTAATATTCTTGATTAAAATATGCATACAAGAGACGATCTCACATCCACGATGGTTTTACTAAAACTCACATTTCGTGGAACTTTACGCGATTTCGTCTGAGTTTTTGTAACTTGCATATCCATCTAACTATGCCGGATACAGATACAGATTAATGATAATACAGATTCCGGAATTTTTACGAGAAACAGGGAAAATCATGATATTATTCTGAGAAATTCAAGACCATTCTTAGAGATTTGAACTATACTGTACTTATAGGATGCAATATAGCATTAACGAATACATTTTTTGCTCTTTTCTCCTAAACAAATTAGAGTAGGGTTTTTTAAATTACCAGCGAATAGTTCACAAGTTAATAATAATAATAATACCAGCCCTATATTACATACTGCCCACTGCTGAGCATGGACCTCCTCTACTACTGAGAGGGTTTAGGCCTTAGTCCACCACGCTGGCCTAGTGCGGATTGGTAGACTTCACATACCCTAGAAATTCTTATGGAGAATTCTCAGGTATGTAGGTTTCCTCACGACGTTTTCCTTCACCGTTAAAGCGAACGATAATTTATAAACAATACACCCATAACTTCGAAAAGTCAGAGATGTGTGCCTTGGTTTTGAACCTCCGGACATTGTCTCGGCAGACCGTTCCATTCCCAACTGGGCTATCGTCCACATCCAAGTTAAGATTAAAGTTAATATTATAAATGACGTTCTCGACAACACAACAAAGAAGTCGGTGAAAAAGGAGGGGAATGTTTAAAATAAAGTATTACAAACATTTAAGAGCATTTTGAATTGCGTATTCTCTTAGATTTCTCTTAAAAGAAAGTCGGAATAGACATTTACATTTTAACACTTGAAAGTAGGCAATGTCAAAACATCCTATTGCTATAGATGTATTTTTCGTCGGACTCCGGAGACATATATTTTTTTATATCGGAAAAATGCTTAATATTCACAGTTCAAGCCACCATACTGCAAGCAATTACAACCGCTTATAAACAATGGCAAAGGAATTTTGGATGATCTGCAGACTTCCAAGTAAAGTGTGGGCAATGGAGTCATATTTTCAATTGTTCAATATAGAGTTAAATATTGCTGATATAAACAAATATGAATGTCAAAAGATCGTTACAAACTGGCTTTTAAACTTATCTTATGATAAAACAGAGGGACTCCTTAGAGTGATTCCATAAGTACCAAATGACAGATACACTCACTCATCACTCACTCATACACTTACACACACACACACGTACACACACACACACACACACACACACACACACACGCACACAAAACACACCGGCACACATATGTAATGTAATATGATGTAAAGCTTTTTTTTATTTTTTTTTATTGCGTTTATTGTATTGCCATAATTGTACCTATATAAGTTCGGATAAAGTATGTGATACTGGGAGGTTGCTGGTACCTATAGCACAGGGTCTCCTATTTTAGGTATCAGCAGAACGCAATTTTGTAAACAGGTAATGGTTGGCAATAAATAATTTAATAATTATTAAAAAAAATGAAGCGCCTAGGGCTACATAATTTATTAAATATTTTAAATAACATTTCATCTAAAACTATGAAATATTTACAAAACATGAAGTTTACAATTTTATCACAAATACAGTGGATTTGACTACGTGCCAACATATGAAGAGTCCGATCATCGTTTTTGTGACCTTAGAATAACTTCGTCGTCCTCACTGCCCATACTGATTTTGGATCGCAAGGAACATATTATGTAAAACCCTGTACTAAATTCTAAACTAGAATAAATAAATTCAGCTTTGTGTAATCGATAAATTGGGTCAAAGTCGAATGAGAACCGGTTCATTTATTTTTCAGACGATCGAGGATTACGCGAAATGATAACGAACGAGATTTTAATGAATTCGTTTGGAACTATATATTATAAATTTATTATAATTAAGACAAGATTTGGACTAATCTATCGTCTTATCCTCGTTCTATCAGAACAATTATAAGTCTTCACAAGAAGATGTGTTTCGACAAATCGCACCTTTAGAACGAAAACGACACAATTCAAAACAACCAAAAATTGAGTTATCATCATAAAACGACTTAAAACTGGTCCCTTTTATATAAAAATATAATAAAAAAGGTCCGATATAATAGTTTGGTCCTTTTCCCGTTTGAATATGGCTGTGTTTGAACTATTGTTGTATTGAGAACTTCGTTTTAAGTCATTTTATGAAGATAACTCAATTTTCGATTTTTTTAAATTGTGTCGTTGTCGTTCTAAAGGTGCGAAATGTAGATAGCACGCGATGTTCTGTTATGTGAACATGCCCTAATATCACCTTAATGCGTTATCAGGTACAATTCTAATCAGTTTGTAAACAATACGAAAGGTGAAATCTGTGGTGATAATGCAGCTTTGCATAATAATCATACTATGTAGACTACACCTATTCGGTTTCTTACAAGATGTAACGTGTTACAGATGATACATATTAATTTACAATAATTAACAAAGGAATTAATGTTGTAACTTCAAGAAATATTCTTGAAAACCTGCCGAATATAAAAAAATAGCAATTCAATGAAATTTATTCATTCGTTTTCAATAAAAGACAAATAAAATGAAAAACTTATTATTTGCGAATTGAATTGCGTTACAATTTACGAATACTTTAAGGTGCCCTATTTGGAAACTTGGCTAATCGCTTGTTTCTGAGTAACAGACAAAAAATGTGTACAAACTAGTTTATGAATTGAGTATAATACACTCAGAATTATACGCAATACAACATATCACATAATTGTATCGGTCGTATCAAAAATCCTTATTGGACTCTAATTTGAAGCACGAGCGTTAGTATGAAAGTATGAAATCGGGTTGTAATTTATGACCATAAAATATACTTTTAGTAGAATTTTTCTTTGTTGTGCATCGAAATAGACCGATAGAAAAATATCATGAATTTGCAAAGCAGTTATAGGTAAAAAAATTATGTCTTTCAAAATAACATAAACATATTAATTTGGATAATAGAGTCAGCACATATTAAGCCTTTGACTTTAAATATATCATGTCCGTGGGAACCGACAAATGATCCAGACAGCGTTTAATGTCCACACAAGTTGAAAAACAATTTGGTAAACATAAATAGCATCTAATAATGTTCATTCAATTAGCACATAATAACATATTGGTTCGATATTCATATTTGTATTAACATATATCTTGAATTAACATACAACAAAAAACATGTAGTTGCCAACCGGTTTTTCTTCAGTTTGAATTGTTAATATATTACAAATGACGTATAAGTTGACAGTAATTGTTACATTTACCTTTTGCGTCGGTGGAGGAGGTTCAGGGACGTCCGAGTCCCACTCCGAGCTGAGATCATCACTCGACGCTTCAGTGTAGTCCTCAGTCCAGGGCACGTCCAGCAACGATATCTTCATCTGGTCGTAACCAGGAGATAGCGACTGCGGTCCATAACCAGGTGGTAATGGACTCGACGCCCTACAGTCCTCACAAACACACGGCTTAGGTCCAAACTCTTTAGTCGGAGAATCGTCTTTCAAGTCTGTTCTAGAATTTCGCCTCACTTCTCTCCTTCGTGCACTTCTGGGAGATAGTCTGTTATTACACTGAGGGGGGATGTAGTATCTAGTGGGCTCTGATAACCGCCTGCCACTGTCCGGCGTCTCTATCTTGACTGGTGTCAAGAGAGACATCTTCTTGGTCAACTGCTGTCGTTCGTCCGCTGGCTTATCGTCCTCCATGGTGTATCGTATCACTGGGATGGTGAAAGCAAACTGTTCTGTGCACTCCGGCATTTTAGATCACTTCACTGGACACTGAGTCCCGTTTCCGAGATGGGTAGCGACATCATGCGGCCACGGCGGTGGCAGGGCGAGCACGCGAGACGGGCGCCGTGCGAGCGATCTGTGACCGCACTGCGTTTGCTCGCTGCTCAGTAGAGCCGTTGCGCCCGCGCCGATTCCGAGGACCACACAATTCCTCCTACATAATATGCGAGTGATAGCGCTAACTGTTTTTATTTAGAAAACAGTGAAGCCTCGTGCGTGACTTGTATGAAAATTTGTATCACTCACGATTTTGTAATATTTTGATGACGTCAATCTCGTGCGGCCGGTTTCTTATCAATGCAACTCTTGCTTAATAATTGTCATGCATGACTTTATCGTCTCTGCATCATAGAGAACATTGTGTGGTTGATAAAGCTCGGGTATCGGATCGTTTATTTGGTTACTTATTAGCAAGTTAAGTTCAACTGCGCTTGATTTAGTTTTTACCTTCTAGACACAATGCAAGTGACGCATGAACCAGTTAATGATTCTAAAACGTTTGCAAATATCCAATTTGTCAACATGTCATACTTAACTGAAGATAAATAATATGTCTGTTGGGTGTGAAGAAATCCATATCTGTGTAATAGTTTTTGCACGTTGATAAACACACATTAGCATGCTATTTATAGTTCCGCGATTATTTGCAGCCGTGGTTTCTACGGTTGATATGAAAATGGCCATATTATCAACTTAATTATAACAATAATAAACTAAATAATAAATAACTTAACACGGACTGATAGAAAACCTAAACAAAGACGGTAGCTGGAAAGTTTAAAATATTACACACAATATTTTCATTACACGTCATAGAAAGGATTTTTAGACACTCATCCCCAATGATTTTTTAAAAGTATAGATATGTCATACTCTAACAAATCAAATGAAAAAAGTGTTCCGCACGCACACATACACATTCTTGCAATTGACATGTCGGCTAAAAGAGTTGACATATTAACCACAGAAGTATAACAATATACTTCTGTGATATTAACCCAGTACGAATAAAAAAGACAGGTAGTATTTGTTATTTACGTGACATGTATAAAACTCTCCCAATTTGGTTACTTTCGAGTCTTCAGTTTGCGATTGCTAAAGACATATCCAGGTTTTTGGAATATCATTGCTCATCCCCCAAATCCCATCGAATAGGGCAGTTGGCTACTTTTTTTTAAATACATTTATCAAAAATGTATGCTATACTAAATCAACCGGAAAAAGAATTTGCAAAATTGGCGCAAAATGAGTAAGTTATAATGATTTGACATTTCATGGAAGAGGTAATTGTCTAATAACAGTAGTATCAAACTGTGACGTCATCGGGTATCACCAGCCATAACGCTGCGTGCGTGTGAAAGAGATCGCGCGATATCTCATTGTCTCCCACTTTTGCTCACAACAATATTTCAAATTTGAATAACTGCTTTATTTTTCAACTAATTTTGATGCGGATTTCACAGAAGGATTTCTTTTTCTTATTATTTTCTGTTATATCTAAAATAATGTACAAAATCAATCATAGGAAACTATGGTTCGTTTATTATACTTATGTAAAATTTTATAAAACACTAGTAACTTTGATTTTCTGTTTTAGCTCTTCATGATATTTTTTGTTTGTATTTTAAAGCCGAGCGAATCACGGTCATCGGTCAGCCGGTGACTTATTTTAAAGGTTAAAAATAACGTTATTGGAAACCAATGTTAACTGTACGTTATAATTAATTAATTAAATGAAAGTAACTAGATTAATCAACGTCTTGGCATTGACATTAAACACCCTCAATAATAGCAATAGCATGCAATTTTTTTTTTACAAAAAAATTGACATGGCCAATGGAAACTAAGAGTTTAAACAATTATTGGAACTTATGTGGGCCTATATGGAACTTTGTTATGAGAAATGTTACATATTTAATTTTGTGGCAGGTGACAAACAAAATCAGGTCTCCAGTGACATCATATTGATTATTGATACAGGCAATAATGTTCTGTTTTATAGATCTACGCTAGTAATCGCAATCGGAAGACTTGAAATTGTCCCGATTGGTTTGCAGACAATACCTTTAAATAACAACTAAGTACTAGCCATAAACAATACACTTCATATACCAAGAGTACTAGCTGCAATAATAATTCAAAAGTTAATTAGCTGGCACATACCAGACATTCACAAGTTAGGAGTGTAGTCTTTGTCAAACGTCAGTTGTCTTAACAACGCATTGTTTACGTCGCAACGAAGTCAAAAAATATAGCATGATTTTTATTGTATATGTATCTGTCTCTCCAATTTGTTTTTTTTTTTTTTTTTAATATACTATGTAACATTATATCTGTGTGAGTACTATAGAGTGTGAACGTGCCAGCTTTCGGTAATCGACTTATATACCAAAAGGAATTCATCGCGTGCACATAGATGTGACAGAACGATTCGGCGTTTTACGGCTTTTACACCCGAAAACACTGCATCCCACCATTGTTACATGTACCAGCTGCAGTGTTTTCCTACAAACAATAATCAACACTATTAATTTTATCACTGAAAAACATCAGGAATGCTTAAATCTAATATGTTTGTCACACCTTAAAGTTTGCCACCTGAACAATAATCACGCACACCGAAAGGGACAGAAAAGGCGTCAAGCATCTCTGTCTAACACACGCGTTGTATAATCTTATGTTTCATATTTCAGAACTGTCATTCCGGGATGGACCAATCTTTAGTATTAATAATATAATCAAAAGACTAGCTCTTTTTATATAACTACGCCATCTCTCACATGCCACGTCAATGTCAAAAATATGTATGTGTGCATACGGAACAATTTTTCATTTGATTTTTTAGGTTATGGCACATCTATACTTTTTGGAATATTATTGAGATGTGACGATTAAAATGATAGTTTAACAAATATTTTCCATCATAAAAACAAGATATCATCTTTCAACACTTTCATAATTATATTATAAATGCTAAAGTAACTCTATTTGTCCGTCGGTCTTTCTGTTTGTTACGCTGTCAAATTTGCTACTTTTTATCCCGGGGAATTATATAACGGGACTTTCATCCCGGAAACAATTTTTCACGCTGGAGGTTCCGCGAGCAAAAGCGAGTATTTTGTACTTACACGATAATTTCTCACGATTATCAAGAAAAAATACTAAATTAATAGACAGTCCTACTAATATTATAAACGCGAAAGTTTGTAGGTATGGATGTATGAATGTTTGTTACTCTTACACGCAAAAACTACTGAACAGATTTCGATGAAATTTGGCACACGGGTAGGAGATCATGTCCTGGATTAACACATAGGCTACTTTTTATCCCGGGAAATATAAAGCGGGACTTTTATCCTGGAAAAAATTCTTAACGCGGGCGGAGGCGCGGGCAAAAGCTAGTATTTAATATTTTCAAAGTCCATTACCACGAATGTCTTAATAGCAGCATTATGCTGTCAAATCAAACGCCGCAAAGGCTAATCTCATATCTTAATGATCAAAGTATAATGATTGTCATCATCATTAGGTACGTCTTTTGTCAATGTCGTTGACCCCACAATCAATCATTCTGTGAAGTCATCACTGATCACGCATTCCATCAGTGCAACTAATAAGAAGGAAGTATCTGCGCTTTGATTTGAACAATTTGAGGTACTTAAAATATGATGAACGATGATAGTGCTTGTAACGTTTTTGCACGGTATGAAACTGTTTTAGATCGAAAATTGATGGTTTTGGATAAATAAGAATCCTTTTAGTACTAGAGGAGGCACACGACCAGTAGCGAAACAATGTATTATAATTCAGAATAAAAACTGTTAGAATAATCCCAACTGTTTTTCACAATTGTAGATCAGATAAAGGAGACATTCTTGGAGATAGAAAGGAAGTCGGTTAAAAAGCAACATTTAAGCCTGTCCGTATAATCGTTGCATGACAAAAATCAATGCAGTTGCGAACAAAAAGAAAACGCCGGCCAACGACCGATGGCAAATTCAGCGACGGCTTGCAAAATGACGAATACACTGAAAGGTCCCCAGATGTTCAATGGAATGTTACAGATTCCACAAAATGGCATGAGCGTCATCAAGGGTAGCGAAGACAGCATCTGGTGTTGCAGAATGTCGATCGCATTGCAAGCCAAGCCGTGCTTTGAAATTTATGGTTCTTGGTGATATTGCTACTGTTAGTGAAATAGTATTGTAATCTTATTTTATTTTACTTGTTATCTTGCTTCTGACATATAATATTGTTAGGATAAAACATTTTGTGAGGGTATTTGTGATATAAAACGAGTAGTGGAAGTAACAGTTGGGTGTATAAAAAAGGTTTTTTTTTTTTTTTTTTTTTATTGCATTGAATGACGAGACGAGCATGCCGTTCGCCTGATGGTAAGCGATACGACCACCCATAAACAGTAGTAACACCATGCAGCACCTTGACTTACAAAGTACTGTGTGGCATTCCACTGCGCTCGTCATCCTGAGACATAAGATGTTAAGTCTCATTATGTCCAGTAGTTATACTGGCTACAATGTCCTTCAAACCGAAACACAACAGTGCATGCACACTGTTGCTTGGCGGTAGAAATAGACATTGCGGTGGTACCCACCCAGACGGCCTCTTACATAATGAGAGACCTACCACCAGTAAGGTGCCGTCTCATTCGTGCTGGACTTCGGGCTCAGTCGTAGTATTCTACATCTTTGTGAAAGTATTGCTGTAAAATCAGTGGTAGATATTTTTATTTAAATCAAATTCGCTTCAGTTTCTAATATGTTAAATGCGAAAGTAAGTGAAAATGTTTAACTGAATATACCTATTATGTTTGGATGTTTATTAGAAATAAACTCAGAAAGAACTGAACGGATTTTGATGAAATTTGGCACACATAGACTGTCTTAATACATATTATAAATAAAAATGGCTATTTTTATCCCGATGTCTTGCTCCCGTAGGAAATTATTGCTTTTATATCTGATTTTTAAATAGATGGCGCTGGCTTCGTACTAACAGTGCTATAGATCAGTACAGTGGTTTAGAGACTGTTGTAGTGGGAAAGCCTTTTAACGCAAACGAAGCCGCGAGCATCACCTAAGAGGGTATTAATAAATGCAACTCCATTTCGCTGTGAAGTGGATATCAGCTGAGATGCTGTCAAATTAAGGACAGCGTCTTAAGATAGTCGCTATTTAATAAACCTATATCAACTCAAATAACATCTTAAGTTGCAATATGATTTTGACAGTTAAGTTTTGGTTGTGTAACAGCGCTTACTCAGCTGAGAACAAGTTCTTAAACGACAGCTTAAGCTTGGTTTATTAAATAGTTCAATACATTAAATGTCTACTTGAGACTTTACTCAAACGTGAGATTGATTTATGAATACCGTCCTTAGTGCATAATAAGAAGACAGTATCTGCGGTGCCATAGCATTCAAGCCCACGAAAGCTCGATTCCAAAATTAATTCTGAATTCTGTCACTCTGCAATTCATACGTGTAAAAAGTTAAAGTTCGTGTATTTGTACGTACTTCGAAAGCATAATCTGCTACCCAGTCGGAATCTCGCATAAGAGGGACGTACCACCTCGGAAAAATATATAGGTAACAGGAACTAGGAAGACCTTTATCCAGATTTTTTTTACTCTGATGAAACTGTGGCCAAAACCTGTTACTAATATTTCCACAAGTTAAATACATTTCTGTAATACGTATCAATATATTGTGTAATTAACGTGAGAATCGGAGGCAATTAAATAACCAACCTTGGCCACGGTACGTGTGAGATAAGCCTTTAAATCCTACTTACGACTTCTTGGAGTTTATCGGGGCTTTACAAAGAAACCACACTATTTAGTTACAGCAAAACAGTATGAATTCGCTTTATTGATGTTTTGACTTAAAATATGCGACATAAACGATCAAGTCTTTTGATCACGTTAACTTTTTTTTTTATGGCATTGAATGACGAGACGAGCATGCCGTTTGCCTGATGGTAAGCGATACGACCACCCATAAACAGTAGCAACACCATCCGGCATCTTGAGCTACAAAGTACTTTGTGGCATTCCACTGCGCTCGTCATCCTGAGACATAAGATGTTAAGTCTCACTATGTCCTGTAGTTACACTGGCTACAATGTCCTTCAAACCGAAACACAACAGTGCATGCACACTGCTGCTTGGCGGTAGAAATAGACATTGTGGTGGTACCCACCCAGACGGACTCTTACATATGAGAGACCTAAGAGAGTAACTTACAAGTTTGATAATGACTTCTTATATTTACGCGAATGTTAGACATTGAAATAAAACTATTTTGCGGATTTTATCGCGGTTTTTTAATTATTATTTTCTCCCGACGTTTCGAAGGCTTTGCAGCACTTCGTGGTCACGGGGCGGACTGAACCAACTGCCAGACCTCAAGACACTGTGAGCTCTTTCTGCGTAGATCGGACCGTCATTAACAACTAATTTTTAAAAATGTATAATTAAAAAATGAAGGTAGATATTGTAACATTAACTTTTCGGACCACCAACACCTCAGTCCGCCCCGTGACCACGAAGTGCTGCAAAGCCTTCGAAACGTCGGGAGAAAATAATAATTAAAAAACCGCGATAAAATCCGCAAAATAGTTTTATTTCAATGTCTAACATTCGCGTAAATATAAGAAGTCATTATGCAAACCAGTACGGACTGGAAATTGCCAACAAGATACGCCGGTTGGAGAATTTGAAGACCAAGCGCGCAAGATTTAGTACATCGTTAAATTTCTTGAAGAGATGCCGTGATCATAATCTCATCCCTACGTGTGTCAAGATATCACCCAAGACGAACATACGAGGGAGCGCTAAAATTCTAAACCAGGCGAGTACAAAACTGTTACGAGCTACCATACACGAAACTCGATCTGACCTCCACTACATAAATAATTGTGTTGAGATTATATCCAACGAACTTAAGACAGATTTATCAACATTTGATTTTAAAAATTGCATCGAAACATTAAATAAGCGCGAAATATCTAAATACAACGAATGCAAAAATAAACAAATAATAAAATATGAAAAACTATCAAAATCAAATGCTAATAATTTTATAAACACCGAGTGTAGGAACGGAACGCGCGCTACCATAGATAATACACTCTCATGCGCAGACCATAAACGCGCGGTGGTAAATCTGTCAAAACAATTATTGGATGAAAACACAGTTCAGGTTTTATCGAAAGGATTAAATTTTGCTGTAACACCACGAAGGATGCCGTATGAAGACATTATTTGCAACGTTGAGAATAGTCTTTTTAAAAACAACTTGACAAAGGAAGATTCGGAGGCTATACGCCAAGACATTTCGTCTATATTGCGTCAAAACAAAGTGCCGAAACCAAATCTCCCCAGACATCAATATATCGCTTTAAAGAACTTGCGATCAATGAAGGACTTAACAATTCTCCGTGCAGATAAAGGGAATGCGACAGTAGTAATGGATACGTCGGATTATAACAATAAAATTGAACAACTTTTATCGGATGTAAGTACGTACAAAATGGTCAAAACAGACCCGACCAACAAAATTTTAAAGGCTACTGGCTCTTTAATAAAGAATCACTCCGACAAGTTAAATCTAGACGTAGACTTACTCGTTCCATCGTGTGCAAAACCACCTAAATTGTATGGGTTACCAAAAATACACAAGCCAAATGCTCCACTACGTCCCATTGTGAGTCAGATTGACACGCCAACCTATAGACTGGCTCAGCACGTAGCTAAAGTGCTTTCACCACTCAGAGGAAACACTAGAGCATCTGTGAAGGATTCATACCAATTTGTCAGTGATATTAAACACCTACAATTAGCTGACAATGAAACAATGGTTAGTTTTGATGTCCAGTCACTTTTTACAAGTTTACCGTTACAAGACTGCATCAAAATTGTCTCTAAGAGGTTAGTAGAGAATAACATCCCTGTGGAATATGCAGAACTACTCCAACATTGCCTCACATCTGGCTATATGTTGTGGAATGATCAGTTCTATGTACAAGTTGAGGGGGTAGCGATGGGCTCACCTGTATCTCCAGTAGTCGCCGATATCTTCATGGAGGACTTCGAGGAGACAGCCCTGAACACAGCCCCGGTCTCACCAAGGTTTTACAAACGGTACGTAGATGATACTTTCACAATTTTACCATCTGATAAAGTAACTGCATTTTTAAATCACCTTAACTCCATTAACAACAAAATCCAATTTACTATGGAGTTAGAACACAATAAATCTCTTGCCTTCTTAGACGTTTTAGTCATCCGTAATCCTGATCAGTCTTTAAGCCACACTGTGTATCGAAAAAAGACCCATACAGATAAATACCTGAACGGTGAATCTCATCACCATCCAAAACAGTTAGCTACCGTGGGTAAATCTTTGTTTCAGAGAGCACAAGGAATCTGTGACGAGAAACACCTGGGCGCTGAGCTGCAACATGTCAAGCAAGTACTGCGCGACAACAAGCTCCAAATTCCACGCCGCCGTCACAGAAACCGAGTGAAACCAGCCACAGTCGAACGTGTCCCGGTTGTATTACCATATGTAAGAGGAGTCACCGACAAGATTGGCTACATCCTGAAGCGTGCTTCAATCAAAACTTATTTCAAGCCGCCTAAAAAGATTAGTCAATTTTTACCACCTGTCAAGTGCCATATACCTCTACAAGAACCAGGCGTATACAAGATTGATTGTGACTGTGGCCTCTCTTATATCGGCCAAACAAAAAGAAACGTAGGGACCCGCGTAAAAGAACATATAGCTGACGTGAAACACCGACGCTCTACGAAGTCTGCAGTTGCTGAACATTCAGAACAAGGCTCCAAGCATTACCTTAGATTTGACAAACCACAAATCCTTGCCAAAGAACACCGATTCCTACCTAGGATGATTCGCGAGGCTATTGAAATTAAAAAACATCCAAATTTCAATAGAGAAGATGGTTGGAAGCTTGCACAAGCCTGGGATCCAGTTATACATCTTATTAAATCGGACCCCAAAATACCAACTGCCAGACCTCAAGACACTGTGAGCTCTTTCTGCGTAGATCGGACCGTCATTAACAACTAATTTTTAAAAATGTATAATTAAAAAATGAAGGTAGATATTGTAACATTAACTTTTCGGACCACCAACACCTCAGTCCGCCCCGTGACCACGAAGTGCTGCAAAGCCTTCGAAACGTCGGGAGAAAATAATAATTAAAAAACCGCGATAAAATCCGCAAAATAGTTTTATTTCAATTACAAGTTTGATTTTTCACAGTTGAAAGGGTGAAAAAATCAAAGGGAGCGTAGAACCAAGTATTTGATATAAATGTCAACCTGATATCTTCACGCGTTCCTGATAAAAAGGGTCTTGACAGACAGACGACACAGTGATGATATAAGAGTTCCTTTTTTCCTTTTGTACCCTAAAAAGAAGGAGGATACAATACGTTTGTATTTTTTTTGTATAAGCTAATGTGAAGTTTTGGAGATCAAGCAAATTGTTAGATTTTCCATTCAACAGATATTTGTAAGTTAATTTGAAAACTGGTGGAAGTAGACGATCTTAAGGGTAACCGTACGATCTTACGAACCAAATTGAGTGGCTAATACAGGCCAAATGTTACGGATGACCTATCAAGAAATATCTTGCACCATCAGACATATCTTTGTTTTTTGCAATTTAACTTTTTTACCTTGTTACCATTAAGTACATAATCAAGTTAAAGAATATAACATGTTCCTGATGATAGGTCTCTCGTTTGCGTGGGGGCCGTCTGGGTAGGTACCACCGCAATGTCTATTTCTACCGCAGCAGTGTGCATGCACTGTTGTGTTCCGGTTTCAAGGACATTAATTACTACAATAGTAATTACTGGGCATTGTGAGACTTAGCATCTAATGTCTCTGGGTGATGAGCGCAGTGGAGTGCCACGCAGTACTTTGTACTTAAAGCTCTGTATGTCGTTGTTCAGTCTGTTTATGGGCCGTTATATCGTTTCCCATCAGGCGAGCGGCAACGTCTCATCATTCAGAAACAATAAAAAGAAATCACAATAATAAGGAAAACAACAGAATGAAAAGGGCATTGACCTTATCCGATTGTAAGTTTAATAATTAACGTATGTTTTTAATACAATTCTATTAAATGTACTAGGATGATAAAAATATCATATTATGATATGTCATCTACGCATACTCACGCGTTTTATCCCCGAAGGGGTAGGCAGAGGCGCAACTAGAGCACCCACTTTTCGCCGTGCGTATTCCGTCCCATGATGTGTTAGGGGGCGAGCCTATCGCCATATCAGGCACAAATTCCAGACTCCGGGCTGATACTGCCTAAATTACCATAGTTGAAGCCGATAGGTATCCCGACAACATGCAATTCAATATTTACTTTCGAAGTTTCAAGCGTCATGTTTACAAGTTTGATACCATTTGAACTGAATAGCTATGACGCATTTTTCACAATGTATGACGAATGCAAATGCACTGCGGGTCACTCAGTGCACTTAGTGCGTTGCTACCAAAGCACTATCCTAACACTTAGGTCACTAAGAACAACTGTTTTTATCCTTGTGAACAATGAATATTAACAATGTGGTTTACATACTAACCTCTTAGGGCTGAAAGCTGACGTCAATTCTAGATGTAGCAAAACAGACATTAATAGAAAGAGGATATCATTACCACAATAACAATAAAAGCGTGTTAAAAACAGACCATAAAGACTTCAATCAAAAGGGTGTATCTCGTTGGTTTCAATCGTCATTCTAGCCTACAGAGTAACTGAACTTTTAGTAAATACACTAAGTTGTTAATAATTATTATAAATATACTACTAATGGACTCGGCAGACGTTGCCTTTCTATAAACTGTCTTCTACGTAGAACGCATTTTATGTAGAACTTTTTATATCTCCACAGCAGCGCCATCTATCGGGACCAAAATTATCATTTAATCTGGAACACTCATACGTCCATAAAATTACATTTAAATTGGTTAGGTGGTTTCGGAGATTAGCCTGAATGACACGCGCGCCACCTCCTGTAAGATAATTGTACTATGTAATATATAACCTTTCCGCAAGTACAAGCAATAGTCTCATCTCAATCGAGCATACAATACGAAACAACAAACATTGATATATATGTAAGTATATTCAGTGACAACATAATATAATGAAATCCAATTTACTTCTCTACCAACCCTTTCATGTATGCATGAGTTTACGCATAAAATATGTGCCAGAATAGTAGAACCTGATTACTAAAGTTCTTAAAGTATAAATAATGTTAAGAACCTTCCGTAGAGTTGAATAAATTGTTCGACACATTTGACCCAAGCGAGAAAACAATGGATTACGACATCAACGTTTGGAATTCTGGTACGTTTGTGTCGAAACAACCTTATAAACACGTGTATTTGAATGTTTGGTATGGAAAACCCCAATAAGGCGAACGACAATAGTAGTTGGAAATTAAACAGAAGCTAGGGAGTAGACAGCTAATATAAAACGTGATTACGAGGATATGATTTCCATCGTCATTTGTTTCGATTATGAATATGAGAGCAAAAAAAATTAACTACTCAAAGTTCCAGATCCACGACACAATACTTGTATCATAACGTGCGGGTGTGTGTGCTTTTGGATGTATTTATCAATTTGATGTATTATTAGGGTGTTTCTCGCTGCTTCAGCAGGGTGATAATCCTTTCCCTATAATATATACGACGCCAACGCCATCTCCATACAAATCAACTTTAAAATGTAAAAATTCTCGCAAGAGCAAATTACTGGGACAAAAAGAAGCCTATATGTTAATCCAGGATATGATCTATCCGTGTACCAAATTTCATCCTAATCCATTTAGCAGTTACTTCATACAAACTTCCAAAGTCTTATACAAACATTCGCTTTCGCCGTAATAATATTAGAAAGATAAGAAGTAAGATTATAATATTAACATGCAATACTTATATCAACTATATCACAAACTGTACCAGTCCACAGTTCTGTAAATAATGTAATCATTACGCACTTAATTACGTAAATGTATGACTACTGAGTGAATTTTGTACACGCGTAAAGAAAAACATACACAGCAATTCTTTTGTGTAAATAATGACTGAATCCTCCATATAATCTCCGTAGTCTAATTACATCTGATAGTGTATAATGGAATTAAAGGAAGCCGGCAATTACGTGGATCATAAAATGATAATTGTTGGGAACATCATAAATCATTTTTATTTGTAGACTAACGAGTATTTCCTTTATGATATAACGAGCGGCTTCACCAGCGTGAAAAGTTATTCCCGGTACAAATGTCCCTATATCACCGTAGCTATCCATAACTTTGCATAAGACAACAGCGCCATCTGTTTCAATATCAGATTTCAAAATTCTAATTTTTCCCACGGGTCCAAATTACCGGGATAAAAATAACATATAAATGAGAACTGCAAAGTCTTCGAAACACCCTGTATTGGACAACTATAGAGTATCTAATTATTTCGTGATTCCTGAGTGGGTTGTACACTCGGATGGGAATTGAGAATTTATTATTATGCGAGTAAATATATGAACTGCTCTAAACAAAATAAAAATCTGTATATATTTCTTTTTGTTTTATACACTGCACCTAATTTACCTACCTTTGAACTGATTTTGAAAAGAGCAACCCTAGAGTTTCTTGCCTTTTTTTCTCTGGTGGAAACTGCTTTCCGAACTGGTGGTAGAGTAAAAATTGACTGAATCTAAGTAATGTGTAACATTTTATGGATTTGAATAAATAATTTCATTTCATTTCATCGGAAGACAAATATAAGTAAAAACCGTGATAAAATTCGCAAACTGTTTTTTCAAAACCCTGTGTTTTTCTACAAAAAGTTCCACAAAATTATCATTATTTCATTGGGTTTTAAATGATGTAATTAAACAAATGTTGAACGAGAAAGTTGACATCATTTCTAGTTACTCTCCGGGAAAGTTTATTATGATTGCTAGTAGACTAAACAGTCTGTAATGATTACAAAGTGATAGCTTGTGATCATAAAATAGACCATGAGAGTATTGTACGATGTTTTATAAATCCACGACGTTTTATTACAACGTTAAACTATAGAAAGTTGGTATAAGAGATATTGAATTGAGTAAATATGGCTTTAAAAGTGTAACGATTTGTAAGTGGGATTATATGACTAAGTAAATGGTCTCTTAAAATAAGTAGTTCAGTCTCTAGGTGTCTTTCATCGTGAATGGCATTAGATTTTGAAAACTTCGATGAACAAAAAATATTACCAAATAACGACAGTAAATAAGAGACCCTATTACCAGATTACAGAAAACGGATGTACAAATTAACACCAAATATATTGTGACTGGTGGTAGGTCTCTCATATGTAGGAGTCCGTCTGGGTGGGTACCACCGCAATGTCTATTTCTATCGCCAAGCAGCAGTGTGCATGCACTGTTGTGTTTCGGTTTGAAGGACATTGTAGCCATTGGAATGCCACACGGTACTTTGTAAGTCAAGGTGCTGGATGGTTTTGCTACTGTTGTGATGGTGGTCGTATCGCTTACCATCAAGTGAATGGCATGCTCGTCTCGTCATTCTATGCAATAATAAATATATACATCATTTGAAAATATAAGGTCCCCAATTAAATTAAATAACACTCCAAAAAACAGGTAAAAAAAATGCTTCACTACCACTAGTAGCCGCTTCACATAACGTATACCACGCTATAGACATTTAATTTTAGGTTTTGAATATTTATTTAACATACACTGATAAGTCTCTAAACGTTATAGAATCCTTACATACTTCTTTACATAGTATTAAAGCAAAATCACTCGCCGCCTCTGTACGCGATAAACTCAAAAACTACCCAACGGATTTCGATGAAATTTGATATGGAAATAGTTTAAGACCCTGGAAAGAACACAGGCTATATTTTTACCCGGAAAATATACTCCGGGACTTTTATCCCGGAAAAACCCTTTCACGCAAAGGCTAGTAATCATCTAAGAACATCATCTAAGGCCGATTTCGCCATAACCGTATACAATATACACAGGATCCCGCTGGATGCAGGCGGCTTCTGACAAGTTGGTCTGGAAATCTTTGGGGGGAGGCCTATGTTCAGCAGTGGACTTCTAAAGGCTGAAGAAGAAGTATACAATATTTCTATGACAAACATAAAGCCTTGATTTATGAACTCAGCATCGGGATTGGGGCGTTTATAAAGGCTTTAACACGCCCAGTCAACACGCGCCCTTAGATTAGGTAACTTCAACAAAAACCCTGACCCAAATACAATACTTTAAAATTCTAAATAATTTTGTTATTGAAATATTTTCCGTTGTGTGTGGATTTTTAGCGTTCATGCACTAAATGGAAATGTTTCAATGACGCACGTAGGCGTGTGTACACAGTGTGTGCCTACTGTGTACGCAGTACTTGCAAAATGTGACCTTCGAGAGGAACAAATAAACACTTATGTTGCTTGAAAGCAAAAACTGAGTAGTAGCCATGCTTGTTTGCTGGCTGAGCTGGCTTGGCCATGTTGGTAATAGCAGTGGCTTTACTGTTGGATTTCAGATCTTAGGATTTTCTGAGTACAATAAATCTGCTTCACAATTCCTATTCCTTTTTCATAAGGCACCAGTCAGATCTATAAACTCTCTCAAAAAAGTGGTTCGCCATACTGACCAAATATATAACTACTATCAAGAGATGTCTCATCTCTTATGATACGTTACGCGTATTCAGCGATACACGCCCATATAAAACATACAACTAATAAACTGAAGTAAAGAAGAAAAGCATTATTTCGAGACTGTCCCGTCCTCACACCCGCCACTGCAACTCCTGTGAGCCAGGATCGGCAGTGGCACGCATTTTATGACACCGAGCGGTGAAGCTCGGCGAGTCTCTGGGAGCACTAATTAGCCTTAACCCGCAACGAACTTAATCAAATAGAATAGCCTCCCTATTAGAAATATATTTTCCACTTTCCTCCATAGCAAGAAAAGCATTAGTCCACACTCCTCAATTACAAGCATCAGCTTACATTTACATCGTTTTGAATCAGTATGGTGTAGTTGTATTTCTTACGGAACTACCCCGAGGTCGGGCAAATTGATATTAGGTTTTTCTGTTCAATGTCAGCCCGGAGTCTGGAATTGATAACATTTCAAAATCTAAACGTGCCTAAAAGAAAAATACCATTTCTTAATTTTTCAATTTAATTTTTTTTTTTAATACTTTACTTCGGAGAAAAGAAATTAAAAACGAAAAATGATTGATGACGTCACACATACGGTCGAATGAAATAGTTTCCTGGCTATTCATACTATTTACGTAAATATGTAAGTACTGGGTATATCGTATATCGCCAACTGGATGACAGATTACAGAAGTTGTTGTTGAATTGTCACTAGTCAGTTTTTGTATTGCAAAGCAAAGGCTATTACGTCTTGAGCCGTATATATGACGTCATTTGGTGCTTACGACGCTTTAGAATAAAACAAAATTCAAAGTGAAAATCATGAATGAAAATGTCTGAATTTTGAAAAAATATAGGTGTCATAATTTTAGATCATATATCATATAGTATAAAAATTTAGGTATATTGAAAAAATGAAATGTTGTCAATTGTTCCCAATGAATGAAAATACGTTCGGCCTCTATTACATGGAACCAAACCTATCTGGAAGGTGGCAGAATAAGGCCTAAACCCTCTTTATAGTAAAGGAGGCCCGCGCTCTGTAGTGCATATAGTACAGGGCTTTTATTATTATTATTACATAACCTAACAAATTGTTAGCATGTTATACCTCGACCTACTCGTGAAAATAAGAAGCATGATGCCACGTTATGTAATCCATAATGAAATACACTCAGCCCATGACGTCAATCCATATTTCTGTCATACAAAACATAATTGGATTTTTATCATTTTACAGCCTGTTAAAACTAAACAGACACTCAAAAACAAATTATGCACTTGCAAAGCTAGAACGGCTAACGACAAACTGTTTGATAAAGAAACGCGCCGAAAGAAGGTTAATTACAAACATCCGAGCTGGTGACGCATGGTTGTTAACTAGCTTTGACAGCGACTGCGTTTGTTGGAACAGCTGGGATGCTGTTCAGGAATGGTAAAATTTTGCGACCCACAGGTTTAAAATCAGTTACGTCTACTCTCCGTAAACACCCAAATAACCAGAAGAATTTTAAAGGAAATGAATAGGGGAAGGGAAATGTTTGGGACTATAGAAATGTCACGCACATTGGCGGACTTTGAGAGGGAGCAAACCGGGCAACCGCCCCGTGCCTCACGCTTTATAAGGGACCTCGCGTGATGGGTAAGGAAAACAATTTTTTGAGCTCACCAACCCTTTAAACCAATTAAATCATCTTCAAAAAGTTGAAATCGGGTACCTTTTTTTGCCCCTGCCCGGAGCGTCTCGACGGTTAAGTCCGCTACTGGTCACGCACCATACGAAACCATAGCAAGGATCGCAGGTCCTGGGTACGGCTGGCTCGTGATAGGAAAAGGTGGCATGGTATAGGAGAGGCTAGACCCATCAGTGGGAATCTACAAGTTGTGGATGATGATACGAAATGCAGGCAGGCACTTCACGTTGCTTTTCTGATTTTTTCTGGTTCGAGACAGTGGTAGTATCTTGGAGCCGGTCCGTTTAAAAAGGATAATATGACTTATGTAGATTTTTAGTTGGACTGTTTGTACGAATATTACTAGCTAATATTATAAAGAGAAAAAGTTTGATTTTTTGTTTGTTTGTTTGTAATAGATAAACTCAAAAACTACCTACTGGACCGATTTTAAAAATTCTTTACAAATATAAAGCTACATTATCGGCGAGTAGCATAATGTACTTTTTAGCCCGGGAAAATATAATTAAAAAGTAAACTACAAGGTAACTATTAGTTTTGCCTTCCCTGGTGGTATCCCCGATATGATTATCTTACCACAAAACGGGGAAAAACAGGAATTAGTGATAATATATTACTGGAGTGGCCCCGAAAGCGGTGTTAGCCTAGTTGGGAGTGTTCGTGTGTGTGTTTGTGTGTTTGTTTAGTTGTGTGTTGAGAGTTTCTAAAAAGTTATGTGTGTATTCTTTGTGAATTATAGCTCGCTTTAACGGTGAAGGAAAACATCGTGAGGAAACCTGCATATCTCAGAAGATTCTCTATAAGAATTTCGAAGGTATGTGAAGTCTGCCAACCCGCACTAGGCCAGCGTGGTGGACTAAGGTCTAAAACCCTCTCAGATATAGAGGAGGCCCGTGCTCAGCAGTGGGCAGTATATAATACAGGGCTGGTATGGTATGGTATGGTGGACTGGCCCACCTTGGTGACATAGTTGTATTGGTATGGCGATATGCTTGCCCCTGTCATATCATGGTACGGACACATATGGCGATAAGTGGGTGCTCTGGTTGCGCTTCTGCATACGCCATCGGGGATAGAGGCGTGATGTGTGTGATTTCAATGGGTATATCATATCCTTTAGTTATTCCTGTTTTTCACGTTTATGATGTCCGATGATAAATTTATTTTATAATTTTTTGGGAATACATTTCAAGTAAAACGGGCCTTTTATTGTAATGAAGAAGTTATTTCCTTCGAGTAGGTACGTCATCGCAAGAAATAGAAGGCCTTATTGAAACATCTGATACAAGTGTCAGTAATTTAAAATGACAAACCGACGATTTCCAAAGTAATTGTCGACACCTGTAATTGTTTTAATTTAACACAATGAAGTGTCGTCAGCGACGCCATTTTATTGATATTTTATCGCTGAGCGTTGAATGTCCGATGATATTTAGCCATTTCGACCTTTTGAGTTTCACAGAAAGACATTACAATATTTATGTGACTTATTTAATTGTACAAATTATACTTATGGTTAAAGAAACTTTATTGTTAAAAGTATTTAAGATTTCCCTTCATGACATTATTAAGAGGTTATTTTTATTACATCGAACAGAATGAAATTATATTACAAAGTATACTTCACTTTGTATATAATAATAAAACCAGCCTTGTACTGCCCACTACTGACCACGGGCCTCCTCTACTACTGAGATTACTTGGTATTCGAAAAAAAAACAAAATCTCAGAAGTACCACCAATTGTTGCTTTTCATCTGTGAAGCAAGCAAGCGTAGATGCAACATTTGCATCAGCTACAATTATATTGCTAAATTAATCAAGGTAGTTTAATATTATTTGTATGAAAACGAAATGTTGACAGGTGGTTACCGTCATTTTGTGTCGTGTGTATGCAACAGTTGACAGCGCTGCCCGGCACCTATATCATTTTATTATTTTTATGTCAAAGAATATTTAGTATGACATATTTTGTAGTCGAGTACAGTAAAACTAAACGAGGATTATTCGCAGTGTATGCGTGGACGCAGGCGGCGCGGCGTGTTGGCTAAATACAACGGCATGCGACAGTGGCGACGGCAGATTCATTAGCAGTTCTTGTAGCCGACTTTAGTCTTTATTGCACTTTGTTATCAAAGTGTAAAATCCACCGAAATACTGAAATTCCGAAAAATATTATTTTTGAAAATATAAATTTCGAATTGTAAATTAAAAAATTCGAGACAAAATTTACTTTTAACATTGACGTAGGAAACAAAAACAAACAATGCGTTATTTAATTTAAAAGTTGTTTTAATCGCACTTTCTATATAAAGACGTTAAACGCACAACTCAATCGTTAACTCGATTTAAGTATATTCGTTGTAATTTCCTGCAACCAACTACGGCAGTTGCTAGGTAATAAAGCATAATTCGTTCAGTGAGTGCTTCACCCAAAAAATGTCGAAAGAAAGCCTTAAAGAGAGGGCAATGACGCACGGAGTCGCCGGAGCATTCGAAACGTGTCCGGTGACGTCATAGGAACGGACCACGAAGAAACGTTAATGCATCTTCGGCGCACGATTGTTAACCCAACGGTGCAGACTTAAGAGTTAACGTTAACGTTACCACTGTACATGAGAACCCTAATGAATGTAACCGTAACGAGACTGGACTTAATACGTCAGGCCAGCAGACCGTTTCGGACTTACTCATAAGTTATAATGGAAACAGGTGTTTTGCAAATAACTCCGGAACGTAGCCGTTTATTTGCTAAATGGAAGACGCAGTTGCCATACATTATCGTTCCACAAATAAAGTCTTATGTTCTGTAATAAATAATATTTTATGTATGTTAAATTGTTAAAAAATATTTGATGTTGCAAATTCTTTAATACTCTTACATCAATGCTGACGTCCGAAATGTCATATGACTCTTGGCTGACTTGTTCACTCTATTTTATTAAAATTACAGACGCACACATTCTTAATACTAAACTGAGTTTAATAATAAAATTGCTGACATTACTTAAAAGTAGTATTTCATTCCGCTGTAGAGAAAATAAGAAGAAAATATATGAAATTGTCCATTGACACAAGTGCAAATGAAACTGTAGCGCGTCACTATCACTCCAAAAATTGACCTCAAGTAATCCACATCGGGAACGAAGGCAGGGTTTTTGCCTCTATATTACCTCTCACCTAAAATGCAACAGCACATTTCTCACTTTCGAGGAATTTTCTGTAGGATAATGGTATGATCGATATAGCTCATTCATGCTGCAGAAAAAGAAAGGCACTGCACTGTTCTAAGGTATTGTCCTTCGTCAGATTGCTTACGTACGCCTGTCATATTACCATCGTGATGATATTAATAAACACCAAATCAATTTATGCACTATGTTTTTTATGAGTTTTTATGGTAGAGAATCTAACATCAGATTTTTTTTTTTTTTTTATTGCATTGAATGACGAGACGAGCATGCCGTTCGCCTGATAGTAAGCGATACGACCACCCATAAACAGTAGCAACACCATCCAGCACCTTGACTTACAAAGTACTGAGTGGCATTCCACTGCACTCGTCATCCTGAGACATAAGATGTTAAGTCTCATTATGTCCGGTAGTTATACTGGCTACAATGTCCTTCAAACCGAAACACAACAGTGCATGCACACTGTTGCTTGGCGGTAGAAATAGACATTGCGGTGGTACCCACCCAGACGGCCTCTTACATAATGAGAGTCCTACCACCAGTAAAAGTAAGTAAGATGATCCACTTGCTCATTTCCTAGTCTATAAAAACATTTATATTTACAATGCCATACATTATTTTCTATTTCACACAAAGACACAAGTATTTTATCAATCAAATTAGGAGACATTCGAAAGGTGAATTTATCAAGATTGATATAGTAATTCTGATGATAACTACAGGGCATCCTGCGAGGCTTCTCTTGAATCCTTATGTGGTTAATGACGCAAAACTGACGCACACGCCTCTCTGCGAATTTGTTTTATTCATTCATTATGTATTGCATTTTTGACACTACGTCGAATTATAATAAGAAGTCGTAAATTTTACTGTTGGAACGCTCCATGATTCAGAAATCGTCCTGGCATTATTATGCGTGGAAATTGCGTCTTGAATAGTTCAAGTATCATTTCAGATCGTTTGCGTATGCCGACGTCAAACTCTCTTCTCTAAAAGGGGATGACGTCAAGAAGGCTGGTCGTTTCCGTCCAATGGAATAGGTGCTTTTGGAGGATTCCGCTGTGATTGCTTGGCGTATGAGACGACTAGAAGGAACCACTGGAGGTCGTGAACGCGCAGTGCGGGATACGTGATCTTAGTACAAAATGTATATTTAATGGTGCAACTTCGAGATTGATAGCAGCACGAATACATAGTGCTGCACTAGACACCGCAGACGGAAAAGTAATGAACCGCAAACCTAAAGCAGAAGCAAGTTTTACCGCGGCTCTGGGTTTTCGATCAACATGCCGACGTAGGAAATTAGTTTAAGACTGAATTGGCGACGTGGGTGAAAATTAGATAAGAGGGCCTGTAAGACCAAAATAACTATATGCGGTAGAGTTAGGAACAGAGATGTGATTTATCTAGATACAAGTATCTGAAATACAGATACAAGATACAAAATACGTATTTAGTATCTTGTATCTAAGATACTTTTTCAATTTTTATTTTGTATCTTGTATTTAGATAAAAAATTTTAGTATCTTAGTATTTTATAAATACTTAATTTGCTAAGATACTTTTACTAATTATCTATGCATTTTTAACATTAACGGCTCATTTAAGGCCCATATACACGTTGCAAGTTTCTTGTCTGTTGCATACAATTAAATTGAAGCAATATATGACTTGCATGGTTTCAATAATCAACACATAACATTCTTGATTTGTTTGTGTAAAAAGCACATGCTATAATTGGTTAACCAAACATTGTATTCAACTGGTTTCTGTCTTCTTTTGAAAACATGAGGGCATTGAGTCTTATAATTTTGATTTTCAGTGTGTCTCCTGATTCCGATAAATCTCAATGAACTTTATTAAATCAGCAGAACCTAATTTTAATACTTTTTACTCATATTTTTTAATAAACACAGTAGCTTCTAAAATCGAAAACGTTCAACATTTGAATTTTTTTATGGCATTGTATGACGGACAACCCAGAGTCCAGACGGACTTTTACATATGAGAGACCACCACCGCAATGTCTATTTCTACCGCCAAGCAGCAGTTTGTGTGTGTGTTTCGGTTTGAAGGACATTGTAGCCAGTGTAACTACGGGACATAATGAGACTTAACATCTTATGGATGACGAGTACAGTGGAATGCCACACAGTACTTTGTAACTCAAGGTGCTGGATGGTGTTGCTACGGTTTATGGGTGGTCGTATCGCTTACCATCAGGCGGACGGCACGCTCGTCTGGACATTCAAGGCTATAAAAAAAAAATCAAAAGGTATCTTATTTGAAAAAAGTATTTAGAAGATACGTATTTTGTATCTAGTATTTAGATACCATTTTCAAAAGTATCTCGTATCTGGTATCTCAAATCCTTTATTTACAAGTATCTTGTAACTTGTATTTCAGATACTTTTATGAAGTATCTTGAACATCTCTGGTTAGGAATAAGTCCTGGATCTTTTACCGCGAAGGAAAAAGTTTACCGTTCGTAAAAACTGAGCTCAAGATAATAAATTATGTTGAGTCGGCATGGGTAGTAGAATAAGCTCAGGGGGAAGAAAAAATCAATAGGTCGTGTACAAAAAATAATCATTCATAAGTTGGATTGATTTAAGGAGTAATCCAAAAAAAAATATGTCGCATCCTATGTAGGTACTTTCTCGGCTTTTCTATATAATAGACGATATCCCAAAGTTGCCTGTCGTTGTTCGATATTATCTGAGCCAGCTTATGAAATGAATAAATACCAAACGACAAAATAAACGAATTTTACTATAGAAATTGTATATAAACATACTAAAATAATTACGCATACGCATTAAAATAATTAAATATCTTTAATGATAATTGGTAATATCTTAGGGAAACGTGTTCAGTGTTGGATGCTCTATTATGCCGATGATACATAATGATAAAAAATATATTGACAAAAAATAATATTTATATTTGGACTACGCAAATATGATCATGTGTCTGAGTTTCGCACTAAACTCAAGTGGTTACCTATTCCCCTTCGCCGGAATGCCCACATCCTTTCCCTTCTCTGCAGTATTCTATTTAATCCTCTAAAACCCTCTTATCTTAAATCTAGATTCCTATTTCTTCGTGAGACGCATGAGAAGTCTCTTAGATCATCGGAGAACTTGAAACTGAAGATGCCTGTGCATACTACTACATTTATGGAGAAATCCTTCACTGTTGTCGCTGTCAGGTTATGAAATGCTCTGCCTGTAGCCATAAGACGCGCGCAATCATTACCAGTTTTAAAAAAAAAAGTAAAGGGACATTTCCTCAACCTCTAGAACCTATCAGAACTGTATGACATTGATTAACATTTATAAGTACTTATTTACTTTTGTGTAGTAAATATTATATGTATACATTTATGTAATATTATATGTACTATATTATATATGAGTACTTGTACGTATGACTATGTATGTATATGTTGTCTGTAGATATTTTTGTGCTCTCGTATGTATATATTTATTTATATTTGGTGTATTCTATAGTAGTTTTTATGTACGCCCCTGACTGCCCTTTTCGTTATTTCTCTTATCTCCATCCAATGGTTGTCTGTAAGAGATCGCCTTGAGCGATAAGACCGCCAATTGTATCACCGCTTACTTGTTTATATTATGATATAATTTTTATTTTTGTTGGTGTACAATAAAGATGTAAATAATAATAATAATAAATAACTATAAATATCCATATAATAAAATGCCGTATTATTTTAAATACTGCAATATAATAAAATGTTTATAAAACAGTTTCATTTTCATAAAGGAATTATTTACTGAGAATATCGGCGTACAAATATTAGCGAAGCGCCATCTGTTTTTTATCTTATAAACTAAGTGCGCATCAAGCGTCCAATAGCATGAATGATTTCGAATAAATTCTTATCGAAATCTTCTACTCTGTCAGATAGATGGCGCTACAAGATAATTAACTACGATTTAAAATCAACTACTAACAAATGTTTTCAGTACGTATTTGTTGAATCACAAAGGGCTGTGTTCATTGTTATAAAGCAATTAAATTGCGTATTTACATAAATAAGGAGGAAAAACGATCCCGGTAGTGTAACGAATAATTTCGAATTCGGAAGCATGTTCGTTGTCTTCACCCGCATAATTAAAAATACAATGAAAACTCACCTTTCTCAAGGACTTGTTCGCTTCAGTAGGGCTCGGCATGTAGAAATCCACGATCCCCAGCAAGCAATCATCGCACCTGCATACATCACTCGGCAATGAAGACATTGACCCGAAACTACTGCAACTATCCATGGAGTCAGTCCTCACCAACTTGCCGGTGCTTAGAGCCTCCATCTTGGCCACTAATAATGACTCCATTAGCGACCTGGGCCGAGCTGGAGACCGCGATCGTCTCGGGAAGTCGGGAGACAGCGGTCTGAAGTCCAACACATCGGGGGATAAAGGCCGGTGTCGCGCGAAGTTCAGAGATAAATCCGGGGATAGAGCGCGTCTTGACAAGTCCGGGGAGTGCGGACAAGCCGTCGCGAGATCCGTGGACGACGCCCGCGACAACGGCGGCGTCACACTGCGACAGTGCGACGATGTCATCTTCGTCACCCGCATTTGTAAGAGTTTATTGTGCACTGTGTTTCCGTCTTTATTCTTGTCACGTTAAGTACATTATTGTCATTCAATTGAAATTTATTGCTGTTTTATGTCTTCCAATCTGTTTTTGTGTGATTTTACGGAGTGGTGAGTCGTTGTTCTGATGTTTGACGCACATTGAGTGCCGTTTGGTATTTGAATCGAAATGTCATAGACTGTGATCTTTGAGAGGTATCAAGTAAGTACGATAAATTAAATCTTCGTAAAGCACAAATTACTAAATAGATAGATTTATCAAAAAAAATATTTGGTTAACGCTTTGTAAAACGAGTTGATCGTTTTTGGTTTCAGACCCATCAATAGGGGCTTGCATCCAGCGTATGTCCGCGACCTTTATCAAGCGTTGTAATTATCCAAATACTAAAGATTCTTATTCTTACACTTTGTTTAGGCCTCAAATAGTAAAAATACTATACAATAATGCCTTGGTGGAGTAGTTGTATTACGGTACGGCTGCAATGTCAAGGTCTCGGGTTCGATCCCCGGGACGGGTAAAGTGCTATTGGGTTTTTCTGCTCTATATCAGCCTGGAGTCTTGAATTTGTGCCTGATATGGCGATAGGCTCGCCCCCTATCACATCATGGGACGGAATATGCATGGCGAAAAGTGGGTGCACTAGTTGTGCCTCTGCCCACCCCTTCCGGGATAAAAGGCGTGAGTGTATATGTATATGTATGTAAGTATATATTTACTATACAATATATTGTACGTACGCAATATTCACTGCGTAATATACCACTATTCCTACAAAATCTTGAATAACAACAGAAACAATGTATCGCTATCCACAACAAATGACTGTATTTCTGAAGTCCTGAGCCCTAATATCTCCCATTACAAGACCTGAACCTAATACCCCTTATTAAGAGACTACCGAACCGTCAAGTCATCGAAATAAATGCCTAGCACTTTGTGACATGAGCTCTAATGACAGCAGTTAGGTTGGCCCACCACTGTTTACGTACTCGTTCAAGTATTTATTCCTGAGTCGTGACACGATACGCGTAGTGGCTAGATACCAAAGGCGCTGAATGAGACATACATATTTAATTATTATAGTATATTACTAACATTATAAAGAAAGATTTGATTATTTGTTTATTTGTTTTTAATGGCTGAAGTCAAAAACTACTGCTATTTTAAAAATTCTGTCACCAATATTAAGCTACATTATCAGCAAATAACGTAGGCTACTCTTTATCCCGGATAAACTTTTTCACGCGAGTGGAGCCGCGGGCAAAGCTAGTAAAGTAAAATTATATACCTCAGTGGTTTTAATGCATATTATAACGATTAACGGTCATAATAAAAAAATACGTGTGGCACTCGGAGACTGCCGCGGTAAAGCTATTGCATAGCATTTTTTATCACAAATTTTGATTGACTAATCACAAATTCGATCTTACGCTTACCACATAAAGTAGATTTTTAAACGCGAGCAACGCACGTTTAGTCTTGTTATTGATAAATGTCAGTAACCAAAGTAGAATAAATCAACAAAATTTGAAAAAAGAATGTTACGTTCGATTCTTTTGTACTCGTGCCGTGCCAACGCTGGGGAAATAGCTTCTACGCAACGTATTTAAGGTTCATATTAGATTAGTAAGAAATGGTTTTAATGACTTTAATAAATAAAAATATACTCGTTTCAAGAATTATAGCTTCTACGCATTGTATTTAAGGTTCATATTAGTAAGACAAAAAAGATGTCAGGTTATTTTCGTTACGGAATTCCTGGATTCGGTCTCCACGCTCAAGGCTCGCGATAGAAGCTATGCAATAGCTTAAAAATAGATTCATTAAAAAATATTAAAAATGAGAACCAGTTGATGTTTGTGATTGGTTTTCAAAAGACAATATTTATGATTGAATTGTGCTAGTGGTTAAGTATTAGGATTAAAAGTTTAAATTTCAGTTCGATCATTTGTTATTTGATTGAATAACACTCTTGACTTAATGTCAAACAACCCTGATCAAAATAACAGAAAATGCGCATTTTTTGCGCGATTCATACTTACATATTATACTGGTCAGAATGTTACATGACATTCCAGGAAGTCCTTTAACAAGGACGGTACCTATGGGAAATAACCATCTCTGGGGAAAGCATTTACAGTCGCCCGGAAATCGAATAAGCTTTTCCCACGAGAAAAGCAATTATCTATGGCCGTCTCTCTTGAGGATTAATAGTAACTGTTTTATTAACACTTTTAGAAACGGTAAAGACGCTTAAACAATAACAGCAAGAATGAGTTTCAGAAGAAAATAAATTGTTCTCTACGATAGATTGTAGAAAACCCAAACTCTAACTGTGGTGTGGTTTTTCGACATCTTTCTTTCGTTCTTAAGCTTTTGTTAAAGGTTTTCACCGTTTTGACTGCCTCGGTGGCGTAGTTGTATTACGGTACGACTGCAATGCTGAGGTCTCGGGTTCGATCCCCGGGTCGGGCAAAGTAATATTCGATTTTTCTATTCAGTATCAGCCCAGAGTCTAGAATTTGTGCCCGATATGGCGATAGGCTCGCCCGCTATCACATCATGAGACGAAATACGCACGGCGAAAAGTGGGTGCACTAGTTGCGCCTCTGCCTATCCCTTCGGGGATAAAAGTCGTGATGATGCGTATGCGTTTCACCGTTTTCTCTGGAATTATAGTTTTTGTGGGCAGTGGTGACTTACCATCATCAGAAGAGTTCGTTTTACTAAATATAAGAATATTTTTCAAACAGCAAATAAAATCTTTGTTTGTTTCAAAAGTGCTAAATTGTTTCAACTTCACAAGTAACAAGTACCTTATCCGTACTTGAATCAGATAAAGTTCGTATCCTTTCGAGTGTCTATGGCAGCAATAAATCTCGGATTCCACCGCTCGATGAGGCCATATTTATAGACATCAATAACCTTTCGGTTGACGTAATAAACCTTTTTGTAAATGATAAGTAATAACGTAGGTATATAATGTTTGCACAATCAAGACTTAATTCATCTTCAATTACAGTTTGGATTTCAAAAAACTTGTAACAAATGTCTTAAGGGAAATTTGAGGAATACAATTTTTTTTGACGTCTGTATGAAAAGAATATAGCTACCAAAGACACTCAATACAGGACAGGAGACGATTTAAAAGGCCACTGACACAAACATCAGCTCCGAATCAAAATTCAAAAATTGCATTACAACATACAAAGCCACTCATTAAACATTTAAACAAAATATTCAAAACGACCTCAATAAAAATATTTTAGACATGTTCGTACAATCGTTCGTAAACGATTAGCACATTCCTATAAAGCGCTCAAGCAAGAAAACCGCAAATATAGACAAGAGGCTCGGCTTGATGGGCATAACCCTTATACTGCTGATACAACAATTCCAATAATGTAAGTTTAATAACCGTGCGATCGTAAATCGGTGAGGCATGCGTGCGAAATGCGCGCCGCGGGTGGTCGCTGCGACCGTGCACACGTCCCACTGTGATCGGTTTCATGCGATTGTCAGCGTTTTAGGGTTAGATATGTGGCGGATCTGTGCTAATTGCTTTACGTTTGTATAATGGAATGGGTACAAAAGGCCGAGCGTTTCGGAAAGCTGACAACGTAATTTAATTGGTATTGTGGATATATAACAGATCTTAATATACTCTGGCTATCCTAAGTCAGCCATTTTTACTATAGCATGTAACAACAACAGTGTAGTAACCGTATAGAAACCGTAGTGAAACTTCCCACGCATTTTAGTCAGAGCCGTTTGAGCCCAAAGCCTAAGTATAATCAGCCACAAAAGTAGGTGAACAAATTCAAAACTTCAACCGCCTATACACGTTAGTTTAATTGAAACATTATTTTTTCTTTATGTGAAGTAAATAGCTTATATTTTATTTGTGTAAAGAAAAATAATTTTGGTAGAAACATAAATGTGTAAAAGCAATTTGAAGTTTTTAATTGCTTCAGCTACTAATGTAGCTGACTGTACTTAGTGACAAAAAGTTTAATTGCAGGAAATAACTAACATCGAACATTCGCGTATTTACCAGCAATTACTCCACTTAGTACCGGGAAACATCCGTGACATTCTGAACGTTTGCAGAAATAAGCCTAGTAAGAGGAAAAAGCATCATTTGATTAATTACGATATTTTAATTAAATGCTATTTATTAAAATATATATTATCGAACAGTTTATACACTAATTTTAGTTATAGAATGTTTTGTCTTCTTCGAACGAATTTTGAGTTGAGTTTGAAGGAAGAAGACAAAACATTCTATAACTAAAACAGGTTTAGAAACTGTTTATGAATAAAGTCGTAAAATTATAAAACTGATGAATCAGAAGTATTTGTTCGTAGCGCTGCTGCATTTTACAGCAATGCCAAGTTACAAAAATAAATTGTTGAGAAACAGTATTGACGAAGTTGATGAAATATGATGAATTAATTGTTAGGAAAATAAAATAAACGTGGACGATAGCCTAGTTGGGAATGGAACGGTCTGCCGAGACAATGTCCGGAGGTTCAAAACCCAAGACACACACCTCTGACTTTTCGAAGTTATGTGTGTATTGTTTATCAATTATCGTTCGCTTTAACGGTGAAGGAAAACAACGTGAGGAAACCTACATACCTGAGAATTCTCGACAAGAATTTCGAGGGTATGTGAAGTCTGCGAACCCGTACTAGGCCAGCGTGGTGGACTAAGGCCTAACTCCTCTCAGTAGTAGAGGAGGCCCGTGCTCAGCAGTGGGCAGTATATAATATAGAGCTGGTATTATTATTATTATATTATATATTAAAATACGATATACAAAAGAACATGCTGCGCTACGCCTTAATAATGGCTGGAATAAATGATGGCATTTATTAACACTAAATATGAGCAGATTTAAAACTAGGAAATAGATATCGATCTACAGAATGATCTAATAACTTGACCACACAGACAAATATCTAAATATTTTTCACACCTGACAAAACTAATTATTTTCATAACTTTTTTTCACTTATTTTGATTGACAGATTCTTGATTCAATAATTAATTTCAAGAGCCGCTTAAAATCAAAATTAACCATTGAGAGGATTATAGATTTAATTGAGTATGCATACTAGAATATGCGAAGTAAATAAGATTAGACTAAAATAGAGCATGGTAGAAAATCTTAACATCTTATGTCTCAGGATGACGAGCGCAGGGGAATACCACACAGTACTTTGTAACTCAAAGTGCTGGATGGTATTGCTACTGTTTATCGTCGTATCGCTTAACACCATGCGAACGGCTTACTCGTCTCGTCATTCAATGCAATAAAAAAAAGCTAGAATATCATTATGTCATTATGTTATGAAGAGTGAAGACATCAAAGAATCTTACTGTTATAAAGTAGTATGCGAAGGGGTCCCTATGTTTGTTAGTAGTAAACACAGTAAGCGCTAAACAGATTTGGATGTTTAGCACACAAATACACCATGTTCTCGAACAAAACATATTCTTTTTATCCCGGAATAGTTCACAGTGTATTTTTCGAGAAGGTTTTTAGGCGGGTGCAACAGCGATGAAAATCTAGTAACTATCTTAGTTCTTATCTTACTAATGTAAGCGATAAGACCGCCAATTGTACTTGTTCTCTGACATTGTTTTCTTCTTAAGTACATTGTTTTTGTTTTTGGTGTAAAGCTTTAAATAAATAAATAAATAAAATAAATATTATAATGCGAAAGTTTATGAAAATGTTGGCATGTTTGTTAGAAGTAAACGCAAAAACTACTGAACGGATTTGGATGATATTTGGCACACGGGTAGATCATGTCCTGGATTCACACATAGGCTACTGCGAACCCAACATAACCGTCCAGTCGCTAGGCTGGGCGGTAGTGGTAAAAACTACACTTTCTCCGCGAAAAAAAAAAAAAAAAAAAAAAAAAGGCTACTTTTATCCCGATAATTTGCTCCCATGAGAAATAGTGGATATTTTCAATCTCATTATTTAAATAGATGGCGCTGGCGTCGTACTGTGTATTAGGGACTTTTGTAGCGAGAAACGCTTTTCACGCGGGCGAAACGGCGAGCAACACTTAGTCTCTAATAATATCAGGCACGGTAGCGATCGGGGATCAAGTACAGGCAACATGACTTCTATAATAAATAACAAAGACCTATTTATAATTGCAGAATAAATTTTCAATCAACAAATGCAATCATAAATCATATGAAACTAATTCATAAATTGTTACCATTACAACAACAAGATATGTTGCAATATTATATTAAATTTGCATATAATCTGATATACAAATTACAATGTGGGTAAACTAAGGCATGGAACTAGTCGCACTGAGAACGGTGATCGTGTTGTGACAATGATTAATGTGTGTTGTAGATGGAGTGGATTTTAAAGATTTCTTCATTATCTATACTAATATTATAAAGAAGTTACAAAGAAAGGTTTGTGAGTTGTTTGTAGGGGCTAATCTCTAGAATAATGAACCGCTTTTGAAAATTCTTTCACTAATAGAAAGCTACATTACTTCTGAGTGCTATAGGCTACTTTTTATCCCGGGGAAATTTATACCGGGACTTTTATCACGAAAAAACTTTTCCACGCGGGAGGAGACGCAGGCAAAAGCTAGTCTTCAATAGCAAATACTTTTAGAATCGAAGATACAAAAATATGTCCATCACCAATCTCTGATACTAAAATGCTTTTGCTCCAACTTTTTAATGGTGTTAAAGGAGATGTCCGCTTTCTGTATGGGTGCTGGGCCTCAAAATATAACCAGGCTCAAACTTTAGGGATATTAAAGGGGCCAAATATGAGACTTAGATCCATTAAAAAAAAATTTTAGACCCCTTCATTCATAACTAACTTTCTTAAAAACGTTCATATTAGGTATAGGTTTTAAGAAAAATAAAATTACATATATCTCATAATCTGAGGTCTGTATAATTAAACGATTTATTGTGAAAGGCTAGTTTTTAGGAGTTCTATCAATATATAAGATGTATATTGTCTAGGTTAGAATTTTAGGCCCGTGTTTGAACATGTCCTTTAGCTTTCACAGTAAATATTTGTTAATGACATAAAAAGTAGTTTTGCAAAGTGATAGTTCTACATTTAAATATAAACCGTAAAGCCAAGAAGCATATCACTGACTTTCGGTAAAATATGAAAGATTTATTGCTATTTGTCATTAATCTTTCGTTCAAATAACTCAATACACAGTATCCAGATTGTCCAATAGAGCTTTACATTTTTAATGATACAGAATCTTCGCAAATGAACTAAATCTTCAATTCATCTACAACTATGATAAACCGGACATGAAAGTTGTATCGAGATTATCATCAAGCCAGCATTCACACTTCTTTAGCGCACGTTGTCACTTTCATTATGTCTTGATGTCAAAATTATTTAATGATAGAGCACTTGTATTAACAAGGCTTGATCAAAGCTCGCTTTTAGTAACTTGCAAACCATATGGCCTTATGAGATGGCCATTATTACGAAATCTAAAATAGTTTAACCCTTCAGCGGGTAAATACTAATTCCAATAATTGCCAGCGTGGCCGGAATGGTGGGACTTAACCCTGTCAGCAGAAGCCATTCCCTGCAGTGGCCAGCATATAATATAGGGTTGGTACTTAGAGCTGCTGGGCTTAGAGTTTCATGTCCTCTGGTGAAAAATGCTTTCCGAACTGGAGGGTTAATTTTTGACAGAATGTAAATAATATTTACTATTATATGGAATAACATCAATTATTTTGTTTCATTTCATTACAGTTATTGTATTTCATTAATCATCCAATGGTTAACGCGTTTAAATGTTATAATTCGCACTACTTTGCCTTTTCAACTTTTTTTCTGAATTTTCAAGACACCATTTCTGACATACTTTTTATTTTATTACTGCTTTGAATGATGAGACGAGCATGCCGTTCGCCTGATGGTAAGCGAGGCGCCCACCTATAAACGGTAGCAACACCATCCAGCACCTTGAGTTGCAAAGTACTGTGTGGCATTCCACTGCGCTCGTCATCCTGAGACAAGATGTTAAGTCTCATTATGTCCAGTAGTTACACTGGCTACAATGTCCTTCAAACCGAAACATAGTGCATGCACACTGCTGCTTGGCGGTAGAAATAGACATTGCGGTGGTACCCATCCAGACGGACTCTTACATATGAGAGACCTACCACCAGTTACATTCAATTAATTACCCAACTCCTTCATCACGTGATCTTCAAATCGGTTCTCACGGCGTGCGGCACGAAACGCTAGACTGCACTTTGCAATTCAAAATATATTTCGGTTTCTAAGTAAATATCGAACAATATTAATCTTAGATGTCGTTTACACTATGAAGTTTGATGGGTGATATAATTTAAATGGTAATGGTGTATTGTGAGTAAACCTTTAAGCTAGTAGCCTGTATCTTATTCAGTTAGCTTTTTAGCTATTCATTAAATTATTTTTGTAATATGACGCATTAAACAAAATTGTTAATATTTACTTAAAAACTTAGTTGTGCCAATTCCACACGAATGTATCAGAAGGAAGAAAACGCTGTACGTAAAGAAAATTTAACTCTATAAAAATCTCTACAAATCATCTAATAAAACAGAGTAACATATAAAACCTTTTTGTGATCGGTACATCAATAACCCGATTTAACATTCATTCAACACTCTCAAAAATCGGCGCCCAATAAGGCAGGCTAACTTTCATATCGCTCTGTCACTCCCACAATACATAAAGCCACATTAACGTGTTTTAAATATTCCCGCATCACGTGCGGAGTTGTTACAGGCCGGCATTTTAAGTACGAGCGAGTGAGGCCACCGACGGCGAAACAATTGTTCTGCCGGGACGGTCCGAAGATTAATTGCAAATCGTTTTTGGTAACTATCTCGCATTATACTGTCAGGGAATAAGGTATTTTGGTACTAGTCGTCCCAACAACTGTGTGGAATTTTGTTTCCTTTATCCCTAACTTCAGTATGTCAGGGCATTGATCCTATGATGTGTAGTCGTCCCAACAACTATGTGGAATTTTATTTCCTTTATCCCTAACCTCAGTATGTCAGGGCATTTTGGTACTACCTATGATCTGTGAGATTTTGCCCAACCTTTTGCCTATTTCGTATCTTATTTTTGTAGCCTATCATTGGCGTTTGGCTATTGTAGTAAAACTGGTGGAACTGTTTTTAAAAAAATATCATTTGGCTAAATAACACAGAAAACAAACTCTACTATCATATTATAAGTAAAAATATTAGCAGATATATTATATGCTTAGATATACCTACTTAATATCCCCATAGAAATAAGAAAATTGTTTTTACTTTCGATTTTATACACTGCCTTAGTATTATGTGCCTCTTTAGGGCTTGATTTATTTATTTAATAAAGACGCAAAACAGAGTACAGTCATGACAATTTTAAATAACATGCAGATTTACATTAAATGATTTACATCTACTGGTGGTAGGTCTCTCATTATGTAAGAGGCCGTCTGGGTGGGTACCACCGCAATGTCTATTTCTACCGCCAAGCAACAGTGTGCATGCACTGTTGTGTTTCAGTTTGAAGGACATTGTAGCCAGTATAACTACTGGACATAATGAGACTTAACATCTTATGTCTCAGGATGACGAGCGCAGTGGAATGCCACACAGTACTTTGTAAGTCAAGGTGCTGGATGGTGTTGCTACTGTTTATGGGTGGTCGTATCACTTACCATCAGGCGAACGGCATGCTCGTCTCGTCATTCAATGCAATAAAAAAAAAATAAAAAAAAAAATTAAAATCAATTTTACTTCCCTTTTCCTCAACTTTTAAGTAATACAAAATATTGAATTCAGCGAATACGCGAAAGCAAGATTTTCATTTAGATAGCTATATTTCATGATAATTAAATTATTTAAGTTTATGTACTTCATTTTGGGAACACCAAATTTTATAACTTAAGTCAAATATGTATGTGTGTTAAGGAAATGCTATTTACTTTACCAATATTCTATGACATATTTTGTAAATTCGATATTATTGAAATTAAATAAATATTACTAATAGAGTTATTTTATTTAAAATTAAGTTCACACAAAAAACAAGTTGACAAATAAACTGGAACTAATTTTCGAGTTAAATTAACCATTAATTTAATTAATTCTTAATGTTCGCATATGTTCCGCTTATCTAAAACCGATTTGTGAACATAACATCCTGCCTATCCAGTTTTGTTAAGAGTTTGTTTTTGTTAATTGTAATATTTCACCGGATGACGGGACATTAATAAAACACACCTTTGAAACTTATTTATGCAATGCAACTTATATTTTTAATGACGACATTGAAAACCTTCTGTAAGATTAAAAATACTAATTGAAATAGATAATCTATACTATATAATATTATAAAGCTGAAGAGTTTGTTTGTTTGTTTGTTTGTTTGTTTGTTTGAACGCGCTAATCTCAGGAACTACTAGACCGATTTTGAAAATTCTTTCACTAATAGGAAGCTACATTACTCCTGAGTGCTATAGGCTCCTTTTTATCCCGGAAAACTTTTCCACGCGGGCGGAGCCGCGCTCAATGCTAGTATTTAATAATTATAAATAAAATTATGTTATTAAAAATTCCTGTTTAATTATTTTAATATTCCATTATATATTTCTGGTTCCGCATTAACATTACCTACATCGATTATAACTTAACCCTCAAATGGTGATTCGAAAATTATTGTATGTGGTACTGTTTAAAAGATAATTTATTTATACCTTAATTCAAAACCACAGCATTTTCACCTAAAGGGTTTATCATTTATTTGTAAGTCAAGCAAAAACATAAAATAATAATTCCAATCATTTATTGGATATTCTAATTGAATAATTAGAAACTTCGAAGAATTTAAATTCACTCTAAGTAAAACTAATTGCAATAATTAACCTGGTTGGTAAATTGTACCACCGATTAAGATGGATCTATCGACACACAACTATTTATAATAATTAAGTAGAATTACGTTGCGATTTTAATTTAGTTTATT
Organism: Sphinx pinastri; assembly: GCA_947568825.1. Classification (NCBI taxonomy): domain Eukaryota; kingdom Metazoa; phylum Arthropoda; class Insecta; order Lepidoptera; family Sphingidae; genus Sphinx; species Sphinx pinastri. The sequence goes on along the minus strand of OX387630.1, from coordinate 4,938,471 downwards.
TTCATGTCACCGCTTGTCGTGGGGTTGCTAGTAATTTGTTTCAACGATTTATTTATAGGAATTTCTTGATTGTTTTTATCATATGCATTTATCTTGAGTTTCTAATTGAACTGTAATTTATGTCCTTTCCTTTACTGGAAAGTGCTTTGTCCTTGGTAGGAATTAATTAGAAACCTTTTTTTTTTATATATTGAAGTGAATGACGAGACGAGCATGCCATTCGCCTGATGGTAAGCGATACGACCACCCATAAATAGTAGCAACACCATCCAGCACCTTGAGTTACAAAGTACTGTGTGGCATTCCACTGCGCTCGACATCCTGAGACATAAGATGTTAAGTCTCATTATGTCCAGTAGTTACACTGGCTACAATGTCCTTCAAACCGAAATACAACAGTGCATGCACACTGCTGCTTGGCGGTAGAAATAGACATTGCGGTGGTACCCACCCAGACGGACTCTTACATATAAGAAACCTACCACCAGTACCTAGTAACCTGCCATTATATCTATTTACATGCAACAGTTTAAAACTATTGTTTTCAAAATCATTGTTAATATGCGCCGTCAGTACACTGACAACACTTAATCTATACAACCCACTAATTTGAGAGCTACCGAGCATTCATACAATTAAATTCTTATCTTACGTTTTCAATCACTGTCAATGTATTGAACGAAACTAATAATTAAATAAAAATGAAAAATATTTACAAAAAATCAATTAATTTGTGCTGAATGATTCTCGGTTTGACTCTCCCTGTGACACAGTTTTGCTAACCGGTAAATTTTTGCCGATCAGCGCGAATGTGGACGCAATTAATGATTTTACATCTATACACCCGTAATTTATGTATCATAAACAATAAATTCAATAAACAATCTTTCTGACAACTGCTATTTATCATTTTTAGTGTGGTCTTTATTAAATTGCGTGAAAGTTAGTTGTGTCTACACATCGTAAAGCATTTTGGATTGTTTATATAATAAAAATGGCACGTTAAACAATACGTTTTCTTTTAGTTGGTGTTATTTCGTTGATAAAAATTTACTTATTTAAGAAATTTATTCATGTTTCGGGATTTTAATAATAACATGTTGTAGGTATTTTTTTTTTTTATTTATGGAACTACACGCAAATATGATCGTTAAGAAACGATCTCGATGAAATGTCATTTTTTTCTGAAAATAATAAAATTAACAGACATTTTCCTTTCAAATTTCAACCCTTCGAAAAAAATCCGCATAGTCGCACCATGTAACGCAAGGTTTAAATACGATATACCCGCTACTCACCAAATGTAAACAAGCCAATTAAAATAAAGCAAAGTTACTCAAATAACTCGCCGTAATTGCACCCACCGGCACCAAAACGTTTCGATTGGCGCTCTCGGCTCACGGCGCGCGGCGGTCGTTCATTAGGACGCCTCCGTTTTAGGGTTAAACTATAAAAAACTTCAACCTGAACATAAATTCCATCTCTCGTACGTTAGTATTTTACTAATTAAATCGAAGAATTGATTTTATCATACACAGAAACCATTTTCGATATCTCAAAAATATATAAGCACGTTTTTAATTATGCAAGTTTTAAAAAATTGTACGATTAATTCATGCGTGGAAAGGAGCTCATTACGTGAAATAAGTTCATTTAAAATAAGAGAAAAGCCTTCGCGCACCAGGCGGTCTGCGTGTTGTGACTTGTGGCGTGGATTAAATTTTAATTAATAAAAATTGTTTATGTTCTGCTTGATTAATTGACAAACTTCAGCTTTCAATTTACAGATAAATAATATTCATATCCAACGGCAAGACAAGCAACAAAAAAACGAATATGTATGTGATTTTATGGATAGCCACAGCAAAGATACAAAAATTAATTAATTTAATTATTTCGGATTAATAGTCGTATATTTTTCAAGTGTCTTAATTTCAATAAAATATCAACGACACAAATCTCTTGCAAAAAAAATATATTTTTAACCCGTTTAAATCCACATCACAAGACGCGTCATTGGGGACCATTTAAAAAAAAACTAATAAATTGGCAAAATAAAGCATTAACGTCATTCCATAACCACACACTCGCCAGCGCAATGGGTCTCAGTTATTCTTTGTAAAGTTCAACACAATCGTAAAATTAAATGAACTCTTATAAACGCTATACGGTGTCAAAACAAGGGATTAAATCGGCCAATTATATTTAAGTGGTCATTCGTCGCTTTTAAAACACTTCATCGAACTTTTTGCTGTTAATTTAAGAGCCAACACGGTGTAATTTTAACATCTTTAGTGATAATCACGTAAAGATCTTTAAATATATGATTGTGGGGCCTTAAATAAACCAAAATGTTGCCTCGACCCGCATTTCTCAATAGCAAAACGAAACATGTTATTTGTAAGGATTCGTTGTATTGGTTTAATTAGAGATGAGAGGGTTTTAGCAAAAATTTAAATGTTTTCGCTGAATTAATTAAGAGTTATTTATCATCAAAGAATGTAATAAGTTAATAATAAACAATAGAAAGGTGGTGGTTTTACGATCCTATGCATCGATGTAGCTATAGGCTCGCCCCTATCACGTCTTGGGACGGAACACACTTGTCGAAAAATGGGTGCCCCAATAATAATTAAAAAATAATTGGGATGCCATAGTTTCACCCCTGCTTAGCCCTTCGGGGATAAAAGGGATGTGTGTGCGTGTGGTGATTTTACTAGATTACAACTACAACGACAGATAAACATCACCTACCATCAATATTGTAAGGCCTAATTTCACCATGCTCTGTTAGTTACTTTAACAGCCTGTTAACTCACTTAACGGACTGCTAAAGTTTTTGAGTGTCCCACCATGCCCTAACATGTGATTATCTTCTTTAAGGCGTTCTTTCATACGACGCCCGATAATTTAACATTCGTATTAATTTTGATGTCGGATTAAATAACGTTAATTAAGAAATTGGACCTAAATCCTCATAAAATAGAACTTAGTTCAAACTTGTTTATACGCAAAGAGTTCTAAGATTATATAGAGCGGACATTGGGAAAATTGTCATTCAAGAATTTTGAGCCTGTTCGTCACTAACTCAATCTACCGTGAAATAACAAAATACCTATCTAAAATTCATTAGAACATACTTTGACATGGTCGTTATGCGTAAATTGGCATATTTCCTTCCAAAATATTGTTTTCTTTAAAAAAATTAAGCATATCGAGACGTCTTGTTAAACGGACAGGTCAGATAAGACAGCGACTTATTATCACTTGTAATAACATTTGGACGAAAAATTTGGTCCTGATATCCGGTCTATAACTATACTGTTTAATGTGTTTGTTCATACCTCTAAAATAAGACATCAGCACTGATTTACAAATTCATTTAAATCTTTATGAGATTAAATTAGTATTAGCAAGATGTAAATAAAAATAATATTCCTATGAATGCTATTGGTAATTTATTGCTTTTATTATTTATTGATATGTCCGTGTATTGAATAATTATAATTTATGAATTATAAACATTTAATTGCTTTCCGAATAAAATGTTTTTATTTATGAAGTTTATGATTAACCACCGTTTTCAATGAACGATCGCAATCGCTTTTTCAATCCATCGCGAAAATGGACCAATCAGACAAAAGTTTATCAAACCATGCCTACATACGACTTATTTTAATTTATTCTCCGGATTGGGTCGAAGATTAAGATTTGTTTATTGAAAACGGCTGTTAGTGGCGTCATTGCATTCCACGACGATCGCATGGTAAAAAACTACTAACTCCTTCCCATTAAAAATTATATACATATGGAATAGTTAATTAGCATTTTTTCTTACCTTTATTGACATAATACATCAGAGGAGGCAGGACAAAATATTGTTTAGCTATGAGTTATGACTTAGACACATTGGGATATTGTGGCAGGACGGCAAAAAGCTCACGGACCCCGACTTAGGGGCGCCTCTGACCCGAGGGAAGCAGGACACTCAGGAGAATCCAAAAAAATGTCGCTGGATTTTGCACTGGCCAGGGGTCTCATCCCCTTTGCCACGGGTCCTATATGGATTTAGTTACGTCACTGCTGAGCCATATAAACAGAAATTAATGTACTACTTTTCACCAATTCATTAAATTAGGCATCGTTCACAAATTAATTGTAACGAATGAGCGACTAATATGAATGTCTTACGCAAGAGCTTTGTGACACCACAAAGACTATACTCATTAAACAACGATATCTATTTAGCCTGTACTCTTTTCCACAGTTAAGCCTCATTTAGACTGAGCAATAATTGCATGCAATAAATATCTAACTCTGTAACTCTGTCTGTCTGTCTGTCGCGCTTTCACGCCAACACTACTGAACCGATTTAAATGAAAGGAGATGTCCGCTTTTTGTATGAGTGCTGGGCCTCAAAATCTAACAAGGCTCAAACTTTAGGGATATTAAAAGGGCAAAATATGGAACTTAGATCCATTAAAAACATATTTTTAGACCCCTCCATTCATAACCAACTTTTTTAAAAACGTTCATATTAAGTGTAGTTTTCAAGCCAAACAAAATTACATAAATCTCAAAATCGGAGGTCTTTAAAATTAAACGATTTATTGCAAAAGGTTAGTTTTCAGGTGTTCAATACAAAGATATATAAATTGTCTTGTTTAGAATTTCAGGCCCATTTTTGGACATGTCCTTTGGTACCCTGATAGTCTAGAGCCTGAAAAAGGACATAGGCTACTTTTCCTCCCGGGGAAATATAAAGCGGGACTTTTATCCCGGAAATACATTTTCACGCGAGCGGAGCCGCGAGCAAAAGCTAGTAAGTAATAATTGTAAACCATAATTTCTAACAAGAATAGTTTTTTGAATATCTGTCAAAAGTCACATCCCTATTGCGCATGTTCAGACAGATAACAATTTAAGCATTCATTGCATACAATTATTGCGAGCAATAATTGATCCGTCTAAATGAGGATTTAGCAAAAATGTAAGCACAGTTGTCTCTACAAAAATAAACTGACAGCTAAATAAATGTCCGCCCGAGAGTGGATCACAAACAATTCATTAATCTAATTGCACAGACGGTGCTCTATTAAGATGGCAGATAGTGTGGATTGTTGCTATTTGTCTCTATCTGCAGCTTTAGGGTTCCGTATTTAGGGTAAATATGGTATTGGTCATTTTACTAACCTCTACACTGATCTTGTCTATTTTAACTTCGAAGCTTTGAGATTTAAAATCAGCATTTCCGGACAGGTACGACCTGGCGACCTTCAAAAAAAGAGCGTATTCCCACCTAAAAGGCCGGCAACGCATCTCTGTGCCCCCTGGTATTGCAGATGTTCATGGGCGGCGGTGATCACTTACCATCAGGTGAACCGTATGCTCGTTTGGCCCTTATATCATAAAAAAAAAGTATTTATATTTAAGTAGCGCTAACACATCTCTATGGGCGGTAATCATAAATCAATCTCACCTTTGAACAGAATCTCAAGTAGACATTTAATGTATTGAACTATTAAATAAACCAAGCTTAAGTTATCATTTAAGAGTTTGTTCTCAGGTGAGTACGCGCTGTTGCACAAACATAACTTAGCTGTTAAAATCCGTCACATATCGTAACTTAAGATATCATTTGAGCTGGTGCTAATGTGGCTTTATTAAATAGCGACTATCTTAAGATGCTAACCTTAATTTGACAGCGTTTCAGCTAATATCGCACTTCAGAGGGCAATTGAGTGGCAGTAATGCCGCCCTATGTGAGTCGTCTTTTACACCGGTTGTAGACTGAAAACTAATAAACTCAACCATGTAGCTCACCTAAACTAAATTAGCTTGGTTTTTAGTCTGCAATCCGCATTAAAGTTAAGGGAGAGTTTCGTTTACAAATGCTATCAATTTATAATGACTATATATTTATATATGGTACTGAGCCCCAACACCCTGATAGAATAGAATATTTTTACGCAAGATCCGCTAAATGGATACGGATGAAATTTGACGCACAAATAGATCATATCTTGAGTTAACACAAACTTATTTTCCCTAAAACGAAACAATAGGACTTTGATTTCGGAAACGACACACACGTTGGCGAATCTGCGAAAAAATTATGAATAAAACTTTAGGCCTACTGAACACTGTTTTTTATCGCCTCATCAAACACATTAGCCGTTTTTTGTCGGCCAGCTCTAACACAAGTAGCATTTATTTTCTCCCGCTATCGTATTACAAGTCAATTTATTAACTAGATTTTTTACTACGTACATGTCTCGCTCTAATCCACAATGATACTTTATCACTTCAATTTATGAGCTTGTAAACCTATAGCTATTCATCTATGACATATTTATATTTGTTAAGATTAAGATGACATATCTTTTATGACTGCCTCAGTGGCGTAGTTGTATTACGATATGACTACAATGCTGAGGTCTCGGGTTCGATTCCCGGGTCGGGCAAAGTGATATTGGGTTTTTCTAACCAGTACCGGCTCAGAGTCTGGAGTTTGAGCCCGATATGGCGATAGGCTCGCCCCCTATCACATCATGGGACGGAATACACACGGCGAAAAGTGAGTGCACTAGTTGCGCCTCTGCCTACCCCTCCGGGGATAAAAAGCGTGAGTATGCGTATAGATTTTGTTATGAAAATTCAACTAGACTAAATTTTCCCGAAAAATAATATGCAAGATATTCTTTTTCCAAAAGTTTGTTTCAGCATGCATTACTCTGAAACTTACGGATCTAATTCTAGAAATTTCTCTAGTAATAAGAAGCTGCATTATCCCTGAGTGTTATATATAAGTTGCTGTATTGGAAAACAAACAATTGGGAGAGAGCAACGTCTAATTTCATACATATAGCAAATGCTAGTCATTTTACATTCAACGAGGCGTGCCAAACCTTCCATCTATCCAGCATAGAAATGTTTTTTGTCAACGTGTCGCGCTTTCATACCTTTTTATGAAGCTTGATCCATAGTTCGATAAAGGTATTCCGTTCCTTTCATAGCTATCGTTATTGCATTCCATTTATTGCTGAAACTTATTGCTGTTAGCGTTGATAAAATCGAAGTAACGATATATTATATAAAAAAATAATTGCATGAAACATCCGATATAAATACATAAAAACATTCAAAGGGCTTTATAACATGTTAAAAAATATTAAACAAAGTTTAAAAAGCGTAAGACTCGTAAGAGCTATACAAAGTTCGGTCACATTCATTGAAATTCTGCATGAATACTAAAAACAATTTGCTCGTGAACAAATTTATAGATGGTATATTTATTCATGACTTGTACCTACATTATAAATGTTTGTGATTACGGAATACAAGGAACAAAGCTAACAACGGAAAAGTTAAAGAAAAATAGGTTCAAAATGAACTCTACAATAAGAACGCATCTAATGCAAAAGCTGATAAAAATATCACAAGATTCTAAACAATTCGAACAAGAACATACACGCATTACAGACGCTCCAGAAAGAAGTTTAACATATCTACAACCTGGCGTGCTAATGCATTAAATAACAATTAATAAATATTAATGACCGTGACCCAACAAGGCGATGTATCTCAGACGCATCTTCAACGTAAAAACTCGCGCGCGCGCATACACACGCCTTTTACCCCCGAAGGGGTAGGCAGAGGCGCAACTAGTGCACTCACTTTTCGCCGTGCGTATTCCGTCCTATGATGTGATAGGGGGCGAGCCTATCGCCATATCGGGCACAAATTCCTGACTCCGGGCTGATACTGAATAGAAAAATCCAATATCACTTTCCAACCAATCCAACCCGAGACTTCACCATTGCAGTCGTACCGTAATACAACTACGCCACCGAGGCAGTCTCAATCACACGCAAACCCGTCGCAGGCCGCAGCAAATCAAAATTGCAGATGAATTGAAAAAACCTAAACAATTTTCTCTCGATCCCGACCTTACTAAATAAAGTACCCAGTAGGCAATAAACTGTTCGCAAGTACAAAGACCGAATAGCTTAACAAATCACTTGTACCACCATACGTAGCATGGGAAAAAATAAGCGGCACTAGAATCGATCAAGTTTTATATCGCAACGATACATTCTTGACGAAAACTGCGCTGGCTGAATACGGCATGGCTGGTGCCGCGCGGCCGATGCTATCTCACCTTACTACTGGAATACAAGTAAACAATATACGTATGAAACTTTATAAATATACAATTTGAATTGATTTACGCCACACGTTGTGAATACTTGCTGGTACTGAATTCTGTTTACTCTTTACATCACAAATGTAAATATAATATGTGCTTCCGAGAGTCATCTTTGTATTTTATGCAAACGCTGATAATATAATTTTGAATTAAAACAAGAAAGCGTTGGCCATATATAGATATAAAACAGTAGTCTACTTAATGTCTGTCAAGTTGTTTGCTAGCGTAAGATCTAAAAATATGGAAAATCATTTTATTATGTGAAACGAAACTCTAGTAACTATCCATAAAAAAATAACTATGATGGAGAGGGATTAAATAATGCAAATAAATAGCCAAGGCAAGAAGCTGCTACATAAATAAAAAAAACACAAGAACACAAACATTCTAACAGACGTAAATATGCAAAGTATATGACGAAAATATTCCACTGAAAACAACATCATTGACTACAATGCTCGTACCAAAAAAAAAACAAACAATATAAAGTGCATAGTAGCGGCTGTTATGAAATATCAAATAGGTTTTATCGACGGGCAAACTGGTACTGCATAGTTCGCGGAACGATTTTGAGAGATTTATGACTTCATATTTTAACAAATTAAATTGATACTCGACCAGCACGCGAACGATTTACGATGCGGTTGACTCCACCTAGAATTTTAAGTACAACTAAAGGTTTTGTGTAGCCCTTTACTCTTGAAACTTTTGAACTGACTCTGACTTCAAAAATATATACTCCTAAATGTAAATATTTACTAATCGTTTATTTACTATTTAATCTTTACAAATTATTCATAGATTATATGAAGTATCTATTTTGAGCAACACATATCTAGCGTTTACTTCCCAAGGAGTGGGCGAAGATGCAACCAGAGCACACAATTTTCGCCAAGTGTGTTACATCGCATGATGTGATAGGGGGGCGAGCCTATCGTCATATCCGGCACAAATTCAGACTTCGGGCATCAGCCCCCTCAAATTTTTTGCTCAGTATCAACTGAGAAGAAAATTTTGGGCTTTCTCAAGGTACTAGATACTTTTGAACCTGAATAAAACCCGATAGTTTTTTATGCCTACAATAAGGAATTTGGATCAGGAAATGTCTATGACAAAATTCTTCTAAAGGTGAGAATAGATACAAGTAATGTCATCTTTATCGTCGCTCATGCATTTATAATAATTTATTTATATATTACATCTATAGACAATACCATTACAGGTGTTACCCCAATGCAATAATGTCCTGTTACTAACAATCCTAAGTATCTATTTAACTTAAATTATAAATTGCCTGCCTCGGGGGCTTAGTTGTATTACGGCTGCAATACTGAGGTCTCGGGTTCGATCCCCGGGTCGGGCAAAGCGATATTGGATTTTTCTATTCAGTATCAGCCCGGAGTCTAGAATTTGTGCCCGATATAGCGATGAGCTGGCCCCCTATCACATCGTGGGACGGAGTACGCACGGCGAAAATTGGGTGCACTGGTTGCGCCTCTACCTACCCCTTCGGGGCTAAAAGGCGTGAGTATGCGTATGCGTTAAATTATAATGAATACATGGCATAATCTTATAATCACAGAGGTACAATAATTTATTTTAATCTATATGTGTCCATTAATATTATTTGTTTAATATAAGAGACTGACTACTCCGAAATTAGTCTAGTCTGATTGGAAATGATATAAAACTAGTTCGGACACATTTCCATATACAATAAATTATCTCTCAATAGCACCAATTAATCAATCTTAGAAATAATAAAACTGTAGAGATCAAAAGGTACATTAAAAACATTTTCACATAAACTTGTCAGCGGTGGGACAAAACAAGAATGCCCATTTTAGAATAAAACATTACAAGAACTACTTTGTACGATTAAATTATTGGTATCTTGTATTGCTTAGTCTTAAATATAAAGCTTATATCTTTGAGAATCTTCCCCACATGTAAACTACTAAAACAAAATTGTTTTTTTTTCGGAACAGTAAAATGCCTAACAGATTTTGATGGTGGTTTTACTAATGATAACCGAAATTCCGGCACGCATAATAATATCATAGATATACTTGCCAGAATTATCCTACTAATATTATAAACGCGAAAGTTTGTAAGTATGGATGTCTGGATGTATGGATGTTTGTTACTCTTTCACGCAAAAACTACTGAACGGATTTCGATTAAATTTGGCACACGGGTATATTATGTCCTGGATTAACACATAGGCTACTTTTTGTCTCGGGAAAATATAAAGCGGGGCTTTTATCCTGGGAAAACTCATTCACGCGGGCCGAGCCGCGGGCAAAAGCTCGTATTAAATATTTTTAATAAATATACCATAAAGCACCTTAGGTTACTTATCTTTATGAGTTCAACAGCACCATAATGTATCATGCAATTAATATTACGCAAAACCAAATATTTCACATATAAAAAGCGCCACTTAAAAAAGCACAAAAGGAGCAATGATTGACGAGGTTACATTAACGGAACAAGCGCAGATGTATGACGTGTGTACTAACCGAATGGACGTTGAGAGGTTCGTATCAATCAGCGAAAAACAAGCAAAGTAGCAAAGGTTAATGCAGAAGTAGTCAACCATTTCAGGCGTGGCGATTGAGGTGTTGGCACTGTTGTACATACATACATACATACATACATATACACTCACGCCTTTTTTCCCCGAAGGGGTAGGCAGAGGCGCAACTGGTGCACCCACTTTTTCGTGGGTATAATCCGTCCCATGATGTGATAGGTGGCGAGCCTATCTGCCATATCGGGCACAAATTCCAGACTCCAGGCTGCTACTGAATAGAAAAACCCAATATCACTTTGCTCGACCCGGGGATCGAACCCGAGACCTCAGCATTGCAGTCGTACCGTAACACAACTACGCCACCGAGGCAGTTGTGCTTTAATAATTATTATGAATTTCCCTATCTCCCTCTTTCTTCGCCTCTCTGTTTATGTGAAGAATGATAGAAAAGGCAAATAGTGTTTATAATAATAATAATAAGCTAGCATTTAAGGCCATGTATATTTTACCCTCTTAAAATACTCTTGAAATTAAAGACGCTTTTACGCTTTTTCGTGTATTTTAAGTAACGAATTCTTAGATAGAGTATTATAAGAAACCCTAATTAAAGTACAAATGAGGTAAAAAGATGATTAATAATGTTGTTTTAAACACTGAACTGGCCAGTAAAACATCTGAAATTTATAGATCTGTATTCTGTAAGAGTGAAGACTTATATAAATTTTCACTTCTAAAAAAGGTTGACTAGATCTGAGTTTAAGGGAATATAGCAAATGTCGACTTAGATTGCGAAATCACGCCTTCTATGTTTTATGACTAGGTTATTGATCAATCAAAATGCACGATTGGTATCGACGCTGTCTAACTTAACACGATGACGTATGAGTTCAATGGGGTCACAAAACACATCATTAAAATGTTATAAACAAATTGTTAAATGTTTTAATGAAAAGATCAAGTGGTGATGTCTAAAGCCCTGGTTCAGCCAGTTGTAAGAACACCAGTTCACCGGAATGCTAGTACTTTGACAAGACTGTTTTGATGCTTTGACTTTCATTAAAGCTTAAGTTATTCCCGATGGAGTGAACAGAGGTGTAATAAATGCGACTACAGTTTACGAAGCGTATTTACAACCTGAAAATTCTTTAAACTCAACATGACAAACAATTTTCGTTAACTGGTTACAATTTTCCTGTTATTTTTTACAAGACAATTGAAAGAGATGTTAGAGGTGAAATATACGGTATATTTTGTACCCAGCTTGATAACAAACACCACAGAGCTGGTTAAAATCTGCCATAGTAGCTACTTACGACAAGTTGCGTTGTCAATCGGGGTACAAACAGCCGGCAAAATTCTGTCGACGCGACATCGTAACGCGTTAAAGTCTTTTATTAGTCGAGATTATATTCGGACTAAACTATTCTTAGCATCAAATACAGGAGTTTGCCCATCCAGAAATAGATATAAGGCTTTTTTATTCAGTATATGGTGTTTGTTGTGTATCATTCAGAATCGTTTCAAGAGTTATTGCCATCACGATAACCCAAGTACGTTCAATACATACTGACTTAATTGACTGAATAAATTCAAGCGGCGCACATGGCCCCGCCTTCGCATCAATATTCATGAAAAGTCAAGTAATTCTAACAATTTGTCCCCTTCCATGTTAGACCATGTTATTGCATGGCCATTTTCGGCTAATTTTACGATTTGTTCTGGCCATTTCGGCCAACAGCTGATTGCTTTATCTAGTAACGTGAGTTATTAAATTGCAGAATTTTTGTTGCGCATAAAATAATTTGTTTTTTTTTGCAAATTGCGTGTTTACAAGAAAGTATTCCTTTTATATGTTATATTTTGTTTAATAGAAAAATAGTATTGTACTTAATAATTTTAAGTATAAGTAGAGAGATAATGTATTTATCTTTCTACTATAATTTAGCAAAGTATTCTTTCATAGATAATACTATCGAGCCGCAAAATGGGCGTTAACATTCTATCGATTAACGGCAGGCGGGCGCACGTAGTCGTTACAACTGCCTACAAACATGATTCCTTACACATAGCTATTCATATTTCATTTGAAAAGCACGATATGGACCACACACTTATAACTTTATTTTAATACTAGGCGATGTTCGCGGCTACGCCCGCGTGTAATAGTTTTTCTGGGATAAATATATTTTTCCGGGATAAAAAGTAGCCTATAGCACTCAGGAGTAATGTAGCTTCCTATTAGTGAAAGAATTTTCAAAATCGGATAAGTAGTTCCTGAGATTAGCGCGTTTAACCAAACAAACAAACATACAAACAAACTATTCAGCTTTATAATATTAGTATAGATTTATAGAAACGTTAAAAATTCTGACTGCCTCGACTGACTGTCTCGGTAGCGTAGTTGTATTACGGTACGACTGCACTGCTGAGGTCTCGGGTTCAATCCCCTTTTTTTTTTCCTCTTCGCCGCATTAGGGACGGCTGCGGACTTCCTCTGACTGAAGTGTCTAAGTTGTCGTCCGCAACCGCCCCTGTGCGGTGCTGCTTAATGCAACCCGTCTCCTATTTTGGGGGGGCACACATATTATCTTGCGGCGGACAGCACCCGTGCCGACCGCCCCAAACCCCCCCCCCCCTGGCCCCTATTAGTCGCCTCCTATGACAGGCAGGGGATACCGTGGTGGAATTCTCCAAACGCCCCCAAACCACAGGGCGGCGGGTTCGATCCCCAGGTCGGGCAAATTGATATTGGATGTTTCTACTCAGTATCAGCCCGGAGTCTGAAATTTGTGCCCGATATGGTGATGGGCTCGCCCCCAATCACATCATGGGACGGAAAACGCACGGCGAAAGGTGGGTGCACTGGTTACACCTCTGCCAACCCCTACGGGGATAACGGGCGTGAGTGTGTGTGTTAAAAATTCTTCTTTATTTTTTGCCAATTAAACAAATATCATCAGTTTTTCCAGCGCTGTCCATCATTTTTGACAAAGGCAACGTATTCATGAGTTCCCTGGAAACCATTCCATGCTTCGCAACTTAATTATTAATTCTCAGCATTTTATTGACGAAGTGACGATTTTTTCCGTCGCAACACAGTGGGAGATCGTCGCAAACATGCTGAGGTGAACGTGAGGTAATTTTAAAAGCTTACGATTGAATATTAATGCCGATAAGGATGTTTATTGTATTAACGCCTAGATTGATAGATGTAATTGTATCGTACTGCCTTTTTGCGACAAATAAAGAAATAGAGAAAATCATTTTCAACATAACTTTTATGACTGCCTCGGTGGCGTAGTTGTATTACGGTACGACTGCAATGCCGAGGTCTCGGGTTCGATTCCCGGGTCGGGCAAAGTGATATTGGGTTTTTCTATTCAGTATCAGCCCGGAGTCTGGAATTTGTGCCCGATATGGCGATAGGCTCGCCCCCTATCACATCGTGGGACGGAATAAGAATGGCGAAAAGTGGGTGCATTAAGTTGCGTCTCTGCCTACCCCTTCAGGGATAAAAAGGCGTGTGAGTTTAAATTTTAAATGTTGTTTGTTTCGTCAATTTACCCAGTATATTGTGGCAAAACTCTGATTGTACACTTTGCATTTAGATACAACTATATTTACATACTGACCGCGTCAGAATATACATTAAATGCCATAATTCAAACTGACAGTAATATTACAAGACCCTTTGCACTGTATTCAAATCAGACCCTGAAATAACAAGCTGCCAACCGTGTTCCAAACGCGACCTTTTCAAAATGCCACTTGAAAACGTTCAAATAAGGCATAGGTAATGCTTGAAACTGCCATTCAAAGTATTTTAACGAAGACATAAGCAAATAATTTTGAGCGCTAAATTCGAGTTTTGTTTTGGTCGCTTTTACATCCTGTACAAATTGTTATGGGCTATTGTTTTTAACCATTAATTAACGCGAATTCGTGTTAAATTATTTTTATTGCTGCTTGTTTGTATAATCTGATTATATTTTTTTTTCTATTGCAGTTGAATAGCGAGATGAGCATGCCTCTCGCCTAATGATTAACGATACAAACAGTAGCAACACTGTACAAAACTTTGAATTACAAAGTACTGCGTAGCAATCTACTGCGCTTATCACCCTATAATGTAATAATATGATAACAAATAGTAATGCAATGCAATGCAATCAGCCCTGTATTATTACCCACTGCTGAGCACGAGCCTCCTCTACTACTGAGAGGGGTTAGGCCTTAGCCCACCACGCTGGCCTAGTGCGGGTTGGCAGACTTCACATACCCTCGAAATTCTTATGGAGAATTCTCAAGTATGTAGGTTTCCTCATTATGTTTTCCTTCACCGTTAAAGCCAACGATAATTGATAAACAATACACACGTAACTTCGAAAAGTCAGAGGTGTGTGCCTTGGGTTTTGAACCTGCGGACATTGTCTCGGCAGATAGTTCCATTCCCAACTAGGCTATCATCTACTTACAAATAATAATGCAGTCCTCATATCACGAAGCTACCGAAGTATATTTAGTCGTGTCTTTCTTTTGCTCGCGGCGCCGCCTTAAGAAATATTTCTGTTGTCTCTACATTTTCCGAGTTCAAAATTAGCCTCTATTTGTGGGTCAAATATCATTTAAATCTATTAAGCAGTTTCTGTTTTTAACTCCAACAAAAATATTGATTAAAATATGTTATTTAGTAAGATTAATATGGTGTTTGAGTGTCATGCAAAAACACTTTATCCGTTACGATATTAACATTGAAGTACAAAAGATCAATATCTTTCCATACCGTAATAAAGTCGAAGTGTTAAACTTCGCAAATCGGTGCTGAAATTCAATATACCGCTATAAAAATCAACAGTCTTGTTAAAACGGCAAACACGCGAACATTATCGTTCCAATCCTGGCGAAAATCAATAAATAATAATTACGTGTATAACATAAGCTTACCCGCTACTGAATTCTTTAAAAATATGCCTATAAAGGAACTGTACAATTTCAATATAAAATATATATTTAGTTACGCGGCTGGGTTTATGAACTTTTGTTAGGTACTATCTCGCCGATAGAACTTAAGTTGAATAATAAATATAATCAATAACGTTTAGTAGTTAAAATTACTGTTTTATTTGTTGTCATCATCATCATCAACCACATGTCGTCCACTGCTGAACATAGGCCTCCCCCAAAGATTTCCAGACGGACCTGTCAAAAGCGGCCTACATCCAGCATGCATCTTTTGTTGTATTGCAAATGAGCTCTCTTGTTTTTTATTTTTAACTTCGTGTAAAATGTTGATTTTGGCAGTTGGTTAGTATTGATGATTCACCACCAAATTATAAAAAAAAATGAGTTATAAAAAATACTAACAGCAAATAAAGAAGAAGTGACGCACCGCACGATACCTCAGTTTCACGAAATACAATATCACAAAATCAATAAAAACTGTCTCGAAATAAATTACCAAAAAGGAAAGCAAAATTGAATACATCTCGGTTTAATGTTAATAACATAAAACGTGCGAACATTTGTTTGTCCGTCTGTCCACCGTTTGTGACATTTAACAAAATTTAACTCCGCGTGACCACCTCATAGTATTGTATGTTAATTTTACTGAAATGACCAGAAATGGTAGGTTTTGCCTCCACACTTGTCTTTAAGGGTTTAATGTAAATCTGACAACTGGACTGGTCACAAGCCTAAAATGGGTAATACTAACAATATCACTTTTCTGAAGGGGCAGTGAACTGACTATTTTAACACTATATCAAATATTTATATCAATGAAAATCTAGCAAATCAAATTTCACTTAAATAAATAACATGTAAATCTTTACGGAATATGCACGGCGAAAAGTGGGTGCACTAGTTGCGCCTCTGCCTACCCCTTCGGGGATAAAAGGCGTGAGTGTGAAAATGTGTTTTCCGGTAGATAGTGTAACTGTCTAATAACTATTTGAGCAAGCCCTTTAATTAATGTTAAATGCATTTAAACAATAATAACACCACCAAGAACTTTGCCCTATGACTTTTCTTTCTTTAGACGAGGCTTAAAAAGAGTTCTCACCTCCCAATAGGCAGCGGTTTGGTTGTGCCTCTGGCATTGCATGAGTCCATGGGCGGCGGACGCTGCTTATCATCAGGCGAACCGCGGACCACTTGCTCATTTGCCTACTTAGGCAATAAAAAAAGTTACAAAGCTCTGTAAGGCAAATGCACTATACTATTTAACCTGAGAATTTTTTTAAAGGCACCGCCGTGTGACTCGACTGCACCTGATGGACGTAGAGAAAGGTCCAAAGTGTTGAGTGACAATAGATTATCCCTCACCAATCGAAACTATAACACCGGCTTCTGTGAATGCATTAAACCTAACTTTGGACAAATATTAATTTAATCGTAAAGTAGTTGTAGTAGGAGTAGGAAATAGTATATTGTGCAACTAGTGCGAGAAGTTGTCGATTGCCCACGAGAGCGAAGTTGAGCGCACGAGCCAAGCGAGTGCGCTCATTCGCTCAAGTTGGCAATTGACCTCGCACTAGTTGCACATACTATTTTTTATTACAAATGCGGGGAAAGGACTATCTTTGCGCTTGCTTTTGGGGTCGAAAGAAAGACGCTAATTGCCCACTATGTCGATTTGAGTGCGACAAGTAAACTTCGCACACCCAAATATTGACATTTCGACTGTCTGTCAATATTTGGGTGCGAGAAGTTTACTTGTCGCACTCAAATCGACATGTGGGCAATTAGCGTCTTTTCGAACCCAAAAGCATGCGCAAAGAGAGTACTTTCCCCGCATGAGTAATAAAAAGAACTATATATGACCTCCTGGCAAGCAAGGGAAGCAATAATTTATTGATTTATGTATTGAGCATCGCATCATTTCTGCATTCAGGATACCATCTGGGATCATCGCAATACATTCAACTCGGTGACGTCAATCATACTTGCATCCAGATGTTACAAAATATGAATAACAAGGAAAAACATGTCTAAGACATTTTACTGTAAATAAAATCAATAAGACAAATGGTTAATAAAAATATCGTGTACTAATTATAATTATAATTGTTATGCTTTCAATTATTGGCGACATCTTCATTATAATGGACTGTATAGCCTGTCGAGTAAAGTAAAAACCATGCTTTGGGGAGCCACTTCTGCTTTTTCGTTTTAAAGTTATTGTTGTCAGTACAAGAAATACAACATGACGTATTTTTCTTATCCTGGTCGATCTATATATCATATTGACAAATGTTGAAACACAACTAGAGAGATAATAAAAAAATAAGTTTTATTAGGTCTTTAGTCTCTACCGAGCGCTTACTTTTTTTGCTCCCACTTCTCACACCTTTTTCGTAAGAGATACAACTGGACCTACTTTTTCTGAGTCTTGATCTTACTTAAATGAGTAAACGAGCCATTAAGTTAGTTATAAGTGATCATGAATATGCACAACAGAGAAACCTTTGAGAGAAATTTATCGGCCTCGGACAAAAAATGTAAAATACCTACATATCGGAATGACAAGACAAAGAAGAAAAAAGCTGTTCCTCTCATGGTATGCGCCCAGTTTGGTACCTGAATACTACACAAAACCGTCCAAAACTTTGAATTACACAGTTGATATTTAAGTCTCTAAATATTAATTACAAATAATTTCATTTACCTCTCGACGAGTAACACAACTGAAATCATTCACCTTCACAAAAATAAACTTATCACGAGCACTTTAAATATTTTAGCAATAGCGCAATCTTCACAAATCAAGTTAATAAAAATGTCTTTGTCCTTATATGTAGTGTTGGTGTCGTTGTAAATCAAAGTACGTGGGGAATGATATCATTATACAGTCTCCTCATTTTCAACACCTTTTTGAGGCGTGCAATAAACATAGATTAAGGGAATGAACGTATTTTTTTAAAGAACAAATGTGATATGAATAAGTATGATTATTAAATATTTATTTACTTTAAGTGTTGGCTACCTTTTTTGCTTAACGTGCACACTTTTGCAAATTTTATTTTTTTATTTATTATTAAATCAATTACGTACATTTGATCCTATATATTAAAGTGTAAGTATGATCAAAATTCGAAATAAAGACCTTATGATACAGTTTTTTATTCAATATTTTTTTACAACGTATAATGAATTGGAAATCGAAAATAAATAAAAATAAAAAGTAAGATCTCCAAATCACCATTAGAAACAAATCAATCATACTTCCCTACATATCCTGCAAAAGAACAAACAATAAAAGGACTGAAATAAACTATTTTACGGATTTTATCGTTTAATTCAATGTCTAACATTCGCGTAAATATAAGATATCATTAATAAAAGGACTATCTTATCCGTCGGTATCTACACGGACCTACAATAACAGTTTTTATACAATAGTGATTGTGACACCCGAGGTGCGACTCGTGCGAGTTCTTGCCGGCTCTATTATTGCAACTATCAGATCTAACAGGGATAAGACGTGTCCACCGAACCGTGGAAATACAAACAGGCAGCGCAAATATTGCCTCGGGCGTTCTGTATTGTACACAAATGCAGTTATATTTTCTTGTTTTCTATCTATCTATAGAATCTACACTATAATAAAGCAGTAGATCCCGGTGTGTCTGTACATTGCAATAAAGGTGATAAACAAAAAAGGGAGTGACTAAAGAAGAGTAATGGAACACAAATCAGCGATTTTTGAAATTCTTTTCTGTCTGTCTGTTTGTTTGTTATTGCACGTCTCTGAAACAACTGAACGGATTTCGATGAAATTTGGTACAGAGATATTTTGAGACCCTAGAAAGGACATAGGCTGCTTTTTATCCCGGAAAAATATAAAGCGGGACTTTTATCCCGGAAAAAACTTTTCACGCGGGCGGAGCCGCGAGTAAAAGCTATTAAAACAATAAAATAAAACTTTACTATGTCTATGAAAGATCTGATGCATGTATATTTTTAATTGATGAGAGATTGAGTGTGGTATGTGTTGAAAAATGAAATGGTTTTGGGAGAGCCAATATTTATATTAAAACAGTGGCAGTTCGCGCTTACAGTAATGCTAAAAGCCTGGTGAGCAATTTTACTGGAATATACGGAACTGAATTTCGTCTAGATTAGGAAATCTGTTAAAATTAAATATCTCAGTGTCTATTTGTACCTATATATATTATTATTAGCAAAGTAGAAATAATTGATAATTATGTTCATATGCATAAAAGATATTCGCGCAAAAGACATAAAGGGATTTTGTTTTTTACTATGCAATATTAAGAAATACAAGTTATAAGCTATATGTATTGTTTATGTAAATTAATAATATTACTATACTGTCCTCTGATAGTCTATCATTTCTATTTAGTTGTAGATTTTAAACATAGTAATGAACAATCACATATTTTTCAAGTCTTGCAACGAAGAATTATACATCAGCATCACAAACCTAATTGATGATTTCTTTGTAACTTAAAAAAATAATGATATTTTTTCTACTAATTGTAATAACGGTCAACTGGAAAGATCAAGGGCATAATTACACAAAAGGAAAAAACGCACAAGACGACACCGAGCGGTGTTTTGTTCCTTCCATGTATGGAATGTTGAAGCTTTCTGAATTAACGAAAATGACTGCCGACAGGAAAATCCACTTTGTCAAGAAAAAACCGTGAGCCTGAGGATTTTTCGTTAATATGTATCGCTGGACATGGACATTAAAGACTTAAATGTTACACAATGTTTACTTTTTAAACTTTAACTCTTATTAATGGTTCACCACCTCACTAAACTTTGTACAGTGGAATGGTTATTTAATGTTTAATGATTTTAATTAACAGAGTGAATTTAGTCAGAGGAAATTAGATAAAACAAGCAGTAGACTTTAACAGACATATGTAATATAATTTGTCTTTAATTGCTACTTATAAAATTAAATTAATAAGTCTTCAACAATTACCATAATATATAATTCAAGGATCTATTAAAAATACAATTATTTTTACATCCTGCGCCATTCAATTATAAGACACAACCTCCCTTAATTACGAGAAATACGTGCTAGACCTACCTAATAATTTTAATGAAGCGGACTTTTTTTAGATATAAGCATTAGGTTGCCAACTGGCCATAATTGCCTATTTAGATTAATATCAATGTGAAATTTCCCTTAGAGGACGGAAGTGACCGTCGACTCGCCGAGATAATGACGCGATAATCTAAACATTCAATGCACTTTAACGAGCCATTTACTGTTCCTTAAATATGTGAAGTAATGGACATAAAATTTCCTTCAGTATATAAATCCTTGTTAGTGTATATTTACGGTTTTAGATGTGAGAATTAATTTCCATAATTGTTTTGGATTGGTTAAATAATAAAAGTTGGTTTTTGAATAGTTTTGGTTGGTTGGTTATTGTTTTCTATATACTAATAAAACGTTTACTTATTTACTATTTATTTTTGACAAAATATACTTACAGAAATAAATTATTTGAAATAAAAAAAAATTAACTTAAATATCATAATAATATGATGCTTTTTCTTGCACGATGCGTTGTTAAATCCTAAATATTAACAAACTCAATATCTACGAGAGTTGAACTTGATTCCCAGCTGCTTAAAAATACGTAACATCAAAAAGTTACATAATATTAATAAATTTCACTAAAAACTGCAGCCTCATTTCATGTTCCTTTAATTACGTTGTTACATCAAATGTTATAAATCTAATTACGTTTATAACTGGTCATTATGATAATGTTAGTAGTAATAAAACGCCCGCGGCTGTCGCTCAACTGACGATCGAAAATTCATTCTCATTACAAAGATCGACAAAAAGTGTTTAAAGTTTAGATATTTTCATCAGCACATTTAATATTTTTCGCACATTTTTCAAAGACCAAGTAAAATAGTTTCAACGTCTTGCGTTCAATGAGATAATATTAGTAACAATACTACGGTGGCTGAATTTTTTTAAATGACAAGACGAGCAAGAGAGCAACAAAGTTAATGCCGCAACTGCCCATATAATTTTGTGTTGATGGGCTGCCCAAGCATCGATAGGCTACTAGGTCTATTTTGACTCAAGACAAATATTTTACCTGGAATTATTTCTTCGGATCTAAGTGTTATCGGTGGCCGAAAGTGTATCATAGTTTCCTATCATATTCCAATATATATAACTCAAAATACTACAAATATTTGATCAAACCATAATCAATGTTTGGTCCAACACAGTGTTACTCTAGCTGCTCGTAATAAATTCAGATAGACAATCTAAAGCATTACAAACGTTAGCAAACCCATAAAGCACAATATGTATGGATCAAACCCACCAATAAATTAAAACCATACCGTGTACCAACCGCAGTTGCGCCATTCATTCTGCATATGATTTATGTACGGCAAAATGCATGTTATTTCTATTTAATAAATATATTAACATGTGAGTAAGGTTTCGAGTCGTTTAATATTAATATGGCGGCAACGAGGCCAATTTAGTAGCTAATGTGCTTTAAATTTTATTTGGATGAGGTAAGCGTGGAAATGCTTTTAATTCGATTTAATGTTTTAAAGTTTTTGTGATAGGGACATTCGATTTGGGAAACTTCTAGAAACTCTACAAACTTCGTCTACTTTATACGTCGAGAACGCTTTGATGGTGGGTCATGATAACTATCATATATCCCGTTGTTAAAAAAAACAACGCAACAAACGATGCCTTTAAAAAAACAGCGATTAATATTGTGTTGCTTTATAACACATAGCATTATTATAAATGAAATTATAGTCTTGTATTAAATACCGCTTGCTTCTCATATACAAGTATACTTTTTATATCTTAGAATAAAGACAATACAATATTATATTCTAAACCGAGAAGGATAGCAAAGTAGAAAAAATACTAACAATCCTCATACTGTGCTTTAATTAAATATAAAAAAAATAGTCAGAAAAACTGGATACATAAAGCAGCAGACCGGACTCTGTGGCATATCTGGCCTATGTCCAGTAGTGGACTGCAACGGGCTGATGATGATGAGTCAGAATAAAGAAACAATTTGTCGCAGAAACAACATAATGTTAAAGTTTACATTACAAGAATACAGTCTGCAGATCGGCCGGAGGCATTATTAAGGGTTTATAGAAATGATTCGCGGCGATCGGTGAATACATGCTGAATTATTATTTTTATAAGTTAGAATTCTAACGTGTTTAAAGTTAATTTGGAACTATAAATATGTTTAAATCTAAAATATCAAATCATTTTTACAAAGCATCTATCTTTTACCTAAAGCATTTGAAGTCGAAGATTATAGTTTAAGCACCAAATGTTAAATCGAACAATATGATTCTCTCTTGGTATCTTGGCTTTCAGTTACTTAATTTTTTTTAGCGGAACGTCGTTAATGGTGCACCTGTAAGTAATCGCAACTGTATGAGCTTCCAAAGTGTCAAAAAACAGAAATCAATAAAAAACCAAGGCAAGACCGACTTTTTTGACACCAAAATCACAGGGCGCTGTAGTGGAGCATATAATTATATTGTATCAATAACTTGTAACGTTGCTAGGAACGTTAACTCTCTTCGTAAACGGGCTACCGTTTACGTCAGTTTAACTACCAATCGAAACCGTTAATGTATCGTATTGGCTGGTTAAACTGTCACTAGTTTTGACGTACGTCTGAACGGCGCTCGTATAAATAAGCGTGCAATGTCACGCGCGCCCTTTTTCTTACAATCTTCTTCGCCGTAGCAACACTACCAACTAACTGCGTGTTGCCACGCATACCGTTGTTCCCGCTGGGGTGAGTGTGCCAACGACTACTAACCGCTTCCAGGTATTCTGTGCATCTGGGCTCGTGAGCTATCACGAGTCACTGGCGCGGAATGTAAGCCTAGCTTGCATTCCGACCCGCTGGGATTCTGATTCCAGGTTCTTTTCTATGGTACGGCGTGGAGTGCTGACTCCATGCTCCGCTGGCGTCGGGAGTGCTGACCCCCGATCCCAGCCACGTGCTGACCGCCTTCTCCACGGTGCGGAGTGCTGACTCCGCCACGTGCACACCACCATCGTCGTCGCGGGTGCTGACCCCGGCCACGTGTGCACCATCGTCGCGGGTGCTGGCCCCGACCACGTGCTCACCACTACCATCGCAGTCGGGTGTGCTAACCCCGACCACCTCACCACCGCTGCGCAGACCACGTGGCGCTACCATCTGCCCGGCGAGCTGCCGCCGGAGCTAGCCACGTGCATCAGCGTCGTGCCGTTCGCCTGAATCGGAGTCTCCGCAGGCCAGTGACTCGTTTGCATACCACCAGCAAACCGTACCGAGTGTAACGCGGAGGTGCAAAATAAAGCTCGTACCACGAACCTAAAACCCTGAGTTTCTCTTCTCTCTCTCCTAACTAACTACCTGCGGCGCACCACGCCGCAGTGGCGCCCAACGTGGTTACAGGTTATTATGTTATTACTATTATTACCGGTTCATATTTAAGCAATTTTGTATCAACACAATGTTGCCGACTGAAATTATCGTAGTCCATTTACAACCGTCAGATATTTTATGTCCGTTTTGAGTTTTAAGCAGGATCTCCATAGAACATAATATTATGTCAAGATAACAGAGCATGTCGTCCAATAAATTTATCAAGCACTCAAAATATGAGGATTAAAAACTTCAGGAATAAATTCTATAGACCTAAAAGTAACATCCAAGGATGATCAAAGTGTGTCTTAAGTCTTGCAATCACAACTCGCAATGGTTGCTATTGTATTGTAGCTATAAAAGTGGCGGCAATAAGTATAAACTAACTAGATACTGCATGTATAGTCAATGAATAATATACCTGAAATGTAAGCATATTCGCTTGAGCAAAATGTATTGCCGTCGGATGGACAAACCTTTTGCGACGGATTGCGTGAAATGTATATACTTCACATCATTGTGTGCGTATATCTTTACCATATAGTAACAACACAACGTCTTGCAAAACACACAGACTCCCTGAAATCGAACCAGACTTTACATTTCCAAACCTGCTAAGCGGTCGCAGCTTTATTCGTCCAAATTATAATCATATTTATACCATTAAATTTATTACCTTTCAACAATTTTAATGTCAGTTGCATTGCCGCTATTGTTCGATCAAATTTCAATTAGTAGATTCAGATTACATGTGTCTTATTAATGTATTGATAAATTACACGCCTAAAGGTTATTTATGATATTATATAAAACAAGTTAACAAATCTTATCCCAACAATGAGGCCGTAAGAATCATTTTTTAGTATATCGACTTATTTAAAACTGTATGTGGTTAAAATGATCTGCAAATTGGTACATCGCACAAAAAGACCGCATCTGCACAGCATGTTTTCAATTTTTAAACAAAATCCAAGTATAGAAGTTATTATTAATGGTTTGTTTATTTTTTCGTCCCATACCATCCTATAAAGTATATGTAGTCAATACTTTACTTCGATATCTGTGTATTATAATAGTTATTGTAAAATTCGTATTTAAATACTTATCGATGGTAACATTCACACTATTGCTCTACTAGAGACTTCCGCATTAAGAGCTAAAATACATCGATAAATTTCGATAAGCCATAGTGGCAATTAGCATCACGAGCAGCGTGAAGATCAATTCATAGATAACTTCAATCAAATCAAATCATTCTGTAAATCTGACGTGCAATGGATCCGGTAATTATCGATACAATTGTATAAGTTTCGTGTTTACGAAGATTTAACTATCGACCAAACAAAATTATATGGCTTTATTGTGTTCAAACATCAAAAGCACATCACGATACAACATTCAAAAATCGAATACCATTTGATACGGGTCATTATTTACGATATGATTTATAGCTTCGGCTCCGAATGATATTACCAACGTCACTAGCGGCTGACGATCCGATTAATTAACGTTCACTGTCACCATACAAATCAGATCACACGCGTCACGACACTTTCCATCACCGATTAACCTTAATATATTATCGACATCGATAAAGTCGGCGCGCGCGGGGCCGTTTCTAAAAATCGTATTCCGTATGTCAATCGAATTGCGTTACGATAGCGTGTAAACAGTTCGCGGGTTGTTCCTCTACTGGCTCAATAGTAAGTACACGAACGGACAGCGCGCCGCATGCGTCCGTATTCGTGATTTAAAATACCGCAAACAGACGTGGGATATTTTTTTTCTAATAAAGACACGTGTACGGGATGAGCTAAGACCTTGTCACAACTAATAATCGATACGAACGAGACGCGAATAATGTCTATTGTAGTATAATGGCATTAACACCCGTGATACTCGGCTATAGAAATAATTGCTAAATATAGATTTTTATTAGAAGGGATGTCTAGTAATAACAATTTGGTTTTTAAGTCTCATGCGGATTACCCTTTACGCTATTAGGATCGGCAATGCATCGACATTTCGGAACTCAAATTTTATTCACATGCGATCGACGATGCTCCCCGCAAGTCCTATAAACTTGCTTTGCTGACTTGCCGTAAAAATCACTTGCGGAAGATAATCTAAGCACCGCTTAATAGGTGTTTTATTTCTACTCCGCTTCCGCTAATATAATCTCAAGTATCTTTATGAATTATTCCCACAAATAAATTCCGTCAGGACCAATACGAAAGACCATTTAGGTATTTGGTAAAGTTTACTATAATCTTACCAGATAATTGCAACCTCTGTTCTTTTAAAAGATGCTCTCAAAAAAAGATTTGGCAAACGTTAATCTGTCCCACGCTACATAAATTAAGTTCTCATACATAACCATGGCCTTGCTAATGCCGCAATTTTTTTAATTACTACGGTATTTTAATCATCAAAAAAATAATTTATCTCGAGTGTTAATTAATGGTTTATTTATTTTAATATTCATTAACAGTCTAGAGGGACAAATAGTTTGATTTTCTTGAACTAATCAATCAAATGTAACGTTTAAATGGTTCTTATATTCATATAAAACATTTCCTGTTTACACTATTGAAGGATATTGACACGTTGAAATCACAATACAACGAACTATAAAGATGATCTGAAAGTTCTATATGGTCTGAGCCCAAAAATATGTTATATTAACATTTACTGGTATATTATGTAAGAGTCCGTCTGGGTGGATACCACCGCAATGTCTATTCCTACCGCCAAGCAGCAGTGTGCATGAACTGTTGTGTTTTGTGGTTTGAAGGACATTGTAGCCAGTGTAACTACTAGACATAATGAGACTTAACATCTTATGTCTCAGGATGACGAGCGCAATGGAATGCCACACAGTACTTTGCAACTCAAAGTGCTACTGTTTATGGGTGGTCGTATCGCTTACCACCACTTTTGGAATTACTTTTAGAAAAACTAATTTACTCATGCGCTGACATGTCTGAACGGATTTGGATGAAATTTAACATGTCGGTAAATCATAAAAAAAATATCGGATTTAATATACACCTGTCCAAAATAAAAAGCCGACCGCTAGTATGAAAAAATATTATAAAAACAAGAAACAAAATGGATTAGTCACACCTACAAGTCAGCGACATACTTATTTAATTACTGTTTGCATTTCTTAGAAATACCATTAAACCTGAATCAACTAAATAATCTCACTCATATGACATGTACGGGAAATAGCCCAGATTTCTCACGTGAGAACGAAAACACGTGCAAAACTGAGATCAGTAACAAAAAACAAAAGTTAACTCGTATAATAAAACGAAGCTATCAACGAGTTCATTCGGCTATAAAACATCACTGCTAGTTAATGTGTTATAAATTATACTGTTGTACGTGTAATTAAAATAATTTTGATGGTACAATTACGTTTTTACATACATACATACATAAACTCACGCCTTTCTCCCATTGGGGTAGGCAGAGACTATGGAGCGCCAAGTGCTACGATCCAAGCATACCTCTTTCGCTTCTTCTACAGTCATCAGTCTCTTCATACATGCTCGTCGGTTACGAGAACTCCTTATTACGTTTTTGCTTGTTGTTAGTTAAAAAACTACGCTACAATTACAACGGAAAGTCAACGTAATTGCAATAAGGGGCCGTCCATTTATCACGTGATGCTTTTTTAGGAACTTTTAACCTAAGCTTTCCCAACTATAAAACACGACAAATTCATTCACATTGCACAATTTTCAACCAATGAAAAAGCAATTAATTTTCTATAATTATGGTTGCATTAATCATAATTAATTATATGAGGTATGTACGCAGTCCCGCCCCTGATCGTTCGACATTTCTTTTGCCAATACTATATTTACCGTCAGATTCAGTTTTCCTTTGCTCTCGAGGTATGTACCACGATTCATGTCCGTGCGATATTTGATTATATTCTTGATAAACCGAGCGGAATGTCGGGCTAAATATAGCTCACTATCTCGAAAGTATATTATTAAAGTACCGCATGATTTTATTAAAACACAAGCTCGCCTTTTATAATGGCTGGTGATTGATTTATTACTTATATTTACCTCAATCTTATAATAGTATTGATTTAAAATATATAAAAGGATGGATTACCATCTTGACGGCCTACCCTAGTGTCTTTTTTCTTGTAAGTTGTTTTTAAATTTACTTAGGCTGACTGTGATTAGAATTTGTGATAGATGTGATTCACTTACCCCCCATGTCATGACGATATAAATAAGCCTAAAGATCTGCAGGTGCATTGCACTTCTAATCTCTAACCCTTCGGTAATAAAAACGATGTCTTATTAAGCTTAGACCATATGGAAAGGATGCACCGTGTGCTTATTGCCGCGAAAAAATCTGACAGAATTCTGTCACTTTCAATACAACTACTACATAGAAAGTGCAATACACATACTATACCGTTTTGTATATTTATGAACGCACACATAAACGAATCCTACTAATATTATAAACGCGAAAGTTTGTAAGTATGGATGTATGATTGTCTGGATGTCTGGATGTCTGGATGTATGGATGTTTGTTACACTTTCACGCAAAAACTACTGAACAGATTTCGATGAAATTTGGCACACGGGTAGATTATGTCCTGGATTAACACATAGGCTACTTTTTATCCCGGGAAAACTCATTTACGCGGGCGGAGCCGCGGGCAATAGCTCGTCTCAAATACTTTTCTGTTTTACGTACACTACAACCGTTATAATAAATGTGCGCGTGGGTATTTGCTCTAATACTTTGGCAGAAAGGCAAGATAATACAAGCCGCGTCCTTTATAGTATATCGTTTAAGTTATCAACAAACTAAGCCTAACATGAAATTGCCACATCACACGTGTAAAAGAAATTGATCCAATAAATTAAGTGTAATTTTTTAATATAAATTCCGTATTTCCATTGACGCTGCGCAGGCGCACGCAACAGTAGAGGCTAAATAAATCACGGTCTGACACCTCATTTATCACTTGCCACCAATATTGTTTTATACACTGCACTGGTCATTCGATACAAATTATACGCGACATTTGATTTAGACGCGGCTTTGGTCGATAGATTTACTGTTAAAAATACTATAGAGTGCTACTTTCCACTATCCCATTAATGCACAAGGGCGTATCCAGAGGGGGGGTCATTGGGGTCATGACCCTCCCCCCACACTGGACTATTATTTATTTTATAATTAAATTCATTATTGTAGTTGACTAGACCTTGACTATAAACCCCCCTGACTTAAAGTTGGATCCGCTCTTGTTAATGCAAGACGTTTGTTAGAAGCAAATGCAGAGACTACTGAATGAATTGAGGCGAAATTTGACAGTGAAAGAACATTCACGCAAACGGTCCTCGAATAATACTAGTTCCAGGTGGGAGAAGACTTGTATTCGGCGGGATAGCGACCACCGTATGAGATGTAAACCCACCACAATGGCCCATATATGTGTATCGCGTTTCGGGATTAGCGTGGGTATAGCCAGTTCAAACAGGCCGGCATAATTGTGTCGACTGGCAAACGATAATCTCTCGCCAGTCACCAGTTTATCTGGACACCTATCCACTTACCATCAGGTGGTGGGATTACTTTGCCATACCCGTATAAAAAGTTCCTTATAATACCCAAGATATTGGAAAGAAGTCATTATTTTGACGCTGGAAACGAATCGCACAGCTTTGAAAAACCCAAGCATAGTATAAATATTGCGAAATATTTTGAATATATCAATAATACCGTAGTTTTAAAATATAATTTTTTTATATCTATATTAATTGAGCATAGAAACAATATCACATTATCTACAATAACAAACAAAACATCCAATATTGAATATGAATGAAATGAAATTGTTAGATCGCGCAACTATATCCTAATTAAAACACGAAGGGATACCTCACGTTAACTGAATACGACAAGGTACCTACACATCCCTAGCTCATATTTGTTCAGAACCTTATCGCGTTATTTGCTGATAGATAAGCGTGAGGTAAAAAGCAAGCTCGTATCTCATTATGCGAGTTGCACCAGTAACAAATTGCAGGTAATTGCCGTGAATTATAAGGCCATGTTTCCACATATCAGCTTTTTTCTCCCATAGAAACCACAAGTGTAACGTCTTACCTTTAGAAGTAGTGAATAAATCACATTTAAAAATGGAAATGGTACTTTTTGAATAGGGATGGTGGAATCGATACCGGTGAATAGAACGTCGATATTTGAAGTATCGATGGTTCGTACCTACAGTTTTATTTTAAAGATTCAAAGCATTTAAAGATATTCCAGTTGTAGTTTCATTCATCCGCTCAATTGCTTTTCGTTTTTTTACATCACTCTACGACTGCATACAAATGTAGAGAATGTAGAGCTGTAGATAGTTCTTTCAGCTGGATGAATAGAGCGGCTTATCATGGATTGGTGCATACCTATATCTCGCAATAAACTACTGTGTACATAGTCTTAGTGCTATTGCAACAATTTTTTCTGCATCCCTCTTTCTACTCTATAAAATCGGCATCATACTCTGAACTTCTCTGATAGAGTCAACATTTTGCAACCGATTTTACGTATGTGTATACCATGTATAAAAACTCGCTAGATACTTCTTTAGGCTTCCCTTCCATACTAACATAATCATTTTAGTGCGATAAATAATAGGAGTACACCTTAACACGTATCACGTTGTATCCACAAAAACACCTACCGTAAAATGTATAGCAATGATTTTTATTAAGAATATTGCTCCCGAGTTTTGGCGGGAACTTGGAAGTGTCATGAGGTGCTCTTGTTTTAATTCATTATTTTGGTGATACTTAGTGTTATATTGCATAATTATGGTGGTATATTATCCAATATAGTTTTATTAAAGAGCTCAAATGAAGTGAATTGAAATAATCGTGCTAATCAAGTGTTTTTTTTTTGTTGCCGCCAAAACTCCTCGATAAAGTCTTGGTAAGGTAGCCACTGCTTTACTTCGACATACTACAGATAATAAAAAAAGACAACCCAAACTTGACATTGGCAAAATGTGAATACAAGAGCCATAAAGAAAGAAAAAAAAAATATTGCTCTCACTTTTTACAAGCACTTAATACCGCCTGAATAATATGTTGGGGCAATATTGCATGATCAAGAATACAATTCGACATGGGAATCCCGTTCACCGAGGAAAGGACATGTCCAAAAACGGGCTTAAAATTCTAACCAAGGTACTTTATATATACAATTTGGATAGTACTCCCAAAAATTCAGCCTTTGCAATAAATAAATTTTCACTCGTCTTATTTTGAGATTTATGTAATTTTATTTTGCTTCAAAACTACACTTAAAATGAACGTTTTTAAAAAGTTAATTTTAAATGGAGGGGTCTAAAAATATTTTTTAAGGGATCCAAGATCCATTCTGCCACTTTAATATCCATAAAGTTTGAGTCTGGTAAGATTTTGAGGCCCAGCACCTATAAAAAAGCGGACATCTCGTTTGAGTATAAACTATTAATGATAGAGACTATTATGTATACGTAGAGTCCAGACTCTACTAAATTGCTTCTTAGTAATATTACTATAATGAAGTAACGAAAAGGTAAGATATTTTATGTAGTTTTTTTCTCCAAATATGATAAAGCGCTGGGCATACGCTGTTAGCTTGTTGCACCAGACACACGACACAAAAGTGTGATAAAAAGCTGTCTATATTACCTCGGTGGCTTAGTTGTATTACGGTACGACTGCAATGTTGAGATCTAGAATTCGATCCCCGGGTCGGACAAAGTGATATTGGGTTTTCTACTCAATATTAGCCCGGAGCCTGGATTCGGTGCCCGATATGGCGATAGGCTCGCCCCCTATCACGTCATGGGATAGAATACGCACGGCGAAAAGTGGGTGAACTAGTTGCGCCTCTGCCTACCCCCTCGGGGATAAAAGGCGTGAGTGTGTGTGTCTATATTATCAGCAGTTGTTTCAACTACACTTCGTACATACAAGTTCGTTACTTCGTTTATACAAGTTTAAATAGTATAAATACTATATGGGTTTGATTTGTCGTAAAACTAGTAAAGGATCCGCTAAATGACATAGAATATATTTTGTACACGGGAAAATCACAGTGCCTATGAGACATGCCTAGTATGAATACTAGGAGCGTACTATCACACAACATTCACAGTTCATACAAACATTTTTCTCACATACATATCTATAGTAATATATAAAGCTGAAGTGTTTGTTTGTTTGTTTGAACGCGCTAATCTCAGGAACTACTGGACCGATTTTGAAAATTCTTTCACTAATAGGAAGCTACATTACTCCTGAGTGCTATAGGCTTTTTATCCCGGATAAACTATTCCACGCGGGCGGAGCCGCGCGCAAATGCTAGTTACATATATGTATAGTATAATAGATAATGTATAATTTAAACACACGTGTATTGGTATAATAGTGTATAATGCAGTAAGTTTCGCATTGATTTTATTTATTATTCACCTGACGTCACTCGTATGAAATTACATACTTTATGATGCAATATCCATTTATATTTATTGATGCGTTGTCTTACTGTAACTGTTATTCGTAACGTAATATTTTTTACTTGTTTTGGAATTTCATGACTACGGATAACTGCTACTGTAGCAGAATGAGTAATAATAGAGACTAGTATCATGTAACGATGGATTTTCTTTTTACTGGTGGTAGGTAGGTAAGAGGCCGTCTGGGTGGGTACCACCGCAATATCTATTTCTACCGCCAAGCAACAGTGTGCATGCACTGTTGTGTTTCGGTTTGAAGGATATTGTAGCCAGTATAACTACTGGACATAATGAGACTTAACATCTTATGTCTCAGGATGACGAGCGCAGTGGAATGCCACTCAGTACTTTGTCAGTCAAGGTGCTGGATGGTGTTGCTACTGTTTATGGGTGGTCGTATCGCTTACCATCAGGCGAACGGCATGCTCGTCTCGTTATTCAATGCAATAAAAAAAAACCATATTATAAAATCATCATTCTCATCAGCCACAATTCTCTATTGAACATAGACCTTCCCTAAATATTTCCAGATGGATCTGTCAAAAGCGGCCTGCATCCACAGAGTTTCTGCGACCATATAACACAATATATTCGGTTCTAATAAAAAAACATTTGCATTTCATATAACAAAGAAATTAGTAACATCATATTATAATATAATATAATAATATAAAATTATAGCAGCGACAATTGAATCGTGTTAGTACACGTAGTAGTAGTTTGTTTCATAACAAATCACAAATGCAAGTAGCTAACAATGTATTAACACCTTTTCATATCTTTTTTTTATGGCATTTAATGACGAGACGAGCATGCCGTTCACCTGATGGTAAGCAATACGACCACCCATAATTAAACAGTAGCAACACCATCCATCACCGTGAGTTACAAAGTACTGTGTGGCATTCCACTGCGCTCGACATCCTGAGACATAAGATGTTAAGTCTCACTATGTCCTGTAGTTACACTGGCTACAATGTCCTTCAAACCGAAACACAACGTGCATGCACACTGCTGCTTGGCGGTAGAAATAGACATTGCGGTGGTACCCACCCAGACAGACTCTCACATATGAGAGACCTACCACCAGTATCTACCTGTATTACTAAAAAATGGAAGTCAAAAGCCTTGCTTTCCAATCGTTTTAGGTCACCTAGATGAAATTAAAAATATCATTTATTAAAAAATACATCTAATATGCTGAACTCGAAAGAGTGTTTTATTTGACCTTTCAAGCAGCTACAAGTACGGATCAGTTCATATATTAATTTAATATTTTTTCCATAGACATTACTTATAAGCCGGATGACAAAATACAGTCCGGAGCGAATTTACACCAAGAAAAAGTTTAGGCAAAAGTTAGAGTTATACCTAGTAGACCCTATCAATTCCCTTATCTTCTTTGCTGTCGTCCTTGCCTGCGAGAACAATCTATTTGTTTCTAAATGCACATTAAATAATTATTGATATATTAAAGTAAAAAAAATTACGCTAAGTTTACTTTTTATTTCCAATAGAGGTAGAGATTTACATCATGTAATTTACGTATTGTAAAAAAAACACAGGACGATATCTGTTACGATTTAGCCCTGCGATATTTAAAAAAAATCTGTGAGAGAATCATAAAGGACAATGGCAGGTCTCCATACATGATTTTAGTTGATGTAAATGTGAAGCGTTTAGAAGTAAAAAAAATATATAACAATTCAACAGCAATTCCCAAACAATTATGTATCAAGATTATTAGTGAAAAAAGTCTAGAACTAAAGATTTTTCATTTTAAAGATTTTGAGGTTATGATTTAGTTGACATTTATGAATTGATTTTTACACAATAATATAAATAATGAAACTCAAAATGTTTGGTAATCTGTTTATTCTCAAGTGAGGCCCTCCCTTACCACATTCGAACCTAACATTTCACTAAACATGGAGAAGGTGATCCGCCACACGGCATACTAGCGCGCGGCATGCACCTACCTCAGCTATACAAGCTTAGGTATATATCAAAACATTTTTTATCTTTACTACTATGGGAAATAGCAGATTTGTTTATTTTAAAAACTCTGAAACTATTGGAACTATTGGGAGAAAATACGTTCAGACCCTAAGTCCTATATTTCGGGATTTCTTTTTAAATAAAAACGAGTTCAGGAGAAAAATAAAACACTTGTTTTTTTATGTTTATTCATCTTCTTCATAATCATTCTCTCTAATAAATATCTGATCTGAAAATTCTGCCGGGGCAGATATATTGCCTTGATGTCAGGCGACTGGCCCGTCCCAAATACCAGACAACTGTCATGGCATGAGCGCTGCTACCTACAGTACGGTTGCTCGACCAGGTACATTATTTTCAATCAACACAATATATTATCACACATTTTACAAAAATACATGCTAGAAACGAAATGACGGAAATAGCTTTTTTTTCTAAAATGAGATAAGCAATGACCGTAACTATACAGCCAAAAGGCAGCTGGTAAGAATGTATAGAATAGAATATACATAGTAATAAACATGTAGCAAGAAAGCTGAGATCTTTGTTGTTATTCCTAATGAACATTTTTTAGTCAGATATATTTTTGCAATTTTTAGAGACCTGATGATAATGATGTTTTGGTAGCCTAAAAGGTCCTATGCCATTCATAAAAAATGGCCGTGACACATTACAAAAAAAGTCAATTAAGTTTTTTTATTAATTTATGCACCTTATACGACTAAAGTTGGTATGCTGTAAAATCATACAAAATAAATATATTGAGATTACCAAGTATGGAATTTTTAAACGCATTGTTTTTTTATAAATACGTTTTCGCCATTGTCCTTTAAATATTACTGATATTGCCTTACTTCATAAATTAGTAGAAGTAGGTAATGTAACACGAAACGAGTACGAACATAGTGAACACAAAAAAAAATGAGGCCATTGAGTCACTGATCCTGGAACGGAATAAAGGAGCAATTACAATTAACTTTTCTCCTTCACAGCCATACAAAAGCTTAATAGGTCACGGACTCACGTGAGAAAGAGACAGCTTTATAAATCAGCTGGTTTTCAAACTACGTCAATGGGAGGAGCTGATGTTAGACAGAAACAGAAGATCACCGTGCAATACGAGGTCGAGTTTGGCGTCACGCATGCGCATTACGCCATTGTGTGGAAAGGGCTTTCGAACAAAGGAAATTTAGTGCGTAACATTTCCAATCTTATTTCGAAGGACATACGATTTATTTTGTATAGATGTGTGTTTGATAATAACATGTCGGAGAAAGATCTCGTAATTTGAATGGTCAATATAAAGACAAGTTGGAATAAAGTTGTATTAGGATAGGTCTGAATAAATATAAAGTTATTTACAAGTTAATAAAAAGTAGTAAAACGCAAGACTTGTAAAGTATAGAGGATTACAGTCCCACGACAAAGACCCGAAACAATTTGCGCATTACGTTAATAATTAAGTCTCAGTATTGATATGGAACTCGTAGCTTCAGGATACATATTCTCACCAAAAATCGATTCAAATTCGATGAAAATCACGTCCAAGTTCATTCGATATTTATATTCACGTTAATTATTAATGCAGTCTAACGTTTGTTAATAATGCAGTCTGTCATTATGCAAATAAATGCAACGTCGCATCTGGTAATAAAGGGAAGGTAATAAAACGTAGAACAACAAAGAGTTGCCACACTCATCAACAATTAATACATTTATTCAGATATAATCAAATTAACATACACATTAAAACCTCACTTCGATGACGTCATTACTTATATAACTATATCTAATTTTGGAATGTATCACTTAAATAAACATTTGGTAAAATAATATCCACGAGGCAAGAAGTCTGGTTATATTTTTGAAATAGTAAAAGTGGTTTGTATACATTATAGATCCAAAAGAATGTCTGAATACCTACTATAGTAATATGTACACAACTATCAACAATGTTTTAAAATGACAAAAGAAAATGTCTACGTCATAAGCATATTAATATTCTGTATTCCAATATTTATAGAACGTGTATTTTTGTTCAAAAATGTATCTTGTTTGGACGCCAGAAGATTAATATCCTTTTGTAATCTGTGGTCGATATATTTTGTGGAACCATATAGAACGTATAACGAGCGGAGGTCTGGGTCCTTGCTCCTCGATTACACATATCGAAAAAAACTATTGATAAATCGTATTCACATGAAAACAAACACCCACTAACAACCAACCAACTAAATATAATTTTGCAATATTATTTCAATCTCATTAGATTAAAAGTTAAAAGTCTCTACAAAAATAATGATATGTCGTTATTCTTCATTGGGATTGGACAATAAATGTTACATCTAATTAAAATGTTAGTCTACCCTACAATGTAATACTTTTACGGTAAACAAAAACAATAATCTATAAAGTCAAGCGCAGACAGCGACATTGAAATATTAATACAATTCATTTTTATATATTTATTTTTTAATACGCAGTATTGGGATATATTACACAATCAATAATATTGTCATCCTGGAAAAGCGATATTATCACTAGATCGCAAATACTATGCCTAAAACATGCGATATTATCATGATACTGCGATACGCATCGATACTGCATCAATATTATCATGTTAATACGAGTATCGCGTGATATTATTGTTTGTGTAATATACCCCATTGCTTGAATTAATTATTAAGTATAGTAGTGTAATCGAAAAGTTACGAATGCTGAAAATAATTTTCAAATTTGTTTTAATTATTTTAAAATGCCAGTTCTGGACAATCAAAGCCAGATACTTAATTTCTCATTGTTAAACCAGTTTACCACGTCTTAATCATATTGCATAGGTCTCATGTTGTTTCGATAACATAAAGTTTTACAACCAACTATGTGTGACGTCACGTCTTTTTGACAATACCTACTCGACATCTATCAATGTTTTGCAAATAATAAATTATATTTGATTACCTTATTAAAAATGTCTCGCTATAAATTATTTCAATCGTCCGTCTGCACGAAACTTAATTGAACAAAGTTATTAAATTAAAATATATTGCCTCCATTATCATAAGAATTTGGTCACTAACCTAATAGCCTCTTTAGGGCAAAAAACAGACATTATAACATCTTAAAAACAAATTATGTAACAAATATTAATCTTAAATCCTTAACCTTGAACACTGACAAGCTTTTGTTGTATTTATGGATAAAATCAAAAATTATTAAGAAAATCCAAAGTATTGTAATTAAATAATAACAAAATAAAATGCAATTAGAACAATGAATTCCACTTAGTTCATATTGAGATGATGGAATGTAGTAAAACTATAATAATGGACAGTGTGTTCAGTCACCTTTATTTGAGAATCCATTAAAATGTGACAGCTGTGGTTATGAATGCAGCTAATAAAAGATCAAATATAAAAGTTTGAAACTAAGGTAATTCGGCTACTGGGCACCTCAAGTTCATTAAACGTAAAGAAATAAGGTCCAATTTCACCAATTTCTTATTTAACAGGCGGTAGTTAATCAACAACAAATTAACGCGAGTGTTAACGTATCGCGCGTCCCATGAAAGATCGCCTAGTTAAGAAAGATAATCACCTGTTAGGGCATGGTGGGCCACTTAAAATCCTTAACAGGCTGTTAAAGTAACTAACAGAGCATGGTGAAATTAGACCTTAAGCTTGAAAATTTCTATTGTGTAAGTCAGATTTCAAGACCTTTTAGGTACTTTACAAAGATTACTTAGATTTACAAAGATGTGACCACGATAGTCGTTACACTACAAACATTTTAGCTGCTCAGATTCATTAAATAGTTCTCATCATAAGTCAGTTAATATCCTTCATCAACTTTATGTAATCTAGTTGAAAACCTTATTAACAATTCATAAACATTTCAAATAATAACAAGTTTTGGTTCACCGGGAACTGCGATTAGATTAAGCAAATAGATTAAATGAATGGAAATCACAAAAAAATATTCTTATGGTGATTATCTACAAAATGAATGCTAGAAAACCATCGGCGTTACCTCACCATCTTCATACATAAAACAGAAACAAGTTTGGTCCCATTTACAAGACGCACCATTAGAACTAAAGTTACGTATCTCAAAATGTAGTTACCTTTTGGCTTTGCTATAAACCTTCAAAAGCATTTTCAGATAATTTTAATCCTACGAGCAGTCTTTTTTGAGTTAGGTCACTTTAGTTCTGATACTACTGCCCCACCTGCATCGTAACACCTTGATAAAAGAGATAATTATGATACAGCACAAATATGGCCAACAATCATACATTACACATTTAACGCATTAATTGAAAAGAAATAACTTTTGCACAAACTCCCATAAATGTAGCCACTCATGAGGCGGTTTTTTAACGAGCAGTTCGACGCAGGCATTAACCCAGATGGAGCAGAGGATGAAGAGTTTGGTCCCAGCAGGAGGTGGCAGCGCAGTTCACGCAGGTCGCTCAGGAGTCAACCATGCCCTCAATCAGCGTTTATCATCTGGAACAAGCAATTTGACTTTAATTTATAATCATCAAGGTGAAAGGGTAAGTCCTGAGCGACCTGTTACGGAACCGAAAACAAAAAACATGGTTAAAAGATTAGGTAAAGATAAATGTCCTGCATTTATAGTTTGATTCTTCTCAAATCTTCTTTTTGTCTTCGGTTCCAGTAACGGCAAAACTGATTAGAAACAGGAATGCAATAACGTAACAATTAAATT
Organism: Sphinx pinastri; assembly: GCA_947568825.1. Lineage (NCBI taxonomy): Eukaryota > Metazoa > Arthropoda > Insecta > Lepidoptera > Sphingidae > Sphinx > Sphinx pinastri. Next base: position 4,899,010 of record OX387630.1, on the reverse strand, counting down.
CAGTCTATAGACAATTGATGCATAATTCGGAGTGCTCTTCATCAGGTACTACGAGAGCTATATCTACATATTTCATTTTCCCTGGCAGATGAAACTACGAGTATCTTTCTATTCCGTAATACCGAGGCTCGGACAAACGTTTGCCTAACACACAAACAATAGTCTCGATCCGGGATCGAGCCTGCCACTGATTTTAAGGTTAACTCATCGCTCGTTACATTACAATTCATTTTTATATTGTTGTTGAATTACAGTCTTACTTATAAACTTGTGAGGTGGTTAAGCATTGCTTAAATAACTGTCAAAATTAAACATCGCCGCAGTCTAGTTTAAACCTACTTAAAGGGCAATATGGCGGGTTTTGCTTTAGAGCTGATCGTGTGTGTTAAAAGTTAAGCATTGCTTAAAAGCAGACGAGTTATTTTATAAGTAAGACTGTTAATTTGTAAATGAAATTGTAAGTGGTTAAGCTATCATGAGACCCAAAGATGTAGAGAATGTTTACGATACGAAAATACAGAAAACACTTATAAATACAGAAAAGAGATAGTTATTAGCCGCAGAGCCGCATTTTCTCTCCATGTTTTGTAGCGATATGGCTGAGTCAATGGACTGCCATATTCTACGTCACGACGCGTTTCATCAGGCATTTGTTTTGCGTCATCATTCACAAAAAAGAACAGTGGCAAGGATCATTGCAGCTACCTAGCTAAAAATCAACGAGCTATGATACCAATGCCACAAAGCACAAGTCATTACTTGAGCCAGCGAATATTCCTTAACACAATAATCAAGAGGTCATCATACAGTAGAAGGTGACCCAGAAGGTTCCAGAAAAACTAAATTGCCTTGAAGCCGCAACTAATTCAATTGACGCAAAAATGTAGGCGTTTTAGATTCAAATTGCGGATTTGATACTTAACCCGTCCACACCACTGATATGAGTAGAATATTCCTGTATCCTATGTTTCATACGATGTGAGTACAAGATGAAGAATCATTTTAATCTGGTAACGGCATTACTTTCGTGTAGTTTTCAAATAGATGGCTGTTATTATGTTGTTGAGTTTCATTTGTATGATTAAGTTTATCTTTGCGTAGTGTAAAACGTTAAGAAAGCCCATAACATACAATATAATTTCATTAGTTTTTATTGCATTGATACTAAACTCTATTAATATGTTTTACGTGTATTTCCACTTTTTTATGATTAACGGTATTTCTTGATTAAGTTCAAAGACCTTAATAGGTTTGAAAAAGTAAATGAGTTATGTTGTTTATGTGCTTTACATAGTACGTTTAGTAGTTTATGCGTGAAAGAGTAACAAACATCCATACATCCAGACATCCATACATCCATACTTACAAACTTTCACGTTTATAATATTAGTAGGATTTAGGATTTAATCCTTATTATAAATGCGAAAGTAGCTCTGTCTGACTGTTGCGTTTTCACGCCAAAACTGCTGAACTGATTTAAATGAAATTTGGTACACAGATAGTCGAGAGCCTGAGTAAGGACATAGGCTACTTTTTATCCCGTGAAAATATAAAGCGGGACTTTTGTCCCGGAAAAACTTTTTCACTCAGGCGGAGCCGCGAGCAAAAGCTGGTATCGGTATAATCCGCGCGCGATCAGAATGGGATGGAACCTTGTCGAGGTTAAATCAAACAATGACAATTCCCGAGCGAGGTAGCGTTCGTAAATTTCGGTATTTGAATTCATGAATTATTTTTTCTTGTTCTTTTTAATTGTTATTATTTTGTCAAACCAATTTTTTTTGTTATATCAGTAGATTTTGTCCTCCTATATTATGTACATGTATACAAAATACGCATATTTGTTTGCGTATTTTTTTATATAACTATACGTAATTATAGTTATATAAAAATCCTCAAAATCTTTTCGTATTTATTTAATTTGTATCTCTCGAGCATCAGCGTGAGTTTGCCGACGCTACCGAGCAGTGTCAGCTCCAAAAGATCGCATCCCCTTCTGACCACGCGCGGGTTGTATATTCGACATGCATTTAAAATTATATTACAGAAATTAGTCACGTAACATCCTTATAAGGTTTCTAACAAATTGATAATAATACATAAAATATTAAGGACTAAAGTAGAACAAGACAAGGCATTTAAACGAATTTCAGATCAGCTAATAATAGCTGATCTGAAATTCGTTTGTATGTTTCTATGTTTGTTGCATAAGCAACAAACAGCAAAACAACATTTTCGCATCCGTAATCGACTGACAGACGTCATTGGATATAGAAAGGCCATAGATTATAGAAAACTAGAACGATGTTTAGGGTCAAATGAGCAAACGCAAAATATTGCAGAAGCGACATTCAAGACTTTGAAAATAATGTAAGCGATGTCGAAATCTAGATAAGTCTATACTAAACCTTTAATTATAATTTGATGAGTACTGCTTACATACTCGGGCATAATGGCGTGAGCTTGCTCTACCGAGTTGCATTTTACAGTATTCCATCCAGCCTATTTTAAAAGTTAAAAAAATATGTACCTACCTATCAAAAGTCCATAATATTTGTCCTTTATATTCCATGATCTGTCGTAGCATTACATAGTAGGTATAATAATTCCGAAACAACCGTAAGTATGCGTAGAATTCTCTTGGAAAAGCAAAAGTGAATTAATGACAAATCCATAAGAGAATAACTACATATTTGTTTACATTTCTGGATCTGGCGAATAAACTAAAGTGACTGATGTTCCAACTGCCAAGAAAAAACAACTGAATGTGGGTTCATTGAACAAAAAACCGCGTAGAATTACTTAACGCATCTTCAAGGCTCTTTAAGTATATCGTGAATGCCAGGACACTAATAACTAATTAACATAATTTAGTACTTATGTGACGTCAATGAACGTGTATTTTAAATAATTATTCTGATTCAACAAATATTATTGTATGTATAAATGCTGTGAACGCACTGCTCTGCCTAGATCTTGTATTGTTGTTATTTAAGGCGCCGCGCAGATGTTGTCAAGTGGTTTCATAATACTGTAGTGTTTCTCGGTGTAAGTGACAGTTGTCGGTAAATGTTTTTCGACAAAAAGTTGACAACGTTTGCAAACATGTCAATGAAATGACACAATAACAAAAAATGGTGAATGCAATGTGTGAGGAAAAAAGTTGCAGAAAAATTTGAGGATTATTAGAATTCGAAGATCTATAGATTTCAAATAACAGCCGGTTCTACAATAGAGTGACGTAAAAAACTAAAATCAATATAACTTGAATTATGATGATTACTTCATGCTATTGAAAATAATAATTGAGAATATGTTGAATTTTTTAGATTAACTGAATTATTTATAGAGTAAATATCTATGTTGCATTTTTTATGGACATAAATGGATGAAGAACTCATCCTTTAGAATGGACAATAATTGTAACCCATTATCCCTTAGATATACAAGCATAAATGAATTAAATAATACAATATCACCGGGGAAACGGTGGAGCTATTTTTAAAAGAAGAAGAATTAAACAATATCGCTAAATCGAATATGCAAAACATAAGCATCAGTCATCCTTCATTTTAAAATCTAAAAGATACAGAAAAGTAGGCCAAAACAAAAAAGGAAAACATGTAGTTACTAGAATAACCTTTCCGGGGTACAAATACCAATCAAGTGAATAATCTGCAGCGTTATAATAAAATACGAAACACGCGGCACACACGGACAAGATTTAACTACATATATACACGTATGGTAAAGTGATTTGACACTTGGTCGAATACCACAGGGCTGACAACCGCGAGATAATTTAACTAACATTAATCATATATTAAAATTATACATAGTGGTGCTCAATAGCATGGTAGCCACTGTGATAAAATGGACTTATGAGAATGATACGCATGATATCTTGGAATCCCGAGGACAATGCATTCAGTATTGTAATTTTTAGTTCCATGTACTACGAATCATTGTTATTATGTTCATTTTTTAAAAAGACATTCCTAAAGCTTTCTTTTATCTCAGTTTATTATTCAACTAGACTTCTGCTCGCGGCTTCGCCCGCGTGAAAAAGCTTTTCCGGGATAAAAATATTTTCCCGGAATAAAAAGTAGCCTATATGTTAATCCAGGACATGATCTATCCGTGTGCCAAATTTCATCGAAATCCGTTCAGCAGTTTTTGAGTTTATTCGTTACAAACATACTTACATACAAATCTTTCCTCTATATAATATTATTAATATAGATTAATGTCATATTGCAATTAAAATGAACAATATTTATTAATATCACCACGGATAAATGTATAGGTATCCATAAAAGAACAATAAAAAATTTGATAAGGAAAAAATTAAGTGTTATAATCTCAGACCAATAACTAAAGCAAATTTCTATGGTTTGAATATAAAATTATGTTGTCTATACGAAGCAAAGACGTCATAGTTGTTGGTTATAACGTAAATAGCGAACTCAAATAAATGTGTTAAATAACAACCATAATTCTTGTTCTATTTATGTAAAAAAAAAGGAAATTTAGAAGATTCAAATAAAAATTAATAAAGTATTAACATATTTTATTTAAATGTATGATAAGTTATTCTATTTGTATATTTTAAATGAGAAAATACAGAAGCGCTGCTGAGATTGATTGAAGGAAAATTAACATTGTTTTTTATATTTAAAAGAGATCCGATGCTTTTTCACAGCCCGACAGATCATAAAAAAGGAATTGCACTAGATTGATTGCTTTATAATATGTAAATGAGTGGAACCGATTAAACACGGTTTAAACAATCACACCGCGACGGCCCTGCGCCCATACAAATATAAAACACACACACACGTGCACGGCAACCGGTCGATTGACGTCAATGGTGGGTGGGGACGAGCGTATAAAAAAATTAAAACTATCAGTTTACTACGGACGGAAAACGACACAACCATAACAAGCTATTGTTTCCCTGTACCTATTGACAATTAACGGCTTGCCGGTTTACTGGCTTGTTTTTTGTACATTGATCTGATTGTTCGGATGTAGTTTACAAAGCCTGGCTGTTAGGTGTGTAACCAATAATGGGTGACCTATCTACTATTACTCATATATCATTGAATCATGACAAGTTACGGATATAACTTCGGTGTCGAGGCGTGCGTGGAACTCGGTCAACTCTTCGTCATCAGCCACATGATGTCCACTGCTGAACACAGGCCTCTCCTAAAGGTTTCCACACGGACCTATCAAAAGCGGCCTCTTAGCACTTATTAATCAGGCTAAGTTGTTGAATTGAAGTAATGCAAATATAGAGATAATTTGTTTTAGCAATGAATAGTGACAATATTACTTTTATATTCCATCTGTGACTGGTTTTGTGTATAAAAGTCTTTTTTCTATCAAAAAAGAGTATTCAGAGTATTTCAGATTGCCCACGAGTTTTGAGTCGCTAAAAAGCTTTAAGGAAAGCTTAGACTTGAGTTTGAGCCGTGTTAAGGCTCTTTTAATATATTGTTCACCGGTGTTACAGAATTTATCGATTATTTGATCATCAGCCACACAACGTCCACTGCTGAACATAGGCCTCCCCTAAAGATTTCCAGACGGACCTGTCAAAAGCGGCTTGCATCCAGCGTGTTCCTGCGACCTTTATCAAGTCGTCTGTCCACCTTGCAGGTGGTCGGCCGACGCTGCGCTTGCCAACGATTACTTGATACGGCGTGCAAAAATACCTCTATATTTTTAATGAATCCGCGCCTACATTTTAAGTTAGTGAGAGTGTTTTTAAACTCCGCAATGGATCCTTCCGAGGTCACGTTTGTTGCTCCTATATTGTTCTATATGTACGAGTCAAGGCGATCGTCTTTCTAGGGTATTGATCGATATTTTCAATCAGAAATATTGTATACGATGCAGATGCCAAAAATTTATGTATGTTAATTATTATTAAAATAGTTTTGAGTATGGTTGTTGAAGGAATACGCTCGTTAATTGAAGCCAGTTTATTGTTTGCAAATGCCGTCGGCTTCAAACAGAAACCAAAATTATATAAATGAGTTTCGAATTTGGAATTTCAGGTTTAGCTTGTTAACATGATATTAATATGTATTTACCACGTTTCTGAGATTTTATTAGATCTGATTAAAACAGAATAATCTTTTTTAAGGACCTACTAGTTTTTTATTCTGGTTCGGTAATTTGGACCTGATAATTGGTTATGCCTTTAATAATAATTATGCTTTATTTTTTAAATTTTATACACCAAAAATATATAAAACTTGTTACTGTCAATAAAAGGATTCGTTGCTGAATAAGCTACTATAGGTAGTAACTTGTTAGGTACCAACAGTCTTCGTACCTTGACTTGTACAATGTGTCACGATAAGAAATGTTCACATCGTGTCGACGATAGGTATGCTAACAAATCTTCATTAACAATTAAGATATCTAGAATAATGATCTAGAACGATGGGTAGATAAGTCTTCACTTTTCAAAATATGTTTGGTAGGTGCCAAATTGCTACAATTGTGTTTTTAACATTCCTTTGTCATCAATATAAAAATGCAAATTCAAATTCAGAAATCGAAATACAAATTCAAAGTTGTTTCAATACAAGATTTCGTCCATTATTCCTTAAAATAGGATGGACTTGATGCAATCAGACCTCCTGTTTTAAATGTATGCTAAAAGAAATACACTTTGTAGATGAGACATTAAAACCTAACTTATCAGAGGATGTTACGGATCATTTAAGCGACTAACAAAATATTGACTGCCAGCCTATATAGGTGGACCGAACTCCAGCAGTTCGTGTGTTACTGATCCACCACCAAGGCTTACTCAGTACTCACTAATCCAGAAATATAGATTAGGTTGGTAACAATTAGGAAGGATTCGCCCATTCCAGTTTTAAATATGCAAGTAAGGGAATAATTTGTATACCCATGGAAGCTATAATTTTATAGGCATGCCATAATCATTATTTTTAAAAACCCGACAATCAAGGTTTTACCTGTTATTAAGTTTATATTTGATGACATGTAACAACGTATTTACAACACAGATATTGGACGTAACGATAGGAAGGGTACTACCGAAATGGCATACGTTGACACTGACGTCAATAGCGTCCGTGAGACGGCACGCTACGTGATACATTGTGTATTTTGTAACAATTGTTGGATATATACATACAGTTACAACGGCATGATTGACATCTTAAACCTACATGTTTTTTCAAAATGGGCGTACGTGACCGTAAAGTAATGTGAATGAATAACGTAAACAATACGTCAAAATTATCTTTGAAGTTGTTCATTATATCTGTGTTGTAGAATTACACGTACTTAAAAGATTTGTAATAATTTTGATGGATAAAATAATTGCATATTAATTATATCGGTCTGCGTCTACATCACAGGACGGAACGCAGATGGCATAAGTGGGTGCCCTGGCTGCATCTATGCCTACCCCTTCGTGAAAGACGTGTGTGTGTGAAAGAGAGAGAGAGTGTGTGTGTGTGTGTGTGTTTACGTTCCCTTAGCCCTGCATACATGCATTTTAATGGCAGTCTGAAATGAGTTCAAGTCATAAAAATCAAAAATGTCATATGTAGAACGAATAATTACAAACTAATCTTGTAATTGAGACTTTCTTTCCACAAGAGTAATCAAAATTTTAATAATACATATATGCTCATTCATTTCATCTACCTGAATAAAATAATGTATAGCTTTTTAATTTACCCAAATAAACAAAAATAAATATGAAGGTTATCATTTATATTAATTTTCGATTTTATCATTAACTGGCACAAATATATAACCAACCGGCCATAATTTATACAATTTATTGGATCGCCCGTAGTCGTTAAATAAATCAATAAATAAAAAACTGTACAAAAACCTTATTGGAATACCACGACGCAACTCTTGTTAGACAATCAATTTACCGCCTTATAATAACTAGATAATTAATACTGGTCTTAGAAACACGATGTACAGAATTTTTACAGTCACCTTTAAACGACATTACTATCTCAAAATGCTGCTATATCGACCTATTTTTAATATGAAGCTGTGTTATAATGCTATAATTTTGGTTAAAATACGTAAATTGGTAACTTAAATAGGCTTATATTATGAAATGTGTTAATGATGACTTTAATCAGTATTACACACACACTCACGCCTTTTATCTCCGAAGGGGTAGGCAAAGGCACAACTAGTGCACGCACTTTGCACCATGCGTCTTCCGTCCCATAATGGGATAGGGGATGAGCCTACCGCCATATCGGGAACAATTTTTACATTGAATGACGAGACGAGCATGCCGTTCGCCTGATGGTAAGCGATACGACCACCCATAAACAGTACCAACACCATCCAGCACCTTGACTCACAAAAGTACTGTATGGCATTCCACTGCGCTCGTCATCCTGAGACATAAGATGTTAAGTCTCATTATGTCCAGTATTTATACTGGCTACAATGTCCTACAAACCGAAACACAACAGTACATGCACACTGCTGCTTGGCGGTAGAAATAAACATTGCGGTGGTAGCCACCCAGACGGATTCTTACACAGAGATGTGATTTATCTAGATACAAGTATCTGAAATACAGATACAAGATACAAAATACGTATTTAGTATCTTGTATCTAAGATACTTTTTCAATTTTTATTTTGTATCTTGTATTTAGATAAAAAAAAATAGTATCTTAGTATTTTATAGATACTTAATTTGCTAAGATACTTTTACTAATTATCTATGCATTTTTTACATTAACGGCTCATTTAAGGCCCATATACCTACACGTTGCAAGTTTCTTGCCTGTTGCATACAATTAAATTGAAGCAATATATGACTTGCATGGTTTCAATAATCAACACGTAACATTCTTGATTTGTTTGTGTAAAAAGCACATGCTATAATTGATTAACCAAACATTGTATTCAACTGGTTTCTGTCTTATTTTGAAAACATGAGGGCATTGAGTCTTATAATTTTGATTTTCAGTGTGTCTCCTGATTCCGATAAATCACAATGAACTTTATTAAATCAGCAGAACCTAATTTTAATACTTTTTACTCATATTTTTTAATAAACACAGTAGCTTCTAAAATCTAAAACGTTTGAGTTTTTTTATGGCATTGTATGACGGACCACCCAGACGGACTCTTACATATGAGAGACCACCACCGCAATGTCTATTTCTACCGCCAAGCAGCAGTTTGCATGCACTGTTGTGTTTCGGTTTGAAGGACATTGTAGCCAGTGTAACTACGGGACATAATGAGACTTAACATCGTATGTCTCAGGATGACGAGCGCAGTGGAATGCCACACAGTACTTTGTAACTCAAGGTGCTGGATGGTGTTGCTACCGTTTATGGGTGGCCGTATCGCTTACCATCAGGCGGACGGCACGCTCGTCTCGTCATTCAAGGCTATAAAAAAATAATTTCAAAAGGTATCACATTTGAAAAAAGTATTTAGAAGATACGTATTTTGTATCTAGTATTTAGATACCATTTTCAAAAGTATCTTGTATCTGGTATCTCAAATCCTTTATTTACAAGTATCTTGTAACTTGTATTTCAGATACTTTTATGAAGTATCTTGAACATCTCTGCTCTTACATATGAGAGACTTACCACCAGTAAAACTCCGGGCTGATACTGATTAGAATGGCACAGAGATATAGCCTAACATAGCACACGGGCTACTTTTCTTATCCCGGGAAAATAGCAGTACTTTTATTTCGGAAAAATTCTAGCGTGGGCGATGCTGCAAGCAAAACCTAGTCGTATCTTATCTTACTAATATTATAAATGCGAAAGTTTGTGAAAATGTTTGGATGTTTGTTAGAAGTTAACGCAGAAACTACTGAACGGATTTGGATGAAATTTGGCACACGGGTAGACTATGTTCTGGATTAACACATAGGCTTTTACTTTTTATTCCGGTAATTTGCTCCCATGGGAAATAATGGAATTTTTATAATCAGATTTTTTACATAGATGGCGCTGGTCGTACACTGTTTTAGGATTTTTGTTGCGCTAAAGGCCTCACGCGGGCGAAGCCGCGAACAGCACCCAGTATTTAATAAAACCCATACAGATAACCCGTCATTTCACCGAGCGTAAATATTTGATGTTTGCATTGTGATTGACACTCCCGTAATCTTTCTCAAACACAAGTCGTGTTCGCAAGATTGTGCCATTGAAGTTTTTGGACTGAAGCTTTGCGATAACGTCTTTGGGAGTATTCCACCTTTACATTTGTATATTTTCACGACTGTATCACGAAGGGATTGGACAGAAAGTAAAATAATGCATCTAAGTTTCGCGGAGCTTTTTCCAGACGATTTGGTAGGGCGACTATCGCTGCATTGGACACAAAAATTATATTATGAATTTCCATTTGAAAAATTATAATCTACATTGCGTTACATACCTAGTTATATTAGTAGTTGGTATTAATATAACTCATGTACTACATACTCATTTTTAATTAAGTAGTTACTTGTAACATAAAAAAATTAAAACAAAATTGCATATGTCATCAAAAATAATAACTTTTTGTTGTTTCATTTACACAGCAATATTTTCATATATTTTTGCACAATTAGGTGCCAAATAAACGTATTATTAGTATATGTAAATTCAGCTTTTTTTATTGCATAATAATTATATGTCATAGGAGCTGGTAGTTAAACAGTAACTGTTTGCCTCGGCGAGGTATTTTGGCGCCGTTCGGAAAAACCCTGATGTGATACTTAGCGTGCGTTATAAATCCGAGTTCACAGTTCATATTATCTTATGTTAGTGGCTCTTCCATTTTTTGCCTCTTAAGATAAATTTGTCCAAATTGGTAAATATATATGCACAGTCGATTTAGCGCACATATTTCTATCAGAAGAATAAGAAACCATAGAATAATCGTAGCGATGAGGGCAAGTGAAGATAACATAAACTCAAGACCGTAATCCTTCGTGAATTGGTAAAACATGTACGTCATGAACTAGCCTTTTTCGCTGCTTCTCTTATCTCCATCCTATGGTTGTCTGTAAGAGATTGCCTCGAGCTATAAGACCGCCAATTGTACCACCTCTCTGCCTTTATCATGTGAATTACTGTATGTTGTGATGTACAATAAAGTTATAAATAAAAATAATAATAGTGCAACTAAGTGGTTCACCTACTGCGTTAACCAATGAGAAGTTCCTATCACCATACGCGAATTCGAATCCCCCTAACAACAATTGCAGCACCAATACTAATCAAATGTTAGGCAGAGGCGCAACAAGCAAATACTTCACCGTAACAAGAATGAAATGCTAGCCCAAGATTGCTCAACTCCAGGCAGTGTCTCGCTGAGGAATATTATGTGGCCCTTACAAGCAAGAAAATAACCAGCATAGCTGAAAAAGTGTTGAGCGGCTAAAAGAACGATTTACGCAGCGACTAAATCGTTCTCCCCCTTTCCTTAATATTAGATTTTTATCGCACTACTTTTAAAAGTAATTAAAATAGGAACCGACAGACGCCCGCCACCAGTGGTTGTATGGTCCGTTTTGCCCGACTTTTAAAAAGTAGAGTAGGTAACCATGCCAACGTATGCGAATTGGAATCCCGTTTGAAGATATCAATAGTTTATATATTTCATAACTAATCTGCGCTCCAGCGAACATGGACAATACGAATGTCACAGCGACGGATGTGGGCATCCGTTATGCAAACAAACTGTAGCAAGCGGTATCAGGAAGCCCTCGGATCATGGGATGCGAGGGGTCACATAGACTGCACTTTGTTTATCAAATGGAATATACCAAACAGCCAGCAGGATGCAGTGATAAGTCTGTTTATAATTTAAATTGTATTTTTGTCACTTTATGATACACAAATTATGTGTTATCCATAAAGTAAATACACTACACATTACAATTAATGATAATTGAATTGAAAATACATACACATACACCTTCACGCCTTTTATTCCAATAGTAGGAAAAAGCGCAACCAGTGCATTAGTTGTCCACTTTTCGCCGTGCGTATTCCATCCCAGAATGTGGTAGGGGGCGAGCCTATCGCCATATCGGGCACAACTTCCAGACTCCGGACTGGTACTGAGTAGAAAAACCCAATATCACTTTGCCCGACCCAGGGAACGAACCCAAGACCTCAGCAGTGCAGTCATACCGTAAAACAATTATACCACCTAGGCAGTATGTTGTAAATAGGTACATATTCTTTTTTTTAACACGCTTTTATTATTTATACAATATTGCATCATTGAAGATGGTTAAACAGAGTTAATAAAGCATTGTTTTTATCGAGAAGTGCACGCTAAACATTCAATCTACTTGAAGTTGCAACGAAATAATACATAGTATAACTATATTCTAACCAGGTTATTTCAGCATTACTAATGTAGATGCCCGCTCATATTTGCTCTCCTAGTATTTCGTCGTCTGATACGCTACGTCTGCTTAAATATTCAGAACTATGACTTCATTTCTTAAGTCTCACGCCGAGCTATTACAATGTCTGCAGTATTTTACACCGGAACGCAATAGGCGGGAATAAATAGAGCATTGCGAAGAATCTAGGTGGACTTTCGCATAAACAAAACCAAAAAGTTAAGAAATATCTTCTTCTTTTTCAACCTTTCTTCTTTAGCCACTGCTGGACAAGGAACCCGCTGGATGCTGGCCGCTACCAACAGGTTGGTCTGGAAATCTTTGGGGGAGCCCTATCTTCAGCAGTAAAGAAATATGTAGCACATCTACGAAAATCCCACGCAAGATATTTTATACCACCTACGATCTGCCACGTAATAACAAATCATACATTAGCATCAGCAAAATATATTCCTTGTCTAGTCATGGACGTGCTCCACCTAGCGCACGTACATGACCATTTGAAATTGTAATAAGCGTGTAATAACCTATTGCTTGGAATCCAGGATACACGATAACGGTACGTAATTGTATTTGAATTACAAATAATGCTGGCAGATTTCAGTATGATATAGAGTAGGACACGGTTAATGAGTTAGGAGATTAGCGAATCCTCTCGATTGCGTGATGACGTCAACTTTTGCATTGATATTGATTTTTACAGTACCATTTGTACGACGTTATTATAGATTTAACTTACGTTGAATAATACAAAATAATTAGTATAACGAATCATTTTATATCCACGAAATGAAAAGATCGCTGCCTCGGTGGCAAAGTTGTATTACGGTACGACTGCAATCCTGAGGTCTCGGGTTCGATCACCGGGTAGGGATATAGTGATATTGGATTTTTCTAGAATTCAGTATCCGCCCGGAGTCTGGAGTTTGTGCCCGATATGGCGATAGGTTCGCCCCCTATCACATCATGGGACGGAATACGCACGGCGAAAAGTGGGTGCACTAGTTGCGCAATGTAAGTAAATGAAAAGATAGAACGGCAGTTTTGAAAACGAATAATTGTTTAATAATTGTTTGCTTTCAAATTATTCACAGTCTATGTAAAAAAGCATGGTTATAACAATTTTTTATAATTCCAATATGGAATGCGTGTGAATTCTATAACGATATGGTATCGAATAGCAACTAGAGGTTGTTATATGAGGAACCAAAAAGATTTATAAAAAAATAATTTACCGGTGTTACTGTCCAAAAGAAAGTAGATTGAGTTATCAGAACTAGTCTATATTTATCATTGATGTATTAAGGGTTTTTTAATACATCAATGATATTTATATAAGGATTTTTTTAAATCTTATACAATTATTTTAAAATGACACTCTCTAGATATATTCTACTTTTCCAGTGTTTTCATACTTTCTAGAGTCCATTGGTATTATATTAGACATTAGACTCATACTCTCCGATCGGATATTTATGATTTCTACTTTATTAAATTCAACTCTTTGTTTTAAGTAAGGTATGTATTGCGCACACACACACACACGCCTTTTAACCCCGAGGGGGTAGGCAGAGGCGCAACTAGTGTACCCACTTTTCGCCGTGCGTATTCCGTCCCTTGATGTGATAGGTGGCGAGCCTATCGCCATACCGGGCACAAATTCCAGACTCCGGGCTGATACTGAATTTGAAAAATCCCAATATCAATTTGCCCGACCCGGGAATCGAACCAAAGACCTCAACATTGCAGTCATACCGTAATACAACTACGCCACCGAGGCAGTCGCAGTACGAATATATTGCGTTTATTGTGCATATCATTGTTATTGTTTTCAAACCGGATTTGAATGGTACTAATAGAAATAGTTTTATGCGCAAAATATATAGAATACTAGCTTTTGCCCGCGGCTCCGCCCGCGTGAATGAGTTTTCCCGGTATAAAAGTCCCGCTTAAAATGTAGCTTATATGACACGTTCGTAGATTTACCATAGCAGCGCCATCTATTGATTACTTACTCAACCCAGTCGAAAGGTATCGACATCTGTTAGAATCATTCATAGCAGCGCCATCTATTGATTACTTACTCAACCCAGTCGAAAGGTATCGACATCTGTTAGAATCATTTGGAGTTAAGATAATTGTGACTGTCAAATAATAACAGACAAATAATTAGCAATAAATTAAAATTGCGACTATAATTTGAGATTTAAACTATCCTATCTCTCAAGTTGGATCGAACTGCACATGGTGTGCGAATTTTATTATAATCGGTTAAGTGGTTTAGGAGTCCATTGAGGACAAACATTGTGACACGAGATTTATATATATTAAGATTTCTTCATTGCTATAATAATGTTTGATTCGTTGTTTGTTCAATATTGTTTGTAGTATTTTGGTTTGGCCCAGCCAGTATAAACATCGAGGAGATATTTTAAACGAAATACTTTCGAGTATAAACATTTTTTGTTCATCGCACAAAGTACTTTAAAATTTCATCAGTAATACGAATAACTGTTACGGAAAATACGAAATACGTAAACATGTTTTAATCTTTATTGTAACAGCAAATGTACTGATAAGTAATTGTATTTAATGAATGAAACAACAGTGAACGTAAATATTAACAGTAAAATTCTTTTAATTTTATCGAAAGCGATAATGATAATGTGTTCTTTGTAGATTCGCCGCCAGATAAATAACCGAACAAGGTCTGCACACTCCTCTTGTAACTGTTACAATCATACTAGTTCATGTATTTGAATAAAATAATTTGTCCATTTGAAATTACTTCAATCATTCTCAGCGAAATATAAAACTCGTTTAGATATTTCTCACGCCAACACTTCTATTTATGTGGCACAATAAATATTGAATAAAAATGCAACTCTACGACCGTGACATACATAGTAGCGTTCGTATGAAGTCGTAGTAAACGTAATTGCCATATTTGGGATGAACGTGCGCGGAAACATGCAAAAAAATATCACTAATATCAAAACAAACAGCGCGTCACTCACCTTTTTTGGCATCGTCGGGGATTCGAACTCGTCATCCTCGCGGCTGGAGAGCGTGGAGCATGAGGAGCACGCGGAGTCCGCCGACAGCGACCTGGACCGCAACCAGTTCACCTCCTCCTCCGTGGCACCCACTGCCACACCGTCCGAGTAGTCGCTCACCACCACACTGGGAGTTCTGACGGTGCGGCCTCTTGTCTCGCAGCCCTCACTGCCTCTCCGGCCGAGTTCCACCACATGAGCCTCGATTAGAGTCCTCTCACGCCTGGGCGACATCGTGTCCGGAGGAGGCGTGATGTCGCGCGGGTGGGAATGCCTCCTCAAACGGGTCTCCAACTCGACGGCAGAGTCGTCGCTGAGGTCGCGGCTGCGGCGCCTGACGGCGGCGCGGTCGTCGTCATCGGAGGAGGAGATGTCTTCAGACGGGGACGGAGCGCGCGGTGGACGCAGGTACTGCATGGGCGCGGGTTCGAAGCGACGCAATAGCTCAGAGACGCGCGGCTGTGTAGCTCGAGCTGGGCGAGCGAGGCGGCCGGTCAGCGGCGCGCGCGCCACCGCACTGTCTGCCTTCCGCGGCGCGTTCGGCGGCGCCTGCATCTCGCGCGCGTGTTCTGGACCGAGCCCCGCGCCCAGTTTCAAGTAGAACAGACTGTGGTTTAGCGCTTTCTCGCGCAACACCCGACGGAAGTCCTCTGGCGGTGATTGCTCCAGGCGCGGCATTTCAGATATCTGAAAGATCAGTATATTTATGTCTAAAACCCGGAGCAGCTAAGATAAAATGCTAACTTTGATGGTACAGACGTAAACTCTGTTTAGTATAGAAAGTTAAAGGAGGCAACCGCATCAAAATTATATTTAGCTATATTTTTATGCAGAAAACATTAACTGAGTATTTTCCTCTTTTAACTTTATTTAGTTGCAATTTGTTTACTGTCTTGCTCACTAGCGATAAAAACAAAGTTATTTATAAGCATAGGAATTTTGAATAAGTATAAAAATAATTATTTTTAATTAATGTTATGTAGATCAACTTCATGTTCGACACCTTATATCCAGTTTAGCAGCCGCCTTTAAATAAACCAACGCCGTTAATCCGTACAAAAAACACTTTACAACGGCAAATAGGTACCTACTTTCATATTACAACAAAAAATACTAATCTAAATCTAAATAATTTATTTGTATTTGTATTTAATCGTACACTGATACATAATTTAAAGACCTTAAATTAAATACTGACCTTGTTAATTTGATGGTAAATATTAATATTACTAGCAAATTAATTTACCACTTGCTCATCGCCGCGAAATAATCTGAAACAATAGAAAAGAAATTAGCCACATAAAATGAGCAACAAATTTCAAATAATCGAATGATCAGCAAATTCTTGTGTCAGGTTGGAATGGAAACACTTGATTCCATGTAATTTAAAATAATGGAAACTAAAATAGCCCCCGACACAAAAAACCTCTAAAATTTAAAAAATTTAAGTCTTTGTTTGTGGTTGAAGTACCTATTAATGTTTTAGAGACTATCTTTTTTGGGGTTTTTTGTGTCGGGGGATATTTAAATTTTTATTTCAAACTTATTAAACTACTATGTTCTCCATCATGGGGCTTTGATAATCAACTAACTACCACCTACTCATTGAGACCATTCTTATGAGCCCACACACGCTATATCTGCTATAAGTTGTTAAAGAGTTGGGTATCTAGCAGACAACTTGATACTGCAGCATTAGCTTGAGGTTAACATGTCTTTAAAACATTTCCGAAGTCACAGTACACCAACTTTTAAATCAATCGGAGTTGTGAAAGTTAGCAATGAGCTAATAATCTTCAAACGCCTGAACAGATCATCATAAATTATAGCTAAAAACCATCTCAATCAAATTAGCTTTTAAACAAAAAAAACCAGGTCAAAATCGGCCCATTCAAACAAATTCGAAAATTCAGCTCTCAAACGAGAGCTACAATGCCACAGACAGACATACAGATACACAGATACATATCCTAAACTTATAACACCCCTCTTTTTTTATCGGGGGTTAAAACTCACGACATAGACACTTAATATTATGTATATCAGTATGAGAAAAGGCTACGAGTATGTGTGTACATGTATGTTCTATTCAGTAATATCATGGCCGTCTTCAGCGATAGGATCTTTCAAGAAGAAAATTTCGTAACGATCTCTTATGTTTACGCAAATTTTTGACATCGGATTAAAACTAGTTTTCAGATTTTATCACGGTTTATTATTTTTTATTTTAGTCTCAACGTTTCGTAGACTGCAGCCATCATGTCCACCCCGGGACCATGAAAATCCGTCTTAAATTATTTAAAAAACGGCGATTAATAAGAAAACCAGTTTTATTCTGATGAAAAAATTCCATTCTAGATTATTCGAAACACCTACAATTCTAAATTACAGTTGCATTACATAGCTGGGTTATCAGGTATCTCGTATTGAACTGAGCATGATTGTAGAAATCCTAAACCCTGCGGTCATCGTCCGTGGCTTACTTGAAACCACACAACACTTGGTGTTCTCAATATCATTCGAATCAAGAAAGCATATTGCTGTTAGTAATGTTACACAAGATGCCAGGGCCTTTTTTACTTGGGGGTGCAAAGGGTGCGTGGCACCCAAGCAGATCAAGGGGGTCCAAGCCAAAAAGAAGATCGAGAGAAAAAAAACGCTCAATTTTTGTGCCCTAACCTTTGTAAGTAAATAAAGCACATAATTTTTTTAGCAAGAAGGACGCTGACACTCTGAAGCCCAATATGGTTAAGAATGCCATGAATTGCGATTATATATCATTATGCAGGACTTAGTCTATCTGTATACCCAGTGGCGCATCGCGGGTTCTTGTAGCCCCAAGGCACAGTGCCTAATAAAAACAAGCCCATTTCAACAAATAAGAGTAACTCAAAGACTACAGTCTACACAAACAAAACATATATCTACTTATTAGAATATGAAATCGTAATAGAAAACAATTTGCTCAATTCCGTTGGAGTGATTTCACACATATAGGTTCAAACTTCAAAATAGGAGCGACGCTAGAGTGGAACATAAAATGGATATATACATACATACATACATACATACATACATATTACATACATACATAGGGTGCTAAAATCATTACCCTTCCTGGCTTCGCCGTAGTCGGGAAATAACAAAACAAATAATTACCAACAATCTCAAAAAATTAGTCAGCAGAATTTCGTATCACGACTCACGAGTCATGACTAATTGTCAAAAATTATGAAGAACTACACATGAAGCATTGATATGTAAGGGTTTAGTTATACATCAATGAAATAAAGCAAATATTTACGGACCACAAACATGGGCTCTGTCATCGAAACCACATTAAAAATTGCATTGCAAATATAAGAATTAAAATGATATTAAAAATCCGCTTCCCTGAAACATATTAGGAGGAAAATAAAACTGTGTAAATATATTTCCCCATGATACAATCAAGTTGACGGTCGACCGCCGCGCCGTCATGTCTAACGTCATGTTTTTCATACTATAATAATTTCATCATACTTTATAAATTAGTTACGTTATGGCGCGATTTATAGAAATACCATGAGACTAAGGGTGCCTTTCCACCAGAGATGTGCTATACTAAGTTGCTATGGCATACTTTTGATATCCACCAATCATATTCATTGGCCCACACAGCATATCACTGTTGGAAACGGGTTCAACTAAGCTATGTTGTTTATATGGGTGCGTGCTATAGATGTGTGCTACGGATGCATGCAGTAGATGCGTACTATGAATAGTCTTAAGGCTTGACATCAAGCCAATGGCCTTGAGGAATCGGGCGGAGCTAGCAATCTCTTCCCGCGCTTCACCGCGCCCCCGCACCAAAAGATCGCAATGCGCGGCCGCCAGCGGCCGACCGCGTGTCATTCACGGGCCGCTTACGCTAGTGACACTGAGTAGAAAATTTACAGAGTAGTAAAAGTATTATAATCAATTATCTTTTATGTTTACTAGCTGCGTCCCGCAGCTGTACCCGCGATTTTGCAGTTTTTTAAATTTAATTAGTAGTTCATGCACATATATTTTAAAGTTTAATTATTATGAGATAAATCTAAAATATTTTATGCTTATCTACGATTCACTATTTTGTTACGATATGATACCTACTTATTCAAAGAACAAAATACGAAAAGGGACAGCAGCAGCAGTGGTTTTGTGTATAGATATAAAATTAATAAAGGTACAAGTTTTACGCAGTTTTATTCAAGCTAAGTTATTTAATTATTCTTTTTTTTTCTTTTTATTGCATTAAATGAAGAGACGAGCATGCCGTTCGCCTGATGGTAAGCGACACAACCACCCATAAACAGTAACAACACCATCCAGCACTTTGAGTTACAAAGTACTGTGTGGCATTCCACTGCGATCGTCATCCTGAGACATAAGATGTTAAATCTCATTAAGTCCAGTAGTCACACTGGCTACAATGTCCTTCAAACATAAACACAACAGTGCATGCACACTACACCGCGGTGGTACGCACACAGACGGAATCTTACACATAAGAGACTTACCACCAGTAAAATTAATAATATTAATAATAATAGAGCCATACTCACAGATAGAACTATACATTACAATAGACCAGATATAATATTAATTGTCAAAACACAAAAAATAGCTTACGTTATAGACATAGTCCACAATAGCTGAAAAACTTTCTAAATACGTAGAACTCAAAGACGAAGTTATACGAATGTGGCGTCTTAAAAAAGCATTAATAGTTCCAATAGTTTTATCAACCACAGGCGTGATCCCTACACAGCTCCAAAACTCTCTACAGACACTCCACCTCCCAAAATTCACTTACATCAGCCTTCAAAAAGCAGTCTTCCTCAACACTTGCCGCATTGTAAGAAAATTCCTTCAAATAGACCATGACTAAGTCTCCTTTTCCTTCACAATACTTTATCTCCTAAATCTTGCTGCAGACTTGGCTTAGGCCCATCCGCATCCAGCAACCCGGCCTATGAGCCGAGATTCAGTAGTGATACAAAAAATAATAATAAGAATTATAAATACTAAGTACTGGTGGTAGGTCTCTCATTATGTAAGAGGCCGTCTGGGTGGGTACCACCGCAATGTCTATTTCTACCGCCAAGCAAGAGTGTGCATGCACTGTTGTGTTTCGGTTTGAAGGACATTGTAGCCAGTATAACTACTGGACATAATGAGACTTGAATGGGTAGTCGTATCGCTTACCATCAGGCGAACGGCATGCTCGTCTCGTCGTTCTAAGCTATAAAAAAAATGTATTTAGACATATTAAAATTCACCAGAATTTAACTTTTTTTAAAACAATATTTTTCTTCCTTTGGACGTTTGAACATTTTCATCGCTTGTTATTATTTTTTCACTTTCCTTTTTTTCTCTATTTCTCTCTTTACGTCAAGTTTATTGTTCTCATTGCTTTTATTCTCTTCTTATTCTTTATTATATTTTCTTTTTTTTTAATATTCCTTTTTGGCTTTATCTTCCATAGTCATTACTATGTACGACGGATTTCTAATATCCATTTTTCTCGGGTGCCTCGTATACAATCCATATAAAATCGAGTTAGTTTGTTTTCCATCAGATTTTCCAAAAGCTGTCGACTTTTTCAATTATTTCTATTTTCATAGGTGTTCTTTCACTCAACCATAGTCCAAATAGACATTTGTTTTTTTTCTGTAATGTGCAGCTGGCCCTGTATTTGAAAATACCAATTATGATTTATTTAAAGAAATTCTTGTGGCAATATTATTTTTAAGTATGACGATGTGATTTTGCCGAAGAGGAGAAAACTTACATTTAAAGCACCTTTGTCGTAGTCTACTTATCTATTAACATTTATATAATTTTCCTCTTTATTTAAATTATTTGAATGATTGATTACTTGATCTATAATTGATAAAAAATATTATAAAACATACGAACAAATATACATAAAAATGCCCAAAAACAAAGGCTATGTTCGGTACCTACACACTTTTGCGTAGTTCGACTCTGTGACAATTATCTACTCTGTGACACCAGTGCGTACAAAGTAGCGCTAGATATAAAAATGTAATTGAGCAGGTCATCAGCTTATGACTTTAGAAGTAACTATGTGAGGAACTGCTGTATGTTTTCATTTTTTTTATAGCGTATAAAACTGCGTTTGACCAATGATCTATCTATAAATAGGTAATCTTACAAAATATAAAATATAGTGCTTACTTGCTTATATTGTTGCCTCTGCGTTTGAATATTTTTTGAGACCACTTTTCTGTCGCCTCTGTCTACTCCCCATTTCGACTAACACTAATTGTCATTTTTTTTAATATCACTTATATATAATAATAATTATTATATACTAACCAAGTACCTACTACCTATATGTACATAAGTTATTAAGAGTCACTAACTCACACTATCACAATACTATTATACACTAAAGCTGCCAAAATTTAAATATTCGCGCTGTAATACTTACAAAAATAAATTGATGTGCCGAGCTAACGCAAAGCGACATAGGTCCATCTAGCAACACGGCTCGCCCCGCACTGACTTTTTGGGCGAACGCGGGGATGCCATTGATTGAGTTCTTAGTAATATTAATTTTTTATTTATTATAAACGAAATATAACATATTTTAGTAAAGTAACAAAATAGTGTCATTGAAAATAATATTATTGATAAGTAAATAAATTTTTGTGCTGTTTTTTTATAAATTGAAGGATTAACATGGTTTTAACCGTCAAAGTAAGAGGAGGTTTGCTATTTTTTTTCACACAATCTAAGATTGAGAGAAAAAAAATAAAAAAATAAAATCACTTCTCATAACCTAAAGATACAGACTTTTTTTTTTTAAAGAGTTTGCTCTATAAATATTGTCAAAAAGTGGTTTCAATTGCGCGCGTTTTCGGCATTTTTTGGGAATAGCAGCCTTAAGTGTTGTATGCACAGCTATGTACCTTGCGGTGGCGCATCTTCATAGCACAACTTACTCGCTCCGCTACCTAGCTTAGCATCAATGGAAACGATCACATAGTTTCGTAGCATACTTCTTTTAATTCTTAATTTTGTTAACTTCACATCTCAATTCTTTAAAATATGTACATGCCTAATTTTTTTTTAGTAGGTGCATTATATTGTTACTTATATGCGGAGACTATTCATATGCAATATGTCCATTTAAGTATGTATATAATATAAAGTTGTATTAGTCTGTAAGTCTTCCTAAAAATAAAAAAATAAAAAAAAATAAAAAAATACCTTTCACATCCTCGCATCATAGCTGTATAACACATCTCTTGTAGAAAGGAACCCTAATGCTGGAACCACACTAAGATCCACTAATATCGTGTCTACTTTTATACTTACTACAATAATTTGAGAACGGCAGTAATTATTGAATATTTCACATAATTATAATTCGACGTACTTTGACTTTTATTCAATGTATAGAGAAAAGATTCATAAAATAATAAATCTTGGCAACCCATACCAATAAATTTTAATATGTCCATGAAATGCTAATTACCGACATGTGATTGTTTTTATTGTAGAGATATCATCATTTTAAAGCTTTGAAAGACTCCACACTTTTTTCCTAGGATTGGATTACCCGATATGACAGCAGGCTTGTCCCTATTGTAATGACGGATATAAGTTATATAGAGAGTGGGAGTATCAGTTGCGCCTCTACTTACCCCTTCGGTAATAATGCTTGAACTAATACGATTTCTCATTTGTGTAGGTATAACACATTGAATAATACAAAGAGTAACCACCAGCTACATTTGTCAAAGTCCCACATTCCTATATAAATCCATAGCGTAATAACTATGTTTTGTCCACTGAAAAACGCAATAGCTACAATAAATGACATCCATTGTCGCAGATAAACAATTAACTGTACATTCCTTCCTCATTCATCAGAGATGACATAATTTTCTATAGAAAATAGCACGTCATATTCACGAACCACTGTCAGTTCCAAGTTTTAATACTGAGGCAAAAATGCTCAAGGGAATAATCACGATGTAATTAAAGGAAACATTGTTTATTATAATGATAATTAACTTAAACGATTATACTGCGATGAGAAGATAATTATTTGTGTGAGAAAATTAATTTCCTTGTGTGACGCACAAAGAAGTGAAAATACGTTCGTACATTACTTTTTTATACGGACACGAAGAGTGACTCCCTGCACCAGTAAGTAGAGTACCTGATAGTAAGGATATTGATAAGTAGGGTATTGATAGGTAAGAAAGAAATAAATTTATTTTCCAAAAATTACAAATCTTATAGAATTAACAACGATGTCCACACTAGGCTATGCCTGTATCGTGGACATCAAAAACACAGTTTAAAAGGACAAACCATATACCATCTAAATTATAATAGTAGTACATAAATTTGAATAAAATGAAAAAGGAAGTATTGATAGTTCAATACATTATGTCTAATTGAGATGTAACTCAAACTTGAGATTGATTTATTAATACCACCTGTAGATGATGTATAGTCGAGGTGGTTCACAGATTATGTTTCAACCAGAGGTTACAATTCAACTGCCCTGGATACGTGCTACAACGGGCTTTTATACATTTGAATGAATTCAAAAAAATAACTGCCTATTAAATAAAATTACTCTAAATATTACAAATATGTATCAAATTATATGACATTAAATAATATGGCATTAAACTAGTATTTTGATAAGTAATAACCAAGAGTTATAATTAACTGTATAAAAGGTGATTTACAATTAATTTGATGATTTACAATTGATTTCAAATTAATAAATTATAGAATAATTTCTTTTTATTATAAAAATAAATTTAATAAGATGAGCTGCTGAAGCTTGGACCGGAAGTTGATAACACACCCTAAGTGAAGTGGAGTCTAGATGGAGCATCGATTGAGGAGAGATGACGATCTCTCAACAGTCGATACAGTCCTTGTGTGGACTGGTCTGCCCATTTCACTTACTATATTTAAATGCTAATAATGAATACCTATATTGGAAAAAATATAGATATATCAAATTATTTTATCATTCGTGAGAGGTTGTGCACTTGGATGGGAATTGAAATAACTATGCAAATAAATATATGAACTGCTCTTAACGTAATAAAAGACTATATGTATTGTTTATACATTGTAACAAGTTTATACCTTTGAACTGATTTTCAAAAGAGCAATGCTAGTGTTTCTTGCCCGTTCTTCTCCAGTGAATAATGCTTTCCAAACTGGTGGTAGAGTTTACTGAATCTAAGTAATGTTGAACATTTTATGGATTCGAATAAATCATTTCATTTCATACAATTATGTGGATCACTTTGCACCTGTGCAGTAGCTATCCAGATGGTTGCAAACACCCTACCACCAGCACACATTGTAAGTAATGGTATGTTTCCTAAACATACGGCTTCTCAGATTCTTCTTTTATCTTTAAAAATTGATGATCTACTCTCCAATGGCAATGAAATAGAGTCAAATATTTAGCAATGATTTATAACATATTTTTTATTTGTTTATAAGATTACTTTATTAGGTGCAGGTCCATAGTTCAAGCTGCTAGACAAAGAACTAGACTGGATAAGACTACTCACATAAAATAGGATATTTTATCTGGAATAAACCAAGGAGAACCGGCTACCTTATTTACAGTGGAAAAAAACACAAGATCTCGTAGTCACAATAAACCTAATTGATTTTATCGTTTTCGTTTAAGGGATACACAACTAAAAACATTCTTGCGAGTGTGATATCCTCTATGCCCTATGGCATGTTGAATGACTAACTGAATCCTTTCGTGGAATAAATATTTATTTATTTACACTTAATACATGGAGTAAAGGCGGACTTAATGCCATAGGCATTCTCTACCAGTCAACCTAAAGTGGTGCAGAGATACAAGAAGGCAGATAAATATCCTTCTATGTACGCACTGTTCCAGGATAAAAATACTTTTGGTAATAAACTAGGACCGGGTTTTTTCAACTGGAGTTATCTTTTTGTCAGGGTCTTATTAAGCCGGACGCGCTCGCAGAGCTTCGAGTGCTCCAGGTGCTGCGAGTGCGTCTAGCTTAATAAGACCCTGACAAAAAGATAACTACAGTTGAAAAAACGGGGCCTAGGTCTGCTTGCGTGCGAAATGTCATCCGAATACGTTTAGCGGTTTTTAGTATTTACTCCGGCCTCTCCTAAAGATTTCCAGACGGACCTTTCTAAAGCGACCTGCATCCAGCTTGTTTCTGCGACCTTTATCAAGTATGGAGACTTATATATATTATATAGGGCTGGCTAAAAAAACGAAACGGAACATCACGGTTTATGCCCGGTACAGTAGGCAAAGGTGTAACCAGGCTACCCATATTTACGCCATGTCTGTACCGTCCCATGATGTGATAGGCGCGAGCCTAGCGCCATATTGAGCATTATTATAAATATTTATATTTCATATTGAGAGATAATTTATAATGACACAGAAAAATTTAAATAATTCGCCTTTGCATGGCAGGCGTGTATGTAGAATGGAGATACTAGTTTGGTTCCATCCACGTTTATTTTTATCTATGTATTGTACCCAGTACGTGTTTAGCAACTTTTATCAGCGCTTACCGCTTACATGGATGTAAGAAACAAATTTTTTGATATGGTCATACAAAAATCTATTATCTTCGTTACATTGTTATAGACAAAAACACCAAGATATTTTTAGAAAAAATATTCGAAAATAAGCGGAAATATTAATAGGATGATACCTTTTTGTTCGGTGGAATGGTTATGATCAAAACTTTGCGACTATCTTCTCCTAACGCAATTCACAGAGAATTTATACACACACACAAACTCACACCTTTTTTCCCCGAAGGTGTAGGCAGAGGCGTAACTAGTACATCTACTTTTCGCCGTGCGTATTCCGTCCCATGATGTGATAGAGGGCGAGCCCATCGCTATATCGGGCACAAATTCCACACTCCGGGCTGATACTGACTAGAAAAATCCAATATCACTTTGCCCGACCCGGGGATCGAACCCAAGACTTCAACATTGCAGTCGTACCATAATACAACTACACCACCGAGGTATTCAGTCATCGTGTACGTCTTGTACGTCATTTCAAAAGTTTTGGTACGAAATTCGACGAATATACGTGACATAAATAATAAACAATAAAAAACATAAATATTTGACACATCACTATGAAATTATTACGTCATTGAGAATAAGACCACAAAACGCCACACTTCAGTAGTTCACGGTTAACATCACTCCATAAAACCATGTAATTCTTCACATACATTGGTTAATCTTACTTTAATCATCTAAGGTTTATGACACAAAAAGGCTATAAGAATATAACATTGGAAATAATTTCCTATAAATTTTATCATATCATTGGTCTTCGCGGTTTGGTACGTTGACCACTAAGCTACAAATGAGAATCAATTTTATTTTATAAAATGTAAATCTGCTCAGAAATTATTATTTCATGCAATTTTCTAGATGATGAGAGCTTTAAAAAGCACCGCCCATATATTTACGAAAACAAGCAACCATGCGTTATTATGTTCCAATTTGAATAACATTGAAGCCAAAGTTATTATAGGCCTTGAGACTTTATATTTAAGTCTTGGTAACTAGTGCAGAGCTGTGTTCTGGAATACTTTCAATACAATTTTTTCATTGGTTTTGTTAATAATAATACTTATGAATATCGGTAGCACTAACCATTAGAAGTAGGGTAAGTAACGAGCGACCTGACAGTATAATTATATGTAGTTACAGAAAAGTATATTCCACCAAGAAGGCTTAAAAACTATATCTCAGATACGTAATATAAAATTGTTTTCTTCCTGCCAACCTTGGCAAAAAAGAACAAAGATGCTGAATGTCATCATATACCGCAGTGAAAGTCGACATTCTGTGCATCGACATTACTTTGCGATGAATTTTAATCCATAACTTTGATAGGTCACTTGTTTTAATTTAAATAATGAAACAAGGGTTTCGTGGAATTTCATTAAATATTTTAACATAATATTATCCTTGTTTTCTTTGATCATAAATTAATACGTACACATGAATTTATTGACTTTCGTACTTGCCGAAAGTCAATAAATACGTAGGTATTTAAATCGCATTTGGCTATCCAGACAGATAACCTACAATATCGTGTTAACATTATCGTAAAAAAAAAGTTTAAAAAAACAAAAATCATGCTTTATAGAAAATCCAACTAAAAAATAGAAAATAAATTCTATTAAATTTGAATTAAGAATAGTGTAAATGAGAAAAAAAAATATTTTATTGTAAAAAAAAGCGTGGGGTGCTTTTTAAGATATTATCAAAATGATAATCTTTCGACTGCCTCGGTGGCGTAGTTGTATTACGGTATGACTGCAATGCTGAGGTCTTGGGTTCGATTCCCGGGTCGGGCAGTGATATTGGGTTTTTTAAAATTCAGTGTCAGCCCGGAGTCTGGAATTGTGCCCGATATGGCGATAGGCTCGCCCCCTATCACATCATGGGACGGAATAACGGCGAAAAGTGGGTGCACTAGTTGCACCTCTGCCTACCCCTTCGGGGATTAAAGGCGTGAGTGTATATGTATGTATGTATATGTATATATGTATAATCTTTCTACTCATATTATCTGTCAATAGAATATTTATAACAATTGACACCATGCACCCCACGCTTTTTTATTTTACAATAAAATAATTTTTTTTCTTATTTACAGTATTCTTAATTCAAATTTAATTTCTATTTTTTAGTTGGATTTTCTATAAAGCGTGTTTTTTAGTTATTTTTAAACTATTAATTTATTTATTTTTTAGTTCTGTTCTACTATAGTCCAACAGATGTCACTAAAAATAAACGAAACCGCAATCTTGTGACCATTAGGATTTTTTATACATAAGAGTAGCCAGTTTAGTTATAATTCTACTATGGTCCAACAAATGTCACTAAAAATAAATAAACTATTACTTATTCATTTTGGATTGACTTATTCATTTTGAGTTGAATTTTCTATAAAACCGTGTTTTTAGTTTAAAATATTGAATTGTCATCGGTCCTTGATAAGTATGCCAAACTTCGATTTAATCCGTCGTTTTGAAGGGAGTCAAAATCACGTTCAAAATTTCCGTTACATACATACGTCTGAAGCTAATAAAAGCGTGCGAAAAACACAAATATCTACGAAATATTAATTTATTTCGTTTTTTAACATTTTTGTTTTTATTTTATGAAGTATCACATAAACATAGAAACTAATTTTGAAGGATACAACCATAAAATCGTATCGGATCATTCGTCTACGTTTCATCACTATACCGCATCCAACGCAATTCGTTTCATTAGACTTTAGTCATGCGAGTATCGGTGTGACGTCAATCGCAGCCTTGCTGTTGAGTAAGGACAATACGGGTAACACTAAAATAGCTTAATTTAGACAAGTCCGAGACAAATTGGCTCGATTGTTTTAAGAGATTTATTTTAAACTAGAAATAATATGACATTGGTAATGTTCTTTTTGCTACTTCTAGATCAGCATTCAGCGCCGCATATCCTTACTAGATCTAATATTACATATAGTACGAGACATTATGTCTCTATTGTCCATAGTTGATAGTTATTATAAGATATAGCATTGCGCGCGGCTCCGCCCGCGTGGAAAAGTTTTTCCGGGATAAAAGTAGCCTATAGCACTTAGGAGTAATGTAGCTTCCTATTAGTGAAAGAATTATCAAAATCGGTCGAGTAGTTCCTGAGATTAGTGCGTTCAAACAAACAAACTCTTCAGCTTTATAATATTAGTACAGATAACGGTAACTTCATATCATTTACATATGAATTTCTTTATTGATATGCTTCTAACATCTCTATTTTAAATGGCATTCAGTCCTATGCATGGGAAGGAGATGAAAATATTGTAACAATGTCAATTATTCTCAAGACTTCATTTTAATCTTACGACGAAAGATTCTTCTAAATTGCTCTATATTTTATTAGCTTATAAAATTTCATAACGTATATTTCATGAATCTTTTGTACACATACAGAATCAATTGTAATTTGTACCTTCCTATCGAACTGTCAAGTTTATATTACTTAAGTAGATTGTGTGATAGACATAAATCAAACGACTAACGTATTTTATAGAATACGAATTAAGGCTTAATGATTCCTTATGTTTACGCGAATGTTAGACATTGAAATTAAACTGTTATAACGTGCGATAAAATCCGTTATAACAGTTTAATTTCAACGAATTAAGGCTTACAAAAAATACCTTCCACTACCTCCTCGCGTTGTGTACACCTACCTTGTTTTGTCTCTGCACCACCTAAAGGTTGACTGGTAGAAAATGCCTTCGGCATTAAGTCCGTCTTTATACTCGTTGTATATAAAGTGTAAATAAATGAAAAATTGGTACAGGCCGCACATTCGATTTGTCACTTTCTACAAATCGGTCAATTTAGCGAGAAGAGAAGAATCTTTTGATATTGTAGTTTCGTAAATAATCCTCTACAATAAAACTCACAATTAGTATAGAATTTAGATTTATTCCCACTCACGTTAACAAATGGCTTAAAATTTCACTAATTTTAATTCTATATATATAAAAGCGAAAGGTCACTCACTCACTCATCACGATATCTCAGAAACTACAAGTGCTTGTAGTCTCAAATTTTGGAGTACTTTAAGGACGAAGGTGCTCACTAAGACGGGATTTTGCGAAATTCAACCCCTAAGGGGGTAAAAAGGGGTGGCAAAGTTTGTGTATAGTATAAATGAAGTCGGCCGCCGCGTTTGTACGCGATAAACTCAAAAACTACCGAACGGATTTCGACTAAATTTGTTATGGAGTTAGTTCGAGACCCTGAGAAGGTTTTAGGCTACTTTTTATCCCGAAAAATGTATAGCGGGACTTTTATCGTATATAATACGTTTGTCGTGCGGGCGAAGCCGCGGGAAATGCTAGTCCTTAATACTGAAACTATATGTTAATAAGTGTCATGAACACGAGAGCAGTCGCGCGGAAAGCTTGTGACTGTCAAGTGACGACCTAGATACCAGATAAGACTAAATTAACAACGATAACAACACCGTGACAGATTGGGCACACTCACCCGCCGGCAAGAAAATAGAATATTCCATGTAAGAACACTATTCAGAGAAAATTATGCAAGTAATAACAGTAAAGAGGAAATATGTTGGAACACCATTGCACAGAAGAATCTTTAATTTTAATTATATTCAATTGTGCGAACAGTGCACAATACTAACGTCCAATTTTAAATTCATACGGCTCACGACTACTTAAATTGACTGAAATGTGATCGTTTTAAGGACATTATATTACCTAGAGTTGCTTTATTTTTTTGTGGCAGCAGAGGTCCGGAAAATTATGGGTTATTGCCTATTGAGTTCGCTTTCAAAATCGTGGAACCACATTTTTTTGATAAGGTCAGTACAATTTAAGCTCTCTCTTACATCATCATACCAACGATGAAGAAGTAGGTACACAAGGACCAAAGACAACTAAATACACAATAAACATACAAAATAGTTCAGAGACAGCAGTTGAAATCAATAAATATGATCGCTGTTCAAGCTGGTGACTTTCAACACAGATCTTCAAGCCTAAAAAAATAACCTTCAATATCCAAGCAGAATTGAAATGCACGTAAACACATAAAAACTCATGCTTATTGGAAAATAATGAAAACATTGCAACAACGCATACAGCCAACAAATGAGGATCTAATGACTGACTGATGACTATTCCGCGTGGGCAAGAAGAATGGGAAGAAATGGCAACATTGATGGAATGAGGCATTGTTGAGACATTAGCTATAGCTTCATTTTTTCCTAGCGTTACTTCATTGCACGTTGTTGTGCAGGGCGCTAGTAACGTCAATGATGTTGCACCTTCGAATGTTATCAGATCTGAGTTCTTTTTGATGTATTCAGGCCGATTCAGGTGATTGCCAAGACTGGTCGCCTTGGTTTTTCTCTATGTTTGGTGCATGATGGAGTAACATGTACTAAATATGGAGCATGTCATGAACAATGTAAATCTAACCGATGCACAATAATTTATTTTTAAATCGTCTACAATATTTCCCAAAAATAATATTTATTGACTATTAGGAGATGTCCGCTTTTTGTATGGGTGCTGGGCCTCAAAATCTAACTCAAACTTTATAGGTATTAAAACGGCAAAAATATGAATCTTGGATCCATTAAAAAATAATTTCAGACGCCTCCATTTATAACAAACTTTTTTAAAAACGTTCATTTTAAGTGTAAGCTAAATAAAATTACATAAATCTCAAAATCGGAGGACTTTAAAATTATACCATTTTCTTGCAAAAGCCTAGTTTTTGAGAACATTATCCATACATATAAAGTATCTTGGTTAGAATTTTAAGCCCGTTTTTGGACATGTCCTTTAAAAAATATATGTACTATACTCTTTTGTCGAATACCATGAATACATTCATAGGGATTTTAAAAGTACAATTACATTGAACGACCTTTGTCTTCCCCTAAACCTCCCGTACAACAAAATAAGGTTTATTTTAGGACCTTCATTTACGGCAGAAGGTTACCCGTGTTTGTTATGTTAATGAGTTCAGATTAACTCGACATCTAACGCGAGGACACATCACAACTGAAAACTACGATAGTACTCTAGTACATTGATCCTATTCAAATCGGCATGTTTTGAATTTTAATGTTATAGTACGATTTATTGCCGATAAATATGCGATTAGTTTGACGCTATTTGCGTAGAAAAACAGAGTTTCATTCGCTATTTGAAGTCCCGATGGAAATTTTTATGTAATATTGTTATGCTGTTTTACTGGTGGTAGGTCTCTCATTATGTAAGAGGCCGTCTGGGTGGGTACCACCGCAATGTCTATTTCTACCGCCAAGCAACAGTGTGCATGCACTGTTGCGTTTCGGTTTGAAGGACATTGTAGCCAGTATAACTACTGGACATAATGAGACTTAACATCTTATGTCTCAGGATGACTAGCGCAGTGGAATGCCACACAGTACTTTGTAAGTCAAGGTGCTGGATGGTGTTGCTACTGTTTATGAGTGGTCGTATCGCTTACCATCAGGCGAACGGCATGCTCGTGTCGTCATTCCTTGCTATAAAAAAAAATAAAAAAAAATGCATTGTACTATAATGCTTAAGACTCAAATATTGATTGATATAAATGTGTATTGACTGCCTCGGTGGCGTAGTTGTATTACGGTATAACTGCAATGCTGAGGTCTCGGGTTCGATTCCCGGGTCGGGCAAAGTGATATTGGATTATAAAATTCAGTATCAGCACGGAGTCTGGTATTTGTGCCCCATATGGCGATAAGCTCGCCCCCTATCACGTCATGAGTCGGAATAGGCACGGTGAAAGGTGGGTGCACTAGTTGCTCCTCTGCCTACCCCTTCGGGGTTAAAGGGTGAGTGTGTGTGTATAAATGTGTATTATCTAGTTTAATATGGTTGTGCGTATCACCTTTCTTATTCTAGTTAAATTAAAGTCATAATATTATGTATTAACTTCGTGTTTTCCAGTTTGTATTTATACAGTATAATTATTTGTATTGTTATCTCAAATCACATCTGCATCTTAAAGTGAAGGGTTTACGGTCTGTAGTTCACACTATTTACGTACTTTTTATTTTTTTACGAGTCTCACCAAAGTTCAAGAGTACGTATAGTTGGCCATAAAAGTAACTGAGCGAATTCAAAATTTCAAACGCCTACACTTCTGCGTTCACACCAAAAAAAAACACTTCGTCTATACTAATATTATAAAGAAGAAAGATTTGATTGTTTTTTTTGTTTGTAATGAATAAACTAAAAAACTAGTGGACCGATTTTGAAAATTCTTTCACGAATAGGAAGCTACATTACTCCTGAGTGCTATAGGCTACTTTTTATCGCGGGAAAATATTTTTATCCTGGAAAAACTTTTTCACGCGGGCGGAGCCGCGAACAGAAGTCTAGTATAAAATAAAAGGGTTTTACTTCACACCAAGAAAAAAATGTTTCAAGAACGCGTATAGACTATAGGTGCTAGCTACTTATATGGCTGACTGTACACATTCATAAAAAAGTCAGTCACATGTACCAATGTATTCAAAAAAGTAATTGGAAAACACAAATCACTTCTTTCAAAAGATAATTCTAATTCTTCTTTTAAAATCTACGTCACAATGCATTAAATAAAGACGAAACTCGTACTAAATTAACAAAAGCAATTAAAATTAGAAACCGTAACGATACGAGAGTGGTCGCGGTTATCTTAATAAATGAACTCTTTCCTTTAAAACGAGAGAAAGTGAGCGTCTCAATCATCGTAACAAAGGAAAAAAAAAGATTACTATATTCACAAGAAATATCCAAATTGATAAGCGTCTTATTCAAGAGAAGTAAGACAAAAAGTTTTATGTCCTTGTATGTTAAAAATATGACATATAATTATCGGGCTATAATTAAATAAAATCACGTTAATACGAGCGATATCTTTTGATCAGGATTTACAGAAAGGTTGTAATCAACTACGCCCAAGGACTAAAGCGACCGGGCTAACTTTATGGTTAAGTACCTTCGAAATTCTTGTAGAGAACTTCTCAGGTATGCAGGTTTCCTATCGATGTTTTTCCTTTACCGTTAAAGCGAGCAATAATTCACAAAGAATACACACAACTTTTTAGGAAAGTCAGAGGTGCGTACCCTTGGGTTTTAAAATTGCGGACATTGATCTCGGCAGTCCGTTCCACTCCCAACTAGGCTATCGCCGCTACGGCGCTACGGCGGACGGAAAAGACCAATCATCTATTACATTAGACTATTTTCAGGTCATAAGTTACTTTCTATTTTTTGCCTAAAGCAATGAACATCGTATCTCCAAGACCAGCAAGAACTTGGAATAGTAATGTATAATACAAAGGCACTATTTACTGAATGGTATCAAAAATGAGTTGTGATGTATAAACCATGACTGCAAGCAGTTTTATCTGAATCTTACAATTACTGTACTCAAAAGTAATACACATAAAACTATACCAAACATTACATTGTGAAACACAGATTATATGATGAAATGTAAAACACTTCCTCTGACCTTCAACGTGTTGAAAATTAAACCACACGGCGTTAATTAATAATGAAATAAATGATGTTTTTGGTTTCGGTAAATTTGCCATTCATAAGTATATACTTAACAGTAGTAACGTTTACGCTCTGAATATTATATTAATTATAAGATTAAAATAATTTGACGTGCAATAATTTATCATATGCAATTTCTATACATTCTTTCTCTAAATAAACCTTAAATAGATTAAATATAGTAACACTAATCATTTAGATCCATTGATCCGGTTTTTATATAGGTTCCTTTCCTGCTTTTAACGTTTATAAGTTCACAATTTGACAGCCCTGGCCTTACACAGGCAAAATAGTAGATGAAATTCGGTGGAAGCCATAAATTAAAAGAAGAAGAAGAAGTAGATTCATTCCGTCTTGAGCAGCCGTCTCGGACGGACCTATTGTTGTCGTAGCGTAAGCTCCGACACTTTAATCCCTCCGAGTACCTGCTCGGTCGGACCGTAGCGACCTCGCTACACGCCAAAGCCGACAGGGAACAATAGGACTATTGTCCTATTGCTACCTGAAAGCTTTTCGGGCTAAACCGCGTCCTTCTCAGGACAGGGTTTCGCCCATACGTCACGCCAAAAGTATTTATTGCCCCTTCAGGGCTAGCTCGGTGGTTAACCTACCGGTGTGAACAAGCCGAGCTAGCGGTGACCCGGCCACGCGCTGCGCCCCTTCAGGGCAAAGCAAAGCCGGACGGGTGCGGGTTTGGAGGCTGTGGAGACACACCACAGTTTCCACCGCATATCGCCTTCCCTACCTTACCCTTCCCATAAATCCATCCCGTGTATCGGCTGAGCGTGCGGTCCTCGGACCAATACCGCTTACGGTACACGGACTGTTAGGAACCCTCTTTGCACAATAAGACTGGCAAAAGGGAGTACAAGCTTAGGGCACACCTAATTTAAGTACACCCCCCTTCGCCTATACCCGGCGAGGAGGGCCACACACGCACTCACCCCCGGGCACACCCACCCGGGGACGTAGTAGTAAATTCACCTACCGCGTCCGCGATCCGCGACCGAACGTCTGTGTGATAGCCGCCTGGTTTCTTGTGCGTTCTTTGACAGGCGGAACACACCCGGGGATAGTGAACGCACACGCGGTCCCCAAAACAAACAATTAGCAACTATGGACGTGGACCCAGCCACAAAAATGGCCGGCTCCACGTCCATGGATCCGGAACCCTTTATCGCCCCCGGCATCACGCTGTCGGCGATGAAGGCTGCGTTAAGAAAGTTGGTAGTCCTGGACTCAGAGTTCAGAGACTACATGTCCATGTTGCTCCACAACGTCAGGGAGCAACTATCAGAACCCACGCCCCCGTCCCCACCAGTGTCGTCCGAGGCCCCGGCCGCTAGCCAAGCGACCGAGACCACGGACGACTCTGCGATGGAGACCACTACGACGGGCTCCCTCAAGCGTCCCGTCCCTTCCTCTTCTTCTTCCTCCTGCGAATCACAGGCGGAAGAATCGTCATCGGAACCCGATGACGAGGGCTTCACGGCTGTGAAACGCGGGAGGAGGAAGAAAAGGGCGGTCGCTACCGACAGTGTCCCCGCGCCTTCTGCGCCTTCTACGCCTTCAGCGCCGTCCGCGCCCTCAGCGCCCCCCGCATCGGCGTCGACGTCGTCGCCACCGCCGCCACCAACCCAACCCAAGGCAAAAAAGCCCCCGCGACTGAATCTTCAGTTGCCCGCCAACATGTCCATTCCGGACGTCTTCGCTGAGCTGCGCCGGCAGCGTATCAATATCGCGTCAAACTCGTGGAATAAAATCCACAAACTTCTTGCTCTACAGCCCGCCTCAATCGCGGACCACAGAGCGCTAACCAAATTCCTGGACTCCAGGAAATTCCATTATTTTACTTTTGCTCTCCCGGACGAACGTCGCTTCCGCTACGTCATCCGGGGTATTCCCGTAGAAATGTCTGCCCAAGAAGTCAAGGAGGGTCTCCTTGAGAAGGGCATTACAGTCTTAGAGGTGCACAGGATGCACCGTCAGTCCCGTGCCTCCCGGCCGGGTATTCAATACGAGATGGTTCTCGCCATCCTCAACTCCTCCGACGATGTCAAACGTCTGTTTGAGATCAAAGACATCTCGGGGCTAGGCGGCTTCACCGTCGAAACCCCACACAAATCTGGTCAGGTAGGGCAGTGTCACAACTGCCAAAAATACGGCCACAATTCCCGTGGCTGTCGCCTCCCCGCCAGGTGCGTCAAGTGCCTCGGCGAACATGGCACACTAGAGTGCCCCCGTCCCAAAGATAGGACTCAGTGCACGGAGCCCCCTTCGTGCACTAACTGTAGGCAGACGGGCCACCCCGCCAACTACCGCGGGTGCCCTAGGGCCCCCAAAAAACAATCCAGAGCTCCTAAAGCTCTAGCCCCTCAGGCCGCCCCACCAGCTTTCAAGCTGGCTCCTGCTCCGGTGCGTAACCCGTGGTTCCCACCCACGGCACGCCCGGCCCCCGTCTTAAGGCCCACGGCGGAGTCACTCCCACCACCCCGGCCACAACTCCAAAACCACCTCATCCGTCCCCTTCGGCTACCGCGGCTCCTCCTTCAGAGGCAGCCCAGCCAACTCCAACCAATCCCAAACCCAAACCCAAACCCCATCCTACAACCCGCCAGGTGGCGACGACGCC
This sequence comes from Sphinx pinastri, assembly GCA_947568825.1. NCBI lineage: Eukaryota > Metazoa > Arthropoda > Insecta > Lepidoptera > Sphingidae > Sphinx > Sphinx pinastri. The sequence continues at coordinate 4,861,701 of OX387630.1, read as the reverse complement.
GGCGTCGAACAACTCTGCGGAATCAGTCTCCGCCCTCCTATGTTCTCCGGAGATCATGCGTCTCCACGGCAAAATTGCCGAACTCTCCGCTCTCCTCTCCCGCTCTGGGGACGAGGAGCACGTAATCCTCGCGGAAATTTACCTGACACAAAATAAAATTTACTGGGCCATCAACAACGCCGTGCGCCTTCCGTCGTCATCATAAATGGCGAACAACAGCGCGGTGCATCCCCCTATGCGGACCAAACCTCGCTCCCTCAGAGTGGGGTTCTTCAACATCAATGGTATTCGCGGCCAGCGTGCCGAACTCTCTGATTTTGTCCGCACAAATAACTTAGACGTTTTCCTCATCCAGGAAACGTTCCTCAAACCCGCCCATCGCAGTCCCAATATCTCTAATTTCAACCTGGTACGCAACGATCGTACCAGCGGCCCGTTTGGTGGCACCCTCATATATTACAAAAGGTCCCTGCACTGCATACCACTAGACCCCCCAGATAGCTTGAGGAACATTGAGACTTCAGTTTGCAGGCTAGCTATGACAGGACATCCGCCGATCACCATCATATCGGCCTATCTCTCGCCCTCTAAGGAGCTTCACTCCGATGAGCTCAAGACCCTATTGGAAATGGGGGACTCCGTCATTCTGGCGGGGGATCTCAACGCCAAGAACACTCTCTGGGGCTGCAACTCAACCTCTGGGAGAGGTGCCGCCCTGGAGAGCTGTCTTGAAACAATAGATATGAGCATACTGGTTCCTTCTGAACCTACCCACTATAGCGCAATTGACGACGAGTACCGACCCGACATACTCGACATAGCGCTCGTAAGGAACGTAAGCCTTCGCGTGCGTTCCATGCAAGTGCTACAAGAGTTAGACTCTGACCACAGACCTGTGATCCTAGATTTAGTCCCCCAAAACTGTCCAACAGACACAGGTCCTAACGTCCCGATGAAGGTGAAAACGAATTGGCGCCTCCTAGGCACCAAACTCGCGGACACCTCATCCACAGATCTTTCCGCGATTCCGACCAACATCGTGACTCCTGAGGAAACGACCAGCGCGATACGCTCCTTCACCAACCACCTGCAAAACGTCCTGAGCGAAAGCTCCGAGAAGGTGCCTGAGACTGTCCACAGTCAATGGCAACTTCCCGACGACGTGCGAGAGGTGGTGAGGTTGCGTAACTCCACGCTCAGAGCCTGCGCGACGAGCCCCACCCCGGAACGACGACATCTTGCGCGCTACCTCCAACGTGAGGTTAGACGTCGCATAAAAGAGGTCGTCGATTCGAGATGGGAATCTCGCCTAGCAGAACTCGACCCGACACATCAGGCCTTTTGGCAACTGTGTCGTTCCTTCAGGAGAAACGATGTGACCTCCATGCCTCCGCTCAATCGTCCGAATCAACGGCCGGCGTTCGATGACGACGAGAAAGCGGAACTTCTGGCCTGCAGTCTGGAGTCTCAATGTTCTCTCTCAACAATACCCGTAGACCACGACCATCTTGTTGCGGTTAATTCACTCGTCGAAAGTAGGAACGCGGTCCGGCCACCGCCGATCTCTAACTCAAACGAAATAATATACATCGACGTCGACCCGGACGTCGACCCGCCGCCGCCCGATCCCCTTGCACCGGTGACAATCGAAGAAGTCATCGATCTGATCAAGGCACTCAAACGTCGTAAGGCCCCCGGGGGCGATAGGATACCCACTCGCATGATCAAGATGCTCCCGGAGCATCTGGTCAAAATCCTTACCGCAATCTATAACGCCGCGTTTCTTAACTGCCTCTTCCCAGAGGACTGGAAGGAGGCAGTTGTGATAGGCATCCATAAGCCGGGAAAACCCGCATTCGAGCCATCTTCATACAGGCCTATCAGCCTGCTTAGCACCTTGGGCAAAATTTACGAGCGGATCGTCCTCGACCGCCTCAAAATCGTAGCCCACAATAATAATTTGATCCCTCCTGAACAGTTCGGTTTTCGCACCAGGCACAGCTGTGTCAACCAGGTGCTCCGCATCACGGAGCACGTTCATGATAGGTTCCGCGTCGGCATGCCAACCGGCGCTATCTTTTTCGATATTGAAAAAGCATTCGACAGGGTGTGGCACAACGGCTTGCTCTTCAAGCTGTACACTCTCAACGTGCCCACTCATCTCGTGCACATCATACGAGAATTCCTGTCGAATCGTGGATTCAAATATCGCGTGGAGGGAACTCTTTCTTCCCGACACTCCATCACGGCCGGAGTCCCGCAAGGCTCCGCCCTCTCCCCCTTTCTTTTCTCGCTGTACACCAGCGACATCCCGAAACCGAAGAACGCCCATCTGGCGCTCTTCGCTGACGACACAGCAATCTACGCTTCACGTAGAGACCCTGACCAAGTGGTGCGCATTTTGCAGACCGCCGCCGACCAGCTCGGTGAGTGGTTTCGCAAATGGCGAATCACCGTCAACCCCACCAAGAGCCAGGCCATCCTTTTCACTCGGAAAACGAGGTCCCAAGTGGCTCGCACCTCAGTTCGCATGTCCGACCAGGTCATACCCTGGAAGGACAAAGCCAAATATCTAGGAGTGATCCTTGATCAGAAGTTGACCTTCTTGCCACACGTAAACGCGGTACGCGCGCGAGCCGCATTCGCGATGAGTCAATTGCATTGGCTCACAAACAAAAAAAGTAAAATGTCCATCCGCAACAAGATTAGGATATATACCGCGTGCATTAGGCCCATAATGACGTACGCGTCACCCGTATTCGCTCACATACCGCCCGCTCGGCTGAAGCGTATGCAGGTGTTGCAAAACAAATTTCTCAGATACGCTCTTGGTGCCCCGTGGTACGTTCGCAATCGCAACCTCCACGTGGACACCAACATGCCGACCATCAGGCATTTCATGCACAACATCAGCAAACGCTACTTCGATCGGGCGGAAAAACATACCAACACGCTCATCCGCAAAGCGTCAATCTATACTCCATTTGACCGCGCCAAATGGAGACGGCCGCGTTCAGTTTTGACAGATCCAGAGGACGAAATCACTCTGGCAATACGTGAGAAAAACGAGTTTTTAAAACTCTTACACTCCACAAGACCGCAGTTCCGTCCTCGCCGTCGAGGACCTCGCCGCGTTCCCCGTCGCCCTCCCGACCCCCATGACAATTCCGGCCCGGGTGCCGATGTAAACAACCCGAACTGATAGGATTAGGAAAAAATCCTTCCCTCCCACTAATCGTTGAATGTCTCATATTCTCCCCTCAGCGACCGTCCTGAGCCGAGGCTCGTAACCCGTTAGTGGGTTGCCCTCAGCATGGTTGCTTAAATTCAGGGTTGCGAGCGCACCAGCGTTCACCCTAAAGACCGGTGTGGCCAGAAAAGCCGACCCTCGTCAGGCTACTGGCAGAATAGTCGGGGACAAAAAAAAAAAAAAAAAAGAAGTAGATTAAATAAATCCTCCCTTTTTTAATGTTCCATTAAAGGCGATTGAGGCATTTGATTATTTTTAACTTCTATTGTGTTGTTTTTGTGATTTTTATCAATAATCTTATTAGGTTTTCGTCCCTAATAAAGGTTTTTTACAATCCCTAAATAAGGCCTTCAAAAGACAATACTGGATCTCTATAATGAGTAGGGATTATTTATAGTTCAATTCACATTTCGAAGGTTAAATATTTTCTATTAGGCAAACAAAATAATTGGAAAAATTGTAAGCGTTAACATTACGTTGCAAGCTGATTAGATTGACATTTATCTAAAAAATTATCTAAAACTCACATAGCAAGTCCAACGCGTGACCTCATTACGAGCTGATATCACTTCTACTCACAAATTAATTGTTATTGTAATAATAAAAGCGTGTTAAAAACCGGTGACGTTAGCATTTATTGCTATTGTTAGAAAGCTCTGGTTACAATTACGATAACAATAGTTATTTTAAATATAAATAACTGTTAATATAGTAGTATGCTGACGTGGATATACCATGTTGTTTCCGAGAACCCTAACGCTTTGTAAATACCAGCCACGGCGCAGTTAGTATTTAGCGGCGATATCATCCCCATAAGTAAAAGTATACCAATTGTAAGAGCATTAGACAACCAAATTACTGGGCATTATGAACCATTTAATGCCTAAATCTGACGACATACCTAATAGGGACAAGACAAGAATCCCAAAAGTCTAAATGGCAAGTCAATACAAATTATGAAGAGTAATTTAAGTCGCATCATTTGTATTAATATTTTTAGTGTAATAAAGGCGTAATAACGGGGAAGGGGTATGTGAATCCCCCTAGGCTGTAAATCTCGCTTATCGCTCGCACTGACGTCATAGCAGTTTTAATTATAATTGAGGGATTGAGTGATGTTGCATTTTTATTAATATTTAGTGATTGTAAAATGAGCGAAGTACCTTATAAATAATGTACTTCTACATTCATTTACTGCATTATTAATTTTAGACACTGGATCAGCTGATGCTTAATACAATTGTAAGCCCATAATTTTACTCGTCAAAGTATTTTATTTAAGGATCTCTCGAAAAACAGTAGCTTTACCTCGATTTTTATCAAACAAATTTACGCTCGTGTGGTAATCTGAAAAATATGAAGTGGTGTGTGCTGCCACTCAGGTTCATGATGGCACACATACAATGAAAACTGGAAACAGAACGGTGCACAATCTCCTATCAACTCAATATATCTCTACTTTGGTTATCGTTCTTTTTAGCTGGTAAAATAAATGTAAACTCAGTAAAAGTCTTATAGTTGCATCACTAGTCACGAGATGCTGAATTCGCTGTATCATTGATTGCACAGATTTTGATACTTCTATGAGATAAAATAGCGTTTACATTTCTAATACTTTCATAAAAGTATGTTTATTTATCTTTACAGAAATTATGATCACTTTAAATTAAAGCATATCTTATTGGTACTAGGTTTTATTGCGATTCTGCTCGAACTTTTTCCCCAGACTTATGCTATTTTCCAGGATAAAAAATAGCCTACACATATGAAAGATGATTATGGCAGTAATGCTAAGGATTAATTCAATAAAGTTATATCGAACTTATCATTGAAATCTTAATAAACAGGTATTGCAAAAGAAGAACTGTTGGAAATTTTCAGGTTTTTTTATTGATGTATTGATTGACGAGACGAGCATGCTGCTCGCCTGATGGTAAGCGATACGACCACCCATAACCAGAAGCAACACCATACAGAACTTTGAATTACAATTCGCCATATTCTGGCATTGTCACCTTGTAACTAATTAATAAACCGTACTGATTTCAAGATATAATATCTTATCAAATAAGTATTTCCCGTAATTAAATACCTCTTTATCAACGGAACTTAACGTCGAGACATTTATGCGGAAGTGTGTTCTTCTCAAGCCTATATTTATATTAAATTGGACTACACTCCTGCTAATATTATAATTGTAAAAGTTGTTGAAGTTTGTATGTTTGATAAAATTAAAGGATAAAGTGCTATTTTACAAAGGCAAAGCTACAAGTAAGTAAAGAAAGATAGTATTCAAAACTTTATAACTTATAAGGTAACGGAACCATTTATAGCCCAATTAATTTTAAAATCTTAAAAAAAAAAAACATGAAGAAATAGAAAGAAAGACCTTTAATTAAATTGTAACATATCACTATATGTTATTAGATTTAATAATTAAAGAAACAACGAAAACGTTCTTGCATTATACCGCAAAAAAATATCGAAAACATGAGGTAAGTCATGTTGGAACCGAGCCATCTTTGGTTTCGTGACACTGCATATAAATTGAACTTATAATATAAAATGCTTAATTTCCCTCAGCTTCCATTTTCTATAGATTTTTTACTAGCTTTTGAATTTTATATGGACCTGCGTAATTTTGTCAAGTGGCAAAGGATGATAATCACAGGTCACTCCACTTACTATCATGCGCGGTGGAGTCACTTTCCCATGGTCACATAAATAAAAACTTATATACACTAAACCTTATATCTCGATGACGCAGCAATAGAATTAGTATGATGTACAGACCCTCCCGGATCAAGCCGCCCAGTTAGCAGGACGGGATGGTTCAATTGGAGATAACTGCCATTTGCATTGATTCGTTCAAATCTCTTGCAGCCATACAAAAATAGCTGAACAAATTCGAAAGTTTACATTGCAAGTGTAAGTTTATTGTTGCCTGTTTTTTCTTTTAACTGAACCTAGTTTAGAAATATTTTTTTATCAATTAAAGTGTATTGGTGGTGGTTATTCATAGTCTTTTGAATTTTTGAGTTTGTTAAAATATTTTTGTGGCTGGTTTTACGTTATAATCAAAAGTAGATTCTTATTTTACGATGATGACCCAAAAATGGTGCATCTAATAAAAGAATATAATTCGAGACGAATCAGAAAATTAAACATTTCTCGGTGTTGTTATAATTATACCGGCATTCATTGTTTTCTCACACTACGGCAATACGTAGACGCGAGCTTTTTATACCAAGCTTCAGTTTCCGAGAATCCACGGTTACTAACTTTTTCAATGTTATGGTTCTTACCAAATTAGTTCTTAGAGTTTTGGTTTAATATTTTTGACTAACTAATATTTTTAATGCATAAATACGTCCAAGAATGGGTTTCATATCCGACACTAAAATATAATTTTCGTGTTAGACCTTAAGAAAGATGCCTAGACCTAGATCATAACACACCTAATTCATTTAAAACAAAGTATATATTAAAAAAATGTAAAACCTATTTAACAATTGTGGAGTAGTTGAGTGTGCAATAAATTGATTTGATTTATCCAATAGGTCATACCTGAAATTGAACTAGCAATAAATAGTTATAGAATTTCTTCTACGAATTGTATGAAATAAAACATAGCCCGTTCAATGCAATGTTAACAACTAAATACACGTACTGCAACCCATTCAATCTCGATCACGCTGTTGACAGTACCGAAGACGTAACACATTACATCAGCAATCGATCATGCTCATGCACTTTCATCGACCAATCAAATATACCCCCCTCACGTCCATCTGATGCCATTCAATGCATATACATCAAACTCTCTGTTTTTCCTACGCTATCTATAATCTTAATGGACCATTGTTCAATTCTATTGCTTTGGCGGTTTCCTTATGGCTGACCACAAAATTGTCGGAAGATGTGCGTTAATTTCCCCAGATTTAGCCTGATTATAAAACAAGGACGATGTACACATTGACTAGAACTGAGACCTCTATAACAACTCAGCGATCCACGATTATGCATCTACATCGTTACATTGCATAGACTTCCTGCTTTCACATGCGAATTTTAAATCGTGTCAATTACCTCAATGCATCTTTGGCAATCGTTTAAGTATCATGACACAGGACAATTCCGAGAAGGGAAACCCGCTTGGCTTCCTCTCTGTTGTTTATACTTTATAGGCACTAATAATATTTATTGTCACCTATTTCGGAGCATGCTTGAAATTTTATTACATTTTGGGATAACACGCAGCTACGTATATAGTGTATGATAAACAGATTACCACGTATGCCGTACAATTAACGCATACTAAAAATCATAAACAATTATAAGAGAAAAATATTATGGTTACCATTTGCGACGCTCTATCCGTTTTTTTAAGTCTAATAGACCTAAAGAATGAACTTGAACATTTCAGTCTGTTTAAAACTTATTAAAACCCACCTAAAACTATGTTTTGTACATTAATTTGTAAATAAAGTGCATACATAAACTAAGGTCTAAAAAATTATACCTACTCTCGGAGGCCCAAGCCTCCATGGTTGTTTGGTTTTGAAGGGTGTTTACGAACAGTTGGCAGTTGCCTTATATCAGGTGAGTGGTGACCCGCTTGTTTGTTGACCTATGTTATAAGAGACAAAGCTTATCATGCCTCATCATGATAACATGGTAAGTTTACTTAATTTTAGATACCGGACTTGCAACAAATATTGGTATCTTAAAAAACCTCTTCTAGCCGAAATTCGGCCTTGGCGGCCAATCTCAAAGGAGTTCAGCCAGGTACGCAGAAGACATAGTGCACAAGTGTATGCGCCATGCATAACTGCACTCTCTATTCCTTCACTCTCATGACATGACCGGAGAGGGATCAGGCGTAGGACCAACGGCTTTACGTGTTTTCCGAGGCATGGGGGTATAACACCGCCAACTTGAAGCTCCTTAAAATAAGAATTAAAAAAAAACCGCCATCTTACTGACGCCGAGGTGCGACTGAATAATTATCATGACAGGAAAACCCAGTCACATTTTTTTTGCCCGAACATTTGAACCCGCGACCTCAGTGCGGTATTCGTACCGTGTACGCAATGTGTATGTTTGTTTGTATTATTATGTATTTGTAATTTGTTTATTATGGATGTCTAAAGAATTAATAGACAGGCTGTCTATAGAACACTACTATCTTATAGTTCTCTCGATTTCGATTGTTGGTATATCTTACAGAAAACCGACACAAAGTTATAGATTGTTTCAACATTACTAAAGGACCATCCAGTATAAACCCAAACATTTTTTAAGCTATTGCATAGCTTCTATCGCGGGCCCTGAGCGTGTAGAAGCTATAATTCTTGAAACGAGTATATTTTTAATTATTTTATTTATTAAAGTCATTAAAACCATTTCTTACTAATATAATATGAACCTTAAATACATTGCGTAGAAGCTATTTCCCCAGCGTTGGCACGGCACGAGTACAAAAGAATCGAACGTAACATTATTTTTTCAAATTTTGATTTATTCTACTTTGGTTGTGATGACCATTGCATTTCTGAAATTTATCAATAACAAGACTAAACGTGCGTTGCTCGCGTTTAAAAATCTACTTTATGTGGTAAGCGTAAGATCGAATTTGTGTTTAGTCAATCAAAACTTGTGATAAAAAATGCTATGCAATAGCTTTACCGCGGCAGTCTCCATTTTTTCTTGTTCTCAAAAGTCAACGGCCATAATACCTCAAGTAGGTACCATAAGTTTTTAAGGAAAGCGTTAACTTGCAATCAGAAAAACCCACTTATTCATTGTAATCTATAAATACCAAAATTACAATTTGTCTGTGTGTATTTGGAAAATCATGAATTGTAGTAAAAAATAAATTTTCCAAACACCAAAGTGGGTTATTTCACGGCAACCACGCCACACTTTATCATAATCCTTGTAACAGCACTGTTGACGCTGTAATGGCGACAATCACAGGCGTGTTTTCATTTAGATAAGTAGATTTATTGCGAAGTCTCACGGCATAAAGTTTTCCGTGAATACCATTAGAAGTGCACGTGATCAATAATTGAGGAATTCCCGGTCACGCCAGTTTTGAACGAGGATATTAATTGATTTAAATAAGAAATCTGTGATTTCGAAACAATTTGTCTCTCACGATATTGTTTTTATTGAAGGCTGTTAAGTAATAGGGTTTTTTGTGGGTAAGTAATCATCATTGGGGATGATCTATGGCACGTAGGTACGTCGCAGATCTTTATTGAAATGGTCATTTTGGGGGAAATTTTAAGGTTCAGAGTATTTAAGTAAGTTCACGTTAGTTTCCCGTGTAATAGTGCTACGACCTCAGTCAAGCCGATCTATTTCTTCAGTGCACAAAACTGTCAAGCAACTAGTAGTAATTTTACCACCAACTAACTAGCTTTTGCCCGCGACTTCGTCCGCGTAGAAGTCGAAAATGGTTCTAATAGGATTTTTAATTTGTTTTTACGTTATTAATTTTGTTATAACATATAAATTATTATGTTCAATTGTTTGAATACTTACAAAATATAACAATCTTTATTATAGTATAGAGATTTAAAGGTTAAATAAACATGAATATCAAATAAAATTTTGCGAGCACGAAGCTCGGCCTCTGATCTGGTGAAAGTTACGCGGGGGTATTATCTTTTTACAACGAAATCGAAATACTACTCAAATGTCGAACTCTACGTCCCTATGAGGCCGTGTCCTAAAAGTGCATAACATCTTTAAACTTAGAAACCTTCAAATGAGATACTAATTTCCGTAGTTTTATAATGCTCTTTGGGTACTAATATAGTACGGTGACTTTCGAGACATTCCAATTTTAAAGAGTATTTGCTTATGTTTTTAAGTGAGTTCAACTTTATTTAAACAAAATCGAATTGAGTTTTCAAACATGCGTTTGAATCAATTAAAGAAATTAATTTGTGAATGTGTTTGAAATCAAAAGCACTAAGGAGTATTGATATCAACTTCGAAGCAAATCAATGCCAAAATAACTTTCTACCCCTTTTTAACCCCGTTAGGGGATGAATTTCAATAAAAAACGAAACACGTCTTCCGTCAATTCTGTTAAAAAAAATTTATGCAAAATTTGAAGTAGATTGAACCAAGGAATCACGTTGTCCCATACAAACTTTGCCCCCTTTTTTCACCCCCTTAGGGATAGAATTTCGGAAAATCCTTTCTTATCAAATGCCTACGTCATACAAAGAACACACCCTCCAAGTTTCAGGTCTCTACGATCAGCGGTATAGGCTGTGCGTTGATCCGTCAGACAGTCATTCAGGACAAAGCATTTTATATGTATAGATGAGTCAATACTACTTACATTTAAATGCAAGAATTTTGTCAATGATTAATCATAAATTTCCCTCAATGAACTCCAAATACGATTCTTGGTATTTCTAACAATCAATGACGTATCACGTACCCATATTTGGAATGGTGTAGAAAACATATTAAACATTTTCCTTTGCCTACAGCACACCGAAATCTACAAAAAAGTTACATCCGTTAGATGAACGGAAAATCCGGTACACGAGCACGTCATTGTAAGTTAGTAATATGATTAAGAATATTATAGGATAAAGAATAATCTTGGGCGTTGATGTCACCTCACGTAGTCAAGAATGGAAGAGTAGATAGTGTATAGTAGGATTTATTTGATTGAGTGATGAAACCATGAACAATGAAATAAATAGCAAAGCATCATTGATAATATCTTTAAATTAGAATCCTTATCAAGAACTACGAAGGCCTTGCGGTTTTACAACGCCAAGACTATAAACAATTATTTACTGAACCCATCGTCATTTACCTCTGTACTGAATCGAGTACACAGTCTCTCGATGAAGCTTATTTCTCATCATCATCATATCATATCATGAATTAAAATGTAGCCACTACTCAGTGAAATTCAAACATTCCGTCTTTGCATGCCATCCACGCAGGTTTAAATCTGATTAATTCCGCTCCTATCGGATCGCTAATTCCCTCCCGTCGTATGATTAACGCCGCTTTCTTCGCCGTGAGTGTTGCGCACGCGCCGGCATCTCACGACACTCCGGTAACGTACGAGCTAATTATGGCACTTTCCCAAAGTTATGCAACTGTGATGTGATCTAGATTCTAGAGCAAAGCTTTCAAACTGGAGGCCCGCGGGGCACATTATAACCGCGAATGAATTTTAAATGGCCCTCGTGGATAAGTTCCAAATGTCAAGTTGGTTAAACATATCGGGTATACATTTTCAACTTAATATCATTCAATGGCTGTCAGTAAGGTTTCCGTCAGTCCTCAGTATCTAATTTATCGCGGTACTCCTATGATCTATTGACGTATCCCCACGGCGTGCATACCTTTAAAAAAACCCTGCACTACACCCATATGGCGATTAATGAAACTGGTAGCAATCTGCCGATCAATTGACAGGATTCTTCAAGATATTTACGGCTGTTTCGTAATACAATTATCGATTGCCAGTTTCCACATAAGCCTTTTTCGATAGCAATACACAATCGGAATCTCAGGCTGACCTGAAATCATCAGGTTTTTAAATGCCACATGGCGCAACCGCTGTGTTAAGGTCTTGAGTCGGCTTCGATTGAGTCCCTTAAAATATGAAGGTATTACTTGAGATTTTAAATCAAAATCACATAATTTAACATATAACTTCGTTAGTAGGCTAGTAATCGAATGCCAAAATTATCTCACGACTATTCAACTCTTCGTCTTACATACTTGAATATAACTAATATACCCAACACTGTAGGTACTAAAAAACTCGCGTGATGTCTCTACAAAGTGGTGTGAAAAGATGATTATCAGATGCAATTAAAGTCTCGCAAAGAAACCTACATTAAGAATACAATGCTACTAGCACGCACCTTCCTTAGAGAATGTATCAACTTTGAACAATATAAGTATTATCTTTCCATTCTTAGATGTTCCTGGAAGAATACTCTTTTCATATTCAAAATTATATTAAATCCCCAACTCTCCTTAAATTATGATATACTTGTTTGGTTCGTAATAAAATTTAGCATAGCCTGACAATTAATGAGCAAGCGAATCGTAATCTTCACTTTACTTGACAAACCCACAATAACCCAGACAATAACATAAATATTAAATGACTTGCAACACACGGAATAAGGTAGTTGTCTAATTTTTTTTAAATACATTCACCAAAAATGTATGCAATCTAAAATCTAACCGAAAAATATTTTTCAAAATTAGCGCAATAATAAGTAAGTTATATAGCTTTGAAATTTGGTGGAAGGGGAAGTTGTCAAATAACAGCAATATCAGACTATGACGTCACCAAGTTTCACCGACCATAGCGATGCGTGCGTGCGAAAGAGATAGCGCGATATCCCCGCCACGCCCCCACTTTTGATCACAACAATATTTCAAATATGAATAACTGCTTTATTTTTCAACCAATTTCGATGCTGATTTCACAGAATAATTTCTTATTCGTATTATTTTCTGGTATAATATATAAAACACTGTACGAAATCAAACATAGGAAACTACCCTATTTGGAAAGGGAAATACCACCTCTATGTATTTACAATGCAATGCAACCAGCCCTGTATTTTATACTGCCCACTGCTGAGCACGGGCCTCCTCTACTGCTGAGAGGGTTCAGGCCATAGTTCACCACGCTGGCCTAGTGCGGGTCGGCAGACTTCACATACCCTCGAAATTCTTATTGACAATTCTCAGGTATGTTGTACACTGACAATTCACCGTTAAAGCGAACGATAATTTATAATTGATAAACAATACACACGTAACTTCGAAAATTCAGAGGTGTGTGCCTTGGGTTTTGAACCTCCGGACATTGTCGCGGCAGACCGTTCCATTCGCAACTAGGCTAGGTATCGTCCTTTTTAAGCCTCTGATAATTTCACTCAGCACACTAAATGTTAAGCAAGCTGCCACTTCACTTTTTTTTTATTATTAACCTGATCGAGCTGGCCTATAAAGCTAGACAAATAACTGCTTATAAAGAAACATTCAGTCTCATGCGCAATACAAATTGACACAAAAACTTGTGACACTCGGAAGGCAATTTGGCGCGCTTTCCGCCAGCACTCGGCCCACTCACGCGACGTCGCGGCACAAATCACAATAACATTAAAAACGCTTCCGTACGTGTCTATAACCTACAGACATTTGATCAATTAACATTCGAAAGTTACCGTGATAAATTAACTAGATTTTTATGCGGCGGACATTATTTTTTCACGTTTCTTGCGTGTTCCAGTTAATGAAATGAAAATGACTTAATATGGAAATAAATATGTTTAATAAATTCATATTTTATATATCATATATTTGATAAGAATTTATCATCCTATCGAATTTCGTTAGTTCGACACGCGCTTCTGGAAAGATCGTGAAGAACAGGATTTTTATCCGTAGTCATTACTTTAAAATGACGTTAACCTACTCTGGGAGGTCCAGGCTTAGAGAAATTGTTTAACAAAACCCTAGAACCCTGTTCCCCGACAAAATTTTAGAACACAACCCGTCGAAAAAATAAGTATAGTAGTTATGTAATATAAAAGGCATTATATTAAAGTTTAATGATGATATCTGTAGACAATTAATTAGTGTAAGGAGGTCACTTTCTTTGAATTTAATTGTGATGAAGGAAAGGAAAATTAATTCGAGAAAATTGTACATTAAATTTCTAGTCCCGCATTTAATAAATATCTACAATAGTTAAGAATAAACAATATTTTCATATAGAGAGCCATTTTTACATTGCGTTAATAAATGAGACCACATATTCGTCTTTACCTCTGCTAACATCGTGCCAAAAATCATCCATTAATCTATACTAATATTATAAAGCTGAAGAGTTTGTTTGTTTGGTTGAACGCACTAATCTCAGGAACTACTGAACCGATTTTAAAAATTCTTTCTCTAATAGGAAGCTACATTACTCCTGAGTGCTATAGGCTACTTTTATCCCGGAAAAACTTTTCCACGCGGGTGGAGCCTCGAGCGACACTAGTAACAAATATTTTCCCCAAAAATCACGGCTGTAGTTTTCTGACTTTTTGAGAATTTTTTACTTGACTACGAATATGGCGTGTGCAGAAGTGTATTTCTGACTGACAGTGTGATGTTGCCGCTCCGACGATTTTTTTTGGAGTAGTAGTGTTGGCATCAAAATTAAATTGACTTTTTATTGATATTTATGTCGTTTGAAACTCACTTTTTTATTTTATATCTATGGTTAGAATAACATATTATAAAGTGGTATTTTCAAGAAGCCAAGCATGTAGTTTCATTTATCAACGCAATGTCAAAATGACCCTGTATATTTAACTTAATGTTTAGTTTACAAACAATTTTTTCTCCTCTATTCCGTCACCACTCGCGACTTCCAGGTCAAATTCAAAAAGCCTTTGAGTGTCGAAGATATCAATCACCACGACATTGAAAACGGTTCATTGATCTTTAGAAGTCGGCAGACAGACGGACGATGTTTCACCAGGGGCGGATCTCGGGACAGTTAGTGGGGCCTAGACCACCCAATAAGTTGTAGAATATTCCATGATTTATTATTTATATGAATTATTATGCATGTTATTTAAAGAGACTGCTATCCACTTCTGATAATTTTCAAAATCATTTATACGGTTTTAAGAATAGAAATTCATTTTAGACTGTATCTATAACTTGATTTCTTTAAAAGAGTTATAATCTTTTAACTCAACGGGAGTAATAACGTGACGTTATCACATAATCAATTGATTTATCCGGTTATTTTCTTACATCTGAATGATATAAACTGTGTATGATTGTTGGTGTACAATAAAGATGTAAAATAAAAATAATAATAATAAACAGAGTTACGTTACATACAGTTGATCTTCACAAGATGTAATGATGACAAAACAAAAATGAAAGATGATATAAACAGCTCTCCAACCCATTTTTTTCAATTAAAGGTACAATTCTTGCCAGAATAATTTCAACACTAATGAAATGGCCTCGCTCGAGTTCTTTTGCCCGAGTTCTCTGTCGAAACCGGCCCTGACCGTTTACGCTATCATAGATTGCCATAACCGGTTTTTTGCATCCATAAGGATGTTATGAATCCTTGATCCTATTGTACTACTTTAAACACCCACTTTACTTACGATCCACAACATCATCATAATATTTAAGATTTCAATCGTAGTTTAAGAGAAGAGTCTATTAACGAAATTGTTTGCACTAGATAAACAATTAAGTCTACTGCGATACGAGAAACTTGGCGTATATTTACACACAGCATTCTTCGTACGAGAAAACGTGAATAATGAGCGTCATTATGCTGTACGTAATGGTTGAACGATCTAGATATAGCTATAGATCGATGCCGTAACAATAACTGTCGTATAAATTATGTTATAACTGTAAAGGCTTGCAGTCTATAGCATTCAGGAAATTTTATTGAAAACGCTCTCTGGAGCAGTACTTTTGACACTCAACCGTTTGCAATAAACGATACCAATCTTAATCTTGGATCCGATCCCGAGAATTGACCAATCAAAATACGTCATTTGTAAGGATGTCAACAAATACTTAGTTCTGATTGGTACATTTTAAGTATGGAACGATAAAATCTATTGGGATCGTTTATTGGAAAAGTCTGTTAGATAAGTTAACGATCGTAAAGTCCTATCGATGCAATGATATCGAAATTAGTTGTCAACTCTATCAAATTTTCAGTTTAGTTAATTTTAGTGTGGTGGCATCGCTAGGATTGTACGATATCAGCGTCTGGTCCGATCGTACCTGTCTGACAGGTACATAGTGTACCCGGGCGCTGTTGGGTGGCACCGAAGAGCAATGGCCTGCGGTGTTCCACAGGGTTCAGTCCTGGGCCCTCTCCTGTGGAACATCGGTTACAATTGGGTGCTCCGTGGACCCAACCCTCAAGGCGTCGCTGTTGTCTGCTACGCGGACGACACCCTGGTGACAGCGACGGCTAGGACCTTCCAGGAGGCTGCCATGCTCGCCTCATCTGGTACGGAGCAGATGGTGACCAGGATTCGGCGGATGGGCCTCTCAGTGGCCCTGAACAAAACGGAGGCCCTTTATTTCTACGGGCCCCGGAAGAGGCCACCTTCGGAGGCCCATATCTTAGTGGAGGGGGTGCGGATTCCCATCGGCTCCACAATGAAGTATTTGGGCTTGGTCTTGCACAGCCGGTGGGACTTCCGTGCCCACTTTGAGATGCTTTCGCCGAAACTGGTGCGTGCAGCAGGCGCACTCGGACGCCTGCTGCCAAACTTGGAAGGTCCCGGTAACCCTTGCCGAACTTTATACGCGGGAGTTGTGCGGTCTATGGCCTTATACGGTTGTCCCGTCTGGGCCAGGTCCCTGAATGCTCGATGCGTCGCTCTACTGCGCAAGCCGCAGCGTTTAGTGGCGCAGCGACTCATTAGGGGCTACCGCACGGTCTCCCATGAGGCGGCCTGCGTCTTGGCCGGTATTCTGCCATGGGATCTCGATGCCAAATACCTCTCTTCAGTATTCTTCTGGCGTGAGGAGGCATCCCGTCTCGGGCGAAGACTGGCTCCGAGGGAGGTCACGGCCCAATTGGCCTCCATCCGCAGCGTCGCCGTGGAGGAGTGGCATACCAGGCTGGAGAGCCCGAGTGCGGGCTTGAGGACCGTCGCGGCAGTGCGACCTGTCTTCTTAAGTTGGCTTGACAGGCGCCACGGTGCGCCGACATTCCGTCTGACGCAGGTGCTGACGGGCCACGGGTGTTTCGGCTCATTTCTGTGTCGGATTGGAAAGGAGGAGTCCGCCGTGTGCCACCATTGTGGCAACGGCCGCGAGGACACGGTCCAACACACTCTCGAGGAGTGCCCAGCCTGGGATCTACAACGCAGCGCTCTTAGAGCAGTCGTCGGAGGAGACCTCTCGCTGCCGGCCGTGGTGTCTGCTATGGTCGGCGGCTGGAGGTCATGGCGAGCGATGGCCTCCTTCTGCGAGTGCGTCATCCCGCGGAAGGAAAGCGCCGAGCGGGATCGTGAGCAGAACGATCCCGCCCGCAGCCAGAGGAGACGAAGGAGGCGCCGGGTGGACGACTGACCGGCGCCTCATGCCCTGTGGTCCGGGGGGCATCTAGAGAATTCCGCCACGGCATCCCCTGCCTGTCGTAAGAGGCGACTAAATGGGGTTAGGGAGATTCGCGAGGCGAGCAGTGGGGGGCTGCTCGCCTGACTACCTCAATTTAAGCGAACCCGAGGTGGACGGCAATGCGGGTGGTCGGTCTCCTGCAGTCGTAGACGCCAAAAGCGTGCATTAGAGTTCGGGGGCTTCTTAGCCTCCTCATTCAGAGAGGGGCCGCAATGCGGCATCGCGCAGGGGCGGTTTCGTGCAGCTATCTTCGTGCAATAAGATAACCCGGAGCCGTCCCGTAAGTGCCGACGAAGGCCACCGCGGGTTTTGGTTGGTATGCCGGTGTAGGGTGTATATAGTGTTAGGGACTCGGTTCAATGCTCGCTCGGATGAAGCTATACTCCCGAGTATCGACATTGGGCCGTAAGACCGTGTGAAACCAACATAACCGTTCCACTCACCCCCCGGTGGTGGTAGCGATAACGCGTTTTTTCCCCGCGATAAAAAAAAAAAAAAAAGGATTGTACGATATGTAATACTCTGTTTTTGACTCGACAATTAACATATTAAGTGTTACCAGGTATGTCTCGTCTATATATTATTCGGTATAATTATTGTGTTGTTGAAGATAAATAAAAATATTTCAATACTCATTTCAATTCACGGGTAAAAAAAAACATTAAAAAACATCACACTCAAGACCAAACAATCTCCGTGGCTTATCTTCTTCTGCTAACCAAAGCCACCAACGCAGACATTTAACTACAGAATCTTGAACTCTGCACCAACGTCACAATATTAGAATAGCTTCGTAAATAAGTTCACCGCCAACAAACAAAGAAGAGGATTTTACTATTTTCAAGATTCAATTTGTTACCGAATTGAAAATTCTATTGTTAGTCTGATTTAGTAGGAGAAAGGTTAATGGCGTCTCTCATCAGGATGTGAGATCACGGCGCCCTCTTGACCCAGACTAGGGACAATGCTTTAATCCATCTGTGTGCTTAATCTCGCAACGATGCATCACAGCTCTCGGATTTAAACGTCAGTTTATTACCAAATGTTTTAAGAATTGGATAATTCAGGATATAGAAATATAGGATAGTTGAAAGAGTTTTTTTTTTACTAAAAAGCAAACACAGCCAACATTTAACATTCATCCAAGCTTTCGTATAGAGAAAACCGGAATTTGGATTGCTGCCGAAATTCTTTTATAACAGACCAAAACCTACATTTCCTCCAGTTGGTATACTTACCTTCAATTCATATACAATGTGATATAACAAGCGGCAATCTCAATTTTTCAATCAAATATACTAGCCGGTCAACGCTGCTGAGACATTCCTGTATCGTATTGAAATTTGAACTATACGAGTAGATTATACTACGCGGTTATTACCTTCTATCATCGAATACTAATAATAAATTAAAAGTAACATCAAAAATTTGTATGCGAAATATTTGTGGTTGATGACGGTGTTTTAAAATGAAACGTTGCAATCCATAAAACTCATTGACGCAACGTACGTACCTATGCAATTCTCGTGCATGTTTATTGACCACCGTACGCAACACAATACAATTACGTACGTATATCTGCTTACTACACGTTTGTGGGTCATGAAAAGCCATCGTGTAAAAGGTTAAGGGAGCCGCACCTACGAACAATCTCCGTTATTTAAGTGAACAATAATTCACAACAGAACAATAGACTCACCTAAAGGTTGATGCGTTCCGGTAACCGCCTTACCGTTACCACAACACTCACGTTTAAAATACACAAAAAATTACAATCCAGAGATTCACGACCGACTTCCACGGAATGCGCAAAGCGACTACACACATTCGCGGAGTGGGTACAAGATAAGTGAATCAAGATAATGCAAGGTAAAAGCATGTGTAAAGACGGGCGCACATGTTCTAATACTTTCATTTAGATTTGTTTATAAATCGCAAATTACATACATGTTTGTGTTCCAAATTCAAAAGAATAAAAACCATCAAACCAGCTCATATGGACTTCCACATTTTTATAACGATTAGCGTTATTAAATATTCGACTACGTAATAACAAAATGTGTTTTTAATAATAACACCACTTAGTTACATTATTTTTAAACAAATTACCTTGAGTTTTGGAAATGCCCAAATTTTAATGAAACATGTACGCAGAACTTTACATTTTTATGTTAAATTAAAAATAACCAAAATTATTTTTTTAATTTTTGGTTAATCACTGTCGGCAAATTACACACACAATTCGACCTTTATGGAAACTTTAAAATACTTTTTGTTGCAACGGAAATTGTCAAGCCAAGGTGAGGTAATGGCCTGACCTGTGTACACTAAGCGCAAAGTAACCACACTGCAATGTTTAGAAGTACATTTCTGTGCAGTGCGATGTCGGTACGCACGGTCGATGACTTGGTCCGTCAACCGTGAAAAAAAAAGCAGAATCAAAGCAACATTCACTAGGAAAATCTAAATTCACCGTAAGATCAATTCTTTTAGTCTTAAATTCCTCTTTAGTTTTAAAATATTCTAGTTTTGCAAAACAAAATAAAAACACTTTTACTATAATACCAAGGTTACTCGAGCAAACATTGCGCACGCTCGGTTATAAAATGCAAATTAAATGTAAATTAGATATATTCCTTTTTACCCGACTGCGAAAGAAGGAGGGTTTGTGAACACTGTCAACTAAGATTATTCAAAACCAAAACAAAATATTCAAATTAAAATCTTGTTTCAATCTTTTTAGTTCTTCAATGAATTCAATAAAGATGGCAGATATTGACGCAGTCGGGTTTTTTTGTTTTTCTTAATTAAATATAAAAAATCATCAAAATTATATTTCCTGTGCAGATGTAGGCACTGTTAAAGTAATATTAATAAATACGTAAAAGTATAGGATACAAAAAGCTACTCCTTTTTTTTCTCTGTTACAATTCGGTCTTTTTCCGTTATAGAAACAGGGTTTTAAAAACAAGTTCTCATATCACATAGAACTCTAAAATTAGTAAAATTAGTTACATATAGACATGCAATCAAACTTGGTGACAAGTGTAGTTCTTATAATAGAGTCCGTCTGGGTGGGTACCACCGCAATCTCTATTTCTACCGCCAAGCAACAGTGTGCATGCACTGTTGTGTTTCGGTTTGAAGGACATTGTAGCCAGTATAACTACTGGACATAATGAAACTTAACATCTTATGTCTCAGGATGACGAGCGCAGTGGAATGCCACACAGTACTTTGTAACTCAAGGTGCTGGTTGGTGTTGCTATTGTCTATGGGTGGTCGTATCACTTACCATCAGGCGAACGGCACGCACGTCTCGTCATTCAATGCCATAAAAAAGAAATCTTCCATCTTGTAAATCTCTACTTATATAAAACTTCTTCGAACCATAAACATTACAGAACAGAACCATGAACTGTATTAGGTTGCCTGATAAATACATTCTCAAATGGAAGATGTTGATGTATGGACATTAGCTGGTGGTAAGATATACTTGGTATCCACCCGGATAGCGACCACCGTACATAGGAGTTAAAAGCCGCCATAGTGGCCCACGTAAGTGTGCCGCGTTTGGGATCAGCCTGTGTATATCCGGTTCAAACAGGCCGACATAATTGTGTCGACTAACAAGTGATAATCATCGCTCGTCAGTCGACAATCTAGACTCCTCGCTGCTTACCATCAGATGCATATAAAAGAGAAAAATAACAACTAAACAAAATTATTAATAGTTATAGTTATGGATTAGACGGAATTAATTATATCCCATTCTACTGCCATTTCGGAAACCGATCTTATCAAGATTCTCCAAAAACATAACCTGTATTAATATGATTAGGTACTACACTGTTACTTGAATTACTTTTGGAAAATAATTGCAAACATTTTCTTCACAGGTTTTTTTTGCAAAATGAACTCGCTCTTATATTGTTATTAATATGGAACGAACCTAGTACTGTGTAACATTTACATTTCGAAACATAGCTTAATAAAATTGCCATTTACCTGTTTTAAAAATTTAACACATAGTTTAGTCCTGATTTTTTTAAAATAACGGTACAGTTCGCCACGCGCGTACTCATTACGAGCTACGTACTTCATAAAGTTCATAGAGCCTACAGGTCATCGAACCAGATACCTTTCTAGCCCCATTCAGTGAATACTCTAATTTATTCAAATATGATAGAGTGATAACGTGTTATTATGAGCCTCTGTGTTAATAAATCATGATAAATATGACAGTAAATGACTTGCTATTTTGGGTTTACGAAACAGTAAACACTAATCTAGATTAATATTAGTTAGTTTGCCAAATTGTGCAACTTGCCGATATAATACAATCCAATAAGAAATATACACCTAGGTATATTATATTTCGTTAAAATGTGTAGACTAACTTTTTTCTATAGGGAACGTGCACGTCGTAAGCTCTGCCATCTGGTGGCGCAATCTGACTCTTTTTCAGCCCATCGATACTTGGCATTGACGTAAAATATGCATATTTAAAGGATGAAAAATAACATTTATTTTGTCGATAATGTATTGCTGTCTATGTGCATGCTCCAAAACATAAAAATAAACAAATCAAATGGTGTGAAATTCCATTATGTTCCCAAGCAAGTACTTACATTCCATGGTTATGTGAAAATCGTCAAAAATAATAAATGCTGTATAAAACATACATAATTATGAATTCCAAAAGCATTTAGAAATGTCTCATTACGTGATTTATAAAAAATAAAGAAGTTTTGAAGATAATATTCAATACAAACAAATCTGTAATTAAGAGAACATGGCCTCCAAATTTTACTTCCAACTTAACTTGCTCCCATCTAAAAAAAAAGCTTATTCTGGCCACGCTAGGTATGAAAAATATTCAGCCGGAACCATTGATGTATTAAAAAACCCTAATACATCAATGACCGGAACCCATATTTTATCATTTTTAACATAATAAAAATAAATTATAGCTTTAAAAAGTTTCTTTTTTACAAGTTTTTATTTAACTAGCAATGTATGTATCTTTGTTCGGGTGGAATCTTACAAGTCAATTTTGAAGCAGTTACCCTCAACCGATTGTATTGATTTTTTGCATACACGTTCAGTTTGGGTGACAATGCATTGTTAGCTAAATGACGTCATTCTGAATCCAATATGGCGGACGGCCGAAGATGATGGAGTAGTTATTTTTTGTGCACGTCCATAATATGGGCATCAAATGAAAGGGCTGGCTGAGAATAACTCGAAATATGACTAAAAAGAAAAAAGTATATTTTAATAATAATAATAAATAATAAATTTATTTAAGGACCAAAAATAAATGACTGGTACATTATGTTTATCACTATACAAATATAGACACAAGTTGATAAGTACATGTGGGTCCCCTGGCTCCCAAACTAGGTATAACCTGTATCTTGGGAGTCAGTGTTCCTCCAAAAAAAAAAACTAAAGATATAGATCACATATATCACAATTATTTGATTATAATTGTGATATTATATTTTCAGTCAAGGTTTTATTTAAATGCTCTAAAAAGAAAAAAATACTCTAATTGAATCAAACTTTGTTTAATACTATGTACAGATAAAAGCTTGTCGCGAGATTTACTTGTGTAGAGAACACAATAATTATGTTACTTGATATTGTCAAAAGTAAATCTTGCGATAAGCTTTGATCTCTACAAAGTTTGATTAAATTAAATGTTGATTTTTTTCTTTTTAGAGCACTTAAATAAAAGCTTGTTATTTAAAAATACTTATTATTTATTTATCCACATGTGGCTCTTGTGTCGATTTTGTGTTGCCCTCTACAGATCATGCACATTCCCTATAGGCACACAAAAGCACATTTTAGATCTAAATACATATTTTAAGACCCGGTTTAAAAAATGTTAAAGACTGAAGTAAAATACTGCGAATGCACATATATATAACTGAATCAAAATAGGCGTCTTTAAAGTAGTCAATAGTTATAGTTATTTCTTATGACACACCTGTAAGACACAGACAGACTCGATGTATCATAACAAAAATCTATCTTAGCGTACGGGCTTCTGAACTTGGCGTTCATACATTTAAACTATTGACTATATTATTTTAGTATTGTACTATATCTATCGGTACATGTCCTTAGTTCACTCCAATGCAACGTAGAGTTTACAGAGTGGGGCCAATTTTTTTTTACTTTTGCTGCAAAAATAATTTGCTTATAATTTTACGCCCAGCCATCTGACCAAATTCAGCAGCCTCTGGTTGTTCACAACGAAAACTTGCTAAAAATCCCACACAAATCGTCAATCAAACTCAGGATCTCCCCACCCATAGCTCATAAACTCAGCCATAAAAACACATATATATATATATGTATATATATTGACCCAATATAAGTATATGTGGGCGCAAATTAATATTTAGTGATTATATCTGGAGTTATGAAAAATTCATTATAATATCAATTTTGAATATTCAGCTATAACCCAAGATTTATTGCACAGTAATTTCAAAGGAGCTTGCAGTTATTATAACATTTATATTCACTTTGAATGTCTATTGGATTATAAAAGAATCAAGTCAGTTCAAAATTCGATTGACTTCTGTTCCAAAAGTCAACTGGGAAGAAAACTAAGCAATATTCAGTTTGTATTCTCATTACGATGGATTCCGAACACGAAAACCCTGGCACCTCGCCGACATATACCTAGTTACGTATTACTTTAAATAGTAAACATATCTTTGCAGAATATTACATGACGATTAAAGTGTCATGTTTTACCTATACATACATATAATAAAGCAGTAGAACCGGTGTGTCTGTACATTTAAAAAAATGTGATAAAAAAGAAAGAGGGTGACCAAAGAAGAGTAATGAAACACAAATCAGCGATTTCTGTAATTCTTTTCTGTCTGTCTATCTTTGTCTGTCTTTCTTTCTGTTTGTTTGTTACTGCACATCTCCAAAATGACTGAACTGATTTCGATGAAATTTGGCACACGGGTAGATCATGTTTTGGATTAACACATAAGCTACGTTTTATCCCGGGAAATTATAAAGCAGAACTTTATCCCGGAAAAACTGTTTCACGCGGGCGGAGCCGCGAGCAATAGCTGGTTCATAATAAATCTAAACCTGAATACTACACAAAAACTCTAAAAAAGTTTAATTCAGTGGACTCTTTTACTGCCCGCTTCGCATTGAATTAGTGGTATTTTATTGCAATTCATTGTGCTGACAAAGAGAGGAGTTCACTTACTCCTCTTGACGTCAGAGGATGACGCTGACTCTGCATTCGTATGAATTTATGTGCCGACGCGGGCATAAGAATCACTAGAATTCATTCTGTTTGCTCTTAACATAATTTGAATACGGTTTTAGAAAAAAAGGTATGTTATATAGATACTACATTTATATGGATTTATCAAAGATATACAAAAATACCACAATTCAGGAGGTAATATTCAATAGTAGTCAAATCCAAATTCATGGACTATAAAGTAAGTACATGACATTTGTCTTTACCGATTTCTTTATTGCCTTATAACGTTAAAAACTAGCCAAATCTAGCCTAAAGCTCTTAAAAATAATAAAAAATACTAACCATACTTTCATGATAAATCATGACGGCATAGAAAAGTTCTCTTTTCTCAATTTGACATAAAATGGATTTGACTACTATTGATAATTACCTTCTGAATTAGAGATGTTAAGTTTATTGTAGTACCTATCTACTTGACACTTGTGTCATGACGGATTAATTTAAAACTGTAAACGTCAGAAATGTTTTGGTGTGGAATACATGTTACGTTTAACAATTAGTAGCTGAACACTCAGAAGAAGGCTCCAACCATTACCTTAGATTCGACAAGCCACAAATCCTTGCCAAAGAACACCGATTCCTGCCTAGGATGATTCGTGAGGCTATTGAAATCAAAAAGCATCCTAATTTCAATAGAGAAGATGGTTGGAAACTTGCACAAGCCTGGGACCCGGTAATACATCTAATTAAATCGGGCCCCAAAAGACCTGCTGCCAGACCTCAAAACATTGTGAGCTCTTCTGCGTAGACCGGACCGCAAACAATGACTAACATCTTAAAATTGTTTAATTGTAAATTGAAGGTAGATTTGTAACACTAACTTTTCGGACCACCAACACCTCAGTCCGCCCCGTGACCACGAAGTGCTGCAAAGCCTTCGAAACGTAGGGAGAAAAATTAAATAAAAAACCGCGATAAAATCCGTTATAATAGTTTAATTTCAATGTCTAACATTCGCGTAAACATAAGGAATCATTATGTTTAACAATTATTTAATATTATATGTGTCTATTTGTTTCAGTTTACTAACTACTAACGACGTTGCAGCTATCTAATACATTTAGTTCATTGTCGAGTCAACACACATCGAGTAAATAAACGAACTCTAGTCGCTAGTTGTTTTAACTGTGTCTACCAACTCTTTGCTACCAAAACACACGAGTACTCACTGCACTTTCGACATTGGCAAAATTGTGGACAACGGCACAAATTGCCATTCATAAAAAAATAACCTAAAAATTAACGTTGTGTACAACACCAATCTCTGTGTAATTTTTCTTTGTACTTCAAGCTTTGTGTATCCTTTTTAAATTTATACTTACTTTTGGACAGTGGACACATCCGTCATCGAACCTAAAATATTTTAAGACAATGTAACAGCTTGCATAAAATTATATTTTTTGTGACTTTCCTACCGCTTGGTAGCAATGCCCTCTTAATCTTCTCGTATTATCGCTTATGATATGAAAGACGTCATCATGAGCATGACTTTGAATATGGTCGAGCATTTCACAAAGACGTCAGCGCGAAGACTTTCTTCAACCAACTGTACCTATAATATTTTATACGGAACTAGCTTTTGTTCGTGAGTCGCAATCCAAGATGTAACAAGATCCTGAGATGCTCCTGTCCATCCGAATTTAAACACAAACAAACAAGAATCAAGAACTTGAGTCACCCACTGTCAGGGGCGCGAAGTAAGTGGGTGCTCTAGTGCTGTAGCATTCCTAAAAGCCAAATAGTGGGTGCAGAAGACTGATGAGCACAGAGTTCCTAGTCACGGTACATCGTAAAACAAACAGCAAACTACAAAAATAATGATCCTAAGCACCCACATTTCTAAAAGCCGGGGCCTATGCCGACTGAGCTACGAGGGCCTCATATGCATCAAGTATATCGATGATAACGAGAACCGATTCACACACACACACGCCTTTTATCCCCGAAGGGGTAGGCAGAGGCGCAACTAGTGCACCCACTTTTCGCCGTGCGTATACCGTCCAATGATGTGATAGGGGACGAGCCTATCGCCATATCGGGCACAAAAACCGTTTCAGATTACCTAAATATACCACTTCTGAATTATCAGTAAACAAATGATATCAAATTGGTTTGGCTACTGTTTCCACTTCTATGATTCCATGAGTGCGCACTCACACGTCCAATATGTAGTTGTGTGGGAAAATGTGCTCCGTTATCTATACTATCATACAGCAGTAGACCCGGTGTGTCTGTACATTTAAAGAAATGTGAGAAAATAGAAAGGGGGTGACTAAAGAAGAGTAATGGAACACAAATCAGCGATTTTTGTATTTCTTTTCTGTCTGTCTGTCTGTTTGGTACTGCACATCTCCAAAATTACTGAACGGATTTCGATGAAATTTGGCACACGGGTAGATCATATCTTGGATTAACAGATAGGCAAATATAAAGCGGGGCTTTTATCCTGGAAAAACTTTTCTCGCGGGCGGAGCCACAAGCAAAAGCTAGTATGGTAATATTGTTAGATGCTTGGTTTGCTCAAACTGTGTTAAAACGCAGTATATTTGTATCGTTGGATAGCTTGTCTTCCGTAGTAAAAAAAACTCGCCGGGATTGCTTGTGCCTGCGTATCGCATTCGGTACAACTAGCGAAACCAGCCCGATATCATTTTAGCGACCGTAAATGGGCAGACTGTCTCTCGTTGGTCATTCTCTGTGATTTCGCATTTTCTCATTCACGAGTATAATAAAAGAACACATAATTCTTTTTAAGACTAGACTACATCGGTGGCGTAGTTGTATTACGGTACGACTGCAATGCTGAGGTCTCGGGTTCGATCCCCGGGTCGGGCAGTGATATTGGATTTTTATATTTAGTATCAGCCCGGAGTCTGGAATTTGTGCCCGTTATGACGATAGGCTTTTTTTTTTTTTTTTTTTTTATTGCATTGAATGCCGAGACGAGCATGCCGTTCGCCTGATGGTAAACGATACGCCCACCCATAAACAGTAGCAACACCATCCAGCACCTTGACTTACAAAGTACTGTGTGGCATTCCACTGCGCTCGTCATCCTGAGACATAA
The DNA here is from genome assembly GCA_947568825.1 of Sphinx pinastri. Lineage (NCBI taxonomy): Eukaryota > Metazoa > Arthropoda > Insecta > Lepidoptera > Sphingidae > Sphinx > Sphinx pinastri. The sequence goes on along the minus strand of OX387630.1, from coordinate 4,833,876 downwards.
GATGTTAAGTCTCACTATGTCCTGTAGTTACACTGGCTACAATGTCCTTCAAACCGAAACACAACAGTGCATGCACACTGTTGCTTGGCGGTAGAAATAGACATTGCGGTGGTACCCACCCAGACGGCCTCTTACATAATGAGAGACCTACCACCAGTGCAAATATCGCTCGCCGCATATCACATCATGGGACGGAATACGCACGGCGAAAAGTGGGTGCTGTAGTTGCGCCTCTGCCTACCCTTTCGGGGATAAAAGGCGTGAGTATGCGTATGCGTAATTCTTTTTAAAAGTGTTGACGTTAAGTTTACATCAACAAAACAATAGTAACAAAATGTCATAAAATCGGAAAACCAAGAAGCCTACTCTAGTCGAAAGACAATGTATACAATATGGGAAATCCCCCTTTCAAAACTTTCCAGGAAATCGGTTGGCTATGAAGATATGTGGTTATGTACGCACACGTTTGAATTCGTTGATCTCGACCCCTCTTGGAGAACGACGTTATTTGTCGAACTTACTTTATATTCTTATACGAATTTGTTATACTTTTAGCGAAATGCTCTAAGTATCGTTACGAAAAACATTTTTTTATTTATATGTAATAAAATTGTACCTCATACATGTCGAACTAACATTGGATGGTATGGGTCAAAATATTTAGTTAAGTATGATTACATATTTTAAAGATCCATATCATTAACAAACCTCATTAATACCAAAGTATTTCCCTTTTTAGTAAAATTAAGCTTTCTAAACAATCACTTGGTGGAACGATAGTATACCTACATGAACTTTGAACCGAGAAGGCTTTAGGTTCGTTCTCAGTGCGTACACTTCGTTTAACATATTGCTCGGGATACATACCCGAGAACCAATTGACGTCAGGTAGGTCACGGACAATAATACTATGCTAAATCCTTTAAACGACAGTTATAAAACGTTCACCGAACCCACTTAACCCGAGATAAAGGCAAGATACAATGGTGCCTTATATTACATGTTTTTGATATAGCTGATTCTATTGTACCTGCATAGGTACTTACTTTTTACTGGTACCACCGCAATAACTATTTCTACCGCGAAGCAGCAGTGTGCATGCACTGTTGTGTTTCGGTTTGAAGGACATTGTAGCCAGTGTAACTACTGGAATTAATGAGACTTAACATCTTATGTCTTAGGATGACGAGCGCAGTGGAACGACGTTACAGATACGATAAATGCACGCTCATTACGAATATCACAGAAGCTGCGCAACGTAGATAATTGCTCGTAATGGACAAATATTTATTTACAAGATAAACGTTTCATTAATTGTAAAATTCCACTTTGCATATGTTATATCTTATTGTTGGCAGAGCGAGATTGGAATCTCGACAAATATGTTATTTTACAATCTGGCACCTACTCCAAAACAGTCTCCGTAACAAGCCATTACGCGGTAAAGGTTATTTAACAATTAATTATTACTATCACTTTCCTCTTTACGTAGAATAATAACTGAATAAATCGAAGAGAAAGAACGCAGATAGGCTTACGAGCTCGGAATCTTTTTACTTGTGTTAAGTGTGAATACTTCGGATAGCAAATGTGCTAAAAGATAAATAAATTCAATTGCTAACTTCGCCCGCGTGAAAAGCTTTTCTCGCTACAAAAATCCGTAAGGGCTCATACACATAAACGCGGCACGACGTCGCACCGTCCCACGACGCAATAGACTTATATTGCGGTCCATTTTCGAGATTAACCGTCGTCGTGGATTTCCACGACCCGGCGTCGCGTCGTGAAGCGGCGTCGCGTCATGGGACGGCGCGACGTCGTGCCGTGTTTATATGTATGAGCTCTAACTCACTGTAGCAATCCATAAAACCATTTGTACGACGCTAGCACCATCTAAGTACTTAAAAATGAGATTTAAAATTCAAACACTTCCTACGAGAGCAAATTATCGGGATAAAACGTAGCGTATACTTATGTTAATCCAGGATTTGGTCTTTCAGTTTGCCACTTACTTATCGGAAAGAATATACCTGTTAGCGCACGGCAAATACATTCACAAACATGTTCATACGTTTGTATACTTTACATAGTGTACAACTGCTTGATTCACAAGTACGCATGTAACGGAGAATATCCGGGCATGGCCATAACAAATCGTATTAAAAGTTTAACGACTTTAACAAATGGTATACTTTAGTCCATACACTGTGGGCGTGGAATATGGCACGGTGTGACACCATTAGGTCATGCAGACAAAAACTTATATTAACGGTATATACCTAGTAGGTAGGTCATGCTAAAACAGTACAAAATAATCTTAAAAAAAAATATATGCAACACATGCATACTGTCAGTAATCTTAAATTTAAAAGAACGGACTAATCTTTGACCTCACATATAAAATCTTCATCCGCAAGTACCTATAGGACTTTTCAGAGTCATCTATGTTACATGACACTCCAGCAAAGTACGTGAGTAAAACTAGATTATAATAATCCTCATACTAAAATAACACCAAAAATTGTTGGAAACAACAATTAAGCGTGTAAATCTCTTGAGCGCACATAATCTCAATACACCAATCTGCAAAGAGTCTAGATTATTCACGACCCAAGTAGGTTTTACCGAGAAACAGTGACAGGTTTAATATAATTCCGTTATCAGTATTTGCAGATGTATAACAAACAGAGATAAGATGTGCCTATCTCGCATCAACATAATACAGCGTAATATTACAATCCGTAAAATAGGTTGTTAAACGACAGATTGATATATCAAAATCTGTTTTGTGAATGGAGATAAAATAACAATTTACGATTGATAAAGAAGTATTGATTCTGATCGGAGTTCGTATATTAGTTGTTAAGGGCCGTATTAATAATTATGCAACTCAGGTTCGCTCTGAAGTGCGATATCAGTAGAGATGCTGTCAAATTAAGGCCGGCATCTTAAGATACTCGCTATTTAATAAACCCATATTAACAGCAGCTCAAGTCACATCATAAGTGGCAATATGTGACGGATTTTGACAGCTGAGTTTTGTTTATGTAACAGCACCAACTCAGCTGAGTACCAGCTCTTAAATAGCAGCTTAAGCTTGGTTTATTACATTGTTCAATACATTAAATGTCTACTTGAGATTTTATTTAAACGTGAGATTGATTTATTAATACCGCCTTAAAAGGCCAATACCTAACTTTTGAAATACACACACACACTTACTCACGCCTTTTATCCCCGAAGGGGTAGGCAGAGGCGCAACTAGTGCACCCACTTTTCGCCGTGCGTATTCCGTTCCATGATGTGATAGCGGGCGAGCCTATCGCCATATCGGACACAAATTCCAGACTCTGGGCTGAAACTGATTAGAAAAACCCAATATCACTTTACCCGACCCGGGGCAGTTTTGAAATAAGGCTGTGCAAATGCAGGGCAGTACAAAAAATTTATGTGAACATGAAAAATATTGCGACGAGTTTTTATAAGGAAAGAATTCATTCATATAAGTGATACAAAATAGAGACGGTTATCGCCTCGGATCGCATTACCGTGGGCGGTAGCACAAATCGTCCATACGTCACGCCAACTCTTATAATCTGAACACCCACTTACCAAGAAATAATAAATACAGTAATACTAATTTCAGATGCGCTCTCATAATTGAGTAAAATGAACAATCTGACCATGCACCACGCTTTCCAGTATACCTACGCTGAGAATACAAGAAATAAAATGTAATTTGACCTATTAGCCAGACGCAAAAAACAGTTCACGCAAATGCAAACGTTATTCTATAAAATACTACAATATAATTTATCAATCAGGAAGTGATTGTTATAAAGCTTTATAAGGGGCTGTATTGTCGTTGATGAAAGGCAAAAAATCTATTCATTACGCCGCGGAGATTTCCATTCTCTGCGTTTTATATTAGATACTAGGTGTTGCTCGCGACTTTGCCCGCGTGTAAAGCCTTTCCCGCTACAAAAGTCCCTAAAACATAGTACGACGCCAGCGCCATCTACTTAAAGAAACAGATAAAAAAACATTATTTCCCATGGGAGCAAATTGCAATGCAATGCAATCAGCCCTGTATCATATACTGCCCACTGCTGGGCACGGGCCTCCTCTACTACTGAGAGGGGTTAGGCCTTAGTCTACCACGCTGGCGTAGTGCGGGTTGGCAGACTTCACATACCCTCGAAATTCTTATGAAGAATTCTCAAGTATGTAGGTTTCCTCACGATGTTTTCCTTCACCGTTAAAGCGAACGATAATTGATAAACAATACACACGTAACTTCGAAAAGTCAGAGGTGTGTGCCTTGGGTTTTGAACCTGCGGACATTGTCTCGGCAGACCGTTCCATTCCCAACTAGGCTATCGTGCACTTCGGAGCAAATTACCGTGATAAAAAGCCTACTTATGCATTACGCCAAGACATAATCTACCCGTGCGCCAAATTACATCCAAATCCGTTCAGTAGTTTTTGCGTTTACTTCTAACAAATATACAAAAATCCAAACATTTTCACAAACTCGCATTAATAATATTAGTAATATGGAAACTACATTAACGGCAAAGTACGCCTAAACTATTCCTTTTTCATAAATGTAAATAGTGGAAGGGAGCCTTGACTTAATTATGCAAAAAAAACTATTTTTAAAATAGCGATAATGCGCCCCAGTTTTTTATTATCCCGACTATATTGCAAGATATCGCAAATTTGCATCAGATTTAGAAATTTTAAACAGAACACAGACTACCTAAAAAAGAATCAATTTAATTTTCATCGCATTTAAACAAGGCCAGTGCTACCTGATGACAACATCCAATGCTCTAATTTCTAGTTTTTCTATAGTTCAATATAACTAAATAGGGGTCACTTACCAATAGGGTAGCTGACTACTTTTTTTTAAATACATTTATCGAAAATGTATGCCATTCAAAATCTAACGGAAAAAGAATTGAAATTTTGAAAAGCTTTGTAATTTGGTAGAAAGGGTAACTGACAAATAATACTAATACCAGACTGTGACGTAACCTAGTGTCACCGGCCATAACGCTGCATGCGTGCAAAAGAGATAGCGCGATATCCCTACCACACCCCCACTTTTGCTCACGACAATATTTCAAATACGAATAACTGCTTTATTTTTCAACCAATTTTGATGCTGATTTCACAGAAGAATTTCTTTTTCGCATTATTTTCTGTTACATATAAAATAATGTGCAAAATAGAAAATAGGAAACTACCCTATTTCCATAGTAATAGAGACGTACAAAAGAAATATCAGCAGTAAAAAAAATACTAAGTACTTCAATAATAATACTTAAGGTGCTGGATGGTGTTGCTACTGTTTATGGTTGGTCGTATCGCTTACCATCAGGCGAACGGCATGCTCGTCTCGTCATTCAATGCCATAAAAAAAATCGTCGATTTCAATCCATTAATGGGTTTTTTTTACCTCAATGAAACAATCCCACAATAAACAACTACGGATCTATGCCAAGAATCATCAAATCAAAATAAGTCACCTGTAAGCATGTCAAACTAAATTCAGATTCGTCTATTTCCGCGAACTACCCGAGCTATCATATTATTAATTACTTACTATCATACGTCTGTATATCAAATTAAGTAGCTAAGCATTTTTGTTTTAGTTAAGGTGTAAATACCTTTAAGAGGTAAACACAATTGTATATAGTTTATACCTGTAATTTAAACAAACGTATGTGCTGTGTATTACCTAATGGTATTTCTAAATAAATAAATAACGGGAATTAACAATTAGTCAAGTCGATAGTTAATAGGGTTGCCATTATTATTTCTACGGAAAATAAAAAGCAAAAATTACTCAAAAAATTAATGTATTCTCTGTTTAGCCTTAGGTAACACTTATATAACCCTAAGCCCCCACCCTGTCCAAGCACAATAACGGGGATCAAGACGGACATACAAACAAAATATGGCTAAGCAAGACGAGCGCGTATAATATTTTCGTTCAACCTTACGACTAGCCCACGCAAGAACGAATTCTTTGGGGTTCCGTCGCAGATATCATCACATAGCCCAACAGGGTCCATATAAGCTCAGTTCCACATACTGAGTTCAAGCGCCTGAAACTTGCCACTTTGCGACACCGTCGTACTTCCACCGTATACAGGCCGGACACATCCCCAAAAAGAATTAAGTCTAAATATTTTAAACAAAAAATATAATGAATTATAGATATCATTCCTCTTTGCTCCATTTCATTCTTTTTTAAATTTTTTTGTAGGCGCTCCTTTTTTGTTTTTTTTTTCTGACGGTACTAAGGAACTGAGTTCAGTAATTATTTACATCGTTTTTTTAGCGTAAACCACGATCACTCTATACTTATGAAGATAATTTTTTTCTAGTCTTAATTGCATTTGCCAAAAGTATTACTATAGTATGTAGTTCACAACGATAACGACTAACGAGATAAAACTCGCCAGTGGTCATCATTATGCCAGTAAAATACAGGTACTCTAACAACGTAGGGCCTTCCAATCACTATAGCAACTTCTGACAAATATCAATAGAGTGATTGTGTTCTTTACAAATACCATTTCAGAAAATTACAATTTATAATTACGATTACATGATGCAATAAAGATATGGTCTACACAAGTAGTTATACCTATTTGAAAGTTATTTAATCTGTGACAATTGAAAAAAGTTACTGATAAATATAAATTAAACACAACCTATACTGAATACAAAAGTATGTTGATTAGATAAACAATGACGTCACAGTATTCTAAACATTAAAACATGTTAAACAATTTTCCATTTTTCTAACATTTTTAAACACTAACAATTTTATAAATGGATGTTTAATAAATTCTAATTACAAGATGCTTGAGCTGATGTTCACTCGTAATTATTCCTTCAAGTCTATTCTTTAGAGTTTACACTCTTTTCTTCTCTTTCATAATCTTGATACTTGTCATATTATGATTGTGTCCCATACGGTGATAGGCTCGCCCCCTATCATGGGACAAATATAAAAACGGCGATAAGCCGCCTTAGAAGTCTGTGCCTTATCTTTCAGGCATAAAGGCTTCTGTTTTATTACGCTATCAAAAACGATATCCAAAATAATTGGTATTCTTCTTCCCAATAATTTTTATTCCAAAATTCCATCATATTGACCAGTAGCACTGATCCTTCTTTTAGTAATACGGCAATATTACTTCCATATAAGACATGCGGTTGAAAGAAAATATCAACCATAATTTATTTTACAACTCTAGATAGTGGCCAGTCATGAGAGCTTATATGTCGTCATTTAGTTATTTTAGATAATCCGATATCTTCAAGATGTATTTCTTCTACGATTCAGTTCTCTTCAAGTCTACCTGAATCCAAACACACATCACTTATTCCAAGTTTGCAACAATCATTCATAGTTATAAGAAAATATTCTCTCTTCTTAACTAATATTTACAAGAGAGGCACAGCCTTTAGTTGAAGATACTATTGATTTCACTTGACGAATGCTTCTGGTGGTATCTTCCCTTCTGATTGCAGTTGATTGAAAATGAAGAGTGCTCTTTGGAGGTCCCAGCATGTTTCTTGAAGGCAGCTGAAAATAAAATAATCTTTAAAACACCCGTCTTTTTAGTCATAAACTACGTGTTATACATGGTGTTGCATAAATGCGGTACCAATCAATCAAATATTAAATACAGAGGGTGGATTTATTACATACTATACTTCTGCCCGCGGCTCCACCCGCGTAAAAAAGTTTTTCTGGGGTAAAAATATTTTCCTGGGATAAAAAGTAGCCTATAACACTCAGGAGTAATGTAGCTTCCTATTAGTGAAAGAATTTTCAAAATTGGTCCAGTAGTTTTTGAGTTTATCCATTACAAACAAACAATCAAATCTTTCTTCTTTATAATATTAGTATAGACCAGATGGTGTGTGACCAGGCTTTGCCCGCACGAAAAGCCCTTGCCGCTACAAAAGTCCCTAAAACACAATAGGACGCCAGCACCATCTACTTAATGAATCATATTAAAAACATCCATTATTTCCCATGCGAGCAAATTACCGGGATAAAAAGTATCCTATATGTTAATCCAGGATATGACCTACCCGTGTGCCAAATTTCATCCTAATTCCATTAGTTTTTTCTGCGTTTACTTCCAACATCCAAACATCCTCACAAACTTTCGCATTTATAATATTAGTAAGATAAGACAGTAAGATTATTTCATATAGATAACTAAAGTTCGTATTAGGGGGTCTTTTAGCAATAAGTCACATCCAGTAAGTGGTAATACCCATACAAAACACCTAGATTCTAGAAGTTAAAATATCGATAGTTTCGAGCCATCTAAACAGTTGTTCTGGCTGAATGCATAGTTGAAGTCATCATAAATTTTCGTATTTATAATATTAGTAGTAAGAATGACGGAACAGAAGATTACCTCATAGCATAACTGTAGGAATACAGTAGCTGCTCCAGGTCCGGGGTTCGAATCTTGGGACGGGCAACGTGATATTGGGTTTTTTGCTCAGTACCAGCCCGTAGTCTAGAATTTATGCCCAAAATAGCGATAGACTCGCCTATCACATCCTGAGACGGAACACACTGGTTACCCTTTCGGCAATATAGGCAGATGGTGTATAGTAGTAAGAATGAATGCATACACACGTTTTTTATCCCCGGAGGGGTAGACAGAGGCGCAACTAGTGCACCCACTTTTCGTCGTGCGTATTCCGTCCCATGATGTGATAGGGGACGAGCCTATCGCCATATCGGGCACAAATTCCAGACTCCGAGCTGATACTGATTAGAAAAATCCAATATCGTTTTGCCCAAATGGCCATGGGGATCGAACCCGAGACCTCAGCATTGCAGACGTACCGAATACAACTACGCCATCGAAGCAGTCACCGAGGTAGTAATAATGAAATGAATACTAACTTGACGCTCCAGTGTTCGTTCATGCCGGTCTGCTGGCTGAGCAGCGCGAGCAGCTGCATCTTGTGCGCGTCGTCCGGCGCCGCGCCGCTAGCCGGCACGCCAGCCGGGCCGGCGGGCGCGGTACTCGGCGCCGCCACCGGCGCAGGCGCAGCCGGCGTCGCCTCTCCTGATCCCGACGCGAATGCCTTGTCTTCCTATAAACGATGTATAATTTATTTATTAGGTTTTCCAGCAGACTTAACACACTACGATTACAATAAATAAAAAAATATTATAACTTATAGCTATAATGTAAGCCTAAGTTAGGAAAACTCAACATGTATATAATTTAAAATTAATTTCAAGCGCAGTGAATTATACAAACAATATCGTAATATAATTTGGAGGCGTTCACGCAATAAGTATATATATGCCAGACTGAATTAGTCTTGTAGAAAAGTTACAAACATTTATTGAAAGAAGTTTGCTTGATCTGTAACTAAGAATAAGTATAATTTCCAACACATATATAAACTAATTTTTACATATTTTTATTTTTAAACTTAAACATAAAATTTTTGAAGCTAAGCAACAAGCAATTTAGCAAGTCAACCTGCACAGATTTATACAATATGTTGTGTTCTCGGCTGATAACAAACAATATGTTATAATGTCAACCATTGTATATTATAATTTTATTATAAGTACTTGTAATGACTGTAATTATAAATGTTAAAATATATTAAAATCATTAAACAAACTAATATTTGTACGCCTTAATGGCAAATTATAGAGCTCTAATTTCTTTATTTAAGATCTAATTTGTACCTATGTTTGACAAATATATGATTCTGATTCTGATTGTATCAATATTTCTTAGTTTCTCTAGATTCTTTGCATATTCTAGTTTGTGTGTGATTGATTGTAGACCTAATAATAAATAAATTAATTAATGTAGCTCGTATTTATATTTTCCTTAAAATATAACTATATTATAAAAATAAAAATACAAACTTTGAATAACATCCACTACATGACATTTGTAATCAAAAAAATTTCACAACTTTAATCATAATATTTTATTTCTAACAGTTTTTAGGATTGGTCCCGAGGGGCATTATAATTTAAGGTTCTATTTTGTCAACGCTTTATTAATGAGTTTAAGACACATGCATGATTCACATAAGTTTGAAATCAATATTTATGGCTAGATTTATTTTATTTAATTTTTTTGATATAGAACAACTTACAAAACATACATTATTACTACTTAGTTTGTTACAGTAGGGTTTCGTAAAAAAGGCTAAATGTTGTTTAAATTACAAGTTGTCACAGCATGCAAAGTAGACAAAATAAGTAAATTTAAATAACAGGGATAAAAGAGGCAAAAAATAATACTAATGAAATCACATGGGTAAATGCAACCATACAGACACGAGCACGGTAACTTACGTTAAGCTGTGCTAACTGTACTACTAGATTGAAGCCAGTATTTTACCTTCCCACCTAACAAAAAAAAACCGTCAACTGTACCTGTTCTTTGGTGGTGTTGGTGACATACAACATGTCGTTGATGACGCAGAAGCCGCCGTTTGTGTTGGGCACGATGACAAACGTGCGATGGAACGAACGCGTCGGGTTACCAGTAGTGGTCGTCTCTTTGAATATGCCGTTCATCGTCAGAACTATCATTGCGGGCTGTGGAACAAAATATAGTAAGCACGGCTTTATTTCATAAAATTTTGCTGTAGAAGAGTTTAATAGAAATTATTTAAAAAAATACTCCTATTTCATTTGATAATATTGCAAAATCATTGAAAGTATACCGTACATAAATATAAGTATTATTTATTAATAAATACTCACTGTAAACACAATGAGATCAACCGCGAAGCCCATTAGATCATGCGTGGTCTTAGGCAGGTCTGACAGGAATGATACAACTTGTAATCTTCCTGTGCGTAAATAACGTCTCCTCTGTTCCCTGTCTGTTACACGCATTATGTTCCGGCTGTTTGATATGTAAGATGTTAGTCTGAAACAATAAACATAAGATAACCTTAGATAAATCTGTCTTAGAAGTGTGTGGTGTCTGCCCCAGGATCTTGAGGCGAACCCTTATGAATCACTTTTAAATCCACTAAAATGATCAAATAAAGACTTAGAAGGCGGTTTTTTTTGTATTGTTTGGGGTACAACCCCCTATGATAGTAACTACTTATTTTCAGGGGAGGTCCGCTGCAAATTCTTATCCTCAATACTATAATGTAAGAATATAACATACCTGTTATTAGGCGAGTTTCTGCTATCATTGCTCAAGTAATTGGAAGCCATTGAGAGGCTGGCGTTTTCATGGTACGCCTCCAGCAATGGCTGGCGGGACTCAGAGTCGAATATGGCGAAGTACTGAGTGAGGAATTCTCGGACAAGGTCCTGGCCCGCGGGGTCCACTAAGAATGACTGTTGTCGGGGGGGTAGCGAAAGGTCTTCTGACACGTCGAAACCGATGGCCGGGGGTAGGTCTGCGCCGTCCTGTTTAGGTACGAGTAGTTAGTTGATTTGCAAGTAGGTGAGGATATGATGATATGGCCAAAATATGAAATCATCATCATTATTAGCCACACGCTGCTTAAAATGATAGTCTTTCCCCAAAGATTTCCAGACCAACCTTTTGGAAGCGAGCTACATTCAGCTTTAACCTTTTAGGTCCTCTGTCCATCTTGTAGGTGGACCAAAGTTTCTGAAGCTATACAAAAATACTTCAGTGGTCTAAAAATTAACCTTTTGGACAGAACACTTACCAATCTCACCAGCTTGGGGAACTTCTTCCGCACATCGCTGAAGATAACAAACATTATGGTAATGATGTCAGTAACAGACCATCTGAAACTCAGTTACTTTCTACTTGTATAAGTATATTAGCGAAACTTACTTGTGTATGTACTGGTATGGCTATTTTTTTTTACGTAAACAGATTTTTTAAAATTTCCAAATTATATTACATACCATTACATAAACACGGCTCGGTTCGCTAAAATAGCTATATCAAGACATAAATTGAGCAACACATTAATAACAATTTAATATCTCACCGCAAAACATAATGCCATCCAATAAGTACTTGATTTAAATACAAATGAAGGAAATTTCATTTTCATAGAGTTTGTTTAAAATGTAAGCAAAGCCTTGACTTAATATTTCACAAGCAGGTTGTATAACATACAACCAGCTTTCTTTTATTTGTTATTTCAACATCTTTTTTTTCAATCGAACCTCTATCTAAACTTAGACAAAACGGGAATAAATCAAAGAAATAACACATCAGTCTATACACATTTTAGCCAAATTCTATTAAAATGAAGGTTATATCCAAGATTTTTTTTGATTACGTCAATTTTCAATAAACGATCCCTTCGACGACCGATCTTAAACTTTGATCCAATCCCCAGAATGAACCAGTCAAAATAAGTCATTTGTATGCATGTCAAAATAAACTTTATTCTGATTGGTCCATTTTCGCGATGGATTGAAAAAGGGATTGGGATCGTTTATTGAAATCGCCAGTAAGTGGCACATAGCGGTAGAATATACATTGTATTGATTGCTTATTATATTTTCTGCCATACCATAATCACAATAATGGTGAGCACGAAAACTTGAATATGCAATTGCCACAAGCTGTGTTGGTCGCCAGATAATGATAGCAATCAATAAGAATATATGGAAATATCTTTAAATTTAGGAGTAAAAAAAGTAATAGGTGTGGAAGAAACAAATATAGTGCGCAAATAATCTCCTAAATTACAATAACATTCCGAAAAATCGAAACGATGCAATGACAGTTGAAATTGCAACAATCAATACTGGTTACTAAAATAAAAATCGTATAGAAAAGTTAAATTATAGAATAATATTTCTCTGTGCAATTTCAACTATAGATTAATTGTAACGATTCCTCTGAATGTGTATTGTCAGCAATAAATTGTTATTTTTGTGTTGCTATTTTACAGGCTCAAAAAGCAAGTTAGTTTTTTTTTTATACATGGAACAATGCTTTTAAGCACTCATTAATGGACATAGTTAACATGCGTGGATAACATTTATAACAATGAATGTAGAAAAATATTTACATAGTTTAACAGACACATAGATAAAATTACAAAATAAAACTTCTATGGATTTTCATTTTCTGCGTTTTTTTCAGTATACTTCAACTTTTAACACAGTCATTTATATTCCTATGGAAGTTTTACTTCAAATATATTTATTGCAATGTGTAAAACAGTTGGTTGCCAGGATAGAAAAATATAGGAACAAAACATCGGACAATAAAATTTCAATGTTTAAAACACAAAAACTAAATTGTGCTCCTATACCCATCATGGCGGACCTATAACAGAAAAAAAATGTTTTTGACACTTGAAATTATGGTGAAATGTTAGTGATGTTGCTTAATGTAAAATTTTTTGGACATTCTTCATACAATAAAATAATATACACAACATATTAATGTATGGTATCAACGCAATGCCATGTGATATTTTGACTATAATTGATATTTAAAACATTAATTACAAACTCGTAGTTTTCCGTCTTGCTTCGGCATTTGCTCATTTAGTTACAGTAATTTTATCAATTGTTCATTAATTTATAGCAGACAATGACTTTTACCTCAATTAATTACTTCCCTAACCTCTATCAGTTCTACAACCCTGCCATACCAACTCCTTCAGTGCTAACTATTTGTGACACTTTTTCACAGGATTTTTCACAACTTTTTCTCTATTCCATCATATTACCTGATATATATTTCGTGATCATGAAACCTTTTCACCAAAGGATTTCCATTGAGATACAGCTCGACGAGGGGCAGTGACTTCAGTGGGTCCAGAGAGCCGAGGAATGGAATCTGGTAATAAAATAAAATCATTTAGACATCAAAGTATGTTTTTTCTATAAATTTTTACAATATCCCTCAATGCCGTAATACCAGTATGTCCTATTATTAAAAACATCAATTGTAAGGTTAAAATTATAATCAGTATGAGCTTGTGAAGATATTCGAATGTTTTGTTAGAAGTAGATGCAGAAACTGCAGAATGGATTAGAATAAAAGGACATGTCCAAAAACGGGCCTGAACTTCTAAATAAGACAATTTATATATATTTAGATAGAACTCCTAAAACTAGCCTTTTGCAATAAATCGTTTAATTTTAATGACCTCCGATTTCGAGATTTATGTAATTTTGTTTGGCTTTAAAACTACACTTAATATGAACGTTTTAAAAAAGTTACGTATGAATGGAGGGGTTTAAAAATATTTTTTTAATGGATCCATGTTCCATATTTTGCCCCTTTAATATCCCTAAAGTTTGAGCTTGGTTAGATTTTGAGGCCCAGCACCCATACAAAAAGCGGACATCTCCTTTGGCACACTCATAAACCATCACCTGAATTAACATTTAATAGGCTACTTTATGTCCCGGAAAAGTCCATTTATTCCAGAAAGGTCATTCACACGAGTGAAGCCACTTGCAAAACCAAGTGGTCTATAAGATTATGGCATGACTGTTATTTATTATTTTAGACATATTAGTCATTGGTATTCCTAAGTGACATTAAACTAATGGGTAATATTTAACTTACGTAACTTAAGTAGCAATTATATGTATGAATCATACAGAAAATGACAATGCCATAAGGACATACCCTGTTGTCACCCATATATAAGATTTTCAGATTCTTGAACTTGGTGGACAATATCTTCAGGTGCTCAAGTCCGTGCAGCTTGTTGTCATTGAGGTTGAGAGCTTCGAGGTCCGGGATGTTTTCCGCGATGATGTCAATCGCCGCCAACATAATCATCGGACGGAATAATGCGCAGAATATGTCCGTCAGATCTGTATTACACAGGACACTCGGTAAATACAAGGATTTAGATAATAGTATTGTGAGTAATACAATACTTGTTTATATTCATGTAAGGTTAACTTTTTTTTTTTTTTTTATTGCATTGAATGACGAGACGAGCATGCCGTTCGCCTGATGGTAAGCGATACGACCACCCCTAAACAGTAGCAACACCATCCAGCACCTTGAATGACAAAGTACTGAGTGGCATTCCACTGCGCTCGTCATCCTGAGACATAAGATGTCAAGTCTCATTATGTCCAGTAGTTATACTGGCTACAATGTCCTTCAACCCGAAACACAACAGTGCATGCACACTGTTGCTTGGCGGTAGAAACAGACATTACGGTGGTACCCACCCAGACGGCCTCTTACATAATGAGAGACCTACCACCAGTACTTGTTGGAAACTTAATTTATGTTATAATACAAAATGCTAAAAGAGCTTACATACGTAAATTTTTTAGTACTTTTAGTTTCCAAATATGATAAAGACAGTAATTACCTGGATCTGCATGGAATTTGGTCAAATCCAATGCTTTTGTTGCAGCATTGTATCTTTTCGCCATTGTCAGTTTCATCCTCTCCTTCATATCAGCATCTATTGTGATGTTTGGTACTGCATTCCTCACAATCACCACTAGTTTGAAACCGTCAGACATTGTAATTTTTCTGTCTGCATGATACAGCTTCTCAGCAATTTTGACATCATCCACATAAAACACGGCAGCGTTACCATTGGTTTTGTAGTAATGTGGGATGAATATTTCAGGTGATATAAAACTCAGCAATGATCGTAACACCACATCCTTTTCATGTTTAGCTCCATACGGAATTATGATTTGGTACCAGGGGAGAATACCAGCAATGAACTTCCTTTTGACTACTCCATGATTGGCTCTCGGGGCTGGCGAGTTCATACGACCTCCACGGCCCCTGAAGGCGCTTTTCCGATACTGTCCTTGACCGCTAGTAGCGCCCATGTCAATATCATCGTCAAGTAGAAGTTTAGGATCATTCCATGAACGGAACTTGTTTTTGCCTTTACTTGTGCCAGGCTTGAAACTGACACGTCTTGTTGAGTTACTGTGGGTGCGGTCATCATGATCTGCAATAAGGAAAACATACTCTCCATAAAACACAACAATGTATCTATGAGAATCATATCCTGCACTATTTTCTGAGTATTAATAAAGAATCTGCAAGACTATGAGATAGGGTTATGATTTATGAAGCATATTCCTCTCATTCTCATACATATTTTTAGCAAAAATTTTAAGCTTCAAATATTATATAACGGAATTTAATTTCTATTGATAAAATCCTTATTATGTTGTGTAAGTAGTTTTAAGTTTATTTATTTTGTAAGGATTTTTTTTATGAAATTCTAAGATAAGTTGCAAGACCTAGCAGATGTGTTAATGGAATAATGTCTTGAAGGTTAAGGAGTCAGCCTTATCATTATACATCCTTCCTCTTCAGTCTAGTGTGCAGAAAAAATACACCCAACATCCAGTTCTAAAACCGGCTTTGAACATAAAGTAGGTATGCCACTATGGGGCTAGAAATTGTATAGATTATAAAATTATAACCGATACACCATCACAAAATAATTAATGGTCCTTTAATCTCCAGAACTTATATGATACAGAAATATCCCAATATGAACTATACTGTCATTTCGACATTGAGTTAATATGATACACTCATATTTACCTCTTTGCATTGATAAAAATCTTAAATGAATAACTAATATTTTCAAAACAAATCCTGGTAAAAAAAATCAGATTTTGATAATTTTGTAGTTTAGTTTGAATAAGGTGTGTTCGTTAGTGTATTTCTTACTGGAAGTATGATGCCGCTGCAACAAATTCTCTCAGAATAGTAGAAGTTACATTAGGGCGTATTAAATGAATATGACCTTTTTTTAATCTGAATGGCGATACAAGTAACAAAGCCAAATACGAAAAAAGCTTAAAAAAAACGACATTGCGATGGTATCTAGACAGCCCCTCGCATATGAGAGACCTACAACCATTTATTGTTCAAAACTAACACATTTTTATTTTACATTGGCAGTTAAAATAACTTATTTTCAAAGTGTAATATTCAAGAAGATAAGAATGTAGTTTCATTTAGTAACACAATATCAAAATGAACTGACTTTTGAAATAATCTGTGATAACTCACAGATCTTCTACCAACAGAGCCAGATATATATCCATGTCAACACCTATAAATAATTGTAATTATAGCAGTGTCGAAACTGTATAATATGTAATATGATATGTCTAGAATAGTTCATGTCATTTCCTGATTATCAATTTTGATTCTGCCTTGTCTTACCATAGAAAGTAGGGCAGTAAATGTGAGGGCACAAATTAGTTCCATTTATCTTATAAGGACTATCCTACACCTGCAAAATATTTACATATAAGGTTTTTTTTTATGGAATTGAATGACGAGACGAGTATGCCGTTCGCCTGATGGTAAGCGATACAACCACCCATAAATAGTAGCAACACCATCCAGCACCTTGAGTTACAAAGTACTGTATGGCATTCCACTACACTCGTCATCCTGAGACATAAGATGTTAAGTCTCACTATGTCCTGTAGTTACACTGGCTACAATGTTCTTCAAACCGAAACACAACAGTGCATGCACACTGCTGCTTGGCGGTAGAAATAGACATTGCGGTGGTACCCACCCAGACGGTCTCTTACATATGAGAGACCTACCACCAGTATAACATAAATATACATAAAAAAGTGGACGATAGCCTTGTTGGGAATGGAACGGTCTGCCGAGGCAATGTCCGGAGGTTCAAAACCCAAGGCACACACCTCTGACTTTTCGAAGTTACGTGTGTATTGTTTATCACTTTAATGGTGAAGGAAAACATCGTGAAACCTACATACCTGAGAATTCTCCATAAGAATTTCGAGGGTGTGTGAAGTCTGCCAACCCGCACTAGGCCAGCGTGGTGGACTAAGGCCTAACCCCTCTCAGTAGTAGTGGAGGCCCGTGCTCAGCAGTGGGCAGTATATAATACAGGGCTGATTGCATTGCATTGAATAAAATTATGGTACTCACCAAAATGATCATTGTCCTTCCAATTACGGTTCCTTGGGCCACCTCCGCGCTTAGGCATTGTGTATGCACAAGTTTAACTCTTCAACTGTTTTATCCTGCAATAAGACAAAAAAATTGGTACACCAAAACTTGAAAGCCATGTGAGTTATGTACTGTGGACCAATGTGACCTAACCAATGAACTTCGTTTGAAGTCTATAATGCATGGTCAATCCACAAATGATTTGGTACAACAAAAGATTCCTTGTGTACTTTAGGTTGATAGAGGAAAAAACAACACGTACAAACGTGTGAATAAATCAAGTTTTGGATATGATAACATAGGCATTGCATTGCATTTCTCATACCTACATTAATCAATCGTAACAATTTGTGAGAGTATAAAGCTAAGGAATTAACTGAAAACTTGAAATAACTATTGCTAAATAGTTAAGGTTACAGGAATGACGCAGCGCGCGCCATACGTGCGAAAACAGGATTCTGCAAAATTATTCCAGGTAAATAATGTACAAACTAACATACCAGTACGTAATAAGTGTGCAATTAATTTGAATGGAATTATTATCCCAATAGAATACAATTTCAATTTATGGATACTTATTATACTGCTTCCCTCAATATATTTTTTTAATAGAATTTTTGCGTCACTCATCAGCCGTCAGCGTGCGTCAAAACTGTCTGTGTGTCCACAGATTAAATATGAATTCAGTGTGACCAGATTTAAATTGAGGATCATGCTAGCTGCTCGGCAAAATTCTGTTAAATCTGCTAAATTATTGTTTTTGTTATAAATGCCATTATTCTGCTAATAAATTAACCCAAAGGATATGTCCAAAAACGGGCTTAAAATCCTAACCGAGATACTTTATAATCTATAATAGCTAGGGGAAAGTCTTTTCGCATATAGTATGTATAAACTTGTAATAAAATCTCTTTGGCTGTATTATTTATATCTGGCTGGTATTGATGACATTAAAATGATTATATTTCAAAAAAAGAAAGAAAATAATTCTTCTTCTTCTTTTTATTATGGCTTCCACCGATTAACTATCGGTGATTTCGCCAATGTCAAGTAATAATAGCAGATACAAAACAATAATTATAAATTCTTAGAAATAAAAAGTTGTCGCCATGTCAAAAAGAAAAAACCAAACAGTATCTAAAAAATGTAAAATGTCGAAAATAATTAAATGTTGGGGAGTTTTGGCGGGAACTTGGAAGTGTCATGAGGTGCTCTTGTTTTAATTCATTATTTTGGTGATACTTAGTGTTATATTGCTTAATTATGGTGGTATATTATCCGATATAGTTCTATTAAAGAGCTCAAATGAAGTGAATTGAAATAATCGTGCTAATCAAGTGTTTTTTTTGTTGCCGCCAAAACTCCTCGATAAAGTCTTGGTAAGGTAGCCACAGCTTTACTTCGACATACTACAGATAATAAAAAAGACAGCCCAAACTTGACATTGGCAAAATGTGAACACAAATGCCATTAAAAAAAAAAATTGTGTTTAGCTATTTTTCATTTTTTTTTTTTTTTGTGAAAATGATTGTAACTAATTAGGAAATACGATACATTTTAATATTTTTTTTTCTATTTATTTCCTGGGAGTTTTGTCACGAAGTTGACTATGCGACCCCCGTATGGTCTCAATACAAAGTAAAACTTCAAACAGCAAACTATATAGGCAGTCAATTACACATTTTTGCCAACAATCTTGCCTCGTTCGACATTAGTGCAGCAAGCAAGCTATTACATATGCCGACATTACAATTTGCATTAAGATGTAATTGCTGCCGCAGAGGCTCCGTTCGAATGCATTCCATTAACAGATGATAAACATCATCTATACGGTTACATAGTAAACATTTATCTGTGCCAGATTTACCCATCAAATATTTAAATTTGTTGGACGGCAAATGTCCAGAGCGCAGTCTTAAAAGAGCCATAACATCCTCTCTTTCAAATTTATCAAACCACGGATAACGAGGACGGTCAGATACTATTGTTTTATACCATATCCCCTTAAGTAAAAATGTAATTATAAAAGTGTAAAAATGCACATTAAACCTCGAAAAAAAAATGTGACGTTTATGGACCTAATGCAGTGTCAATTAGAGTAGCACAAAGTAGGTTTAAGCGTTTTCAATCCGGAAAGATGTCAAAGATGCACCTCGCTCTGGTCACCCTGTTACGGATAAAGCGGACGCCATTTTGAAAAAGTGGAGCAAGATCGGCTTATTAATATATTTTTTTCTACTAATATATTCTTTTTCATGGATAAAAGTCCTTCAGACCCCTACTTTGTTTTTTTTTAATCCTTAGTAGTACGTCGTAGTAAAGCAGCGACTACCTTGTCAAGACTTAATCGAGGAGTTTTGGCGGCAACAAAAATCACTTTATTAGCACAGTTATTTCAATTCACTTCATTTGAGCCCTTTAATAGAACTATATTGGATAATATACCACCATAATTATGCAATATAACACTAAGTATTACCAAAATAATGAATTAAGACACCTCATGACACTTCCAAGTTCCCGCCAAAACTCTAATATTAATATAATATGCGCGATGTTACCATCAAAGAACTATAATTACTACTTAAACTTATTATCATTTCAAGAGATAAATAGAGTTTACAAGGTATTAAAACAAAGTAGCTTGATGTGCCAAAAGCCAAATATTAGGGCTGTTTTTTCTAACACGTAAAAGTTGTCCACCAAATAAATTATTTCCAAGGTTATTATGAAATATAAATTAATGTGAAGGTAAGTACCTGTTTTCAAAGTATTCATTATGCAATTCACAGAAATAGCAATTGGTAGCGCCAGGTAGATGTTACCCTTTTTATATTCATATATTATGACAATTGCCTTTAAAAAACCTTAGTCTACCTCTATTTTTAGAAACTGGGGGTAATCACTTACGGCCTTATTCCAAAACGAAGTCTAACTTTAGTACCAGGCTTAAACTATGGAATAAAATAAATATTATTACAAAGCCGAGTTTATCGCTAGTCCGAGGATTATCTATGGTACTAAAGTTAAACCGCCCTGACCCCTAGTTTAACTCCAGTACTAACCTCAAAACGTTAAATATCAAGTCGCAATTGTGTTTTAAAATAATCAAATATCAACAAAAATATAAAAACGGACATAAATTCCCTTGATTTAAAGGATTTGGAAGTGTCGTAGTCGCGCGAATAATTTTTTATTAAGTGATGAAGATTTTCACTATAAATATACTCATACTCACGCCTTTTATCCCCGGAGAGGTAGGCAGAGGCACCACTAGTGCATCCACTTTTTGCAGTGCGTATTCCGTCCCATGATGTGATAGAGGGATGTGTATGGGGGCGACGAGCCTTTCGCCATATCGGACACAAATTCCAGGCTCCGGGCTGATACTGAATTTAAAACCCAATATCACTTTGCCCGACCCGGGGATCGAACCCGCGACCCCAGCATTGCACTCATACCGTAATACAACTACGCCACCGAGGCAGTCACGTTACTATTAGGTTATTTTTATTTAAAAGCATACAATTTGTGGGAGCAAAAAGAGTTCTCGGTCGTAATTAATTCGTACGTAACATAGCTTTATGTTTAACAGAGTGGTAAAAGAAAAAGCACCTCAGGTAAAATACACAAAATGTTCTGCATTCATTTGTATTTCACTTATTTTTAGTTTTCTTAATGACAAGTAGTTATATAATATCGCCAATTATAACGAAAATATGCACCATTCTATGATTTCGCCGTCATATGCACCGCCGCAAATGGTTAAAATATGCAAATGTATATAATCTAGTGATTACTATACGCCTCGACTCAACCTTACATAACGTCGCTACTTTGTCCAAAAAATATTTATTGCGTCATACTAAATCTACTAAAACAGTAAATATTTTCATAACTTTAAATTCTTACCATTGGTTGTCTTTGGTTCATACAAAGCCTAGGAGTTTTATGATTTTGTTTTTTTGGATGGTTTATTAAATATTACTATAATTGTATATTACTATAATAGATTAAAGTAAATACAATGTGTGTATTTAGTAATGAATATTTAACTTAATTAAATTCAAGTATTTTTATCAACTATACCAGTTATAAAAATGTTCATTTTCATTGTTCAAGACGCTTATGGAGTGAAGTGCGACCATAGCGCCGTAGTGGTTAGCATTTAAAAAAAAAGACCATAGACAAGATTCGTGCGCTTTTCGAGTCTGCCATGTTTTGTCCTATTTGTCGCGCTTGGTCAACGCGATCGCGTTTATCGTTACAAACTGTTATTTTCTGAATGCATTGCGGGCTGTGTTTTGTTTACAAATAGTGTAGTTACCGGTGTTATAATTATTCTAATAAACTATTGATCAGTCAATCACTTTTGATACTAGTGCGTGCGACGGTGTAGTTCGTATTTTATGAAATTCTATATTCGCTTGGTGGTTTACAACTGTCTCTACTCAGAGAAATTCCGTCGCAATAATCGAAACATTCTCAAAGCTAACTGTGATTTCGTAATATTTTGTCTGTTTCGTCTGTGACGCAACCCACGTGCACGTATTGTAACGAGCATCTCTGATCTCATGCACATTTGTTATTATTTTGTTCGCGAGTTCGATTGGTGCTGGTAGCAGTCGCAATCGGATCGACGAGGGGAAAACGCGGCGCGCTCGCTCGCTCGGGTCGCGTTCGATCGGAGCATTAATAAATACTTAGTCGTTTGATATTTGACAGTGATTTGTAATTTGTTGTGAATAATTTTGTGCGGAATAGTGTCATTGTGGGTGTGCAGTGGCAGTGTGTGCGTCCGCCGTCGGTAGTCAACACTCGGTGCAGCGCACAAGGCGCACACGGCGCACACGTGACTCGGGACGAGTGTTTAGGTGTCAGTGGTGTGTGGCTCGCGGGCGCTGCCACAGTCCGCCTGCAGTGCAGAGCGCGCGGCCGACGGGCGTCAGAGGTGAATCACCGGCGGGTGCCGTTTTGATCGTGCTTGTTTACCCGCGTGTGCATAAGTGCGTGGAGCGGAAGTGCAAGGCATGTGCGCCGCGCGTCGGCGCCGATGATACCGCCGTCCGAGGCGACGGCGTTCTAAGCCACAGTGTGTGTAAGCTATGTTCTTTGGGTTATGAGTGTGTGACAAAGTTATAGTGTGCTGAGGACACTGGAGCCCCTAGACGGAGTTGGGCCCGCCGGGGCGGCCCTGGTGCTTCTCGGGGCTCCTCACGAAGGCAAAATGGCAGCGTGGAACCGTCACCACCATTTCATGCTCATGGACGAGAATGCCAAAAATAAATGTAAGTATACACAACATACAAATATTACTCTTCAGATCTTTATTATGAAGTTATGTTTATACACAACACATGTGGAAATCATCACAAAAGGACAGTACTTGTTGATTCCAACATACTGACATCATGTACATCATCAAAACAATAATATAAACTACCAGATGACATTTTATGGACAGTTGGATGTTTATTTGAGGACACTTTCAATGGAATTAAAATATTGTCAACTAATTCACAAGATATATTTTATATAATATTAATCACATGAAATGATAAATTACTAAAATATTGTGTCTGTCCTTAAAAACATTAAGTTAATCCTTACATTTTTGAGTTTTTTATGATATAATAGATCAAGTGATTTCATAAAATTTTCTGATGTTCAAACAAACCGTGATATTTACAATTTTCAAATACTTTTATAACAACATAATCTACATTTAGAATAGCAAGTACTTAAACATTATTTTCTATACTTTCAATATTTATTTGAACAATAGAAAAAATAAACACATGTTTGGTAAAATTGGATAATTAAGACATGTTTACATGCAAAATAAAGGACAGGCAATAAAGTTTTGTTCCTTCATGGACTAAAAAAGATCAATGTCTTCTTCTTTTAAAAATGGCTCCACCGTAAGATCAATGTCATGGTGAGGCTCAAATGACATAGATCTACCAATTAAATAAATAAAGATCAGCCTGTACAGTGTACACCCTTTCCAAAATAATGATTTTCAAAAGTAACGAAATGTTGCATAATTTTTTAAATAGGACGATGGAGTGGGAAGAACTGTTTTTTCTAAAAATAAATAACCCTATAAATAGTAAACATAACCATTTTAATAGATGTGACCGTTCAGTTGACATGGCAGCTAATTGATCTCTTTGAAGTAAGCTGCCACCCCTGTTATGGCACTAAAGCAGGACCTCCCTCGACTTACATGTAGTTGATTCATTAAACACAATATAATTTTCCATTCTATCACCTCCTTTGTTGACACAGCATGCAAGTGCAGCCAGATAGGACCTATGGGGCTACATTATTGAATGCACACATCCCTCTATAAACTAACCTGTGTTCGCACATCCTGCCCCAAATCCCTTTGACCTCATTTGGTGTTGTTATTTATGTTGTTTTGTGAAAATTCTTAAAGTTGAAATTGCATGAAACATGTGTTTTTGATATTTTTAAATGCAATGATTGAAGAGGCAGTCTCTTCAAAAGTTGCATTTAAAAAAAATACCGACAGACTGCCTCGGTGGCATAGTTGTATTACGGTACGACTGCAATCGCGGGGTCTCGATGTCCGGGTCGGGCATAGTGATATTGGGTTTTTCTATTCAGTATCCGTCCAGAGTCTGAAATTTGTGCCTGATATGGCGATAGGCTCGCCCCCTATCACATCATAGGACGGTATACGCAAGGCGAAAAGTGGGTGCACATAGGTGCGCCTCTGCCTACCCCTTCGGGGATAAAAAGGCGCGAGTGTGTGTGTGTGTATAAGGATTCAAGAAATAGATAATTTCTACCTTGTGGTTTTGTATCTGTCGTAGCCGCCTTCGCGCTTCTAGCATTTATAAAGATGCTGTTTTTAAGAAGAATTTTGTGTTGAGGGTAACGTGGGGAGAATTTTGATCGGTCCATATAACCGCGACCCTCTAACTGGTAAACGCGCGGCGTACGACCTCGCCAACCTTTAACCTAATTCTGCGTCCCCACTCGCAGATGGGCGGCTTGCATTGACACTTTTATTGGATAACGTGAGTTTAAGCTATGCCACGGGTCGAGGGCCTCTGCCCCAACGTGATATTATATCGCCGAATTTATAGGTTACATGGATCCCATGTGCTACTCCCTAAATAACGAAACAGAACAATTCTTATAATATAACTTGATAGAAACGTCCATAATTATATTATAATAGTTGTCATTGTTCATTCGTGCTTCGTTCGAATGCAGGTCGACATCAAACTGTTAAACCTATATTTTATTTAATTTTCCGGTGAAGCCCGACGGCTCTCGGCTCCCACGCTTTTGGCATGGAGATCGTTGCATTCGCCATTTCTAAATAACACAAAGATAATGCTCGTAATACCCAGTTTCTGAGAAATCTGGGGCACGGTCTTTGTATTTTGATACAATTGAACGATTCCATTAAGTTGCGTATGAAACTCATACATATAGTGTTTGAAGTTTCTACTTACTCTTTAATAACATGATGAATGGACCAAAAATGTATTGATTGTGATATCTCCAGGGATATCGAACGATGTTCTAAGAAATACTGTCACACAGTGTTTTAAAGTTATGATTCTACCCCAATATATGTATGTTCGACCATGTCACAAAATGAAAGTAAGTCGCCTACCTTGGCATCTGTTTATGTTCGCTCGTATGTAATCGCTCTTAGTCAATAACAGCGCCGGGGCTTTCCCCATCTACGTCGGTCAATACATGCTCTTCTCCTATAAGGATAACCATAGGTCTAGGCGGTAAATTTTCTAACAATCTCTTTGAAATTCATGAATGCCGAATAAACATGCTAATTTAACCCGCAATGGTTGGGGAAACATAATTTTAGTTGAATAAATTAGTACAGAAGTTTTTTTTGTCGTGAGGGTTCACGACAAAAAAAAATGTAAGTGGAGCGAGCTGTTTACAAAAAAATCGGGTGCTTCGAAACGTCGTTACAAAATTGTAATACACAGCGGTTTCGCGGGCGGAGAGCCGAGTGCCAAATATTTACGGTGATCGTTTGTGCCGGAACCAACGGCGGACTGGCATTTTTTCCGCCGCGATCAACTTTCATTGAGTGTCTGAAAGCTGTTGCTAGGCGGATGCTGGCCTCGCGGTACACTGTCATTAAAGCCAAACGTTCGTGCACCGCCGTCATGTAGATTATATCGTGCTCTTTGGAAAGTGCTTACTTTAGTTTACTTTTGTACTTGTACGTTTTCTTGTATTCGTTTGTGCAATAAATTGATTTTTTACGTAATAATGCTATTATCACGATTCCGACGTCCGGAACTGTGTTAAGTCCCTATCTAAGTTTATGTGATGTAAAAAATAATAAGAATATGACAAAGTTTATAACATAAATGTCGTTGTCTATATTAAAAAAATGCAATACTCTGATTAGAAATATGTGGGTCGCAATGAAGTGTTTTGAGCACGGCAAGGTAACATAGCGGTGATTAAGTACGGCGAGCGGTGTGGCGGTCGCGTCAAGACTTTGTGGAAGCGGAGAACGCCTCACGAGTCACGCCAGCCGGTGAATGGTCACCTTTCTCCGACACACAGTCTGGACGACTTCGTTACGACCAGTGAATGAATTTCACATTGGAATGCGGAACGACGATTTATCGTAGACCCACCAAAATTGTCTGTAGACACTGACGCATTGTGCCAGTGAAATTGTTTCTATTAATGAGAAATTTCTCATCCGCTAGAGTTGTTACCAAATATTTGGTTTTTGCCGTTTGTTCTCCGACACAGATGATGTTAATGAGTTTCAATTATTCTGTAAATGGATTTAATAATTGTTTACTTTGATTATAATTAAATAAGATTAACATGGTTTGTGTCGTAACGAAACCAATAAATTAATCAGTAGTTGATTACAACACCTAAATTGGCTAAATTACCTGCTTTTTAGTGACAAAATTCTTAAACACATATTTATTAATTGATCATTAAAAGTGAGTAATCAATAATTAAAACTAAGTCGATTATTCCATTCGCTATCGTTTAGCAGCTGTAGAATATTTGTCGTAATTATTTACATGGACAGTAGGCAGAACACGCGTGAGCAAGTGTACTTAGTGTGTGCATTTAGGTGCCTACGCCAAGTGTGGTGATAGTGGACCATTAGAAGTGCTGCCTACCCATTCAAGTGGGTAAAGATTTCACCAGGCTGGTGGTGACTCTCGGCTTCTCGTTCCATTGTATCTGCGGCGACGACGGACGATTTCATTGCGCACCAACAATTTGCATTTAAATTGGATTAAGTCTCGACTTAAATACATCATGCGCTGTGCATGCCTGAAACCGTTCTATTGAAAACTTTATTAATTTCTAATGTAATTTATTTGAAGGTGATGTGGCAAATTAAATGTATTTTTAAATATGATAATATGGTGCGAAGTTGCCGAAGTGTGACGAGCTAGCCCTAAAGTGCCCCTCGGTGTCATCGACCGGCCGCTAAGGTTTTTGCGCGTCCAACGGTTCTGTTATTTTAATAATTGAATGAGTATGGAAAGCATAAGACTTAACGGTATACGGACAGATGTATGACGCTTATTCGAGATTTTCAATGAAGTAGGTAGCACGCTCTTAAACTCTTACATACTTTTGAATTTGGGTGGCGGAGATCACTATTTGTCATATGATTTGTCACACAAGATTATATGTTATTGACGTTAGCGCGTCGGTAACGACAGCAGTTCTTCAACTATTATCTTCGCAGATTACTTTATATCTTAATTTAAACCAACAACTCCTTTATGAGCAGTTTGTTTCTTTATTTTCGCGACCTTCACATTCGAGTGTTCATTGCCCTTACTCGACTTCCTGTTCGAGACCTTTCAAGAGCAAACAAAATTTATCGCCTTTTAATGTATATTAAAACGCGGCCATTTTCAAAACCAACATTAATATTCAGAAAATACATGTTGTTTCGCACGTTTGTGTCGCGAAATATAAACCTTGCCGATTCTAAGAAACGGAGATAGTGACGTAAGTGGAATTTTATCGGAACCTGATAGGGCTGAGAAGTGAAACGTCAGATGCGTCATGGTTATTTATGAAGTTTGTAAAATGTTAACAATGAGGTCCGGTGGTGAGTGGTGTGTTCGTGCGCCGCTGGTCGCACATCCCCATCGGGCCCCCGCGTCGATGACCGCCGGCGGTTTTTGCACATGAAGCCACAACGGTGGACGCCTGCACAATCTAGAGCGACACACTTATCTCGCTTGGATGCTGGACAATGGTTCCACTCTTTAGATGTAGCGGAAATGTTTGACGAATTTGCTTAGCTCGGTGAGAAACTTTCAAATCGTTCGTTTTTTAGCACACCATTTGTGCCACCATCACCGTCGGTTATAACCGCGGCAATTTTATAACTTGTGATCACAAACATTGCGAATATTATATAATATGACTGGTTTTCGGAAGGTTTCACAGGTTACACCTGGTTAATTATGTTACAGAAATAGAGTTATATTAATCAACAGCTAGCTGTGCGTCTAGCGAAATTACTTATAATATACTTTCCCTTTGTAAATAATGAAACAGTCTAATAAATCAGAACCGACAATTTTAGTTAAGGCATTTTAGGTACTTGAATTATCTTGAGCCCTGTTAGATTTTAATTGTAACAATTCTGTTTTAATCTGTTTTATGTATATCAATAGTACACATTACTTTTACGCATTGTTTACATTTGTGGTTTATTCGCAATAACTTATTACTGAAACAAGATTACTTTTACTTAGAACTAACGAATAAGTCATTACCTAGTATAAGTGTAAGGCAAATGTAATGCACTAACTATACCTAACAATTATTATCCCATGCGGTAAATACTTCTGTGTTTCTTCTAAAATTTTATACTATCAAAATATAATAATTTAATACAATTTTTATATTTAAAAAAAATATTGAGCACGCTAAAGGAAATGGAGGATTGTCAAGCGAGCCACACACCCTGAAGTGACGACCACGACCACTCTGCCAAGTGTGTAACGATTAAGAAGGAAAGGAAATGGTAGTCATTATAAGCATAAATCATGTTGGTCGCACGTTGCACGAGGACACGACGTGGTAGCACGCGGTGTGGCGCGACGTAGACTGTGTGGAGTGCACGCGTACTGTGGCAGAGGTGGCGGACGAGCGTTGGACGAGTGGCCACCGCTCAACTCACAAGCGGCGACGATAACGGCGCGGGCGCGGTGTTTTCGCGCACGTTTCGCCCCCGCGCGGGCCCCGGGTGAACGGCCAGACAGGCGGGCGGCCGGCCGTTAAACCTGCCGCGGACCCGTCCTGCGGCCCCGTTGGCCTCGCGCCGCTACCATCTGCTGTCACTTGCGACCAATTCTCCAGCGCGACCACCAAATGCAAAGCACATCAAAAACACTACTGATGCTTAATCACTACTCGAAATATACACTACTGAAATATTTTTTTTTACATTTAACACTATATAATATATATATTTAATATATATATTTATCAATTTGTTTATGAATGAAGCGTATTTTAGGCAATTATTCATTATTTTCCTAAGAGCACGGGGGCTTTAAAGCATTTGCAAATTTTGTTTTTTTGAAATAATTAATATTGTTGCTTAAAAAAACACACATGTATTTATGTCATTTAATTAAGTACACCTGCTAGTATATTTATTAGATTTATCATTTTGAAGTTACCAGTATTGCACAGTTTTTAGTCCCGCAGTCTCTCGATTAAGTTTGCCGCCAAATGAGGCGCCTCAATGATAATAAAATTCGTATCATGTTTAATTCATAATATAAATGCTTTATAATTTATTTTTAAACACTACACTGAACGTCATTGAGAGGAGCGTTTATTTACATCAAACATTAAAAGGAATTTGATAATGATATCTAGTATCGTTGGCTGTTGCCATGACATTTGATAAATTTAGTGACTGCGATACATTATGTAATTCAGTTTTTTAGCACTTACGAATATAATAGAATTATATTATATTCAGACACTCGTTCTTGAACTATGATTTTTTTCTAACATGACGTCTCGAGTGGCGCAGAGACGTCGGCTTACGCAAGAGAACTAAGTACTAAATTACTTATTTTTACGACCAACTTCGCCATCTTTTATGCCGCAAACGAAGGCCAATCTCATTGATTTAACGAGAAACCTAAGCGTTGCTTTAGATTGGTATAAAACAATATTTAAGTTAGTCCAATTAAAACTTAATATTCTTTTTATTTTAGTAAAATAAGAGGACTTTTAAAATTTACTCGTACTTCGCTATCCGAAATCTATATTATATAGATTAGAGATATTATATAGGGTAGAGACTTTCTTATTATATTTTTTTAGAAGGGTACGTAGATGTTAAAATGAGGATAGATTCCAATAATAATTAGGGGATATTATTAATATGTTTCATAAATTCCGAATCTTATTCAAATTGCCTTTTAAGTCCTTTATTAGGTCGAATCATTGATGTATTCCGTCCTATTTTTCCTGCGCTTCGTAGCTCGAGCCAAGGTGATGCAAATGTGGCTCCGGCGACTTGCCTCTGTTTGTGCGACCACACTCCGCGCCACTATGAAAATCTACTAGATGCATTATTCTTGTGGCTAAGTGCTTAATAGAATACTCGCTGAATTATTCACCAACCGAAGACGGCTAATAAAAGCGTGCTCGACAAGATGGTGACGGTCGATATGTAAAGAGATGAGATCTATTCAGGAATAATATCGCGGTTGTTTACGGTGCGGCTCTCGGTGGGATTGCGTCGCGGTGCGGCGCGACGGCCGCCAGTTTGCCCGCAGCTCAGACGGACGGGCCGGGCCGTACACAGGTGGGATGGAGCGAACGTCTACGTCGGTGCTTTTTCATTCTTTGTTTGCGTCGAGGATTTGCATACAATCGGAGAAATTGCGTGGCTAGCAGCAGCCGGGGGAAAAAAAGGGATTCGTGTAGTTTTATGCACATGACTGTTCGAACTGCGGGCGCCGTATTTCCCTCCTTCTTAACATTTGTCACTTGTTCCTTTCTGTTTGCTGAGGTTTTACTTTAAAATGTGATTTTTTTTAAATGAAACCTGCTTATCACTTATAAAACAAAGGAACTCCGTCAATTCCATCATTAGTTTTTTTTGCACATTTACATAAAACTATAATTGAAACAGCACCAATAGGTAAAGTGACTCTCCATAAACACTACGCTGTCTCAGACATAGCTTAGCTTGGCATGCTCAGATTCTATATCATCCTTTTTCGAAGCATCGCAGAATTTAGAGGAATAACTAGGTAATAATGAGATGTAGAGTCGTTTGCAAGGCCGAGTTCTTCCTAACTAGAATTCTGGTTCGCTTTGAGTTTTCCTTTTATGAAAGTAACTATAATACCTGTAACCACTGTTGATAATAATTATAATATTATGTATGTGCATATAACAGTCAATATAGAAATATTAAATTGTTTTGGTGTTTTAGCTTTTTAGTAAATTAATTTTAAACTCATAAATGACTTTACTGCCTCGGTGGCGTATTTGTATAATGATTACGGTACGACTGCAATGCTGGGGTTCGATCCCCGGATCGGGCAAAGTGATATTGGATTTTTCTATTCAGTATCAGCCCGGAGTCTGGGATTTGTGCCCGATATGGCGATAGGCTCGCCCCCTACCACATCATGGGACGGAATACGCACGGCGAAAAGTAGGTGCAACTAGTTGCGCCTCCGCCTACCCTTTCGGGGACAAAAGGCGTGAGTGTATGTAATGTATGTATGTAAGTGTAAATTATTTTTCTATTTACATGTAAGATAAACTTAGGCGCATTAACACAATATAATATTGTATACTAGCGGTTGCTCGCGGCTTAGCCCGCATGAGAGTTTTTCTGAGATAAAAGTCTCGCTATGTATTTTCCCGGGATAAAAGGTAAAGCCATCAAAATTCCATCGAAATCCGTTCGGTAGTTTTTAAGTTTATTGCATTCAGACAGATGCGGCGGGGGAATTAGTTTTATATAATATGTCGTAATGAAACTTGCTAATTAATAGTTTAATTATTATTAAAGAAACATAAGTAAATTATACAAGAGTAAACACTAGGCAGGGTCCTGACTCCTGACATTGTAACTTGAGATAGGACAGGTATTATAGTGGTTCGATTTCAAAGATTTTCTTCAAACAGTTGGCCATTTTTTTAAGTAAAAACTTTGCCTCCAACGTAGGGTTGAATACATATTCAGAATCTTAAGTAGAATTCTATTATACAGAATGTGTAGAATGGGTATTATGTGAATAGGGTATACCAGTATCCTTACTTTAAAAGTAGTTTTTTTTTTAAATATGCTACTCGGTGGGTGGTATAAAGAGAAATGTAAAGCGACACATTTAATAATAAATTGCAATGCGATAATCGCGCGTCTCTCGGAACTGCTCGGAGCGATAAGTGACTGTTGAGCGTAGCGTTGTGTTTGTCATCAGAATCACGTGGCCTTCCGGCAGGTTATTACCAGTCGACTTTGGTTTCGCGCGTTAGTTGTGGCGGGCTGGCCGCGCCGGCATAGCGTCCTTATCGGCGCACACGTTAACTATCGTATCAACATCGCCACGTGTATAAACATTGTTTCACAACAATAACAAGTGACGCGGACAAGGACGGGTCGCGTCGTCGGTTGCCGGCTGCGGGCTGCGACGGCACACCGCTTGCCGCCAGATTGATTGTTCAGCTACGTTTTATGCGCGTCGACGCAAAAAAGCAAGATGCCCGGCCGGAGGCCGCTGCGCCACTTGAAAAAACATGACATGTCTTATTGATTTGCATTCGTTGCGAATAATGACATACAGCGTGCCTCCGCTTTCGGTGATTCTGTACATTGACAAACCGTCAAATTGTTATAAGATAGTGCGGTGACATATTACAGTGAAGTGAATAGTGATGCTGCCAACGGCCGATACTGACATGTTTGATTATCTGGAAAGTGAATCTGATCGCCGTAAGTTTTACGATTGTAATGCCTCGCTAGGTTCTCCGGTGACATTGGCGCTTGTAATGCCTCAAGGAGATCGCCTTAATGGATTCCCCGAAGTCTCGTAGACTCAAGAATTGCGCAGTTACATCGAACTGCGAGCATCCATACGATTAACTTAAACTTCCATGTCATGGTTTCAAACCGGCCTTGTACTCGATAATACTAAATTAAGGTACTTTGAGCATGCCGCTGACGAATTGATTGACTTGTGTCTTGTAATGAAAAATTTGTAATTTCGGTGATTAATATGTCATGTAATTTGTATTGACTACAATCAAGCACAATAACCTCAGAATCTAGAAAGTTCATTAATCTCCTTCATTATGCATAAAATAAATCATGAATTTTATCAAGTTTCGTCATTTAAAATACTTATTGCGCATAACAATCTATAGTCGTGCTCAACTTTGGTGCCGTAATCCTTTTGAATTAAAAGAAAATCATACATACATAGCGAAGTGTTCAAATAATGTTCACTTCGGAATTGCAGTTGCAATTCGTAAATGGCGAACGTTGGTTTGTTGCACCTCCCACGCTAATATACCGGCTAGTCGCATTCCACGCATACCTAGCACAGGTTGTCGGCACGGCGGCCGGTTCCGAACGGCCCGCGGTGACGTAGCGCGGTGCTACGCGGACGATGCCTCCGTCACGCACTCCCCTCCCACATGCCCCGCATAGGTACTCGCAGATCCCCTTGCACATTTCAACCCGGTTCCTATTATCCTGAAGCCTACAGGGTACTATGAAACAAGTTATATTATCGTCACCGCACGGATTTCTTCACTGTGCCATGAATCGCTATTATTCTTCATTATTTATTTTAATAACTCATGGAAAGCCCGCCATTGTCATTCGCTCCGAGGGTTTTGTTTCGGGATTAGTCAAAGTGCGTACATCGAGTTTAAAGCCGATGTAGGGATTAATGTCGATGCGATATTCTTATAATTATAACGTCTACATCCTTTGTCTTGAGCCCGTATTTTTTTTAACGTCGGGCTCATTTATATTTAGACCAACTTTGTTAGATATTACTCTACATAATCGAGGTGTAAATTGTATGTATTTTTCCTAACAAACGAATAGATATTAGTTAAATATGGTATTCGTAAATATAATACTGTTAGCGCAAACGGCAGATAAACATACCTGCAGAGACAGCATCTCGTTACAGCGCGGAACTGACAAGAATGTTTATAAATGGTAATCAGCGGATGCGGCCTGATTTTCAATCGCTGCGCCGTCGTACGATGTACGTCCATTCAACTAGTCGTCCGCACTTATCCGGATGTTGATAATTTTAGCGCATTTATGTGAGCCACACGAATGTTATTGGATTAACGATTCTGACATCAATCTGGTGCGCGCCACATGTTATTGGAACTGTGAATTGGCATTTTGATTGTAGGGTAGCAAATTAGACTATATCAAGACTGACTTGTCTAAAAGAATATAGTCCTCAGGAGTGATCGGAGTAAATGAATCAATAGACAGTTCTAATTTGTAAATTGATGACGTTGTTTTGTCATATAGCAAAAATGGTGCAAATAAAAAATATTTTACCTGCTTTTAGGTCCTTAGTTTTTTCTTCAAATTGTACGGTTTTCTAAAATCATTATAATAATATATTTTATTCAATCGAGTATTTGATTATTTTGCAAAATCTTCTCTATTTCCACCATAGATTAAAGTTATTATATTAAGATATAAATTAATCTTAATCACACAAATAATTTAGTAATATTGTAAATCTTCGTTGAAGAAAGTGATATTCGAATAATTCTTGCATTGTTGAATTGAGTACTCATAATGATTGGTCGAAATTAAATTCAATTTCTCATTCAATCAACTTTAATCAATAAATTCTTGGAGTAGGTATAAACATAAAGGTTCTTCTTCAGACTCTTCAGTCGAGTATTTTTTTTTTAAATGTAGGTACAATGTTGTAATCGAGATATAGACGCAAGAAGTTGCGTCTACAAACCTTTGTTAATATCTCTGCCAAAAATATAATTTAATATTGCACAATGTTCAAATAAATATTTCACATATTATATTTAAATATCAGACCAGTAACCAATGGTTATTTCTGGAACGTTTTTATTATACTCCATGATTGCCATCACGATGACCTCAAATATTTTCGACGTATAAAAAACACGATAAAGTTTATCAAAACAAAAACGAACTCAGTCGAAATATTATATTCCGTACAGATTTTGGACTGGGAAAATATGTGATTTGCACATAACATGTTTCACAACTAACTACGCAATTACATGTTGTGCGGTACACGTGTGTGTATGAGACTATGTGCAGCGATAACACATCGAAGCGCGCGTGCATTGCGCATGCCACATGATAATACACCGCCAGTGTGGACGCTACATCACCGTCATGCGACTTGGTGACCAACGAAAATCACTTCGTAAATAAATAAATAAAACATATTACTATAGACTCACATAGACAAATAGAGACCATAATGGAAAAGGTAAAAATTGTGTGAACAATCATGTACAGTCAGCCACATAAGTAGTTGAACAAATTGAAAACTTCAAAACTCCTATACACTTTTGTGTTCTTTCCAATTTTTATTTTCTCTTCACAAAAATACAATAAAGCAAAAAAAAAAATCAAGTCAAACGCGTAAATGCTATTTGAAAATTTTAACTTGTTCAGCTACTTATGTGGCTGACTGTACTCGATTCCATTTTACGTATCGCTGATTTTTGTTTCTGATTCCAAGTAGTAGTATTTCAGCACTATTATTTTCCGGTGTGTAGGATATTGTAATTTGTTAGACATTATAGGATCAAACACATAAGCGATATATAGAAAAAAAGCGCAGTGGTCACTCGGACAACGATTTTTACTTCCTATAAGACAAGCTACTTGCTCTCAAGTCCCCTGACTTCGCTCATTCAAAAGGGACTACCGCTAACAAGTATAGCTTCCATCTTACCAAAAATTTCGTTAGCAATATCTCAAGACAGATGTTTACAAATATACAAGATTAAATCTATTTAAACACCTTATTAAGAAGACACCTGTACGAAACTCGGCACACGTGAGTGGTAACGTTATTTTTTCGTTAATCACTCCCAAATTAGTTCCAATTTAAATGAATATCTGCGCTGGTAATGAAAGTTTGTGAGACGTTCAACAAACTTTTGGCTGAGTGTAAGTCGGCGGCGAACACCAAACGTCGGTGTTTTATTATGAAATGTCACGTTGTGCCAGACGGTACATAAATAAGACTGAATTAACTTGTCTGCGACCTCTGGATTCTACACGATAAAGTTCGCGTTTACACCTCGGATTACGGGTGATATCGCAACTTTCACTCGTTGTCACCAAATTAAAACAATGACAAAGATAACAATCTCGCCCGGCGAAACATTTTCACATTATCACATCGTCTTTTTGTGTCTAATTAATTTAATACGTTTTATTAGCGTGCAAAGCGATTGCCGTTTTCCATGAAACGAAATTCGCGTGCGTGTACCACTACACGTCACTCACCTCGTGTCACGGAGAAATTACATTTTTCAATGTAAACATGCTTGTACTAATTATATGAAATCGTCAATACAATATGTATACCCATGAGATTAATAATCGAGTTTTATTGACACGTCTTCAGCGCAAGTTAGTAAACGCGGCATTTGCCTCGTTATTGTTTCCCATTCAATGAATAAATCATCACCAACACTATGAGAGCGAATGGGTTTATTTTAAATATTTCATGAAGGTGTTGAATATTTTACGCGTAAAAAGTCAGCAAGTGAGACGGCAACGATCCCATCACAAGTTTCAGACATGTCAAAGCATCCCCAAGAGTGCGGCCGATGTGAGAACTTGCTCGTTTTGATACTTAGCGACTTGTTCCACGGTTTTCGTGTAACAAGCCGAGATTCTTACAAGCAACTTAACATGCAATAAAGTTTCTACAAGGTGTGGGTACCTAGTTTCAATGATGCCGACCGAGATCTTTGCTCTTGTTGGATATTTTTGTTCCCATTTGAATTTGTATTCGCTTTTATACTTTTTACTTGGTTATTTAAATGAAAGCTACTCATTTTAAAAATACCCGAACCGAACTCCGGACCAGGGAGATGAAAATACTTCATTGGCGGTCCCCCGACGCGACGACGCTTGGGTCAAAATATGACTGGGTGCTTAAACGACAAAGACTTTTATTTTTTGTCTTTTTAGAGGATTTTTGTGTCGGGGGTTATTATAATTTTTATTATATTATGTATTGTTAAATTTTTCTCAAGAAACTTATGAATAAATATTAATTTATATTTCTTGCTTACTCGACGAGATTTCTAACTCTCCAGGCCATTAAAAATATCAATTTATATGGACTAAATAAATATAACTTACTATTTATCAATTTTATTTATAGTCAGTTTCTATTTTCTAATATATTTTTTTTAATACATTCGTTAAATATTATGGGTTTAGTTGCTTTGTCGAATTATTAACAATATAATCGATTTTCGATAGCTGGTCGTAAAGACGGAGCGATGACGTTGGCCATACGAGTCACGCCGTGATTCATTCACCTCCAAATATAA
The DNA here is from genome assembly GCA_947568825.1 of Sphinx pinastri. Lineage (NCBI taxonomy): Eukaryota > Metazoa > Arthropoda > Insecta > Lepidoptera > Sphingidae > Sphinx > Sphinx pinastri. The sequence goes on along the minus strand of OX387630.1, from coordinate 4,796,281 downwards.
GGTATTTGGGACCGGCGCGGCGTGGGCGGCGATCAGGTGAATAAGGCTCGTTCACACGGCAATTTGGACTTATTATATCTCATTGATTGAGATGCTCCGTCCGCCCGGTGTAGCGATTTATAAACGACCGTGTTTAATGACTGGGATTCTGGAAAACTGACGCGTATGATTTTATTGATGTCCATTCTTGGACCTAAGCATTAATAGCTTAAATACACTTTATTGCCTTAGCTGAGGTCTTAGATCAGATTGCTCGATCTAATCTCCGTAACGGCTGTACTTATTTTACTGGCATACCTAGATCGATAATTAATATAAATACCTACACATAACGAAAGCTAATACTACGATTGATGATTACATAATTTTTGAGCGACATATTGTTTAAGAAATTTCACGGCTTAAAACATAGAGGATAAAGGTGATCTAATAATTTTGCAATAGAAGTAAAGTGTTGTGTTTGTTGTTGCAGTGGGCGTGGTTGGCGGCGGGATGCCGGAGGTGGCCGCCGGCGAGAGGCGGCAAGGGCCGCTCTACGGCAGACTGGTCGCCGAAGACCAGCTCCCGACCATGAGCGCGCCGTCTGACATTCAGGTGAGCGCCGCCGTGCGCAACCCTCGAGCTTTCTGCTGCTTCCGTACCCCGGCCCAGGTAAATGATGCACGAGGCAGTTTGCTGGGACTCAAACCCTGCACCATCGAACAACCTGTCGCTGTGATAAAAGCTGGGGCCGCGCGGTACTTCTCAGGAGCATCCAAACGCATCCGGGAAACGACTCGCTCCATCAGCTTTGTTCTTTATGTATGGGCGTTAATTATAAAACCTCAATAAGCACACAACTTGACCTTGGATATTCGTGTACGCGGGGCGAAATTAAATTTACTAATAAATGCACCACTAGGTCGGCGTGTGCATAAAGCTAAAGTTTCTTAAACCCGTGACCTGCGTGCGCCACACCTATTGTTTTATTAAAAGAGTCATTAACCACGCGCGTCTAGACATTACGCGCAAGTAAATAAATTAGTCGGTGAAGTGCCACTAATTACCTACTACAAGTGAGCTCTCTTTCACTGAAACATTGACGTATTTAGTGTTGAATACGGACAAGCAGCGATCGATAGACGGCTCGTATCCCTCGTCTAGACTGGGTTAATTAACAAATGTATCCGACTACTGTTCCTCGTTCGAAAAGATTCGGTTTCCTCGTTATTGTCAAAGTTAACTTGTTTCAATAGTCACAAACTTTGTTAGATAATCTCTTATATTGCCACGGTCAAGTGTGTTTATGTTGGTTTTTAATATTTTTGTTACGGTACAAATATCGCGTTAAGTTTCGCTCCAGGTGCGAGCCGATTGTTGGACATGTTCACGACTCCTTTGAATGGATGTTTATTCAAACCGTCTCGTGTGTTCATAATCCGACGACATCTTTCATTATTTTTGTTTTACTTTTTTTGTGTAGGTAGTTGTATTCATTATGAATTACAAAATATTTCACTTTTTCTTAAAGGTAGTGAAATGATTTTTGCATGTCATATTTTGTTCATCACTTTTTCGTTGAAGGCCTCACTAACTTGAAATCAAAATTAACTAGCACGCTTTGAGCTTATATCGCTTATTTACTTTATTACTTTACTAATTATAAGTATGTATCGAATTAACTTTACCTTCTCGCTTGCCCAGGCTATGCAAGCCCGAATACCACGTCAGTTTCGTGACCCGTCTACGGCACCGCTAAGGAAACTCAGCGTAGACCTCATCAAAACTTACAAACACATAAACGAGGTAAGTCCCTATTTGTTTAATTTATGGCAGTTATAATTGCTGCAAGTTACGGAAATTTAAAACAACACACATTCTATGATTCGCGGTTTTACCTGCGTAGGCAGTCGGTAAATAGGCACAATGTTTTAACAGAACGAGTTTTTATTTAGTAACAATTTACACGATCCAAATTATATTTTTGAGGTCCCATTAGCACCTACGAGATTCATGTCGCGGCCATACAAACGTATGAAGATTGACAGCATCGTAGGTGTGTGTAGTAATGACTAATGATCACTTATCACTGTCCAGTGTCCACTCGGGTCTCGGACCCCGGCCGAATGTCGAATAACAGTCGATCATCGGTTAGTACAACACTCGATTGTTTTATTAATCCGACTATAACCGGTGTCATCTGCGATTATTCATTTACTTATTGCACACCGTATGCGTTCGCCTTTGTTGATTTTCGCTCGCAGCCATTAAACTTCCACTACTTTCATAATTATTGTTTACATGTCGTATGCGGAAATTGTACATCACGCTCTGTGCATTGTGTATACAAAATACAATTTTAATATAACCTATTGTGGTTAGCGTTATTCTCGTTCATATGTTTTTATTATAAATCGTTTCTCGCTTCCCACATAAGGGCAAAACTCAAAAGCGGAGGTGCGCATACCACGCGCCGTCTGTTTCGACCTTTTTGACGCTCGTAGGCGGTCGGTTGCTAGGAGGCGGGCCGCCCGCGCCAGATCAAATTTATTGCATCGTAAATAAAAAATCTCAATGAACCATTGACTCTTCAATGAAAATAGTAACCCAGATAATCCCGCTGTGTTTGGAATTTTGCATGCGGGATGTATGTATGAACTGATTACCATAGATATATTAAATATTTTATTCATTGATTTAATTATAACTTGTTATTAAAACGAGTTGTACGTTCTAATAATTAAATTTGAAAATTGTTTTTCTTGTAGCTTGGTTAAAATATTGCTGACCATTGTAGAATATTAAAAATAATCTGCGTCAAAACTAATTACTGGTAGCGGTTACTAATTACAGAAATAACGAAAATGAATTTACGACAACACCGACTAAAATAACCAAGGTCCGGTAATATAGACCAAGGCTCAAAAGTAATATTAAAAATTCTTTTGGTGACGTGACCCCAGTAATGTTGCCGAGAGCTCATCTCCACGCAGTAATCCTTAGAGAACTAATCAACACGTTACTTTGTGGCAGACAGTACACAAACGCTCTTGGAAAACGATTTTCTTCGCTGCGCAAATGATTTCTTTCGACACCGTCAATGTCTTGTTTACGAGGCAAAGGTTACACTAGGGTTAGATCATCTTCAAACCGCATTCAAATCTTTCCTCTTTATATTAAACTCCAGGATTTATTTTGAATACCTTTCAGCGTTTCAATATTTATAGGCTCGCATAAATTAACTGCAATATTTTTCTTCCACGCTCGGAGTGCTTCGAATAGCTTGAAGTTCTTATTGTCTGATGTCCGGCAGCTTTCTTCCGATTCTTTTCATTGCAAATAGAGAAGTATTTGTTAATTGGCGCGGCGGCTGGCGTCAGTCACGTCTAGCAGCCCTAGTTCCTGTTCAACTTGGCATGACCTTTACTAGTCACGTGGATGTTTAAGTTTTCAGTGCGCCGTTTGCGGCTCGGCGCAATAATCGCTGCGTCATAGTTTTCCTTGTACACGAGCAGATGACGCCCCGCTTGGGAAACGTGGAAACTTTGACGTTGTTACAATGTTGCATTTTTTCTCACATCCATGTGTTCGACACACTTTCCCAATTTAGACATTGGATGGGACAAAGAATTGGATGAGAAATCAAAATATTATTATGACGAACCTTGTTTTGATATTAAAGGTTTGTGTTTTTCTAACTTGTATTAATGGTAAATATTATTTCGCTCCTTTGTTTGGCTTCGTAAACAGATTATTTCAGGACTTTCCCTAAAAATCAACAACACGTGTAGCTTGTGCCTATTGATAGAAATTTGTTTACTATCCAAGTTTTCTAGCAACGTTGACATTTTACGATTTAAAAATAATCTTTTGTTTGTAGTAGTATGGATGAGTCCATTGGTTCAAGAAAAGTAAGTACGCGATCCGTTGAAAGTTCATTAAACTTGTGCACTGGAAGATTCGTTGAAAGTTTTCGCTGCGGTACACAGAACCGTTTCCCCCCAACGTTGTGTTACAAGCAGTAATTAATCTTGGATTTGGAAGACACCTGGAGTGTGTTTATTTTTGAACGGCGATTATTAATAGATTATATTCTATTTATGTTTTGAAGATGGTCATTGCCCTATTTGGTGGTGTGTTTACATGGCGCCATGCCAGCCGTGAAGTGACGCGCGATCTATACCCGAGGTACGTGTTTCAAATCTCATGATTTGCACCACTCGAGTTTGGCATCGGTTGTGAAACTGTTTAGTATATTTTTTTTAATGTTTGCTGCGTATTTAGTTCACTGGTGGTGTTTAAAAATAATCATTGTGTGTTAAAAATAAATTTCTTTATTTCGATGTGTGCCATTTTTGTTACTATTCTTTTGAGCTGTGTACATCAGTGGCAGAGTTTTTTGGAAGCGAGACAGGTACGAAGTGAGATTGATAGATATTTTCCTCATTAGATGATTATAATTTAACATACCGATAAAATATTATGTAGTTACTTTAATAATTATAAAATATGTAAGTCATTGAATTAAAATAACAGAGGCTTTTACAAAACTGTAACGTGAAGTAAGGCATCACGGACATTACTCTCGTTTGTGTGCATTAATAAAAATGTATATCATCTTTGATCTAATTTATAACCCATTTGGTTGATCTTAATGCGGATCACCGGTATCGGCTTGATCGACGATCAAAACAAATACACGGAACGGACGTTGATATAAATTAAATTGGTTTACTGCTCCGCGCGCGCTGTTTAAATATAAAGTTTGTGTAGAGTTTCGGTCAAGACAATGTAATGGCGGTTGATTGATGCGACAAATAAAAATCGCTTTTATTCGACGAGAATGAGTCAGGATTTCAGTGGTCTTTTCTCGTATAGTTACCAAGAAAAATGATGTACGCAATGAAAAGATTTATATGCATTTAAACAAATTTCCATTATAAATGCACTCAGTAACTGCTTGATTTGTAACCAATTGGTTACAAATTGGTCGGGTCCAAGAGGCAAGCGAAACAGAGGGCGTCCTAGAGAACGTTGGGTGGACGAAATAAAATCTAATGCTGGAGACGACTGGACAAAAAAAGCAGAGTCTAGAGCAAACTGGAAACTGTTGGAGGAGGCCTATACCCGCCAGGGGCCTTAACTAAATCAAAATATGTATTTTTTAATTTTGTGCATGTAAATTTTCTTTTTATAAGTTAAGGAAATAAAAAAGGCTTTATTATTATTATTATTATAACTGCTTGATAGTTTTATAAATCTGTTATATTTTACAAAACAGGTAACATTCGCTCGATAACCACGTCTTGGAGGTTACTGTGAGTGCAAAAACATTCAGCGAGGTCAGTTTGTTTGTTGTCTGGTATTTTCAATATTGTGTTTAGTATACTTTCATTATTTTCTACTCATAGAGCTTATGAAACAGCTCAAAAGTCACCATTTTAATAATTTTCGCATTCCAAACCCTGTTTTAAAAATCGTATAGGTAAATTCAGCAGTTCAAAAAACTCTCATTGTGTAGGCCAAACTGTTATTTACGCCCAGTAATCTCACCCCCAAACCATAATGAGATGGAAAAGGGCTTATCGTACCTTCGGTCCTCTATTTACATTCATACCTGCCTACCACATTACAGCTACAAACATGAGATTAATACGGCTCAAGTTATTTTTTTATATCACAAAATGTTACATGTGGGATTTGCTTGTAACTTTGTATATCCTATCATGTTGAGGTGATTAATATATTAAAAGCCGCTGCGGTCCACATGAATGTGTCCTTCGTTCACTTGGGCGTGGAATAAATGTTGGCATGTTTATAAAACTGTGCTGTAATTAGTACTCAATTAATCATGACGATGCAACTTCTTTTTATTATTTATGTATTATATTTTTTTTATAATGAATGATGAATTAATAATAATGAAATAATGAATTTTATATTTTTTTTAGAGAAACGAACGGTTTACATTGCCTACTAGATGCCAATGCGTATTTTGTTATTGTTGAGTGATAAATCAATAGGGATCTGTTTAATGGTTATTCCATAATGAAGCCACCAATAGGTGAATATTTTCTATACCTTGATGTAATTTTGTGTTAGCCGTGACTGTCCGACTGAAACACAATCATGTACCCTCTGCCCCTCGCAATTTTCGGCTATATTAGGCCAGTTCGTGACTGTCGACTGAGTTATCAATGGTATTATAATAAAGTCTGTATGTACTATGCACAATTCTTTGTATACATTTTTCTAACCGTCCTTATTGTGCACAGATTACTAAGTAGGAAGTCTATTCTACACATCCTTTGTGTCGATGCGGCGCGGCGCATGAATCATTATCTATGCCGTTTATAAACTAGCGTGAAGATAGCAAGATCAATGCGCTTGTTCTGCGTACAGTATACACTTAAGCAATGCACGTTAGGTACGACTGTTGGTAGTTGTCTATTAATACCGGATTGTGGTTGCGCCGACCAACTTATTGGTTTCAAATGACCCAATTGCGTCATGTTTTTTGCATTCCGCTGACGGACAATAGATTTGTACATTTTGCTGAAGAGAAACGCAAATCGTCCGTTGTTTATTTCTCAATAGGTAATATTAGTGACGTCGAATGGCATTCTGTGGAATGTGTTTACGTACGATTATGTGTTTTATCGTGTTTGTGTTTAAAATTGTGTTCGTTTTATATAGCATTGGTAGTTGTAACTCGTGTAGGTAGAGAATGAGATTATAAAAAGTAGTAACATTGCCTAACCAGGTTGGGCGTCTCGTCAGCCCAGTCGCAAATGTAGCACATAACAAGGTATGAAGCAACAGTCTGCAGTGGATGCAATAGGCGACAATGACTAACGCCTGTGGCCTGTGGGCGAATTTCGCAACCGGCCCCACGATGCCAATACGATTCGAGTCAAGGAGATACTACTTAAAGATCGGAATCTACAGTGCGGTCAACGATTTGCCCTCTTTTTATCGTTATCAAAAGTCTAGACTGCTCGATTAGATGTGCACAGATTTCAATCTGCCGATATCTTTCTAGGTACACTCAGATAACTATTACCACACACATCGATATTTCGCAATACCAACAAAATTGATTAAACTTTTCGCTTTTGCGATATTCAGTTGATTGTGGTCAATCATAGAGGCTTTATATTTATCTGTTTAATAAATGATTCGAGTGTTTGTTACCAAAATGTTTATGCTTATCTTCGCTGCTAAGTGATTGGCAGATTTGATAATACTGTTTTAAATCACGATTTATTCCTAATCCGTATTAGCAACAAGAGCCATTATAATAAGTGGCATTAGTATTTTCTTTAAAAGCATTATTATTTTCGTACTTGTACCAGTGGCCGGGCACAGCGGAGCCCGCATTTCAATTGATTAAATTCTTCGTCTGGCGGCACTTTGCATACGTTTTGACATTTTCGAACTAACGTGAAAGTATTGCGTAATGAATGAAGTTTGAACAACGCCGCGCCGGCAAGATTTCCAATGGAATTCGAGGAAAAGTCATCATCATCGAGCACCGGGCACGCTTTCGCCCCATGAGTACTTTCGTAGATGCGGCACGAATGCCAGCGCATCAGCTGTTGGGAGTTATCTGCGCAATTAATTGCAATAACGTCCATTCATTCAGCGCGCCGCGTTTAGTTTCACTTAATAATCATAATTATTACGTTAACTTCACTTCGTACATCCTTGAAAGGTCTGCTGTTGTTTCATAATAAGATATTTTTATCACATATTTGTGCACTCAATGTAGAAATATAGAGATTTTTATACGTGGTAGTGAAATTTTATATAAAATGTTAGGCATATTGTATTCTTCATTAGCTTGTAATATAGGACCTGCTTTTATGTATGTCATCGGTATTGCCTGATAAACTTGCATTAATTGTAGGAAAGCCTGTTCAAAACAATTCTCTGGCCAAATTCTACGAAATCGGTGCAGTATTTTGCCGTAAATATCTCACAAATATATTCATATTTGCATGTATATTTGTGTAGATTTAAAACATGTAAGATTTAGTTGGCGAACAGTAATTAGTAATTACATTATATGTAACAAGCATACGTGTACAGCAACATACATGTCTCTTTCTGTAGACTAATCACGAGTACACGGTTAGCAAACAGCGTAATGCAAACGGGCCAACTAAAGTGAGTCAAGGTGAGTGCGCGACGTCACGCTCATACTGTTGCCACCCGGATTATTGTGCTCGTATGCCGGCGCCGCCAGGGCGGGGTGCGGTCTACCTACTCTTGGAAACTCTAGCACAGTTTTCCATGTACGAACAAACGCCTCGAACGAAACTAAACTCAAACATATCAGTCGCAGCGTTCAATATCGTCGGACAACTGACATACGCGACATAAATTCAATAAACAACCAATAATTATTGTTACAACGCATGAAAGTATGTAAAATGTATGAGACATTATAATTAGTGGGCCGACACATTACAGCGTTGATTGCCCTGAGAATTTTTAAATGCGAACGGAAAATCGTGTGTCACGTGAGGTTTCAGTTTAACTCACCACGTATGATTTGTCAAGCAAACTAGTCCAATCGCTAGGCAGTTCCGTATTTCTGTGTATTTCTTAGCCGAGGCTGCGGATCGTTGCAAACCTTGTTAGCTCGATATGCTCGACGCGTGTTTCGCTCGGGGATAGCTGCACGTGTTCTTTTCGTTGCTACCTGCTACGTTTTGCAATTGCGACACTTATGTAAACTTTTTAATCAAGAGCTGTATTTACAACGTGTTTGATAAAAATTCCACCGAGACCTGTATATAATTTGTATCAAATTTCGTCAATGACACGCAATACATACACACACACGCAACAAATTCCACTGTGAACGGTGAACACATACCGCTCTCGATTGTGACGGTTGAAATGGTTTTCTTATTGAAAATAATCAGAGCACTGACGAAAAGTTTCGTTATATCCGTATACAGATCGTAACCGACAGATCGCGTGCACAAAAACAATCATCGCCATTTGCAACCGAAAAACGTGGTACGGCAACTAGCAATGAAGTTATATTCCAAGTATCAATTCCAGTCCACTGAAACCGCAACCGTATCGGCATCATAGCTGGTGGTAGTCCGCGCGTCCCTGAACCACCCGTTCTATCGGTGCCAAGGCGTCCGGCGGATTACTAATTGCGTGTTAAAATTTACTTGACATCGCTCAACCTTCATCTTTTTTTTTTTTTTTTTTTTTTTTTTATTATGTAATTCACAAAACTGATGTTCAATCATGCATGCTACAAGTAAAAGCTATGAACAGTACAATAATTTTGTTGACATCTACTAGAAGTGAATCCGACATGCACTAGGTATTCTTTGTAAGACACTTAGATAAAAATATTAATGAAAATAGTGATTAAATTATACTCTAAAATAATAAACCTTTGTAAATATTTCGAAAAATTATAACTAAAATAAAATATGTTTTGTCCCTAAGTAACTAATTCATTAAGTCTAGACCTTGTTGAGGCTACAGAACCAGTGAAGATATCAATATCATTACGAATGTTATTGGCAAATGAAAGCATGCGAGAAACGGGTGAAAAATAACCTAAGTTTGTTCGGCTGTGCGGCAGAACAAACGTTTTTCTATTTATCAGACGGCTGCTAGTGCGTGGAATGCAGATTCCCACTTTCACCAAAAGTTCAGGGGAATCGATTAATCCGTTAATTAATTTGAACATATAAATAATATCTAAAATTTTCCTACGGGTACTTAAAGGCTTCATTTTATAGTGATTCAACCGTGATTCATACGAGGTAAAAATTTGACATCTATTTTCTGTGTAACATAATTGGTATAAAAACCTTTTTTGAACACGCTCAATGCGGTCTGCGTGTACCTGATAAAACGGGTTCCATACCGTACTACAATATTCCAGTATACTGCGTATAATGCTGTTATAAAGGGTAATTGTGAGATGCGGTTCTTTAAAAATTTTCATTTCTCTGACGATGAATCCTGATAATTTTGATGCTCGTTTAATGATTTGATCATAGTGACTCCTAAAACTTAATTTGCTATCCACTAAAATACCGAGGTCTCTAACGGTTTGGACCTCTTGAAGCGGGATGTTGTTTACTAAGTAGGAAGTGCTATGCGGATTACTTTTCCTAGTAAATTTGATAAAATAACATTTATTTTGATTTAGTGTCATGCTATTCTTTGTGCACCAAGCACTAACAGCATCTATGTCTAGCTGAAGTTGGATCATGTCTTGTGTGCTGTTAATAGTTCTATACATTTTCAAATCGTCCGCAAAAAGTTTATATTTTGAGTTAATAATTCTGCCTAAATCATTAATAAAGACTATAAAAAATAATGGCCCTAGGTGAGACCCTTGAGGGACCCCGGATGGTATAAAGTATTGTTTGGACTTGAAGCCCTTAACATACACAAGCTGCGAGCGGTTTTTCAAATACGATTCGCACCATCGCAACAGAGACCCATGAACACCCATAGCTTCCAGTTTAGCAATTAGTAAATTATGATCAACCAGATCGAAAGCCTTCTTAAAATCTGCATATATTGCATGCACGTCTTTACCGCTATCCATAGCAGACGATATATAAGAGATATACTCAACTAGGTTGGTTGCTGTTGATTTTTTGGGACGGAAACCATGTTGATTATCGTCTAAGGCACTTTTAAAGTGGGAAAACATTTTCCTCTGCACTAGGGATTCTAGAATTTTACCACACGCTGAAAGGATTGATATTGGTCTATAGTTTGACACATTATTAGCATCACCCGATTTTAGAATCGGCGTGATGTGTGCAATTTTCCATTGATTAGGGAACACACCCTGAGATAAAGAACGATTGAATATAGAAGCTAGAGGAACAGCTAGATTGAGAGCACACTTTCTAAGGAAAAGTGGAGGAATTGAATCAGGTCCTGGTCCCTTATCACAATTTAGGGAAAGTAAGTAATCTTTAATTTCTTTCAATTCAATTTTACAAGTGCTGAAAGTGTTGCTGCTATAGGGAATGGATGAAACTGTATCTGAGACATTGATATTACTTTTAAAGTGCGTATAGATGGATAGAAAGTGATCGGAAAACAAGTTACAGATATCTCCACCACCCCTTGCAATTTTAGTATCATTTAAAGTCATTTTATTAGGTATGTAGTTATTCCCCATTCGTTTGCTTTTAAAATATCTCCAGACATATTTAGGATTATGACAAAGATGTGTAACTATATTTTTTTTAAACTTAGCGTAACAGTCTTTTATCAGCATGTCGCAGCGCATTCTCAGGCACTCAAATGTAAGTTTATCTCTGGGATTTCGATATCTTTTATATAATTTGTGATATTTAGCCTTTTCTTTGATGACATTTATTAGTGCTCGACTATACCATACCGGGTAGCGTTCGTCACTTGGTTTGGTAAGTGGTGTATATTCCTCAATAATTGGCAAAATAATATCATAAAAACGACACAGCATTTCATTGACGTCACCAATAGAATCCCACTGGTCAGACCACTTAATTTTAGACAATTTTATATTAATAGCTTCATAATTACAGAGGTAAAAATTCAAGTATGGGACTCTATTTTGAACTGAAGGAATATTACGATTATAGGAGAACGAAATATGCAAGGCTGGATGATGTTGATCAATGGGCAAAAACGGCCGTGTTGCTTGAGATACCGTCAAATTATTACTACCACTGAGAACTAAGTCCAAAATACGATTTGAGGCATTGACTACTGTATTGCACTGGTAGAGATTATTAAATGCAAGCATGTCTAAAAACATATTTTCTTCATTATTACAAGAGCTTCTGGGGGCAGGAAAAGCAGAATCTGCATTGTGTTCCCAACTAATGCTGCCCATGTTGAAATCTCCTACCAATACGTTAATAGAATTGTGTTTGCATTTTTTATTAATAACATCTGTCAAATTATTAAAGAGTGTATCAACATATCCCTGTTTGATAGGTGGTGGTATGTAAACTGCACAGATATTTATAGCGAAGCCATTGTCACATTTTATTGTTAACCACAATTCCTCACAACGCGATTCCCAATTGAGTCTCCGTGAAACCTCGTATTTGTTTAGTACCGCAACTAAAATTCCACCACCATCCTTTTTAGTTAACGAAGATATCGTAGATGATCTATCACGCCTGTATACTCTATAACGGTTATCTATAATTTCATGGTCAAACACTGTGTCATTAAGCCAGCTTTCAGTAAGAATAATTATATCATAATCAAAATTTAATGCAGCAGTATAAAAGTCCTCTGTTTTGGTTCTTAAGCCTCTTACATTCTGATAATAAATTTTAAACTTGAATTTTGTTGGATTTTACATATATAATCTTGCAAAGGGTGTTTTTATTACATTTAAGCTACAGAGCATCTAAACATTCAACATTTTTAACTAACAGAGATTTAGTTGTCTCATCTTTTCTTACAAACACACGTCCATTACGAACCCATACAAAAGAATACTTCTTTTCTTTAGCAGCAATTCTTGTCGCGGCATGTAGTTTTTTATTTACTGGGGACAAATTTTCTGTAACGTAAATAGATTTTTTCTCCCCTCCAAAGCCAATATGGGTGGTATTCAGTTTTTCAGAGGAATTTTTCTTATTATAATTTCTAACTGCAGCGAGCAGATTGTCCCGAATACGAGGACTGACAAACTTGACGACAATACCACGCGGACGACTTGAATCTACGTTTAATTTGGCAACTCTGTGAAAGGATTGAATTTCGTTTTCATGGACCTCATTACCAACCACTCTACCAAGCTGTTTTATGATAGTAAGCAAGTTTTCATTTTTGTGTTCTGGAACGCATTGCAATTCAATATTACTCTCGCGTGCTATTTGATCAAACTGATTCAATCTCGCATCCAAATCTTTTACTTGAACACTTAGTGCTGCATTATCCTTAAGGATTTCCGTAATAAATTTGCTATTTTTTGCGTTCAAATCTTCTTGTGTATCAAAAGCATCGGATAGAAAATTAACTGTCTTTTTAAACTCTTCTAAGTCATTACGCATTGAAGAAAATCTTGAGGATAAGTCATTCACATCTTTTTGGACCGATTTCAAAGTATTTTCAAATTTCCCTAAGGCAACTTTCTGACTATCTAATTTATCGTTCATCTCTTGGCGTAATTTGCGAATTTCGGTAAGGATTGAATCCTGCAGGTTTACTTCTGTGGAAATGCCTGCCTCCGGAGATGTTACTGACGATGACTTCTCATCTTGTATATGCCTATGAGTAGGTGTTGACTTGACTTGACTAGAAGATCGGGATATAGATGAAGCTATTGGGACTGGCTTTGTCGCTGTGTGCTCAGCAAGAGCAGCTTGACCTTTGGCATGGACCGGAGTATTAGTGTTGTCCAGTCTAGGGCGTTGAGATATACAATTTGGACAAATCCATTTAGTCCTTGGTGTTGATGCTTGATCGTATATTACGCATTCTAAATGATATTGAAGGGTACATCTGCCATTACTGCATTTAATTCTCTTATGTGTCACGAGAATAGTTGCATTACAAGCAGCGCAATTCATCATTATTTTATAAAAAAATAAAATAAAATAAAAAACTTCCAGTTATTGGATTCGAACTTCGGTGATCGAGCGTCCAATTCGAAGTCAAGCGAACACTGCTACGGGGACTCTGAGTGTTGTTGTCGCAATTGAAGTGTATAATCGATGTCGCTTAAATAACGATTCCGATAAAGTACAATTGACAACAACAAAAAAAAAAAAATAACCGATCACCCGCAACACAGAACTTGCAGAGTCACTTTTAGTATTGTTTATCGAATTATTATAATAAGATATAGTCACAATTCACTCAATAAATACTTTCACGTGTGCCTCGTAAAATCAGACAGTTATTTCCACGTTACGGTGATGCAAAAGTGATGTTATTATAATTTTAAAATTGTATTATTCACGGAACTGCAAAATATGTGTCTTCACTATTTGACGTATGACGTATATTATATGACGTATATTTAGCCATTATACATAGATCTTCCTCGACATTACGACGCTGGACGAATACAATCGCCGGAGAGGGGCCTCGTCACATTGGTTGTATCACACGATTTACTCGGAAACGTTCACGTTTACATTTACGTTTCTCAGGTGGTCCTCTGCTTGTAACCTTGTCACAGATAACCCCAATAGCGAGGTATTAAACTTTCGCGGGAATGGGCACACGGCTTGTCACCGGCCGCTGCAACTTTGTTTAATTAATGAATTGTTTTACGTCCATTTGTAATTTCACCAATGTCCAGCAAAACCAAATGAAAATATCGTACATCAATCACTATATTTGATTCCCCGACCTGTCTCGCGTGATATGACGAAAATGTAAATATTATTCGAGTTTCATATCAACATTTTAAGTGAATGTTTACAAACACAACATACACGGGTCTAAATTAATTTGTATGAAATATAATGTTGCCCGTTCGAAAATAAATCCTATGTAACGTTAGCAAACGGTGTTTACCCGTGAAATGTATGTCGCGCCCATAACCCGTCTGATAATAAAGTGTTTCAAGGAGACGATTAAGTAACTTTATGACATATTACGCACTTGCGTACTGGTGACAGATTCACTTCACTTTTATTCACATAAGCGGTAAGGATTATTTTCCCATATCACACCCCAGATGTTTACCGTATCCCGGTTAGAATCTACCTGCTTGCTAATTTGTCTTCCACGACGAGCAGCATTTCGTTTAAGTCCAAAACATATTGCCTCAGAATGTAATTTACTCATTGTGTAATACTTTCTTTAATATCGTTTTATTGCATTCATTAATAACAAATAAACATTAAAAATCACATTCGTTGTGCGTTAAGGCCGTACCAAATAGGAAACGACAAGATTAAAAACGAAGATTACGTTGATAATTTAAGATGTTTTCAAATTGAACACTATAATTTTCTGCGGTTTGCACATGGTAAATTGAAATAAATTGTAGGTTTCACTATCATGTGGAGGAATAAAAACCGTGTTATTACGGAAAATAAACAAAAAGGTCCGAGTGTTTCAATAATTAACTGTAGCCGGTCGCGTTTGCCGACTGACGCCGCGCGCCTCACGCTACGTGGCCTTATTAAAGAAAACAATCGATCACTTCCCATATAGCTGTTAATATTTCACAACAAAAAAAACCAACATAACGATAAATATATATTATGCAGGAAGAAATAAAACGCACAATGGCGAGAAATTAACATTTCAAAACAACCCTGAAGTCATTGTTAGTATCTTCATTAAATTTCCTAGAAATATAATTTGTCGTTCCTTAATTAATTTCTATGTTTGTGGGCTATTAAAGCGACGCGCTGCCATTGGCGGCTAATTTCTAATTTTTGTCTTTTTCCATTGAACAAACAGAAACTCGTGCTGTTAATTGCATGTTATACACACCTAAAATTAACATGGTCATTTCAGTTATATTTCCACCGGAAAACTTATAATAGACTTCGTGGTTTAAAGTTTTACTCTAACGTGACTTCGTAAGTGTTAAACATAAAAAAATAAACACTAAGGACCTTATTCATAAACAGGTTATAAACCAATTTTAGTTATAGAATGTTTTGTCTTCTTCCTTCAGACTCAATTCAAAATTCATTCGAAGAAGACAAGACATTCGATAGGTACCTAAAATAGGTTTATAAACTGTTTCTGTATAAGGTCGTAAATATAAATAAGAAAATAACAGAACAACCCGTATGTGTTTTTAATTTATTGAAGAATCACTATTACAATAATATCACAAGCTAAAAAATCTTAGATACGGCAAAAATAATTGAAATCAGTTGTATTCAATTGGAGACACACATTGACCTGTTCTAGTACATAACTCATAATGGAGGCCGATTTATTCTTTCTCAAACTGCTGCAAGATGGGGAACATGCTCGACGATAAAGTCTCAACCAAAGGCCAGCAAAGTTATATAACCACACGAGAGCAACTAACACAATTGTTAGTAACAGCATTTCAGTTAATGGTGATGGACGTTAACGTCTGACTGCATAGCTGACGGCTTCACAATGCCGTAAAGACCTTCAGTCTCATAATTTGAATAGTTATGTGTTGGGACTCAGTTTCACTCGTAGGGCACACGTGACTTCTTTATCTGATTAACAGTAATTAGACGACCTTGCAGACATTAAATAACATGTCTGTTTAAGGAAATTGTTTTACGTGATATTTGTACGACAAACAACGTGAAAACAATTAATTGCTTGTTTAGTTTATTTGCTTTTACATTGCTATATTCGGGGAAATATTCTTTAAATATAAGAAAATTAAAGTGTTGCCTATCTCAAATTGTTTGGAATTCTTGTGCAACGGACTAACATGTCGCGAGGCAACACTTATATAAACCAGCCAGTCCCGTATCGCAGGACGAGCGATTTTCTTTTTTTATTTAAACCAATCCTCTTCTGTAATTGGATTGCGTCAGGACCGATTGGGCTTACAAGCAACGTGTCGGCAAAGTCTAGTGTACTGAGACACTACACTGTAAATCTGTTTTACGCAAACGGCGATCGCTCAAGTATTAAATGTGAAACTATTTGTTTCTTCCTTTTGTTTTCACTAATTTGAAGTTTTGTCACGGCGTTAATGTACTTAGTAATATTATATGTAATTATGATATAACAATTGAATTATCGGTTACAGAAACTATGTGCGAAGAAACTTTGGCCTAGCAACAAACCGAAATCGGGTTAAATATTTCGCATCTTTAGAACGAAAACGACAAAAAAAAAACTAAAATTGAGTTATCTTCATAAAATGACTGATAACGATGTTCTCAATACAACAATAGTTCAAACACAGCCATATTCAAGTGGGAAAAGGACCAAACTGTTATATCGGGCCTTTTTTATTAATTTTTTTATAAAAAGGGACCAGTTTTAAGTCATTTTATGACGATAACTCAGTTTTCGATTGTTTTGAATTGTGTCGTTTTTGTTCTAAAGGTACGATTTGTACGTATCGCAAACAGTATTTATAATATGGAAATGGAATCAATTACCCGTAGGTTCACAGCCGGCTACTAGCCCTCGGGGTCGCATCATAATAATTTATGGGATTCTAATAAATATTCTAAAGGATTAATTGTTTTCGAATTCTCAATGTATAACATTTTTCTACCACATATGCTCCCTATCACATCATGGGACGGAATACGCACGGCGAAAAGTGGGTGCATTAATTGTGCCTCTGCCTACCACTTCGGAGATGGTACACACGTACACTTCGTGTATGTGTATGTGTGTGTGTGTGTGTGTGTGTGTGTGTGTGTGTGTGTGTGTGTGTGTGTGTGTGTGTGTGTGTGTAAATAGCCCTATTATGTTTTAGTGTCATTTATTTCTGTTGAAAACAGGTAGAAGTTGTATGATCAAGTTTACGAGCTCAGTTATAAAAATGAACATTAATCTAATCAAATAAACCTGTTTATTTATGAAATTTGATGGCGCGGTCGCGAGCCATGGCAGTAGATAGCGAGATGAGTGCGCGATCCGCACGGATGGACGTACCGACTAGTCGCCACCCGTGGACCCAGTTAATAGCGTTGATTTTATGGTGATTACTTAGTTGCTAATATAAATGTTATCTCGGCGTTTCTCCCTAATAAAATAAGTCTGTTAGTGGTGTTGTAAAAGGAACGAAACTGGGCTGGTAAACAGAACCATCCTCGTTTAGTGCCTCTACAGTGAGCGTTAATCTCGTTTTTCGCAATTAGTTGGCGGCTGCCTCTATTGCCCACCCCGTCGGGGCTAAATACGCTTCATCTTTTTACTTTATATTTCTTTTGAACAAGTTGTTTTTTATGTCTGCCACATCACTGCTGTGTTTCACATATATTTGTTTGATTTAAATCTTCAACAATATTGTCTTAAAGAAACATAATACGTTGATATTGTCAACGGATGACTTTGAATAGTTATTTTGGTTGAAACAGATCTTTCCCATCTCGCCGCGGCGCGACACCGTATCTATATTTTAGCTCGCCACTTTTAACTTACGTTTTTGTCTATAGTTAAATACGAGAACTCAAGTAGAAAAGACAAAAATAATGTTAGGGTCGTCGAACTATTGTAATACTCTAGCTCAGGTCACCTTCAGGTCGTCGGTGTCACCTTGCTTCCGAAACTTGATCGACGACAGTTATCGCATGTACAAACTTACTGACTTTCATTCATCATTGTTGTTTCTTCATTACTTTGTATATTTTCACAAATAAATTATGTTGACAGTGGTGTGTAAGATTTAAGATTACGAGTGGTGCGAAAAAACTGTTTTTTATGCTTTGTTCTTTGTTTCTATGCCAGTTTTAATGTGAATAGCTACGTATAATTGTATATTAAATTGGTCAATTATTTTTTCTTCTCCAATCACATCGCCGCTCGCGCCTCGACTATGAACACGTTTACCACCATCCCAAATAAGTCGCAAAAGTGAGTGTGCAAGAATGATTACCTCATATTTACCTCGAAAATATCTTTCAGTCAAGTGGATGATTAACGTTACTTGTGTATTCGTTCTCACAGGCCGCGCATGCAAGGCCGCTTACCCGACGAATGAATCAGCTGATGCCA
Organism: Sphinx pinastri; assembly: GCA_947568825.1. Classification (NCBI taxonomy): domain Eukaryota; kingdom Metazoa; phylum Arthropoda; class Insecta; order Lepidoptera; family Sphingidae; genus Sphinx; species Sphinx pinastri. Next base: position 4,777,648 of record OX387630.1, on the reverse strand, counting down.
GTCACTGATTCACTGCAACACACCTTGCATTGTCTAACAGCTGACTTCGTTAACGAGCTGGCGTCTATGCGATTTTTAAATCTTATATGTTACGTCTCGTTTTGTGATCATTTTATACGTCCTGCGTCCTGTTTGTTGGTAGTTCATTGTGCAGTCTCGAGATCGTGTTTGTTTATGTGATTGCTTGCTCAATAGATCGTTATATAGAAAGAAGTGCGTACTGTACAATCTAATTAACTTTTATAAGGGTTGATTTCAGACTTTTATGCTATCAGTAATCTAGTCCCGGTTATATTTTTTTTACGTTTTATAATAAGCAAATAATAGTTTATTACTTATTTGAGATCATCGACGCGTATACATAAAAAATCTTTCTTCATTAATTCAATTTTGTATTTCAAATAACAGGAAAATATGCATATTCGATAACACAACGACTAAACTTGACTTGGGTTTTCCAAACATAAAATGTGAACTCTAATATTAATATTTTTTCCCCTCTTAATTAACACTAACACTTGAAACTGGTAAACCATTCAATCAAACACCGACACACATTCGCACATACAAAAAGAATATGCAAAAGAGAAAATAAACGTACGGCCGGCCGGAACGTTCTACGGAATCACGAAACAAGCGCTTAAAAGTGCTTGAATCGATGTAAATGGTCACGACAAATATATCGCAATACGAACCAGTTCCGTCCAGTGTTAAATACGAAAATAGTTTTGACCTAGCTACTGTGTAATCGCGTGGGATTGCGGATGTGTCACACGGGCTTACTGGACCGGAAAAACCTGGACACGCCACCGATGTTACAATAACACAATATCACAAATATTGATATTGGGCACGGGTTGTGCCGCGCTTTTAGTGCCCCTTCATGAAAGGGTTAGCCAAGAAAGAAAAAAAAATCATTTTAGTATTAAGATCAATGGCTTGACATTTGCGGTCACTAAAGTCAGTATTTAAACGGAAATTAACTATTATTTCAAAATGTGGTTAATAAAACAATATTGACGGCGGCAGGAGATGACAACGAGGAAAGTTCGTGTCAGTACCCAGTAGCACACAATCAAGACGATCAACTTCATTCATGTCCGTGATCCAGCATGATTCACATAAATCTCCCGGCAAGAAATAAGTGGTACGAACTGGCGAGCGGAAGAATGTCGTCGGTGCCATATGGCCCTATTTTCTCATTACTAAATCGTTCCCGCGTGGTTAATATTTCATGTTGATGGTATTGGTGACAGGGATAATGTTTTAATGGATACATGTATGCCTTTAATCGTACGCTTTGACATGGATAAGTTGTTTTATAGACATTTTTAAGTATAACTTTCATTACCTAAGTAGTAAGTCGTAAATGTTCTAAACTGAATATAAATTTTATATTGTTAAAAATGAAAACAACAGTAAACAAAACATAATGAGGCCAAGGTTCGCCAAGTTAATTGTGGCACAAACAGTTTCTGAAGTTAGACGGTGTTTATTTTTGCGTGACGTATAGTCTGTCTTGATTTTAAGGATACTGAAACAATGGATTTCCCATTCCCATCCGCCTGTGCGACCGTTCAATGAGTCAGATGATGTAGCAATGGCCTCAAAATGACTCACTGCTGATCTCCGCCTGATACCGACTACATTAATTGGATAATGGATATGGCATTATATACACCGAGAACATCTGTGAGATTCAATTATGGACAATATAAAGACGTTTTGTCTCGATGCAGATTCGTAAATAAATTTACATTTAATGTGAAAAATATATTACATAATTTAACCAAAGGTTCAAGCTATTCACACCTTTACAATTATTAAAGTTATAATTAAACTTTATTTTCAATAATTTATTAAGAATTGTAATGAATAAGTTACAAAATATATTGTTTTTTAGGTATTTGATGAGTGCTTACTTGCCTCATCCACTGCACCGCAATGTTTCTAACATGGAAGGAAGGTCGCAACAGCCGAGCGCGTCCGCAGATTTCGTCGCGTCCTTGTCATTAGCATCGTACTTAAAACGATTATTTGCTTCAATGGAATGATTGCATTGTTAAGTTTGCCGCTTTTGCTAATTGATTCACAGACAAAATAACAAATAGTGAGCCGAAACGAAATTTCCGTCTTTACGTCCACATACTACTTCTTGTAGTGGTGTACCTTGAGTTAACTTAATCAGTATGCAAGGATAATTTTTCGATTTCCTTTCTACTCGCATTTCTATAGGAACACTAGAGTGTTATATCATAACGGAAAAGAATTAGAGATAGGACGCTAAAAGCGGTAATAATCAAGAATTGTTTCGATAAACAATTGGTTCATATGAATAGGCTTACGCAAGGCTGACGTAAGTAGCGGACGCGCGGTGACGCCGATAGACGCGGGCGCAGCGTGCGATAACCCACCCACTCTCGTTTTCGCTGTGACGTCCGACTTGATAAGCTGATGAGTCGCTTTTATTGCGCATTACTAGATTAATGCAACCGCCGAGGGTCGCGGCTTGCAGTGCTACCACCCCTGCCGCTCTAATTAGTGTTTCCTATATAATATTTAACGGTAACATCGTAATGTTCATCAGTTACATACTGTAATTTAAACACATATTTCGACTACGATGCTGCTGTGCGAATTTTTCAAAATGTTACTTATCACGAAGACTTTTATTTACTATCTCTATTTCTCAGCCATTCATTAAATGATGTTATGATTTATTAATAAGATATTGCTTAAACATCGGTAAAACCCCAACGTGGGCGGTACGGGTGTTCGCAAGCAGGATGTGTTGATAGTTGGACGCTGCGATTTCAATGGAATCGTATAGACTAACAATTCTAAGAACATCTTGACAACTATTAGATCCGTGTAATCACGCTTTGATTACCTCATCAAGTTGACAAGTCGTCCAAAGTTCTATTTCGCTTAAATATGTTCATATCTATACTTAAATTATAAATGCGAAAGTAACTCTGTCTGTCTGACTGTTACTCTTTCACGGCTGAACCATTGAACCGATTTCGATGAAATTTGCTGTGGAGATAGTTTGAGACCCTGGGAAGGCCATAGGCTTTTTTTATCCCGGCGAAATATGTAGCGGGACTTTTATCCCGGAAAAAACTTATCACGCAGGCGGAGTCGCGAGCAAAAGCTAGTTGGTATATAAAACACTGAACATTCTTTATATAGATACATTCTAACTTGGTTTAAACGTTACGCTAATATCATATTCATCGAAAGCTAACTTAAGTATATTCATACCATTATCGCGAAACTATATTTAACTAAGAAGATATGTTAGAAATCGTTACAAAATATACAGAGTACAGTAAATATTTTTGCATTGCGTAGTTAGATAACACACGACAACGTCCGATCAAAGTCGAGTGGTTCAATAAACCGAGATTTGACCGATCCGCCAATATGTAAACATCCGTTGCGATATTCGCAGAGCACCTTCGCTAAAGGTGATGACCGATATGCCTGCTTCGTTACTAATCTATCGTCAACATACATTCCTTTTTTATATTTTTTGTATTTGCTAAGTACAGATTTCGAATGCCTTGAAACAAATGTAAATAATGAGCTATTGCGAAAGCTGTCTACAGAAATGATTGTTTTACAAACAGAAAATTTACTTTTTGTGGTTGTTTCTTATAGAAACGGTCAAGGTGGGAAAATATAAATTATTTTTTAATGTGTTTGACGAAGCAATTTACTCGGTAAATAATGTAAAGACTCTTAAATTACACGTGAATGTTACAGAAAAATGTACACAATTTGCTTGGTAATAAAGCGGCTTTTTATATGAAAGAGATTCTTGATTGATTCGGCAACACATTTGGCACCTTCATGTCTGAACGTAGATTACGTAGCGACAAAACACTGTGATCCGACTTAAGACCCGTTTCTAAACACTCTTAACAGTAATACCGTGCTTCGATTCGTATCAATACCGAACCCACTAACAGGGGGCTCTATTAAACCTTATTCTGTCTTAATTCGTATCGGTCTTTTCAGTGACAAAACGACACGCACACATTCGAAAGAATCGACAGGGGCGATTACTTATGCGTTTTCAATGCTGTTCAAAGATGTTAATCTGACAAATATTATTCGGGTGTATTCGTTACATTTATTATAATTTATAGTTATATTTATTCGCCAAGTTATTCGCCAATAGTCTAAATGAGTAATTTGTTTCAAGATGATAACGTATACATTTCTTTTAAAAGTCACTTTGATCACGGAATATATCTCGCACGGTTTTGATGTTTGTGTCGTGGCCACGTAACTACACGAATCGGAGCATTATCCTCAAAATTGAGTTTGTTGATCGCGCAACCGGTTGTTACCAATAACGATAACAGTCAATTAGCGTTGTGCGCCGCGGATATGCGCAGGATAATGTCGTCGCCTCAGACGTTGACATCAGCCGATCAGCAGGTGCCGTACTGCATTAAATTTTACACTTTTAAATACTAAAACTGGTGTTGTTTATATGATTCCAATAAAATGTTGCACTTAAAATTCGCACGCTTACGATTAACTCAAAAGCCATCTGCTTAAGATGATTTTTTGAATGTTTCGTATCGTTAAAGAAGATAAAACGTTGAGATTAGATGTTCCACACTTTGAATAATAAAATAATTTGTATGTATTAAAATTATTGGGACTTTTATTTAAAGTAAACGTAGTTTTCGACAAAACTTCCTAAGTGTCTTACACTTTTATCATTTTTCATTGAATAAATAATGGTTTCAATCCATGTCGATTAAAATTTCCTGAACCTTAACTTGGAAGTTCATTCTCATATATTATGGTTTTAATATAAAAAAAATTTACGGGTCTATTCAAAAGTACTCCAAAGTTTTCAAGGTATATCCATAACCTTGTAAGAAGTAAATATTTTTGAGTATGATCTCAAAAATCCTTGTCATCTTAGTATGAATGAATACATAATTATCTGCCATCCTTCAGTATCTTTGTACCCACTTCTAATTATGCTGCATTATCGAATTCAAAACGCCATTCACTGTGAATAAGGCATATCTATAGTTTTGAATGTCATTGTGCACGAATGAAACAATTTACGCACAGCCAGACATCCGGTAGGTGTCATCATTAAACCCGGCACAAGCGCAACTCAATTACCTTTTGACATTTAAACCTAAAGGGCGTATTGTTTAAACGGGTGCCCGTTCTGTTGGTAAACAATGAAGCTCCCGATACAGCGTCCTCCATAATTACGTATTACGTCTTAAGCTATAAGGAAATTTGAACAGATCTCGCTGTGAAATAGACTTCTATTTGTTGGCTTTTGTTATCTTATCGCGCTGCGTTGTGCCTTCCGCGGTATATTGTATTGTTGGGATTGTTGTATATCTAAAATGCTTTACATAAATACGCTAATCACAAACGTGTCTATAAGTGTGTGATATTAATTGTGATTTGCTTAGTTGTATGCGATAGACACAAACAAAAATAGACTTTGTTTTAATAGCAACAACAATGATATGACATTATGTATTAAAAACATATTTTATAGATAGGCGTAGGAAATATTTATTTACCGTTATGTAAGAATTAAAGTAATATAATTAACAACTTTATCAAGTATATGGCCTTTGGATAGCGATACGCTACGCAGATTCTACGCATATATGGGTATAGCGTATATAAGTATGGAAATAAGAATAGATCACAACCGGCTAGATTACTAAGACAAATGGTCAATTGTGTTTCGCGCGCTGCTTAGTTATTGGGCCAGTACGAACAATGCCACACACATGGCCAAACATCCGGTCACTTATCGCGTAAAAGTTCGATAGTACGCGCAATTTTTTTCATGAATGGAAGGCTGTCTCTGTTGTTTTGTACATCTCAGATGCCATGTTCACTCCTGTCTAGGCCTTATCAATTGATAAACACTTTCTAAACGATTACCATTGTAAATTCTACTGAATGAATAACGGCCACAATATCTCGTCTTTTATCGTCTCGGCATTTGAATGTATATGCACCAGAGCCGGCGAATTTGGCTGGCCTTTGTTGCTAGTTCCGTCATATAATTCGGACTGGCCAATAGAACGGCGAGCATAGCAGATTAATGACGCGGTCGGAAGCGTGCTTGGAGATGTTGCGAATGTGTGTTCTGTTGCCATGCGGCCATCCCGCAGGCCGGATGAATGGCAGCCGGAGTCTCCATGCGCGTGAGTGGATTGCGCAACGCGGCCGGTGACGCAACCTGTCGCCGTGCGGACCGTTGCTTGTTAGTATGCAAAATAGGTAAAATATTCGTGTCGGCCGAGTGCGGCATGCGCTTACGGTTTCGCTCCCTAAGTAGACGTGCGTGCACTTGTTCCAGCACAGCTCGTTTATTTTTAACACATTCAAACATTTTATTTCCTTATTATACGGGGCTTTTAAAAAATTTTCTATTACTGTTAGTCACGGTACTTAACTATCTTTTAAAGTACTTGAAAGTAGTCATTAACACCTGAACTATCATGTGTCTATTTTTTAAAATGCTTATTAAGAACTATATGCTGTCAAGATTGGTATTAAAAAATGCATTCGATAACAATAAATAATGCTCGTAATTACAACAAGGTGAGATTAATTTAGTTGTTCGTCATATACTACGATAAACCGCGGGACGCGACCATGAGTTACTAAGGAAATGTTATATAAATTTACGAGGCAATAAAATAAATTACGAAAAATACTCATCATTATGGTTTTGCTTTACAATGTGCTCATTGTCTATGGTCTATTGTAAAATAACAAGCAACGGGCAAAGTAATACGATGATTTCACTGTTTAAGTATTACGTTAACTAGACTTAGCAACTGGTAGCAACTCAATAATGTTTCTATCCTCATGGTAACCAGTAATCACAACTTCCTCATTACATGCGCACACGTTAAAACAATTTCAAGGCAATCTCCATCGCATCGCGAGCCCTTTATACATTTATGCTTTATCGTAAGATAAACAATCGCTGAAAAATATCTCACTAGATTCTGTTTGCCTGTACCGGACAAGGTTATGTTGATAAACACCTCACAATCGAAGGAATTCGTTTGACATTGCTAGATACCAATGTTGTCGCCTCTGTGTTCTATGATCTATCCTTTGATTAATTATATACCTATATAGACACTGAACGTTTCAAACGCGTCGAAAAAATTGAGGCCAACAGTTGCCCACTAAATGAGTTCGAGTGAATTATTTTTTGTTGTTTTTCATGGATATAATTTTCTCCTCATTTTAATAGAAACCATGTATCATTATGCGCGCACACAAGGGTACGCAGAATGATGCAGCGATAGCGTATGACAAAGCTGTCACGCATACTAGCTTAAGAAAAGTTGGCCTGTTTGTTTTAGTTTCATTGCAGCGCGTCACTCTATCTAGGTTTATAATTTATCAAAGGATCTATCAAATAAATATGATTATTATGTCTTCGATACCGTCTATCGACGCTGAAAACTTCAATGAAAATTGAAATTATTTCTTGGCAAAACAATATCGAACATTGTTTTTTTTTATTTATATAGGCAATTGTTTATGCATTAAATTTAAGTAACATTACTGACTTATATCGGGTTTTTCAGCTGTAAAAAATGATATCTTTATTTCCGAGGTCTCTTATCAATTTGAATAAATTTATTGCCATGTTACTATGTACTACATTTTACCACTTTATTATTTAATTTATATGTGTTTTACTTCGTTGCAATTCAGACATTATAGAATTTTAAATTACTTGATGTTTTTAATATTAAGTCATTCTCAGTTTATGTCACTGCCTATCCTGGCTTATTATTCATGCCTATGGTGGAGCTTCTGTAATGAATTACATATATCCTATTGACAATATTGTCCAATGTTGGTTTTGTGACCTGAATCTCTGCGTGGGCAGATCTCCGTTTTCCAGTGGGCGAAATGGGTAGTTAAATAAAACCATCCTTTAATGTTTATGATGATTTTACCGCAAATAGCACACAGTGTTAGTAAGTGTACCATATATATTCTAGGATAAAGTACTTACTAAAGTTATACCAAAATTCAAAACTCCCTCTTGAAGTGCGTTGTAAATGTCAATTATAATAATTAATAGCATCGCCCATACAGCTTAGACGTTGAATAACAGGCGATCGGCTTCCGGAAACATATCTTATTAAAAAAGCAAATGTAGCTTACCATTTAATATTAAAGTCAGTTGTGACCACAATTGAGAGCCGGGTACACTTCCACATTATCGATTTAATAAATATTGTAAATGCCACTTACCCAAAACAGTGGTGTTGTAAAAACAAAAAGTGATTTTAATAAAAGATTTTCGTGGCATTCTCAACTACATATATCGAAATATATGTTTTGTATAAATATAGTACGAAAATAATACGAAATAGATGTTTATTGCAACATGTTGAGTATTGAAATCAATTTACCCATTAGCCTCAACAACTCGCATATCTGAAGGAATAAACGTGTCGCGGATGCATCATTATTTATGCTGTTGAAATAATTTGGCTTTTGACTCTTCCGCGTATAATGCGGAAGTGGATATAGCGGACGAGGGCCCTACGAGCGTATAACACAAAGTACACACACATACACGCACGAATACATACACACACATACACGCACGAATACATACGCACACGCGCACACACCACCTGCTGTGATTTTTATGCTATCAACGTAAACTTTTGTTTGGCAATTATTCAATGTGTTTCCTCAAGTCGAAATACGCGCCTGTTCCTGGTATTGTTTTGATTTTCGCGACGTGAATCTGTGACGGTTTCCCTGTTGCGGCTCTGTTGTAACGTGTACCAGTTATCATTTTTATACAAATTATTGTAGATGTATTTGAATCTTAGTTCCCCTTGTCCTTTTTGATGATACAAGCATAGTTCTTATCGAAGGGTCGATGTCATTTTTGTGAGGCATTTCGCAATTAAGACATTTCGTGTTATATTTCATCTTAACCTTTTAATATAAGAGAGCTTTTAAAATGTTAGCGACTTTTGTTCACGGTATTGTGATGATTTTTACGCATCGTCGGTCTGTATGTCAAACTTTTAAAGACCCTTTCAAAGGCGATCGAATGTTGTGTTAAGAGAGTTTCGGAATGTATAAAACGATACATATACAATTTACATAGAGATCTTAGATTTTTTTTTATTGCTTTGAATGACGAGACGAGCATGCCGTTCGCCTGATGGTAAGCGACACGTTCACCCATAAACAGTAACAACACCATCCAGCCCGTTGACTTACAAAGTACCTACTGTGTGGCATTCCACTGTGCTCGTCATCTTGACATATAAGATGTTAAGTCTCATTATGTCCAGTAGTTACACTGGCTACAATGTCCTTCAAACCGAAACACAACAGTGCATGCACACTGCTGCTTGGCGGTAGAAATAGACATTACGGTGGTACCCACCCAGACGGACTCTTACATATGAGATACCTACCACCAGTAAGAATGTGTGACGACCTAAAAATATAATGTTTAAAATATTCAAATTCGTGCAATAACACTTACACGTTAATTTGCATTTAAGCCTGCAGCAAACATTATATTATTTGATCAGAGTTTCCAAGCACAAAGGACTATAAAACCTATATACACGCCAAGATATTCAAAAAGAGCACAAGGAAACATCATCAATAATAAATACGTAGACATAAACGAAGCTATAAACACTGATTCATACGTTGCGAAAATTGCGCAGTCATATTCCTATAATAATGAATTTGAGCTATTGTATATCTTGCACTGTTGATCTTAATATATTAAAAAGAGAACCTATTGTTCCCTTACATTTACGGAGGGTAACCATTAGAAAAGATACTGATGCGAAAATACAGGTAACTTATATAAGTTATATTATATAGAGTGTTGAATAGATATTGAGCACTTGGCAACCAACGCGCGTAAAGAGTCTGACGAATGCGACTGTGTGACGAAAGAATCCGCATCAAATTGACTCGCCATAACACAAAAATATTGCAAAGGAGACCGAAGCATTCCTGGAACTGCATTGACGCGAACTGTATAGGATGCCCGATCCAACTATCTCGCAGCACGCCACGCCGATTTGCGACTTACCACGCATTACTTCTGAGGCTACATTCGATTGCATTGTGGAGATGCATGGTGGGGCGTTGGCCTGTTGAGAATGTTTGCCGCTGACCTAAGTGGTCAATAATGATCTGTTATACAGTTTATACTACGTATTTTCTTTACTGTTTCTCGATAACACGAGAAAAGGTAATATTTTTAAGAAATCGCAATTGTTTGATGTCGCGACGGCGATGTTGTTTTTTTTTTTTTATTTTCAACCACACCATTGCCGTTCTCACTGCTTTGAGTAATTAAAACGGCATCGCGAGCGAAGTTCATTATGAGACTCAATCAGTGCACGGGAAGACAGTTACCTTACTGAAAAGCGAGTACATAAAATAATAGTTTTGCTTTCATGAACTTATTCAGCAACATTAGCGTGCTGACGATCTTTTCTGTTAATTAACTTGCTCGCACTTTAGCGGAAACAAAATGTTGCTGAGGAAAATTTACGCTTTTAATAAAATATCCCAGGAAGTGAATAGTGCCGTCGCGTGGTAGGAATGTGTTTTACCATTAGCTGTAGTTGTTGTGTGCGCTGCACGTCGCGTCCTAGATCGTCCACGCTGGGTGGCCGCCGGCCGGCCGGCCGCCTCGAGTGGAATTGTTCTCGATTCGCCACTTTTTTACCCGTTCCCCGTCGATGAAAACGCTCGATGCAGCCAGTCGAGATTGCTTTTAAACTTTTAAAACTTGCAAGAATATTTTACTTCTTTCCAGAGCGATTAACTCCGACGGCCAGTCTGTATCGCAAATTAAAATAGAGCAATGAATCATTAAATTCGATTTCGTAGCTTTCAGCTTGTGGAACGTTTGTTTCGTTTTTCCTTCGTCTGGTCGCATTTCTTTGTGATCTTTCTGAAAGTGTAACTTTTGAGATATCGAGATATGATTTAAAATATTCGCTTTAACAGTTGACCTACATCAGCGCCGCGAGACGACCGGCCGGGAAATTAGCGGTTTGTACTGTCGTTAACATTGTGGCGGTTTTTCTCTTATTAAAAAGATTTGCGCTGATTTTCATTATGTTGCGCGTTCCTTGTTTCATTATTGTTTCGTGTAATATTAAAATATGGAAAGCGGATAAATTGACAGCATTAATGCAATATGACAAAAATGAAATTGCAATGATCGGATGATTGATTGCAGTTGATTACGCATCGTTGTAATTAACTGTATTTTTTATATTCCTTTTTTTTGTATTTTTTAATTCATTACAATGTGTAAAGATTTTATAAAGCTTGGAATAAATATTGAAGGCACAATTATTTCAAGTATCTTAAACACAAAGTCATTAAATAGTATACTTAGTTATAGACCGGACATCAGGCCTAAATTTTTCGTTCAATAGTTATTACCTATTGGTAGTCGCTGTCTTATCTGACACATCCATGTGACCAGAAGTCTTGGTATGCGCAAATTTTGTAAAGAAACCAATATTTTGGAAGGAAATTGCCGATTTGCGCATTACGATTATGTCAAATTATGTTCTGAAGCATTTTACACAGGCGTTTTGTTATTTCACGGTAGATTGAGCTACTGACGAACAGGCTCAAAACTTTTGTTTGAGAATTTTCCCATTGTCACCTCTATGTAATCTTAGAACTCTTTGCTTACACATCATTTAATAGTCTAAGTGCTAGGTCTCTCAGATCTAAGAGTCCGTTTGGGTGGGTACCACCGCAATATCTCTTTCTACCGCCAAGCAGCAGTGTGCATGCACTGTTGTGTTTCGATTTGAAGTCTCATTATGTCCAGTAGTTACACTGGCTACAATGGTATGGACATAATGAGACTTAACATCTTATGTCTCAGGATAACGAGCGCAGTACAATGCCACAAAATACTTTGCAAGTCAAGGTACTGGATGGCGTTGCTACTGTTTATGGGTGGTCGTATCGCTTACCATGAGGCGAATGGCATGCTCGTCTCGTCATCCAATGTAATAAAAACTAAAAAAAGTCTACCGTTACAATACATCGTGAGTCGCCTGTTATCATCACAAGATATTGTAGGCGAGACAATGTTTGCTTCGGTTCCACAAATATTCTTATATTTGCTGAGAAAGGAAATATATTACATTTTTAGGGATAGAAAGCTGGCACAATGTATAAGACAAACACAAACAAGCTATTTTATTTTATTGACCTTGTGTTTATAATCGTAATAAATAGTAGTATGTCCTTACAGAATATTCGTGTCGTTTATGGACATCTTCTTATTTCAAACAATAGGAAAATGGCACAAAAGCTTATTTTTAGATGATAGCTCCCACTCACCTTCAATATCTCCAGGGCACACTTTCCGATTGAAATAGATATCGGATCCGAGTTCAAAAATACCTCACCTTACCTGTACTTGGAAGAGACGAGACACGCGATCCACGGGATGCGTGGGCGTTGCTATAGGCAACCATTTACCGACGCCGCATCTATGAGAAAAATACGTCGCGAAAAATAGACATCGAGATCACACATTTTAAAAGAAAGTTTAAAATAAAAATTTGTTTTTATTGTTGTAATTACAGGTCACAATTATTTTAAGCAAATATGAGTAAGGGATGGTCATTTGAAGACTAGAATTCAATTATGGCGCCACATAATGCAGACAGTCTCGTAACCTTATTCTCCACTCATGTGTTATCTAGGAGCCAGGCTGGGCGAGCGTGGGACGTTCTAAATGTAGGCTTAGCTTCCGATCCTGTTGAACGTGCGTCATTATATACTCGACACTCGACACACACGGTGATACGCTATGTCATCATTCACCATTGATGACGTAGCGTATCACCACGGTGGCTAAACAGTACAATTACATGCGCCCGGTGGCTCATTACCGGTGTAACGATGCCTCTTATGATTTCCTTACCCGGCCACTTCCTGCACCAACGTTGATTTTCAATGAAGATCAAATCTATAAGCAGCCGTTGATAGGCCAGTTCCGGCTAGATTAGCATTCTTTGAATTGTCTTATTGTAACATCGTGCAGTTTGATAGTGTTCCATTGTCGATTTATATCCTGTTTGTTTCAAAGTTCAACGTCTGCCCACAGGTATGCTTATGTACTTATTACGTAAAAGAATCACGCGTTATAAAATTGTACAATGTTATCGAAACACATGTACAATATTATAAATGATTATTATTTTAATATTACATTTAAAATTTTAATGAGATTCGTAAACTTTATGTTTAGAGATAACAAATGTTTTACAGATCCATGACATTTCTGTTGTACTGTACGTAAAGCTTCAATGTTGCCGCGAAATGATTACATCGATCAAGATCAAGGCAATTTTAAATGATAGAAAATTAATCTGAAAATTGCAGAGCTGGCGGGCTGGTCGCTTCAAATTGCAGTTATCATGTTCTGTCGCACGTTATCGGAATTCTTGTAATCGTGGTGTAAAGACGGCCCTTGTTTGCCTTGTACTTTGTATTCATTCACTTCAAGTAGTTTTAAATAACGTCATTAGTACATTACCGCACTTAATTAAGGTCGATTGTTTTGTCAGTTAATTTTACCCGAGTGGTTATATAATTTGATGGTATTAAATGAACAACAAATAAAAACACCGCGTCTTTCAAAATGCTTCAAAATATAAGATTTATTGTCATTTTGACTAGAAGTTAAACGTTACAAAAACATGTTTCGTCATTCTAAGTCTAATATTTATTAATTAGTTAGACATTTATCAGTCTGTATCCAACGATAACATGCATGTTTGAGTAATTAGTTGCTAGATATACCACATTGGGAATTCCAATAAAACAGGAAAATCATTATGAGAAATAATATGTACAGTCAGCCACATATGTAGCTGAACTAAATCAAAATTTCAAATCGCCTATACACTTTTATGTTCTTAACAATTTTGGTTTTCTCTTAGGAATTATCTTTACTTCACACAAAGAAAAAATAATGTTTCAATTAAACTTAACGCGTAGAGGCGATTTGAAATTTTTAATTTGTTCAGATACTTATGTGGCTGACTGTACATTCTAGTTGCGATAACTTATTGTACTTGATCGAATTGTATTCTAATTCGGACATCTGATGTTAGTTTATTTGATAATAATATCTGTTAATATTAAACGAATCAATGTTTAAATACATACGTTCGTACTGACATAACAATTGTAATGTTGCGAGATAAAACGCAAAAGTTTCATTTTTTAACGCAATGTTTGTTGTGACGCCAACGACTATTCGACCGGTTTATAGGTTTTATATTTTTTGTGAAGGAAAACCGATAAGCGATGGAAAACACAGTGTCACCGGTCGCTGGCCACCGTTAATGGTTTCTGAGAATTAAAAAAAAAACATAATTTCTGATAATATTGCGGTTTGATTACCGAGAAACGCCGAGGGTGTTTATTTATGAAGTGGCCGGCCAGTGCCGACAATGACTTATCAGTTCCGATTACTGTTGACAGCACACCGTGATTCACTATAAAAGTGAATGTTAATACCCTTTATATCTTTCCATTTGTTTGTTTACAAGATGTTGCCAGGAGTTTGATGTAACGACTCTATACAAATCTCGTCCAATAAAACAACGCCTGATTGTTATGAGAGCACTTTTTTCTCTTTCCTGTTCTTGTAGAAACACCTTTGTGTTGTAATGATTTTTAAGGTTACAAAAGTGTGGAGAATGCGGTTCATTTGGGCAATGCGCACGACATCCGGGTCGGGTCGTTTGGCGCTTCCAATTAATTGCGAGCTATCCTTTAATCACTCTATGTGGTCTAAACCACTTTAGTTGTGTTATTGTGTAAAATGCCGAGCGTGGAAACTTTAATTAAATGGTACACCAGTATAATAAACGTGTATAAAATGCCATATTATCCCCTTGTCAAGAACAAATCTATACTAATATTATAAAGCTGAGGAGTTTGTTTGTTTGGCGCTAATCTCAGGAACTAGTGAACCGATTTTGAAAATTCTTTCACTGATAGGAGGCTACATTACTCCTGGGTGCTATAGGCTACTTTTTATCCCGGGAAAAATATTTTTTTCCTGAAAAATCTTTTTCACGCGGGCGGAGCCGCGCGCAACTAGTAAATCTATAAGTGTACAAATGACGAAACAATATCCAGTTACTAAATCAAACACTGTCGTCCATTTAACCCGGCGCGCTTGGCAACAGCGACAGTAATTTAAAAAGCAAATACAATATTATTTAATTGTACAAAAACTGTCCAGCCGTATAATATATTTGTTGTCACAGGTAAACGTTACCCGCATGAGAACTGCAAATTTTGGTTCTCACGCGGTCTATACCGAGAATCATAGTTTACTGTGAATTTGACGAACTGCAAACTTGCATGTCGACATTAAGTATTTAATTTTACCACATTCCGATGCTGCGCAAAACGAGTTTTTAAATCACCATATATAAATGCCTAAATGTGTTAAAATTTAATTTCAAATCGCGGAGGTTGTGTTTGCTGGAATTGAAAGACGATTGTTTCGTGATGTTTTAAAAAATAAACTTTTATGGTATAATTTATATTTCCTGCAAAAATCTTGCAGCTGAAAATCTTAATATGTTATTTTGTGTAGTTCATATTTTGACAAAAATAAAAAGCTTGAAATAAATAAGTTGTGGCGTCGAAATCAGCATGACTTTTATCAATTAGCTTGCCACGTAACTACTATAAAGTTTGAAATTGTAATCTATTAAGTTTTCTACCGCGTTTAAATCAATTAAATACTGTTATTAAAACATTAAAATCTCCGCAGAACCGCTATACATCTCAGCCACAATTTAACTGTCTCGTAAATCAGACTTGTCTCAGTTCGTTGAACACTACCAGTAACATAGTCTAGACCAGTCAATAGCTAAGATATGCAAATCGACGTTGTAAGCGCGCTTTTGTAACTGTTATATTTACACCACACTGCTCTAATACAACTTGGATTGCTTAGTTAGGTCAGGAATTGTTTAATAACCGGCCCTGTAGGTTCCACGTTAGCGATATTATCAGCTATGAACCAAATTAGTTTTGCATCAGATTGATTTGTTGGAAATCCATTTATTAATGTAACAACTGCATCCAGCAAACTTCCATGCATTATATATTTTTTTCATAAACCGCGCAAGATAATCTTAGTCCTCTGCCTAGCCTAATTCTCAGCAAAACACAAACAAATGTAATGTCCATCTCGCCTCGCCCAGTTGGTAACCGAACCGTATTTCCCAGGTCATTGCTCCCACTTCCTAGCTTCACATCCAATTTTTCCGACTCAACTCAAAATAGTAATTGCATTTTTCGTCAGATTTATTGCTCTGTCTAGAATGTACAAAGCCTTAATAGATTCCTTTTCTATCCTGACAAAATATGTGTAGTCATGGTATTGGAAATGCCGTCGTCTCACGTTTGGCTCGAGCATATCCGTACTGCGTAAGCCAAGTAAAGCACGGAGTGATGGGTATCTCTAGTCGTAAGCCACGGATGACTCGTCGAAGCCTTCCGACTACCTAACTTTCATAATATAACACCTATCTAGTTGAAAATATCATACCTTCTTCCTCTATTATGCGCAAACATGAACGAGACAAAGTTTTCGTATTCTCCACGGATTAAGATATGATTAACGTATTCGTAGGAACATTAATTGCTCATTTACAAAAATATATATTTCGCTTTTTCCGTATCACTTTCCTCTGGTATATTATGAGATCAACGCATTATTATGTGTGATGAAAGCCAAAAGCGTGACCTTTAGGCTGGCTCGCTTTTAATGGAGATTTGTCTGGCCCAAACACGACCTTTACGGTTAACCTCAAATGATACATTATTAATGTCCCTGTATAATACCAACGTATACGATTCCACAGTCGTCACGCTGTTTGAAAATGAACATTTCGTTTGATTTTATCCGTATCGGAGAAATTTGTACCAGACCGCCAGTTGTATTCCTCGGACTAAGAGGTTCGAAAAATACAGAGAGATGGAGTGGCATCGATAAGATGCATAAAACTTATACTCCTGGTCCTGGGTTCGAATCCTGGGTCGGGCCAAAAACATTGTGACTGGGTTTTTCCATCTTAAAAATTACTCAGTCGCAGCTCGGAGTCAGGAAGTTGGCGGTGTGATACCCCCGTGCCTCGGAAAGCACGTAAAGCCGTTGGTCCTGCGCCTGATCTCTCTCCGGTCATGTCGGATTGCCGTCTCACCGGACTATGAGAGTGAAGGAATAGTGAGTGCACTTATGTATTGCGCACACGCTTGTGCACTATAATATCTCCTGCGCACCTGGCTGATCTCCGTTGAGATTGGCCGCCGTGGCCGAAATCGGCTAGGAAGGGATTATTATTAAAACTTATACAATGCGTGTACGAATGGAGCGGCCCGAGAAACTCCGCCACTGAGAAAATATATCAGATTGAATAACAGTTACTGATAACAGAAGCACTCGGGGTAAATGTCACTAGAAATGTACAACAGTCAGTTTAATAAATCCTGACGGTCCCAGGATTGTATGCTTAGATTATAAGACTGCTTCACGTTTTGTCCGTCTATCGAAAGTTAAAAATGTTTATTGTGTCGGTGTGTGACGTAAAGTTTACATATCGCACCTTTAGGACGAAAACGACACAATTCAAAAAAATTAAAAAAAATGAGTTATCGTCATAAAATTACTTAAAACGAAATTTTCAATACAGCAATAGTTCAAACACCGCCATATTCAAACAGGAAAAGGATAAAACTATTATATCGGTCCCTTTTTTATTATATTTTCATAAAAAAGAGACCATTTAAGTGATTTTATAACGATAAACCAATTTTTTATTTTTTTGAATTGCGTCATGTTCGTCTTAAAGGTGCGATATATCAAAAATATATGACGCTACGTATAGTATGATTTCATTAAAAGTTTCAAACAAGCTTTACCGCACGTGTCACTCGTACATTGTTAACACAGAATATTTCAACATAATCAATTTGAATATATGTTGCCGTTTCCCCGTTAAGTAAAATATTCAATAGCCATATTTAAAGAGTATTGACCGACCTACGTGCTGTTAAATATTTTAAAATTAGCTAACATGAAATTCAACTATCAACCCCACAAGGGTGTTAATATTTTATAAGACCGTCAGTTACTTCGGAACTATGAAAGGAAAAATGTAACCCGGGCCTTATTTACTCCCGTGTCGACGTGTGTGCCTTATTCCCTTTATTATTTTGAGGCGTAGCAGGAAGCGAATGTGGTTTTATATTAGAAAAGAAAATATTTGTTTGCTAAGCTATACATAGATATTATTGACCTGTATTAATGTAATGATTTTTGTTTTGTTTCAGGTAAGGGTCGATAATATCTATGATCAGTGTTTCCGCGCTTTGTTGTAAGTTTATCATTTTATTATTATTAGTTATTTATTCGCTACACATAAAGCATCACTCAATTGTTTTAAAGCACACAATGTACAGAAAGCAATAAAAAATACACATACTTTCTGGCGAACGCTAAAAAAGAACTATAAAATGTAAGCAACACAATATAATGTGTGCTGATAAAATTTATCACCAGCATAGCAATTGACGACAACCTGTTGCCATAACGTTTTATCACAACGCGGCTGTGTGATATCGAAAATTCCTTTAAGGATAATAATGTGAACCGTTTTATCTCGGTACAGAGCCGTGCCGCCTCTGTAATATATCATTGCAAGAACGTGACTCATCGATTTTTGAATCCCTCTGATAAACTGACGGCTAAGGTGTGTTCTCTAGCCTAGTTAGAGAATAATAAACAAATATCTATCGAACTTTGGCGCTTTTTAAGATATTTATGTGTTCAGAGATAAGACAACCTCTTTATAATCTTCATGGAGTAGTTTTAGTTTCAATGATGGTTCGATGATGTGAAACATAAAAAGTCATATATAATTTCACCTAGTATAATAGTAGTCATCGATACTATTAAGTGGGTGGATGTTTGTTTACATTATTGGAACTAGGAACGTGGATATAATAATGCGATGTATGTACTATACCCGTATTAATCCAAATACATGGGTACTATGTATAGCCCAAAATTTATAAGTAAATAACATAGTTAAATGCTTTGCTATGTCGTAGGCAAAAACCACAACTACAGAATACAATTGTAACATATTTAAATAACAGTTAAAACTATTTTTGCTGTCAATGTTGTACAGCTCCGCGCCTTGTTACTACCAGTGGTAATATTGATGTTTAATTCTACTGATTACGGCCGCACCACGCCATAAAGAAACCGCGTTACTCCCCAGTCCATGTCCGCATGTAAACGTAAACAAACCTTTCTAAAAGAACAACTAGGTGATGGGTTTATGTATGTGACAGTCCGTTAGAGCATGGTATATTAGTCTTTTAGGATGTCAAGCGCAAGTGTCCGCTCCTTGCCTTTTAGGGCTGTATATTCTAAAAGTGCGGGTGATGTAATCGTATGTGGGCACTCGTGGAGTTTACGATGACTCTAATGACAAGCTCATCTTGTCTTCAATTGTAAAAATAAACTAATATAATTGCATTAGGACATTTTTCATACGATAGAGTTCGACTACCTGCGAAGTGTTGCATTTTCGTAGCACTTCTACCTAATTTTTTTCGGATATAAGTTTTCGTTGTATTGACGTTTTCTTACCATGACTACAAATCTACAATGCGTGATCCCTCTACACACAAATTGGTGACGGCATGTTCCATATGTAGCCGAATATTTCTTCGTAATCTATATCAACACTTTCGTTCATTGCACCGATAAACTAATATGGCTATTATAAATTTAGTAACTGCCATAGCTACGCGTAGCGATCAGTTGGTTGAGGAAGGACAGGTCGCGGTTAGACTATTCGAATAGGGAAGAATGTAAAGTAATCGAAAATGCTTGGATGTTGCACAATGTAGTCTGAAAGTCTAGTATAGTATGGTATATGTATAACATGTAACTAGTAACTAAGCAGTACTAACAAGTAAGTAGCTTGAGTGTCTGTTTTTCGGCCCATTTTTATTTGTTTATCTCTTCTGCCATTTTAAAGTTATAATTTTTTTTTCTATTTCTTCTTTTTTCCACTTTATGGTTACGGTTGAAATATATTGTGGATCAACAAAAGGCGATACACTTCCTTCGATGGTCGGCCGAATATCGCCGATCTATCCTACTGCAATTGTCTGTTCTCTGTCCCGATCGCAATTGCCTCACTTATTTCATATGAAATTAATAATAAACATAAGTAAATTCAATAAAACTAATACAATCGTAATGTTTATTTAATTTGCAATATTTTGACAAGCATTAAACATTTATCACTACGTTGCCAACTAAACGTGCTAACAATAAAAATGCCAAGTATTTTCCCGATTACTCACAGTATCAACGCGATGATAAGTCGCGGTTGTGTTCTAGGCACGCGTTACAGACGTGGTTGGTACGTGTGTACTTGTATTATGTGATTGTTGCACTATAGCAGGGACAAACTAATATGGCCGGTATGACATGACACGGTTTTGAATTTATTGGGTAGACGTTCTCACAGAGTTATCGCGTCGGGAAAAAAATTTAATTGTCATACCGGCCAGCTTAGTTTGTCCGAACTATAAATGATTTGCCGCGACTTTGTTTGAGATGGTTTTGGGTGAGTCGTTTTTCTAGTGTTTTTCTTTGTACTGACAACACGTAATAGGTGTCACCTGACGGCAAGGGATGGGTCACCGACGCAACACCCACAATACGAGAATGATCTCGATTGCTGTAGCGATACGAAAGTCGTAGTTCTGTTTGAGGGATGCTGCTTGAGATCGTTTCGCTTAATTTATTTTTTTTAATTTTTATTATGCCTTTATTAATGTTATTAATAAATATATCAGTGTTGTATCACTTGGAAATTACGTTAAAATCTCTAGGAAATTACTGAGAATTGAAAACAGCAACCGATTATGAGTATAGCACAATATCTCTGTTTTGAAATAACACAACATGTACTTTGAATCCATTTCATTTATCTCTTTAGGTGTACAAAACTGGTACTTGGTAGTATCGGTTCCAGCAATAATTATGTTAATGCGCCACAAAGTTTTAAAATTGTTAGGTATGTTTTAACTTTTGTCGTCATGCCAACTTTTTAACATGCTGTGTGGCCACATTCATTGATTATATTACTTATGGCTATTCAGTGATTTTTTCCTGCTCAGAAACAAATGTCTAAACACAGCAAGAAGTCTTTTATTTGTGGTTTTTATTATGGAGAGCATAGGTTTTAATTAACTATACCTAAAAAGTCGTGTAATAAAACTAAAACTTTATTTTAATTACTGTGAATATTTAATGCCATATACATATGTCAAGTAAGAAGGTGGTAATTATAATAAGGCTAACAGTACTACAATACTGACGACACCTTATTATAAGGAGAAAAGTAATTAATTGCAGTTGTAGGAACTATGTTTCAATTTTCGACTAATCTTTTAATTAATCTACATTTAAGCGTTGTTTTATTCATAATTGAAAATTATAATTGGCGTAATCTACTTCAGTTAATTATACACAGCTGTCGGCGATATACGTAGAATGAATCTACATTCGTCGACCGATGGCGCCAAAATTAATCTTATCATTCATGGAAACTAGTTCATTACACGTCTTGCGGACGTCAAGGCGTGCGTTACCAGGTAACGGCTTGATAACAATGTGTTTAATCATCGGCTGATAACGCGTACGTGTTGTCGTGTTGCACAATATTATGGCGCCAACGTTTTGTTTACTTGATAACCGCGAAATAACTACGTAACGTCTTGAGAATGCAAACATAACGTATCGTAAAAATCACGCCCTAGTAACACATCGAGTACATTGTACATGTTGCCGGGAGAGATGCGCAAAGGACACGTATCCACCAACGATTTACGACTCCTTACTTCTTGCTACCATATCTGGCGTAAATATTTTATCGTTGGCGTGCATTTTTACTATCCATCTGATGTGAGTGTTATTGCTGACTCAACTTGATTATTTTCCATTTTTGTAATTTGTATTTTTTTTTATCTGGCGTATAGAAAGTGTTGTTTATAGTATTGTTATATCCTATTTGACTTAAGTTTACTGGGGTTTACTGTAAATTAGTGGGATAAATATACGTCTCACACGTAATCCGTCACACACTTTTACACTATAATGTCTCCTGCGTACCTGGCTGAGCCCCGTTGAGATTGGCCGCCGTAGCCGAAACTGGCTAGGAGGGTTACGTTACGTAATCCGTCACGGTAATGTTCCCCAAAATGGAGTAATCTAGCCTCAGCTGAGCTTTAGATACTTGAATAACAGAATAATTTGCTCAAACGTTTCCGATGAATACTACCTACATCTGTCGTAGTAACGTGGTAATTTGTCATAAACACTTTGAATACCAGTCGACTTCAAACGTTTAACGTTGAATTTGCCCGCTTCTGTGATGGTTCTCGTTAGTCCACGTTACAAGCTGTAGCGGAAATGTAACCAGTTACTAATTATAAGTATAGTTAAAATTATACATTTTAAATAGTGGGTGAGTGTTAATATCACTTGTAATATTTGGATCATCTCCGACTGTATGAAATGAGGCCCGAAGATGCAATTGCTATAAATTTATATTCACCTTTACGAGTAGTATTAGCTAATAATGTAGCTTTTATCAAAATTATTTTAAAGATAATTGCCAATGAATTGAAATGAACTCTTTTTGTTACAATACATGATAAAATCACTAATACCGAGCTTTTATAAAATTACGCTTGTTCTCGTGCAATGCACCTTATTCGCCGGTCGTTCTTGAATTGAATGGGTGAATTCGCTGTACAGTCAAACAGCCCCGGGGAAATTACGTGCCACCCAGCAATTCCTACGCGTAATGCTCCTAGAAAATGTAATTAATTTCATATATTTATTATTGTAAAACAATGAACGCTTTTCAAACGACCGTAGCGCACAATGGCTGTGTACGTGGGTTTTTCGTCGAATACTAGTTTTATGGCGCACTTAATTAACTTGAAATGTTACTTTTTAAGTCTGGCATTCATTTAATGAATTGTGTGTTGTGATTAATATTCAAACGAACAAGTGGCGACGTAACATCTCACGAACGGCCATCAATGAAAACGAAACCAATAGACCGTCAAAAAGTCAATTTCCTATAATTATGCTTGTCACTGTTGGAACACCGGTGAGTTGAGATGCCGCCGCGGCGTCAACGGCACGCTTAAGGTCGATATAATTATACGAGCGCAAATAAAAAAACAACAACCACCCATAGGCCTGCCGAGGGACACCTGTCTCTATGGAAACAGGTTTGTGTACCGCTGGCGTTGAAACCGTGTGAATGGAAGTGATGAATCTTCTCATATGTACCAAAACTGGTTTCGGTGAGAATGTTTTAATCAGCAAGCTTAGACAATGACTCCACACACGACACGTAAATTATGTACGCGACGTGTGTTACCGCATTCAGTATTAATCGCAAATTATTTAATACTAGAAATGCGCGCGGCTTCGCCCGCGTGAAAAAGTTTTTCCGGGTTAAAAAGTAGCCTATAGCACGCCGGAGTAATGTAGCTTCCTATTAATGAAAGAACTTTCAAAATCGGTCCAGTAGTTCCTGAGATTAGCGCGTTCAAACAAACAAACTCTTCAGCTTTATAATATTAGTATAGATTTTTATTTATACATCCATTGCTCTTTTCTTTCTAGTGCAGAAATACAAACACCCCCTGAAAACATTTTAACTGCTTGTTTTCGGAGTTGAACGAAGTCAGTAGTTGTAGTCTTACGATCAGTTTGAAGCTTGTGTAGAGGAAAATATAAACATTATCAAACGAATAAATAAAGACAGTTGCACATCGTGGTATGCGCATTGACCATTCAACTTAAAACAGCGCCTATCGATACAATGTTAGAGTCTAATATGTCTTGCTTAGTCTATAACTGATGTAAGCGACTATTAAATCAATACTTCCCTAAATTGTCCAGATGAACCGCCCGTCCTCTATTGCCTGCATTACCAGTTATCCATAAATATGGAAGGGTTAGAGACAGACACATCCGTCAGACTGGTGCAATAAATAGAAGACACGTATGGTTAGTCAAGGTGACACCGTATCCGGTGCTTTATTAATAGAAATATAAATAAATTATATCGACTGACTGCAGTTTTTTTAAAAGTAGAGAGGTACGCAGTTTTGAAATTCAAATGTTGACGTTTAATCTCAAGTAAATCGATTAACAAAGATTCAAAGTTGATAAACAACGGTGCAGAAAGGACATAAACTTTCTTATTATTTTACACTACAGCATAATTTTAAACGAATGTCACACTTTGCGAAGTACTAAAACGAAATCGTTGAGAAAACGTATGGAAAATGAAGTGTCTCTGAATAGACCGTTTGGAGTGCGAAAAGCTTCAATAGATCGCGCTTTATGTCCCATTGGTTGCTTTAAATGACCAGTGTAAACTGTAATAAATAATTTTCACAGAATTTCAGTAAATTGCAAGTGGGCAAAATAAAACACGTATAGGCGGGATTCCCCAGTGTGGCGCCGAACCATAGCGTGACTGCCTTATTCTGCCATACACGAAAGTTATGGTTTCGGCTGTAAAATTTTAATAAATATTAAGTACTTTGTACGATTATGCTTAATTGCCATAGTTTAGAAATAACAACGGGAATGTTGAATGAATATTGAATCACTTTTTACGCGCTTAATTGATCTGTGCTGATTTTGTTGCGACAGGAAATACCGCAGTGACAAATTGCATTCTAGAATAATAAAACACTTTTGCGAATTATATACACGTGTGTTAATATTACTTGCAGCTTCTACTACTGCAGCTTAAGCACAGACCGTTTCTAAAAGTTAGTCAAAAACCGTACAGACAACAGTAGCTGCCAACGCTGATAAGCAAAAACGAAACGTCTATTTCTTGCGAGGCATGTAAATGTAATGTAACCCACAGTTATATCGAAGCGGTCGGTGGCGGTAAGGCGCGTCGTGCGGTATCTCTCGAGCCTCGGCCCTCGACCGAAGCCCGAACATGACAACGTCATCGCGTGTAATTAGCAGAATACGGCCGTGTTTGGTTTACGACACTAATCATCGTGTTATAGGTACAGAACGCGGTGACCGGACGGCTCTAATTGTGCCACTATTTTGCTTTGTTAATATTTAACATCGACATGGCTTCCGTGAACATTGTTTGTGCGAGTATTTTTTTTTCTTCCCTACGCTCACTGATTACACATTGTTGTTTTAATTATTTGCTTTGGAATTTCTAAGCGCTGATTGATCCTTATCGACAATTGCACTGACATGCTAATGATTTGTTGGAACTCATGCATTTAATGTTCGAATGACAGGAGGGTGACGGAATTACGGTTATTATAGAAATATTTTTGCATGGTCTTAAGCCTAGGTTTGTATTTATTATAGGACATAAAAGTTAGTATCTACGTATAATATTATGATTTATGTGTTGCACTTGATTATTATGAGTAGAGATGAAAAGTTTACATGGTAACTGTTCGATCCATATTGATCTATTAACCTATGCGAATTTTAAAATTATTGGAGTCTTCCCACGTGTAGTCACTAAAATATTTACCTGATACTTATTAAAAGCAGCCGCTATAGTAGTAAGTCATGACGCCCGCTTATTTATAGCCGAGACAAAAATCTTCACCGTGTTTACAGTTCAATATACCATACCAAACAATTCCCACATTCATCATTCATTCATTCGCGAATTCTAAAAATATCATATCAAAATATAACAGAAAAGCCAAATTGTTTACGGGTGGCAAAAGATCCGTTCACACATTGAGCATTATTAATTTTATATATCGAGCGGAGATCCCGCGCGGTGTTGTTGTCGCACACCGCTCAATGTCGCAGCAATGTACACAAATCGTCGACAATTGTCGCGGCGACATAACAACTGTTTGTGTTTTATTTGTCGTCGCGCTCCGCGTCGTGTAGTACCAATAATTTAATAAAAAACCTGCACTCGCATCGTGTTGTGTCGGCAGACAATCCGATTGTCGTTGTTGGTACATTCCACTTTATTGATATTGTTGTGAGCAATTGACGCCTTTCCCGTGACCTTTCCTCTTTGTGGATCTCTTCAGTCAAATGTTGTTGAACGGTGGCGTCATAATTTAGTTAATACAAATTTGCTAAACACTATAACAGCACAAGGATCTTTAAATTGAAGTTTTAAACTATGGCGAATTTAAGAAAGTTCGTGTCTTAGAAATGTAAGTAAATTAATATGTAGAAATATTTTAAAGCAAGCACGTTCGATGTTTTGCTCATCATCGCTTGAATACAATATTTTGTTTTAACTAGTGACGTCATTTATTTTTGAAAACATTTAATAAAAGATACTGAATGAAATATAATTTTCCATTCAATTGGACGAATTTCCTTTTTAAATTGTTTCCTAAGTATTAAGTTCTGTATGACGTCAGTACGTGTAATATTGAGTTTCTCGAATAGAACAATTCTATTGACGGGACCGGACGTGAGAGCGTGGATTACGCACCAGGATAGAACCAATTTCACGCTGAAGTCATTTAACGACGTCACTTATTGATCTATAGTATCGTATCACTAAAATAGGGTACACTGTCACTGTTTTATCGTCATTCGATATAACGACATCGATATTATTCGTGAATCGCTATCGGGTTACGTGTGCTGCACATCGGGGCTTCTTCATCTATCCTTGTAAGGTAACTCCGTTGCGCGTAGTTTCAGTTATGGTGTTCTATAGGCATCGCATATTTGATATCATACAAATATTAACATCAGTCGTATTGTTTTAATTCGATCTAGTGCGATTCCTAGGTTGAGCGATAAATGTGTGTGTATCTAAAATAACACATTTAAATTATCCAATACTGGAATATGTGCTCGGTATGACGATAGATTTACCCCTTATTGTTAACGTCATTAAGTCATTAGTTGCCGTGCCAGTTGCTCCTCTGCCTAAGCCCCTTTCCATAAGATTCGCGTGATCTTATATTTATTTATTTACTTATTAAAAAAACCTTACTTAACATGCATTACTTAGCATTTCTGTTAAACGGGTGAGCCTCGAAGATAAAAACACCCTTTACCAATATCATAGTGTAGAAACGGTCGCCTTTGACCCCGACGGCGTCCACATGTCGCACTTTAACTCGATTCATACTCGTGCATGACTAGCAAAAAGTGTTATGGTTTTCCTCATAGACGTATCTAAATTAGCTTATAAATAATGTAAGACGGCCGTAACGCGCGCGGCTGTTCAGCCCTCTGTCCGCTAGGTGTCACCAACGGTGCTATTATCCTTCAATAACTAATGTGTTAATTTGTTTGAGTGCACGACCGTGAGATTTGCTGACAAAGCCACTTCTAAAATTATTCTCTTTTGCATGCCAGTTCGTCGTGTTGGTCAATTTGACGGGCTGTGATTGTCATGATTCCGCAGAACTTGCTATGATAGCGCCTTGTGACGTTCGCGCGTCGCAATAAACACACCAACCTGTTCATTTATACGAACGTTGTATTACCAGTGTATTGAATAACTCTAGACGTGTAGACTTGGCTTTAAATGTGTCTCTACGCAGATATGCAAATGAATGAATTCTTAAAATAGACGCAAAATCGTCGGCGTGTACACAGATAGCCAATGAAATACTGTAATCCCAGAATCCGGCTTGATTATGGATGTTGTCTCTCAATCTGCGTTAATAACTCAGCTTAGTGATGTCTCCGAAATTATTTACGGATTGTCTTGTAAACATTTATCATTCTGTCTTATTGTGCCGCCTTTTCTCGTCCCATGAATTCAATAAGCAAATTTAAAATGTAATAAAAACCACTGAATGAATTTAGCATAATTTCGTTGTGAATTGTAATCGCTTGGCCACATTTCTGGGGCGTCGAAGAATTCGCTCGGAGATGTATTTATAGAAAAACAGGAAATGTTAACAGTGCGCTGACATGCGGACACAGGTGCCGGATTGACTCATTTTCTGCTTTGTAATCTATGCTAGATTTAAATTGCTCGTCGGGCACAAAACTTAGCGTCATATCTTTTATCTTTTATTGTCTTAACAAATATAACGTGTTATGTCATAGACGTAATGTGAAACAAGCTACAATGTAAATGTTGCCGTTGCAACGCCTGCTTGTATCATTTCATTACAAGTAACTACTTAATTCGACTCGCGAATTCGTTTTTCATCATTGAATTTGCAATAACAAACTTTCCTTTGCGACAGAGTTTACGAGAACAACAAACAGTACGTTCAGGTTTGCTTATAAATATTTTTTTTTACTATATATACTTATAAATTTTGGATATAAAATGTTTCGATGTGTAGTAGTATTGTGTAGATGAGGTAGGTTGCGTAGCTTCGTTTGCACCGCCCTAGGTATCGAGGTAGAGCAGACTAGCAGAGAGTGCGAGCGCGGGCGCGTCCTTGACTCGGGCGGGTCGTTGACGCCGGCGCCGCGGGGGAGGCCGCCGGCGCTCGCCGCTCGGTCCTACGTTGTGCACACGCGACTGCCTCGGCTCCCTTCTGATCGTTCAAGTCGTGCTTTGACGCCGCAGACACGCGCCGCACACGCGGCATATCGCCATACAAACAACACACCCGTCCACGCACTTTTATTCAAATATATTTAGTTACTAATTTTGTTTCATCTTAAGGCCGCTTTCATAGAATGATGTCTGGTTGTAAGGTTTTCGTCGTGCAAACATGATGCATTGGCTCCATGTCTATTATAACTATTATATCAAAAATATTCTTCATTTCATCTTCTTAAATAATAATAGAGCGATTTTTTGGTAATTTACTTATTTGCCTATAGCACTCAGGAGTAATGTAGCTTCCTATTAGTGAAAGAATTATCAAAATCGGTCCAGCAGTTCCTGAGATTAGCGCGTTAAACAAATAAACAAACTCTTCAGCTTTATAATATTAGTAGTATAATATTAGTAGTAGTAGAAGATATAATCAACATTCTCCCAGTGTGTGTCTCGGCAAAAACACACAAAGGACCTGACTTGAGAGCTCTAATTTGCAAATTCTGTTAAATATAAGCCACCAAAAAAAACCTAACTTTGCGCGGCGCTAAAATGTAATAGCGCTCTTAATCCTCTACGGTTAATTTAAATTGAGATTGTATGAATTGATGTGTGACGTATTAGAAACTACGTAATAATATTTGTAATTGTACGATATAATTACTTCTTCTTAGATGCTTCTATTACCGTTTCATTACAGTGACTTTGTACTCAAATGTAGTAGGTAGTATTGACATGCCAACGCGTGTACGCAACACCCATAATCGACTGGAACCTAATTGTGACATTCGTATTTTTGTCCCAAACCAAACTGTCGCGGTCGTTATGAGACACTTCGTTTCTATGTGTAGGCATATTTCGAGCATTCACCTCGACGATCGTAAATCAACCCTTTTGTTTTATAAGTGACAGTTGACATTTTAATACCTTTTTTTATTTGTAACAAATGAATGATAAGCAAATTGATGCTTACCTACAACAAGTGACTACTGAGGAAACAATTGTAGATACTTCTGTTTCTTTTGCAATAATAGCTTTTTGCAATGCAATCAGCCCTGTATTATATACTGCCCACTGCTGAGCTCGGGCCTCCTCTACTGAGAGGGGTTAGGCCTTAATCCACCACGCTGGCCTAGTGCGGGTTGCTTAGCTTATAGCTTTTTGCTCGTTGTTTTTCTGTACTCATATAAACTAGTAGTGTAAATTTAAATTAGACGGTATTATAAAATTCATGTGGAAACTAACGGCCTAAGAACAATAACCCTTCAACATCTTATTCCAAGTAGTTTCTAAGAAGCGAATAAAGAATTAATATTATGGATAATATACCGTAGGCTTCACAACGAATTATGACGGTTAATCGCGTTATATTGTCAATTAGGTTATTTGTTTTTGACCAACTTAAAAAAGAGGTTCTGTATTCGATCCGTATGTATGTATGTAAGTTTGTATGGCCGCGAGTTTCTCAAAAACTACTGATCCGATTTAGATGGGGTTTTCGTTATTAAAATGTATATTTTTCAGGGAAGGTTTTAGTATATAATTTACTAGGATCTGATAAAGATCTTCGGAGATTGACAATGGAACTCTTCAAAAACTAACAACAGATGACCCGCGAATGCTGCAATCGTATATCGATGATGTATTGTTTACTCCATTTCATAATTTACTAACAAAAAAGCAATAAAAACTTTGACAAAAAATAAAACCGACTTCAAAACCACTACAAACCAAAAAATAATTTAACTTTATATACGATAACAACGTTCAATTTAAATTAGGCATCGACTCCAAATATACGTATATACTAAGCGAATATAAAGTTAAATTATTTTTTGGTTTGTAGTGGTTTTGAAGTCGGTTTTATTTTTTGTTAAAAAGTTTTTAATTTTCTGTTGATTGCTAAATGCACTCTTTTCATGTTTCGTGTTTCATTTTTTAGGCATTCACTTTACATGATTCTTAACTACATTTACCTGACGGCAGGTAAGGTGAAATGGTTTGTCACAGTCGCTGTGATAAATAAACAATGCCAAATTACTACAAGTAATGTTCAAATAAAGAAAATCTTGTTCTTCCATTGACGTTTACAACCGCACATATAATTTGGTCCGTACCCGTAGTCTATCCCAGCGGGAATTAGCTTAGGAGCTAGATGAGAGCCAGATGCGTGAGCTATTAGGTAGCTCACGCATCTTGCTCGCACCGAGGCTGGGCACAATTGAATCTCCAGTGCTAATATTTTTTGCGACATTCCGATTGGCCGATGCAATTTTCTTACGTCTGGCGTCATCTGAGGCGGCGATGCTTCGTGAATCAAAATGTGCTGAATCATCCTCCGCAAAGGTTTTTTTTTACACAAACCTCTCTAACCCACATCTATGTAACGGGCTTCTGTCGGTCAGTCGACGATCTCATGTTGACTACGAATTTTTACTAGTCGCTCTCAATCGGATACCTATCTCGCACTAAAAGTTTCTTTCGAGATGTATCGCTATAGGAAAATAATAAACTTTAATGTTCGTATTCATTTATGAGCTGCGAGTTAAACACTTGAAGTGTACTAGCGAGGATCTACGTTGACAGATAGCTTTATGGCTCTTCGAAAGTTCAGTAGTACTCGCTCTTAGGTGTCGAACAATACATATAAAATTGTCTGCTATAAACTACCATTGAATCCGGTTTGTCGTCACGTTTATTGTGTCGAATAGATTCTCGTATATGTATAGGTGTGTGTTTGTACACACACCTATACATATACGAGAATAGTATAGTAATGTGAAGCGAAGACAGTGCGATTGAAGAGTCGACAGTCGCGTCGTCGTCGCGGCGCATCAAACGGCGCCGCGCTATTTGATCAATTCCTGTAACGTTGACGTGTACTTCATTTTATGGTTCATAAATATTTTTTTCTGTGACCCATTTCAAATACCAGAATAACCATACGACAATCGATTCAGTGCGCATGTTACGTGTTTCAGGGACCCCATAAAGCCGTGTTTCCGCACTGCGCCTATTATAACAGTTTTACGAGCGTCGACTAAGTATACTAGGCGCATGCACGTATTTTCGATGATGGTTTTAGAGTATACCCAATGTCTCGGTGCTAAACGTGTAAAGGTATAATCGCTCCCGTTTTATAGGCGTTATATTCGAGGGCAATTACGAAACAGCCCTACGTTTCTGCCCCCAGATACGCTGTCACTAATGCGACCACTCGAATACATTACAACATTCTTCCTAAATCCGATAAACACTTTATTACTCGGCGTAGGTACTTGATTGACAAAATAACAACAAACGATGCTTTTGAAAGTAGGTGCTACGATCTCGCGATGCTACATTTTACTAAGAGACGGGGTCGAATATTGAAGATTGCAGTTTCGAAATATCTAAACTCTTGACGTAGTGGGCGTGCATTGTAAGCTCTGTTTATCGTGAATAGATCGGCTCATGATGGTCTTTGTGGAGCCAACAGTGGTACTCGTTTAACCGTGCGGGCACTATATTAAAGTGATTGCTGAAACATTAGGTTGTATTGCGATAGAATCGACCTCGTCTAGACGACTGCTAATTTTGATGCGACCATCTTCACCTTAGTTAATTCACAGGTCGTGGGAATATTCTCGATATCGCATGCATGCGTCTATGTATCATGTATACACGTATAATAAAGTTATGAATACATTGAAATATTTTTTAGCTTTCGGTCGCTCTGGCTCTGACGTAGTTCGTGGAATACTTAAACAGACACCTACTTTGCATCAGCCGCTAAATATATTTTATGGTAAGGTTAAGGAAGTTGGGTTGCTATTTCTGGAATGCGTATTCGGGAAGCCCTGTTACAAGCACGAAACAAACTGGAAGGGATTACGCACATCGCATTAGCATATAATGGTGTTATTTGCATTCGGCCACGAAGGCTTATTTTACGCCCGTTTATTTTTCCGAAATCCAACTCGACCGCTGCACTGAGGTAATTTATGCAAAATACCGCACATGATTGGACGGCGGCCCCCTTTTTGTACTTACTGCCTCCTTGTTTATACTTAGTTTAGCCTTATTATTTTCTGATCTGACGAAATTTGTGGTTTATTTTGTGGGAAATTTTTCAGTTCGTCGTTTACAATTAATTTGCCGCCCCCGCGTTCTTGGGTGGAACTTAACCATTATCGATGTAGTGTGTTTGGTTAGCGAAACCGGGTGATAACTTCCGAGAATATTACTTGCACATTACACTTAACGATTCATTGGCAAGCGTTCCGAAGTTGTTGTAGTAACCAACGCCGTGGTTGAGAATTTTATTGTAAACTCGGAAGTCATTTCGAATATTGCAGATTCTTTTAGCTCGGTGCGCTTGACACGCGGGCCGGGAAAGAATTTCAATAAGTTGTTTTCATTTGCAAATTGCGCGCCGCGGCGACACCTAATGGAATAGGAATCTAGGGGACCGCGTGCCGGTCGTCTTTGCAGTTCCGCTTATTGGATTATAAAGAGCTCTTTGCATGCGTTCTCACGCCTTATCCGATTTTTTTCAAACGCACTAACGCCATTTGTTTCCGAGACAATAAATAAGGCTACTTTAAAAAGAGCGTTCGGTCGTTTATTTTTCGGTAATGTGTAAAGTCTATTAATTTTCGCAACACTTTGCGTCGACGCCGTCTGACCGCCAATGATGAGGGATCTTAGTGACGTGGTGTACGCTGGTGAAAAATGAGAGAGTCGCATTATTAGCATCCCAGAGACAAATTGGTATGCCGCGGGCTTGTTCCTTTCGACCGCCATTATTCATTTATTCATGGGGCTTGTGTACCGACCTCTGGCGGAACACAAGCCATTCACCATTCACCATTATACTTATGTACATCGGTAACTAGACGAGATGCGATCGTAAAAGCAGCAACAAACGTGTGTCGGGACCTGAGAAAGCTGTATCGGTGAGACTCTAGACAAGATTGATATAGCATCTTAAACAACCCCGCTATTAAGTTATGCACGCAGACCCGACTGATGCTACTTATGTTATAAATGCGAGACTAAATTTGTCGGGTTGTTTATTATCTTCTCACGATGCCTTCGCACATAACGACAGGACCGTTTCTGTTTTTAACACAGAGATAATGATTCACGTTATAATATATTATTTAGGTTTACCTGGTATTTCTCGTGTTAGCTAACAAGAAATAAGAAATATTGGATTTCACTACACTCAGACCCCAGACAATTATTTGCGGATCACGTAAATATGTCACCATGCGGGGAACATGCCCGCAGCTTCTCGTTTCATACCTAAGTAAGCGCCCATTGCGCCACATTAGCCTTACGAAACCCCAAACGACACTGTGAGAGCGAACATTATTTAACTTAGTTCTCGCCACATGTCCATAAACCTAGCAAAAAGTCTCCTCCAAGTTTAATAACTGACTGTCGTCACGTTCAAAACAAACCTTTACCTTGGTTAGTGATTCACGCGGTACACGTGTTGTGAGTGCGCACGCACCGAACTACAGCCTATGTTGCGCACCAAATATAATGATGAGCTTGTACTATACGTTTGTCGTTCATTATGCAAATTGTTAACGGTACGGCCCGAGCCAAGGAACGCGGAAGCGTGTTTTCCAATAAAGCGAGCAATGAGCATTGGACGTGTGCTCGTGGGCATTGCGGTGCGTGCGCTTAGCAGGGGACGTCGCCGGCGCCTATTGAAAAGGTTCGCGTATGCGCCCGCTGTAAATATGGACACATTGTAATTGTATGGTGCGTAACTAACCGCGTTTACCTAAAGTCCGAACTCCTTCGACCATATTTTTATGCTAGAAATAGTTCTAAAATTTTTCAGATAATAAATATGTGTGAAATTATTTGCGACTACGATTACTTAATTTACAGACATCATTGTTGTTTTTTTTTATTTTTCACGCTCGTGTACTGACTGTAGCCGTATTTGTTAAAATACCTTTAACCAAATTACTTATTTATTCTATATTGCTAAATTTGCAACAGGAATTTTTATTGTTTGTTCTACCCGTGATCCGCCAAAAAATATGAAAAAGTACAATATGTTTGGCACACATAAATAAAATATCTCGGATACAAATTTCTTATAACCAAATAATGCAAAATTATGAAGAAAAATATTACAATTTCCATTTTCCATGCACGGCAAACAATTCAATGCTAAACTGCCTTTAACGGTTAACCATACAAGCGTGATTAGTATATATTATAATACTTTTTCTTCATTACTTCTTTGAAGGTTGCAGATACTATACGAACTGCGAAATGACTATGAAACAATTTGTAATATTTGCTACTAAAACACGTTTTCTAGTTGGAAAAACACGCGTCAAACATATGCATTTGTTGGTTAACCATTTTTACTTATTTTACATGGTATAAACGCGCGACTCTCTCACAAGGGTGCCTGTAAACATGTCTTCAATAAAGTTCCGGAGTGACCCGCGTACCGCCCCGGGCACGGCGTTGTTCCCCGGTTTATAAAATTACTCTGCAAAAGGAGCGGGACTCTCAAAGGAAATGATACACATGCACCGATGTCGCTTTGACTGTAAGCTTGTGCAGCGTTTACTGGACTGAAAGGCTTCCCGTGGTCCGTACGCAAGTGTACGATCCTCGCCAGTTTTATCGGCTAAAAATATTTTTATTTATAATCGTATTTGTATCGCTTGGAAGCCAGTTACACGTTCATGTAGTGAAAAGCCTTTGCATTAGAAGTACCATAAGGCATCTCAAAAACTAGGAGCATCGAGCTACGTAGGGCGTTCAATGTATTCTCGGTTTAGGCATAAAAAATACTATTTTTCAATGTATACCCATGTGTATTTTTTACCCACCACTGTTATACATTTATTACATTGGGAAATTTTTCATTACCGTCCAAAAATATTTTTCTTCTTTGTCTTCGAAATGTGCATTTATTGCTGCTATCAGTTCTTCATCAGAAAAACGTTTTCCACTAAGATCCTTCTTCAAATTTGGAAAGACATAATAGTCACTAGGTGCTAGGTCACGACTATAAGGGGGATGATTAAGTTCTTCGAAGCCACACTCTCTCACAGCAGCCTTCGCAACACCGTGCCGTGCCGTGTGGAACGGCGCATTGTCGTGGAGAAGCAAAATTCCTGCGGTAAATTTTCCACGCCTTTTTTCTTAAATGGCGTATGATGAACCAGTTATACTTTGATCTTTTTTTTTGCATAGTTAATGAGTAAAATTCTCTTTGAATCCCCAAAACCACTGTGGCCATGATTTTACCGACTGATGCAGTGGCCTTGAACCTCTTTGGAGGGTCATTACCTGTTTATGCCATTGCATAGACTCTTGGTTACTTTCAGGGTCATAATGGTGAACCCACGTCACGTTTCCAGTAACGATCCGGTCAAAAACATTCGCTAGAGTTTCACCATAAAGCCCTAAAAACTCAACCCTCGTCTGTTTTTGAGGCGCAGAAAGCATTCGCAGTACCCATATTGCACTGACTTCAGAGGTTTACATGTTTGTGGAGGATACTGTGTATAGTACCTTCCGATAGATTAGTCATCTCAGGCTAACATTTTGATTTTTATTGTGGAGTCCTCGAGTACAAGTTTTTCAACTTTTTTAACATTTTCTTCGGTATTGGCAAGAGCCGGGCCACCGGAGCGTAGGTCATCTTCAATGCTTTCTCTACTTCTTTTAAATTCACTTGACCACATTTGAATGGTGGATAATGACGGAGCAGAGTCTTGGTAAACAGCAAACATTTCTTCATGAATATTTTTTGAGATTTTCCTTGCTTTGTAAGGAACTTAATCACTGCGCGATGCTCCATTTTCTTCATCATTGAGGCGTCAGTCATTTCGATTGACTTTGAGTATGGATTACTTTTAAAGAATTTGTCTTATTTAATGTTTTTATTTTTATTTTTACCCTCAGATAGTGCCTTTAATAATTACATTCTTCGCATGCCTACAAATTAAATAAAACAATCCGTTACCGAGAATACTTTAAACGCCCTTCGTACCTTTGGCTTTCTACTAAAAACTATGAATCAATTGGCAGAAAATGGATCTTATTATACACCCAATGGATCTGAACATTCATACACATCTAAACAACTTCTTAACGACCACTTTAAACTATCAAGTATCAACAAGACAACTTATACGCAGTGAATAGAAATAAGCCTAATGAATAATAATAGCATGAATTACCTCTGAAAATTGACCATTGTTGACAACATGATTGAGTGATTTCTGACTCAATATCTGCTTACAAAGACACAGCTTCCACGTATCACTCGCAGCGGAGTGGCGTGTAGGTAACATAAAAGTAAGCAATA
Organism: Sphinx pinastri; assembly: GCA_947568825.1. Lineage (NCBI taxonomy): Eukaryota > Metazoa > Arthropoda > Insecta > Lepidoptera > Sphingidae > Sphinx > Sphinx pinastri. The sequence goes on along the minus strand of OX387630.1, from coordinate 4,740,565 downwards.
GCGAACTTGGTGGTTGGCCGCAACCGCAGAACGCTCTCGTTTGGCGAATTTTATTGTTTGGTGTCGAATTGTACAAACTTCCTTTTAAACATTTGTGTTTATGTTTTAATGAAATGTTTAGTTAATGTTAAACGCCTACAGCAGCCATTTATTTTTAACAAAATGGTAAAGAGAATTATATATTTCGAAAGGTTATTTCCAAACAGCATTTTTTTTTACAGAGTAACGAATAGGAAACCTTGTAACTTTGATTAATTATATACCTAGATAGAGTGATGTGCTACAATGAAACTAAAACAAACAGGCCAACTTTTCTTAAGCTAGTATGCGTGACAGCTGTGTAATACGCTATTGCTGCATCATTCTGCGTATCCTTGTGTGCGTGCATAATAATACCAGTTATAACATGGTTTCTATTAAAACGGGGAGAAAATTATATCCATGAAAAACAACAAAAATGAATTCACTCGAACTCATTTAGTGGAGAACAATTGGCCTCTATTTTTTTGGACGCGTTTGAAACGTTCAGTGTCTATCTAGGTATATAATTAATCAAAGCCTTGTAATTAAGGAGCAGAATAAAAAAAATAACGTTTATTTTACTTCGAAGGCTTTTCAAAGCGGGTTGTTACACATAAAAGTAATAATGTAAGTGATAAAATCAGATTTTCGTTGGGTGTTGTTAAAAATTCCATCACAATAGATCACGGCATCGATTCTGCCGTTTCGCGACAATTTTATCATTTCTCTCGTAAGCTCCCTTAACGAGCCTAAATAATGTGTGAAGGGGTTTATGCCCTTACAACATGTAAACACACGACGCGCCTCGATAAGTATTCAATATACGAAACGACATAAATAATCAACAGGTGTTATTCTCAATACAATGAGAAACAGATCCAGTGCAAAAACCTTTCGCTGTATTTAATACAGCAGCCAATAACATCGGTTCACCTCGCGTGTCGAAAATAACATCAGCATATCCATGAAAGAAATACTTAACCGAATCAATTTATGTAACAAATATAAAAGCCTGTTTCGGCTCCGAAATCCCATCTACTTGTATATTCGTTTTGCTATCAAAGTGTATAAAGGGGTTTTTATCAGTAATCCTTTTTACGTCATTCGTTACTGAACCCTAAAAACTGATGAGATGTCCTAACGCCGCTCTCCTTTGTATCTTTATTTATATTTAGTGCGTTATTTATACACCTGGTTCGACGTTAATCGTCCGAAATTGGATGTAGACAGACGAAAATAGCCGTCAAGCTTGTCACGTGACAATTCGCTGCTGCAGTCATTTCATCGGGAACAATGCACCGACGGGCTATTTTCGTATATTTTGTGTTTCAACACGTGCTTATCTGTAAACGTCATAAAATCCATTACATTAGAGGAGCAGGAGGCGTTTCGATGCGGCGCTCGTGTGTGCGCCGATAGTTTGCTAAGGGAGAAATATGTGTTTAGTTTTTAATCAAATTACAAGTTGACCGGGGAGCTTCAAAGAAAGTTGAACGGAGGCGAGTTTCAAAATATCACCCACCTGTCGGACTTTTCTTGCGTGAAGACTTGAAATATTCAAGCTATTTGAATGTTAAGATTTGCAAGATACTCCTACATATTTTTATGTGGGAAAATAAATGAAACTTATCTTGTAATACTTTACTATTTTGTTCTGTAGCTACGGAAATGGAACGTACCTCTCAGGTTCTGTGAATCATTACTTGTTTTAAAAGAAAAATGGGCTTAACAGGGAAGACTTCCATCGAGAGAGGAAAAGTGCACAGCGCCGATTGCCGCAGCTTTAGACTGTGGTTACGTGACATTTACTACCAATGCTAATTGTTGCACTGCTGCCGTTGTTACCAGAACGTTCTTGTATCGAGTGTACCTTCGCCTCGTGAATTTCTCTTGTCTGCATCTGATTTGAGCCGAAACTTTCGCTCTAGACACGATCTGGTTTTAACGACGCTGTTTCTTGTAAGGTTTAGGAATAACTAAACATTTTATAGTTTATTTGTTTCCTAATGTAAATATAGTTATTTCGAATCACTAGAATCTAAATGACAGCTTCGGTGGCGTAGTTGTATTACGGTACGACTGCAATGCTGAGGTCTCGGGTTCAATCCCCGGGTCGGGCAAAGTGATATTGGATTTTTCTATTCAGTGCTTTGTAATTGACAGTCCTCGGTGTCATTACTTTATCCTTAGTAACCGTTCTGCTCGTCTCATCATTTATTTATAAAAAATACATTTGTACTTGCAGCTAAGAAATATTCTTTATATATTTTAACGCGGCTCCGCCCGGGTTTAAAAGTTTTTCCGGAATAAAAGTCCCGCTTTATATTTTCCCGGGATAAAAAGTAGCCTATGTGTTAATCCAGGACATGATCTACCCGTGTGCCAAAATATTTAGTAGGATAAGAATGTCTTACGAACCGCAAATATTTCCTTCTTACATATTCACAAACTACAATATTATATCAACGAAAACTGCGGCAAGCGATGAAGTTTATTTAACGAGATCATAAATTTTATTTGAAGCATAATCGTTTAACGTGGTCAGATAATTTAAACCACTCCCACACTAGAATTGACTAATATAATAGGGGTCTAAATATAAATCAACACAATTCGATCGTTGCGTCGCATTCGTAAGAGTATTCGATCGCTCCTCCCAACGCAACACCAGCGTTTCGCCAGCCGTTACTCAATCGGCCCAGAATGCGGCGATGTCGCTTGCTTGCTGACCCAACTAGCTACAGGACAACCAATAATAGATAATTAATTGTTAGCGATGGACTCGGTAACATTATACATTTACGAGTTCAATTCAACCAAACCGCGACGATGATCAATTAATGGCGAAAATTTATGTTTATTACATTTTTTACACACTAGTAAGTCTGTTTATTACACTATGCATATTCATAGCAAGAACAAAAACTCATGAATACTATAATCCGATCTACGTTATGCCAATAAATTGTGTATCGTTTCCTCTATGTTAATCGCGTTAAAACTACGGTATTCTTTGAAAAGGCCACCCGTCACGGCTCACATATCCCACGCCAGTTTGCAGTTTGTCTAATGCTAGGTTAATTTTAATACGATGCATAGATTATAAATAGATTAGTTGCATTGCCACCGCGTACATTTGACGTTTGCGCGCGTTATTCCCGGACCCCGAGAACTTCGTGATTATCGTTTTTCTAATGATATCACCGGGCGGCGGATGTATTTTCGGTAAGAATGTCTTGTGCGTTGGAATTCTTTTATTTTTGTTTGCGTCCGTTGTGCGGCGTCGATTGTAGCAGGAGTAGCGAAAATAGTTTTCAATATTATATTAAAACTATCAATATTCGATGTACTTGTGAATTTAGAAACTACTTGAATTCCATTGCTATCCGTTATTGATGTCAACTTCTTAAAAACCCAAATCATGTTGTTAGTTATAAAATATTTTCATATATATAACTCTTATACGCTTTTTAATATTATATATTCTCAACTTAAGGCTATGTTAGTACTTACAACGAAAAAAAACATGTACATATGTATTTCCAGTAGAAGAAATCCACGGACAGTGTTGGATCGCGCGATAGTTATCGTAAAATGCGGATAGTGAGTTTGAAAAGTTTACATCGTTTTATTGGAATCTTATTATGCAGTAGTGAATGCGGGCGACGCTCTCGGGCCTGTCAGCGCGCCCAAGGCGTTGCTTCCTTAATAACGTTCACTCTTACCATCTTTGTGGTAATTTGAAAAAGTGTTTGCATAGCCGCCGGAATATAGAGACGCTCGTTCGAAAAATATCATATTAAATGACTTGCTCGGATCGTGGCGAGGACGGACTATATGAGCTGATTCGGAATCTCACTGTAAAGTTTTTACTATGATTAAATAACGTTTAATGTTTGTTAACTGGAGTAATTAAAATCACCTATCACGCCATCAATACCGTGTTTTCGATCACAAACCTGACTCACTCAAATCCTATAAATCGAACGAAAACTACCCAATAACAATCTACAACATTTACCTTATTTAATACATAAGCTAAAAGGTTTTTGTTATTTAAATACGGCAATAGACGCATTACATCGTCTTCGGTCCCCAGTCCCACAGACTAATGATTGATCAACGTAATCCAGTTTGATCGGTTGCCATGGCGCGTGTCAAGCGACAGTTACCCCGCCGTGGCCGCGGCGACACAACCACTCATTCCGATTTGATGAGCCCCCGCCTGATTGGGCATAAAAACTTATTACTCGAAACATCATTCGTGGAACAAAAAAATACCACAACCTTCCCTAGATACAGAAGCGACCGTCAAACTGATTTTCAGATAGCGATCGCGATTGCTGTGACTGTTAAATTATTATCTGGAAATATGATTGTAAACATTTTTATATATAAATAAAAATAAATAAAATACTTTATTCATCACGTAGGCGAACATAGTTGCGCTTATGATAAGTCAAGATACATTAAATTGATTATATTAATAATTATTATTAATACCAATAGTCACTTATATAACTACCGACATTTTTATTGGGAGTAAAATCTATGATGAGAAAAAATCAAAAACAAAAAAGCTAGCTCGGGCTGGCAGGAAAGGAGATATAAAAAAGAGATCATTTTATTAAAAAATAATGGGAGGAACGCGTCACGATCCTCACCGGTGACGACACTACAGGCCCTAACCTACCAGCCTTTCACTAGCTACCTAAGCGATGACGACTCGAAGAAGAAAGGCAGAAAGAAACTCCGGGCTTACTTTTTGTCATCAATGGTTCATTGTTTCTTTCTCTTTTTTTTTCAATACTTTTGTGCTGTAGGGTGTGTATAGGGACCACCCTATACACACACACCAGTGTATGTATTTAATTGGTTAATTAATGTAAAATTCACGTATCAATGGCTTCCTGAACATGCAATCGTTTTTCCAAGATAATATATTTATTCATATTGTAACATATAAAAGTACACAACAGCTGAACGCAGTTTATTATACATGAAACCGAGTAATCCAATCGATCGGATAAAAAAATAGCAAACCGCACCAATCGGGAATCATTTCGCATGGGTCTAACCAAGCGTAAGGGGCATGCGAAAAAACCATCGCCATTGCAGCGTGCAATCGGCATGACCTTTGACAAGATTAAATAATGCAAGTGCATGTAAAAACAATACAGCCTGGGCTTATCGCGCGTCTATTACAATACATTTACATAATTAAACGGACAATGTAAGCGGGACGACAAAGCGTTGCTAGGCCTATATGACAATTGTGGTAATCATTTTCCCATTGTTGACGATCGTGTAGAGATGTCGGTGAGAAATTATTACAAACAATATTATGATTCATGGAAAATGAAAGGAGTGTAAATGTATGTTGATAAATAATTATGCTTAGAATGTAAGAGAAAAGAAATGGGATTATATTTGGTTAAAAACATTTGTGGCTACAAGTGTATAAAAATATTGGGCATACGCATACGCGTACTCACGCCTTTTATCCCCGAAGGGGTTGGCAGAGGCGCAACTAGTGCACCCACTTTACGCCGTGTGTTTTCCGTCCCATAATGTGATAGGGGGCGAGCCTATCGCCATATCGGGAACAAATTCCAGAATCCGGGCTGATACTGAATAGAAAAATCCAATATCACTTTGCCCGACCCGGGGATCGAACTCGAGACCTCAGCATTGCAGTCGTACCGTAATACAACTACGCCACCGAGGCATAAGTTTTTTTAAAAATACGAATCAGAGCATACGTGTGTACATGAAGTACTGATAAGTGATTCCAGTTATTTGTACATTAAATAAATACCTACGAACAATCCCACATTCAATAACTAGTTCCGTATCCAAAAATCCTATTACCCAAAACTTTTAATGGGAACAAAGCTTTTGAATAGAGATGCGGGCGCGTCGTTGGTTACATAAATCTCCGGTGATAAATTAGTTAATTCATATAAGATGGGGGTGCACGCGTCCGCAGCCGGCCACTTTGCAGGGTCACCGTTAATATGTTAGACCGTTTCCAATGAGACTCCATACTATGTTTATTACTTCACGAGTCTTAAGACGTAGTGGGGTTGGAAAAATTTCATTCTAAATATCTTTTGAGTCATGGTATTCTAAAAAATTGTTGAAAGAAACTGTTTTGGGTTAATTAAAGACTGATTTCTTCATAAATATTTTCTAAAATCTAATAATTCTAAACTATAATAAGCAGCAGATCCCAGTGTGTCTGTACATTGAAAATAATGTGATGAAAGGGGGGGTGACTAAAGAAGAGTAATGAAAAACAAATCAGCGATTTTTATAATTCTTTTCTATCTTTCTGTCTGTCTTTTTTTCTGTTTGTTTGTTACTGCACATCTCCGAAACTACTTAACGGATTTCGGTGAGATTTGGTATAGAGATAGTTTAAGACCCTAGAAAGGACATGGGCTACTTTTTATCCCGGTAAATTATAAAGCGGGACTTTTATCCCGGAAAAACATTTTCGCGAGCAAAAGCTCGTTCTAATTAAAACCTATACGCAACATAGCAAACTCTAGTAGTCCCCGTTATGTTAGTACACTATTAATACAAAAATGCTTTCTTAAGGGGCTATGTCGAAAAAATATCGGACGGTGATGGGCGTGGCTTAGCGTATTTCCAGTGCGAGGCGCCCCGCCGACCCGCTGCGACAGATCGCGCGCCTCGTCGGCGTCGTCGCACCGCCATCGCATTAGGTCGTTGCGCTCAAGCCCGCGAAAAGATCGTCATTCCAAATGCAAATACACAGCTGCGTTATAAATATTATAGTTAAAATTTCCAATAAATTCTATGTTTTATAACTTATAAAACATATAATTTATTTTAATTCGCCTATAGAATCATTATTATGTCACTATACTACCTAATTACTTGAACATTATGTAAAATGACATTGTAAGTTATTTAAACTCATCGAAAGTGTTATTCACTTTCTCGGTAAAATTTGGTATGGTGGTAAATAGGTCTCGGACGTACGTAGGTATATAAAAAACAGAGCAGTATGAAAATTCTATACTACATTTTAAATTATATTTTGCATCGTTTTGATTTATTTTTGTAGGCTTTCCTAGCTTTGATTGACACACAGTAAATAATAATACAAAAAATGCAGTCACTATTTTACGGCCCGACTCTGGATTCAAACCCGGGACCTCAGCGCGGAGGCCGTACCGAGCACGCAATACAGCTACGAGTTACGACATTGAGGTAGTCTTGACTCTCGACAAGTCAGTCACTATGCTACCTCTTCCCTGGAATTCCGGATCTACTTCACCAGGTTTTGCCAGGTCTAAATGATGCTTCACTCTTCAGTGCCGCCATACAAAATCGAATTTTGGGTGTAAAGGTGTTCGAAATTTTTACACCATAAAATTAGTTTGATATGAAGTTAGAAAACATTATTATGGTTCAATGGTCACTAGATAGGGTATAAATGTTTGTAATGGTGAAGGTGGCCGTTACCAATCTAGAACATTTTTATTTAAGAACCAATTAGCTTCAAAATCCATACCTGGCCAAATTTTGGACAATAAAACATGTGTCTAATGTACAAGGTGGAATAAGTGGCTGCCATGTTGTTTTAATTTTTTTTAAGGCCAATTCGCTTTAATATCGATACTTTTGCGTCTTTGGTTACAAAGGTCAGATCCGATTTTATACCTATTGACCTCAAAATTGTTATCTAGGCATACTTTGGCCCCAGAGGGTGAGCCTAATGCCAAAAAAGTGACTGCCATCTTGAATTTGAGAGCGTACATGTACGCTCGGGCCGATTTCTGAAAAATATATATCACACTGAACATCTACAGGTTTTTTCTTCTTTCGCTATTTTTGGCTTGCCGTTGAAAGCAAGATCTTGACTTAGGTAATGTTAGAATTGAGAAAAATGGCCGACATAGTGAGACTGATCCAATGTCAGAATTGAAAAAGTCACCGCCATTTTTAATTTCTTTGTTTTAAGGCTAACCGACCTCAAAATCCATATCTGTGTATAACTTTAGTTACTAAAGACTGATCTAATGTCACAATTGAAAAAGTAGCCGCCATTTTGAATTTCTTTGTTTTAAGGCCAATCGACCTCAAAATCGATATCTGGGCATTGTTTTGTGTACAAGAGGCAGATCTAATGTTAGAATTAAAAAAAGTGGCCACGATTTAGATATTTCTTGTTTTAAGGGCTATTTATTCGCTTTAAAATCTATGTGGCCTTGCAGGTGGACGGCCGACGCTGCGCCGTGGCCTGGCCTTAAAAACAAATAAATTCAAAATGGCGGCCACTTTTTTCAATTCTGACATTGGATTAGTCTTAGGCAACTAAAGTTATAGCCAGATATCGATTTTGTGGCCAATTGGCCTTAAAATGAAGAAATTCAAAATGTCGGCCACTTTTCTCAATTCTGACATTGAATTAGTCTTAGGCAACTAAAGTTATAGCCAGATATCGATTTTGTGGCCGATTGGCCTTAAAATGAAGAAATTCAAAATGGCGGCCACTTTTTTCAATTGCTACATTGGATCAGTCTTTGGTAACTAAAGTTATAACCAGATATCGATTATGAGGTCAATTGGACTTCAAACAAGGAAATTCAAAATGGCGGCCACTTTTTTCAATTCTGACATTGGATTAGTCTTTTGTAACCAAAGTTATAGCCAGATATCGATTTTGAGGTCGATTGGCCTTAAAACAAAGAAATTCAAAATGGCGGCCACTTAATTCAATTCTGACGTTGGATCAGTCTTTTGTAACCAAAGTTATACCCAGAAATCGATTTTGAGGTCGATTGGCCTTAAAACAAAGAAATTCAAAATGGCGGCCGTGTATACCAATTCTAACATTGGCTCTGAATATTTTAGTGACTATTGATCCATAATAAATAAATAAATAATATAAAAATTCATACTAAAATAATTTTATGGTGTAAAAATTTGAACAGCCTTTGCACCCAAAATCCGAATTTTTCAAATGTATGACCGGCACGCAAGCGTCATTTACGCAAAATTGGCCCAGCATGGCATTCCAGGTATTACGCGTCCCTAGCTCTGGATTACGAAATATAAATAATAATACAAAAAAACCCAATGTCAATTTTTTTTTCGTTCGGGGATTCGAACCCGGGACCCGGAGCGCGGTAGTCGTACCGATCACGCATTATAACTAAAGTAGGTCTCCGAAAAGAAATAATTTACAAAGGTGAAAGGATGTAATAATTACGCTTGCTACCTATCTCCAGAGATGTTCAAGATACTTCATAAAAGTATCTGAAATACAAGTTACAAGATACTCGTAAATAAAGGATTTGAGATACCAGATGCAAGATACTTTTGAAAATGGTATCTAAATACTAGATACAAAATACGTATCTTCTAAATACTTTTTTCAAATAAGATACCTTTTGAAATTATTTTTTTATAGCCTTGAATGACGAGACGAGCGTGCCGTCCGCCTGATGGTAAGCGATACGACCACCCATAAACAGTAGCAACACCATCCAGCACCTTGAGTTACAAAGTACTGTGTGGCATTCCACTGCGCTCGACATCCTGAGACATAAGATGTTAAGTCTCATTATGTCCCGTAGTTACACTGGCTACAATGTCCTTCAAACCGAAACACAACAGTGCATGCAAACTGCTGCTTGGCGGTAGAAATAGACATTGCGGTGGTGGTCTCTCATATGTAAGAGTCCGTCTGGGTGGTCCGTCATACAATGCCATAAAAAATTTCAAATGTTGAACGTTTTAGATTTTAGAAGCTACTGTGTTTATTAAAAAATATGAGTAAAAAGTATTAAAATTAGGTTCTGCTGATTTAATAAAGTTCATTGAGATTTATCGGAATCAGGAGACACACTGAAAATCAAAATTATAAGACTCAATGCCCTCATGTTTTCAAAAGAAGACAGAAACCAGTTGAATACAATGTTTGGTTAACCAATTATAGCATGTGCTTTTTACACAAAGAAATCAAGAATGTTACGTGTTGATTATTGAAACCATGCAAGTCATATATTGCTTCAATTTAATTGTATGCAACAGGCAAGAAACTTGCAAAGTGTATATGGGCCTTAAATGAGCCGTTAATGTAAAAAATGCATAGATAATTAGTAAAAGTATCTTAGCAAATTAAGTATTTATAAAATACTAAGATACTAAAAAATTGTATCTAAATACAAGATACAAAATAAAAATTGAAAAAGTATCTTAGATACAAGATACTAAATACGTATTTTGTATCTTGTATCTGTTTTTCAGATACTTGTATCTAGATAAATCACATCTCTGCAGGCTATCTCATAGATCTAATAGAGCCTATAATTTTATATTGACACACGGACGTGAGCTGGATATACTGTAAAATAGAATTTGAAGGGCACTTTCAAATTTGCCGCGCGGGTCACGGCGGCAGCGCGGCCGCATCCCTATACCAAACGGGTAATTTGAACTTTGAAGGCGCCCAAAAATGTCGAGCGCACGTCCGTCGCCAGTAAAGATTCCGGGCGACTGAAGTCGGCACGGGCCACTCCCATGACAGTGATGGCGTATTTAGCCGTCGCGGATGAGAGGAAGAGACGGGAGGCGCACTCGTATGCCGAAATGAAATGGCGTAAGCGCCAAACCAATTTTCTTTTAATTGTGATTATACTATTCAATTTAGTTTGATTGCGTCTTTTTGTGACCTTAGAAAATATTGAGTTCTTGTATTTAAATCAAGTTACGAATGTATATATTACACAATTTAGAGATAAAGCGTGTTTAAAGAAAATATCAGAGGTAACTTTGGATTTTTTTTCTATCGAGAAAATTTGTAGTAATTGTGTTTTGGCTTTCGAAAATCATTGAGTTATATGTTCAATTTACACATACCCAAAAATCAAACTTCCGATCTTAGTACTTTACGAGAAATTTGAATTTAAATAACCTTAAATTTTTCGACATAGCCTCTTAAACACTGTACACGAGTCATAATGCGGCCGGAACAGCTGCGACTATCGCAATTTAGTGTGATGCTAAACATTCTCACCAAATATTTAGTGTGAATTATTACTTACCAGCTTTTGGCCGCGGCTCCGCCCGCGTGAATGAGTTTTCCCGGGATAAAAGTCCCGCTTTATATTTTCCGGGGATTAAAAGTAGCCTATGTGTTAATCCAGGACATAATCTACCTGTGTGCCAAATTTCAATCCGTTCAGTAGTTATTGCGTGAAAGAGTAACAAACATCCATACATCCAGACATCCATACATCCATATCTACAAACTTTCGCGTTTATAATATTAGTAGGACTACATAGATTACATTTATGCGATGTTCCGACTTTGAAAGCAGAAAGAACGATTGTTGTGTTAAAAAACTCTTGTATCCATAACAATGTACGTAATTTTGATACGATCGCTCTGAATTCTTGTTGCATCACGCGGCGGATGATTCACGAAGTGCCGTGTTACGAAACGGTATTTATCGTTTGGAAAAAAATATATTTTCTCTTCGCGTTACTGTTCCCAAATAATGGAGATGCTCTTTGGACGTCATTATGGTACGTCATAACAGCAAATGTTGACGACCCCGATGACTTGCATGATTCGTAGCTATCTCGTATCGATCCCGCTCGGCTCGCCCGCACTTTACAATCTTTAGGGATCCAACGGCGGCCGAACCCTTGTTTATTTTAAGTGCGTATTTTTTGTGTATCATTTAATTAGTATATGTATTTACTTTTACCGCGAACGGCTAGGGATTTGTGTGTAAATTGAAAATTGTCTATTAATAGAATGTTTTTGTTTATTTACAGGTAAGATTCTTATAGAAGTCACAGAAAAATGTTGTCATCACCACGGTGAAGTATACATAACTTCATAATTTCTATACATAAAAATTCTATAGTCACATTGAAAATCATTATAATAACAAAAGCAGTGGTAATTTGAATTTATTTCTACTCAATATTTTTACTATCCATCTTTTCTGAATAAGTTTGTAATATTTACCGTCCTCATCAAGGAAAAATCCGTTTCTTAGGGAGCCGAGTATGCTCTCAGAGCCGTGTCCCCGCCGAAGCCACTCGATTTTATTACTCACAATTATCATAAATCAGTAATGAACTTCACGAATACGTCACGGAGCCGATTGGGTCGGTGTATCGATCACGAATTTAAAATTGGGTCGATTTTGACTACAGACGTAGGACGAAAGTAACAAAACTAAGCATTTCATTTGTGCTGTGTTTTCGACGATGATATTATAATTTCGAAATTGTGAGCTGTATTTTTAGGGAAGCTTTTTAGTTTGCCATTAAGGACAGTTATAAGCTTGTAAAACTATATGAATGTAATGTAGATATATTATTTCGTGGACTACAGTTGTCATTAAAAGCGTAATTTGTTGTCCATGTAAATAGAAAAAGAAATTCACGAATAACATCTCAACAACATAAAACTTCGTACGACGTAAGGACATCCTGTATATTAAGTCACTTTTTATTGCTACTAATATTATGTCACATGGTTTAGACGGAAAAAATGTAATGTGACATATTGGATAGTATTTTGGCGGGAGATTATTTGGGCGCGTCCGTGTCACGTGCCGCACCAGTGTGCGCCAGTAGATATTTCAATCACCCGGTCAAGGAACTATTACATCGGCACCGCGGCACCATTATCTTGGCCTGGAGATTGATGACCCAATATTGCGATGGACTTCGCAACACACGCACACATGTAAGCGTCGCGCGTCAAACGTGCACGCTAATAAAACCCTACCGACTCTACCTATAGGGCGATGTACGTGATGTACGTCTATGTTCGTTTTAACGCGTTATTGGATTTAAATGCGTTAGAGATGTAAAAAAAGTATTTCTTTTAAAATGTTCTTACAACACAGCTGTATTTAAACCTGTGTTTTAAACAGTTCGTTCGACTTAGATGCTCTTTAGTTTTTGTAATTATTTAAGAACGCATGTCGCTTTATAGACGTAGCAGTAAAAACGCGCCAAATAAAACTCATTGAGCGGAGTTTTTTAATGTCACATATCGGCACTGCGGTCGGATGTACTCTTATAAATAAGTTAATCATACCGAATGATATGGTCGCAACTGTATCGATTAACGTGTACATAGCATTTATTTGATTATCACGCTCGATGTTGTTAACACGATACACTGATGGCCGGTGATAATAAAGTCATTATAAATGTAAGAAGACAACCTGACTAGCGTGACGGTCCAGTTAATTTTCCATACGCGATACACCATAGATAAGGTGTAAAAACTGCATGTTCGCTTAATTGTTTTAAACATAGACGAGTGGACGGCGTTCGTTTATTAGGTAGTTCTTTTTAATTTAAATGTCAAAATTGGCTCGAACACCGGTTTACCTTTGGGCCGCAGACAAAGAAATAGAACAGACCGGAAATTCCATTGGTTTGCAAATCGTCCGCACAAGTGGCTTGTCGACATTATTTAGCGGTACGTTTTCCTCGATTGATGTTGCCGAAATGATGAATGTTTACCGTCGAGAAATGTAATAGATATTTAATTTATAGACATATCAGGTCGACCGCCTAATGGCTGATGGCAAGCGCAACACTTAACCATGAACGGTAATGCCACCAAGAATTTTGAATTAGAATGTACCTACTGCACGGCACTGCATTGCGCCATGTGTGTCACTGAGGAAAAAATCCTTTTACTAATCTCTGCAGGGAAGCTCTGTCTAATCGCTAGCACCAATTACCATGTTACGTAGAGTGGATGGATTTGGCTCTTTGGTACAGAGATACTGTTTTAGAGATTCCTCACTCTTTTCCCTTCTCGGAGAGCATGTTAATTTTAGATCTAGATTGTCGCATCATCAGACTGCACATAAGATACTTTTAGTTAGGGCCAGTGCGATTTTACCAGCGTAACAATAAAAAAACATTAATATACCTAATCCGAGCTGTAGTATAACCACAAGCGACAACAATACAAAATTCACACAACAACGTTAACGGTATCAATAAGTAAAAATGCAGTGGCGGTGCGACAAATTCGTCTCCATTCGAATAAAATTGATGGGAAGGCCAATATCGTAATGCGAAACACGGGCGCTCACTGCCGGACGACTATTTTGAGAGCGTATCACCAGCGCCGATCTATTTGATGGACTCGCTGGCGTGCTACGGAATAAACCCCTCGCAACACCCTCCCCACGCCGCACCCCCACCCACCACCTTGCCCCATGCATTGGACGCTAATCATGTTATGTGATCTAACATCGGTGTTTTGAGTAATTGGGAAATTCCTACATGTTTTACCGATGCGGTCGTGGCTTTTACATACATTTATGTATATAAAGACGAAATACCGCGAGCGTACCACTAAATCTCAGGAGCTATAGTCTGCAAAATATAGACTGGACTTATACGATGTCGGTACTAGGATAGAATGGATTTTGCGTAGATCATCAATGCACAATTATATAATATGTATTATAATATAATTGTGCATTGATGGAAGTGTCTTTCATGGCTGGTCAGATTATAAGGCGCCCCGGATTATCCAGGGGCCGGATTACTGCGGGTCTACTGTATATCAATGCTATCACTTTAGGCTTATTAAAAGGCCATTTCTTGTCGGACTATCTAATACAGAAACTCGAAAGCTATAAAATTTATGATATTTTATTATTTTCATTATAATAAGTTTGTTATCAAGATCACATAAATATGTTTCTTCCCGGATTATTCGCGCACACCCTCCCATAATAACGAGCCATGAAGTTAAACGCGTTATTTATAACGCAATCAATGACACGCCGTTGACTCGTGAGTCGTGTGTATACACAATGTAAAATTCAATTTGCAATACACGGGCAGATTTAAATTTTAAAACGTGCGTCGTCATCGTAAACGTTAGTCGCGATTCGCTGTACTCTGTATGCTGTCGGGCTGAGGGCACACTGTACAATAAAACCGCGCAACCGACGCTCATCGCGGTAGGCGCCGGCGCC
Organism: Sphinx pinastri; assembly: GCA_947568825.1. Lineage (NCBI taxonomy): Eukaryota > Metazoa > Arthropoda > Insecta > Lepidoptera > Sphingidae > Sphinx > Sphinx pinastri. The sequence continues at coordinate 4,725,524 of OX387630.1, read as the reverse complement.
GCAACGCTCCAGTTATTCGCGGCATCGACGGCGCAGCTTTTAACATGACCGTTCTGTGTTGAGAATAATTTTGTTCTTTGTTAAATGTCGCACACAAATATGTAATTTATTATCGGAATCCCTGCTTGAAGAGAAATGTATTGAGGTAATAACTACTTAATACAAATTAAATAAATTGAAAGGAATTTATATCTCGTAGTTGATTATAATAATTGTTCTACCTAGAAATTTTCATTACCTTGAATTTTTAGGTGTTAATTATATTACATGTGAGTTTTGTATTATTTAATTTTAACAATATTTAATAGTCAAAGGACTGTTCTAATAGTTACTAATCTATTTTAATAATTTTGTTTTTGTAACATTACATTGTTGTTGTAAAATTTAATACTTTAATTGACATTATGATTTATTTATGTATTTAAAAATGTAAACTCATTAATAACGATTATTAAAGTTGTCCCATTAATGAATCATAATATTTACTGTGCAAATAAATATCTATACAGTAATTAGTTTTGAAGTTGAGCATTGTTGCGCTCACAAATCTAAATAAAGATTTATCAGTTTAGCGTCTGCCTCACGCATGTCGCGTCTCTTATGTTTTGTTACAAGAATAAACAAATAAAAGTGAGTGAAAATAATGTTAACGTACCTCAAAAACGTAAGTTCGTGTTATTATTTTTGAAATAGTATGATAATTTTTATGTTTAATATTAACAATACTTTAGGTTATGCACACTGGAAATTTTAAAATAAACTTGCTTTTCCCGTTGTAAGGAATGATGTAATAACCGAAAAATATAATAGCGCAACACGTGTGTCATATTCGAAGATTTATTTTTGTCCGTCACTGACCGCATAGTGTTCTTGATGGAGTGCGCATCATGAAAATATACTAAACGCAAAACATTTAGACTCGCTCGTAAAAAAAAAAATCGCGATTTATCTTCACATTCATGTTTGTGAACTTTGGAGTCGAGCATTCCTCAATTAAATGCTGAACTTTAACAATCTGCCAAGTCGGTACTTGTTAGTTGAGTTGGCAAACTGTTGACACGAATCGTAGCGGCCAAGTTCTGGCCCCTTATGCACTTTTTTGGTGTTGAACAGGCACCAACGCAAACATTCACGAACCCTTCCGCTGATGAACCTATCTCGATCAAAATCCATAATACGACATTAATCGAACTTATGTATGTATTCAATCACCTTAAACATTGACACTAGAGCGTTCAGCGTAATCAGCGTTGTGTTGTGGTTGCACCACTTCACAACATTATGCTGAGTGGTCACCTACCTGTCACAGCCACGACTAGCCACTGTTATTATTGTTATTTTGTGTCAATTGTATCTGTTTGTGTCGCGACTGTGACAAATAAATCGTTTTTCTTTCTTTCTTTCTTAGAGTCTAGACAATGTGAATCTTTTGTCGTTATTAGCGTACTGTGTTCTGTGTAAACCACAAAATGCGACGCGAGCGTCTGTTTCCCAAATGAAAACGTTCAGAAACGCACTTTGCCGCAAAGATTTTTGGAATCTGATAATATTGTTCAATAATCACAGAACGCGGACCGGTTCTCGGTGGCATTGTGATGTCGACGGGTCATAAAGAGGGCACAGGTCGGCTGGCGACCTTGCGGGCGTATTCTGAGCGGCCGCGGTTGCTATTTCGGCACGTCGACATCGATCTGAGCGAGAAAACTGGAGCGGCCTCATTGGCACCCGCGTTGCACCCAACCAAACGGCCGGTGATTGCAAGATCGATGTCTCTCAAATACGTAAACTGCATTTGACACATGTTTTATATTCGAACGTTCCAGAATCTATTTGTTTAAATCCAATCTCCGGTGCTAGTACGGCGCGGCGTACTAAATTTCAAAGATTGTTCCCGTCAGGGTATTTGCATTTGTGGATTGCCTTTTTTCGGCGGGCGCGCGAATCGATTTGTGTTGTTTATTGGTGTCTTGGTATTGCTTTTTTTTTAAATAATTCTTCTTTCTTGCCAGTGAATTAGTTGATTAAAATTATACTCGATGAAATATTGATATGTGGTTTATAATATTATTCATAATATGTTTTCTATAATTTTACCAAATGAATCGTATTATGTTTTATTCAGATTAATTAATCGGCTAATTCGATTGAATTAAAAATAATCGTGATAAACTAATTGGTATTGCGGGGCGTACTTATGGTTTTAAACGTCCACGCTAATTTAAAGCACTACGATGAAATCGAAAAAATAGTTTCATTTTAATTGGCTTTAAGTTTACCGCTTAGTAACAAGTGCTCACATATTGTGTCGAGCGAGTAACAAACGCGCACAATGCCATTTAATTATACAAATACGTCAGTGTGTGGTCGCTAGCCGCGCGAATTGTGACGGCCACAACAGTGTCTTATTCTTAATTATTCATCTCTACAATGGAACGTGTTGCCATGCCGAAACGTAAGGCGGTGCTGCGCCGACTCGAGAGTCGAGTCTCGCGCGTAATCAAACATAATAAACGGTGTCATGTTGTATAACACGACACTTGTGCAATGGAACGTGTGTTCTATTTTTAATTGGACTCGTATATGTGCAAACGTTAATTAGAAAAATATTATATTTGCATACGAAAATAAATTAATACGTTAATTCATAGCCGTCGCGTTCGCATATCAGGTTTGATATGATGATGTGATTTTAAGATTCCGCAGACGTCTTGTGTCTAAGCTTTGAATGTTGTAATGAACTAGTTGGATTTACTTTCTTTATATAAATTTAGGTATTTATAATATGTCAAGTTTTCTCGGCCTTTTCTTGGCCGGATAAATGCTATAAATACAAGTTTATGGCAAATAAAATAGGTTTTTAGTATTAATAAAAAACATACACACACTTACGCCTGTTATCCCAGAAGGGGTAGGCAGCGGCGCAACTAGTGCACCCATTTTTCGCTGTGCGTATTCCGTCCCATGATGTGATAGGGGGCGAGCCTATCGCCATATCGGGCACAAATTCCAGACTCCGGGCTGATACTGAATAGAAAAACCTAATATCACTGCCCGACCCAAGGCAGTCATAAATAAAACAATATTTCAATAATTACATATTATAATATTGTCACGATATTTTCCTACAAAAATAACACTCCACATTGGTTGGTGGTTGATAAATAATTTACTCTGGGAAGTCCGAATGAGCACGCCAGATTCAATTGGAGGAAAATCTGATGTACATAACAGAGTTCAGCACACTCGAGCGTTTAACCTCAACAGCTTTTAAATAACGCATGCGATAAGATAGTATGACATTGGCCAAAATTCTCTCGCGCGTCTGTGTGGCCCGCGGGCCGCCGGCTCAAGGTGACCGGCGGGCGGCGGGTGCGTTGACATTCAGACGCCTTTATCACAGGCCGAGTTCACGACGCGCCTATGTTTATTAGCAGAAACCGTTGCTGAGCGGCAAGCGCCGTCGGTATCATCGCGGATTAATTATATACGCGTAATTCGCTTTTCGACATTTTGAATCTTAAGAACGAACGGTGGGTGCGTGCGAAAGTGCGCGATGAATAAATTAAAGTTTGCGTAATCGGTTGAATGTTGCTGGGTAATATATTTTTTTTATTATATTTTCTTACAAATCGCAGGTAAGGATAATATATCCACATTCAGAACTGATGTTTAAAATTACGTATTAGTTTTTCCAAATTGGATTAATGTTTAAATTAATTACGCTGTTGCAGATATGATTCGTGATGTAGGTATTTTTATAGGGAAATATGGAAAAAAATAAAATATATAATAATAATTACTATGGAATAATTTTCTAAATAAAAGTATAATTTGTTTACGCATTACATATTTTATTACGACCAGCATTACCCAGAGATAGTTGATGTAGGTAATGGTTATCTGTCTGCATGTCTATTTTGGAGCATGGCTAGAAGGCCGACCGAGGTATTCGTTGGAATGGAATTCACTATCGTCTTGCCTGGAGCCAATTCGTCGGCGGCTAATAGCTAGAATTGTGTGCCGTTCCATGGAACTATAGATTTATTGACCGATATCGTCGCCGCTCGATTACACACCAAACAATAGACGTACCGTTTAGGGAAAACGAGTGCCGTGTGCTCCAAGATTGTTTGCGACAGGTGGATATTAATTCCATTTATCGATACCATTTCATATGGTTTAACGGTTACAATACATTTTACGTGAACTCTAATACCGAGACCGGTTCGCCGACGTTTAGTTCCGCCCCCCGACTGTCCGTAATGATATTGGCGCTAGTTTTATTTTCAAAATACACTTTAATTTTGTGTCGCAAACGGCAATCGTCTGCAGTGCAATTGGGAACTAACAGAGGCAATGATTGGGTGCAGCGAAGAACTCTATTAAACCCGAGATGGTATCTCGATGCTGTCACTTGATCCGATCGCTCGCGGCCTATACGAATAGCGTTCGCATTACGTGTACCGATAGAGTTCAATCTGTATGCTCTTGTAAATAAACTTAGCAATGTGGATAATTGATTTCTTTTATGCTAGTGCATTGTATGTAAGGAGCATATTGTTGTTTTTATTTATGATCTAACTCTTCTAAGAATAATTTTCACAGGTGATTAATTTAGTGTGCAGGAATTGACAAATAGACTCATTGTCACACATGCCTTTTTATTTTTAAACGACATCATACGTGTCTTTATGTATCTTTCCATCGTCACGTATTCGTCATATAACATATTTTGTATAAAAACACTCAAGTAGCTTCATAATAAGCTCTGTAATGACCACTTTACCTAGTTACGAGTGATATGTTCCGAAATTGTGTTGTATATTTTTTTTAAATTACATAATTGATAGCAACAAAGCCGATCGGTTTACTTAATAACCGCCGCGCCGTCGGTTGTCTTCGTCAACACAGCCCGGGGGCGGCGGTCGTCGAGCAAAGGAAATAATGGAAATTATTCTCCGCGCCGCGACCTGCGAACGGTTATCGATGGAGGCAATTTGGCGAATAAATGGCCCGGTAATGATTGGACCCCTCACGGCTTCGGTAACCACTTGATGTGAGGTCTGTTTGCGTACCTACTCGACTCTCTTGTGCTCGCGAACGAGTACCTGTGGCTTTTCTTGGAATATTCTATTGTGGCCATTGTGCGCATTGAACCGCCGACGAGTGAGAATTGTCAGTTGTGTATTAGAAGGTTTTGTCCTCGCGCTGAAAGATTCATTAAAATAGTGGTACGGGAGTATCACTATAATTGCTTGGTGCATATTCATTTTATAGACGCTGTGGTAATTAAGTCGTTCAGCAGTGTGAATAAGGTTGTCGTTAATTGCAGTTCTCGTATCTAAGCTGTGCAGTTTACCGCCTGACCTTCGTTACGTGTATATATTATTTATTATCAATCGTAAGCGCCAGGGTTAGATAAAATAGAGGCCATTCATGTACCTACATGTAAGCTCGTGCGCGTGTATCGCAAACGGGTAGGCAAAGGCATAAGTGATGCATCCACGTTTGTCATAGCTTTAACTGTGCTTCTAATGGTGAATAGTATCAAAATATTAATAAAACAGCACACATTTGCAAACTGCACAACAGATTCTTTTGGTATTCTTACGTGAACCCCACTTCGAGCATCTCAGCATTTATTTAAAAACTTACGCAATATTGCTTCATAAACATTGTTTACGGATTATTTGCATCGCATTTGACAAATTAATTCTGTGCGCATGACTTTCGGTCCAGTGGCCCATATAAATAGCGTCAATATCTAGGCGTCATATTTTGACGTTGGCTACGCACAACGCTCGGGGTTGTTTGAACCTCTCACCCCCCACTGGTCAGCGGAGCGAACAACGTTTATTTTGTTTCCTTACTTAACACGCCAAACGTTGCACGCGACAACACCCCAGCCCAACGAATATAATAGTTAATTAAAATCAAACAAGAAAATATGGCCGCCTAATTATTGGCCCGATGGTTTTCGGTGCGACGTAATTGTTTTTCGTCTGATTTTTATCTGATAATAGGCCATGCACTCTTAGTAGGGTTCGTGATTCATTGTCTTTCTTGGGTATTACTGTTATATTTTCATTTGCTACTAGTCGTAGTCGGTTCTGATTTTCATTTGTTTTCGTTATTTTTGTTTGGAGTAAGTCAGTACTGACTAAGCTCTATTTAAATAGTTTTTACCTAACATGTTTTATTGTGTGTGGTAACTTAACATTTACTTTTATCCAGTTGAAAATAAAAATCATTTTAACCTAACGTCTTTTATTCTGGTTTCTTTCTGGTAACTGTCTCGGTGGCGTAGTTGTATTACGGTACGACTGCAATACTGAGGTCTCGGGTTCGATCCCCGGGTCGGGCAAAGTGATATTGGATTTTTCTAAGTATTCAGCATCAATCCGGAGTCTGGAATTTGTGCCCGATATGGCGATAGGCTCATCCCCTATCATATTATGGGACGGAATATGCACGGCTAAAATTGGGTGCATTAGTTGCGCCTCGGCCTTCCTTTTCGAGGATAAAAGGCGTGAGTGTATTAATGTATCTTTTATTCACCAAGTTCAGAGCAACTAACCCAGTGAATTTTCAGTAAGTCAGGGCGACATAATCCTAGCGACCACTTAAAGTTCCTTGTTGGTCAACATCATATTATTATTTGGACTAACTACACTTTAGTTAACAGTAGGTCCAGCACAGTATCTTTGTCTAGCAGGCATAAAATAATATTGTCGTAGTGACAGTCTAAAGAAATAACAATTTTTTAAATTCAACATAACCATTATTCCAAAGACCATTGTTATTTTGCCTTATTATGTTGTTCAATACGGGTAAACAATTTCGGTTGTCATATTGCTCAGGTATTTGTTTCAGACATGACAAAGGTAAGCTCATTTTTGCCCGATTCATTTGTCTCGTCTGTCTATTTTATCTGTAAGTTGTTTTTCAGTCAATTCCTTCATTATTCATATAATGATCAAAGACCCAATTTTCACTGTATCTATCTACGCTGTATTCTAACGTACAGTCAGCCACATATGTAGCTGAACAAGTTCAAAACTTCAAATCGCCTCTACACTTTTGTGTTCTTACCAATTTTAGATTTCTCTTCACAAAAATAAAATAAACCAGATTAACTTTCCTTCACACAAAGAAAAAAAATGTTTCAATTAAACTTAAGGGCGTAGAGGCGATTTGAAATTTTGAATTTTTAAGCCATTTATGTGGCTGACTGTATATACGCACATTTCCTAAAACCCACACAAGCGCACACAACTATATACAGCGTGTGTTTGTGTACATAATTGGTGACAGCACAGTGAAAATTGAAATCCGTTTAATCTGACGCGGTATGAAATGAAATTGTCTAAACTGCGTGCGTTATCTAGAAATGGTTAGGTTGCTAGGCAATGTCGGTGCGACGGTTCTGCCGTGCATTCTGCCCGCTGGGCTCCATTCTGCCCGGGCGCCGCGCCGTCCGCGTGTGTGTTGCCCGTTGACCTCGAGAGGTAAACGTCCGTATTGGATGCAACAACGTTGTCAGTCGTGTCTGTGACTTTGTGCGCCCTCTGGGAGCAACGTGGGGATTATTATGCTCAGGATTAATTACCGTAAACTACGTGTACGTTTTTTTTACTAGATTGAACGTTGGGTGTTGTAGTTTTTAGTCCTGTTTTCTCGGCTGGGCGGGTTTAGCATGGTAGTGACGGCTGGTTAAAAATCGTGAGGCCGTAGTCACATGCCTAACGAAAGGGACAAAAATCCCCTAATGTGACATATTTTATACCGGCTTCATTTTCAACGAGAACCCAAATGAAATTCACGAGATTAACACTGAAATCTGGTGTAGTTTTTATCGAAATTTTGAATATTCTAAACCTGATAACTGATAAGCAATGTCCTAACCTGAGGCTCATTTTTCACTACCGTTTTATACCGTCTATTTTAGATATAGATGAAGTGGATATTAGAATGTATTTAATACGAGGTATATTTTTTATTTGTTTAAATATAACCATTTCAGAATTGGTAATATATAATTATGAATCTTTCAATAACAACCTTTAAAAACACTCTGTATATTTGAATTGTATATTTCCTTCTAATAACATTGATTTAGGTGTATTATTCACAGTACAAAATGAATTGAATGAATAATAAAAAATGTGTAACTTTTTTACGTAAGTGCTTGTTGCTAGAGTGTTGCATGTTTACATAAACTGTAATGCCAATCTAGAGCTTTAATCTGGTGCAAGTGATATCATGCCCTATAAACTGCGGAGACACATTAATTAATAAGTGTTATTAAAGTCTCGTTAACGTTAGATAAATGCCGCAAGACATTTCATACTATGCTATTTGGCCGTAATGTAAACGTCGGTGCGGGCATACACAGTTGCAGTACTTGCATTGCATGGGTTTAATTTATTAGTACTAAGATAAAGTTTATTAATGTACAATTAAGCTGTCGATGTTATTGCATACATTTATGGACGCCGTTTGAATAGAGGCTACGTTTTGCAGTCAAAACCTTTTAGATAATTTAATGAACATTCGTACAAGGAGCGCTGTTAAATTTTACGCATTTACAAAGTTGGCCCATTTTGAGGGCGCAATAAAATGTTTTTAGGGAAAGATGTTATCAAAAACTTTTGTTTTTATTTCTTTTTGCTTCATTCCTTTCCTGGTCCACAGATAACCGTGTTTCTGATTCTACACAGATATAATATTATAATCGTTATGTAAAAATTAAAATAATACTATTAATATTATATTTTGTTTTTATGTTTGTATATGCAATTAATAAATCAATAGATGTAGGTCAGTGCAATTATCAAGTCTGTCAAATATTTGCAAAGTAAAGAGAATGACAAGTAAGACTGATAACAGTTTTTGTTGTGCGAAAAATTGGGTTAATCCACAACATCTTATCTTGCGACGTACGTATAATAGTATCATAAAACATATTCGCGTGCAGCGTTCTGAAATCATTATCTTTTATGATTGAAGTACCACATAACTATTATAGATATCTCTAAGGTATATGACTGATATTATATACTAAGGTTTGATAAATGCGTTGTTGATTATGTTAAGTTTGTGAAAATTCTCTCTTATTTTATTTCGTGCAATACAAAAACATCATAATTTAATTTACAATGTACGTTTTTAACTTGAAAGAAAGTAGGTGTTTCAATATATTTCTTTACACGGTCAGCGGTAATTTCTTTTGAATATGCCGACTTAACCGATGCGTATGCGCCGACGGCATCAAAGTGACGTTAAAAATAAATCCGATATCCAATTTCGCGTTCCACAATTATGAGCCATTGAAGCTGAATCGGTTACAATCGTGGCCGGCGTAATGCGTACATAAAAAGTTATGTTGAATTTTCGAAACATGAAAACGCCAATGGTCAGTCTCAACGCATTGACATCATCGCGAGACAAGTTAATGACACGGCTCGTGGAGCAACAGACGTCGTGTTAACTGTATTGTTTTTAACAACTAACCGTAATTTACGACGTCGGCGTTATGTCACCGCGTTCTCACGAAGATTTTACCAAAAGACAAGCAGACTTGTGGACACATAAAAAATAATCGGCATGTAGCGGTCCGCGAGTGCAATTTTGTACGATTTATCTTGTTAATCTTAATTTTCTCACCAACTTCTCCACAGTGGAATGCGATCGTTTGTAATTCCGGAAAAATGCCCCTGTCAACGACCGACCACCCGATACAGTATGGACCCGTTATATTAGCCGAGTGATCGACCTGGACTCCTGCCACGATCCCGGCGCCGGTTAATTATAAACACTCGCTCATAGAATAAACAGTTCAATGCTAATCACGGTAAGGAATAAAATTGCTCACGTTGGCTGCCGCTTAGGGCGATTAATGAGTTGTTAGTAGTTAATTTATATCGCGTATGATGCGCTGATTATATTGCGATACAATGACTCCGTAATAATGTTGAGGTTAAAAGCACCCAGCGTATCGTGTCGCGTAAACATCATTTCTTATTATCGTATAGTCTGCTTACGTGGAAATGACATCTCTGAAATATCTGTGTCAAAAACATCCAGTGAGAACCAAGTAATGATCATTACGGATGTTTTTCTAGCCTACAAAGGATAGGAACTAGGTTTCCAGCGTGACGTGTCCAACGTTTTAAGATATTTCTACATCATTAAAATTTCCCGCTAAGCTCTTTGTGCTGACGTGAAAAATACGGCCGGGCTCTCGGCGCGGCATATTTGGAACACGCGTCAGCTGACCAAAACAACGAGGTCGGGCATGTTTCACGTATGCGGAATCGTCTACTCGAGCTGGAGAATAGGTATCGTTGCGATAACGAGCCAGTCGTGTCCTCGCTGCCGATTATTGCGGTTGCTACATCAGTATATTTATTCTCACACGTTTTAACTGTCGTGTGCTGTTCGCATTAATTTATATGTTCGTACGCGGAGACGCACGTTGGTGTTGTATTTACAAACGTGTGATGATCGAGCCGTAACTGTCGCGTAGAAGCTCGTCGGCGCCGCGACGTGTTGCTAGTAAACTGTCTTATAAGCTAGTGAGCATCAGTGCAGTGACCCACCAGCCGTGCGTGAAGTCGGGACGATGGTGCGCAAAGGGGAGAGGTCCACTCGCGCCTTCCTTAGGACTCTGGCCGACACGCTCCGCTGGCAATCTCTCCGCGCTGTCACAATGGTACGTTCGGTTAGTCAACGGCCGTCGTGCTCGGCCGCTTATCATTTCACATTCATTATGTTTACATTTTTTTACACGCTTCTGTTCATTTTGTATCGACCGGCAACGTTCACACCGACATTGTTTTTTATAATTGGAAAATTGATAATCGAAACGTGTTTACACAGCGCAACTGTTCGGTCGTCGTATTTACGTGGTTTAAACATTGACGTCACGCGGCACGCGGCATTGTGTTAAATTCAAACAACTGTTATCAGATAATCGATACATCGTCTGTTGTCGGTGTGGTTTATCGATCAACGTGCTGTAAACGATGTTTTGTCATCTGCCCACGACGTGTCCGTGTGACGATCTCGTCGCGTCCACGTGCACCTATCGGGATCTCGTGCAATCTCTGACCTCAAGGGCATGTATCACGTTGGGCACGAACCTCGACCATGACGCGTAGTTTAATAAAGCCATAGATAAAGGTTTATCTTCTAGCATATTATGAGTTACAGCCGTATCTCCATACGGCTGCAACTTCGTATGTAAATAAATGCTACAAGAGAAAAATATAGATATAAATTATTAATTTACATAGGGTGACATCGTCGCGATGAGTACTTAATTATGTCAACGAACTCGATGCATAAACAAACGCCCCTAATAGGTCGTGTATTGACATAATATAGTCGACCTAGACGTCATACTGTTAGGCTCTCTTCTCTGGTCCAATTGAAGTCATACATGATACAGCTACTACCATGTCATAAATAGGAAAAGCAGTAAAGTAATCAAAATTGTAATATTCATTTCAAGGCGGTAGTATAAGGAATTACGAACCTCCAGACCACATTAAAAAAAACAAATCTTCACCTTTAGGTCTTTCAAAAAAGCTACAAAACAAATAGTCTCAATGAAATATATCCTCTACACACCAAGCCCACAAAATCTAAACTCATATCACCAAACGGCGTAATCAATAAAGTGCTGAGCGCACTCAATACGCGTTATCAAAATTTGATATACAAACCAACGAACCGTCAAATTAGGTCAAATAAACTGTTTGAGCGCGATGCATATGTAACCTAGAAACGTAAGCGAATTGTCGCACTTTGTTTACTCAACGCTGCGTGTATTATATCAGTTCATTGGTTCAGGTGTAGTTAGGGCTAGTGCTGCGTTTAAACTTCGCACTTTTTAATTGACGTAATAATTCGTCGAGTTGCGTTTGTATTGAGTTATATGCAAGCGCTTTGTTAAGATTTTTATGCTTTAGACTTTCTTTATGACGTTTAGGTCCTGGTGGTGCGATTAAGCGACAGATGTTTCTGTATTGCTAATAGACATTTTTAGTTTATTATTGCCCGCTTTAAACATCGTGAGGAACGCTACGTATTTGAAATTTCCTTGTAAGAATTTCGAAGGTTTGTGAACTCTACCAACCCGCGTTAGGGGTAGTGCAGTGCGCTAATTGCGTAACTCCCCTTATCAACTAATAGTGCTAGTTATAAATATAATGATAATTCATTATATTTAAAACTAGCTTTTGCCCGCGACTCTGCCCACGTTAAAAAGTTTATCCGGGATAAAATGTAGCCTATATGTTAATCCAGGATAAGGTCTATCCGTATGCCAAATTTCATCAAAATCCGTTCAGCAGTTTTTGCGTGAAAGAGTAACAAACATACTTATAAAACTTTTGCGTTTATAATATTAGTAAGATTATATGCACATTTGCCAATCACTAATAAATTGCCTGTCTAATTAATCCGCGGACAAATGCCAATGTCTCGTAAATATTATGTAGATAGCAATTACATAAATTATCAAATGAATCGCTAATTCTTCAAATATAAACTTCATGTATATATAATGTATGCCGATGAACTTTGCAAAAGAACCACATACATATTTATAAATACATTTTATTACATGTCACTAAGAAAGAAATCATAAAGGCAACGCGACTCATAAAAATATTCTAATACACGTACTGTCTACGTGATTCGTATTTCTACGCAATTTGTAATAGCACTTCTTGCAGGAACAACTTTGAATATTTCCTTCTAAGGAATAGGTGAAAATAATCATAAAAAGAATATCGAAAAGGACGAGGTTGTTTAACATTTTTCAAACAGGAAGATTGCTGGTTGTTTGGTCGGCTTAAGAAACATAAATTAACAACACGGTGAGTGGGTAGACAAGAGGACGGTGTTATGCGATAATTGGTGATTAAAAGAGTATTTGAGAAGAAAAACATAAGGCTCGGTGATTCTCTTGAAAAGAAACATGTTTTATTTAGTTTTATCTTTACTTGTATTTGAAATTACTTGTCTTAAAGGACATTTTACATTATTTCTATATTAGGGTTGATGTTAACAATAAATTCAGTGAAGGATTCCCCGATGTGTCAACCCTAACAGGCGTACATTCGACCCGGGCCTTGCGTCGACCCAGTTTCGAGTCCGACGCTTCTTATCTATTCTACAGTCTAGATTGAGTCAAGAATGTCCAGTCTGGGGGAGAAAGAGAGAACTTGGATTCTTTTCTAGTATTTCCTAGTTTCAAAGTCTGAATCAATGACGTGATTTCGTTGCGGAACTTTTTAAACTTTCCAGATACGACGCTTTTTAATCGTATAACATTCGAGATAAGTAGATACCGGAGACCTCTGTAAGGGTATGCGAGTTTTTATCTTTGTGAATTTCAACTTACAGGTGTATAGTTCGAACGTTTTTGGTTGTTTGCTCGCTAACAGATCACGACTTAGTAATTGAGCTGACTAAGTTGGAAAATAGCGCTTAGATTAAAATCTTTCCAGACTGGCATCTGATATCTAGAAAAAATACAATATCTTTCTTGTACCTACTTTAAGCTCATACAAAATAAAGTTCCGCTTATTTATTTACATTAAATATTTAAAAAGGATAAGTGAAAATAATATTTATAATAATTATGATAGCTTACGAGATCGGACATCTTTTGAGGTAAGTTAAAATGCGCCGCGCTTGTGTCCTCTACTTGAAAGTTTTTATTACTTCAGCATTAAGCTGATACTTGCGACAACATTCTTAGCGATGTGGTTATCCTCTCGCTACATGGGGGGAGTTTTTATCCGGCACAAGATATCGAATATGGCGCATGGTAACAGCTTTTCAGTAAGGCTAGGTAATCCAGGATAGATGGGTTCATGTAGCACATGTTTCTATGTTCATTTTATTAGTACTGAGTATTATACATATCTTAATAGTTAATATTGGTATATATAGAAATGAAAGGAAAAAATGGCACGAATATTTTTGACCGTCTGTAACGATGACACATCTGAATCTTGAATCACTCTTAATTGTTATTATCCCGTTCATATTCTATAGGTACTGTTAAAAATTTCAATGTTGAATAATGTCTGAGTATTATTACACGGAAATTATGATTAACATTATTTTCGCCACTTATAATTCTAATTATAATTGCCGGTTTTTGTAAGGATTGTATACGGCACATTACTGTAAACCTCACTCAGCCGCGTAGCCGGCTTGAAGTTTCCGTGTTGTTTTTGTTCCCTTCACCAAAAAAGTAGCGACATTAGCGTTCACGTCGTGTATATTTTATTCGGCAGCCTAAATACGCTCTTGTTAAGATCATCATCATTAGACTGTATTCTTGCAGCGTCGGAACCCTGCCCTGTTGTGACGGCGTCTGGTGGCTATTTATATAACTGTTGGTACCCGTGCACAGCGACTCCCCAACTCGTCGGTAGTTCCATGCGCCCTACGTAAACACGCCTGTGTTATTCTTCTATTACGAATTTAGGGAGAGTGTCGTTGCAGCGCCTTTAAAAAAACTCTTCCCGTCTTGTAAGACCGTGTCTATGTTTTGAGTTTTAATACGATTGGCTCTTTGCATCATCCGTCCTGATTATGGCGTTTCTTTCGTTTCCCGTGGTTCGGATGAATGACTTACCATGTTTTTATAATGCTTTATGATAAACTCTTCCGAACGAATGTGACGCAATGAGCTATATCCGGCCCGGTGTGAAGCATCTTTAAATATAAAGCAGTGGGTGTAAAACAAAAACATTCAACTCTTATTTACCCACTCAGAGTAAAATTACAAGTTCTAATATTATGTTAATTTTCGTCTTTCCGCTTTATCGTCAGAAATTTGTGAGCGTCGTTACGGACACCAGGAATGCTTTTATTCATATTTATTTGGGTTACACTGCCGCCTTGGAATGAGTTTTCTAAAGTCCGAACTTAACTTTAACAAAGTTCTTATCGTAAAATTTCCGATCTAACCCGAGTATCAAATAAACCTATCCCTTTAAATAAAGTAATGTAGGTGGTATGAAGCGAACGCATTTGCTTTGAGTGAAAATTCTATGATAAAGTCTTGTCTAGTTTCTTCAACATAAAAAGAGTATGGGAAAAATCAGTGTGGTGCAGTAGTAGTGTGCGCGGGGTTGATCAGTGTTCGGTTCGTTATCGTGGCGGGCAGCAATACATTGGATCGGCAGCGTAGCGGAGTCTCGACGTCGGTGGCGGCGGCGGCGCGGCGTGCCCTATCGCTGGAGCTGCCATCCGCATAGATGACTATGTTCGCTCTCATTCATTAGAGGGGAGGGCGGGCCGGGACGCAAGACGTCGCGCGCCGCCCGACGATATCGATTTTGTCCTCCTCCCCCTGCCGGCCGCGCTCTCCCGCACCTCACTCCCGCACTCAGCATCCGACCTCGAGTGCTCTCCTCTCGCGCCTACCGAACACCTACGACAGAAACTACGCCTTAACGACACCACGGCACAGCTCAAAATTCCAATGACTGCGCGTCGACCGACGTCCTCGCGGCGATCCCTAATGGACCCTCCGGCCGAAAGTCACTCGGTCGAGATTACAACAACGGCGACGCCGTCCGCGCCGTCTGAAAAAATAAGCTTTTTGTTACAATTAAAATGGTAAATCAAACCAATTTTAGTAATTGCGAGGTCAAACTTTGAAGTGGCGGCGCGCGCTCAGAGTGGGCGTTTTCAACGCGTATGATTTTTAATGGGCCTTCCTGTTCTTGGTTTATAACGTGATGGATGGGCGCTCGTGGACGCTTGTCGCCATGGCATGTGGATGTCACACGATGCTTGATCCAATAATTAGTTTTCAACACGACAACATTGCCGGTGCTGTAAGAATATATCCGCCCAGCAACCGTCGTGTTTAGCTGCCGCGTTGTGCGAGCAGTCTGCTCTCGCTGGCTCTTATGGCTTGGGCGTTTTATATTAAAAACTCTATACACCTTTTTCATCCTCGTGGATGTTTACGTATGGGAATATAGGAATTTTGTCTAAATTATTTTTTGTATAAAAGGGCATTTAGTTGTTTATATTAAACACCTGGTTATACCAATCTTATTTTCAACGAAGGAAAAAGTAATAAAACTGTAATGTTGAGAATAAATAATAATAATAATATATATACAGTCATTTACACACAGTGAGCATGTGTATTTTACTAATATTTTGAATTCCATACACATTCGATGTATAAAATGTTTTAGAGAATTTCCCGTCAGGCAGGTAGGTAAACTTGGTGTCGCATTTTCGAAAGGGTCACGGTACAACAAAACGCTTTACTGCAGATTGTTGGCTGTTACGGACACAAGTAAAAGTCTTATAGGCTTCACAGAATGTATATAAAGTTACGTTTGAATAATCCCAACTGATTCAAGTCACTTTATAGTTTTATCACAGTGTAAAGAACTGTTTGGGTTCTAATCTGTGATATTAATAAGTGGTCGCTTCAATTCAATTATACTATAATGAAATCAAAATGATTTGTTAGCAGTACAAATTTTAAAAAACCTTATTAGTTGCGATTTTGTTAATTGTATGTATAATTAAGATTAATTTAAAACTTTATCGCGTCAAATGTTTCATTAACACGACCTTATATGTATGTACGAGTAGATGTCTTGACGATATGCCATGTTTTAACAGGTCGTTGAATATATTACGAATGGTGCGTTTTCGTTGTTAACTTGAAGTATAAAGTGAATGTAAAATTTCACCAACTCCATATACAAGCGTGTAAAATGTCGGAGGAAAGCAGAGTGGGAAAGGACCGGCGTTGTAAATACAAACTTTGTTGTGTAATTACATGACATGTTTGCTTACTGCAATATTTTATAATTTGATCGTAAAATGTTATCGATTACTATGAAATTACGAAAAGTTAAAGGCTCAAAATTCAGTATGATGAGTTTTTACTTTTTAATGCAATTTACAATACAAATATTTTGCTCAATATTTCATACTAGCTTTTCCTTTTTTTACTAGAGTTTTCCCGGGGTCAAAGTCCCGCTTTTTATTTTCCCGGGATAAAATGTAACCTATGTGTTAATCCAGGACATAATCTACCCGTGTGCCAAATTTCATCGAAATTCGTTCAGTAGATTTTGCGTGAAAGAGTAACAAACATCCATTCATCCAGACATCCATACATCCATACTTACAAACTTTCGCGTTTATAATATTAGTAAGATGGCATCATAATGGCTAATCGTTGCGGAATAGTAATTATTTTTATCCTTAAGCTCAGGGCCAGAATTGAAAAAAATGCGTAGCCTACGAAGATCAGAAGTTTGTTTCATGTTGATGTAATTTAATGTTTTCCTAATTGACGGCACCTACTCAGCATTGCGCCGCATTAGAATTTAAGCGTTCTTTATATACTATACATTTCTTTCTTCTGTGTCGGCTAGCCTAAATATTTCGTCGAAAAGGAGTTAAGCAGAGTAAAGCTTAGCTTGGCGTAAGTCATGCTGCAGGACTTTTATCAATTCTTTACCCATCACCAGGAATTGTAATATGTATTACAATTATTTCTTTTCCATTGCCAATCTCCGCGTGACGTTTTCCGGGTTGTCATATTCCTTCCGGACTATGTGACTGTGTGGCCAGAGAATTTTAAGTGGCATTTAGTGATGCATCAGATATTTTTTTATTCGGAATAAAAATCAGTGTTTATCTGCACAGTCAAGGCCGATATTTATCATTATTCATTGATAGCTGTGTGAGGAAATTCGCAATGTCGTTGAGTTGACCTTCGTATAATAAAGGTTTTAAAGAACTCATTAAAGGCAGATTCGTACAGGGAAACGAATTCTAGCAATAAAAGATAGTAACGTAACAGAAAAGTCATGTTAGCGAGCCCGTCATACGCATGTTCCACGAATAAGTAAGCTTTTATTTTCCTATTTGCGATTCATTGACACTATTTACTAAAAGAACAACAGTAACCATTGCATTATAAGAAAAAATGAAATTATTTTCTGTAATGTTTTCGCCTCTGTCGCGACAAATTTGTCCTTGTATGGCTTGACTAAAGTACATTCACCTACGAGCTCGTCACTAGTGTTTACTAAATTTGCAACAAACGTATAAAAATAACTTATACGACATAATTCGAAGCTAACCGAAATAATTGTACGACAATACACTGTGTTACGTACGCACACGTAAGTACGCCACTAAAATCACTATCATCCACTGCACTACGTTCGTGGAGTGCCGTCGGTCTGACGGTAGAAAAATGCATTCTATTTCTGTTTTAGATATTTGCACACAGCCTTTAACGGCACAGACCTCACACATAAAGGATGCTTTAAGGCACAACTCGTACATACTAGGAGACGACAGTATCTAGGAAGTATATTCAGAGTTTGAGTCAAATTGATGCCGCCGGAGAAACCCGCAAAGATACATTTTTTCTTCAACCGTCAACGCCCGCTTATATATAGCTATAAGCTAATTTCCTTATATAAATGGACACCGGCGTCCAAGGATTACACATGGAAATTATAGTCGCGACCGAAATGTAATAAAGGATTTTCGGTATCATTAAGAGATTTTGGCGAAAACATAATCTGCTAAGTTGGCGTTTTGCGACAAGTCGTTAAATTAAATACTTACTTTATGAGGTTTGGCGGCTTGTATTTTGAGATTAATTTTAATCCTATCGTTTAAATATTTAGGAAATGTGGTGATTACGTGTTGGGTTTTTAATATACATACTGAATATTTGGTGTTTTAAATGAACATTTTTTACACCAGTTATCGGTTTGAAGTTAGTATGAGTATGTCCCTAGGTTTGCCACTTCATCGATCAAGTGGCACTTGTAACGGTCCGAGGGACGGTGCTTGGACCCTTCCAGTTCCACTGCTCTCCGCTCCGATCTCCCCCAACCTCCTCCAGACGTCCACAACCATAAAGTTGATTGGTGGAAAATCCCCCATGGTGACTCATGTCCATAAATAAATCACACTGGGTACCTTATATTAATATGTTGGCTGTTAACTCGCTATTACCCCTGCGAATTCCTGCGAAAGCAATAAATATGTAAAACTCAATTGTATCACATGAACCCAGACCATATTTTTTAATTCCTCTAGAAACTGTCAAATTAATATTGCATATAAAAGCTAATAGAGTACACATAACTAAACGTAATTCTGTAGAAAAGTTAAGAAAATGTATTGTTCTGGTATCAAAACAATTGGACTCTTCGGTCGATCCATGTGACTGAAACGTAGGAGTACGGAAAACAACTGAGTGTTCTGGTCTACACATTATTTAGTTGGCCGATCCCTGACCTATGAGATAACGCAGCTCGTGTTGCGGTAGGTCTCGGGGATTATGCATCGTTTCCAATGCTAATAGCCGTTTACAATACTAAACTATTATCTCAAACTAATATGTATTGCCCGCCTGCCTTTACAGACGCTCATTTGTACGTTACGTGTGGATGTTTCTTCAAATTGAGTCGAACACTTTAATTTCTATCGGTTGCACAAAATATATATTTCATGTCATGGGCATCTTGGATCGCTTAGTGTCAGCTTTTATGGCATAAAGGATTTATCTTTACATTATTTGGCTGAAATGTTTGTTCTTAATAGCCTATCTTTGCCAAATTTAAATAGCCTGCCTACATTGCCGGTCTAAATTTATGATTTTTTTATTTGTTCCTTTCTTAATCTCGATATTGTCTCTAAATATGCAGAAACACCTATGCTTACACATTAAAAGGGTTGAATAATGGCAGTCGTTAACTTCGATTGTTTATTAAGAAATGATCACTACCCTCGTAGAACTGTACGCGTGCATTTGCTTTGCATAACTCATTCCATGATTGATTACACCAAATCCTTTAACGCAATGTTTGCTTTCTCTATCGGTCGGTCAAAACCGTATTTTAAAATAAAACGTGCGCGTAATATATTACAAGCTGGAACACAAAGTGTAGGAAATATATGAATTTAACAGAAAGGTATTTTTCTTTATGATTTATGATTGTAAACGATGTTATCTAGACGTAAGAGGCTTTTAAACCGCCGCCGAGTCTATTTCACCGCATATTTACATGTAGTAACATGTTGCATTTGCATAATATGTGACAATTGAAACGTACAATTCAATTAAACTCGTCTGTAAATGTTATTGTTAATGTGTGTCGGCCGTCGACTTTGGTGTGTCGTGCGTACAATTTGTTTATAATACACGCGCGAAAAGTATTATTTATTAAGGAATAATAACGTCTCGCTTGGTTATTATGTAAATGCCCCATCAAAGGCGTCTGCTCGGACCTGCCTCAACGAGGGGAACGCTTGGGGTCGGCTATGGCAATGCATTCGACGAACCGCCGACTGCAAGGGTGGTTTTGCATAAGTATAGCACAGTTTATAGTTACAGTGCTGAATGTGTATGTCTAACCGCTGGATTTATGAATGCTGCGCTGCAATTATGACGTTTCGTGCGAGTGTGTGTTCGCTGTTTGAGTTCCCCACTACACTTATCATACGCATTCAGCAGGCTCGTGTTGTCCGCCGGAGGCTTTCGTATCGTCGGAACGTACCCGATCCGGTACTACGTTGTTTTCAGTTATCGATCAGACCGTTTTAGTTTGTTATAAATTTTAAATCACCTTTCTAGACCGGTACCGAGTTGGAAATAAACACTAAAATCGATATGGCTCCGGCGGCCGAAATTCAAGCCGTCTAGTTTGCGGCCGTCTCTATGAAATTACTACGGCGATGTTAGACGACATCAAAAACCGTATCGAGTACCTGTTGGAATATACGTCGTCGGTTGTAATACGGCGGATGATTAAAAAAACATGCGTGCCCACTTGACGCACGGTGTTAGCTTTTTGCATGTGTGGTGTATGCGGTGGCACTAATGAAACGGGCCCCGGCGTGTGCGTCGCGGCGGCCTACGTACGCGGGCCTTGCATTGGGTCGGGTCAGTGAACCCGCCCGCCCACTATCGGGGTAAATATGCCGAATGCACACAGATGCGCGCGCCTCCCCCGCGCCGGCGCCCGCCGCCCGCGCCGCACCCCCGCCCGCCCCACTCGCCGTTGCACTTCGCACGCATGCACCCCCCACCGACCCCTCTTAAAACTCCTAATTGATTGCACAAATTTTCTCGCAATAACTGTCTTTTTATGTTGTTAATGATGTAAACTTTCGCAGTTCAGCCACTTTAATTGATACTCGACGATGTGATAACTTGTAAACCGGCGCGGCCACCTAATTCTATACGTACTCTCATTTGCATGTCGCTGCGGTGTCATCGCCGAGCCTGTGAAATATTAATTAGTATACGGCGAATTTGCTTTTCGCCATTGCGCTTCGATTTTATTCGCATGGCAACGAACATTCTGTATTATAAAGCAGAGAGCATAGTGTTTGATAAAATTCAGTAACTTTTCAATCGATAACCGTTAGACTGGAATAAATGCTCTTTATCAAACAATAAAGAAGTTCGATATTACACGGTAATATCAATTGAACCGTTGTTGTTAAAATCAATCTAATAACAAATCGCTACTATGACATAATATCTCAGTGGAACGCAGACAATTATAACTAAGCTTGTATAAAGTCCACAGCAACTCGCATTGCTACCGATTATAACTGACGTTCTAATGTTACTTGCATTGCAACAGTGGCTGATGATCGAATCGTTACATCATTTGATGCGTTCACGTGATAACACGGTGACGTCACGGCGCAATGCGTATAAATATACGTGTGGACCACGCGGGACGGATTGGGGACAGTTTTGAAGGGCCCAGACCTAATATACTTTAATTGAATTTACGAAAGGAAACCGCAAGGGCCATGATTATATTACCCGGTAACAGATTACTTGCGAAAAACTGCATTCAGATGCACAGGTCGGCCAGACATTTTCCCTTCATTAATATTTTTTTTGTCTGGTATATATATTTGTACTCGATAAAATTGATACTGTTACCCTTGTTCTATCTTACCTCGGAATAAGATCCGAGGAACGTGTGTGCTCTATTTGATTATATTTTGAAAATTACTTTTTAGGTAAGCAAAACATCGGTTCCTGACAAAAGGACCAATAAGAATAACATTATATTTCAACACCGATTTCGTAGAAAAAGTCAGTTAATTAATACTGACAACCCAACCTGTACAAATAGTGAGAGCTACCAACTTTTATATTATTCGCCTAGGTAGATCAAAAACAGCATTACAAAAAGTAAAGTATAATAAACACATAATCTTTTGTGAATGAATGTATACGAATAATAGACAATGCAACTTACTCTATGCTCTTTGCACCGATCTACATACTCAACAGTGTACAGATAACAACAGCAGCGGACTTAGAAACTTAAATTAAATTATGCAAATTTTCTTCATAGCATTCTAGACATAAAAAATGCTAATTTTAGTCTTTTACTTTCTTCTAGCTAAGATACGTAACTTAGTATTAAAAAATAATTCAAATATTTATTATAGGACTTAGTGTGTACGAATTTCGAACTTTAAAACTGTAGAACCCACGAAATTCGGCCTCAATGCGGGTCTGTGTTCTGACGTCGTCGTATGATGCCGAAGCCGCTCTATATTTGCATACCCGTAATAAAAATGCTATAGAAACGCCATGCCATCATAACTGCAAGAGCTTTTCTGCCATTACAGTCTCGCATTGTCCCATTGTTGAACATACGTCATGGGCAACACAAGAGTTTATTGCTATACGGTGACTTGACTTCACGAAATTTTCACGCTGAAACAATTGCTTTTCATAGTAATTCTATTAGTGAATTATTATGAGAAGTAGTATTTTTAGAAAATGTTATTTGTTGTGTAACAAGACAAGAAAATATTTCTTTACTTTTTGGGATGCCTGTGTGCATCATACCTATAGCACAGAAAAAACCCACTTAAAATACCGTGTAGAGAAACAATGTTACTTATATGTAGAGGTCAATCTGGATAGTTACATTTAATGTTATCTTATAATATCTTAAAACCTTTATTGGCGAGCAAATCTTATGCTAAAACGAAACTGTGCACAACGTTTATATTGTTATGAAAACAAAAAGCAATGAAATAACACGTTGAAAAACAATAAATCGAGGTGAACGACTCACGACCTAGTCCACTGAACACCCTCTGTTTTGATCCCCAAGATTTATTAGCTGTGGAGAGTAATATTGCGATAAGCTTCTACACAGTGAGTTCACTTCTTATTGGTAGATCTTTCTAATTAAATATCCGAGAGGAAAGAAAATCGCTAGATATATTTGAATCTGGATGTGGCCTCAACTTTTTACCCGTTATAGTTAATGCGACTCCGCCCGTGGGAAAAAGTTTTTCCGGGATAAAAAAAATAGCCTATAGCACTCAGGAGTCATTTGGCTTCCTATTAGTGAAAGAATTTTCAAATTCGGTTCAGTAGTTCCTCGAGATTAGCGCGTTCAACCAAAAAAACAAACTCTTCTACTTTATGATATTAGTATAGATAAGAATATTCGAAATTGTATCCGTGGAACACATTATTGTACTGAACTGTGGCTTGCGTATGCCTTTATGGTTTACTGTTCGGTATAAAAAATGTAAGATGTGCGTTCAATATCTTTTCCAGTATAAACATGGCTACGCGAAAACCATTCGTCTACCACTCTACGCGGTTCGGCCGAGACCTCCGTCGGCAATGTAATGTCTAAACTCCCGGTCATTTTATTATTTCTCCATTCTATTTTATTATTGTTTTGTAATCGGATTCCTGGTTCTGTAACACTGATTATACTATTTGTCAATATGATGCGTTATCGAATCTAGTCTCTGGGTTGTGTGATTTGCATGACTTAAACTCTACAGTATGTTGTTGGTCATTCAAAATGTTGGGCAGTTTAGATAATGTTGATTGTTTTAAAGATAAGAAACACCCGTAGCTAAGGATTCATTATAAACAATATTTGTGACAAGCATCTTTTTTGCATTCTGCCCACGCACCGGTTATAATGCCGCGCTACGTACTCGTATTTTTAAGTTCCACATTCGTAAACAGTGCGCCGAACGGAACCACCTTTCCATATAATTTAAATATAACTCATTAATAATGTAGTACACAAATCAGTTTGTATTTCCGGGTATGGCTAACTTGTTTTCCTCACAATTCAAACAGTTGTAGTGTGTTGGGGTCCTCTATTGTTTATAATAAATCAGCGAAGTTGCAGACGAGCCGTGCGCAGCGCGCCTATGACTCGGCGCCCGAGATGTAGTTAGTGGACTTGAATTGAGCTGCAACTTGCATCGTGCAGTGTGCAAGTTGTGCTCTTCACATTTCCATCTCCGGCTTCGTTCATTAGATAGTTAACCGTCGACCGAACAGTGGATCACGTCTCGCTATCAGGTGCGCTGCAAACAAAACGCTGAATAGAGGCCAGGTTAAACATGCACGACGGGTGTACGGGTATAATTAAAGTTTAGGAGACGCTCACGTCGCCCGTTAACCTCGTTATCGGGTGCTGGAAGTGGGTGAGACGCAGAGGGGCGGGAGCCAGCGAGAGGTCGGGGGGAAACGGGGAAAATCAATGACAGCCGCCGCGCGCCGTCTCCCCCGGCCCGACGCGCTCATCTCGCGGCCACGTGCCGCGGTCACTGGCCTGACACACCATCCTCGCCTCCACCACCATGTGTCTCCGCACACCACTCGCAAGTTAAACCATGACATCACACCACGTGGTTTTACCCCTAAGCTGCTTCGATGAAAATTAAACCTATATCAATGGAGCGTACCAGGACGAGCACTCTGAGTGTATTCGACATAATATCAGGCATCAAACAGTGGGCCAGATAGACCGTACGGCCACATGAATCCGCTCCGGTTGTCGGTTGTCGGCTGTCGGGCCGCACTCGCTCGCCTGTAAAATATATACCGTAATATGTAGGTCGCTGGCAGAAATTTGGGTTATCGTTCGGCGGCGTCGATATGCGACACTTCCGCACCGGCACGATGCGAGTGCCGTGCACTCGCCAATATTATTGCTATGTCATGCTCGAGTTACGTAAAAGCTACCGACTGCCAGATGGAATATTTATAGGTCATGTGACGCAGCCACCGCATAACAATGTGCCATCACAATAATCACAAAATGCATACACCTCATCAATCATTGTTACCATGAATTCAATATCTAACAAAAATGACTCATCGAATGGGCTAGACTCGACGTGAGGACATAAAAACCCATAACAGTGAACTTCCTAGTCCCGAATCGGTGCAAGTACTTGGGGTCGGTAGTCGGTACGAATGTTTTATACAAGCATATCGCGACCCGTCGTCGATCAATGTCAACCGCATATTTGGGTCAACGTCCGTCAGCCGAATTCCCGCGCTCGTCTACTATTCATTTCCTATAAACGCATACGACCTCTTTATTGTTGCTAGGATTCGCGTTATGTGGTTTTTGAAAGGTAGGTTTAAAACGAGCTTAAGTTTTGTAAATTGGTTTAAAAAGAAATTAATCGTCACAGGTGACAGAATGTATGAAATAATGTAATCGAGAATAAATAAAAAACTGGGAAACTACAGATCAGCGTGCGGAAATAATGAATTGGTACACATTTTTTAAAGATTTATCAACTACGTATTTAGTTTTGCTTTTAAAATTGTTATAAAATTTCTGTACTTATAATTATTTATATAATTTATTATAACAAATATTGAAATAAACCAACGTAATAAATTATCATTTACCTTGTATTTGATAAGAATTAAATAAACACAACGTTTGTCGCATTGTAATTAAAATATTATAAGTATTTCTCAGTTTTGCACTATTTTAGAAGTACCCGCTACGCTTATTTTGTTGCATATTTTTCTCTATTGATATAATGTTATTCGTTTCAAAATTTATATGTTGGGGGAATCATGTCTTGTATTTTCTATACAATATATTATGTTGATATTGGTGGCTAAAATGAAACGCTGTTATTTATTCATTGCTAGATGGGCGGGGAACAAAAAAATGAATATATATTATATAGACAACAGACGTCTTCTACAGATTTTCTTTTTTCTTATGGCAATCAAATGATTACATTATATATAAAAATCCTTTGTTGTCTGAACACGTTTTTATAATATTTTTAGCCTTTGTGATACATAAACAGATACAATATCAAATAAACCTTTCGACGCGATAGCCAGAACCTTGATCGAAGGACATCGCCAACGGAATTTAATCTTGAATGTGATAAATCCATCATTCACTAACAAAATCTCTAGGTCATTTAACAATATACATAACATCGCCCCTTTTCCCTTTCCAGAAGTAGGCAGAGGCATTACTATAGCTATGTTAAATAATACAGCAAATACAATCGATGAAATAGCTTTTGTTTTTGTCAACAGGTATATTACGCGAAAAAGAAACGGAGAGCACAGTACCTGGGCGAGGATGGCTCGCACAAAAAGGAGAGGAAGTTATACAACGATGGTTACGACGACGATAACCACGACTACATTATCAAACAGGGCGAGAAATTCCTCGACCGGTACGAGATCTCTTCGCCTATTGGGAAGGGCTCCTTTGGACAGGTGAGCTGTCTGATTCAATATTTTAGAGATAGGCCTGTATTGTGAAGACTCGAATACAATTGTAACTTCAATAGATAGCTGGTTGTTCATCATCATCAGCCATATCATGTCCACTGCTGAACATAGGCCTCCCCTAGTTAGTTGTAAACACAACCAATTTATTTATTAAATAAGGATACTATAAGAATAAATTAGCATGCAATTAAATCTAATTCGTTGTCACATTCTTGTGT
This sequence comes from Sphinx pinastri, assembly GCA_947568825.1. Classification (NCBI taxonomy): domain Eukaryota; kingdom Metazoa; phylum Arthropoda; class Insecta; order Lepidoptera; family Sphingidae; genus Sphinx; species Sphinx pinastri. The sequence goes on along the minus strand of OX387630.1, from coordinate 4,698,674 downwards.
GTTACGAAGTGGAGATAAGTCATCTTTCAGGTTACTGTAAACGGCATCGACTCTGGATAGATGTTGCCATTTTTTGGGCATCGTGTTGTGTCAAGTATAGTAATGTTACTATTTTGTTTCCACAGTAAGGTCCTAGGTTCGATTCCTACGGCGGTCTTTCTAAGATCTGACCAGTATTTTATGTCTATGGATTACTATTACTAAACTTTAACGACTATCAAATGTCATGGAAAATTGAGCGATTAAAATGAAGGATCATAGTCGTTATTTGATTTCACATATTACTGTATTAAATACATCATATTTATTATCGGTGATTAATAATTATTGCTCGTATATACGGCAGTAGCTTCAAAATACGTAAACATGAATCAACTTTTAATTAGAAATTGTGTTTATTAACATAATGCGAACATGTTGAATATTCCAGGTTGTGAAAGCGTATGACCACGAGGAACAGTGTCAAGTAGCGATAAAAATAATTAAGAATAAGAAACCTTTCCTAAATCAGGCACAAATAGAAGTCAAGTTACTAGAAATGATGAACAGAGCAGACGCTGAAAATAAGTATTATATAGGTGAGTTGAAATTATAATTCCTGATGAATTTATGTATAACTATATTTAATGATTAAGAGGGAGCCAACCTCTTGAGTTAGTTGAATTTCAAACGGACATAACAGTAAAGAACCAAATTGATTCTATAATATAGAGGATAGAAGAAAGAAATCTACTGGTGGTAGGTCTCTCATATGTAAGAGTCCGTCTGAGAGGGTACCACCGCAATGTCTATTTCTACCGCCAAGCAACAGTGTGCATGCACTGTTGTGTTTCGGTTTGAAGGACATTGTAGCCAGTGTAACTACTGGACATAATGAGACTTAACATCTTATGTCTCAGGATGACGAGCGCAGGGGAATGCCACATAGTACTTTGTAACTCAAGGTGATTTATGGTGTTACTACTGTTTATGGGCGGTCGTATCGCTTACCATCAGGCGAACGGTATGCTCGTCTCGTCATTCAACGCCATGAAAAAAAAAACAAAGAATATCCTTCCCAAAAATCATAGACAAACATATTTGTTTATAACCCCACAATTCCCTCAGAAGTACAAGTGTTATTTTGTTAGACGAATTCAAGAGGAAATACAAGGGATTTGCACGTTTCTTTAGTTTCAAGAACAGGTGCTAGCGTGAAACTTTAGAAATCGATTGCTTCTAAAGGCGAACTATATTTCCAAGTTTGTACGCTTGTGTGTCGATGGTGGCAGAGTTGAACGCTAGTATAGTATTGTTCCCATTCTAACTATGTACAAAGAGATAGTCGAAAGTACACAATTTGTTTGTGTACTTTCGACTATCTCTATCTCTCTGTTGTTAATTAATAGATTTTCCCGAAGAATGTTGGGTGCATTTTTGTTATTCTAATAAACCGACCATCAGGCGCTGTCAGACCACGTTGCCGTGCCATCGATAAAAAAGAAACCCATAGGTTGTTTGTATGATTGATTTAAAAATAATCGGTGTTTTGTAACCAACATGAAAATATAATTCTCCTACGACAATTTAGAGCGTCAATGTCTGAACCAATATTTCCTTTTGTCCCTGGAATTTTTGTGTTATTTCTTACTAAAGTGTTTTTTTTATGTTGCAGTGAAACTGAAACGTCACTTCATGTGGCGGAACCACCTGTGCCTAGTGTTCGAACTGCTCTCGTACAATCTGTACGACCTGCTGCGCAACACGAACTTTCGCGGCGTCTCGCTAAATCTCACGCGCAAGTTTGCGCAACAACTATGCACAGCGTTACTGTTCCTTAGTCAACCCGGTGAGTCACAAACGGCCACGTTATATTTTATTGTTTTATAATTTATTACACAATCCGTATCGGCTCGCTTTCGTTCGCTTTGCAATCGGATTTGAATCTCATTACGCTGGGGAATACAAAGATCACTCGCGGTTGGCAGTCGTTTGAGCCTTTGCGATTCGATGGTACTCAGATTCGTTTTAACGAGGCATCGACGTCTTTTTGTTATTAAAATAAAGTACATTTTTGCAAACTACATTTTCAAATCTATTTCGATCCTGACCAGTAGCAATGAGGTGCCGAAAAGCTCACTAAACACGTCCATTTCGAACACAAAAGGTGAATAATTAAGTCTGCAAGCTCGATCCAGGTTGCCTCTTAAGTGTTAAGCCTAGTAAACCGTCTGACTTAATTAAACTAATATATTTGAGAGCACATCACATACGTATTAAGAAAACGTACGAAATAATTGTCAAGATGCTAATCTCGTGTCTCCTGAGGCAGTGATAAAATTTGTCTCGTCAAATGAGTTTTCTTGGAATGCTTCCTCACAACACTTACATATATTAGAATAAAGATTAATTGAATTCTTGTCTTCTTTTTTTTCAGAACTAAATATAATTCACTGTGATCTTAAGCCCGAGAATATATTACTATGCAACCCGAAGAGGTCAGCCATTAAAATTGTGGACTTTGGCAGTTCGTGTCAACTAGGTCAAAGGGTAAGTTGGCGCTCGTCGTTTTAATTTCATTAATAGTTAGAAATATTGACTGCGGACCCCAATTCTCGCGTCAGCGTAAATCGGGGTGACTAGGAACGAAATTTCGATCTCTTTTTTTTCATGATACCAATTTTTGTTTTGTTTACGTAAAAAATAAAATTTCTGCTCACCGCTCAACGAAAATGAAACAATGAATTTTCTTTATCTTGTGATGATTTAAATTTCGTTTATATTTACCCCCTAGGGCCTAGTTAACCCGACTTACCAATGTATGGTTACGATTTAATAAGCTTCATTGCTTAAGGTATTTCAATACTGGATGCATAAAAAAAATATTTAAACAGTACTGGTGCTCAAATATAAACATCAATGAATGCGGTAAACTGTAAATACAAATAGATATTTTTTATTGCTTCATCAGAACTTTTTTGCCTATTTATATAATTAGTATTACCGTTTTTATGTGTGGTTATAAGATATTAAAGCCACATTTTATGCTGATTCATTGAAGTGCAGGCCTCTATGGAACTAATCATTGTGTTAGTTTGTTAGGAGCTAAATAAGAGTGTATACAAACAAGGCGAAAAATAAAGTATATAATTATAAATAAATAAATATTTATGCTTGAACAAAAAGCATCAACATTTGAGTCAGCGAATTAGATAAGTATTTTACACGTCTACATCCTTAACCGTAGTGGATTGTTAATTTATAAATCGAAAGACCTTCAGTCGTCATTAGTCGAAAGGTCGATTTGCGGATAAAATTTAGTTGCCAACTAAAGGGATATAGTTGTCAGGTCCGACGTCAGGCGTCAGGCGTTAGGCTATGACCCGCCTTTCGGTTACACGGATCCATTTGTGCGGCACATTAATTACGCAGATAAATCACACGGGGGTCGTGTGAGTCGGGTTATCGACAATTGCGTCTCAGATGTAGTTAACACATAATTTAATATTCACACTATTGTGGCGACGCGCGTAGATAGGGTTCATTCATGTTTCATTGGCGCGACGAAATTCTTGTCGCATTTTTTATCGTGAATTTAGTACTTTTACTGTCGGGACGAATAATTTATTCGTTTTTTTTTTGGGAATTCTGTAAATCCATCATGAAAATAGGTCGTATATGTGATGCAACAATAAGATGATATTGCTCCATTAACTGAAGTCTGCCAACCCGCACTAGGCCAACGTGATGGATTAAGGCCTTAACCCTCTCAGTAGTAGAGGAGGCCCGTGCTCAGCAGTGGGCAGTATATAATACAGGGCTGGTATGGTGGCGGTGGAACTCCACTAATGTCAGTAGACGCTAAAGAGATATAAACTGGATAGCAAGCATCGTAGGTACAGTCACCAGCATAAGTAGCTGAACAAATTCAAAATTTCAAATCGCCTACATACTTTTTTGTTCTTACTAATCTTTTTTTTCTCTTCACAAAAATAAAATAGAAGATATTTACTTTACTTCAAACAAAGAAAAAAAGGTTTAGCTTTAACTTAACGCGTATATAGGCGATTTGAAATGTTGATTTTGTACAGATATTTATGCTCCTGACTGTACACAAGGTGTAAAACCGCCATAGTGACCGTCGTCAGTGTGTCGCATTCCGGGATCAGCTTGCGTATATCCGGTTTCTAACAGGCCGGCATAATTGTGTCATATTTTCTCGTCAACCGACACTCTATCTGTCCATACTTCATTTACCATCAGTTGCAGTGGGGTTAATTTTCAGTATCCGTAAAAACAAAAACTGTATAGCTGAGTTAGATGCGGTTAAGCTAAATATATAATTGTCTTAAGAAATGTTGTGTAAATCTTTAATTGGTGCATGTATTGGTTATTAAGCCTAAGTAAAGTGTATTAGACTGTTTAATGAATGTACTGTTGATGTTTCTATTTAGATATATAAAATAAAGCAGAAAAATATTGTTCACATTAAATTTTACTAAAAAAAATAAATTGACTGCCTCGGTGGCGTAGTTGTATTACGGTACGACTGCAAGGCTGAGGTCTCGGGTTCGATCCCCGGGTCGGGCAAAGTGATATTGGATTTTTCTATTCGGTATCAGCCCGGAGTCTGGAATTTGTGCCCGGTATGGCGATAGGCTCGCCCCCTATCACATCATGGGACGGAATACGCTTGGCGAAAAGTGGGTGCACTAGTTGCGCCTCTACCTACCCCTTCGGGGATAAAAGGTATGAGTGAGTGTGTGTGTAAATTAAATTCACAACTGTGTATTAAAGTTATGTGTGTACTCTTTGTGAATTACCGCTTGCTTTAACGGTGAAGGAAAACATCGTGAGGAAACCTGAAAACCTCAGAAGTTCTTTATAAGAATTTCGAAGGTACGTGAAGTCTGTCAACCCGCACTAGGCCAGCGTGGTGGACCAAAGCCTCTCAGTAGCAGAAGAGGCTCGTGCCCATCAGTGGGGCAGTTTGTAACACAGGGCTGGTATTATTAATATACTAACCACCGTCCTAATCATTCCAGATATACCAATACATACAATCAAGGTTCTACCGGTCGCCAGAGGTGTTGCTCGGCATCCCGTACGACCTGGCGATAGACATGTGGTCGCTCGGTTGCATACTGGTCGAGATGCACACAGGCGAGCCGTTGTTCAGCGGCGCCAACGAGGTAGATCAGATGAACAAGATCGTTGAGGTGCTCGGCATGCCGCCAGATCATTTGCTCGATCAGGTGAGGTGTTTAATTTTGTATTAATTTTTGTATGAGATTCTTCACTCGTCTCTCCCTTGGCAACGGCTGCGATGGATGTCCCAATGAGATATATCCGAAATCTGATGGCAGACAAGATTTAACTAAATATTGCACAATATCATCGGTATGGTAGAGAGAAAAACCAAAAGAGAAATATGTCTTATTGTGAATACGTCCACTTATTTTTGCATACTAACAGTTTTACATTTGCGCTGCCTTAGCTATGCGCCCATTTATTATTTAAATCGATATTTTGTCGATGTAAGCTGCACTCGTTTCCAACAAGAAGTAATAAATGATCACAGCGAATTATCGCATTTTTTTTAACCAAAAACATTATTTGCAGGCTCACAAAACTAGAAAGTTCTTTGACAAATTACCGGCGTCCGAGGGCGGCGGTTACGTATTGAAAAAAGTCAACGGCAAAGACGGCAGGTGAGTTCCGAACTTCTCGACCAACTTCCAAGATAGTGAAGTACGGTATAATTATTTTAGGTGTGCTTTTTTATTTGGTGCTTTTAAATAACTTGCGAGATTGGTTTTCATACTTTGAACAATTATGTTTTGGTGTATCGTTTGTTAGATGATTACATCTTGTTTTAGGAACGATATTTATGAGTGTCCTATTTAATTTTATTCTATCTAGCTTTTGGATATGGTTTCGCTCTCACCTGTGGTAAAAAATAGTCGATAATGTAGCTTTATTATTGGAAATAGAATTTGTAAAATCATATCAATAGTTTCAGAGATTACGACTCCCTCTACATCCAAACTGTACATCTGTAATATTAGTATAGATAACGTCACTATACATCATATCACCATTGACGTAGCTAGAGTCATTTTCCAAGGGCAGTGACCTAGACTTAAAAATTAAAATGACTTCTGTGTGCTCGCCGATATGAAAATTTAGTTTGTTTAAAAAATATGTAGTAGTAGTAGGCTGCCTCAAATTTCCTTGGGGTGGGGGGCACCAAGCAATTCTGGGGCGGGCACGGCCTGTCCGGTGGCCCCTCTTTATACGCCTATGCATGGGCGTATATAAGGAGGGGGTCAAAAACATGTACACAACAAATTTTGGCGACGACTATACGTGATTTATTTGTTGAAAGAAGGTTTTTTTGTGTCACGAGGCGGCAAGAACACACGCTACGCCACTGACATGTTGGTATCCTCGGATCCCCCCTATGTGAAAGCTATAGCTACGCCCGTGCGCCTATGCATATCACATGCTTCGTTTAGTAAGTGTTTGTGGTTGGTGCAGTGGTTACAGGAAGTACCGCGCGCCGGGCACGCGGCGGCTGCACGACATCCTCGGCGTGGAGGGCGGCGGGCCGGCCGCCAGGCGTCGCGGCGAGCCCGGACACTCAGTCTCCGACTATCTCAAGTTCAAGGTGAATTACTATATTATACTGATCTTAGGTTAATTAAGTCGACGATAGCCTAGTTGGGAATGGAACGGTCTACCGAGACAATGTCCGGAGGTTCAAAACCCAAGGCACACACCTCTGACATTTCAGTGTTGCGTGTGTATTTTTTATCAATTATCGTTCGTTTTAACGGTGAAGGAAAACATCGTGAGGAAACCTGCATATCTGAGAAGTTCTCTATAGGAATTTTGAAGGCATGTGAAGTCTGCCAACCCGCACTAGTTCAGCGTGGTGGACTAAGGCCTAAACCCTCTCAGTAGTAGAGGCGGCCCGTGCTCAGCAGCGGGCAGTATATAATACAGGCATTGCATTGCATATGTTAATGGACTAGCTTATGATGTGTTTCCTCATAGGTACATGTAACATAAAAATTCTAGTGGAAGTCTCAAGATATGGATGAGTCGGGAGAAAATTCCAGCGAAGGCACTGTTATGGTAGATCGATAGCTAATTCGAGCTAATGGCTTCCGTCGAAATGAATAATCGATCGCAAAATGGACCTGAATGTGGGCTTCATTTATGTAAGGTCTAATTAATATAAGCAGCTTATGATATACCATATTAAACAGAGTTGGTTTCCAAGCCCAGCCGATGCAATAACTAACATATTTCGGAGGATCAGCAAAAGACTCAACATCTCCGTCCGTCGAGCTGGTGTTATTGAGTCTAAAACATACTTTTTTTATGGAATTGAATGACGAGACGAGTATGCCGCTCGCCTGGTGGTAAGCGATACGGCCACCCATAAAAAGTAGCAAAACCATCCAGCACCTTGAGTTACAAAGTACTGTGTGGCATGGTAACTTATAAGTTATAACACATCACAGTGCGACGAACTGCAACATAAAATGTTTAATTCCAGGATCTAATCCTGCGCATGTTGGAATACGATCCGAAACAGCGCGTGACGCCGTACTACGCGCTGCAACACAACTTCTTCAAGCGGACCGCCGACGAGTCGACGAACACACAGCAAGCGCAGTCGCATCACCAACACGGTCAGTATCACGTCACGCGAGTTTGATATCATTCGTACGCGTTTCGTATGAGCTCACTGTACTGATCTGACTGGTCTGAGAGAAAGGTCCTTTTTCTGCTCAGTATCAGATCGGAGTCTGGAATTTGTGCATGATATGGCGATAGCCTAGCACCCTATTACGCTAAGGGAGGGAACATACAAGGCGAAAAGTGAGTGCCCTGGTTGCACCTCAGCCTACCTCTTCGGGGATAGAGGCGTGTGTGTGTGTGGGTCTAAAAGTGTGTAGAATATATATTGTTGAGATTCATAAATATTTTTTGTGTTTTTTTAAGTTAAGGGGTACCGGATGCCATTATATACCCGCCTTAGTAAGAAACTCACTATAAAGATTAGGGCCCTGGGCCAGTATAGCTTCTTAAATTTATTCTTACTTTAAAATGTGATATTTTTTAAAAACTTTATGTAGTATTGTTGAGAATACTAGTCTTATGCGCTCTGTCTGTGCTGAAATGGCAACAGTTTCAAATAAAACCGATGCGAAATGGCATCTTAGGTATTGCGTTTTGTACTGTCCAATAGATTGACGCATAGCCAAAAATGACAATCCGTCAGTAGTTGTTTAAGGGCTTTGATCATACTGTGATAAAACGTGTGATGTGATCCTTTTCATTGAATGGGGTATGTAATATGTTACAATCATGACAAGGGCGGATTCAGCTTTCAAGTCAGGGGGTGTCATATAGTCGAGGTCTAGACAGGACAGACGCCAAATGGATTATAAAAATATCAGTAGTCACCTAGACCCAGCCCAGTGGGGGAAGGGGGGTCATAACCCCCCTCTGGATCCGCCCATGAATCAGGACGAGAGCCATGATGACGAGACGATGCAATAAGTAATGGCCAAAGTTTAAAGTCAAATCCAGATATTATGCCAAAGTACAGTGAGCTTAGACGTTTAAATAACAAACTTCTATCATCATCGTGGAATACATCGACCACACAGCCTGTAGACGTCGCGTGACAGGCGATCGACTACTGGAAACGCATTTGATTAAAAGAGCAAATGTAACATGTCGTTCAGTATCTTCAAGTCAGTTACGAGCTTAGGACCACATCTGTGAGCCGTAAATTCCACATTATCGATTAAATATTGTATTCAGCACGAAACAGTGGTGTTTGTAAAATCAGGCTTCGGGTTTTCAGATACATCCCATTACATTTCATACCTAGTTATGTTAATAATTACATATTTAACTTATGTTTAAAAATTATGAAATCCATTCTATATCGGCCATTATCTGTTTGGAATTTTAGCATTGAGTTACGACTGTGTTAATACATTTGCATTCCTTGCTGACGAAAGTACATTTTGCTCTACATCTATAGCTTAGTTGTTGAGCATTACTTAAGAAGTGAAGCACCCAATAAAAATAGTGTTTCTATCGCTATGTAAAACGTAATAATATTGTAACTTGTAAGGGCCCAATGGTAATGCAATACCTCACTTCTTTCAACTTCGAGAAGTTGACAGAATTGATTGGAAGAGAAATATTGGACATTTGGTGTCTAGAGGCTGTATGGTCGATGGTGAAATATGTCATTATGTGTTTGATTGCTTGAATTTCAGGATAATATATCATCAACCTACAAAATGCTGACAATTTTAATTAGTTAATAATATTTCAAATATTATAGATTCAGTTTGAATTCTATAAATCTTACTCATAATTATTAGTTTTAATAACATTTTTATTGGTTGTCGAACAACCGACTTACACATTAAGTATCAAACTTAATGTTGAAAACATAATGATATTTTTCCCTCTATAAGGCAATGCCTTGGTCCATACTAAATTCCGCTTTCCCACATAAATATTTAAATTGTGTAAAAAGAGATAACAAAATATTTTTTTGTGAAGGTAATTTTTACTTACATAGTTCCTGGGAATTGGCTTACTTAAGGGTTCTCATTGGGGTCATGTCGTGCGCTGTTATAATCACAAAATCATGTATTTAGTTTATAAGTTAATCATAATCATATCGAGCTTCGTGTCGTGTTCTTCGCTAACACATAACGCTTCATCATTTCATTGTAAAGGATAATTGTATGTGATGGGTTATTGTTTTAACATTACTTATGTTCATGGAAGTTATCTAACAAAATTAAGCTGTATATATACAGCCTCGAAGGTTAGGCAGCTCAGCTTCACCGGACCTAATCCCGGTCGCTATTAACGCTAATATTTATCGCTGCTACGTATGTGACATTCTATTTGCCATGTTTTCGGAAAAAAATTTAAAAAATGTGATTAATAAATCCTTACACTTTAGTGTTTAACATATTGATCTGAGGAAGTAACTTCCATGGTGAGTGACTTAGACCATCTAGAAAGGACGCGCCATGTGCTTATTGCCGCGAATAAAAAAATCTGTCGCTTTCAATGTAATTACTACTTACATAGAAGGTGGAATACCGTATTTATACCGTTTAGTGTTATTATGAACGCACACATAAATAAATCTTACTTTTCTATTTCCCGCACACTAATCTGCCAAGTACAACAGTTTTTATAATGTGTGCCTGAGCATTAGATCTTAACTTTGGCAGAAAGGAAATATCATACAAGCCGCGTCCTTTATATATTGTCTATGGTGTGTGTGAACGTTAACATTGACATGTGGACATTCCCGTGGCAGATGGTCCGTCGGACCCGCGATGACTAGAGCGGTCCGGCGGCGCGGCCCCGCGCCACTAGCGCCGCCGGCCAGCGTCTAGCCCGTCCCGCGCAGGTCTGCCACTTGTACTCTCACAATGTTACACACCCCGCCGACCCTACCTACCGCATGCCCGTACCACCTCATCGCACGGCTTTTTACACTTAGACACTTGCAACTACACATTATAGTTATATTATGTACTGTATTGTGTTAATCTATACTTGGTAAAATTTGCTCGAGCCCTGTGACAGCTGTCATTAAAATCATACCTGTAATTTTTTTGACGGTACAACTTATGTGATAAAATATCATATTTTATTGGTGCAATTGCAGCAATGGCGACGCTCCATACCACAGATTATAAGTTATCAATTTTACAAACAAAATAAATCGATTAAAAATAATTATAATAAAAAAAATTAAAAAAAACACCTTTAAACGAAGAAAGACGTCAAATATAGTAATGCTGGTTAATTATTTAAAAGAATTCTTACTTTACTTAACTAATAATTGCTAATTATAATGAAACCAAATATTTTTAATCGATATAAATTGTAAGAATAATCGAAACTTAAATCACTCATTTTATTACTTAGGTATTTCAATTTTTAACATGCTATCAACCCCAGACATATTACTGTAAGAGTTGTCACAGGACTGGAGCTAAATTTTACCAAGTATAAAGACCATAGCAGATTTCACCAACCTTTTCTTGACTTCAATGGGCAGCAGTAATTACCAACCAAATGGAACCGGTGTGATGTTACAACTCAATAAAATACAGACTTCTGGTGGTAGGTCTCTCATATTATGTGAGAGTCCGTCTGTGTGGGTACCACTGCAATGTCTATTCTTACCGCCTAGCAGCAGTGTGCATGCACTGTTGTGTTTCGGTTTGAAGGACATTGTAGCGAGTGTAACTACTGGACATAATGAGACTTAACGTCTTATGTCTCAGGATGACGAGCGCAGTGGAATGCCACACAGTACCTACTTTGTAACTCAAGGTGCTGGATGGTGTTGCTACTGTTTATGGATGGTCGTATCGCTTACCATCAGGCGAACGGCATGTTCGTCTCGTCATTCAATACAATAAAAAAAAACAGACGTGACGTCACTCCTTTTTTGTAGGTTGGCCATTATGAAGCGTTTATAAGTCCAAAATGTTGGTGGAAACTCAGGTACAGTACAGTACAGTATTGAACTTGGGTCCTTACGACCTCTATACATAGACTACGCAATATTTGTGTCTATAATAGTACCTGTACGATATTGCACGTTGAAATTAGGTTGCAAGTTTCTGTCTTGTGTACTTAGTATACATTTACATTTGTTTATTATATGCAATTCATTGATGAATGATTCGTTTCAATCATTTATTTATGCGTGTTTTACTATTAAATATTTGTATGAATATATTATAAGTATATAATATAATATAAAATTATGCTTTGTGTTAAGAATGGAACTGTCGATTACATCAGAAAGACCATGTGCTAGACATAGCAGTAGATTCACTTCGTAGTGGCTTAAAGTTATGTATAGGCAGACGCTCACTGGCCATAGATGTCGTAATAGGACGACAAAGTAGATGTTATGCTTAAATTAATTAAAATCTTATTCGATTAACAAGCCCTCATGACAAGGAACTTGTCGTGCTGTTATAGGCTTCAGAATGCTGGAGTGTGTTGTTTCTTGTAATTTGCATTACTTTTTTGAGACTGCATTACTGATAATGATCAAAATGACATTGGGATATGCGATTATGGACGTTATAGTATCTTGAATATCTTAATATTGACTTTGACGTCCTGTAACGTCGATTACTGTCAGTGAGCATCGTCCTTATCGCAATACTCGAGTTTAGTATTGAGTTTGTGATGTGTGTGGTGTGTGTGCAGTGGGCGGCGCGCGACTGTGGGGCGGCGTGGCGGCGGAGCGCGGCGTGGTGGGGCTCGAGCGCATGGAGGTGGAGAGCGTGCGCCGCGACGACGACATGCTGCAGCCCGTGTGCACGCTGCAGCACAGCCCCGTCGCCATACACTAGCGGGCCGGGGCCGGGCCGGGACAGTGCCGGGACAGTGCCGGGACAGTGCCGGACAGTGCCTCGCGTGTGACTAGTGTGCGACGTGACGGTGAGCGCGACCCGCGGCGCCGCGGCGGGACTCGTGGACTGAATCCGATATTTATAATTCTATATTTTTATTTAATGCTATAAGTCTGACTGTAAAGAAAATATTATGGTGACGATTTGTTACGTTGTAACGTGTATTTGTATTATTTGTCTTAATTGCTTCACTCGACAGTACTTAGACGATGTTCCGGATGATCGCATGCGGTCATATTCACCACATCTGAACGCATCAGGGGCATGAAAGCTAGGTTTTTTTATTGTTACGCAATGCATATCAAGGACGCAATATGGTAGTAAATAAATATTGTATATAAAATTTAGACAGAATTATGAATACAGACTGCAACATAAACTGGATAATCTATAGTTTAGTTACGATCTATGCTAGTTAGGCTTTCGTTCAGTTTTAATTAATGCAAGCTTTATATTTTGTAAAGTGTCGGCAACTGATGACTGAAATTCAAAGGGCCAATGAGAATTTGTTTTATACACCAATGAAGAAATAGAGTATTTAAGTATTTTTTGTAATTGCACAAATCGATTCGACTCGACGCACTGGACGTGTTTAATTGTTTAAATGAAACTATGCCCTCGCATTTCAGAGTTGTTGTATAATGTAAAATGTTTCATTTCATATGATATTGACGCATGTAATAATTGACTGGGCGTTGCATTTGAAGCGTATAGGTTATTTTGGACCCATTGGAGCATTCAGACGATGTGTAAAACAGAGAATAGTGTATAGGTAATTCTATAAAACACAAAATGTACTTGTAGGTTATGAGAATGTTGAATCATATATACATTTTTTGGGTATTTCAGATAGGAGTTAATGAAATGAATAACTGACTTGTTCAACCTTTTTGGATTTGAATCTACAATAGACTAACCTCACTGCAACAGACTGGTCGAAACTTTGTAATGGAAATATTTTGTATAGCGTACACTGAATCACTGCCTTAATGTGCCGGAACTTTTAAGATAATCCCGCCACTAATGTTGGAACTTTTTGTTTTACCCTACATCGACGTACGGTGTAACGGCGTCTAGCTCTATACAAAAAAATAATTATTTTTGAAACGTAACATTTTAAGACGATTAACAAAAACACTATTATAAGCATAAGCAATACGTCTCGCTTGTAATCTTTGCCAGTACAAAGCATATGAACACACGTGTAAAATAAATCACTTTACACTGGCAACGGTTGTTTGCGAACAGTTATAATTTAATTGCATTGCTAAGTGTTGAACTGTTCATAATAAAATAAAGAGATGAGCCTCGAAAGACTTAATTTATATTTATGTATTCTATTGCTTTTGAAGAGAATTTATAATCTGTATAAACATTGATTCTCACAAAAGAACATTAATTACGTTGTTAGAATAAGTGAAGAATAAATTAAAAAGTTGTGTTAGTGGCGGGCCAATGTTGCGGCAAGTTTATTCTGAACGTAGTGATATGTTTAGCAAAATATTAAGTTAAATATAATTTTAGTGGCACTGACTGAAGGGTATTGCATTCAGAATAAAATTGCTCGTGCGACAGGGACAATGCAACTGATAGCAAATTGTTTCTTACTGCAAAATGTTGATGCGAATTTTTATAAAACCCCTCCATGATTGTTTTACTTTGAAATAAACACTTGTATGGTACAGGCTATTTGTTTATGGCCATGAAGCATTAAAGTATTTTTCTAAACGTTTATTTAGTTATTGTATGTGTGCTATCACTTTTGTTACATTGTAGATTTGAATCTATTTCTAATCTTGCTGTTCTGTACTATACATTTTTCAAATATCTGTATAATATTAAAGGTAATACTTTTTTGCTTCATGAGATATAGGGTTGTTAGAGAGAGTATAAGGTTTAGATATGGGATACGTGGATAATTTCGATAATTATAATAGAGCAATAACGAATTAATCAGCTGGCAGGTTTCCATTGTATATGTAAATTATCTCAACAGTTATTGAATTGTGTTCATTTTGTGTACCTTATTGTACATATTTATACATAATATCCACCGTATTGTTTCAATTCAGACATTATATTGTATCTGGTTTAAATATTGCATAGTGAAATGTATTTGTTGCTCACTAATTTATACTTTAGTGACAAGGGACATTATGTTTTTACGTTTTCTTGTAATGTAATTATGTATTATTTATTACTTGAGGTATGACTGGAGGAAATCTGCCCTAACGACATTGTATTTTATAATATAACAGACTAGTCGCAACGTTAAGTGATAAAGAACACATAAAACACCAACCTATTCGAATATAGTTCTAAATCCATTACTCAAGAATGGCCCTAGGTGTTTGCGCTTGAGTATGTATTATACTATACTATTTATTTGTACTGTGACAGAATGGAATTTGTGGATTGTGAGAGAGAGAGAGAGAGCAGAGAGGAGAGAGGGGAGAGGAGAGCGGAGAGAGGTGTGGTGCGCGATCAGCTAAAATGTTTATTTCCTATCGGATTGTCAGTTCGCAGGCACTGTAACAATAAAAGGATAGAGCTTTATGTCACTAAGTTTTGTATTTTAAATCAATAAACGATAGCAATGATTATGTATTATTTATTATCCTTTATAAATAACTAAAAAATCTGCCTCGGTGGCGTAGTTGTATTACGGTACGACTGCAATGCTGAGGTCTCGGGTTTGATCCCCGGGTTGGGCAAAGTGATATTGGATTTTTCTATTCAGTATCAGCCCGGAGTCTGGAATTTGTGCCCGATATGGCGATAGGCTCGCCGGCGATAGGCGAAAAGTGGGTGCATTAATTGGGCCTCTGCCTACCCCTTCGGGGATAAAAGGCGTGAGTGTGTGTGTGTAGAAAATACAATACAACGTGTAATATAGGTACATAATCACACATCTACACCTCAAGACTCATGCAAACCACACACTTATTTAATATTAACTTTAGAATTTCTTTCGAATCTATACTTCTATAGTCTATACTAATATTATAAAGCTGAAGAGTTTGTTTGGTTGAACGCGTTAATCTCGGGATCAATTGAACCGATTTTAAAAAATATTTCACTAATAGGAAGCCACATTACTCCTGAGAGCTATAGACTACTTTTATCCCGGGAAAATATTTTCGTCTCGGAAAAACTTTTTCGGAGGCGGAGCCGCGAGTAATATTAGTTAATAGTAAGAATACATAAATCAAATAAGGACATTGGAAAGCATGTTACAGAAACTATTCCGATTGGTCCATCTTTGTCCGTCCAAAGGCAGCGGTTACGATCGTTTAAGGCTTCGCCACACAGAAAGCGTGGCTTAGTGTGATGGGGGCGCGGCGTGATGGTCACATTCATTCGCTTGACACAGGACTAGTTGCCAAGATAAAAAACCAGTAACCTGGGAAACCTCTCAAGCAATAACATTACAGAATCGCGTGGCATGATCCCGCCAAGCTACGCATATTTTTTTTTATGGCATTGAATGCCGAGACGTGCATACCGTTCGCCTGATGGTAAGCGATATGACCACCCATAAACAGTAGCAACACCATCCAGCACCTTGAGTTAGAAAGTACTGTGTGACATTCCACTGCGCTCGACATCCTGAGACATAAGATGTTAAGTCTCACTATGTCCTGTAGTTACACTGTCTACAATGTCGTTCAAACCGAAACATAACAGTGCATGCACACTGCTGCTTGGCGGTAGAAATAGACATTGCGATGGTACCCACCCAGACGGACTCTTACATATGAGAGACCTACCACCAGTACTGTGTGGCATTCCACTGCGCTCGTCATCCTGAGACATAAGATGTTAATATGTTATGCATTATAGTTATATGATAGACCAACCTTCAATTTTAAAAATTATCTTGAACTAGTGTTAAATTGCATTCGACGACTTAAAAATCATCAGCAAAGAAATGGTAAAACAATGTCAATATATTTTCATTTTTTTTACTTGCAAGTCGCATCTTTGCCTTAGCAGCATACCATATGGGCTACGGTCCAGAATGTCCTGGGTTCGAATCCCAGATCGGGAACCACTGTGTACATGAGTTTTCTTACAAGATTTGCACGGGACTAGATTCTCCAGAGGGGGTTGAATTTGGAGATTCTTCCAGGCTCACCAGCTATTTTCACCAGTCACTTGCACTCTTTAAAGAGGTAAGTATATTCGTGATTATTAGGTGAAGAATTAATCGTCAATTGCGTTATGCGTAAGTACTGAGTACTCATTAATTCATAGATGCCATTTTTATGACTTAATATGTCTAATAACACTGGTCAACAAATTCAATCTTTGTCTTGCCACAAGAACTTTTATAGTGTTTTTAGAATACCTGCGATAAAAATAAGTGGTTTTAAATTGTATGTCACGTATAGATTTTTTAGGCAAGAAAACTAACATTTTCTTACATGTATAAAAATAGACTGATACTGTCCAAAAAAGAAAAGTATAAAGACTGAAGAATACCAGTACCTTTAGCACGAGTTTACGCGCTATCGTATATATAACATAATGGTTTTGAGTAAGTAAATTATTGTATCGAAATTTGAGCAGCACCCAGGTGAGCGTATTTGGAACTAAAATACGACAGCGTGAACATTGCGTGCGTGTAAATTTTGAATAGTAAAGGCGGAAACATACTGGAACCCATGACACGACCCGAAAAAACGCTATGCGTGTTGACTCGAGTCTAATCTATATGTTTTCCATGGGCGTATATAGGGGGGGTCCGGAACCCCGAATTTAACTTAATTCACTCGAACTCATTTAGTGGGGAACAGTTCGCCTCTATTTTTTGACTGACTTAAAAAAATCTCCTGCAGCATAATAATTTACTGTGCACAAAATCCGTGAGAATGCATGTAAAAATCAATAAAATAAAAAAACAGTAAAATTCCGACTCTAAACAGAAAACAGGGATGACATAGCGAAAACAGTAAATCTACTGTTAAAACAGTAGGGTTGGTAACACTGCTCGACCCCCTTCTTTGCGGCCCATGGCTGTTCTGGGGTCGTAAGGCCGGAAATCATCCAGCTGCGGCCTGCGATCTGCCTATATATTCTAAGATATAAGAAGATAAGTCTAACATTTTGCCACTATGTGCCTCTTCCGTGCCAAAAGTTTGCCGACCGCTGGTCTAACGAATACTAAATACGTTAACTTACTCGATACGAATACGATGCTGCATAAATTCGTGCTAAGGGTAGGTATAGATGGAATGAAAGAGTAATCGGATAGGTTCTTTGAATGTGGACGAGAGAAACACAAAAATTTTAGCACATTGCATACTAAGATATTTGGATCGAAATTACAAGATGCTGGATAAGGAAATAACGTACCTAATAAGTTTTTTCGTCTAGTTACTATATAAGTGAAAAATAATTTATAAGAAAAAAGTTTCCTATAAATATTTGTATAAAAAAAACTAATTGAGAACCTCCTTTTTTGAAAGTTTATTAATAATATGACCAGTATACAGCAGACCCACAGTAATCCGGCCCCTGGCTAATCCGACAAGCCTATGACAGACATCTTCGTCAATACACAATTATATAGTACACAATACACATGAGTACAATCTAACTTTTTTATAAGTACGTAATTTGTCGGATTACAAGGTACTCCTTATCTAAAAATTTCCGGACTACAGTGGGCCAGTGGCAGTACCCTGTAGTCCGACAAACACCGTCTTGAAAAACGGTTGTCGGATTACCGAGAGTTTACTGTAATTAGTTTAATAGATATACCAATGTTCTTACACCTAGGTAAGTACATTGAACATTCCTAACTTAGACTTTTAGTGGGACAGATCTTGGATCGTAATGTTGTACAGTCTACCTATTACGGTAGGTACAGTTTAGACAGTAGGGATTAGAGACAACAATGACCGTCGCCAGATGAGAGCAGAGAGGGGGCAACGAAAGTAAGTACATGTTTTATATCTACTTGTGTTCAATGAATGGGATTACCTCTTTGATTAATTAATGTTAATTTATTAATTAATGACATATAATTAATCAAAGCCTAATTGCCATGTATAAAAGACTATGAGGTTTGAACTAGTGTGTACCTACCCTCGGTGTGATTCTTTTGGTACAAAGAACATGTCCGAAAACGGGCCTAAAATTCTAACCAAGACAGTTTATATATATTTTATTTTACAATAAATCGTTTAATTTTAAAGACCTCCGATTTTGAGATTTATGTAATTTTATTTTGCTTAAAAACTACACTTAATGTGAACGTTTTTAAACAAGTTAGTTTTTCATAGAGGGGTCTAAAAATATTTTTTAAATGGATCAAAGTTCCATTTTTACCCCTTTATTATCCTTAAAGTTTGAGCCTGGTTAGACTTTGAGGCCCAGCAACCATACAAAAAGCGTACCTACATCTCCTTTTAGCTTTATTCAATAGCCTGTAGGGTTGAGTTTGCTTGTCCGTCTGCACTGTGATAGTACTTACTTCGAACTGCACTTTTAGGCGGCGGCAAATCACAAGACTCGAGGTATTGTTGAAGCTTTCTTACGGCCGGTCTCAATAACTTACTAACAGATAACAAACAGTTATAATGCTTACTTTTGGTGGTTATCTGTGTTCCTAAAAACTAAAATAGATAATCATAACTTATACTTACCTTATCGTACTTACCGAAACCTGGTTAGTTCCTGAGATTTATGATAATGAGTTTATAGACGACCGTTATTGTGTTTTTAGATGCGATCGTGACCGTTTAGCCACAGGAAAATTAGAGGGTGGGCGTGTTATGGTGGCTGTGCGTCGTGAGCTGCGACCTTCTAGGATGTTGACGTATTTTCAACATGTCGAAATTGAACATGTAATAGTCCAGTTACCTGCATCCCAGTCAAATAAAAAAATATATTATAAGTGCTTGTTATATTCCTCCACGTACTTGCGATGATATCTACGCCCATTATTTTGATATGTTACAAGGTTTCATAAATGGTCCTAGCAGAGATTCATTCTTTGTTATTGGTGATTTTAACATATATAATATTGACTAGCATGTCAATGGAAATCACGCTATTGCATTCACTACAAATCCGTTATGCCGGCTTTTATTGAATTTTATTTCTGAGATTAACGGTAAACTATTTAATACATTTAAGAATAACTTAGGTAGAACACTAGATCTTTTTATCTCCAATATAGACTGCCAGATGATGTCTTGCAATGCACTTCTTGAACCCGACAGTCACCACCCACCTTTTACAACTTTGACTGAATTAAATTTACAATTCATACCTATGAAACACCACTCGGTTCCTAAACATAATTACAATAAAGCTAATTACGTTGATATTAATAAAAAACTTAGTAATATTAATGGGAATTACTATTGTCTCCCCTTCCTGCTGATACAGCCGTCAATGTCTTGTATGATAAATTATATGAAGTGATTAGGCTGTATGTCCCATTGATGAGAACTAAAGGCTCTCAATATCCCGTTTGGTTTACCTCTTCCCTAATACATATTTTGAAAAAGAAGGAAGACTATTAGTAAAAATGGAAAATATACCGCACTCTCTACGACTACCAAAAGTTTTCTAGTTACCGCAATCTCTTTCACGGTGAGTCAGCTAAGTGTTTTAACTCCTATATTAAGTTGGTTGAAGATAGCATTCCTATAAACATTAAATTTTTCTGGTCTTACATTACTAACAGAAAGAGTCATTCGAATTTTCCATCCAAGATGTTTTTCAACAATAATACTTCTTCCAACCCTCCCGAAATATGTAATTTATTTTCAACTTATTTTAGTTCTGTATACGAAACCTCTACACTTGATCCTGAGAATTGGCAACCCTGTAATAACTACCTAGACACATCAACTTGTATATCTGATATTTATCTTACCGAAGATGTCATAAAGAGGGAACTAAAGACGCTTAACCCATCGAAAGGAGCTGGACCTGACGGCATTCCTCCAAGCTTTTTCATAAATACTTATGAGAGTATTTATAATGCCTTGCACATTGTTTACAATAAGTGTTTAAGAGAAGGATGTTTTCCTGCTGTTTGGAAGCAAGCGTTTGTTATACCAGTTTATAAAAGTGGTGATAAAAGTAATGTCGAAAATTACCGCCCTACCTCCATTCTCTCTGTTTTGTCGAAACTTTTTGAAAGGCTTGTACACGGTGTTTTATATTCCCATGTTCATCAGCTTATTGTACCCGAACAACATGGCTTCGTTAAACAACGCTCTACCACTACTAATCTCATGATATTTACTAACACTCTTTTTGAACACATGGATAATAGACTTCAAGTGGACGCCGTGTACACTGACTTTCGGAAGGCGTTCGACAAGGTAGATCATACTTTGATTTTAGAAAAGCTTGCATACAATGGGATACGCGGTAACTTACTATAATAGAACCCAAAAAGTAGTAATAAACAGATTTGAATCCGATTTAATATTTGTAAATTCCGGCGTTCCACAAGGTTCCATTCTAGGTCCCCTTCTTTTTATCATATTTATAAACGATATTAAACATTACTTCGTAAATTCAAATTTTTTAATGTATGCTAATGATATAAAGATCTATAAACCTTGTAAAACATTACAAGATTGCTTGCTTCTACAAGAAGATATCAATAGGTTAAGTGCCTATTGTATGAACAACAAACTTTTTATAAGTTTACCTAAATTTTATACCATCACACTTACTAAAAATAAAAATAAAATTTGTTTCAATTATTCTATAAATAACGTGCATTTAAACAAAGTAGATTCTGTTTGGGATCTGTGTGTCACCATAGATTCGCGTTTACATTTTGACATACACATTGACAACATAATAAATAAAGCATATGGAATGTATGGTTTCGTCATGAGATCCACCCGCGACTTTGTGCGACCCTCTACACTTCTTCTACTGTATAAATCCTTGATTATACCCCAGTTAGAATACGCCGTCCCAATTTGGAATCCTTATTATACTAAGTATAACGAAAGATTGGAGTTAGTTCAAAATAAATTTATACGAACTCTTAATTACAAATATAAAAATTCTAAATTACATTACGAGGAGTTATTGAAGCGCTATAACATCCTGAGCCTGGAATCTAGGCGATTACTTCTTAGTGTTATGATGCTTCACAGCCTGTGCAATAACAAATATGATTGTAGCGATATTACAAATAAGTTATGCTATATAGTACCTAGGACAGTGTACCGACGAGCTGTGCGCGTGCCCCGGTTGTTTCACACTGTTAAGTGCCGTACTAACGCCGGAGAGCGAGCACCTCTTCGTCGTCTTGTACAAACTTACAACGCACATTTTCTTGATTTAGACATATTTTCGTTATCAAGCCAAAAATTTAAAAATTCGGCAATTAATTTATTGTTAGCGTAGGTTCAACGGCTGTGCATTGTTTGCTTTCCTACATTAGTACCTATATTCAATTAATTTTTCTTTTGTTAATCTGTGGACATTGGTGTGGGTTGTATGTTTATATACTTTAATTTATGTTAAAAACTAAAATTTTACTGTAACATACAACTGTTTTTTGTCCCTAATAAATAAATAAATAAATCTATCGGAGGGTCGAATACGAAATTACTATCATTGGTGCTTTCGTTTTTGCCAGAGATGAACATAAAGCTATTCATTTTTGTTATAATAATATATGCAGAATGTTATTTAAATTGCTGAACGTAAAATATCAAAAATAATTATAGCTAAAAACATGAATAGAACCTAAAAAACATAACGTTAATAGTACTTGGTGCAAAAATAAAACGTTTTGGCGGGTGCACTTACTAGAGTTACGTGAAAGTTTTTGATTTTGAAACAGCAGTAACAGATAGCGTAACCTTTACTGTCGAATTAAATAGCAAACTCCAGATAAATGTAAGTAAGTTACTGAGACCGGCCGTATTGGTCTTGTTTCCACCACTGGGTTGCTTAGATATTATATTTAATAGTCTTCTATGTAGATGATCTACTCCAGTTGTATGCCAATAAATTACGTCGGGTAACATCGGATAGGCTATGCAGCGTATACCCTTGTAATTACTTAATTAGTGCTTCTTTCTTCGTAGAGTAGTAAATCCAGCGAGGCGCGGAGGTTCTTTATTTCATTAAATGTTTATTTACGTTCTTTGAGTCGTAATCCGAAACATAATACATTTTGAGTTAATCCAGTAACAGTCACCGTCAGTCTATAATCCGGACATGCGTTGTCTAAATCCGGATACTCTGGGTCAAAACCGAGACACTGGACTACGTTACACGTTTGGTAAAATTTGCGAATAATTAGAAAGAAAAACAAGTTATAAAAATATCTTTGTTTCTATTAGTATTTTTTTCTATCATGTACCAACATTGTATCATTTAAAAAAATATATCTAATTATTCATTACGATTTTATTCTCATGTGTATAAATATTGTAGTCATCATATTGATAAAACATATCTATATGATAAAGTAAACATACTGCTAATTTCGTTAACAAATACAATTGCTCCGATAGCCGTGATCGTCTAGTGGTTAGGACCCTACGTTGTGGCCGTAGTAACCCAGGTTCGAATCCTGGTCACGGCAGTGTCAAACACTGTCACGGCGGAGAAAAACTTTTTTGGAAATTTTTATTGCAACCTATTTTTGTTTTATTTCGTCGATATTTGTTCTTTGTAACATATCAATATTCGCAGGATTCATTAAATTCATTTATAATGAGATGCATATTTTATTTATGGCAAAGTAAAAACAAATAACTTTCATGTTTTCATTAATAACCAACAAGCCAAACACGTATTAAGTCACATAATTTTTTGTAGTTTTAGATTTACCTGTATTTTTATAATTTTTTAACGAATGTGTAGCTGACGCCATCTGTTGTCTTCGTCATCATTGACTTGGAGCGTTGAATTGAATGCACACAGACGCTCCATTCATAAAATGCTCTGGGGATTTTCTCGTATAATTATTATAGATGGCGTTACTTGTATTTGTTTTGGTATAACAACGTGCCGCAGCTGTTCGCTATCACAGAAGCCTGTGAGAGAAAAGGAGTGGTGATTAGGTTTGTCTTTGCTTAAAAATTACGTTTTTTATATGGTTCTCGTGAATTTTGCGGCTCGTGCGCGTTATATGTGTTTCATAAAGTTGTTCTGCGTGTGGTATATCGTTGGCAGCTCCGAAAAACATCGCTAAACAGTGTAATTAACGATGTAAACGTTGGTTATGACGTTTACTACGGTGGTTTATATGTGTGTGTGCGTGAGTGACAGCATTGCCGACGGCCGTTGGAGCGAGTCTTAACGGAATAGCTACCTACTGGATGTGAATGCTGTTTTCGGTAAGTTTATTGTTTTGGATTAGAACCTAACCTATGTGCCTCACGCCTGGAGTTCGACGTTCTGTGTACAAGATTATTTGACCTCGATTCGCAGCGCGCCGCGCGGTCCCTTTGGAAGGCAATTTCTCGCGTAAGCAATTTTTTTTGCTGTGATCGCGGTGTTTCCGCACGAATGTACTGTTTGATTAGCTAATTTATAGTTACGGCGGTAACGTTAGATTGTATGCGTTTTACCTGCTTAAATACAACAAATTTAACATTTTGTCTTTCTGCGATAAGGTTCAATTTCGAGTATCATTTTCATAAATCCGATATTTATGTAACAATTAGTTTTTTGTAGGTAGGTTTCGCTACTTGAATAATTAAGTAGGTAGATATGAAGGTAATATTTTATGCTGCTGCCCGTGTTTAAATTAATTATTATTCATAATATCTTGCGCTACTAAATGCCTGTAGATACCTAAGAATCATTTAGATGCATTAAGAATCCCTTTCATCAATAATTATGCCTCCAATATCTACTTAATTAGAAAAAAAAATATTACTTACTGACCTATAACTTAACATCAGATCATTCATAGGTATAACCTGGGCTAGACCCAGAACTCCGGATTTTTGGGCTAAAAATGTTGTTTTACCTAACACTCATGTAGATAATTGTTCATACTTAAAAACCTACCTAGGTAGGTGCTCTTTAAAAAACAAAAACACAAAATTGGATATTACCAAACAATTATTTTTCTTGTGGTACAACAAAAGCCGTGATTTTAAGTTATAATCACATTTGGTATCACCAGAAGACCCTGTGTAGTTATGTACTAGGTACCAGTAACTAGTACGTACCTACTTAATAACACGACAGGTAGGTAGGGTCCTACTTAGAAACGTTTCATGTCTGTCCTAATTATACCTAAAAGGCTTTGGAATACCGACTTACTTTTAAAACTCACAGAATTATTTCTCGTTTCTGGGAACACAAATTTGACATCTTCTACATTTTATTACGGGAGTTGAAATAGAATTTAATTAAACTCACAATAATTACAATCAGACAAAATAATTATCTCGAGATTGAAGAGTTTGCTCTAATTGGAATCTCTGTAGGTATATCCAAGTACCAACCTCTCTACAACTAAGTATAATACAATATAAGTAGGTACTTACAAGGTATTTATTTATTTACAGAAAACTTACAGCTAACATAGATATAGTTTGTATAAATATTATGTAACAGAAGGCAAATTAAAAGATTTCACAGATAAGTATAAATTTATGTTAGAAATAATTAGAAGACGGCTCAGAAGATTACAAAAATAAAAAACGTAAAGAGAAGTGATACATATCATAAAAAGAAAGCATCAGCCAAGATTTTCTTTAATTTCGAGACACTTGTAAAAAATAAATCCAAATCAACGTCCTCTGTCAATGAATATGTTCTACTGACTCTGGATATATAGAAGTTTTGATGATAAACTGACTTCGCAGTGGGTACATGCAATAACTCAAACTCAAAATTTTCTTAATTCAAATAGTCTTTCACAAGATCTTTTGAATCGTCATGAATCTACCACCGCTTCGGAACGTGTTATCGCCGCGCTGTGAAGCGGCGTAAGAAACTCCCTCAGCAACACGATCTGTCAAAATGATATATATTTTTTCAAATAATTTCATAGTACTTCAATTTTCTTTTTTAATCTTTTAACCTATTTAGTCATTGAATACATTTTTTTTTTCCTATCTGGCTCTGTCCTTTAGGACAATTTTGCCAATGTCAAGTGAGGCGGATACATGTACCAATGTATTTAGTTTATTGTCTCCATTGTGATCAAAATGTACTCGAAATTCAAAATTAAACGTTTCTCTGTTAGACACTATTTTGTACAATCTTACCAATAAACTTACTTTCACTTTATTGATTTCACATGTTTAAAACCTGCGCTGTAGACGAGGTATCAAAAACGAATTGTAAAGGGATAATTTACAATTCAACCGATAGATTCCTTGAAATATTGGACACCGTATTCCTAACTAAAGACCAAGTCGCATCTTTAAAAAATGGCTAACCTGTAGCAATAAGTAATATTCCAATACTTCTTAACCCAGTACATGCTATCGTAGAACAAATCTAGTTGAGTTTGTCCAGCGGTGTGGAACCAAACCGGAGTGAATACGATGTGTAAATTCCACGTCACACCATTTACTTTACATTCGCATAAACTACCAAAACTGAATACGTAACGAAATGTATTAAAAGGCACACGTAATTGGCATTTGTAGCTAACATTAAAGTAGATTTTATAACAATCGTAGCGGAACAGTTATATTTCAAATGTTAATTAGATGAACGCACTTACTACCGCTTACCGCTGTTAAATTCCATTCAACTACAAAGATTTCTTGACTAATAAATTTATAGAATTATGTACTTATTTTATATTTCGATGTTATATTTGCATTTAAAATTATTATCATGTCACATCCATATACAGCATTTATTAATGACTAGAAAACTGATGAGAAAGACCACTTAAAATCAGAGATTGTAATCGTTAGAACAAAGAGAATTCATGTACCTTCGTGGCTGATTGTATCTTTACTATGAATTTTCTATACCGCTATCTGATTCAAACGTACTTCGTGCTATAAATATTTATTTATTATAATAATTCGTCAAGCGTCTTTGCTATCTCTTGCCCCGGGTTCATATTCGCTTCTTTATCAACTTCTGAATACTATGACTTCATCAACTATAAATAGGCCCATTATGTCTTTTACTTGTATTTGTGTCATATTCATGGGAAGATTGGAGAAAAATTCAAGACGCCTAAAATTATGTTTATCGGGTACGGAGATTTTTAGAATTGTTGTAGCAACGTTCTCGATGATTAAAAATCTAAAAATATTATGTAAAGCATTATTGTTGGCATGTTATTGTTCTTAGAACCACATGCTGTGTCTTGACTTCGACATCGACCCATTAAATTCCAACCATTTTCCGCTTTATGTAGACATGTCTTTATTCCTAAAAGTTACCTTTGTAAAAACGCATTCACAAATGCATTGGATAAGATAATGAAACTCGTTTAAATTATTTCATATTACAGACTAGACACGCTTGCAAAAATAATCAAATCAGAAAGAGAACTCGGTAAAATCTGCTGCGCGCAAAACGTAACGTTATTTATTGCTACATGGTTTCGAGTTTTACTGTAATACGGAACTGTATGGTACGCTAAATTATCACTGTATCAGTGTCTTCTATATTCGCACGTCCCTCAAAGGGCGGAGGTAAGCCGTCAAAATGGAAAGCCTGCCGGGATCACGGAGGATGGAACAAAAATCGATGCACTATCCTCGACTCCAATGAGATGGCTTACGCGCTTCGTCTGATGAAATCTTGATGAATAATGCCGTATTATTAAAGGATTTCGAACGTACTTGCTTTATGTATCTATTTCTGCTATCGTGTTCCGGGTCGAAGGACAATATAGGCAGCGTAATGACTGGACACTATTGAAATTTAATGTTACTACTGGGCGTCATGTGTGTTGCATTTTCAAAGGATACTTCAATATTAATTTTAATATTGCAATGCAATCAGCCCTGTATTATATACTGCACACTGTTGAGCACGGGCCTCCTCTACCACTGAGAGGTTTTAGGCTTTAGTCCACCACGCTGGCCTAGTGCGGGTTGGTAGACTTCACGTACCCTCAAGATTCTTATGGAGAATTCTTAGGTATGTAGATTTCCTCACGATGTTTTCCTTCACCGTCAAAGCGAACGATAATTATACATAAACAATACACACGTAACTTCGAAAAGTTAGAGGTGTGCGCCTTGGGTTTAGAACCTCCGGACATTGTCTTGGCAGACCGTTTCATTCCCAACTACGCTATCGTCCACTCCAACTAGGCTATCGTCCACTAATAATAATTAATATTGAGCATATTAAAAATAGCTTACTCGCGGTTCCACGTTAAAGCCAGGTTCCGGGATAAAAGTAGGCTAGCGCTGAGATAATTTAGCTAATATCGTGAAAAAATATCCGAAACGGGTCAGTAGTTTCATAGATTACTTCGAACGTCGGATCTTTATCACATTATAATATCTAAATAAGCTAAATCTTATAATATTTAACGTTTGTCTTTAACGCTAATCGTATCCGATGCCTAATTGATAAAGTATAAAGAAGCCGGCATAGCATCTTTATAATTCGGTAAATTAAACTGCTTTACGTCCGTATTTAATGAATCTCCTATGCATTAACCAGTTTCGTCCAATGTTCTCTAAAATGTGGTTAACCCTGAAGTCATCACGATACACTAATAATATCGATGTTCTAACAGTATCGAAACCAGTTTATAATGCATCATTAACATAATGTACAGTCAGCCGCATAAGTATCTGAATAAAATCAAAATTTTAAATCGCCTATATACGCGTTAAGTTAAACTTACACATTTTTTTTCTTCGTTCGACGTAAAGTAAATATCTTTTATTTTATTTTTGTGAACAGAAAAAAGCAATTGGTAAGAACACAAAAGTATGTAGGCAATTGGAAATTTTGAATTTGTTTAACTACTTATGCTGGTGACTGTACATTGTACAGCTCGGTGTGTATTCTGCTACGTTAGCCTTTACAATATGTTGAATAGTGTTGATTTCGTATTGAAAATAGACTTTATTGCCGTTTGAAACATGTTTTGTAAATTCGGATGTATAACAAATGCTAATTGAGTACATTTTTGTTGGTCATTTAAAGTACATTGTAATAAAAGAGGTGTTTGCCTGCAGCAGCCATTATTTTTTAGTTAAAATATCCAATTTAGTTATTAAACTGTTTTTCTCATCAATGAAATATTCTTCTTCTTCAGCCTTTAGAAGTCCACTGCTGAACATAAGCCTCCCCCAAAGATTTCCAGACCAACCTGTTACAAGCGGCGTGCATCCAGCGGGTTCCTGCGACATTTACGAAGTTGTCTGTCGAAATGTTCATTAGTCATAATTTTGGTATAAATAATAATATTTATCCTGATTTTGTTAAAATAAAATCTCTATGAGAAACAGGTATTACAAGGGTCGTATTTGGACCGTACATAAAGTCTGTTTTTAGAATAAATACAAAACTTGCTAAAGATGTAAAGAATGGCAACTTTATCTTATGTCAAAGTAGGTGTTAAGTGATACAGTGGTAGGTGTAAGGCAGTGGGTGTTCTGTTAGATATACAGTATCATGGCAAAGTAAACGATCACCCACGCGAGAACCACTTTTTCTGCGTACACAGTAACTGGATTTTGTGCTATTTATCACAGCCAATTATTTTCTAAATTGCTTTTGCAACATGCTATTATTACTATCTTAACTTAGCCCAGTGCATCGAAAATACACAATTTATTTCTCGATGCCCAACAGTCACGCAAAAAAAATGTCTGCTAAAAATTACACTTCATGCACCAAATCCGTGATCAATGGCAGCGAATGCCGAGTGTCGAGTCCCTGATGCGATACGGAAATAGTTGAAATTCGAAAGGATTAGTCATCCCACGAGGCTTTGCAGTCCAGATTGAAGTGCTCTGGACGCAAATCGATCTAAATCTTTTGAATTATTCCTCACTCGTTGGCTCTTTCGCAGACTCTAGGGCTTAAAGTGTTTAGACTGTTGTGTTAAACGAGTTGTTTGTTGATTTATTTAAACGATATATTATCCTAACAGTACTCGAAAATGTTTATACCCTGGTGTACAGTCAGCAGCATAAATATCTGTACAAAATCAAAATTTCAAATAACTCATATACGCATTTAGTTAAACTGAAACATTGTTTTTGTCGTTTGAAGTAAAGTAAATATCTTTTCTTTTATTTTTGTGAAGAGAAAGAAAAGATTAGTAAGAACAAAAAAGTATGTAGGCAATTTGGAATTATGAATTTGTTCAGCTACTTATGCTGCTGACTGTACTTAAATACGACATATTACGTATGTACGTATGTAGTTAAATTTAAAAACTAGATTTTACTGCAGTGTAATGTGCTAAGTATGCTGTGCCTACATGTAAAAGGTTATACACATTAAGCAATCATTCTTTGTGAACAATAGTTAAGAAATATTATATTGTTTGCATCCAGTTATGTAGATATGTAGGTCCGGTTATGTAGGTAAAAAAAATATATTGTTTAATAACATCAATCAAGATGATCCGTTTTAGTACCAAAACAGCAAATGGATCAAAACGTTCTAGACTATCACGGGAATTCCCATAATATTTACAGTTGTATATCGCTTTAATTTAAGCCTCGCTGGTGAGGAAACTAATCTTATGTACGTTCACAAAGCTTAGAACTGATCAAACACAACCCAACTGCACTCCAGACGTACGCAACTATTTGTTCCACGCTGCACAAATATTTGCAGTGGTATAGCAATACTAACCCTAAGCAAGACAACCTTGCTACAAAACTTTCTTGTATCATACTCATTTAACTTTTTAATGTATGTTTTCTACTAGCTAATCGTATTTGAAAAACGTCGTGTTATTTGTGAATAACGGTTTCGAAACTTGTTTAGCTGCTTAATTTAAAATATGATTTCTTTTAGCTGACTTCACATATTAGAAGTCGAGAGTATTGGTCTCTAAATTGTCCACGCATGGCTTAATAGTGGCTGCACGGATATCGATGCAGTTTTTTTGCTATTGTGTTGAATAACACTGCCTGGATGGCTCAGTTGTATTACGGTACGACTGTAATGCTGAGGTCTCGGGTTCGATCCCCGGGTCGGGCAAAGTGATATTGTATTTTTCTATTCAGTATCAGCCCGGAGTCTGGAATTTGTGCCCGATATGGCGATAGGATCGCCCCCTATTATATCATGGGACGGAATATGCACGGCGAAATGTGGGTGCATTAGTTGCGCCTCTGCATACCCCTTCGGGGATAAAAGGCGTGAGTGTATGTATGTATGTGTATGTGTTGAATAAACCCCCGTAAACATAACCTGTAATATCGTCATGATCCACGCAAACGGCGTAATAAAAATGCGTAAATTCACAATTAAATAACTTGATAGAAAACATAAGCAAAAATTTGGAGGCATGCGAATCGATTTTATTCCTCAAGTATATAATTTGTGTGGGATGCTTCAATCTATCCATAGCCAATGCTCAAAGCCGCATAATAAGATGTAGATGTATACAATTCGATTATGCAAAGGACATTTATAACAAAACTCTATTTCTTCCTACGCAGGATCTTTCAAACGAATGTAGTAATTTGCGAATCGCCGGAGATCGGTAGGTGGCCTTGTCAGGTGAAATGATTGCTGAGAAGTGAGAACAAATTTTAATTTAACTTCTAATTATTCTTACGACGGTTGTTATTTACTGCCGTGGTTGCAGACCTATTACGGACTTTTATTACGGTAAGGAGAGGCCCAACACGAATATTAAGAAACTTTTAATCATTAAATAAGGCTAATGATCAAGCAAACTTCTTGCTAATCATGCATCAGTATAACCAACCTGTAATACGCCTGTACTTCTTTTATAAAATCACTAAACACCGGCCGTTAATGTACAAACGTCAAATTATAAAAGTAAAACAATAAAAGTCATCACCGTTAGCCGTTTTTTCTTGTTCAGTTTTTATTAAAACTCCAAAATTCTTCGTGCCCGCAGAAAATCCATTCGAGGTATTTTTAGAAATGTTCTGAGCTTGCTTAAACCTGCCACGATGATGTCAGCGAAAAAGTCTCCGATAAAGCGAAGTCGCGAGCCAAGCGAGAGGATCGGGGAACTCGCTGAAGTGGCGCTAGCGGCTATAGCATCCTACAAGAAACAGAACGAGGTGAGCGACTTTATCAATTACCTTCTCGAAGCTCTAGAACGAAATTCAAATTGGCTGAACAATGCCGTTGGCAAGCAGAGTAGTTTCAGATGCGCACTCTTAGTTGGAGCTGGCCCTAACCGCTTTCAAGTACAGGAAATCATCTACCCATCTGGTGACAACGAAATAAAATTAGAAGTAGAACTGAAAGATTCCGAAGATCACGACAAGATTGCCATTGCAGCCCTACTCAAAATGACTAATGCTGACATAGACAGTTTGTTGAAGTATATAAAAAATAATTTGTTCGAAAACCCTATGCTGAAACAAGACCTTTTAAAAGGCAAAGAACTGGGCATCAGTTTTGCCGTTCTCAGACCCATTACAGACAAACAATATCGCGTCATGGAAAGAATTGTCATCGGCAGCTCTATGAAGTGCGTGGTTGCGTCCAAAAAACGCAAAGACGAGAAGCTGTTTCAGGGGCCGCCTATCAAAAAAACGAAAAAGATATTCACCTAGTTTTTAGTACGATCACGGGTCATTGAGTTCAAAAACAATTTCGGTCCAAAATGAACGTTCGTTATGGTGCGCCGCAGTGTCGTGTACCATGTAATAGCAGCAATTTCGACCGATTGTAAAATGCGTAGCTCATGTTAAATTATACTCATTTTTGCAATGATCGTTTCCGATTACGTATGATGTACGGGGGCGCAATTGTGGTGGAACGACCGCTGTATTCCGATGGCCACCATTAGCATCATTGTTGATATAATATTTCTTTGGTTCACATAATAAATGATGCTGCAGTTTCATATTACGTCTTTAATTACCTGTTGTAATTGCATTGACCTCAATTTGCTTAAGGCTCAGCGGCAACACGGAGTAATGAATTAAGGTCCATTTCATAAATACAATTTAGTAGAGACGTTCATAATGATACGTACAGAGTAGCTCTTATTAAAACTTGAGTTAAATTTGGCATGTTGACGTAACCCGCTTTGAAAGGAAGCTTTACCTGGCTAAGATTTAATTAGGTAAATGTTAATCCACTCTAAACTCTTATAGATATCGATGAAATAAAGCTTGCCGAAACATTACACCAAAGGGATATACACAAAATCTATCTACATTTTTTCCTTGTTCACCGCCATCACTAGAGAACCACTCTAATATTGAACATAATTAAATTTTTCTTCAAACGTTTTCCTCAGAGCGGGAGTGTTGTCAAAGATCGATATCTGTGAAATCGGACCAGCCGTGCGCATTTTATAGCTTCAAATCCTTAAGCCAATAACTTATTACAATGCCGTGCAACTTTACGCCACCGTCGAAAGTGAAACAATAGTTTTTTCAACCTAAGTAGGTATCCCAAAATGGTTGGGAAGTTTTCTATCTGCTTATCGGTCGGCATAAATCAATTTGAATCACGGGCTCGGAGGTTCGGCGTAAGTCGGGTCGATGCAGAGCCCTTTTTTTGACTTGGGACCATGCGGATTAAGGGAATACTGACCGTTGCGTAATTGGCCTGATAGTTGTATGATTTATGTTGTTTTCGGTGCATTTCTTTTTTTTATGATATATGAAGGTCTGTTGGTTGATTTTACTAAACCAAACCTTCTAGCGAATGCATTAATGTTACCATACCATACCGGCCCTGTATTGCACACTGCTGAGCACAGGCCTCCTCTACTACTGACAGGGTTTGGGCCTTAGTCCACCACGCTGACCTAGTGCGGGTTGGCAGACTTCACATACCTTCGAATTTTTAATTCTCAGGTATGTATGTAGATTTCCTAACGATGTTTTCCTTCACCGTTAAAGCTAACGATAATATAATTGATAACAAACATGACTTCGAAAAATCAGAGATTGACCGTTCCATTCCCGACTAGGCTATCGTCCACTAATGTTATTAACATTTAATGAATAATGGAGATAGATCCTTAATTATACTATAATAATCAGATCGATTTTCATAAATTCTTTTTTCTTGTTCTTTTCTTTTTTTGTATTGATGTTTTATAACCGCGTTTGTTCACTCTTTTGGCTCAACATGTGCTACTTTATTGTGGGAACTTTGCTGGATTGTAATATATTTCAGTGTTAATCTACTTTAAGGAAATATCGTTCCGTTTGTTTCCCGCATATAAATAAATAAGTCATAAACAAGTAGGCTATAATAATAAAGTTGAAAAGATTCCTATCAATAGTTCCGTTGTTAGTTATTTAGCAAGTCCTGAGACGGTTGTTACCCACAGTAAACACTAACCTTTTGTGAAACTTCAACATAACAGCTTGTATATTGTTTGAGCTGGAAATTCTATAACAAAGACTCTGAATTGTGTTTGGAAACATTCTTTTAAGTAGTTTACCTTTTGTTGTTGTTTATAGTCCTGCGCCCTCGGTTTTGCGTGTTGGCGCTTATCGCTTCAAGTTAAGAATAGTGTTTGGCAACAATATTCTTACGTGATATTCTAAGGCGGTGGACGATAGCCTAGTTGGGAATGGAACGGTCTGCCGAGACAATGTCCGGAGGTTCAAAACCCAAGGCACACACCTCTGACTTTTCGAAGTTACGTGTGTATTGTTTATCAATTATCGTTCGCTATAACGGTGAAGGAAAACATCGTGAGGAAACCTACATACCTGAGAATTCTCCATAAGAATTTCGAGGGTATGTGAAGTCTGCCAACCCGCACTAGGCCAGCGTGGTGGACTAAGGCCTAAACCCTCTCAGTTGTAGAGGAGGCCCGTGCTCAGCAGTGGGCAGTATATAATACAGGGCTGGTATGATGATGGTATGATGATTCTAAGGCGATGAACCCACAGTTCTTTTTCAAGACTGTTCAGTGTAAATCAAATTTGAAAGTTGCCTTAGCGGAAAACTGTTACGTCATACGACAGATATATTATTGGATACTTTATTTTTCGTGCATTTCTTTAAATGCCTAATATCAGCCGACATAAACATGAAGAGTGACAGCGGGAATGCACTTGATTTACCTAAATTCGACACTTATTGACAAACACTGTGATATAAATCTACGTTGGTTTCATGTCAATCACTAGTCTACTTTCTCTATTTTTATTATCGTTCCTGGCAGCCCAATACTTGCCGTATCGTAAAACACGACTTTTGATTCATGACCTCGGCGACAACGAACTCACCGATTTCATAGCAAAAGTATTCTAGCTTAAATTGACGATATAGGCACCAAGTTTGAATCGTTTTGTTTTTCCTCGCATATTTGGACAATGAAAAGCTAATAAGACATTTTCGTTCGTTTTTATTACGAGTAATTTGCAATATACAATGTTAGTTCTCCGCATTTTATAATTCCTTTGGTCAGCTGCCGTGTCCCGTCTCGTGGGTTACGCTCTGGAGCATTTATTTTGCTGGAAAATAAACTAAATATTAGTCGTGGAAAATACAAGTTCGCGGTGAAACGGAGCGTTGTACAGTATTTAGCTTCACTTGTTAAGGACCGAACTATTTTCTGTGCCGTTTAATGTACAGGCTTGGTTGGCTGCAGATATTGTGTGGGCGCCTTTGGAATTCGCCGTCTACTGTTTGTGTCCGCTCCAACGGCTATTTGGAGTTTCCAAATATAATTTGTAAATAGGTGGGTTTTTGCGTTTTAATATATTTTTATGGTTTGGCAAAACTGGCGTACGTGGTTATGACGGTGTTCGGAATTCCGTAGCAGTTTTGCGTCACCTAAATTTCAACCCTATGATTACCTTTTTAAAGCATTTTTCGAAGCTATTTATGTGTATGTTACCGTTAACGCCCGCACTAGCACAGTATGTGGATTAGAAGACTAACCTCACACTCGTAGAGGAAGTGCTCCCTAGGGATACTTAAAAACTGATTCCATATTATATCCGAGGAAACTGAAACTAACGTCCCTCTACCTGTAAAGAAAAACTGAATATTGCAGTAATAACAATTTCTAAGAACAAATAATGCATTCGTTGTTGGGTGCGAATGCGTCATAAAACAGAACTGCTTTTAGGGTGAAATTTTTATTTTAAACATAGAAAGGGATTTTGATGGCCCTCGCACGTCGCGGTGCGCGTTATCTTAGATTTAGTGCTTAAGCAATAACAACGCGTGGAAGTGGTGATTCTGAATGTCAACTCGTGGGCTGGCGGGTTGTCGGACTTATTGGCTTTATAGGGTTTGGAAGAGCCAGGTTAAGCCTTATGGGATACATGTTCGATTCTTTAAGTACTTTTAATGTCTCATTTTTTTTTTTTTTTTTTTTTTATTGCTTTGAATGACGAGACGAGCATGCCGTTCGCCTGATGGTAAGCAATACGACCACCCATAAACAGTAGCAACACCATCCAGCACCTTGACTGACAAAATACTGAGTGGCATTCCACTGCGCTCGTCATCCTGAGACATAAGATGTTAAGTCTCATTATGTCCAGTAGTTATACTGGCTACAATATCCTTCAAACCGAAACACAACAGTGCATGCACACTGTTGCTTGGCACATTTGAGATTTAGTAACTAAATCTTTTTGTGGATTAGCCTTTGTTTGCATCTCCGCCGACGTGAGTCTTTCCAAAATCAAAATCCGATGTAATTATAATAAGTGGAAGACTTGTTAGAATTGGCAAAGTAGATAAAAATTACACTCTAGAAACTTATGAACTTTAGGTACCTCTTTAGAATATTGATTCAGGTCTATTTTACCGGTGGTAGGTCTCTAATATGTAAGAGTCCGTCTGGGTGGGTACCACCGCAATGTCTATTTCTACCGCGAAGCAGCAGTGTGCATGCACTGTTGTGTTTCGGTTTGAAGGACATTGTAGCCAGTGTAACTACTGGACATAATGAGACTTAACATCTTATGTCTCAGGATGACGAGCGCAGTGGAATGCCACATAATACTTTGTAACTCAAGGTGCTGTGTGGTGTTACTACTGTTTATGGGCGGTCGTATCGCTTACCATCAGGCGAACGGTATGCTCGTCTCGTCATTCAATGCCACAAAAAAAAAAAAAAAAAAATGTTTTAAAGTTAAAATCAGATTTGTTTCCACTCCATTTACTTTGATTCGTTTAAGATTGCAACAAATCGGGTAATGATAATTTTAATTCAACCCCTCCATGCACCTTGGGTCTCTAAATAAATTCATTTCAAATAAGTCAGGATAATGCGTCCGGGGCGACACATTCCCTCTTAATGTTCATATTAATTCAGCTATAATGGTTATTGGATAGGGAAGCTGACGTCAGATTTTTAAATAATTTTATGGTCAGTGATTTTTGTTTACCTACAGTACTTTAAAGAGATAATACGGCTGTTGATAATCAGTAATTCTTTAAAGTTTTTATATAATAAATAAATAGGTACATAAGGGTACGAATTTAGTTATGCTGAGTCCCGATAATTGCACCTTAAGTCCGCCGAGCGTATGCTGTCCCATGATGTGATAGGCATGGGTGATATAGGTTTTCCTAGCCCAGTCTTGGCCTATCAGTACGGGGAAATAGCTGTGAACTTATATTAATCAACATCTTTTCCAATACATTTAACGTGGCGTCTGATTAATTAAGGATTTCGTGTCACATCGAATACAATTTAGAAGCGCAAAATGAATCCTTGAGTTAAACAAAAATTGCAAGCGTTTACACGGCACTTTATCCCTCATATATTATGAACATTGTATGTTCAACGATGACATTTACTTAAGCGAAAACGGAAGACATATGCGTACCTCTACAGCCCGGAGCCCCTCTATAGCCATCCTATTAAAAAAACGTTCAATGTGTCTTCGGAGGTAATTCATCGACCCTCTCTGTCCACCTGCTTCCTGTCAGCCGCGTCACCTGAGCGTTAAGGGAATGTGCGCATAAAATAAGGCCATATTATACTTATTGTGCGGTAAAATAGCAATTTTTTACATATTTTTCGCACTTGTTTAGTGGTTATTGAGTTCAAACAAACTAATATTTTTTTTCAACTTTACATATTAGTATAGTATAAAATGTACTTGAGAGAACCTTTTTATTATTTTATCAAAAAATGTTGATGAGTGAAATGACATTTTGACCTGACGGGCCACCGCAACGATAGAGTACTGAGGGACTGGATTATATTGTGTAGTTTGTACTTTATAGTGCTGAGCTCTTGCACACCAGAGGCCCGATTCCTTTTGGGTTGTACCGCTCGTACCATCTTGGGTATACAGTTTATATGTGCAGCGCTATGGGTAAGGTCGTTGAACTCAAAAATTTGCTATCTCGCGATGTAATTATAGTAAGAGGGTTAGGCTTTAGTCCATCACGCTGCCTTAGTGCCGGTTGGAAGTTTTCATATTTGAAATTCTTATGGAGAATTCTAAGGTATGTAGGTTCGCTATGCTATTGCTATCTCGCGATGTAATTATAGTAAGAGGATTAGGCTTTAGTCCATCACGCTGCCTTAGTGCCGGTTGGAAGTTTTCATATTTGAAATTCTTATGGAGAACTCTCAGGTATGTAGGTTCGCTATGCTATTGCTATCTCGCGATGTAATTATAGTAAGAGGGTTAGGCTTTAGTCCATCACGCTGCCTTAGTGCCGGTTGGAAGTTTTCATATTTGAAATTCTTATGGAGAACTCTCAGGTATGTAGGTTCGCTATGCTATTGCTATCTCGCGATGTAATTATAGTAAGAGGGTTAGGCTTTAGTCCATCACGCTGCCTTAGTGCCGGTTGGAAGTTTTCATATTTGAAATTCTTATGGAGAATTCTCAGGTATGTGGGTTCGCTATGCTATTGCTATCTCGCGATGTAATTGTAGTAAGAGGGTTAGGCTTTAGTCCATCACGCTGCCTTAGTGCCGGTTGGAAGTTTTCATATTTGAAATTCTTATGGAGAATTCTCAGGTATGTAGGTTCGCGGTGTTTCATCTCATCGTGAAAGCGAGCGATAATTGTGAAGCACGTACCTAAAGGTCTTGGGATTTGAACTCTTTATCTTCCTCTCGGCAGTCTTCCATTGCATTCGCCGCTACAGTCAAGTTCAAAAAACTACAAAACAGACACTTCCCTTTAAACACGTCCATGAATTTCAGACTGAAGGCTCCCTTTCCCATTTTTTGATAAACGAACCGCTTGATCGAACCGTCGGCACAGAACGGTTCTAGTATGATAATATCTCGCTGGACAAATTTGTGTGACGGTACACGACGGGGCCAAGTGTGAGGCTCGGCAAATGATGATGCGAATACGTTGTATTCTGCTAGCTTTATTCTTAAATTGTTACAGGCGTAAGAGATATTGACGAGATACTATGGAATTTGGACCAAATTTGTAGATGGATGGTAAAAACTAAACCAAATCATTTTATATACAATTTTTAATGGCGTCAAATTATTTATTTTTAGTACATTCATTTTATTGCTTTCAAAAGTACTGCGCCAAGGCCATACAAGAGTGGGAGAAAGGCTGGCAGAAGAGTAATTGCGAACAATTTTTAAGACTACATTTTTTTATTATAGCCAATATTTCTGTTATTTTTCCAATTGCCAATTTTTTTTGTATACGTAGGTAAGTATCTAAGCTATGTGAAGAATCTCTTATGTTATTGCTAAGTCTTCTAACTCTTCTAGTGTTATAAATTAGATAAATTAGTTGTCTGTAGTTGTGTGACGGTCAGTGCTCATGTCAAAATATAAAATCAATATGGCTGACGTTAGACGCCCTAATGAGCTGTAAACATTGTTACATTGATACATAAAAACCAGCTGTAAACATATAAATAAGTATTAGATAATAGGAAACCAACCTGCGCAAAAAAACAACAGTGGGCTTAGAATGTGACAAAAAAACACGTCACGTCTCCGTTTCGTCTTATTGGGATTGGTTGAGAGACTAACACGTGACTGCCGTATTGGTCTCTCGATCAATCACAAACATCAAAATTAAACGACATCGTTTTACGAGTTGCGTCTTTGTGTCACATTCTAAGCCCACAGTTCTCAGGACATGTTTTTACATTAAATAGATCAGGCAAGATATAGATTGCGCGGGCAAGTTGGTTAAATATATTTTTAAACACATCATATATCAAGCGAGAAAGTCTTCTAAGCATTTATTCGACGACCTTAACACCTCAGTTTATTCAAAACACGAATATTTTGCACAACAATGGCTCGTTATCGATTCCATACGAACCCCATAAAGTATAAAGTTTAAATATGAAAGAGAATTGCGTCGCTCTTTTTCTCCTATAAATAACGTTAGATAAATATGTATCAGTGTCCTGTCGAAGTGTGTACTTTCGATTATGCTGCCGACGTGATTTGAAGAGGGTAACTCTGCAAATGTGATTTTCGGGAATAGGATGAAATTGTCAGGATATTTTTTAGATATAGTCAAAATATGTTTGATAGTAGTTTATATTTGTAAAAATAAATCAATTCGACGTTTGTAATTGATGCACGGAATCATTTCAATATCAAAGGCGATTTAAGTGATTCAATTGCAAATCAATTTTGTATATCATAAACCTATATAAACCTAAAATCACAGAACACAATATTTCTATTTACATTGAATAGTACGTTGTCATATTATAGTACGTATTTCCAAACTTAACATTACGAAGAAAAGCTCCATATTTCAGTTTCAAATAACTGCAAGAATTAAATCGCTCAGTTACCTCACTTGCCCAACCAGTGAGTATGGGGCGAGAATTCAAATAGTTTCTAGAGTTGGGTATAAAGGGATAAAGCGTGTTCAAAGTAACGCTCGTCTTTTATGTTTCGTGTCGATTTGACGTGCTCGTAACACGTTGTTTTTCACAGCGGCGACGATTCGACGACGCGACGTCGAAAATACCTCGTATATTTTATGTTTGACACACGTAATAGCGTTTTTGTTGTTCTTTTTCTGTTACATCAACGGAATCATCGACACTTTGTGTTTTAGTTTATTTATTTGTATTGTTGTTTGGGTATGTTGGGAATAATGTAATGATCTCTGATACGAGTAATTTCACGGCTTTGAAGACGTAATAATGAAAGTAAATGCTGTAGTATTGTTGAGTGAATTATTTATTGTTATTTTATTTGTTGTTCGATAATGCTGTGGGTCTCTTGCACGCAGATTTCTCAGTATGACATGTCTAATATTTCCTTCCATTATTTAAAATATGAATGACCTCTACATTTCTCAAGTGACTAACATCCATATTCAACCTCCAAATATACGCAATGAGTTTTCTTTCTTCTATATATTTAAATACATACATATACACTCACGCCTTCTATCCCCGAAGGGGCAGGCAGAGGCGCACATATGCACCCACTTTTCGCCGTGCGTATTCCGTCCCATGATGTTATAGGGGGAGAGCCTATCGCCATATCCGGCACACATTCCAGATTCCGGGCTGATACTGAATAGAAAAACTCAATATCGCTTTGCCCGACCCGGGGATCGAACCCGAGACCACAGTTTTACAGTCGGTCCGTAATACAACTACGGCATCGAGGCAGTCGAGTCTAATATGTTGAATGTGTAAAATTATAGTTTCACTCGAAATAATTAAGAGTTAATTGCGTTGGTTCCGCGCGGTTCAGTTTTTAATTAAACCTTTTTAATGTGCGTTGAATGCACGACTCATACTGTATGTGTTTATGGCAGTAGGGAAGTACGCAGCGTGCTTGCAAATTACTGTTTTGTTATAAAATGCTTGAATTAAGTGTTGGACTGAAATAATATTTACTTTATTAAAGGTGGACGATAGCCTAGTTGGGAATGGAACGGTCTGCCGAGACAATGTCCGGAGGTTCGAAACCCAAGGCACACACCTCTGACTTTTCGAAGTTATGTGTGTATTGTGTATCAATTATCGTTCGCTTTAACGGTGAAGGAAAACA
Source organism: Sphinx pinastri (assembly GCA_947568825.1). Taxonomy (NCBI): domain Eukaryota; kingdom Metazoa; phylum Arthropoda; class Insecta; order Lepidoptera; family Sphingidae; genus Sphinx; species Sphinx pinastri. Next base: position 4,657,136 of record OX387630.1, on the reverse strand, counting down.
TCGTGAGGAAACCTACATACCTGAGAATTCTCGATAGGAATTTCGAGGGTATGTGAAGTCTGCCAATCCGCACTAGGCCAGCGTGGTGGACTAAGGCCTAACCCCTCTCGGTAGTAGAGGAGGCCCGTGCTCAGCAGTGGGCAGTATATAATACAGGGCTGGTATTATATATTATTATTATTATTAAAGGTTAGGTTTGTTAGGTTACTTTTTGCCCTGTTGTGATCAGGTTTGTAGGGCATTATAACCAGGGCAATGAGAAACTTCTTATTTTTCAAACTGATGAGCGGTGTGCAATGCCACGTAGAGCTCTGTTAATGTAAATGTTTCGAGCTGCCATTGTTAATGGCGGCTATATCGCTTACCATCAGGCGAGTGGCGTGTTCTTTTTTGTATTATTATTATATAGGACAGAAATCTGCCGATATTTGAAAAATTAAAGATTTTTTAGGTAAAATAACATTTAAATTATGTATTATATTTCACAAAAACAAATAAATCGAGGTCCTGCTTATAATTTATGTGGGCAAAATAAATCTGTAAGTGGATACAAGTTTATCCTCAAACAGGGGGTTTGGTCCTTCGAGCCCGCGTGAATGTACGATGACGAATGCCCGCATCTTCAGACCGGGACGGGTTATATAATGCGTAAAATTACTGTCTTCAACTATCTCACATATATTTTGGGAAACGGGATCGTTTTGTGGAATGTTTTGTTTGTATTATGCGGATGTGTTCACTTTTGTATGGATGCAATGTTTTGAGTTGGAAATAAAGTGGAAGTATAAGTTTAAACTAAATGCAATGTTGACAACGATATTGGGCTATAGGGTATACATATTTATTTGGAAAACTGCAATTCTCTTAATAGTATTTACATTGCATAGTCATAATAAGGAAGGGTAAGCTGCTATAGAGGGAATGAGTCAAAGTAATTATAATAATAATTTAATACTATTAAAAGACTACGTCGGTGGCGTAGTTGTATTACGGTACGACTGCAATGCTGAGGTCTCGTGTTCGATCCCCAAAGTGATATTGGATTTTTCTATTCATTATCAGCCCGGAGTCTCGAATTTGTGCCCGATATGGCGATAGGCTCGCCCTCTATCACGTCATGGGACGGAATACGCACGGCGAAAAGTAGGTGCATTAGTTGCGTCTCTGCCTACCCCTTCAGGGATAAAAGCCGTGAGTGAGTGTGTGTGTATTAAAAGAGTATTGCTATTTGCCATATAATATACCATATTTCTATTATTAATTTACAACGCACATTTAGTTGATAATGTGTAAGTAAACTAAATAATGACTCGCATAATATAGTCATTATTTTATTTACACACTATCAACTAAAAGTGCGTTATCTATACTAATATTATAAAGAGGAAAGATTTGTATGTAAGTATGTTTGTAACGAATAAACTCAAAAACTACTGAACGGATTTCGATGAAATTTGGCACACGGATAGACCATGTCCTGGATTAACACATAGGCTACTTTTTATGTCGGGAAAATATTTTTATCCCGGAAAAACTTTTTCACGCGGGCGAAGCCGCGAGCAGAAGTCTAGTAAACTATAATAGATAATGTTAGCTTCGTTTTTAATAGACGTAGGTATTTGCAAACCATCGATTTAGACTTCATGTCCAATTCCTTTCGCACTCTTTTGATCGTGGCACCGCCGGCATTAAGTAGCCTATAGCAATTCGAAATCATGTAGCTTCCTATTAGTGAAAGAATTTTAGAAATTGGTTAAGTAATTTTCCACCACCACCATACCAGCCCTGTATTATATACTGCTCACTGCTGAGCACGGGCCTCCTCTACTACTGAGAGGGTTTAGGCCTTAGTCCACCACGCTGGCCTAGTGCGGGTTGGCAGACTTCACATACCTTCGAAATCCCTATAGAGAACTTCTCAGATATGCAGGTTTCCTCACGATGTTTTCCTTCACCGTTAAAGCGAGCCATAATTCACAAAGAATACTCACATAACTTTTTAGAAAAGTCAGAGGTGCGTGCCCTTGGGTTATGAACCTGCAAAAAAAAAAACATGCGGCGTTTGGTCACGTGCCCCTCCAGTTTAATTAAGCGGTAATTAAAGTTCTACACTGGACTTAAGGAATTCAGTTAGCGTGCGGGACGCTGCATCTTGGCGCCCACCGTGGTGCCATTTTATTACTTGTTCTTTATGGTTCTCCTCGGATATATTACAGTATTATGTTAATAAAGGTTGATATAATATACGGAAATTAATAAAGTGTTTTTTAATTTTATGTTACGTTCTTAACAATGTAATAATTTATTTTAATAAAAGGTACGTGCCATCACGTTTTAAGAAGGCTTTTGGTATGATTCTTTTCAATGTCTTTAAAACAGACGGAGCCTCGTGCAAAACTTAGTGTATATTCATGTTACAAAGTAACCTCATTTTCCCTGTGTTATCACTCGCTCGCGTACAACGTTAAATGCATATTGTGCGAACATTTTTCTTGCGAAAACCGGTGGCGACGCGCGTACATCTTTATTAAAAATTCAGATGCTGTGGATAAACCCGGCTCGGTGAGGGATGAGGCGGGAGTGATCTCCGAGATCATGATTGAACATTTTATATTCTCGCCGGTAGTATAACGAGCCGCCAGCTGAATTATGACCAGGTTTTTTTCACATAGATCGTTTACAGCAGTCTTGGTTTCGTGTAATGGCCGTCTTTAGTATCTTCGTGTTTGTTAATGAAATATACGGGGTACATGTAAGCTTAAATTGAAGCTTTATAAAGTAATTTGAAAGGGAATTGATTAACAAATATTTAACAAAAATAATAACTGCTCCAACCTGCTTACCTTATCCTTCTATCTGTTTTATATGCAAGTTATTAAAATACATTTTGAAATGTAAGTTAAATATATATAGATTTAAGTGCTTAAGGCTATAACATAATAATCCGCTAGGTTTAAGACGTCACGTAACCACTTTAATCATTCGAAACAAGTTAATACATCTGTATGACACTATTTGTAATTAATGTTATCTACAATGTTAAATATGTTTCAGGTATTATAGTACGTTTATCAATTATAATTAACATATTGAAATAGACAATTAGTAAACTGCGCTTGTTGTTTAGAATAATGTTGTGTATTTTAGATGTACAATCAGTCACGTAAATAACTGAACAAATTAAAAACTTCAAATGTGTTCTTACCATTTTTTTCTGTTTAGAAATATAAATAAAAAGGATTTACTTTATTTCGCATAAAGTTATTTTTAAATTAAACTTAACGCGTGTAGGCGATTTGCAATTTTGTATTAGTTCAACAATTTATGTGGCTGACTGTTCTTAAAATAATGTAGCAATACCAAAATTAGAATCAAAACGTAGCGTTCCAAAAAAACATAAACATACGTGCACAATAACAATGGATATATAAATCTTAACTCACACACACACACACACACACAAACACAAACACACACACACACACACACACAAACACACACACACACACTTACGCCCGTTATCCCCGAAGGGGTAGGCAGAGGTGCAACTAGTGCACCCACTTTTCGCCGTGCGTATTCCGTCCCATGATGTGATAGGGGGCGATCCTATCGCCATATCGGGTACAAATTCCAGACTCCGGGCTGATACTGAGTAGAAAACCCCAATATCACTGCCCGACCCGGGGATCGAACCCGAGACCTCAGCATTGCACTCGTACCGTAATACAACTACGCCACCGAGGCATTCATAACTAATTAAAGATTTTGCTTGAAAAAGGACTTGGTCGGAACGAACGTGGGTGCTGTACGTTGAACGTTTTATTTAATAAGTCTTTGTGCAGCCCTTCGTACATAATTGTTAATTAATTGCCTTCTCAGGAAAAAGGGACTCGTAATGGCTAATTAGACGAACGATAAATATATTTTTGAGACCGCGCCTGAATTTCTTGATTGTATGCCTTTTGAATTATGTATTATAGTATTAATTTATGATGTTAATAAATATTCCTTTGATGTTCTTGGTAGAAGCAGGGATTTTCGTAATTTGTTTTATTGCGGACATTTTTACAATGTTTTTTGTCTATATTTCTAATTAATCAACGATGTGTTTGAAATACTGACGCGTTAATATTTTGCTTTCAAGATAAATATCTGCGTTTTGTTTAATTTATTCTTATATTTAAACGATGAAATACTGTGTTCAAGGGATTAACTCAAAGATTATCGTTTAAAATATGGTCGCGTATAAAGGAAACCACAGCGATATGTCGGGAATAAAGCGTAAACCGAATACGAAGTCGATGGTCTTATGGGAACCATACATAATGAGGCGGTAATGTGAAATATTTACGTATTTAAGTATAAAAGTTCATTTGCCCGTTACGGTAGGCAGAGAGTATCGTTCGCAAAATGTCAGAGAGAAAGACGTGTGCTTCATACACTTTTTCTATAGTTATAATGGTTTTTTTTTACATATCAATGGTTATAATAGACAACTAGGTGTTAAAATCACTCATAATGCAGGAGGTCGTTTGGCATTGTAGGAAAATATCTAAAATGTAAAGACCTAAGGGCGACGATTGCAATGCAGTGCTATTATTATAAATGCGAAAGTTCATGAAAATGTTTGGATGTTTTTTAGAAGTAAATGCAGAAACTACTGAATGGATTTGGATGAAATGGCAAACGGGTAGATCATGCCCTGGATTAAAACATATGCTACTTTTTTCCTGGTAATTTGCTCCGATGGGAAATAATGGATATTTGTAATCTGATTCTTTAAGTAGATGGCGCTGACGTCGTACTGTGTTTTAGGGACTTTGGTAGCGAGAAACGCTTTTCGCGCGGGAGAAGCCGCGAGCAACCCCTCGTTCAAAATATTGTTTTTTTTTTATTAGATTGAATGACGAGACGAGCATGCCGTTCGCCTGATGGTAAGCGATACGACCACCCATAAACAGTAGCAACAACATCCAGCACCTTGAGTAACAAAGTTCTCTGTGGCATTTCACTACGCTGGGCATCCTGAGGCATAAGATGTTAAGTGTCATTATGTCCAGTAGTTACACTGGCTACAATATCCTTCAAACCGAAACACAACAGTGCATGTACACTGCTGCTTGGCGGTAGAAATAGACATTGCGGTGGTACCCACCCAGAGGGCCTCTAACATATGAGAGACCTACCACCAGTATAACAATAATTGGGTGCTGCTATTGTAACAATCATTCGTAACATTGATTTCATTTCGAGTAAAACAAAAAAAACAGTGCGCGAATAATACAACCGTATTTATCTTCGGTTTCAAAGCTTCCCTATCCTATCAAAATATCAAAACGCGTTGAGATATAGTATACCACCGTCGGGCTTCAATCGTGGTTTTATTTAATTAAACGCATCCTCATGGGCACCAGCGGTCGGCGTCATATGATTTCATTTTCCCGTCCGTCTGTACGGGGTTATAGCGTATCACTATAGGTTTTGTGTATGTTTGTGGTGACTGTTTTTAGTTTTAAAATACTTGAGTTGTATACAAGGAAATGAATGTATTAAATATTATATATTTAGATAAACGAAAACCTCGTGAGGATATCAATATACCTGAGAATTACCAAAAAAAAAAACGAAGGTTTAGTCTGCCTACCCACGCTAGGCCAGCGTGGTGGACTAAGGCCTAAACTCTCTCAGTTGTAGAGGAGGCCCGTGCTCAGCAGTGGGCAGTATATAATACAGGGCTGATATGGTATGGTATGGAAAATTAGTAATTTTTATGGCTTTGAATGACGAGACGAGCATGCCGTTCGCCTGATGGTAAGCGATACGACCACCGATAAACAGTAGCAACACCATCCAGCACAGCACCTTAAATAAAAAGTACTGTGTGGCATTCCACTGCGCTCGTCATCCTGAGACATAAGATGTTAAGTCTCATTATGTCCATTGGCTACAATGTCCTTCAAACCGAAACACAACATTACATGCACACTGCTGCTTGGCGGTAGAAATAGACATTGCGGTGGTACCCACCCAGACGGACTCTTACATTATATTAACAATAAGGCCATTATCAATTAACATTTAAAATAGTGGTTAACATAATCAATATTTTTGATTCGACATAGCAGTTATTAGATAAAGGACGTGTCCAAAAACGGGCCTAAAATTCTAACCAAGACAGTTTACATACATTTGGATAGAACTCCTAAAATCTAGCCTTTTACAATAAATCGTTTTATTTTAAAGTCCTCCGATTTTGAGATTTATGTAATTTTATTTAGCTTGAAAACTCCACATAATATGAACGTTTTAAAAAGCTAGTTATAAATGGAGGTGTCTAAAAATATCTTTTTAATGGATCCAAGATCCATATTTCGCCCCTTATATATCCCTAAAGTTTGAACCTGGTTAGATTTTGAGGCCCAACACAGCATACAAAAAGCGGACATCTCCTTTTCAAAAATTAACCCACACTATTGCATGTAAAATGTGTCTGCAGTCTGCACACAAATATAATAGTGTGAACGCCACCACACCAATTCATTTAACAATATTCGTAATATATGCCCACCTTTATCGAATAGCATGCGCAATTCCCTGTACACTGCGACACAAAAATTCCCAAGATCGGCGCATTCACCCTGGCAAATTGCGGTTATCTCAGCTATCCAGTAAAGTGTCCCGGCAAGTTTCCTGAAAATATAGCCGGGAAAGTTATACCATTAGACCTGACCTAGACCAATAGCTATGTTTTTATAATGTTGGTAGCCACGTTGCGTTCCTATAAACTACTGTTTCTTTAAGACGCGAATGCTTATCGTAAAACGTGCTTCGAATTTCTTGGATAGTGTATATTAATTAAGGGTTTCACTTTAAGACGCGACTGGAATAGGTGGTGTTGAGAATAAAAAGGGTTGGTGTTGCCAATTAAGTAAGTGAACCTAGAGTAGTAATTGCAGTGAGATAGTATTAAATACACAGAAAAATTGTCTTTGATGATGTTTATTTTGTGGTTTAAATCTTTTTTATTTTTTTTTCTGATCAATATAAGTAAGGAGTCTGGTAAGGGGATAATGCGCGCGTTTGTGTGTGTGTCTGTGTGTCTTTTGGGATCGCCTTTCGCCAGATTATACAGACATGTCTTTTTCGGGATAAAAGTAGCCTATGTATTAATCGAAGACCATGATCCATCTGTGTTTCAAATACGATTTCTGCGTTACATGTAATAAACATCAAACCTTACAGCATCTTCACAAATGCTTTTTAAATATTCGTAAGACATAGTTAAGATTTCTTCACTTATATAATATAAGTATATTACCGTTACATACCGTTATATACCGTTATATACCGTTACACAATAAACCGCATAATTAATAACCACGTTATTCTTAGTTGTTTTGTGAAGTTTCGCCCCGTTTATCTCCTTTATACCCGGATTAAACTGCAATGCTCTTGTATATAACTAATATTTATTGCATAGTTCCTGAGCCGTTCATTATATTTACGAGGTCTATGAATGTGCCAACGTGTACCTGTTACGGTTTATGTGGTTTCAACTGTTTGTGGGGGTATTTTTGTTATGTATTGTTAGCATATTACGGTCATATAGTAAACTCGTAATCGGGGGACTGCTAAAGAAGTATTTTCTTCTCCTTGGTCTGGAGTTCGGTCCCCCGACGCGAGGACGCTTGGGTACGACTCAAAATTACGTAGGTATACTTACATTAGTTTAAGAACTTAGGTTTTAAGGTTAATTAAAAAATGTTTATTATTTTTTGCTTTACAGTTTTTGCGGTGGTTTTTTTTTTACTTTACAGCACATAATGAAAATATGTGTCAATTAAACACGTATAGATGATTTGGAATTTTGAATTTGTTCAACTATTTATGTGGCTGACTGTACATGTATAGCAACTAGCAATACCACTTAGCATCAAAAAATGCATTGCAATAGTTATCTTAAACATTAGATAACAAGCCATAATATCGCCTTATAAGATTCAACATCCTCAAAACTGGAACACTAATGCTTACACGATGGATTAGATATAGATGAAGAGATATCTAAAGGATACTTCGCTTATGAACCTATCATGCAGTTTATAAAATGAAAAAATCATGCTAATATGCATCTTATAATATTTAACCTTATCTATAAATTGTGATTACTCAAAACGTTCATGCAGAAGCGATTAGTTTTAAATTAAAAATTTAAATTCATCTCCTAATGGACCGCATTTCTTGCACCATGAAGTTTTTATTTAATTTCTGAACGAAACTACAGCTAAATTACTCTCTATTATTGAAGCCGGTCGGTGGCTCTCGTTTTTTTCCCCCCATTCAAATTGAATCAGCACGTCTGTTGCCCAGGGGATTTCCTGCGAGATTAATTCAGTCGCTTTTGTAGTTGCGCCCATGAATCATTGTTTAAGTTCCGTATGTTGGTTTGCTGTTTTGATTTGTTACTTCAGGGCATATCTATAGAAATTAGAAACGAATAGACGTGTCTTCGAAATGGAGGCGTATTCTACGCTCAGAAGATGGTTATTTGCATTTCATATCGTGGTATGATTTTTTTTCGAAACGTTGGCGTTAAAGGTGCTCCCACACAGCAGTTATATAACGTTAGAGAATGTTGCGTAATTTTTGTTGTATAACTTTTCTTGTTATAAATTGTTAGTGATGTTATACAACTTCATTTAACAAAATGTTATACAACGAGTTGAACAGGTGTGAGAGCGTTTATAACATATAACATTCTTAACATATTGTAGCAAAATGCTACACACTGTTATAAAATGTTATCGTGCTACACAATGTTTTATAATGTTATATAACTGCTGTATGGGAGCACCTTTAGATTCGTTTGTACATACCGCTATGTTATTAAAAGAAGGAAAGAAAAAGGTTTATTGTCACATCTGGTGCATGCAATAAATAACACATGTGGGTTAGATTATACTTAAAAAACAGAATACTGTAATAACTATATATATTTTTGATAATTGTATGTGTTAAAAATATGTTTATTTGCCTGTTTCATTACTTCTGAGTAAATGCTTCTTGTTACATAAATTTATAAGCCGGCAAAATACAAAAGTCACACTCTAATCTATGCCCCCAAACAAATAAAATTGCTAATGCATTTAACTAGTTAATTGTCGAGTAAACCAACGAAATCAAGTAGTTTTAACTGTGACTACCAACTCTCAGCTACCAACCAACACACACGAGTTCTCATTGCACTTTTGACATTGGCAGAATTGTCGACAACGGCACAAATAGCCAATCATAAAAAAAATTGCTGTCAAATAAAATTGACTTGAAACTTGTGAAAACAGGCCCAAGGCTTAAGTTTTAACGCTTTGTAGTGAGGTAAAATTAATAAAGCTCGTCTGTATCTGACGTGGCTCTTCGTCTAGACTCTAGACCTTTTTAAGTGGGTTATTGAATCAAACATTAATTTTAAATAAGAAAAATATGTTTCATTTTTATTAGTCGTTTTACAGTGTTGTTTTATATCGACCATTACACTAAACGGCCTTCATGCTAGAATCGGGGTAGTTTATATTTAGGTAGTAAGTATGTTTATCTAAAAATCTTCTTTCAATAAATAATATTTAAACATTTTGTATTAAAAAACCCTTTTAATACATCAATGAATATATCTATGTTTAATATGCATAGATAATATTGCATACAAATATAGTTAAGTTGGTGTATGTACCCCCGGATCTTCTTATAACAAATGCATTTTTTCGTCGAAATTAATCTTTATTTCTTGGTATCATTGGCATTGATTTTTTATGTTTTTTTGTTATACCTACAATAAACAGTTATAAAAGCAGTATAAAAAAATCATTTTGAAAAATATTAGATATTTATACCGCTAAGTTACATTCTATAAAAAAACTGTTTTCCAGTACATACAATATCACGTTTTTTATATACATTGAAGTCACGGACCTCTAGTTATCAATAAATGGTTTTTACTATACCTGTATTCCGTATACGCCAAAACAAGTTTTAATGGGCCTTCAGCGCAAATCGAATGTCCCCGCATTATAGAAAAAATGCCCCTTGGGCCCTATTCCGTGAATTTATTTTAGTTTAGTAAGATAAACGATGGAGTTAAAGGACGGTACTGCGCCCTAATAACTTGTATTACGAAGAACATTTTAAAGATAAAAGATGCAACAGTTTTTAGACTTAAAACATGTTATGAAAACTAAAAGATATTGAAGTATAGTCCTATCAAATTTGGGAAGCCATTCCATCACTTTCTGTTCATCATCATCAGCCACAGCATGTCCACTGCTATACACAGACCTCCCCTAAATCCAGACCGACCTTGAACTTACCATAAAACCACTTACATCCTTTTCTAACAACAAATTAGAATTTCACAGGCAAAGACCAGTGTTGCCAACTCCTTTTTGTCAAACCTGCAAAAAAATGACTATTCAAACCACTATTTTTTCTGCGTTAAGGGGGGTTCTAAATCATCAGTTTAAATGGTAAATCCACTTAGTTGGCAACACTGGAAAACATACAACAGTGTTTCAATGTACATAGTATTTTTGCATAATGTTTGTATGATAAGTGACAACCCTATTCCTTTGCTATCTTTATCTTCCAACCATCTTTTGTTCCATACTAGAGTGCGTCCCTATTATCCCTTTTATCGATAGTTGGGAACTCTTCGAGTGGACAGGGCGCAGGTGTCGTCGGAATTGTTTCACTGGAAAACCATTTAGTCGACCTGGACTCGACTCCCCGATGACTGTATTAAGTACCCTCTTATTGTTTATTTGTATTGTCCGGTTTTGTAGTGTTTTGCTCGGTTTATGTTTATAATAATGTTTGTGTCAGTATTACTGACTGGTCGTATACTTTTAGACTGCCTCGGTGGAGAAGTTGTATTACGGCACGACTGCAATGCGGTGGTCTCGGGTTCAATTCCCGGGTCGGGCAAAGTGATATTACATTTTTCTATTCACTATCTGCCCGGAGTCTGGAATTCGTGCCCGATATAGCAATAGGCTCGCCACCTATCACATCAGGGGACGAAATACGCACGGCAAGAAGTGGGTGCCTCAGTTGCGCCTCTGCCTACCCCTTCGGGGATAAAAGGCGTGAGTGTGTGTGTGTGTGCGTATACCTTTTTTATAATTTTAAGAATAGCCAAGTACTGATTTATTGCATTTACAATACTTTTGTTTGTCGTTTAGTTAGTCTTAGAAGATAAAAAATGCATCGAATACGAAGATACGTTATTTTTATTACAAATTATATTATTCATTTTTGGTAGCTAAAATAAATTTAAATAATACAGCATTCGAAATAACCTCACCATAATTATTTTGATTTAAATACCTATTCAAACTTATTCTTTTCGAGTTCATCGGCCTCAAGTTCCCAGGTAGCGAATAAATCACATCACTCCAATGAATACGTCATAGCGTGACCTTTCCAAATATTCACCTGGCGGCTGACCCCACATTGGCTCCATGTTTGCCGATTCCCGCGCATTCTACGAATGTTTCTGATTTTATTGAAACGATTTGTTTTATTTCTTAGAATGTTTTAGTTAGTTTTTTTATCGATGGCTCGACAAAGTTGCTTCACTGCACCTGATGATAAATTAAGTGAAGTCCAAAATAATGTCGACCGGCAAGACATAAACATCCCAGGTCGGTCGGCACAGTTATGCCGGCGTGCATAATTGCTTCTTCACGCTCCGCTTGAAGGACCCTAAGTTGTATCGGTTATGTATTTTTTTTTGTATATTTTTATTTAATTTATTATTAAGCTTAAATTAATCATTCATAATAAAAACTGGGTAGGTATAAGTAGAGTTCATCAAAATTTCAATAACAGTGGTAAAACAGTAGACACAATGCATTCATCAGAATACTACTTTAGAATTTGAAAACTAAATCATTACGGATGCACCACGCCTTTTACAGCTTTTTCAAACGCTAATGGATATGCCATTATGTTCGCAGCGGAGGCGTGGATTAAATCCCGGAACTCGGCTGAGAGCTTCTGCCTTTCAGTTGAAAAAAAATCATATGTGTATTGTAGCCAGCGTAATTACTGGCTATTATGAGATTTAACGTCTTATGTCTCAAGGTAACGAGTGCAGTGGCCACGCAGTACTTTTTAATTAAAAGTTCTGTAAGATGTTGCTACTGTTTATGAGCGGTCGTATTATTTGTCATTAGTCGAGCTGCATGCTCGTCTCGTCATTTTACTGCAATGAAAAAATTAAATAAAAATATTAGGCGTAGGTGAAAATTAGATATATCCATCAAACTTTGTATGTGTGGCTTCGAACAGTCCGGCATAATTGTGTCGACTGGAGAGGCTTGACTCTTCTCAGTTGGTAGTTTACTTGGAAGTCATTCAACTGACCATAAAGTGAAGACTGCTTCACTGTACTGCACTCTGTACTGACTGCTTCACAGTGACTGCACTATGCCCGTAAAAAATATAATAAAGTATAGCCTAGGTTGTTTCTGGTCGACAAACATTAAAATAACCTCAACCTCAACTTTACTAACTTTTGCATATTAGAAAGAATAACCATTCAATCTTCAAGAACCTCACTAGATTGAAGGTAGTATATTTGCACCCATCTTCAGAGTAATGGCAGGCGCGTACATACCCTTCAACACTCTCAGTCAAATATAAAATGCGAATCCACTTCGCAATTTCAAAGCGTTGATTTCTTGCCTTCGGAATCTATTGTGCGAGATCGAGATGACGACGTCTGTCATCTGAGATACATACTAGTCTGGCACAAACGTTAAATCCGCGCGATGCACTGCAAAATATGGAATTTGCTTGGTTATGAATGGAATTGAATATTGCGTTATAACAATTCATATGAGTTCGACTCGATTCAATGCGTGAATGGGTATTATCTGGCATCTGTGAGCGCTTTATGAGCTAATATTATAAACGCGAAAGTTTGTAAGAATGTATGGATGTACCTTTGTTACTCTTTCACGCAAAAACACTACTGAACAGATTCCGATGAAATTTGGGACACGGGTAGATCATGGTGGATTAACACATAGGCTACTTTTATCCCGGAAAAACTTTATAACGTGGGCGGAGCCGCGGGCAAAGGTTAGTATTTAATATTTACATTAAAATTATATCGATCTGTAGAAGGATTATATTAGTTTCATCCCTTTATCCTGTATCAATCACTATCTGACTTGCAGAAGCTCCTCTAATATTGAGCTCTGATGGTGTTTAGGCTTGTGAGTTGAGTTCCACCACGCTGGCCTCTTGTCTGTTGACATATATCGCACACCCTCGAAATTCTGAAGCGAATTTTCAGGTATGTTTTCCTTTGAAGTATATGAATTCAATACTTCAAAGGAAAACATGACTATATTATGAATTCAAATTAGACATTATCATTTTGCAGAATTGTATGTGCAGTTCTAAGATTTATATTTTATTGATTTTATTTACACAAAATAACTTATTAACAGTATTGTTAATCCTTCACAACTTTATCGTCAACCCCAGCAAGTGCAGTAAAGCAAATAAAGTCTTATCTGAATTTCTGAAGATTTCATCTGCAATGCATTGTTCGCGTTAAAAAGATTATTACAGGGCGAATCTCAGTGCTCGAGATTTTAATATTATCGTGCCTCTTTTGTGGACAACCATTGTATAAATCCATCTTAGGCACACTTTTATCATTGTCTCCAAAGTAAATACAGGAGATGGAGACGTCGCAGCGAGATATTCCCTTCGCAAGATTTCTGATAAACCATTTTTATTGAAATTTAAACTTTGCGTTTTCACGGTTTAGTAACAGTTTTCAATATCGCTGCCGACCGCCTGATTTTGTTTTATTTCAATAAATGTTTTGTTTTTTATTATTTCCAGCTTTAAAGTGCCCACATTATTTACAGTTTGCCTTTATAGTGTATTTCTTTTAAAATATACAATAGGATTATAGGACATTTGTTGGTGCTTTCATTTTTTTACGCCATGCTTGTAAAACAAATTATATCTTTATAGAGGCTTAAATAGAAATATATTTAATAAGACCAGTATACATTATACAGGCTATCATAAGTTGCATTAAGGCGTGTTTACAATGTTGTAATAAATTTTATGTTATACAGCTAACGTGTAGTGTAGATGAATTCAGTAATTGATCAATGGTAACCATTTATTTGGGAGCATAGTTTGTATGTTTTTGAACATGTTATTATAATTGACGAGTAGCATTTACTAGCCGTCGTTAAATATACGTTTAGACAACAGTTTGCTAACCCTCTGAAATCCTATGAAGTCTATTGTACCCGCATTATTAGAACCTCCATATATTTAACATAAAATTCCTTTAAGGAAACGCTTTGCCACGAAATAAAGGGCTATCTCATACCGAATAAAAGTCTTAATCATAAAAAAGGTTATGGTGGGGACGATGGAACGATGATACTTAATAGCCCCTAGAGATTGCTAATGACTGGATCTTACAATTGGACAGATAACCAAAATGAATAAATATGGCGGTACGTTGTTTCTGAAATTGTAAAAAACGTACTTTAATGCTATTTCGGGGGTTCCAAATGACCAAACACGCTGTTTCATTACGCAAATGTAAGAATGTCTGAGTTTTAATGATCAAGCTTTGTTCATTATTTTGGATCCGATATATTTTCATTATTTAGGTCAGGAGAATAGAGTTAAATAAGGAGAAATATTTAAAATAAATATTTCATTCAATTCAGTACGCTTAAATGCTACTATTCGTCCACGGTAGCGCTCGTATGAAAAGTTTCCTGGTATATTCTCACTGTGTACTTTTACGAACAAATATTGGCTATTATTGTTAAATTAGGTATTGTATGTCCGTGTGTCAAATTTCATACAAATCCATTCAGTTGATTATGCGTCATATGCTTATAACAGCGACCTCATATAGTTGCTGGCTTATAAATATTATCTAAGCATCTTCACCAACCTCCATATTTATAACATAAGTATGATTAGAAATTACAATTAATTCTGCTTCTTCAGCGCTCTTACTTGGACTAAACAGCAACGGTCATATATAAAAAAAAAATCACAGGTACTTATTTTATGCAATAATTATTTACATTTATTTCTCATTCGAAACCGCAAAGAACGAATGCTGTATTGCTTGGACTCGGTACAAATGCGGATCAAATTAACATTAAACTACGTACGATTGTGCTACAATTTTTTTTTTATGGCATTGAATGACGAGACTAGCATGCCGTTCGCCTGATGGTAAGCGATACGACCACCCATAAACAGTAGCAACACCATCCAGCACCTTGAGTTACAAAGTACTGTGTGGCATTCCACTGCGCTCGTCATCCTGAGACATAAGATGTTAAGTCTCATTATGTCCTGTAGTTGCACTGGCTACAATGTCCTTCAAACCGAAACACAACAGTGCATGCACACTGCTGCTTGGCGGTTGAAATAGACATTGCGGTGGTACCCACCCAGACGGACTCTTACATATAAGAGTCCTACCACCAAATCTAGGACTGTGTATTATAATTTGTTTTTCTCATCAGCTCACTGTTACACGTAGATCGTTGATAATACGTATCTTGTTACTTGTTACGTATAGCGTACAGTATATATATTATAGCGTAGCGTTTAGTATATATATGATTACTAATTTACCAGTTTTCTTATCTACGTTTGAAATACCGACTGCCTCGGTGGCATAGTTGTATTACGGTGCGACTGCAATGCTGAGGTCTCGGGTTCGATTCCCGGGTCGGGCAAAGTGATATTGGGTTTTTCTATTCAGCATCAGCCCGGAGTCTGGAATTTGTGCCCGATATGGCGATAGGCTCGCCCTCTATCACGTCATGGAATGCAATACGCACGGCGAAAAGTGGGTGCACTTGTTGCGCCTCTGCCTACCCCTTCGGGTTTAAAAGGCGTGAGTATGTGTGTGTGTGTGTTTGAAATAAAGGTTTTGTTTTTATTCTAGCTAAAGTCCTACTGCTTATGCAAGGGTGTGTCTGTACTATTTTGAAGTAGAGAAACACGTATTTCCCTTTAGATTTCGCTGGCTTTGGTTTGGTCCTCGGGAAGATCTAAAAACTTACAAACTGTTCATCATGCATTTTGTTTCAAGTGGAGTTAAAAACAGTTCGAGTTCCAGAAATATGAATTGGCCATAAATCTAGCACGTATTGCAATTGAAAGATTAAAACTCAAGATATATTGAATTTGGAGAATTAAGATTTCTAGACTTACCTCTGGGCAATAAAATTTGATATTGACATTTTGCTTTTAAGTGTAATATTCGCTCAGAATATTCTAGACTTATTTCCCGCAGATATGAAAGTTTGAGTGCGTTAGTTTGACATTCTTAGCTTTAATTCAGCAGTTGGATTACTTAGCAGATCAATCTAGACTGGTTATTTATCAATGAATATTATTGTACGTGTACAAAATTGTATCCATTCGATTCAGTTTTTTTCTGATCTATGATACCAGCCCTTTATTATATATTGCCCACTGACTTCACATATCCTCGGAAATTGTTATGGTGAATTCTCTGGTGTGTAGGTTTCTTCACGATTTTTTCCTGCACCGTTAAAGCCGTCGGGCCATGACGCGTTAACAAACATCTTAACACTTTTCTAGACTTTCCCAATTAAAAGGGATTACAGAGGCATCTTAATTCATAGTTTTGTTTATTTTCGTATGTACCATTTACGCGTAGCTATTCATAATTCCACGTGTGCATTTAGCTTACTAAGTGCAGTAAGCTATTAAACACGAACAGACGTAAGTGACAAATGGTAAATTATCGAACCGGCACTTACCGTGGGCGCTGGTGGAACGAGACATAAATCTCCGTGACGTATGGCACTGCCGGTGACTTTCAACGTTCGAGAAAAATCGTGAGATACAATCGATTCGGACATCGGTGCAAGTCCAATGTTTAATCGGATTTGATCGGGAATACTTATGTTCAGTTTCGAATTTTGTCTTGCAAATTTACTTGTGTCTGGACTATGTCATGTAAAATGTTAGATTTTCACTTGCGTATGTATTAACAATCTTTTTTTTTCAGTTATAAGGCATATTTTTCATGGTACATCTTATTTACATAAAACAACAATTCTGGGCAGTTCATTGTGAAATTTTATAGTCCTATTGTCCAATGCTACGCGATAACGAAAATGTATTTATCATTCGTCATAAAAAATCTTTAAAAAACTAAAAGCATAAGGAACCACTCTATACAGCCGAAACCAATTCAGTGTGAAACGGACTGCCAACCAATTCCATTATGAGGGCCGTCGCAGATGCGATACATTGCGACTGTGGCACATACTTCATTAGACAACTGCCTTCGGTGTCTAGTTTTTCTCTTTTCACTTCGTCTCCAAGTTTCCGTTCACTGAAACTTTTTTCTTTTGATATACTATTATATATTACTTTGCTGTTGATTGTTTTAAAGAAGGAGGCAACTGTTTCTTCGGTTTTGATGGGATGGTACTGAAATATTTAAAATATTTTAACAAATGTTTTGTGATCGAAAATTATCCAAAATCTTTCATGCAATGATTACACTGTATCAAATAATATTATAAACTAGCTATGCCCGTAATCTTTTAATTTTATTGGTTGATATTGATGAAATTAAAATTTAATGCTCAGTAATTAAATTTTGAATCGAATGGCGTGACGCATTTACAAACAAATAAACAAACCGACAATCGTCAAATTGATAAACCGTTAAACTTATGAATATGAGTGACTATTTACGGTCTATTACTTATTTCTGGCGATTTTTTATATGAAAAATTATTAAGTACAGACATGAAAAAAATATTTATGATTATTTTTCCGACCCAAATATCGACCAATAGAATTGCACCATTCGACGTCACGTGGTACAACCTACATGGTATTATACTGATAATTTTTTGAATATTTTCTCTGGTAGTTACTATATATTATGAAATTCTTATTTGTTGACTGTTCATTTCATCTCATGGTGCAATTCTATTGGCCGACATTTGGGACGGAAAAATAATCCCCCGAATACCACACGAGCTTCAAAATTATCTGGCATTTCCCTCAAGGTTCCCTGCAAACAAATAAAGTCGTCAAGTTTTTCAGGAAAAATCACTCGCGCTTCGCGCTCGTGATTTTTTAACCTGAAAACTCCTTCATTTGTTTGCAACGAACCTATCGGAAAATACCCGATAATTTTGAAGCTCTTGTGGTATTATAAGTGAATATTTAAGAATATTCATATTTTACTAATTATGATTATGACCGTCACAGTAAACCACAATATTTAATCTTACAAGACATACTCGTCAATATAATCAGGAAAATTCATCACATTTTACAGTATTTTCGTGTTAAATTCAACAGAAAAATTTATGCACAAAGGTCGTCACACTCCACAAAAGCCTTGTGTCCTCGGGCACGCCAGTTGTAAACCTTCAACTAATTTTGTTCTGCAGATATCTAATAAGTCTTCGTTCCTCGCCGAGCAAATTTGCCTTAAATTATAAAGCTTATTAGGCATTGTTCCCCCGTGAGTCGTAACCTGCCGCAATAGAATGTTCTGGTACAGAGTCTGGTGTTCGCAATACATCATCAAGGGGCGTTAATTAATTTTTTTTTTACTGACATCTTTTATGTAGTATTTTTCGTTGGTATTATTTTCTTTGATGTTTTGTTGTAGATATTTTGTGCTACACTATTTAGTTTGACTCTTAAAATAAACTTTTATGTTACACTTTAATCAAACGAACACAGCGTCGTCGCTTTTAATAACTGTTTCCCCAATTTAACGTTTTATAACCTTACCCTATTCTTAAAAACACTCAAGAACCTGACTGGGACTGTATCTTTTACATTAAAATAAAACCGAGTCAAAGCACAGAGTTATGAAATCTTAACTAGTTATATTTTCAAAGGAATTTAATAAGAAACAGTCTCCGTGCCTCGGGCAGCGTAACTTTTTTCATACACTTTTTATAAGCTTTTCTTTCAGTAAAAAATGTATATTTGTTTGTGACATTGACAAATTGTTTGGTACTGTCTGGTTTGTCAAAAGGTTTTCTAGTTTTATTTTGTATTTACATTTATTTTGATGGAATCGCCGAAGGATGATGTGAATGATTCTGGCGATAACAGCGATGAGCGGAATTATAGTAATATTTCAGTCAAAATTTTTGATGAAAAGAGCATTGGCGACGATGATGGCCCAACCGTTACTATGAAGAATCTAAATGAATTGAAAGTTTTGGATTTTTATTCGGCTGATGATGTCAGGTAAGCTGTGAATTATTAAACACGAGTTATTATCTTGGTAAATAATAGTTTTCATCTAGATAAGAAGATTAATTAACCTTTAAGATTTCATATGTTATTGAATAGTTTTACGAAAGCAAAGAGTTCTTAGATTATATAGAGGGGACATTGGGAAAATTTGCGTACAAAAATTTGAGCCTGTTCGTCAATAACACAATCTTCCGTAAAATAACAAAACCCCTGTGTAAAATGTATCAGAACATACTTTGACATAATCGTAATGCGCAAATTGGCATATTTCCTTCCAAAATATTGCTTTCTTGACAAAATTTGCACATACCGAGAAGTCTTGTCACATGGATGTGTTAGATAAGACAGCGACTTATTACCAATAAGTAATAACTTTGGACGAAGAATTGGGGCCTGATGTCCGGTCTATAATATCAAAGAAATCTGCTTTTACTATCTAACAAGTAATAATAAAGGCAACGAAGCGGTCTTAAATAGAGGATAATGATTTTGTTAATGAACTTAGAATAAAATTCCTTTCAAATCGTTTTATTAATATTATCATTTTGCAGACAGTCAATTAAATCGGCATTAGCGGGCAAAGCGTTTTACAAAAGTGAAGAAATACCAATACCTAAAATACAAGAAATCGCAATACAACCAACATCGAAAGAGAGCAAAGAGCAACCCACAGAGAGTATTTTAATAAATAGTCAAGTTGAAAATAATGGGGAAGAGGTAACTCCTAGTGAAAATAATAACATTAAAGTTGAAGAAACCGGAAGAAAAAGACGCGGCCGACCAATTAAAGCAGGGCCCTCTAAGAACCCACCTAAACGGCCCAAAATTGATGATTTCTATATTGGAAAACTATCCAATTTTGTACACTACAAACGTAAAGGGGACTCGGAGACTGATTTTGATTCTGAATCTGGTGTTTTGTACTAAAATATAAACACGAAATTTTTTAAAATTTTGTTTATTGGTATTTTAATTAGCATTTGGTTATAAAATGATATTGGTAATATGTAGTTATTTAATTTTTGGAAACATGTTAGACTAGATCTAATCGTACTTAATATTATAAACGCGAAGGTTTGTTAGTATGAAAGAAAGAAAGAAAGAAAGAAAGAAACATATTTATTTGTAACAAGCAACATTACAAAATTATTCCAGAACACAATTAATTTAAATTTAAATATGCTCGTTACAAAAACGACCCCTACTCAGCATAAGCTGGTAAAAACCAGCGCTGATCTTCCGTAGGGCCGTTTTGTGATGTCACGGGCGCCAAAGGCATAAACATTGTATATTGTACCCCGTTAAACCCAGGATGACAATCCTGACAGGTCACGCTCATGATATTTTGGTACATCTATGTATATTATTTGTACTATCTATTCAAAGTTCTAGGTGAACTATCGATAATCGAAGTAGTACATTAACGATTGTACACTTCCCTCGTCCTTAGTGTGATCTGTCATCTGTCAAAACTATCACCCAAAATCAACAAGGTATTATAGTAAATTTAGAAAACTAAAACTAAAGCTAAAGAGCAAAGAGCATAATGATACTACGAAAACTAGAGAGCATCAGGAATTCCCCTTCGCAAAACATGCACTGCGTAGACATCCAGATCGCAAAGGCCAAAGGAGTACAACTAATAGGTAAGTAAATGAATTTGAGTACTAACTATTAAAGCCAATAAATAAATAAATAAACATTTCCGACGTGCAATAGTACACGAGAAGTATGTGTGTGGAATATAATAATACATAGTAATAAAATTAATTGTAAGGTGCAGATTTAAATATATTTTATCATAAAATTTGACGTTTTCATATGGCACTAGTGTCGTGTCTCAATTGTTCCTGAGCTAATTGATGGTTTAGAATAAATTTTTTTAATGTTAACCTAAAACTGTGAACACATTATATAGTATGGATGTATGGATGTCTGGATGTCTGGATGTATATCTGTATGGATGTTTGTTACTCTTTCACGCAAAAACTACTGAACGGATTTCGATGAAATTTGGCACACGGGTAGCTTATGTCCTGGATTAACACATAGGCTACTTTTTATCCCGGGAAAATATAAAGCAGGACTATTATCCCGGGAAAACTCATTCACGCCGGCGGAGCCACGGGCAAAGGCTAGTATCTAATAAAAAGTGGATTTGAATTTACTATACAAAATACTTATACTTCTAATCCAAGTACGTAACGATAACTTATGAAACTAAACGTAGTTTTAAAGGGCATTTCGACTACTCTGAGCATATTATAAATTTCGATATAATTTGTACTATTGAACAAAGTTTCTGCATCTTGCATTCGCATATCTATACAACTATGTATCATCTATAGAGCGAAAAGGTTTTTCCTGACGTCTCGAATTGTTTTTAACAATCGCATCGCGACTTCGCTTTCGTTTATCAGGTCGAGTTGATATCGTTTATGTTACTGTATCTTTGAGCGGCACTATCGTATTCCAGCAATCTCTTAGCGGATCGTATCATATCGGAAATTGAATTTCCGATTGGCTCTGGGTGCAAGTTTGCCCGTAATGGATGGGCCCGCGGTCCCTGTTTCACCAACTTCATGAAAATGATAGATAGAAATACTTGAAACTCGTATTTCAAAGTTCCCGATGTGGAAATTGAGGGATATTGATGTAGTCCCTTCTTTTGCTTTTTGTTTATTGCCTTTCGGAGGATAAATAGTGTTTGTTTCGACGTACAATTGTTCGTTTTTACGTTTTCGGTTTGCTTTATGTGTGTAACTGGTATGTTATGGGATTCATTTGGAATTTAAATTAGCGTATCGTTAGATTTGAGATTTTGTGAATCAAAATGTTTGGTAAATAGCCAGAGTTTTCAATAAAACACGAAGAAATATCAATGGTATTTTGTTTGTTTAGATATCATTAATATTCAAAATTTTATCCCATATCTTCCTCAAGTATTTACATGAATAGTAGTGGACTTTTCAATAATTTCATAACTCCCCATCATGATAAACTATTAAACCACAATTCTCCGATAACTCGAACTTGTTTTCTTGGCGACTCTTCCAAATTGAAGCGTGTCACGTACGTTTTTGTACATTTGACAGCTAATGTAATATGTACGGAGATAAATTGGGTCCGAACACACCGAATGACGGATAACGATATTTATGGTGATGGGCTCCGAGTAAAAGCAATTTTGTCTGTTGGTTTACATTTGCATTTGTTTATTTCGTTACATATTTATAAAGCGGAACGGGTGCTGGCCAGATTTGTTGTGTTGCAAAGGAATAAGTGGGTTGCCTGATGATCAGCAACTCCTGTCTCCCAGGCATTTTCAATATCTGGGAAATCGTCGATGCTAATCTTTATAAGAATGCCTCTTTCCTTGGAGGTCCTTAATCTGGTTCCACAAGATCGTTACACTACTAAGTTCATTAAATCATACGGCTATATTATTTCTTGTAGTCAACGTATATTTTTACTATCTGCGTTTTCAAATATTATTTCTGTTCAGTCTTGCAAATTTATACAAAAATGTTTTCCTTGAATCCAATCGGTTGACATATCTAGTCATGTTTATAAAATCAGTATTAACATACGGCAGTATCGCACGCGTATTCAAATATCACAGTGCGTCTTTTCCCGTGAGAAATCGCAGATTTCAGCCAGACCTATCGACACGATTACTTTATTTGACACTTTTTGGCAATGTTATTACTTATTAAAACGTATTATAAGCTTTTTCCAACCTTTACGCCGAGGTGTATGCACAGGCATAACAAGTATTTTTACTAAGACATTTTTTTTTCTTTTTATTGCATTGAATGTCGAGACGAGCATGCCGTTCGCCTGATGGTAAGCGATACGTCACATTATATCCAGTAGTTACACTGGCTACAATGACCTTCAAACCGAAACACAATAGTGCATGCACACTGCTGCTTGGCGGTAGAAATAGACATTGCGGTGGTACCCACCCAGACGGACTCTTACATATGAGAGACCTACCACCTACATGTTATGCCCCGCTTTTATCTTTGAAAGATGATTAAGACTTAACCACTGCATCTACAGTTCTCGGATGTCTCCGTCCCATGATGTGTTACGTGACATGTCTTGCCATGCCGAACGAAGATTGCTTTCTCGGAGAACTCAGTAGTATTATATCGAAATATTTCAAGGATTGAAATCGTAACGAGTCATAGACCAAGTATCTGTCTCTAGACCAACGCCAACGATTTGATGATATTACGTAGTCCATTATTTAGCAAGTAATTAAACGCTTAAAGACAAAGTTTTCCAAACAATTCAATTTTATTAACTTATCAGAGAAACACTTGACTTTAAAGACCTTGGTATCTTAATCTTCTCTTAAAAATAACTGTAAACTGCAACTGAATATCTAAGTTTCCTTAGCCCACATTTCTTATCTGCCGGTGAAACGCGTGATATTAGAAGGCCGGCAAGTGCGGAGTTCTCATCACGGCTCGCTGCCGGACACTTTATGCTAATTAGTTTTGCTTTTACTCCTTGGAATTCAGCTAGAAAATGAGTTGGCCCAACTTGGGTAATGACTTCCAGCCTGTTCCCAAGGTTTTAAGATGTTTTTGGACGGCCGCTAAGTTACGTAATTACTGGCTGTGGATAAAAATATCACGGAAACTTTATATAGCAACGATTTCGCAAATTATTCAATAGCACTGCTATTATTTTGGTAGCAGTTATTTTTGAGTTTTATGGTCTTGCTTAACGATGTATGTAGTGCAACAAGAAAACTTAATTTTCGTTTAATTTATTATTCAAGAAATGCTTCATATTTTTTCTTGTAATGACTACGTTCCCATACGATTTATGTATAACTGAATTTCATGCGATTTGAATCATTAAAATCGTATAATTTTCAGTCCCAATCATCACTCATCCAATTTATACGTTTCAATTCATTGCCTCGGTGGCGTACTTCAATTCAGAATTCAGTATCCGCCCGGAGTTTGGAATTTGTGCCCGATATGGCGATATTTATATCCCCGTAAAATTTAAAATTTATATCCCCTATCACATCATGGGACGGAATACGCAAGGCGAAAAGTGGGTGCACTTAGTTGCGCCTCTGCCTACCCCTTCGGGGATAAAAAGGCGTGATTGTGTATGTGTGTCAATTCATTCCAGCACTACCCAGTTTCCTCAGTTTTTACCCTCGAGCCCGAACTTTCCACTAATTAACAGATCCCACTTTTCCAACTTCATTCCAGACCGTATCATTGCTAGAAGTGAAAGCGAAACGACCGTACTGTGCATAGTGCAAATTAACTTCACGTACACGGTCCCTAATCATGAACTATGGCCCCAATGTACCTTAATCTACGGAACCCCAACTTAAAGTTTGAATTGCATCGACCCAATTCCACTAGTCTTCGAAATGGACAATGCATGTAAATTGCTACTTTTATGTGTCGATGTCCTCGTTAAGGTTATGTTTAAAAATGTTGATAGAATTAGTTAAATTACCTTGCGAGTAGATTCTTGCATCTCCATGTATTTAGAATTTGCGCTTTTTACTACAAATACAATTATTTTTAAGGTCATTTATAGTATTAAGTGAATCATCATCATCATCAGCCACACGACGTCCACTGCTGAACATAGGCCTCCCCCATAGATTTCCAGACGGACCTGTCAAAAGCGGCCTGCATCCAGCGTGTTCCTGTGTTAAGTGAATGTCATCGTTAAATTAATTTAAATTTTTACCTACTAAATGTAATACTCGATATACAGGTAAACTTGCCAAAAATCTCTCGTCTCTTACCTAAATCCGAAAACTAAATTTAAACTCGCAAACTAAAACACATTTGCAAATTCCAAGTACAACATGAAAAGTTTTATACAAGTCCTTGGTACCAAGTTACCAACTTGCAAAGTACCCTCATATTTACCTTGGATCGATGGCTCGCTTTATTAATAATGAATTAATTAATGCATTGAGCCAAGTTCCTAGACAGTGGGGACTAGGAAGCGCTGAGCTCCCCCCTCTCCCCTTGGATGTGTGTAGTTTTACGATGAGACTCAGATTTCGTGTAATTGAGTAATGTTTAACGAGTTTTTGTATCGGCTCTTGTTTTGTTATTTGCTCAATTATAGGATTTAGTTGATTAGGGAAAAGGTATATAGAATTTTGAACCATCGTCGTATTGAAATAAAAGCGAGTTACTAAAACAAAATAATTGTTCTAAATTGATTATAAGCAATTATCAAAACAAGAAATAGTACGAACTTTCCGAAGTAAAATAGGTAAAGTTAAACAAAGTTTGTGATTAAATAACTTTTGCTATACAAGTAGTAACAAACGTGATTTTTATTACACTTCGCCTTGTAGTTTTCCCATTATTTATGGAATCATGTTACTTCGGTGCGTGGATATGAGATCCGTCCTCAGCTTCTGAAATAGAATACGGTTCAGAAACACATTGATAAGGGCGTCATATCTATTCGCTTGTCGCCAAACTGCATATTGCGTCTATATAACACACAATAAGGATTTACAAGGCTGAGAAGCCATCTGTAACCCCATCAAACGTCAAATGGGGCGCCCAGCCGATGCCATATAAAAACAGAAATATTTCACCCCCAAAAGCCAGCCGTCCTTATGTCAACGACGTAATCAGTTATTATGGACAACCCTAAAATATTCCATCATGCCAAATAAAGGCTATTTACCCAATATTGCCGTATGGCCTTTTTCACGGTATGAAAAATTGTTTACGGGCGTAGCGACACGTTCGCGTGTAGTCCTGTAGTAAAAAACCCTAATTTCCTGCGCCCTTTCATTTATAACCCGGCAATCTGGAGGCTCCGTAGCTTATTTATAGGGGTCCCGGGCGTTTGATGGGTGCCAGTCAGAATGCGTAATGATAAAGGTTGTAAAAATTTGCACAGTCACGCGATTGACGTGGTCAGGTGCGACTTTTTGTCGCAAGCAGTTTGTCATTATTATGCTAGCCGCTAAAAAATATATTGAAACAGAAAGGGCTTAAACTCTATTATAAAGTTAAACTACAGGCATTTTTTTAAAGAAATAACACTTTTAATGCCGGCTAGCCGTCAATAACAATAAAAACAATGATCCTTTTTCTTTTATGTTCCAAAACAAAAACAATTGAGATTCTAAATTCAAAAGCTCCATCCCACTAGCATTCGCCGAGCTGTAAGAAGGCTTGGCTCGGCTGCAAGAAGGCTTGGCTGTGGTACAGAGGAGAGAAATGGCTGGTCATGACTGGCTAGCTGGCTTAGCGTTGGCAGTGCCTTGGCTGGATGGCTTAGCGTTGGCATCGCCTAGGCTGGCTGACTTAGAGTTGGCATCGCCTTGGCTGGCTGACTTAGCGTTGGCATCGCCTTGGCTGGCTGGCTTAGCATTGGCATCGCCTTGACTGGCTGGCTTAGCGTTGACATGGCCTTGGCTGGCTGGCATATAATTGGCTGTATGTAACAATATCCTTCCTGCGTTTCCTTTGAACTTATTTATACGTTTTTCCTAATCTAGAGTACACATGTAATATTAACCCAATCTATGGACTATAAAATGTTGGTATCATAAATTAAGATTGTATCAAATTATGTCTTGAGGATGTACTATATTTCTCGCTCGGCTTTTTGTATTTAAGTCCATACAATATTTACATAACATACATAATATGCATCATAATTTTGCCCTCAAGTCGCTCGTCTGCCACGCCACACACTACTGCATTTCCATGTAGAGCAAGTTTAGGAGTGACAGTTCGGATGTCGGCGATCTCTACGATATGTTATCATATTGTTCCCCTGCCCTACAATGGAACAGCCCTTATCTGACTATTGGCCCAAATCTTATATGTAGTGTGGTTTTATGTGGGGTTTCAAGAGATGTAGTGATAGGTCATGTTATGCTATTGGTAGACTTTTTATAGAAAGACAGGGAAAAGTGTCATTTGATGGTAATGATTCAAATGCTAGATGAATTGAAGTGGCAAAATAATCGGTAGGTTTGAAGGATGATTGTTTTTTTCCACCGGACTGGGAATAGGTTTAGTACTTAGTCCAGACTGTATTTAAAAAGGTGTTAATTGTTATGTAATTTTTAAGGTTGTTATAAAGATCATTGAGTCCTTAGTATGACTACTAGGCTCCTTGTGAGAACATTTTCGATACAGTTCTATTTTAAAAATTCTGGAAGCATTTGCAATTTTTATGGCACAATACAATATTAGCCATAAAATAAGCCAGATTTTTACTCTGTAATTTTGTAATTAAATGAATAATACGACTTTATCATAATCTACACTAATATTATGAAGAGGAAAAATTTGTATTTTTGTATGTAACGAATAAACTCCAAAACTACTGGACCGATTTTGAAAATTCTTTCACCAATATAAAGCTACGTTATCAGCGAGTACCACTACTTTTCATCCCGGGAAAAGATAAAGTGGGACTTTTATCTCGAAAAAACTCATTCACGCGGGCGGAGTAGCAAGCAAAAGTCTAGTATAGAATAATTTTCAAAACACTTCCTTTATACCTTAATAATTTCCTAAAACAAAGTACCAGAGGCGCCTTTCGGCAATAAATTCCGAAACCCATTCCTCACTAGTCCTAATCTGCAGTATTTACTTTTTTCCCGGCTTTCCTTGTTATATTAAGTGGGACCTTCGCGAAATCCCGCCAAATTACTCGCAGACACAGAAAGGGGGCTCCTTTTAAGCTGGATTTTAATTATTTTCAGCAGAGATTTAGAGATTACAACGGAAGGGTTCTTAAGGATATTTAATTCTTTCGTGATAAAATGTCACAGCGTTTTTGGGTGTAAAATACTAGCTGTGTTTACTTAAGTGGGTCATTTAAAACCGGAATCAATTTACAATAAAATTATGCTGTTCAGTGCTAATTTTATTACACGCTTTATATTAGCTTCACTTGTATGTTTGTAACTCTCCGACTCCGACTCCTTTGGGCGCGATTTTGTCCCACTTTAAACGGTCAGATTTTATTCAAACTTTGTAGATTTGTCGAGGACCGATGGCAATGCACTAATTTGATAAGATTATGCCATTATTAAATTTGCAAAATGAGATTTTTGACAATTTTTTTTAGTGACATCTGTTGGACCATAGTGGAACAGAACTAAAAAATTAACAATAAATAATAGTTTAAAACAACTAAAAAACACGCTTTATAGAAAATCCAACTAAAAAATAGAAAATAAATTTGAATTAAGAATAGTGTAAATAAGAAATAAATGTATTTTATTGGACAAAAAAAAAAAAAAAAAAAACAAACATCTGGGTGCTTTTAATACTGTAATGGGCGGACTTACAATTCTTCCGGTTATGAAGGTGTTTGTAAGCTGCTCAACATAGAACACCTCATTCCTGTAGTCTATGGTTATCACATACTATCAGATAGCCCCCTTGCTTCTTTGCCTGTCTTCTGTTTAACGAAAAAAATATTCTAACTTAAACACAAGTTTTAACTGCACAAGGCTTACCTACATATGTTTGCTATTTTACATAATAATGCCAAGATACGGAAGCCCATACCAACAATAACCACTGTCGCATGGGAGTGATAGGCAATGTTGTCAACGTGAAGGGCAGACGTGACCTGATAAGGCGTGACGTACGCACACGCGCCGTTGTTTGAGATAACGTCATTGCTACCCTTAAGGATTTGGGTCTTTTCATTCTTTCAGTAGACTGCCTTTGTGGTAGTGCTTTGCGTGCATGGTACGACATCGCTCTGTCCTGGGTTTCCAACCTGAGTACGGCAAACTGATATCGGGTTTTTCTGTTCAATATTATTCCGGAATCTGGTATTTGGGCCTGATATGCAGATAGGCTCGCCCTCTATCACATGGGACGGGACACATCGGCAAAGTCCTGGTTGTACCTCTGCCTATCACTTCGGGGACAAAGGCGTGATATGTATTTGTATTCATCATTATGTTACTAATACATTTTAATTTTAAGGTTCTTCGA
Source organism: Sphinx pinastri (assembly GCA_947568825.1). Taxonomy (NCBI): domain Eukaryota; kingdom Metazoa; phylum Arthropoda; class Insecta; order Lepidoptera; family Sphingidae; genus Sphinx; species Sphinx pinastri. The sequence continues at coordinate 4,627,791 of OX387630.1, read as the reverse complement.
TCCTGAATCAAGATATCAAGGTTCTGAGTAACTTACTGGCCTCTTAGAGTCAAAAGCTATGTATCCCGAAGCAAGAAATATTTTTGTGTTCAAACGGTACTGTGGTCAGATTTTTGAAATCTGCCAAATATAAGAGCAGTTAAAAGTCGTCATTTCTTAGCGCATTATTACACAAAACTCCCGGTCAACAATGTACATTGCTAAAATATAATAAAAAATCTACATGTAGGTACATACTTATTTACCAATATTTCAAATGAAACTACTTTTGTATTTTACTGTCACACAAACCAACTTATTTATACATCGATTCTATAAATTATTAAAGATAAATGTTTCAACACTTAGAGCACAGCGAAGCAAACATTTGTTCAAAGCGGTAACTTTTTGTTGAAGTTACAACAAAGTCGATTAATTTCTTGTTAGTTTAATAACTTTATGTCTTACTACTTAACTGGCTACTTAATTTTCTTAGTTATAGTTGCTAATATTTACGGTGCACTTACAGAGTGAGTGACTTTCAATAGTGCATATTTTGACTTATAGATTAACTGGTTTATGTTTTGCCGCCACTGCGATGTTTAGGTCAAGAGCAGTAGCTCAATGCTTAAGCCTGATTTTGGGTGCACTCAATTATAAATTTACTTTAGACAACATAGAGGACAGAAGTTTATTGTCCAGGGAATTAGTATGCTTCTTAGCAGGTATTAATTAGTTCTCAAAAGGACACGTCCAAAATTCTAACCAAGATTTTTTATTATATATTTGAATAGTACTCCCAAAACCTAGGCCTTTGGAATAAAGCGTATAATTTTAAAGTCTTCCGATTTGTAGATTTATTTAACTTTATTTTGCTTAATAACTACATTTAAAATTAACGTTTTTAAATAGGTTAGTTATAAATGAAGGGGCCTAAAAATATTTTTTTAATGGATCCAAGATCATATTTTTGCCTCTTTAATATCCGTAGTTTGAGCCTGGTTAGATTTTGAGGCCCAGCACCCATACGAAAAGCGGACTACTCATTTGAAATCGAAATCAATAAAATAAAGTAAAAATTACGATTTATTCTCTTTTGATTATTTTTAAGAATAATACATCCATTTACGCATGCTCTCGCCTTTTATCCCCGAAGGGGTAGGCAGAGGCGCAACTAGTGCACCCACTTTTCGCCAAGCGTATTCCGTCCCATGATGTGATAGGGGGCGAGCCTATCGCCATATCGGGCACAAATTCCAGACTCCGGGCTGATACTGAATAGAAAAATCCAATATCACTTTGCCCGACCCGGGGATCGAACCCGAGACCTCAGCCTTGCAGTCGTACCGTAATATACCGTATACGCCACCGAGGCAGTCAGTCATATCCATTTAATAACCTTTAATATTGTAAAGTCACTTCTATAAATCATTAATGCTCGAAAACTAAGCAGACTATCAATTAATTTTCGTTATCTATCACAATCGAGTCGAGAAATTCTTAGTAAAACGAATGAAGCGAAAACAGAATAAGAGAAAAGCAATTATTAAAACGATCATGATATCTGGATGCTCATGAGCTTCGAACGCTATTTAAGCAGATGTCGTTTTAGTTTTTTAGAGACAATCCAGAGTATTTCAGTACTCTGTCTCGGTAGACTATGTTCTTCATAATGCATTTCATGCTTTATTTACGTGAAAATTAAATAGTTTATTAATTTATAGTTGTTATCAACAAAATAATTTGGTAAAATCAAATACAGTAGGATTTGTCACTTTGCTGATGTTATTTGTTAACTCAGTCACTTCCCCACTCTACGTCTCTTGCTGTCTTAAGTCTCTGACAAAAATGGCCATGATGTCGCTCATGTCTGACACACACCGGTAACTTACAAATAAATCATGCTTTAAGATATAAGTCACAAGTACCAAAACTTACTGTATAGACACTGCGCTTTAAAACCTGTTACTAGAACAAAAAGAAGAAACGTATATTGGGAAGATGACGGTGGTATTGTCTAGTTTTCATTAATTTCACTTGTTCCAAACCCAAGAGCTGTCGCCAGATTTTGGCTTTAAAAATCTAGCACTAAGGTCTATTTTTGGACGTTTATTTTCAGTCCCTGCGTGCTCACTCTCCATTGTTAGAAAATAAATAGGTGAGTACAAGAGCGTTACAATCAAACCGTCGGACTGAGGGTTATCGTAAAGACGCCGAATGAGGAGGCCGATTATCTAAGTGCTCCTAGTGAATAATGTACACCACTACTGTTGTTTCGAGTTTGTTAACTATATACGGTGATTTGTCTCATTTCTCTTAATTTTAGCGTACTGATGTCATTGTTACATCAGTTGAGGAGCACGGAATTTAGATAATTTAGTACGTTTTTCGCGATTGATTGGAAAAACGATTGGCATCACACACACACACACACACACACACTCACGCCCGTTATCCCCGAAGGGGTAGGCAGAGATGCAACTAGTGCACCCACTTTTCGAGGGGCGAGCCTTTCGCCATATCGGGCACAAATTTCATACTCCGGGCTGATACTGAATAGAAAAACCCAATATCACTTTGCCCGACCCGGGGATCGAACGCGAGACCTCAGCATTGCAATCGTACCGTATTAGAACTATGGCACCGAGGCAGTCTTGGCGTCATTTTTTGAAAATGGCGCTTACATAATCATACAATATTAGTACCTATTACACAGTATCGTAAAACTCACTTAATGCGAGTGACAATTGGTGAGTTTTGAGCCAACAGTAGGTTCACCTAGTAATGGCTGGTTGCGTCTAGTTTAGTAGACGTCTCAGATAAGGTTTGTGATAACTGAAGTGTTGCCAAATGAACTGAATTTTAGTATATCTCACTAACTGAAAGCTTTATGTGTCGTAAAATCGAAGTAAATAGTTTCTTCGGAGATAGCGCCGTCTAGTGGAGTCAAGTGTCTTTGATTAATGATTTAATGGAATTGTGTATTTATATGTGAGCTATTTGGAATGCTTTTTGTATTTTTTGGTAACATTTTCGTGGAGACTTTTGCAATGTATGGTTTTGCAGTAGTGTCTTCAATGCTATTTAAAGAGGCCTGTAGTTTAGTTGGTTGCCAATCAATTTTTTCCCAGTTTTTTGTGGTCAAATCCTAATTAAGGAACAACTATTTATCGTGGCTTAAGTGGTTCTAATAATGCTTAGCCAGTAGTAAACATGCGGCACATATTTTAATATACAAATGGCAGAATTAGGCGACGCAGGGATATATTTTTTATGAAGTATATTTTTAATATATAATGATTTTTAACCGACGAATAAAAAAACAGAAGAAGGTTCTAAAGTTGACGTGTATTTTTTTTGTACGACAACGCATATCTTTTTACAGAGTAGCCCGATTTTAATAATTATTTTTTTATTGAATAGGGTATACCCCGAAATTGGTCCCATGTAAATTTGAAAAAAAAATCTACCCTAAGGGTGGGAAGAAAGGAGTGATTTATTGTTTACTCACAGATTTTAATGTTGAGTTGTGTATCGCCATATCGGGCACAAATTCCAAACTCCAGGCTGATACTGATTAGAAAAACCCAATATCAATCTGCCCGACCCGGGGATCTAACCTGAGGCCTCAGCATTGCAGTCGTACCGTACCTTGCTTTATTGCGATAGCATTGTTCAGCACGTGGTACAGTTTCCAGTGTATCAGCGTGGAAATCGCAATCAGTTCAGAGACCCGTGCGTGCAGACCACGTGCCAATACAACGTTGCAACGCGACGCCACTGGCTTGTATAGTGTGTTAGGTACTCGAGTGTAGGGGAGGGGACTATTCCAAGATATTTTATATTATTAAATTTTTTGTCATATTTCGTATATTTCTTTTGGTAAATATTATAATCTGTCAATTCAAATAGTATTGGCTTATTAAAATCATATTCTTTGTAGACATGAGGCATTTGAGGCAAAAAGATCAAAATTCGATTTTCGGTCTTTGTCGATTCGAATACATGTTTAGGCATCTTGCCCCACTCCTACTCTAGTGAAATTTGGAAAACTAATTGTTCATATCATGAATGCAGGCAGTTTTTAAAATGAGTTGTAGAAAAAAATCACCAGTGGAATTTGTATTCCAGTGCACTTTAAAGTTTGGGTCAAAATTATGAAGTTCTTTAATTTTCGTAAAGATTATTGTTTATTTCTAAATTTATATTTATGACTAGCTGTTGCCCGCGGCTCCGCCCGCGTGAATGAGTTTTCCCGGGATAAAAGTCCCGCTTTATATTTCCCGGGAAAAAAAGTAGCCTTATTTACTCGTTATTACATCAGCTACCTGCCAATAAAAGTCCCGTCAAAATCGGTCCAGCCATTTCAGAGATTAGCCGGAACAAACAGACAGACAAAAATTGTAAAAAATGTTATTTTGGTGTATGTACCGTATATATATTCAAATACATGTAGTAAAAAACGGTTATTTCAATATTACAAACAGACACTCCAATTTTATTTATATGTATAGATAATAAGCCCCGATAACCATCACCATGCAAATAAATATGGGAAAATTTATCATCAGAAACATCTTTTAAATTATATAAATGGACAGTCCCCCCAAGGGTCAAATCCTACTCTGAATACGCCCGTGCTGTCGAGTTCACAGCTGAGCGGCGCACGTGATGGCACCGACCAATTGGCGACGTTTTTATTGAATCGTCCTTACGACATCGGCACAATTCGCGTTTAGTTTCGTGATGTGATGATATAAGTGTTGTTTTATTTCGTGTTGTTCATATTTAGACTGAAACCGGCTAAAATGTCCATGGTTAGTGAGTTAAATAAAATATATCTTTTAAAATTGCATGTTGAGGTTTAACCAGCAATAGTTAAGGTAAAATATCGATTTTTAAATTATTGCTGTTGCATGTTGGTGCACTTAGGTGTGAAATAGTAATTTTAATCGTTATTGCAATGCACTTTCTTTTATATCAGGTCCACTTCTCCTTACCTAGCCCTATTCCTGTCTCCAATTTCCGTGTCCTCTGTACCTATCAGCCCGTGCTGGTTGTCAATTATTTAATGTAGGCACTTTTAATTATTTAATTGGTATATGTACCTTTGTTATTCGTCTATACCTTGTCATGACTTGTCATAAGTGCTTTTTAATAAGCCTATTTGATCAATAAATGATTTTATTTTTAATGTTTATTGAGTGCAAAGTGTTATGATTGAGGATCATTGTACCTACTACCTACCTTCAGCTTATACTGTTGTAATTTTCTAATTATGTAGTATAGTTTTATTCCTAGATCTGTGACGCCTGATGTTAGTACTTTTTAACTGACTTCCCAAAAAGGAGTAGGTTCTCAATTCGTGTGTTTGTATTTTTGAAGAAATGTAGATCTATTCTTTTGAATGGCCAGTAAATTAAAATTTCTTTAAAACTAAATAACTTTTCCATTTAAGTTGCTGATGATTTTAAGTGATTTGGTGCTTAGAATGTGTATAAAAGTAGTGAGGTATCCGGAGCGAGAAGTGTAGTAAAATGTAAGTGGTTTTAAACTTAGATTGCGCGGGAAATGACTACCATAAGTTTGGAAGGCGCTCGTTTCCGTAGCGTTTAACTTATATACATATTTGACTGTATCAACATTTCCAATGTTTTGTATTATTTTGAAATGTCTACACATTTTTGGTGTAAAATTTGATTGATTTTTTTATCCCTTTTAATTTTACGTAAGTTGTTTAACATAAAGACATTGGACTATCACCGGAATTACATTTAATATTATAATTATCAGTTGAATACGAAATTGTTTTTAAATATAAAAATCAAAGTGATGTATCGCCTGTGAAGTTCTTCGAAGTTTGCAATTATCTGTAGCTTCTGTCATTAAAGAACTTTCTATAGGCCTCTATGAGTTAACTGTATGGCAAATATAATTAAAATACAGTCTTTAAAGGTTTACATTATATATTTTTTAAATGGCTTTGAATGACGAGACGAGCATGCCGTTCGCCTGATGGTAAGCGATACGACCACCCATAAACAGTAGCAACACCATACAGCACCTTGAGTTACAAAGTACTGTGTGGCATTCCACTGCGCTCGTCATCGTGAGACATAAGATGTTAAGTCTCACTATGTCCAGTAGTTACACTGGCTACAATGTCCTTCAAAACGAAACACAACAGTGCATGCGCACTGCTGCTTGGCGGTAGTAATGGACATTTCGGTGGTACCCAGACGGACTCTTACATATGAGAGACCCACCACCAGTATTATTTTGACTTTATTTATACTACTTTACTTATTTGATTACCTTTGAGTATATAGCAAACTACAGCAATTATGAAATATCCTATAAAATTGAAATATTCAAACAAAAATTAGCCGAAGTCTCAAGGTTTCACATTTTCTTTGACATTCTAGAGTCAAAGCCGTAGGCAAAGGACAAACGAAACTAATGAAATTGGATGGTTCTCACCGATGTGACAAGCTCTCAAGCTGACGAGCTCTTGATTAAAGCCATTCATCTGACGGCTGATGACTGACGCCGAATGAAACGCGCAGAAACATCTGACACCGAATAGGCGTCGACGTTCGAGTATCAAACGTATTATAAAATATAACCAGAGTATATACAGAGTTATATCGTTTGTATTGGTGTAACTGGAAGGGAGAGGGGGAATTACGTTAATTACTCAACACAATATTATCATTATATATTTTTAACCTTACCTTACCTTATTCCGATTTGTTATCTGAAGTAACAGAAGTAGAAAATAAACTAACATATACATCAAAAAATATTTTTAGGGTCCCATGAGAGGCCTTAATCATTTCTTTGATAGACATAAAGTCTTAAAGCTTTGACATTTCCACAAAATACGTCTTAATAACTAATTCATGGACCATATTTACTTAAAATATATCTTTGCACAAACATCTTTGGACGTCGGCCATTTGTCCCTTTCGTAGGAAGGTATTAACTTCGCGTAAAGGTTTGTGTAATAGTCTAGGGGGACATTAGTGACCCCGCTGGGCCTTTAAGGACCTCCGATTCGCCCCCGGAGGGCTTCCGCTGGGGTCACAAGTATTCGGCCTCTTAAATTGCCGTTTATAATTGATTTCTTAAGATGTGATAATGGAAATGGGGTGTCAATGTTTCGATTTTTTGGAGGTAAAGTGTAGTTAATGATTTATAACTAGACTTCTGCTCGCGGCTCCGCCCGCGTGAATGAGTTTTTCCGGGATAAAAGTCATTCTTTATATTTCCCCGGGATAAAAAGTAGCCTATGTTACTCGCTGATAATGCAGCTTTATATTGGTGAAAGAATTTTTCAAATCGGTCCAGTAGTTTCGGAGCCTATTCAATGCAAACAAATAAACAAACAATCAAATCTTTCCTCTTTATAATATTAGTATAGATAAGAAAGTAAATGATGTACTGGTGTTAAATTAGTTGATATATATTGAACCCGTCTGGATACTAACAATTGTACACTCGGCGAAAAGGTCGCTATGGCTCGTTCCGTGTCGCGTTCAGAGCTCAGTTGATAACTCAATAAAGCGGGACCACTCCCGGGAACGTCAAAAAATGCAATATTTCTTGTTAGTCAACGACAATACTGCCATGTATTTCAATGTCGATTCTTTACTTTTCTACTTTCGTCTTTATTAGGATGAAGTTGCAAAATCTCTTGAAATTTTATTACCTAAAGTTAGAAAATCGTTAGTTGCGACATGCGACCATTTTAAAAATCGTTACGATAAATCGGTTATATAATATTACTAAAACTACGTATACTCACGCCTTTTATCCCCGAAGGTGTAGGCAGAGGCGCAACTAATGCACTCACTTTTCGCGGTGTGTATTCCGTCCCATGATGTGATAGGGCCTATCGCCATATCGAGCACAACTCCAGACTCCGAGCTGATACTTACTTTATATTATGAGATGTGTTTTTGTTTTCCGTGTGCAATATTGTACCAATAATAAACTTCTTTCTTTCTTTCTATACTGATTAGAAAAATCCAATATCACTTTGCCCGAGCCGGGGATCGAACCCGAGACCTCAGCATTGCAGTCGTACCGTAATACAACTACGCCACCGAGGCAGTCTAATCATTACGCATTACTAATACTAATCTTGTCTTATGTCCAATATGGGACACCTCCTCAACTGAGAGGGCTAAATCTGAGATAGGAATCCTTTACCTTAAGTGTATAATATTGACCAAATGCATTTGGCACTGTTCTGAATTCCATCTATTTGTAACCTATTACTCTCAATCGAGATAACACGTCGGAATACTATCTAAATCCCCACCCCACCGACAAAATCCTTGTAAACCTTGTACCTATATTACACCATATACTTGCAGATTAAACTATCTCAATCGTCCGATAAATAACCATAAAAACAGTTCCGCGGACAGTTTCGCTGAAGGGTGTTCTCAAAACTTCGATATTGTTCGCAAAATATTCCATATTTACGCTGCCATTTGTTCGATTCACAATTTCTCGATGCAATCCTATCCCGTATAAAGTTTTTATTTCTCGCTTGTGCCCCGAGTTTCTTGGCTATGCGGTACCTAATATACAATTTAAATTGTGTCCCAAACTCATAAATGCGTATACCCGACTTACTTCGACCCTTTAGTTTTTACAACCCTTATGTTTTGGATGTCCTAAATAACTCGCGGGTTATGAGTTTGATGAGCAATTTTCGTTATTTTATAGTTCATTGTGGGATTTTAGTTGGTACCATTTGTATGCTTTTATTTGGATTTTGTATGGAAACGGCTGGATGGGTTTTATGATTGTGAATGGAGATTTTGTTTTCAAATTGTGATTCCATGCGTATAGTATTTTACTTGGTTCATTTTTTATAACCAAGATATAAATATAAAAAGGGCATAACTTATATGAGGCATAATTACATTATGCTTCTAAAAGACAATGAAAATCCATATGTCTGTTCAAGAATGCTTCCATAAAGAATAGTGGAAAGTTGAACAGGATCGATTTATTTGTACTTATTATGGTACTTATACAGAGCTTACCTGTTTCCTGGTATGTGGGGAACTTAATAATTACATTAATAGCAAAACTTCACGAATGATATTCCCGAATAATTAAAATATTGCTCTAGTGTACAGAGGGGACACTGGCTTTCTTGTTCACGTTAGTATTGTGGTCCATGACAGGAGTGAGAGAGAGAATAAAAAGTATCCTAAGATATAGAAAAGTATTGCAACATTTACAATGATTAATGATAAAAATATAAGAGTATAAATAAAAATCATTGTACATAGATACATAAAAAATACAAACACACGAATTGAGTACCTCGTACTTTTTTGGAAGTCGGTTAACAAAAAGGAAATCAATGATTGATAGATCAACCTTCTCTGAAAATGTAGAATGCATTTGAATTTCGAACAAGGTGTGAACATGTTAGATTTTAGCTTAGAAGAGTCTCAGGTTGAGTTTGAACGATTACCAAACTGCAGCACCCAATCTTATCTAGAAACTTTGTAAAACTGGCTTTACACTCAGTAGAAAAAAAAACAAATAGGTGTCAATAATTGACAAAGTACAGCAATCAACAAAGCTCAGCCAGAAACTAGAAATGCCACTACACTAGCCACTGCAGCACGCGAAATTAACCATCAGCTCCTAACACACACCACAACAAAAGGGTTATCCGGGACCTTTGCGTAAAGTTTGTCAACTGCTTCCCAGGGAGCGATAGCTGGAGTTCAGTAATTTTAACTAATGACACTTCGTGAAACGCAGCGCGAAACCCGCTTCACACAATTCCGCGGTACACTTGAAGGATTCCCTCGAACGCTTGAGATATTACACTCCCGACCACACAATGAACAAACTCTTGAACACTTTATGTCAGGCATTAAGTCTTTATGTCTGTTCGCTCGAGCTTACTTTTAATTTCGTGATAATATGTAAATGGATAATTGCTCTGAGCCAAGTGTGAGATTGGAGAAGTTGCTCTTGGTTGTTCTTGCTGGTGCATGAAATTGATCTCGTAAAGGGAGCTTTAAAGTAGTTTCCATTATGTTCTTAATGAAATGACAATTATTATAAACTCTGGCCATACACGAGGAGTTTTAGGCAATCATAACTAATATGCAATAAATATTTCAATTATAATTCACATTGTTAGGTACTGTTCTGTTAATAAAGTTTAAAAAATGAGTTTTGAATTTCACTTGTATCTTATTTGCTTTAAAACTAGTACATAACAGAAACAATAATAATCACTATAGTTTTATGTGATGTGAGCTTTTGCTGGTAAAGAATGTATTCCCAAAAACAATACGATCATAAATCGCGTTCTCCACGCTGGCCTACATGTTTTTTGCAGTGTTCATTATAAAGTAAATGGGTTTCTGGCAGACTTTACAATCCTGTGGGAGCTGGTGTTTTGTTAAAGCCTCGTTACTTAGCAGAATGTAATGCAACGTGAGGCTGGCTTCCCGCCAAAGATTTCGTATTCCACTTACCTACACTTTGTTTGTAAATACTATAGCTTTACTAAAGTGGATTTTAGTATTTCGGCTACGTTTAGTTTTATTATAATTACGTTTTATTATGGGTATATTTCATGAATGTTAGTAATTCCTGTTCGTTTCCAGATAAGGTTAAGTTGTTTAATTTTATTATACTAATAGCATTGTATAATTCATGTAGTATGTAACATTGCTAGAGCACAGGTGTATTATTCGCTTTATAACGTATTCTTTTATCGAGTTATACAATAAAACATCGTTTTAGTTATACAATGTATACGTAATGGCTAAATCTATTTATGATCTACCTCTTTTCAAGATGATTCACTAAATCGTCAGCATTTCTGTCGATTGTCGTGGAGACAGATACAAATCTGCAGCGGCTCAAACCGTCAAATCAAATTGCTGATGAAACTTCATCTGATCCTTTGAAGAAGAAATAACACAATTTGACGTCAAAATTCAATATAAACCATAACTTTAGAAATTAATTCATAGATAACACAATGGGCCTCGTTATTTCATTAGGAGCGACAGTTCAAAGTCCCCAATTTACATGCAAATAAATGTAACAGATTGAGATCTCGGCGAACAGTTTTGCCGCCGCAAATTGTGTTATTCATTTTGCAGTATTCATCGTGCGCTCGTCGGTTCGTTGAATCTGATACATTTTTATGTAATTCTAATTCTCTTTGTTTTCAGATGGATATGGATTTGCCGCTTTTGTGAGTATATTTTTCATTTTGAGTTTGTGTGTGTGTTTGTTTGAATATTTGTTAGTCATGCTCAATACGTCAAGCTTTCCATTAATTAAAGGGATATCTAATAGAGATTACACATCAAACTGGTGTGATAACGAGAATACAGAATGTTTCATATTATGTCTTTTAAATTCAAAATCAATTTTAGTTTAGAACTTTCTTCTGTATGACTAATATATTTTAGGATCAACACCTGGATAATGTCGAACTAAGTACACGGTAATGACAATAACCGACTCAAATTAGCAAATAAATGACCAAAACGCTGATAATTAAGCGTCGTCTGCACAATTTGCGAGGCAGCAGATGCATTGACATTCGCAAATCACGCACGCGATTGTCACAACCCGATTAGAATTATGTTGATCAGCGCTATTTAACGAGTGAGCAAACGGGACGAGTAATAATTGTTTACAGTTGAAAATTGTCCGTGAGTACTGGCGGTGTAATGAAAAATGTCCGAGACTTTGTCTCCGGTCCTTTATGGCCCAAGTTCTGCGGTTGCTAAGACTTAAATTATTTTAAGTGCGGCCATTTCTGCGCGCGCCTTGCGGTTATCGTCTACTCGCTGTGATTAATGCAAACCGACTGGGATTCTAAGGGATTTGCACGGCGTGTTTGCCTCTGTTGATTTGAAACTTACCAAATTCTGGATATTTGGACTGGTATTGTTATCACTTGAAGGGAGATTCGTGGGAATTGTTTTAATTCAATTTTGGTATTTTCATCTCCACGGCCGGAACGGTCGGTGTTGAAAATGTCGTATCATTGATTACATAAGAGAAAAGATTATGTATATGCCTGGGGTGTTATTAATATTTAAGGTAATCTTCAAACTTATAATTATTACTATTAATACGTTTAAAATTTGAGATATTGTACATCTTCCAACACAAAACTGAAACTTCTTTCAAAAGATTCTCGGGAAAATAAGAAAACGACGGACAAAAATAAAACAAATTCTGCTCCGACACACAAGAGAAGAAATTGCCTTTTACTAAAAATCAATCTGTTGGCCAGTCTTTGTAACAGAGTAAGTAATTAAACGGAAGCTATCTCTAGCCGACTGACAATCGAGGGCTGCTCGATAAAATAGGTTTTGTCGAAGGTCTATTATTGAAAATATTAAAAATATTCGAACCGATATATTGGAAAATGTTCATCAAAAAGTTAAAATAAAAGATTGATATTTACGCAATAAATATACAACAAATATTTGAAAAAGATTTTTTGTGACAAATTGAAATATTATTTTGATGTCAGCCGTAAGAATGTTTGTCCTTCGCTTTTATTAAAGGCTCTTTTATTCTCGATTTTACATTGTTTTTGTTGAATATATTTGTATTCGGAAGATTATTTCGTTTTAGTTTCGAATATTGATTTGATTTTACTGATTGTTAAATCTTTTGATCTCATTTTTATGTCAATCATCTTTAGTAATAATTTAATTGTGATCTTAACGCGAATGGCATTTCAAAAATATTGTAATTGAATGCCAAAATCAACTTCTAGAGGACACCATCTTGAATCAACTAATAGACGCAACAGCAAAAGGATTTTCAATCCAACAAACAAAAACGAATGGCTAAAGAAACCGCAGTGTAGAGCCACGGACACCGTTCAACTTTACTAAAAACCGGAGACAAAGTCCCACAGACATCGGGACTTATACAGAAACTTCCCTCGCCGAGAGGATGATAAACGCGTCGCATACAAAGAGGTATAAGTGTATAAATCAGAAAAACTTTCCCGCTGTTAAATGTATGAAGTTGTGGAACAAAACAAAACTAATAATTGTTATTTCGCCACTGTTCGGCAACTTAGTGAATAGTGGTGATTTATTTCAAATGTTTTGTGCGGTATGATCTAGGATTTATTCGCGATGTCTCGATTGCACTAGTTTTAGATGAGTTTGTAGTTTCGTGCATTTTCAAAAAAAGTGGTCAGGAGTTTTATGTCAGTTGTTTTGTCTATGAGAGTTCTTAAATATGCTATTAATGGAGGTTCCATGAATTCGCCACTTGAAGGACGCCGTTTAGTGACCAAATATTGCTTTTTTGTGACAGCAATTGTTGGAAAAAGTACTAGCATCATAATAATGAGAGCTTCAATTCAAGTACCGAAAATATTTTATACCATTGTGGACGTATTCAGTAAAATGTAGTAAACATAAAATGATGTTCTCGAAGTAAATCCGCCGGACTGAATTACTTCCCTCCATTAATTCGAGGCTGTTCAAATTTTACAACCGTCCTAAGTAATTTCGTTTTATCAAAACGCGCATTATATGGCGCCCGTACGAATTGCATGAAATAAAAACATTTAATTTCCCTCTCATTCGAGCGCAGATTTTTACGATTTCATCTTAGACTATTTTTATAGCTACGCCGATAAACGGTACTGGAGTTCATACAAATTTGTAACAACACAAACATTTTATTGCCGTCGTATTTTGCGTAAGGCCCTTGTTTGCATCTGATAGTTGAAAAATTTAATTAAAATACATTTTGAGATAAGCAATGAAACAGAGATTTGGGTCTGAATTATTATGGTTTAAAAACCGTTTGGAATTGAGCTGTCCGGCTCGGTTCTTATCTTTTATTTTCTTTTTTGCTGAATTAACTTCCGTTTATATAAACGTCGGGATTTCGAACAAATGGAAAAAGTGTAATGTGATTTAGTTTTGCATGTTTTAATTAAGAATTTGTGTTTAAAGAATTCAGCGGACGAAAAAATGTGGTAGAATAGTGATTATGGTCCACAAATTGGAATGTATCTACTTTATAAAAAAAGAACGGGTTGCACTCCGGGAGTGCCGGCAGAGGTGAAAACTTGCCAATTTACATTGTGCATTTTTGAATATTTTAGAATGGTTAGGGAATAATTTCGCACGAATTGCTTTATTTATCAGTATAAAAGTACTAGCATTTATGTGGTTAAATACAATATTTATTTATTGCGCTATCGTCATTGATGTAGTATTAAAAAACCCAAGATGCACAGTTTCTTGCAAATAACACATCATAAGTGTCGTCGATAAGTCAAACTAAAATAACCTCCTCCTTTTGGAAGTCGGTTAAAAGAAACAAACAATTACAAATTTTGATTGGATAAACACAAATTCGATCTTACGCCTACCACATAAAGTAGATTTTTAAACGCGAGCACCGCACGTTTAGTCTGGTTTTTGATAAATGTCAGAAATGCAATGGTCATCTCAACCAAAGTAGAATAAATCAAAATTTGAAAAAATAATGTAACGTTCGATTCTTTTGTACTCGTGCCGTGCCAACGCTGAGGAAATAGCTTCTACGCATTGTATTTAAGGTTCATATTAGTAAGGGATGGTTTCTTAATGGCGATAATAAATAAAAATGCACTCGTTTCAAGAATTATAGCTTCTACGCATTGTATTTAAGATTCATATTAGTAAGGGATGGTAAAACCTCCGCATGCATTATCGTCAGAATTCGGTCACGTGATCCTGACGCGAGTACGCGAGTTTAACATTTTATACCCATCCCAAAAAAAGTGCTCAACGCCGCTAAAGAAGTTTTCACTTCAAAAAAATTGGGTGAGGAATCGAAGCAAAAAAATTATTGGTTATTCAAAGAGTGTGAGTATAGTAAGTATAAGTCTTCTGTAAGTCCCGGTTTTGGTACTTGCAACAGGTATTTAATGTTGCCATTTCAGTTACCACTTACGTATTATATACTTGCCCCCTGCTGAGCACGGGTCTCCTCTACAACTGAGAGGGTTTAGGCCTTAGTCCACCACGCTGGCATAGTGCGGGTTGGTAGACTTCACATGCTTTCGATATTTTTATAGAAAATTACGACATACCTGAGGTATGCAGGTTTCCTGACGATGTTTTTCCTTCACGTTTAAAGCGAGCTTTTCACAAAGAAAAATTTAAAATTGCCATTTCACTTATCGTATGTATATTATAAGTGGTAATATATCAAAGTCATTGGTTAGAAAAGATATAATTTCCATACCAAATTTGTCAAATACACGGATTTAGATCCACCGTTTGGTCCGGCATTACTACCGCCATCATACACTACGGAGTTCAACTTACAGTGGTCATCACGAGTAAAGCTAGTCATACACAAACGGAATAACAGTTATTTGGGGGTGCGTTATCATCGTGCTGCTCTTAATTACGACCACATTACTTTTGCCCGATACCCGGTGCATACAGATAAAACGTCGCGGACTTTATGACGCTTTATTTACCAGTAATTATCCGATGCAAAAGGAAGGTTATGATTTTAGTAGTGTATCTATGTATTCATTGAGTTCTTCGTAACTTTTGAACAATTTTTATGCAAACTAGGTGTTGCTCACGGTTTCGCCCGCGTGAAAAGCCTTTCCCGCTACAAAAACCTTTAAAACACAGTAGGTACGACACCAGTGCCATCTATTGAAAGAACCAGATTTAAAATATCTATTATTTCCCATGGGAGCAAATTATCTGGATAAAAAGTAGCCTATGTAATAATTTCGGACATGACCTACCCGTGTGCCAAATTTCATCAAAATCCGTTTAGTTGTCTCTGCGTTTACTTCTAACAAACATCCAAACATTTTCACTAACTTTCACATTTATAATATTAATAAGAAGTAAAGTAATAACATAAGTTGTCCTTCAATGTGAATTGAAGAACAAATCTTCACTGATTTATTTTTAACATATTTCTGATTCAAGTTTCTGTACATGTTTGAACTTACAACATGTTTGGAATTTGGAATTTTGCCCTATAAGCGGCTAGATATCACATGTAGCGACACAGTCCGGTTACTACTGCATCGTTGAAAGTAAGCTTGGTGAAGGATATTTGCTCTTGCTTAGCACAGTAGCGGCCCCACAGAGATCACGAATCGTATCACCTCATTATAAGGTTCAGGTGGTAGAGACGTACTTGAATGATTTTAAGAGTATGGTCCTTCGGATACAATCCCGCAGGCTGTTTGAGAGTTTTACGAGCACATAAATTTTGCCACACGACTTGGCATCAGAATCGTTGCTTCTACTATTTAAAATCAGCAATTACTGGTGGTAGATCTCTTGTGTGCGAGGGACCGTCTGGATAGGTACCGCCGCAATGTTTATTTCTACCGCCAAGCAGCTGTGTGCATGCATGCGGAATACAACAGTATTCCGGTTTGAAGGATATTGTAACCAGCGTAATAACTAGGCATTATGAGACTTAACATCTTATGTCTCAGGGTGACGAGCGCAGTCGAGCGCGACGCAGTAGGTACTTTGTTATTAATAGCTCTTTATAGTGTTGCTCCTGTGTATCGCTTACCATCAAGCAAGCGGCATGGTCATCTCGTCAACCAGAAGCAACAAATAAATGTAAAATAAGGTTACGCGTACGATTCATGTGTGAGAGGTAAGGCCATTGAGCATGACGGAGAGCAACTGTAGCGTCTCAGCGCGACACGGCGACACGCGCAGACAGCAAAGAAATTGTGATAAGCTCAGACACGCCCCGTCGCGGGCAACATCCATCTTTGTCTCTAAATCCTTATCTGGGACGCACGACAGACGCCCTGCATCGCCTTTGCTTCCTGAAAAAATGAGGAAACTGTGTTATTTTGGTAGTAGGTATGGAATGGGTAGCAGGCGCTTACCATCAGGCGATCATGCTCGTCTCGTCATTAATTTAGGATAAAAAAAATAATTCAGTTTAATCTTAAGCCCATAATTGATTCAACTATTTGCCAAAATTATGTTCTTTCAGAATGTGATGATGAGAATCAAGAGTAATATAACAATAATACCATGAGTTTTGTCGGGAACTTGGAAGTGTCATGAGGTGCTCTTGTTTTAATTCATTATTTTGGTGATATTCAGTGTTATATTGCATAATTATGGTGGTATATTACCCAATGTAGTTCTATTAAAGAGCTCAAATGAAGTGAATTGAAATAATTGTGCTAATCAAGTGTTTTTTTTGTTGCCGCCAAAACTCCTCGATAAAGTCTTGGTAAGGTAGCCACTGCTTTACTTCGACATACTACAGATAATAAAATAGACGAACCAAACTTGACATTGGCAAAATGCGAACACAAATGCCATTACAAAAAAAAAAAAAATCGATGATTTTAACAACTACCAGAACCTGTCAGTATGACACACAGTTCTGCATTTTTTTTGGACAATATATCTCTCTGTATAGACATCGAACTGGCGTCACTTCTTTCATAACCACTCGTCTCCTTCACGAATGCCTGTGAAACGAAACTTCTCAACTAAATATTCTCAACTTTTATCACGGACTTTAACTTAATGATAGCTAAATAAGAAAAGTCTATCCAAGTTGCCGTATTAACCCGAAACTTTAACAGTACACAGTCAATAAGACGCGACAGTTAAATGTTTATTATGTAAATCGTTTTACTTTCGGCCACTGCGAGATCTGTTAAACACAATTAAAGTTTCTCACAGACCTTTTGTTCTGGGCACAATTTAAAACGTGCCCTCTGTTTATTCAAGACGTCTGCGTCAAAGAGTTTATTTCTAATAGAATTCTTTTGACTCCTTTGTGCCAATTAGATAAGGGTCTTTAATTGAAATTGTTTTTTATTTAATGAAGATAAAAAGGATAGTAAGGGATTCCCTTCAAAGTTACGATGAAATAATAGGTTTTTTTTAGCATTTGAGATTGCCAAACACTAACAAAATCTCTAAATTTTTGCTACAAAATTATAGGTTAGTAACATCCACAGAGACGTGTTGAATAGCACCTTAACTACAATTAGCACTATTCAAGATCAAAAACACTCCTCACGGAGTTCAATATGCATAAATCAGCATGTCACCGTTGCCAGTTGTTGCGTGAAGTTGGTCGCAAGTCGCAATTCGCTGGCTGAAGTTCGGCACAATGTAACTCCGGCTGCGGTTGAACCGCATCTCAACTTACATAGCTTGCATTACTTATGTCCTACATTTTAATTTATTGTTCCAAGTTCCTGCTTTCGTCAGTTTCCTTGGGGTATGAAAATTTTAATAAATTATCTACTGAGATTGTGTGGGAAGTGTATAATCTTAGAACTTGGTGCTAAATATGTGTCAGAAGTTGACTGTCTCCAACTTAGATATTTGATCACGGGTCTTGCTAGTTTGCCTTTTAAAAAACCTGTTGGCATCGAGCTCGTCTTTAAACGCATGAAAATGAATGAAAATATGTCCAAAATTATTTAAAAGCTCCAAAATCCTTATCTTAAGCACTTTAGAATTATACAAGATGCTCGTAAGATCATGCTGGAGTAGGCTGGGATTTGTCGTATCAGTAGGATCAGCGGTTATAGCACATGTTAATCCTTACACACTGCACGACACGCTGCCATACGGGTGGTTTGGGTAAACGCGTCTGTCAGGAGTTTTTTGTTAGGCTGATTGATGGCAAACATTATAAATGCTTAGAATACAGGATAGGGTAGGGATTTTGTAGCGTGGATACATTTCTAATGGTTTGGTTGTATTTTTTTGATTCTGTGGACTGTTATATACGAGACGTCAGAGGGTGTTGAAACTGCTCAATCATTTAACTCGTCAACGCCCGCTTATATATAGATATATACGTGGTTGCCTAATATACCCGGACGCCGGCGTCCGCCGCGGGCGTTGACGAGTCAAAAAGTAATCTAAAATTGTCAAGACTAAACTCTAGAAATAATAAAATTATTAAAAGGATACGGTTTATCGATTCATCTTCTTCGCAAAAATAGTATCGTTAAAGAAATCGCAAGAAATGGCGATAACGTTTAACTTAAGTTTTCTACTTCATCTGAAACCGCGGTGGGCGCCAACAGAAATGCTAGTGCAAACTGTCTGAACAAGTTTCGGCCTCACTGACATACAAATTATTTTGTTCGCAACGAGATTAAATTTTGAGATAAGTCTCACTTACCACGGGTTCAAGATAATACTTCGTGTTATTATTTTATAGTTTGAAGTATGCCTCCAAATAGAATTCTTGTTACTTGTTTGAAATGTTTTGTCGGGTTATTTTTGATGGTATTGCGATTGATGAAATATATACAAATCAATGCTAATATTAATTTCTAAGTAAAATATTTTCTTTAAAAATCAAAAGCAATGCGAGGAAGTGACAGCGCCGTTTTCTTTATTGAGAATATTTATTGTATCCTATATTTTCATAAGACTCCCTTTTTCTTTAAAGCAACACACTACTATAGTATACAATGTACTATATACAATACCAGCTGTTGGTACTTAATCAGACGAAGTATCGTATACTTACAACGTCGTAAAGAATATAATTCGTAATTCATTTATTTATGAGCCTAAATATTTCTAAGTTATAATACTAACGGATGTTTATTCGAGTTTGAACCCTATAGTAAGAGTCGGGAGTCGCGTGACTGTTTCGCTACAGCTTGTTTTGAATTTCATTAATCGTTGTCTATATATTTTAGTTTCTTAAGAGCCTCCAAGTATTTATTATCTTTTTATTGTGCGAGACGTTTTAGGCTACTTACTTTAATGAAATTCTATTTTACAAAATGTTATTTGGAAAATGCTTTTGTATGTGGGCTTATAATACGTATGTAGGACCCTATTTTACATTTTTTTGTATCTCATATTGGAAGAAGCTAAGTAAACATTTTTTTGTTTCTGAATATTTTTTACTTAATATTTTAGCGATGGGATAAAACATAACTATCATGAAGGCTTTTCGAGCACTTGCGTTTTGTTGGTGATAATTAAGAAGCATAATTATGTTGCTTTAATTTCTTGAACTACATTAAACTTACTTTAATGCTTTGGTGGCTCTCTACTCATGTCTCACGAGTCTCTACTGTATTCCCTTAGGGGAAAGGTAGAGTTGCAATTGCACTTACGATCGTGCGAGTTTATTCCCATCTTGTGGTTATAAGAGGGGGCGAACTTCACTAATTCAGCGTATAATAAATAATAATTTCAGTCCTGTATTGAATAGTGGCCCAGTTCTGGGTTCAGGCCTCCTCTACTGAGAGGGTTTAGGCCTTAATCAACCAACTGGGCTAGCTCGGGTTTTTAATTGAGCGTCATGAATATATTGAACGTATATCATTTATGAACTTATGACATTAATTAGTCACTATAAAAACACGCTAAAGATAGTATTTATTATTAATAAAAAATATCAAAACTACATTAAACATCTTTGGGAATTGAATAAAGATTAAATTTGTTACTAGGTGTTGCTTGCGGCTTCGCCCGCGTAAAATACTTTTCCCGTTACAATATTCCCTAAAATACAAAAGGACGCAAGTGTCATCTATTTAAAAATCAGACTAAGAAATACTATTATTTGTCATGGGAGCACATTGCTAGGATAAAAGGTAGTCTATGTGTTAATCCAAAATTTGATCTACCCGTGTGCCGAATTACATCCAAATTCCTTGAGTAGTTTCTGCGGTTACTTCTAACTAACGTCCAAATATTTTCAGAAACTTTCCACTTTATGGCACCACCCCCTACATATACAGGGTCATTTTGACATTGCGTTAATAAATGATATGACTTACTTATCTCGTCGAAAATAACGCTTAATTAAGTTATTTTAACCATAGATGTAAAATAAAAAAGTATAAGTTTCGAACAAAATAAATATCAATAAAAAGTTACTTTAAGTTTACACGCCTTAATGCCACTACTATTGCTCTAAGATAATTTGTCGCAGCGGCAACATTATACTTTCATTCTGAAATACACTTTCGCACACACCATATTCGCACTAAACTACGAAATGATCAAAAAATGTGAAAACTACAACCGGGATTTTTGGCAAGATGTTAGAAGAGGTAAAGACGAATATGTGGTTTCATTTAGTAATGCAATGTAAAAATGACCCTGTATACCGAGTGGCGCGCATTCGAATCAATTAAAATATAAGTGGCAATATTGTCACTATAACTTTATTCGGCTATCATGGATAGCATCGACCCTCGAAGTTACGGTGGCATGTCGCACAGTTATTAACCAACTATTACCGTAATTTGTGGGCCGTATCTGGGTACCTGCGTTTGTCTGTCCATGCGTTGGGAGTATAAAAAAATGTCTTTTTGTAATGTTTTCCGTGTTGAGGGTAAAGAGAGTTGTTGCTAGTAAATACCGAGTATTTTAGTGTTTTTCCGATATACGAGTTTATGAAACAAGTTTTATATTCTGCCCCCAATTATACTGTCCACCTGTGAAAACTATATGAAAATGCGTCCAGTAACTAGTTTCAGAGATGTGCAGTAATAAACAAACAGAAAAACAGACACATAAAAGTTTAACAAAATGACTGATTTCTGTTCTATAACCCTTTTAGTCACCCCCTTTTTTTTACTTTTCTGTCAATGTAGAGACACACCGGGTTCTGCTGTTTTATTATATGTACAAAATGTTGGATGGAATAGTGATGGTAGGCGGGATAAAAAAATCTCTGGTTGGCTGGTTAGCTTGGAAATATCCAGTCCTGTCATTACTCAGCATACAACAAACATCGAGTAAGAAATTAGTAATAGTTGGGAGTACACTGTTCTTAATACTAGCCCCCCACACTGCCAGTTATGCCGTCTACGCAAGCGAAGGTTTGAAATAACTGTTATTTCTATCTTTTTTTTTTTTTTTTTTTTTTTTTTTATTGCATTTAATGACGAGACGAGCATGCCGTTCGCCTGATGGTAAGCGATACGACCACCCATAAACAGTAGCAACACCATCCAGCACCTTGACTAACAAAGTACTGTGTGGCATTCCACTGCGCTCGTCACCCTGAGACATAAGATGTTAAGTCTCATTATGTCCAGTAGTTATACTGGCTACAATGTCCTTCAAACCGAAACACAACAGTGCATGCACACTGTTGCTTGGCGGTAGAAATAGACATTGCGGTGGTACCCACCCAGACGGCCTCTTACATAATGAGAGACCTACCACCAGTATCCACCTACCTATCTATACTAATATTATAAAGAGGAAAAGTTTGTCGGTTTGTAGGGTCTAATCTCTGGAACTACTGAACCGATTTTGAGTTGTTTTTCATTATTAGAAAGCCACATTCCTCCTGAGTGCTACATGGTTTTTATCCTGGAAAATCTTATTCACGCGGGCGGAGCCGCGGGCAGAAGCTAGATTTTTTATAAAGTCTTCAGAATCTATTATCATAATGAACTTCGGATCCATATACATTACTTATGAAAAATGTATTTAGATAATATATAGCTTTTGCCCGCGGCTCCGCCCGCGTGAATGAGTTTTCCCGGGATAAAAGTCCCGCTTTATATTTTTCCGGGATAAGAAGTAGCCTGTTATGTGTACGTGTTAATCCAGGACATAATCTACCCGTGTGCCAAGTTTTATCGAAATTAGTTCAGTAGTTTTTGCGTGAAAGAGTAACAAACAACCATATATCCATACTTACAAACTTTCGCGTTTATAATATTATATATAAATATAATAATACCATACTTGTATTATGTGCTGCCTATTGCTGAGCACGGGACACATCTACTGGGAGGATTCAGGCCTTAGTCCACCACGCTGGCCTAGTGAGTGATGGCAGACTTCACATACCTTCGAGATTCTTGTTTCCTCAGGATGTTTTCCTCCACCGTTAAAGCGAACAATAATTGATAAACAATAAACACATAAGTTCGAATTCAGAGGTCAGAGCCTTGGATTTTGAACCTGCACACATGAAAATGAGGAATGTTGAGCTAGCATTAACAAAAAGGTAACTGGAAAGTTGTCACATCACAAAATACTTTATTTCACAGGCCTTTTTTGAAATTCCTAGTGACCTAATTTGACTGCAACATACGTTGTCACGTTTATCAACAAACGTAGAAGGATAAATTAGTTTTTTTATTTTCGTTCCGTGCCTGTAATGAGGGATTAAAATAACTTATTGCTACTAATTTCATCCTTTCACTGACCTTTTAATTCATTTAAGATTTTATCAGTATTAGCTTGGGTATAACTGAGCTTTAAGTAAGCGCGTCTAGTAGGAAAACATACATAAATATATATTATTATTACTGCCTCGGTGGCGTAGTTGTATTACGGTACAACTGCAGTGCTGGGGTCTCGGGTTCGATTCTCGGGTCGGGCAGTGAAATTGGATTTTTCTACTCAGTATCAGCCCGGAGTCTGGAAGTGTGCCCGGTAAATGGTAATAGGCCCACCCTCTATTACATGGGACCTAACATAGCTGGCGAAATGTGGGTGTCATACATCTCTGCCTACCCCTTAACAGGGGAAAGGCATGATGCTAGTTATGTATATATTATTATCACTTAGTAAAGACGACGACTTGAAAAAGGTCGCAGGAACACGCTGAATGCAGGCTGCTTTTGACAGGTCCGTCTGGAAATCTATCTTCATATTGTGGCTGATGATTACGTAGTAAATTATTATACCTGCCTATATGAAAACATTGTATTGTATTTACTCGATGTCTCTTAGGATAAAAATAATTAAACCCAGTACACAATGTAATTAATCGTTATGAAATGGCCTTTCAAATATTGCTTTTGTGTTGTATTCCAATATACTATCCACCAAATTTATCATCATGTTGATGGTTTTAAAAAACTGGAGATAAGTTTAAAAGCCCGGCCGTTTCGTTCGCGGCATTTAAATATTATCCCTTAACCCTCTCAAGGCGAGAGGCACTCAAGTAAAACGCTCGGCGGCTGAGTTGGGAGGCGGTTGAAAATCTCAAAATCGCGAATGTATTGTGCCCGCTGATATTTCAATTCATTCCCGTCCCGAGGGCTGTCTGAATGCTCCTTTTGTTTCTTTGGAACATTGCTAGTTATTAATGGATGCGGTAAGTTTCGAGAATATTGGCATAGACACTAAGTTCTTATCGTCTGTGAGAAAGGAGTGTGATTTGTATGCATAGCGCAACATCGATTTCTCTCGCGGTAATTGTCGCGATTTCATTTCTATACCTAATGTATGCTCGATTTGTTAGCCTTTGTAAAGGTACAATTATTTTCGACATTTGTTATCTAGACCTGACCTTCTTTAGTCTAGTGACAGTGGATAGGGGACGGGGATTGAGAGGTCGTAGATTCAATTCGCAAGTCTGTCAATACTTAGTATCAGTTTTCTTATATACAACTTGCCCGAGACTAGATACTTTTGTGAGGGATGATGTTGAGTTGTGTTGCGTCCACCCCGCAAAGGGCTGGTGTAAGGATAAGTGGGAAAATAACTGGTCTGCTTAAAATATGGGCTACATCCTCTTTATTCTCGATAATAACATAAGTCATTGCGGATCTATTTACTGAGCCAATGTTCGTCTCGTTTGCCGAAAAGCTTTGCCGCATCCATTACATTATTGTACGCGTACTCCATTATCAAACATGGCCTGCGTCTGACTGGCGATTAGAAATGCGGATTCGTAATAAATCTGTGATGTTTTGTTGTTTAAAACGCGTTTCGTTCACTCGTTCATTCAATCAAGTTAATTGGGTTCACCGCGTTCCATTTCGGATAAGATCGCTTTCGGATGATCCGAAGCGGAAATGAGATTTCCCTTTCGAGTGTTATTCAATTTTCATATGTTTTGTTTATGAAGTTTATTTGGGAGTTAATGTTGCTAAATATAAGCAATATTGAAAATTTTATGGAGATTTTAACTTATGGACACAATTTGGAAACCAAGCTGCAACTTATCAATCCACATTAAACTTAAGTTTAAGTGAGGTCAAAACGCAATTAGTTAGAACAAACAAAACTATGTTATTAAATAGACTATTTAAATCATGGTTCATGGCCTAATTATCAAGAAGAACCAGCAAACACATCTCAACCTTAGCAAAACCACTTTAATACATTTGTTCCTTACAGCTCATAGTGAATTTATTTCATTCACGTTGTAATATGTTTTTCTCTAGCGCTAAGGAAATTGCCTGCATTCTGCAGCGAGTCGGGCGTTATTCATAATAGGGGCAATAAACGTTTTTGCTACTAAATCTGGGCGAGCTATAGTGCTTAATTTAATATGGAAATCTTGGATTTGAGTGTTCTTAGTGTTACTATATTGTTTGTTATGGGACTTGATGAACATTGGCTCATTAAATTCGTGGCCGTTCGAAGAATAAGTTATATAAAGTAAATAGACATTATGATAGTGTGAATGGACAGAAAACAACGTGTAATGACAGCTTATTGTTCTGTTGTATGGTGGGTAAGATTTTAGGAACCTAAATGATTACTAATGGCTCCGTTATTAAAGAACTAGGAATTAGGAAGGGATGATTACCTATTTTTACTTAATTCCTAGTTCTATTGTTTGATATCGCATCTTATTCTTCTCGAATTTCGTATCATGCAAATTATTTAACATCAATTAAAACGCTTACTCTTTTAGAAACCTATGCCATAATATAAACTCAAGTTGAACGAATTAAATATTTTGGGACGTGATTGACCGCCTTAAAAAACAATGTTCTTTTATTAAGTTGTCTATTCTATTATATGAAGAAAGGAGGTTTATGTTTGTCGTTCCCAAACACATTTGGACATTTAACGACACAAATTTTACAGCATTTTCCTATTTCACTAAAAACTACGAATACAATAAATTAAGCAATTCTTTATATTATACATATAAAGATTTATATCTTAACGAGTCCAACTATTAAGGATCATACCACGACCATACTTAATTACCTTTATAGTCGTCATAAAACAATAACCCTCCAACGCTGTATGTAGGTCAATAGTACCCGGGTTTTTTATCGTCAGATTTCACGTTAGTAATACTAACATACGGCGCCTTTATTGCTGTTATAAACAAGCGTGAGTGCAGATTATCTGTAACACTAGCCAGTGCCCGCGACTCCACGTGCTATTATAGTAAGATCTTTCGCTGTTCCAGTCAAGCATTATAGGTTTTATCTGAGTGGTTATAAAGATTACGTTATTTATCTAGTATGTTTATATTTATCTGTAGTGAATAGATATTTGTGCTTGAATGGAAAAAAATAGCGAACATTAGTTGTATTTGCGCACATATGCGCCTCTTTAAGTTGCTTGTGTTTTTATCATCACGATCTAATAGCGTCTAATTAAAACTGACAAAGATTTCTTCAGTAAGCAATTAAGAAACTAATAAAAATTACGCACTCTATCATATTTTCTAGGCATCTTAATATAAACAGACCGATTTTTACAATAAACATTGCATTCACAACTGGGGGTCCTAATGACCAATTTAATCCAGTTGATCGAGCGAGCGGTAATGTTGGTATTTCCATGCGCTAGGAGGGTTAACAAACAAGCTCAAACAAATGTCGTGCATTCGTCAGGCGCGCGCTCATTTGCACGGGTCTAGTAGACCGCCCGCGTCCATCATAGGGTTAGGGGTAGATGAATATAAAACAGAGATTGCTTCTGTGTTTATAGGACCAGGAATAGTTTGAGTCTCAAAAAATGTTAGTTAGTGAGCTAGCTTATTTTAGTGCTTGAAAATGAATTTTAATATTATAATGATAGTGTTGGGAAGCATCACGCTGACATTAAAATGATCTATGGATAAGGTACTTTTGAAAATACTTCTACTTGTATTTATTAAAGTTTCTTCGAAATTTGTTCATTGATATTAAACAGAAAAAGTCTTGTGTTTAGGCTTTGGGTAACAAGTGAATTATTTATGAATTTAAAAAATCCTTGATTTCGAAATCACCGACCAACATTAAAATTTTATTTATTAGTTAAAGCTGTCTCTGTATCGCGTTAGATACTCTATGTCATTGTAATAAGGTCTCTGAAATGTATGCCTGGCAATATTATTTTTCATATTATCCGGCGTACTTCCTGCAAGACTTAAAACCGGACGCAATAACTTATATTTCATACTCCATGAATAATGTACCCCATGTATCAACTATTGGAATGGGGCACTTATATCCACGGTATTTTAAAGCGAATTTTATAGAAGAAAATATTTTAGGAATGATTTTATGACTGCTAAATAAATCCGACTTTTTTATATAGTAAAATCTTTTTTTCTTGTAGGTTTATTTTGTCTGTTAGATGGATAGGATATTTATTTGTTTATTATACAAAAAGCCCTAGATTTCGGATTTAGAAATGGAATTCAGAACTTAGCGGCTTATTGCATATATTCTTTGTTACTGCCATTTTGATTTTTATAAGATCTTCTATCATATTTCGACCCGAAAATGGAAAAGATTTCGCATATTCTCTGCCATACATAATCTTGATGAGTGATGGATAGCAGACGATATAGTAATAACAGCTTGTTAGTCTGTCCTCCTCAACCATATTTTCTTTGTGAGTATAGTTACGCTGTAGGTCACTGCTTGCTAATGCAATGTATCCGATATAACACAGAAAGAGAAACTTTAATGGAGGATTAAAAGTTAATATTTTAGAATTGGTAGGTCTCTCATATGTAAGAATCCGTCTGGGTGGGTACCACCACAATGTCTATTTCTACCGCCAAGCAGCAGTGTGCATGCACTGTTGTGTTTCGGTTTGAAGGACATTGTAGCCAGTGTAACTACAGGACATAGTGAGACTTAATATCCTATGTCTCAGGATGACGTGCGCAGTGGAGTGCCACACAGTACTTTGTAATTCAAGGTGCTGGATGGTGTTGCTACTGTGTATGGGTGGTCGTATCGCTTACCATCAGGCGAACGGTATGCTCGTCTCGTCTTTAATGTCATAAAAAAAAATTGGGTGTGGCCAAACAATCTTTTCTACACCTTACAGTGAAAATGCTATTCAAATCTATAAATTTGTAAGCAAGCTGAAAAGTTTTTTTTTTCTTATTATTAAAAAAAAAAAGTACGTAAAATGTTTCCTTTTCTGATGAATTAATTTTAGGATACGATGCGGCTGGCGTAAACTTGAAGATAAAAAAGCCTCTAACTTGAAAATTTAATAAAGATTAAAAAAAATGCTACACTGTATTGTAGTTATCTGAACAATAAACAGAAAAACTGTGTAATATCGTTTTTAATCAAATAATTAAATATTTCTTGGTGATTAAACTTCGCTGTAGTTATCTTTGTCTGCATGAAGTACTAACTAACTCACAGAAATTGGATGTAATATGCAACTAATTACATTTCAATCTATGAGTGCCCAATACACATGTTATATTTCTCCTTTAGATCGATATTTTTTTTATTTTTTTTTATGGCATTGAATGACGAGACGAGCATGCCGTTCGCCTGATGGTAAGCGATACGACCGCCCATAAACATTAGCAACACCATCCAGCACCTTGACTTACAAAGTACTATGTGGCATTCCACTGCGCTTATCATCCTGAGACATAAGATCTTAAGTCCCATTATGTCCAGTAGTTACACTGGCTTCAATGTCCTTCAAACCGAAACACAACGCCCCCCGAGGCAATTCTTGTGCGCTGGGTCTTCACACCCAATGCACGCCCATGCGCGGGGGGACATTAGTCGCGGGCCGAGGCACACAGTCAGTGTGTATACCTCTTGGTTGTAAAACACATTGAGGCCTAAAAGGGCCCGCGAACATTTCCTGGCTTCTCTTTCCGCCCATCCCGGGAACCTTTCCTTCCATATTCCTCTCCCACGTCCCCTCCAGGCCATTGCAGTCATCAAGCCGGGGGACTCCAGTATCCCATTCGCAGGTTTCCCCCGGTGTTGACTGCAGGATCGCCTATCCAAAAAAAAAAAACCGAAACACAACAGTGCATACACACTGCTGCTCGGCGGTAGAAATAGACATTGCGGTGGTACCCACCCAGACGGACTCTCACAAATGAGCGACCTACCACCAGTACGGTATATTTGCTCTATAATAACTTAAGAATATTTTACCATCCAATTACCTTGCAGATCAAAGCAAATTAATATTCTGATAAAGGACATCGATTTTTTAATTGCATTTCTAGCCTTTTTAATTTACTTGAAGCCTGTGCATTTTTCCACAGTATGAATAGCTTCCTAATTAAAATTCTTGGAGGGTGGGGCGGTGGAAACTATTTCCCTGGGCAGCGTCGTATTTTCACTTGATAAAATCTGGACATGATTATTTATGCTAGCATTAGGGGAACTAACCCCATCGATATGCCTCTTTATATGCTGTTTGTACCGTTAACAAAAGTGGCTTTATAGGTAATAATTATTTCAAGATTTTTGTCTCTTTACTTATTAAAACATAGATTTTGCAGTTTATAAGCATTTAGTTTTACAATACACTTTATAATTTGGGCCGAAACTACAATCTTGTTTCTATGCTATTCTGTAATATTTTACTACTTTTTTTTTTTTGGTTTCGCGGAGAAAGTGCGTTACCACTACCACCCGGCCTTCGTGGGGGGCGACCGAGCGGTTATGTTGGGTTCACCGTGCCTTACGACCCGGCGTTGAGCCGCCCGGAGAGATGGAAAACGTCGGGCGACCGCCGGGCCGAGTCCCTAACCTATGTACACCGCACGGCATACCAACTAAAACTCCGCGGTGGCCATCTTCGGCGCATTAGGGACGGCTGCGGGCTTCCTCTGACTAATGTCTAAGTTGTCGTCCGCAACCGCCCCTGCGCGGTGCCGCCTGGTGCGGCCCGTCTCCTGTTGTGGGGGGGGCTCAGAAGCCCCCGCGCACCGAAGGACGCTCTCAGCGTCAACGGCAGCGTGAGGCCTACCTGCCACACTGCCGTCCATCACGGTGGTCACAACAATGTGCTAAAACACACAAAACTAAGGACGGACAGCCCCCTGCCGCCCGCCCGCGACCCCCGGTGGCCCCTATTAGTCGCCTTTTACGACAGGCAGGGGATACCGTGGTGGAATTCTCCAAACGCCCCCAATCCACAGGGCGGAATATTTTACTACTAGACTTCTGCTCGCGGCTTCGCCCGCGTGAAAAAAAGTTTCGGGATAAAAATATTTTCCCGGGATAAAAAGTAGCCTATGTTAATCCAGGACATGGTCTACCAGTGAGCCAAATTTCATGGAAATCCGTTCAGTAGTTTTTGAGTTTATTCGTTACAAACATACTTACATACAAATCTTTCCTCTTTATAATATTAGATTCCTCTAAAAAAAAAAAAAAAATTAGATTCCTCTTTATATAGATTGAGTTCACTTTTGAATTTGAGCGCCATACGGTGAGAATGTCGGTGAAGCGAACTACATTCTTACTCATGAGTACGTTCTTACGTACATTACGCTAATCGATATTTGATAACAGATTTCGATAGTCTCACTAGTTTTATCGCATAATCTTACCGATATATCGATAGTCAACCCACTTCACGCTGTTTTACAGAAAAGCATTATTCATTTGACGTTTTATACGCCAAAGTACTCCTTTAAGATATTGGCAGCACATCAAGCCAATAAAGAAAACAAACTCCCAATAAACGAAAGACAACAGACGTTTATCGCCTAACAGTTAACCCTCCAATTCCAGAAAGACCTAAAAATGTTCTTCGACCTTGCTCGCACTAACACGGTTAACAGAAACTCCATTTGAACTAGCTGTTTTGCCAACTGTACACCGTAAGAGTTAGATAAGTTTTTCAGTTCATTCGTAAGTGGGCCGTGAAACAGCGATTTATGGTGTCTTAACGTCTAAGCTGATAGTTGTGTACCTTTTAAAAGGGAAACTGAAATGTTTACCTTTTAAGTATTCGATTAGACTGCTTTGAAGATCTTTTTCAGCTATCTTGGACTGTTTTTATGTCTTGAATGGCGAAACAGGTCGTTTATCTGATTGAAGTAACGAGCATTGTATAACGCAACTAGCATGGCGCACGGCTCCGCCCGCGTGGAAAAGTTTTTCCGGGATAAAAAGTAGCCTATAGCACTCAGGAGTAACATAGCTTCTTATTAGTGAAAGAATTTTCATAAGCGGTTCAGTAGTTCCTGAGATTATCGCATTCAAACGAACAAACTCTTCACCTTTATAATATTAGTATAGATGCTACCTAAAAATTTAAGGTAGGTAGGTACTGCTCGGTCAACTGATCGTCACAAAGGCATTCAGATGTTAATTTCATAATGCTGTTTTCTGGTACATTAAAAGAAATGAGATTTTATATGATAATTATTTTTCCAATTAAAATTACTGAAACATTTCAAAATAATAAATTAGAATTCAGAAAAAAATCCCTTCCAGAAAATCCCAGAAAATTACTTGTGACCAATCTAATTCTGTAATACGTATATCATAGATCAAACATGCCGTAACACATTCGACTTCCCTTAACTCTAAAACTAAATTGAAAACAGCGCATCACGGCCTGTTATATTCAATGTGCCTGAACATCAAAAGGAATTATATAAATTGCCATGTCAAAATACGCTCTGTCATTACGGTTTATGGTCGAATGAATTTGACATTTTAATGAAGATCTTCAGGTAGTAGCCGGCTTAAAGGATAAGTACCCTGCTTCTTGACTCAGATATAAAGATAGCTTGATTTTGCTTTCGGCTCCGAGCGTGTTAAAAAAGTTTTTCCGGGATAAAAATCCCGCTATTTATTTTTCCGATAAAAAAAATAGCCTAATGTCTTTCCCAGGGTATGAAACGATGTCCATACCCAATTAGATCAAAATCGGTTCATTGGTTCAGACGTGAAAGCGTAAGAGACAGAGGTATTTTCGCAGTATGGATAGCAAATTAGCAGCACAAGAATGAATGGTCCGATGGCAGGTAATGGTATGGCCAGGATTAAGGAAAATGGAGAGGACAAGAAGAGAGAGTAAGGCTGATTAGTCTATTATAGACTAGAAATCAGACATGACAATAACAGCTAAATTATCTCCACGGCGGTTTTTTGTAACTGAGATCCACTAAGTCGGCTTGGCGCTTTTTTTAAACTTATTAATGTAAAAATTTGCCAGAATATGCGCGTTTTTCATTGTGAGCGAAACCACGGGCAAAAGCTGGGTGTCTATGTAACTACCCAAACTATTTTAGAGCTGCTGTTACACTAAATCAAATTAACAATTCTCTTTGCTTTTAGTAACGTCTCATCGACAGTCGCGTTTCCAAAAACATTATATTACATTGTATATGGCTTGCACCTTGTTAGCTTCGAGATGACACTAATTAAGGACCGCTTCATGCCATATGTCGCCAAATACATATATGACTGCTTATAACCAGAGTTACAATTACAATAGACATATATATAAATATGTGTAGATTTTAAAAGTATTATTGTAAACTCCGTTAGCAATCCTTAACCAATAAGTAATAAATTGTAATTAACGTTACATGCTTTGTAATATGTAATCATATTAATATATTTTATTACAATAGTCAGTATAGTTTGTCAAGTTTTCAATACGAATTTCTTTTTTCTGTCATCACAAAAATTTTATAAATTTAGCTTATTTCAAAGTATAATATGTAATGTTCAACTATTTGTAACATAAACTGGAATGGCTTTTGAACTTTTCCCGTAGATTACGTGAACAAAGGCTTCTCATGAAAGCTTTTACAAAAGATTTTGACGTAAAGATTCTACTAATTGAACATCTTGTAACTCTTCATTCTTATTATCTCCACATTGTATCTCAACAAAATATTTTCATATTTTCAAAACATTTTTATTTCCATAAATCCTTTCATCTGGCATGGCGACGTCCACTGGCCCGCAATATCGTCTAAAAGCCCGTTTTACGAGTCCCGTTCACGAACCCCCGTTTCTAATAAATTAAACGCAACAGCCCTAAATAGACATGCTAATTTCTATTCTTTATCGTGGGCTCCCATTGTTTCTTTTGTCACGCCGTTCTGATTTGTTTCTGCTGGAATTAAAAAGTCCAGATACCTGGCTATAGACGTTGGTATTACGTGTTTTGTTTTGAATTTGGAGTTCGAAATTTAAAATAGTCTTTTTTTTCCAGACCAATCAGTCACTAAGAGTTGTGTTATATCTTCATGATTGGTTGGTTTCTTTTAAAGACATGATTGCTTTCTGTGGAAGACATAGAAAAACGTCGAATGTGCTCTCCAGCGAATAAAGGCAGAACATTTTAACACAAAGTGATCCTGCGGCTCCGAATGAGATTTTTACGCTACAGGCCGACAGAAAAGATTTCGTAAGACTATTGCTCTTGATCCTATACCTATGGTCTATAAGTGACCATAGAAACGTTATGTCGCGTTAATGAGTTTACGGCTCCCCTCACATTATCGAGGGTTGGGTCATAATCTAATAAACTGGCTGATTGCGGATTGTTTTTTATGGCCAGGCTGTCTGGCCAGCATTATCACAAACGTAGCTACTTATACTAATGCCATACGCCCATACCTACTATAGGTATCCATATATTCATAATAATTTATATCTAAATGGCATACGTTTTATGACAACTTTAGCTAGTACACCTCAAATACATACAGTTAAGGGCAGTTAAGGACAGAATTAAAAGAAAAGATATTCGTTTACATTTCCGGAACTGGCTGGTGGAATACACTTTAGTTGCTATAAAAACAGGCGAATGAATGCAACTATTCGACTAGAATTCAAATCCAGTCAACGCTAGCCATAACAGCTACATCAATGTCATCAACAATATGTATGTGTAAATCATACTTAACGTTTGTGTTGTCTATACTCTGTATTTACTTCGTTTAATGACCTCTGTGCAGCTGGTGGGTAAAGAGAGTTCCCGCATTGGCACACATCTTTGCTTAATTCCCAAATATTTGCGTTAGGTCTGCGTGTCATGGGATCAAAGGTACGATACCCACAAAGATGATTCTAGTTGGATACTCTGTACTGTGTATTGATTTAGTATCTAAAGTCATATTTAATGAATACTAGAAAATAATTTAAATGTTTTAAAAGACTGTACATGAAAAAGAGTATTTTTGGGCTATGGTTTATTTAATTTGTTTACTATTCCGACAATAAACTTTGATTCAGGTTTATTCTGGGATAAAAATAGGTCATGTCACAAAATACAATTTAACTCCCAATTAAACTTTAATTACATTTAACACAAATATTTCTATCATCTAAAACGATGTAATTTCCTGGCACATTGATTGTACATACCTGTAGCTGTAATTGAAATTTTGATTACAACCCGCAACGGTGACGCGGGTTGTAAGCTTTAATGTGGCAGAACATCAAAAGGAAAACTGTAATTAAGTAAATTGCAATGTCAAAATTGTTGGCCGCGCCGGTAATTCAGTTCATTAACCTTTGCCTAATGTGTCGTTTGAAAATGGGGTCAGCAGGTATGCATTATCATTGGTGCTTGTTTGTGTAGAATAAAATTCTTTTGATGCTTTGAGGTATGTTTTAAGTGTATTACAATGTATACAGGCTGATCTGCAATTCATTTGAAAATTATTGTTTTAACCCTCGAGAGAGGTTTATGTAAACCAAAAACTTGTAATATGTAAGGTAGGTTTTATGTTAAGGTAAAAACTTGTAATGCTGTAAGGTATATTTTAAGCTTATTGGGAAATCTATACTAATATTATAAAGCTGAAGAGTTAGTTTGTTTGTTTGAACGCGCTAATCTCAGGAACTACTAGACTGATTTTGAAAATTCTTTCACTAATAGAAAGCTATATTACTCCTGAGTGCTATAGGCTACTTTTTATCCCGGAAAAACTTTTCCCCGCGGGCGGAGCCGCGCGCATTGCTAGTGTATAATATAGATGGTAAAGTATAAGGAAAAAGGCTGATCTGTGATGGAATTCTGTAAAAACAGTTAGTGTGAAGTGAAGTGACTTTGATAATCTCAGGTGAGTTTATGACATAACGCCAGTGTGATAATCGAAACCCTTGTTTACAGAATGCCGATTAACGAGTTATACGTAAGATTTACTTATGACGATATGGCGATAGGCTCGCCCCCTATCACATCATGGGACGGAATACGCTTGGCGAAAAGTGGGTGCACTAGTTGCGCCTCTGCCTACCCCTTCGGGGATAAAAGGCGTGAGCATGTATGCATTCACTTATCAGTAAGTGAAAGGCGTTCGCTTCACCGATGTTACAGAATAGCATCGCTGATCTGAAAATTATTGTTTTGATCACCCAGAGCCGTTAGAAATCAGGCTTTTAAAGGAGACGAGATTCAGTCCTCTAAACTTGATTTGCGTAAACTTGTATTTAACCTTTTTTCTCTATTTGCTTATCATATTCACCCTTACATACTTTCATTTGTTTTAGTAACACAGATATATGAACTTTTCCATCATTACCAACTAGAAAGTCCTTACAGAATTTTAAAATATACCATTTTTATTGCATTTTAAACAGTTACAGTCCCGGTGAGTAATTACACGAGAGTGTCAGTTTAAGCTCCACTCAGACCGGATTACCGCATCTCGTGTGCAAGCAGCGTCCCCCCGCTTATTCTTTTATTGCATCGGATGTTTTGTTGATTTTCTAGATGTTTTGTTCTAAGTTCCACTTTGTTATATTTTCTGATTTATTAACAATGTTTATCAGTAGTAGTTTTGTTACGATGTTGAGTTTATTCTGCCTTTAAAATACCTTTACACTCTAGTGTTTTTACCAACCTCTCAGTTGTAGAGGAGGCCCGTGCTCAGCGGTGGGCAGTATATAATACAGGGCTGGTATGGTATGGTATGGTTCTTACCAATTTTAATAATGTCTTCACAAAAATAAAATTAAAGGAATTTACTTTACTACACGCAAAGGAAAACTTCAATTAAACTTTACAAGTAGAGGCGTTGAAATTTTGAATTTGTACAGCTACATATGTAGCTGACTGTACATACTCTGTCTACTGCCAAAGTTCAACATGTTATGTGGAACTTACATATTTTACATCAATTCAATAGTCTTATGTGAGAATCGAAATACAAGAAATACCTGTTAGTTGTGTTTGATATCAGTATGGTCCTAGAATCGCAAAAGCAAAATTTTGACGGACTGTGGATATTCTATTATGGCCTTTGTTCATTTCGTTGAAATACATCCATGAGCATTATAAATGTAAAAAATCATCTGAAAGCACTTTAAAATTCCGTTCCATTTTACAAATTGCAGATACAAAATAAAATAATGAAACCCATGTTTTTATTAAGCCGAGGGTGGACAGCGCCCGGAAGCGTATTCAATATTGATATAGCGGCAACGTGTGTGCGCGTTGGACTGGTTGAAATCGCTTAATTTTTACCTGAAACGTTCAGTTGGGCTTTGTTTTTTTATTTATTTTTTATTACAGTGAATGATGAGACGAGCATGCCGTTCGCCGGATGGTAAGCGATACGACCACCCGTAAACAGTAGCAACACCATCCAGCACAGCACCTTGAGTTACAAAGTACTGTGTGGCATTCCACTGCGCTCGTCATCCTGAGACATAAGATGTTAAGTCTCATTATGTCCAGTAGTTACACTGGCTACAATCTCCTTCAAACCGAAACACAACAATGCATGTATACTTGTACACACTGGCGGTAGAAATAGAAATTGTGGTGGTACCCACCCAGACGGACTCTTACATATGAGAGACCTACTACCAGTTGTACCTATAATTTGCTGGTGGAAGGATATATTTCGTATCCATTCGGATAGGGACCACCGTACATAAGGTGTTAAACCACCGCTCGGCAGACGACACTCTATCTGGCCCTCTCTTCGCTTACTGTCAGGTGCAGTTGGATCATCTTGTAGTGCTCGTATCATCATCATCATCATCATACCAGCCCTGTATTATATACTGCCCACTGCAGAGTACGGGCCTCCTCTACAACTGAGAGGGTTAAGGCCTTAGTCCACCACGCTGGCCTAGTGCGGTTTGGCGGACTCCACCTTCGAAATTCAGAGAACTTCTTAGGTATGCAGGTTTCCTCACGATGTTTTCCTTCACCGTTAAAGCGAGCGATAATTCACAATTCGGTAGTTTATTATAATTTTTGAATTCGTGTTCGTACATAAAAGTAATAATTAACTATCTCTAACGGCCAATTTCTTAATTCACAGTAATACTCAAAGCTACTGTTCCTAAATTATGACGTATTTTTGTGGCAACTGTTACGGCTTAACCGAAGGCCCTGAACCTGACGCCCAAAAATGTGCGATTCTACATATAGGCTCGGTACATATCTTTTTGACGCTTGATGCTGACGCTTGCAGCGTAAAGAGAATTCGCTCAGAGGGTCAGGCTCTTCGCCCGGCCTTTATGGCTTTTATTTCAACGAATTCTGTGCTGTGGCAACTCTTATAATTATATCTTAGTTGTTATTTTGCAGTTCCAGAAGAAACTGACTTCAAATTGATATATTCAGGAGATATTAAAATCATTACCTATCATACACATATGAGAGACCTACGACTATCATTGGTGGTAGGTCTCTCATATGTAAGAGTCCGTCTGGGTGATTACCACCGCAATGTCTATTTCTACCGCCAAGCAGCAGTGTGCATGCACTGTTGTGTTTCAGTTTGAAGGACATTGTAGCCAGAGTAACTACTGGATATAATGAGACTTAACATCTTATGTCTCAGGATGTCGAGCGCAGTGGAATGCTACACAGTACTTAGTAAGTCAAGGTGTTGGATGGTGTTGCTACTGTTTATGGGTAGTCGTATCGCTTACCATCACGCGAACGGTATGCTCGTCTCGTCATTCAAAGCCATAAAAAAAATTACTGCTATATCAAATCTGATTGTGTATGCGGATGTCTGCATATTAGCGATAGACAATGTTAAAGCCAAAAGTCCCTTTAAAAATATGAAACTTACTTTACACATTCGTCAATGATCAAACTTTCTCAATTTCCATGTCTGTTCTGTGCCTGTAGCGTTCCGTTTATTGTGCCCTAGAGATCATCTCAATATCTTTTATTATATCTTGGAGTTGTTTTTAAGGAAATAATTTTGAAATGGATCCTTAGAGTTCGATATAACATTCAAGCTTCCTATATACCAAATTTCATCAAAATTGGTTCAGTTAAGCTGCGAAAACGCAAAATTACTTTCGTATCTATACTAATATTATGAAGCTGAAAATTTTGTTTGTTTGAACGCGCTAATCTCAGGAACTACTGGACCGATTTTGAAAATTCTTTCACTAATAGGAAGCTACATTACTCCTGAGTGTTATAGGCTACTTTTTATCCCGGAATAACGAATATTTCCACGCGGGCGGAGCCGCGCGCAAAAGCTAGTTTATAATATTTCTAGCTTTTGCTCGCGGTTTTGTCCGAGTCTTTTCGGGATAAAAGTCTCGCTATATATTTTCCCGGGATAAAAATCCTATGTTCTTCCTAGGTAGGTACTCAAATTATCTTCGTACTAAATTTTATCGAAATCCGTTCGATGTTTTTTGAGTTTATCACGTTCAGACAGGCCGACGCGGAGGGTGACTTAGTTTTATAATATAAATATAATAGGGATGTGTGGATATTATATCTTAAACCATTGTAGTATTATCTCCCATAAACCAAAATTAATACTAAAGCTATACTGCCAGTTAATAGTTAACTAACCTAACCTAGATCGGTTTCCGTTCTGAAATGCTACATATATTTCTGTGTATTGAATATGACGTTCGTTTAATGTAGTTATCGGCAAATTATTTTAGATTTGTATTTGGCACGCCTTGGATTAGAGGATATAAGGATCTCTAATACTTAATGAGATATTTAGATGATTGGTTTATATTTATAACACTGGTTCATGTGTATGTAAGCCACAGTCTTTAAACCCGGTTCTAAAATTCACAATGTGATGAACTCACTAAATAAATAAATAAATAAAAATAAACTCGAAAAGCCGAACGACAACAAAAACGAAGCCTCGAGGCTTATCTACATTGCAATCTACATTGGCGGTTCGTAGCCTTCGCGAGCTTTCATGGCGGGAATGTAGCGCCAGCCTAAGAGTGCTGGAGATATTGGCAATAGTAAAAATACTATATGAATCATCAGTGATTTCCATCCAGTCTAGATCCACAAAAATATCTATAATAATCTTTCTCTGATATTTATTGTTCATTCATCATAACAATCTTTAAATACTGAATCATAGTATGTTTCCTATGGATTTGAAAATGCATCAACTTAACACATTTGCACCAACAACCGACCTCATGATGCATGCGTTTAATTATGTCATACAAATCACGCGTTAACGTCAATTTCAATGCAAATGGAGCGCATGTTGCTACAATTATGAAGTGTTTACGAATCGTTATTTACTCAGTATGATTGTTTCTATTGGTGGTAGGCCTCTCATATGTGGGAGTCCATCTGGGTGGGTACCACCGCAATACTGGTGGAAGCTCTCTCATATGTGGGAGTCCGTCTGGGTGGGTACCACCGCAATGTCTATTTCTGCCGCCAAGCAGCAGTGTGCATGCACTGTTGTGTTTCGGTTTGAAGGACATTGTAGCCAGTGTAACTACAGGACATAATGAGACTTAACATCTTATGTCTCAGGATGACGAGCGCAGTGGAATGCCATACGGTACTTTGTAACTCAAGGTGCTGGATGGTGTTGCTACTGTTAATGGGTGGTCGTATCGCTTACCATCAGGCGAACGACATGCTCGTCTCGTCATTCAAAGCAATAAAAAAAAACACAAAGCGAAAAGTGTGTTAATCAGCCTACCCCTTCGAGGTAAAAGGAGTGATGTGTTTCGTTTGTTTGATAGCCAAAATCAGAAATCCATCAAAGTATTTTTGAAAGCAAGAGATTACGATTGGATTCCTTCGCATTGATCTGAAGTTAGTAATGTACGTTGTGTGTTTCGTCGCATGTGATAGAGGGCGAGCCTATTGCCATATTGGAAACATATTCCAAACTCCTGGTTTGTACTGAACAGAAGAACCCAATGTCACTTTACCCGATCCGGGACCTC
Source organism: Sphinx pinastri (assembly GCA_947568825.1). Classification (NCBI taxonomy): domain Eukaryota; kingdom Metazoa; phylum Arthropoda; class Insecta; order Lepidoptera; family Sphingidae; genus Sphinx; species Sphinx pinastri. The sequence continues at coordinate 4,587,671 of OX387630.1, read as the reverse complement.
AGAGCTGTGTCATATACCGCACGTAATAGTTACGCCACTGAGGCAATCAAAAGTGAGCTAGCATGGTTGCCCACTTTCCTTTGAAAAATACTTAACACAAGAGAATACGGTCATAGAATGCAAATATCATAATTTTGAGGACAGTACAACAAAGCCACTCTTCCCGCATCAAGTAAGGAGTAAAACAGGATTTGGTAATTATTTTTACCGACGAAATATCTCATCTCTATAAATTGCTGACCCATTCAAAGAATGGCGCGGTGAAGATCAAAAATAAATTCCAAATCCAATTACAGATGGCGTATGACGCGCATGTCGCGTATCGCCACACAGCCTGTCAAACGGTGATGTCGTAAACTTTAACGCACACTTCATCCGCAGTGGCGTGTGGTCATGGAATACGCGTTTAGCAGATTCAACCATAAATAAAAAATTGAAATGTGGATAATAAATTGTCGTATTATAATAATATTAACTCTATTGAGCACCAGTAATTACAAATATAATATTGTGGTAAAATCTCGTGAATTAGGTTCCTATACCTGTATGGCAAGAGAGAGTTCCTTCCTTGTATCTTGATATTTTAAATAATAATAACCGGCGAGAAATTGGTTCATTATCGTTAACAATGTTTGTTTTATTCAGGCTTTTTGTGTGTATATAAGAGATAGGATAGCCTAGTTGGAAGTGGAACGGACTGCCGAGACGAATGTCCGCAGGTTCAAAACCTAAGGGCACACACCTCTGACTTTTGTAAAAAGTTATGTTTGTATTCTTTGTGAATTATCGCTCGCATTAACGGTGAAGGAAAACATCGTGAGGAAACCTGCATACCTGAGAAGTTCTCTGAATTTCGAAGGTATGTGAAGTCCGCCAACCTGCACTAGGCCAGCGTGGTGGACTAAGGCCTAAACCCTCTCAGTGGTAGAGGAGGCCCGTGCTCAGCAGTGGGCAGTATATAATACAGGGCTGGTATGGTGGTATGGTGTGTATATATGTGTGCGTAAGTGACAGTGTAGCATACCGCGTTTTAAAAATCTCTATTAATGAGATTCAGAAAACCTTTACAAAGAAATTCACAATCTACATATAACCGTTTAAAAAGGTCGGCGTTTCGTTAGAACACTTGATAGTAGATTCTATACTTATATTGTAAAAAATATTACTTACTTTCTTAAAACCGACATTCAATTCTACATGAAAATTATTTAACTACCTTACATATAAAAGGCCTATAGATCTGCTCCGCTACCGCCTCCGCCATCACCACAGCCGCACCCCGCGCATCCTCATCAATCATTGGCGCCGCTCGCGGACATTGTAAACGGTGCTTAATTTCGGCCGTCTGCTAAATTAACTTTTACTATCTGAGCCAATTTCATGGTGCCGGTGGATCGTTGACCTAATTCGGTTACGAATCGACGTGTCGCTTACGTAAATATCACGTGGGAATTATCGGTTTTGTATCGTTGTTTTGTTTGTTAGATTTGTTACTGGTTAATCTTTAAATGACGTCATATTAGTGAATTCAAGTTTCGTTATTTAGCTCAATATTTTTTTGTTTTACGTTGATAACTGGATTCACAAATGATTACATTATAGGAGTGTACTTGTAGCTGCATCGTCAGGGATCTAGTCTCATATTATTATGTCTGATTTTATAGATATTGGAAGTTCTTTATCCGGCCAGGGTTTTTCTTCAACTACACTACAACTTTAAGTTACCTTTTAGCACACTAACATAAAAATTCCCATTTATGTTGTCTGGCAGCTGTATATAACCGTCATTTTTGAATTTTAGTAAAGGGCAGTGTAGGGACAGCCTAGTGTAATTACTAAGTTGTATGACATCTATGTCAATGTATTGCTATACAGTTTTTTGAGATACAAAGTTTCGGGTTGGTCTTCCACTGTTAAGGTAGGCATATTAAATTCAATCAGGCATACTAACGACATTCAGGTTGGAACAAAACTAGTACCAAAATCTATATCTATACATATAATAAAGCAGTAGAACCGGTGTGTCTGTACAGTTAAAGAAATGTGATAAAAAGATAGGGGGTGGCTAAAGAAGAGTAATGGATAAGAAATCAGCGATTTTTATTATTCTTTTCTGTTTGTTTGTTACTGAACATCTCAGAATCTACTGAACAGATTTCGATGAAATTTGGTATGGAGATAGTTTGAGACCCTAGGAAGGACGTAAGGTTTTTATCCCGGAAAAATATAAAGCGGGATTTTTATACCGGAAAAATATAAAGCGTGATTTTATCCCGGAAAAATATAAAGCGGGATTTTTACCCCGGAAAAACTTTTTCACGCGGGCGGAGCCGCGAGCAAACGCTAGTAATACAATAATTTCCAAAACTCGCAACTAATTAAATGCATTTATTGCAGTAACAGACCGGACACCTTCCAAATAATTGTCGAGTAAACTTGTAAAGTCAACACAATCACGTCCCAGACGCGGTACACAGTACGAATGGAAGTTAAACACAAACGTAATTAAAATACGCGGTACACAGCCCGCGCCGGCTAATGATGTAACTAAGCATCGAAGGTTTAATGAAATGGTTGAAGATAAAGTTGATGGTAAAATGGTAGACGACGCTTTCCAGGATGAGCCTTATGGGGAATCATGGTAGGATGGGTCTTATAGGTATCAAGCGCAGCCGTTTAGGAAGATACTTTCGGATTAATGGGTATTTCACCTTGATCCAGGCACCCGCTGTTCAATCAGCCTGAGAAAAAAAATTGTTCTGAAAGTAACAAGCACAGTAGATCTTGTAGATTGCATTTCGATTTCAGGGCATAAATAGCTAAACTATAATATATGACTTCAGAAAAACCTCCGCATCTCGCTAGTTGCATAAAAATAGTATAAATAATAAAACGATCAGAACAGAATTAGCTAACTCCGTAAACATAATGTTTTACATTAAGTATAACCAAACCTCGTAAAAGCTAGTATAATGTCAAAAGGACGAAAATTCAAACTTAGAATACAGAGGCGAACGTTCAAAGCACAATACTCGCAAGCCCCTGGGCGGTGGCCGTAATTAAAATCCGCCTTTTGGGTTTTGAATGTCTGGTACGCAGTGACGTCACAGCTCCCGGCAAACAAAGGCTGCGTGGAGATTAATCCCGGAATATACATGTGAGTACTTGCGATAATGGTTGAGTAATTATGCTGCTAGATTTTTGGACGGAGCTTAGTTTTATTGCTTGTTGCATTTGTTTCTCGTTGTATCGTATAATGACAAATAATAAGTACAGCAGGTAAATGGTAGTGGGTTGAATTAGTTGAATAAAAGATTATTATGGTTAGTTATTTATTATTATAAATAGGAACGATTAACAGGTTTAACTTATATACATAATGATTCCTTATGTTTATGCGAATGTTAGACATTGAAATTAAACTATTATAACGGATTTTATCGCGGCTTTTTATTTAATTTTTCTCGTTTTCTTATATACATAGTTGTATTATATGCATATAATTTTACATGCCGCTCTAACATGATTCCTATATTAACATTACTAGAAGCAAAACATCCGTTAAGCTATTTTAGATTCTAACTATCAGAATAATCCCCAAACTCCTAAAGAAAAAAAAATACCACAGTAGCCGAAGTCGCAGAAACTAGTGGAACCAAACCAAATTCCATTTTCAAACTTAATCTAATACCAGTCCAACTTTGTGCCAACTTTAGTAGTTCTATTCTTTGAGCCAAATCTTATTTGAACGATTCCATCGAACTAATTTCTATTGATAGCATTTTAAATAACTGTATCGTCACTAAATATTAATTAAGTACATCAAACTTTACCATGTGAGATTATATAGAGATGGGAGCTTTGCTTATGGTTCACGAGTCTCGACAGATTATGGAATGCTTATAATGTAGAAGATACACCATCTTACTTTTTATTTCATCTTATTTCTTACTAATATTATAAATGCGAATGTTTGTGAAAATGCAGAAACAGCTGAACAGATTTGGATGGAATTTGGCACATGGCTAGACCATATCCTGGATTGAGACATAGGCTTTTTATCAGGGTAATGTTTTCCCATGAGAAATAATGGATGTTTTAATCTGTATTTTTGAATAGATGGCGCCGGTGTCGTACTACGTTTAAGAAACTTTTGTAGCGGGAAAGGCCTTTCACGCTGGCAAAGCCGAGAGCAAGTACTCAGTAATAAACCCATAATTGACAATACCAAAAGAAAGTCCGTATTTTACATGTGCCGTAACATTTATAGTTCGGACAAACTAAGCTGGCCGGTATGACAAGTCAATTTTTTTCCCGGCACGATAACTCTGTGAGGACGTCTACCCAAAAAATTCAAAACCGTGTCATGTCATACCGGCCATATTAGTTTGTCCCCACTATAAGTGACTCATGTCTTTTTTTTTCGCGGGGAAAAAACGCGTTATCGCTACCACCACTGGGGGGTGGGTGGAACGGTTATGTTGGTTTCACACAGTCTTATAGGACTCATGTCTGCCTTGGTGACGTAGCTTAATAGTGGTATTGACTGCTCTGCTAAGGTCTCTAGAAGCGGCGATAGCCTAGTTGGGAGTGGAACGGGCTGCCGAGACAAATATCCGCAGGTTCAAAACCCAAGGGCACACACCAGTAACATTTAAAAAAAAAATGTGTGTATTCTTTGTGAATTATCGCTCGCTTTATCGGTGAAGGAAAACATCGTGAGGGAACCTGGATACCTGAGTTCTCTGAATTTCGAAGGTATGTGAAGTCTGCCAACCCGCACTAGGCCAGCGTGTTGGACTAAGCCCTATGCCCTCTCAGTTGTAGAGGAGGCCCGTGCTCAGCAGTGGGCAGTATAAAATACAGGGCTGGTATGGTGGTGGCTAAGGTTTCAGGTTCGAACTCTAGGTCGAGTAAAGAAAGCGTTGTCTGCTAAATGTCAGCACGTAGTCTAGAATTGTGTCCAGTAACTGTCAACAGTCTCGTCTATAGTATACATAACTGAAATGTGGAAGGTACAACCTCTGCCAACCCCTGAAAAGGGAAAAGGCGTGATACTATGAATGCAGTAACATGTTTGCATGTGCCTTAGTTACTTATTAATTCATTAATTATAGAGCGCTGAATCAAACTCGTGATCAAAACGAATCGAGGTGAAGGCACTGTACTGGATCTAATGCTCAGTTTCTCTTCCATTAACCAATCATTTGATACATTTCGTTTTATTACTCCTATTTATTTTATAGAGCTGTAAAACTGATTTTGAGTTACGTTAATGTTTATTGCAGTGAAATAATCTAATTATTCTGTGGTTGTAGGTATTAGAAAGATCATTTGGAATCAAATATTTTTCCAATAATCAGGCTCACCTAAAAACAGAGCCTTCTAATTTTTAATCAGAGTCTTATATTTTTATTTGTATAAAGCCTTCTAAAGCTTCCCTCGCATTGTTTTTACCTGCAAAAAAAGAAGTTGTGGAAAATCTACACTAAAATTAAGCTACCCAAGTAATAAATATACATTGAAAGAATTAGATAGACTGCCTCGGTAGCGTAGTTGTATTACGGTACGACTGCAATGCTGAGGTCTCGGGTTCGATCCCCGGGTCGGGCAAAGTGATATTGGGTTTTTCGATTCAGTATCAGCCCGGAGTCTGGAATTTGTGCCCGTTATGGCGATAGGCTCGCCCCCTATCACATCGTGGGACGGAATAAAAATGGCGAAAATTGGGTGCATTAAGTTGCGCCTCTGCCTACCCCTTCGGGGATAAAAGGCGTGAGTTTAAAAAAAAAAAAGAAATAGATAAAAAATTGCCTTGATACTCAGTCTGCTATCGACACGAGATCACATCGAGTAACTTTAGTAGGTCCAAGAAACTGGGTAACTCGGAGGGTTAAGACGTCAAGTCTAGGATATCGGGCAGGGTGCCAAATCGATGGTCTAGGCCCCGATACAGCTCGATCAATACCGCAGGCCTCCATATGCATATTGAAATTTTCAGTGTTTCAGCTTTGGTGATTGGATGACGCTAATTATTAAAAATAAAGAGGGAGTTCGAAACCGTGATTCTGGTACTTATGTAACGATTCTAAAATATCGTTCACTAATAAAAAGTTACACAAGAGTGACACAAGATGTATTTTATTTTGATTTCTATTCTAGGAATAGAATTTAACGTAGGCGGTACTGTATAAACGTTAGTTGTTTATAAATATAAGCCCATTAAGGTCTCTTTCCAACAGTTTTTGCTAGAAACAACCACGATAGTCATTAAGCAGTCATCACAAATGTATGAGGTCTATCGAATGTATAAATGGCAGTATGTTATGTTACAACATGCTTTAAAACATTGTAGAAATTACCTTAATGTAAACCTGCAAGGTGGACAGACGACTTGATAAAAGTCGCAGGAACACGCTGGACGCGGGCCGCTTTTGACAGGTCCGTCTGGAAATTTTTAGAGGAGGCCTATGTTCAGCAGTGGACGTCATGTGGCTGATGATGATATAATGATTGCATGAAAGTCGCTAGAAATAACAAAGAATATTTTACTGCATAGGAATACTATCTACTATATTTCCTCAGCCGTTTAATAATGTGATTCTTATCAATTCGGTCCAATCTTTACATACCATAAAACAAAGTTCCCCGCCGCGACTGTCTGTCTGTCCGCAAAAACTAAAGAACGGATTTCGATGAAATTTGGTACGGAGATAGTTTGAGATCTTGGGAAGGATATATGCCACTTTTATCCCGGGGAAATATATAGAGGGACTTTTATTCCGGAAAAACATTCACACTGGTGAAGCCGCGAGTGTGATAAAAGCTAGTTTAAGATGAATAATTATTCTTAAACCTTTAAAAACATTAGTAATGCAAGCCTCCTAAATCTAGGTACCAAAATATACCTAAAGTAATCTAGTAAATCGATTGTAAGCCGTAAAATCTATACTAATATTATAAAGCTGAAGAGTTTGTTTGTTTGGTTGAACGCGCTAATCTCAGGAACTACTCAACCGATTTTGAAAATTCTTTCACTAATAGGAAGCTACATTACTACTGAGTTCTATAGGCTACTTTTTATTCCGGGAAAATATTTTTATCACGGAAAAACTTTCTCACGCGAGCGGAGCCGCGAGCAATACTAGTACTTAAAAAATACATTCTCCTTCGTCTGTCTAACGTTCCACTACCACATTGTAACATGCCCAAGCCCATAAAGATGTCACCACCAACGGTTGGAATGCTTCACCTATGTTTAATTCATCGCGGTCACCCAAATATTTAATTAAGGTCCTTGAGCGGAAAGATTTCTTGACCCTCGTTATTTGTTTTACTGTAAGGCACGGATTTGTTGAATTTTTTTGCGGGATTCCTGTGTAAGGAATGTTTATAATAGTAAATTCTTTTATGTCGGATTCCGTTTCGGTGTCACCGACCCGTCCAACGTTTTCGCATTTGTATCAGGAATTTGGGGTTCAATAATGTTTGCAGTATTGGCAAATATTCATTGTTTTATAGGAGAATTAGTTCAGCCATTGTCTAAATTTAATGTAATATTCTAAACAATGTAACAAAGTGAAAAATCGTTAATTTTATCCTTATTTTTTCCATTTCACTAAAAGCGCAGTAACTTTACCTCATCATGAAGGGAATGGCTTAAAACACCGATAAAGCTATCGGCGGTTCCTTAAACGTTCATTTAGTTACCCCTTGAAGGATCGATTACCCCAATTTAAGGGGGTGTCTAAATATCTCGCGATACGGCCAGTCTATTTATTGAGGCGTATCTCGGAAGTCGGGACATTTACCTGCCTTACTTTGGTTACGTGATTAACCTCATAAATATGGGAAAAATACTTTATAACTAGTTATATGTTTCGTTAGGAAAATATGTATCATTCTTATAAATATGATTTGTTTTACGACGTATGTTAGTATTATTTAACATCAGAAAATATTTGTTTTGTATCTTCTAAAGATCATTTTCTTATTATTTATACATATTAATGCCGTTATCTATATTGATATTTCTATAATTATTAATAATCTAATCAATTAAACATGCACCGAATCCAACAATTTCCACATTTAAAAACTCGACTCATCAGTCATCTACATGAAATAAGAGAAGCGAATGCAAAATAGAGAAGTGAAACGGTCTGAAACACAATGGCGTTGGGTGTACTATATGTCATTTGCGCTGCCATTGTGAAGGGAGTTTTTGTGCCCAAACAGTGCTCATTAGCGTGAATGTTAACCGTAATGGACACTGCTTTTTATATTTTGCTTGTGACGTATATCTTGTTTTCTTGAAGGAAGCTCGAGGCAGTTAAACATGGGAGATAAAAGTCCAAAGACTTTTATCTTCCCTGCTTTTTCATTGTTATTAAAAGTGATTCAAAGGTTTTAAATTATAAATGCTTTTATAATGAACATGTAAGTTTTGATTAAGAGCAATAATATTTATCTTTCGTTTTCCATTATTATTTAACGTACTATTCAAATTATTATAGCTATTCGCTCTCTCGAAATAATTACTTACATTAAACGTATTCTAATGAGCAAAGATACAATGCGCATTGCGCATACAATTCATTTCTTCTTCTAGAGAATATTTATTTATACAGGAGATGTCCGCTTTTTATATGGGTGCTGGGCCTCAAAATCTAAACAGGCTCAAACTTTAAAGATATTACCATACCAGCCCTGTATTATATACTGCCCACTGCTGAGCACGGGCCTCCTCTACAACTGAGATGGTTAAGGCCTTAGTCCACCACGCTGGCCTAGTGCGGGTTGGAAGACTTCACATACCTTCGAAATTCAGAAAACTTCTCAGGTATGCAGGTTTTCTCACGATGTTATCCTTCACCGTTAAAGCGAGCGATAATTCACAAGGAATACACACACAACTTTTTAGAAAAGTCAGAGGTGTGTGTCCTTGGGGTATGGAACTGCAGACATTCGTCTCGGCAGTCCGTTCCACTAACAACTAGGCTATTGCCGCTTTAGAGATATTAAAGGGGCAAAATATAGAACTTGGATCTATTAAAAATGTTTTTAGACGCCTCCATTCATAACTAACTTTTTTGAAAACGTTCATATTAAGTGTATTTTTAAGCAAAATAGAATTACATAAATCTTAAAAAACGGAGGTCTTTAAAATTAAACGATTTATTGCAATTGGCTAGTTTTTACGAGTTTTATCCAAATATATGTAAACTGTCTTGGTTAGAATTTTAGACCCGTTTTTGGACATGTCCTTTAACTGAGAGATCATTATCGCATGCTACAATACCAAATCTAACAAAAACTTACATTCCAAAGTCACTAGAGACTAACAAAAACTAAAGATATCTAGAATTCAAAGAACTGCAAAATCTTATTAACTTGTTAGATAAATTGCAGCAATTACTCTTGAGCCATTTGTAGGTCCTTAGCGAGTGGACAGTACAAATCCCGTAATCTGGTGCATGTGTCTGCTATTACTGCAGCCAAGATGCTGGACGCAAGTGTTCTTAACCACGTCTTTACGATCGATATTGTCTTGAGGATTTGGGGTGCTTTGTTGTAACTGTGGATTTTATTAGAAATGAAAAACGAGACGGATTTTCAATAACAATGAACGATATTATAAATGAAATAAAATGCAATGTAGGTAAGATTCATGAAGATCTAGACTTAAAAGCAGTGAGTTTAGAATTAGTCTAAATTTAAAGAGTACATTAAGATAAAGTAAATAGAAAATATCCACAAGAAGCAACAAGAGATTGTCTTAAACCAACTCTGCAGATAATTATTGACGGACGAAGATTTATAACTGAGTAACTTACATTTTTAAATTTCATCTTTCTCTTATCTAAAATTAAAGATAACTCGGCGAAGGGTCTTAAATAAAATTAATGAAAAACCACCGCAGTGAAGTAAAAATAAAAGGATAGATAAAATTTGGGAGTCCTATAAAAAAGGGTTGACCTCATTTTAAAGGGCCTCTTGATAAGGAAAATGATAACATTCATCAAAGTATGTGTTAAGGTTAAGATTGGAGGCAGTAAATCAACTTTAATAATGGCTATATATCGCTTTTTAAAATTATCTACTGCACTGTAGTTCTCTAGAAACCTTTCATCAGTTCCATTGCCATAGGTTAAAAAGATATCAATTTCGTACTGCATATCAAAAACTACAACGCACGATTCACCTCGTCACAAAGTCCAGGTGTAGGATTGTCACAATTTGGATTCATAGAATTATGTTGTAAATGCCCACTGTAACATTTATAACAGCTTAATACTTTGTCACGCAAACGCGACCGAGCTATAAAAGAGATCCCAATTTACCTCTTCCGTTCGGCCGCGTCTGTGTAGAGTTGACCTACTGGAATATCATCGCGACCTCGAACTACTATTTTTGGGGGTCAGCCGGCAATTTTCTGGTCAACGCCATGTAATTTCATCCTGCAAGCAATTTTTCACTTGAACTGTTATACATTATATGATATGGGCGTCCGGTTTTACTGAAGGTCGTATATTGGGTATAGTATGAAACAATGTAGCAGGCAATCTTTTAGTTTTTAGTTTTCGATTTTCATGGAATTTAAAGCTGACTTCTGAATTGGCGAATATACGAATATTTCTTGAGAATAAACGTAATTTTCGTACCGAGAAAACGAGTAAGTGCCTTGTCTACTCCTGTTACAAAAAAGGACAGAAAGAGAGAATTCACGGACTCGGGCTCAGACTTCTTTCGCAATTTTTTTAGAGACGTCCAAGATTTTGCAAACAGTTAATTTGTTTTGAAGCGTGTAAGATTCTTTTCGGAATATTCTAGTGTGTCTAAATTCTAATTATTTAGGAGGTCATGCGATCGTTTGCAATCGAAATTTCAGTGTGTCTGCTGCTTTAAATCATAAATGTTTTTTTATAAAAAAAGAACGAACGATTTTGAATCTTTTGCTATCTTAAAAACCTTACGAAACGGCACAGCAGCCATAAAACTTACTTTGGCTGTAATAAAAAAACATCAAATTCTATAAGAAATCGGTTCTTACTTATATTAGACCAAACACACTTAAAAAAGCGACAGTTCTGCTTTATACTTCTAAATTTGAAACCTAAAAATAACCGTTTACCAAAACATTAAACCATTCACTCATATTAAAATGTTTGAATGGACGTACAATGTAGCCGGCATAGTCAACGCTCTTTCATCATTCAAATGAGATGTTGCCGTTAAAACTCCGGTGCGCAGCGGCTCTCAAACCGATTCCACTTTGAGTGAATGAGTGAATTGGGGAATTAGAGTTGAGTGGAGCGGTTACCTTAGTTTTTAAGGGTGCTTTATGCATGTATGGACTATTTGGGAAATGTACTTGCGTTTCTAGAAGACTGTGAAGTCTTTAGTGATATTTAGTAATTTGTTTCATTTATAGTAATCATTTCTAGATCGGATTTTTGTTTACAAATAAATAGTGACATTATTTATACGTAGACTAAGTAGGTAGATATAAGAATGTGTTAGCAAGATATAGTTTAATAAATACTTTAACTAGTGTGATGTAGACAAAGTATGTCGACTATGAATGTTGTGATCAATCGAAGTTGATACGCCAACACATAACCACTATAAAGTATCTATTTTACTGGTGGTAGGTCTCTCATATGTAAGAGTCCGTCTGGGTGGGTACCACTACAATGTATATTTCTACCGCCAAGCAGCAGTGTGCATGCACTGTTGTGTTTCGGTTTGAAAAATATTGTAGCCAGTGTAACTATTGGACATAATGAGACTTAACATATTATGTCTCAGGATGTCGAGCGCAGTGGAGTGCCAAACAGTACTTTGTATGTCAAGGTGCTGAATGATGTTGCTACTGTTTATGTGTGGTCGTATCGCTTACTATCAGGTGAACGGCATACTCGTCTATTTTAACGCAAAAAAACCTGCGTTTTGCGCTTTTCATTAAACACAGGTGCAAATATTATATGTGTCAATTCCCAAGGCTTTAATTAGTTTGACCGATTAAACTTGAGAACCTGCGTCGCAGTAGGTAAGACGAACTAATTTTGAATATCAAAGGGTTGACACGTCTCTGTGCTATAATGAAGGGTCAGTTTGTGTCGGTCATTCGCGCTAACACGGTACTCTCGTTACGGCGTTTTTAATTAAGTACTAGTAATTATGTGAGTAATTACAAAGTAGTTAGTTCGACATAAATAGAAGTGCTAACAGGTAAAGCAAAAAAAACCTGTGATTGATTATGACTGTGGTGATAAAATAAAGTATCAAATAATAAAGTAATAGAAAGTAAAGTAAAGTAAAGCATAGACGTAATAAGCATTTCTACGGTAAAGTGACTTTAATATAAATAATACATGGTAATTATTTCGTTCGAAAACGAACATTAGCAATTAATGTCGAAAAACGTGTTAAAGGTGCATTAATACATTTATACAAGTTGTTTATTTGATTTCATTATACTGTTAACTTTCATTTAATTTATTTGCTTGCGAGAAAGTGTGTTGTGTACACCTAACACTTTCTTGGACGTTGTAAAGTTTTTGTTTGCAAACAAACTAATCGTTTTCTCTCCGTTTGTTCATTAACATAACTCTTATGGAATGCTGTATGCATTTCACTTACGGGCATAGCCAATGCTGTTCAAACCAAAATGAAATTGAAGCTTAATCAGCTAATTCGTTGTTTCAATAGATTAGTTCTGATAAGTAGTCTACCGAATATAACATATTGTTGAATCATATTCAAAATTATCCTCATTTACGCGACAATCGACGCTGAAAATTTATTTTATGACTCATTCATCACTCGCATCCGCTTGTAACGCACTGTGAACAAATTGGGACCACTGTAAAATCCAACAGAACAACATGCTAAGGCATCGCTTGTTATGATACTCGAAAATAGTTTTATAGTTCGATGGGATGTAAACGAGTGATGACTTAATGTTTCATGTGACAATCGGGTTTCTGTTACAAATAATTTTACAACCGCGTTGAAAATGATTTTACGACGTGTTGCCAAGTGAATCACTTTATATTTTTAATGTGATTAATGAATATAAACGAGATGAAGTAGAGTTAGAGCAAAATAATTAGACGCCCACCAACCATTACGCTCCTTAACGACAAAATGACGGCGCTTAATTTTGACGCAAGACCGAAATGTCACGCAGCGTCAATGGTTAATTGCCTCACCTTAGCTAATTCCCACGTCGCGTCGCCAGCTCACCGTGACACGTAAGCTAATCCCGCTTATTTCTTTTTTCAGCGTTCTAAATGCGGCGGTGGTCGCGCAAAGCCACATTAAACTGTGAAGAACATCACACGGGACAAGATGGCGACAGAGATTTCGCGCCAAATCGCGCGTCTTCCTTGGCAACGCCATCTGTCAGCGGCGAGCGATAACTTCCGCGCTTTGAATCACTCGGACCGTTCTAAATAGTCATTTGTGTGTAAACTGTGTTCGCGTCGTGATGTGATATTGTTTGGTGTAGTGTTGTGTTGTGTTGTGTACGATGTCAGAGGAGAGGTCGCGGCGGCTGTCGCAGATATTTGACCCGCTGTCGAGGTTTATGGACCACAGCGGCGCGGGCCACTCGGCCAGCACGCCTAACAGTCCCCGACTGCTGCCGAGGAGGTCGCGGGACCCTCCGCCGCCGCCGCCTAGGTGAGTCACTACTGTTATTGTTTACCGCCGCCCTAAACATCCCCCTTTCATCTAAAGTTCCCCCTTCATAGTCGGTGGGGAGCACTAACAATCGTACACACCTGTGTTTGTTTATTTTCTCCTACACAAGGAGATAATATTGGCCTCAAAATCAATGTAGTAACAACGATACGCTTTGTTATTTATTTTTGTTTTGTACAAGAAAATGGATGATGTATTTACATTTACAGCCTTATTGCGTGGCACTTAGTTGTGTAAATAAAGAATTAATTCATAATATACCTCCCATTACCTTAAATGATAAACGCAGTAATTCTTCTGACAAAATAGATCTTATAGGTGGCCTTCGAGGCGCAGCCTGTGTGCGGGCTCTGACGCGAATGGTCGCGAGTTCAAAACCCCAAAGCTATTACAGGGACTTGGACTAGTTTCTGTAATACATTTCGTATGGTGTAGGTCAGTAATATGTAACACTGATGGGTTTATTTAATTCCTCCCACGCCTTCACATACTAAATACCGTTGAACTTGATAGTAAATACGATCATTAAAATCTTGTCATGCGTAGGCGCAACTCAATTAACCCCTCACTGGCATCTTAATTCCGCGAGTAATTCAACCAAATTGATTTGCATATAGCAATCACAGGCATCAGTTCTATGAGAATGTGGGCGTACTGTAAGCAAGGTCTTAGACTATTAGAGTATATCACAATTAGTTTGCTTGTGATTTATGGTATCAGGAGACTGGAAGTGAGACTTAGTTTAAGTCATTAAGGTAGTAATTTGCTTAAATATAATGTTGTGAACATCAGGTTTTGAGTTTTGCCTTGTTATTAAGTTAAATCAGCGTGCGTTCGTTTTACTATAAGGATTTTTTAGAATACAAGGCTTTTTCATAATATGTTAACATACTCCAATCTCAAGGGTAGTATTTTGCTAAAAAATGCATCAACACATTGCCCTGCTTACCCTTTTTGGAATACAAACGTACCAATATGTAAGTGCCTAATTAACAGGCCCTTCATCAACATAAAAATAATTTATAATCACTGCAATAACTCAAATTATGATAACAGTCGAATTAAATGCACACAATGGACCAATTGAAAATGAAATTCAATCAGTATTCGGAACTGGATCGGCTCGCATTCAATAATCTCCAGTATTTAATCATTGCAAATTAATAATAGCTCATTTGTTTCACGTATTAATCCTATGAAATCCCACAGCACTGTGTAAACTCGCTAAAATATTACCAAAACGAAGTATCGCAGGTTTAAATTAATGAACCATCGTCGTATTTATGGGCCGATATTGCAGTGCGGTTCACGGTGGTTGCATTTTTAAATGTTTATTATTGGTTTGTTTATCGTATTTTCCAGTAATATTGCCTGGATAACGTGACTTTGCATGGTTGTACATGAAATGTTAGGTATTGCATTTTGAATTTATATTTTTCTGGAGCTGCTATCGTTCATAATGGGAAAGTTCAGGCTCTTCGTTGTACTGTTGTCATGCTTTTAATCCTTTGCCAACAAAATATAACTACTACATATACATATATAATATGATATTATAACCATATCCCATAGGTTGTAAATCTGGAAATATGCCCGATGGCAATAGACCCGCCCCCATTTATATGGAACTTAACATAGTTGGCGAAATGTGGGTGTGTTATACATCTGCCTACCCCTGAAAAAAAAACAAAGCGTGATTCTATGTATGTATCTGGGTCGGCACTATTCCACGTTGCATTACTTTAACATACCAAAACCTTTAATAAAAACAAAACCATTGATGTTATAATTTTTCCATCATCAGGCCGATCGCTTCTTCATCACGCCTAGACCCGTTGGAGTATGAACTGGTGTCTGCGGAGCTCGGCTCTGTCAACTGGCAGGAGAGGTGTCTGGAGCTACAGCTGGAGTTGCACAGGAGTCGGCACCAGGCCACTAGGGTCAGGGATATGCTGAGAGATAAGGTAAGATTGCATAGATTTTATTGGTTGTCTTATATTACAATATGATGCGATCACATTGAAGGGCTTATAAACGTATGAACATCGATTTCTGCTAAAAAATATTAATAGTTTTATTATGTTCGTGGGTGAAATTTTCTTAGATTACCTAACAGATACGCCAATTTATTTGACCCAAACTTCGTGATGTCTTCGTTGGCATTGTGAAAGCAGTCTCGACACTATAAAACCATCGAAGCTACACCTTAGCATATTATTTTCCATTCTAAGTTATATAATATTTGTTCGTTCTACGAGATATATAATAATGTAAAAACAGCTCGCAGTGCAAAAATCCTCTCTTTTAATCTTCATTTGACAACTATCATTACCGTGACAACTTACCATCAGCTGACCCGACCCACTAGATTTGCGTTCTTATGCCTATAAATATGCTAAAAATGACACGACCTTCCTAATCCCAGAAATAGCTGGGAAATATTTTTGTTTTCATTCAAACAGTAAGAACACGGAAATCAGTTTCCGGTCTCGTGATCTGGGTCGTGTCACGTCAATTACCCAGAGATTTCGCCCATCCGCGCACAAATTGGGGCTCACTACCAGCCTCCTCTAATACCTAATGGAAATATGTAAATCCCCCTTTGACGGTAATGAAATTTATTATGATTTTTAACATTATTTTTATTCAGTTTTCGACGGTAATGAATTTTGATGTGAATGATGGAATTGATGCTTCTGCGGCAATTCAAAAGGCAGATATCAAGCCCTTACTCTCTGCATTATTTTTTATAGACGTTGATAGATCATAATAGCTTAAGTTCCAGCATTTATGATGTAGTTTCTAAGTCCTGATATCCACGACGCAAAAGTTGTATCATAATTTACGATCCGAACTATGTGTGAAATACCTTATTTATCTTAATCGACAAATCTGATACCATAACCAACAAATAGACTAATCAATTCGAAACAAATGCTGTTGAACTCAAAGTACAGAATCGTGTACCGTTCAATCTTGACAGATATAGTGTCTAATAAACAAGATATGCGAGGTAAGCGGTTGTAATCGTGACGTGTACCGCTGTCGCGATATATCACAATTAGCGTGGCGTCATACGTCACTGTTACTTAAGGAGTCAACGTTACTGCCTGGCTTTGATTAATTATATACCTAGATAGACACTGAACGTTTCAAACGCGTAGAAAAAAATAGACGCGAACAATTCCCCACTAAATGAGTTCGAGTGAATTATTTTTTGTTGTTTTTCATGGATATAATTTTCTCCCCGTTTTAATAGAAACCATGTAATAACTGGTATCATTATGCGCGCACACAAGGATACGCAGAATGATGCAGCGATAGCGTATTACACAACTGTCACGCATACTAGCTTAAGAAAAGTTGGCCTGTTTATTTTAGTTTCATTGCAGCGCGTCACTCTATCTAGGTATATAATTAATCAAAGCTGCCTGGATCCGAAGTGATTATTAGCTTTGGGATAGAAATGTCAACTAATGTTTATCGATTTTACGAATAATTGTTTTTTTTACATGAATATAACAACTATCATTACCGGTATATCCCGGGTGGGGAATAATTATTTTGGGTTTTCTGCTCAGTGTTAGCCCAGACACTGGATTTTTGCCCTATATGGCGATAGGCTCGCCTTCTATCACATCATGGGACATGACAACCTGCCTACCCTTTCGGGGATAAAAGCGTGATGTGTATATATATTAACGCACACCTTTAAGCCTTGATTAGGCCAGGAGGAAAATGCATCCAAACTTCGCTGCATTTCGCACCTTTAGGACGAAAACGACACAATTCAAAAAAATAAAAAATTGAGTTATCGTCATAAAATTACTTAAAACGAAATTTTCAATACAACAATAGTTCAAACACCGCCATATTCAAGCAGGAAAAAGACAAAAATATTATATCGGTCCCTTTTTTATTATATTTTCATAAAAAAGAGACCAGTTTTAAGTCATTTTATAACGATAAACCAATATTTTTTTTTTAATTGTCTCGTTTTCGTCCTAAAGGTGCGATTTATTATCATCCTATAATATGATCGCAATATCTAACTTTCAATCCCGATCAATCAGATGGTTTTTACGAATCTAAATTCAATTTCGATCGACCTGACTATCGATTAAGCTTGATTCATAGACCAAGAATACTCCCCAGACACCAACAAGGGTATCTTGTAAACGCTAAAACACTACTCTACTATGTAGTCTTACACGAAGTCAGGTTATCTAAACTCCGAGGTGGACGACATTGCGGGTGGTCGGTCTCCTGCAGTCGTAGACGCCACATGCGTGCTTTGGAGGTCGGGGGCTTCTTAGCCCCCCTCATTTAGAGAGGGGCCGTAATACGGCATTGCGCCGGGACGGCTCCGTGCAGCTATCTTCGTGCAACAAGATACCCCGGGGCCGTCCCGTATGCGCCGAAGAAGGCCACCGCGGGTTTTGGTTGGTATGCCGATGTAGGGTGTACATAGTGTTAGGGACTCGGTCCAATGCTCGCTCGGATGATGTTATTTTTTTTTTTTTTTTTTTTTTTTTTTTTATTGCATTTAATGACGAGACGAGCATGCCGTTCGCCTGATGGTAAGCGATACGACCACCCATAAACAGTAGCAACACCATCCAGCACCTTGACTAACAAAGTACTGTGTGGCATTCCACTGCGCTCGTCACCCTGAGACATAAGATGTTAAGTCTCATTATGTCCAGTAGTTATACTGGCTACAATGTCCTTCAAACCGAAACACAACAGTGCATGCACACTGTTGCTTGGCGGTAGAAATAGACATTGCGGTGGTACCCACCCAGACGGCCTCTTACATAATGAGAGACCTACCACCAGTACTACTACAGTATACTCCGAGTGTCGACATTGTGCCGTAAGATCGGTGAAACCAACATAACCATTCCACTCACCCCACAGTGGTGGTAGCGATAACGCGTTTTTCCCCGCGATAAAAAAAAAAAAAGTTATCTAAACAAAACTAACCCCTATCAACCCGTGATCAGAGTGCACCACGTCACGTGTTTTTTATTGCTGCCAAGTTTAATTTCGCCAGACATTATTCACGATATTCCGGTAAGTTTTTGTTCCGCTGAGTAACGCCAAAGAAAAGAGTTTGTGATAGATGGCTGATCCATTTTTCATTACTGCGCTCGAATCTTGACGCTGGGGATTCTGTTTGCTATCCGTTTTTGTTTTTATATTTTTTTAAGGTTTTTTCGAGTAGTGAAAAGATGAATTAATAAGTTTAGGATTATAGACGTCCGCTTTTTGTATGGGTGCTGAGCTCCAAAATCTAACCAGGTTCAAACTTTATGGATATTAAAGGGCCAAAAATATGGATCTTGGATCCATTAAATAAATATTTTTAAATCCCTCCATTTAAAACTAACTTTTTTAAAACGTTCATTATAAGTGTAGTTTTAAGCAAAATAAAATTACATAAATCTCAAAATTGGAGGACTTTAAAATTATAGGATTTATTGCAAAGGCCTAGTTTTTGGGAGTACTATCGAACAGATGCAAATATATATAAAGTATCTTGGTTCGATTTTTAAGCCTGTTTTTGGACATGCCCTTTACCTGGAAGTTGTTCGTAGGTTGATGGTGAAAATTAAGCTAAATCGGTTCTGCAATGCGAATTGCAATGAAGAAGGGTAGGTAGAAGGAGAAATACTAAGATATAAGGATTGTAATTTTAGGTCAAACATAATCCATTTATTAGTCTTATAAAAATGTACCGGACACATTTCTAGACTTCAGGCTGGTACTGAGTAGAAAAACCGGCACTTTGCACGACCCCGGGACCTCAGCACTGCAGCCGTACCGTAATACCACTACGCCACCGAAGCAGTCTATGAAAATTATTTTACTCATACTAAAATTCAGGTATACTTCCACACAAATTAATAGGGATTAATAAATAAAATAAAAAAGCCTTATATTTCATGGAAATGCTACAGTTAAAAATTTGAAAACTTATAAATAAATTTAGATACTAGTTCTATAAAAAAGTTGTAGGATCTACGTTTCTTTTTCCTGAACCCCTCCACGGGTGAAGGCCTCCCCCAAGGATTTCCATAGTTCCCTATCTTGGGCTTTCTGTATCCAAGCCTGACCAGCCGTCTTTGTAACCTCTGCTTGCCATTTCGTAAGCGGTCTACCTCTGCAGCGCTTTCCCAGAGGGCCGCTCCATGACGTCACTCTCTTTGTCCATCTCCCGTCCTGCAGCCGTGCCACATGCCCAGCCCACTTCCATTTGAGTTTCAGAGCATGGTTTAAAACGTCAGTAGCTTTGGTTGTGCGTCTAATATTGGTGTGTCTTATTTTTTGTGTTTTTCTTATGTTGAGCATACTGCGTTCCATGCCTCGTTGGCATATAGAGATTTTATTTTTTATTTTTGTAGTGAACTTCCAAGTTTGACAGGCGTAAGTTAGGCAAGGAAAAAGACACGATGTCATGGCTTTTGTTTTAAATTTTATTGCCATATTGCTTTTAAATACTTCCTTCAGGGCCCAGTATTTATTCCAGGTGAGTTGTATTCGGCGTTCTACTTCTTGCTCGTTATTTTTCCTGTCAAAGCTGATTTGCTTACCTAGATATATATATTTTTCTGTATAATTGAGTGTTTCGTTGCCAACTGAAATTTTAGTTTTCTCTATGTTGTTTGTCATCAGCATCGTTTTAGTTAGGTTCATCTCTAAGCCTACTTGTTTACTATGTTCGTTCAGTGATTGTAGCATGAACTGGAGTTGAGAGCTTGATTCTGACAGCAGAACCACGTCGTCTGCGAAGCGGAGATGGCTTAAGTATTTCCCATCAATATGTAGGCCGCATTGTTTCCAATCCAGCTTTCTTATTATATGTTCTAGGATAGCAATGAACAGTGTTGGGGACATTGGGTCGCCCTGTCTCACGCCTCTTTTTATGGGAAAGCTCGGTCCGATCTTTTCCAGTTTTATTCTACCTGAGCTATTTCTATATATACTTTTAATCACCTGTATGTATATATTATTAACCCCCTGCTCTTCTAGCGTGTTCCAGATGCTTGAATGCGACACCGTGTCAAATGCTTTCTTGTAGTCGACGAAAGCAATGTGTAAAGTTCTTTGTTTTTCTTGGTACTTTTCAATCAGTAGGTCCAGAGTGTAGATGTGGTCAATGGTAGAGAAACTAGGTCTAAAGCCTGCCTGTTCTATAGGTTGTTCAGGGTCTAATATGGCACATATTCTTTTATTAATCAGGGAGGAGAAAATCTTATATATACACGGCAGTAGACTTATTGGCCTGTAGTTTGCGATGTCGTGTGGGTCCCCTTTTTTATAAATTAATATGATGTTTGACTCACTCCATTGTGTAGGTATGCA
The DNA here is from genome assembly GCA_947568825.1 of Sphinx pinastri. Classification (NCBI taxonomy): domain Eukaryota; kingdom Metazoa; phylum Arthropoda; class Insecta; order Lepidoptera; family Sphingidae; genus Sphinx; species Sphinx pinastri. The sequence goes on along the minus strand of OX387630.1, from coordinate 4,566,593 downwards.
TGCTGATTCTAAGATGCGGTTGAACAGATGCATTAGGGGTGTAGACAGCATGATACAAGCTGTTTTTATTGCCTCGTTAGTGATAAGATCTGAGCCCGGACTTTTCTCCATTTTCAGTTTATTTATTATATCATACACCTCTTTAGAGTCGAAGGGTACAATGTGTTTAGTAATAGGGATTATGACCCTCTAAATTCCACTCTGGAAACCAAAACAAAATATCAAGAACTATAAACATCAAAGCCCATATATTTACCATCAGTAAAATAACCGAAAAATTCCAATATGGATTCGAATTTCGAACCCCAGTACCATTAATGCTGAGTCAACGGAGTGTATACATCACCAACTATGATGCGCCATAAAAACGAGCCGACTTGAAGGGCTGATACGCGAGAGACAAAGGATTTTTGAGAAGGGAAGTCAATGAGTTTGTATGTCATGTATGGGTATAGAATTTCTGGTGTAAACTTTTCGCGAAGATATTGAGAGGTCATTTGTAAAGAGATGCATCTGTGAGACGCTTGTATCAATAAATCGTATGTACTTGCGCATAAACAATACGTACCAGCAAAAACACGTTGGGTTAAGTTTCTTTTTGAGTAAAGGCAAACACTTGAAGGGCTAAGGGGCATAAGGTGTTAAAACCTGTCATGACTGCACACGTGTCGCGTTCCGGGATCAGAACGAATATCCGGATTCATACAGGCCGGCATAATAGGGTAGTTTCCTATGTTTGATTTTGTAAATTATTTTATATGTAACAGAAAATAATACGAAAAAGAAATTCTTCTGTGAAATCAGCATCATAATTGGTTAAAAAATAAAGCAGTTGTTCATATTTGAAATATTGTTGTGAGCAAAAGTGGGGACGTGGAGGGGATATCGCGCTATCTCTTTCTCACGCACGTAGCGCTATGGCCGGCAACTCTCGGTGACGTCACAGTGTAATATTACTGTTATTTGACACTACCCATTTCACCAAATTTCAAAGCTTTATAACTTACTAATTATTGCCCCAATTTTGATAATTATTTTTCCGTTAGATTCATTTTCTCAGGATGACAAGCGCAGTGGAATGCCACACAGTACTTTGTAACTCAAGGTGCTGGATGGTGTTGCAACTGTTTATGGGTGGTCGTATCGTTTACCATCAGGCGAACGGCATGCTCGTCTCGTCATTCAATGCCATAAAAAATAAAATAAATCCGCAACCCTTCAAAAAAAACATAAACATAACATTGACAATAAACGAATTAATCATTTAAATTCATTCACGAGTGTTTGTATTGTGCAGTAATTGGCGATTAAAACATTTCGCATTATAAAAGGAATTGCGAACTTATGGTTCTGGGAGTGGAAACTTTTAATTAAGTAAGGGAATTGGCGTAAACGTCGTTCGGGGCAATTTGTGAAGTTTTGAGTGTCAACATTGCCAATCCGGTGAGAATGATCGATTTACAAATGCTCTGTGTGAATAGGGAATTTGGTTTATAGTTCTTGAGGGAATGTTGTTAGCGTGGTGAGTGTTTAAGTTCTAAGGACTAAAGAAAGCAGAAGGTAAATTAGGTGGAAAAATTATAGCCAACTAGATTATGCTCGTGGTTCCACGTGATTATTTTTTTTCCGAATTAAAAGTCTAGTCAATAGGATTAATAGGCAGCTACTAGCTTATATAGCTGACTGTCTCAGTAGCGTAGTTATATTACGGTACGACTGCAATGCTAAAGTCTCGGGTTCGATTCCCGGGTCGGGCAAAGTGATACTAGATTTTTCTATTCAGTATTAGCCCGGAGTCTGTGCCCGATATGGCGACAGGCTCGCCCCCTATCACATCATGGGACGGAATACGCACGCCGAAAAGTCGGTGCACTAGTTGCGCCTCTGCCTACCCCTTCGGGGATAAAAAGCGTGAGTATGCGTACTAGGTTATATGTTTGTCCAGAATTTGGTTTACCTATGCCAAACATGCAAATCATTTATTTTTAACATCCTAAAATATAGGCTTTCCGTATAGCTAGTATGAAATTAAATCCATACATCTTGTGCTCCTGCCTGTCGCTAAACACCCCCGGTGAAATCCCGGCAGCAGTGCAGGATTGCGATACATCTCCCGGGAGCATAGTTTATCCCGCAGCCACTTAGCTCACGTCTGCACCTTCCCATATTTCTTTGCTTTGTATTGAGTTTTTTTCCTTTAGACTGCTTTGTGGTTGTTGAATGGTGAAAGGTGAATTTCTGTTGTAGAGCATACGCCAAACACAATTTTAATGACATATGATTTTTATGGTATTGAAGGCTTATTTATAAGATCTACGAATTATATTCAAAAACTTTCCTCAACAAACTTACTGTCTATATGCATTGAAAGAAAGAAAGAAAGAAGAAAGAAAGAATAATTTATTGTCGCGGTACACGTTATACATAAAAAAAAAGCAAACAAAGTACAATATAATATTCACCGCGACAACTAGGTGGCCATCTCAGCATAAGCTGTGCTATGGCAAACCAAAACACAGCACTGATTTTCAGTGGCCACCTAATGTACTGAACGTACGGGCGCCAAATCAGCCATAAACCACAAATATATTTTAATAAAAATTATAGTACTTGATGCGCGTCTACAACGGACGGGGGGCACCACGCCTATTGCGTCAGACGGCCAGCGCCCGAGTTTGCATGTAGACGCGCACCGGCGTAGTTTCATTTAAAGTGAATACAAGAAAAGAAAAAAACACAATACATATAAGATAAATAACATTTTAACAATTTGGTACAATATTAACCTATCCTTAGTGGTACAAAAGCATTTAAGTTAAACACCTTTACATTCAGTAAGCAATCTTGACAAATAATAAAAGTGTAATAATAATAAAAAAAAAAAAATGTGTCCCCGTCCGCTACCGGCTGCGAAATCGACGAACCGCCTAAGCTTAAGGTCTGCAACACGAGGGTATGTATAGAATAAGTTTAAATTAAAAATATATATTATTAAAATAACAGGCGATTTAAACAAACGATTGAATTTGATATTCCATTAAAATTTTCTTATACTTAATTTTTAACCCAAATCTATTTTTCAGGACCCGTAAAGGAGGTGGAAGCGAGTTCCAGCATTTAGTAGCCTGAAAACGGAAACTACCCCGAAAAGCAGCTGTGCCATGTCGTGGAGTTCGCAACAGATGAGCAGTAGAACGAGAAGCATATTTATTGTGATCTCGTGCCCACACCAACTTGGAGTAGAGGTACAGCGGGACCTGTGACTTCACCACTCCAAACATTAAGGTTGCGAGATGCAAGTCCCTCCTGTGTTTCATGTTTAATAGCTTGTGCTGGTTCAAAAAGGGTGTAACATGACTACGTGGTGGTACGTCAAAGCAAAAACGCACACATGCATTCTGGACTCTCTGAATGAGACGGGAAGTCTTTGACAGTATGCGGGGTCCGTACACCGAGTCAGCATAATTAAATTTTGACAGTATTAGTGAGTCAACCAGTTTAATTCTAACATCAGTACTTAAAAAATTTCTTATTTTATAAATTATTTTAAGACGATAGAAACAATTTCTTACGATATTAGCTACATGTTTTTCATATCTTAGTTGTTCATCTATAATAAGTCCAAGATTACGGGCTTCAGAAACCCTTTCAATCTTTTCTCCACCAATGACAGGAGTTGGATTAAGAGTAGTTATTTTAAAAATTTGATATTTAGTGCCTAAAATCATAAATTTAGTTTTCCTTGCATTTAAGATTAGTGAATTAGATTTTGCCCAGACAAAGACCCTGTCTAGATCTTGATTTAATTTGGCAACGGCTGAAAGCGTGTCCTCTGGCTTAAATGATATATACATTTGAATGTCGTCAGCATAAATATGATACCCACAGTGCTGGAAACTTTGAACAACATCAGCACTGTATATACTAAATAGTAAAGGACCAATTATAGAGCCTTGTGGCACCCCCCTGGTAATCACACGCTTATCAGATACTAAAACATCACCATTATCTCTCCTGACTTCAACAAACTGAGTACGACCGCTCAAATATGATTCGAACCACTGGACAGCATTTTGGTCGAAACCATAAAGGCTAAGCTTAGATAGCAAAAGGGCAATGTTGATTGAGTCGAATGCACGTGAGAAGTCTAATAATATAAGAATAGTGCCCATTCCTTGGTCTTGACTAGCGAGAATATTATCAGTGACATCCAATAGCGCTGTGTTAGTGCCACGGTTTTTACGGAATCCCGATTGCTTGTCAGGTAAAATGTTATTTTTTTCAAGGAAATCCGTGATTTGTGCGGACACAGCTTTTTCCAATATCTTAGAAAGGCAGGGCAAAATACTAATGGGTCTAAGATCTTTTATACTCAGGGGGTTAACCACTTTCGGAATAGGCTTTACTATAGCAGATTTCCACATAGTGGGGAATTTGCCAATAGTAAGGGACTTATTTATAATGGCAGTAATAGCATCCATGCTTTGAGGTAACGTCAGAGTGACCATTTCCAGCGTGATACGATCCACCCCCATTGCATTGGAGCTGAGTTGCCTTAAATTTTTATAAACCAAAGTGGAATTGACGGTTTGTAATGAAAAGATAGCTGCGCTGTGGTTATCAATTTCATATAAGTGATGATTGGAAGTCTTAGGGGTTAAGTTACTAGGGATATCTAAAAAGCTATCATTTATAAGGGTAGGATTGTTAAAAAGTGATGGCAGCTCAGACGAAATTGGCGGTAAAACTTTTTTCTTTAAATTCCTCCACAACATCTTAGGGTCACGAATATAGCAATTAATGTTCTGTTGAAAGAAAGCCCTCTTTTCATTATATAGGGCAGAATTAACCATTTTTTTTAACTCCTTGTAATACATTTTATGAGTATCGAGTTTAGAATCATGAAATCTGGCCAGAGCTTCGTCTCGGAGTCGCATCATAAATTTGACATTATCGGTCAACCAAGGAGAAGGACCCTCTTTAATAATCTTAGACCTGCAAGGTGCGTGCAGATCAAAAAGTGATACAATAACATTGCTAAGGTCGCTAACCATGTCATCCAGGTGATCAGATGAACAAATTAAGTCCCATCTAATAGACTCAAGGTCTTTCTCAAAAAGCTCCATAGAGATATCCCTAATAGGTCGAACAGTAATCTTCCTAGGAAGAACTTTAGGTTTATTAAAGGAAAATTTACACGTTACAAATGCATGGCCGATAGGGGATCCAATGAGTTCAACATTAATATTAAGTGCCCGCACATTTGAACAAACCACGTCAATCAATGTTTCGCTACTGGCCGTAAAATGCGTGGGCTTGTTAACAATTTGATTCAAGCCCAGGGCGTTCAAGAAATCATTAAATAAAATAGTTTTCCTATCTTCCTCATTCAAGATATTTATGTTAAAATCACCCAGAAGGATTATGTTATCACAGTCGGGAAACGATGCAATAGAATCCATAATTGCTTCGAGAAACACATTAACATCCAGCCAGGGAGGTCGGTACGCTGTGCCAATTATCAACGACGAACCTTTAATGTTGAGACGAAACCACATCTGTTCCACACTAGAGTGCAGTGGGTGAGAGCATAATCGCACGTTAATACCTCGCCTAATATAAAAACCGACACCACCGCCCCTACCAGCGCACATATTAGCCGGACGTGGTATGTGTCTGAGGTAATAGTTAGGTACGATTGGGGCGCGACCTTCCTCACCCGATCTCAACCAAGTTTCGTTGACTGCTAGCATGTCCAATGAATACATCTCTAAAGCAACAATAAAATTGTCATGGTAGGTACCCAATGAACCAGCATTATATAAACCAACAGTTAGAAACTTGCTGTTAACCATTTAAAAATATAAAAAAACAAATAAATAACAAAAAACAATATGATTTATATATAGGTGGTGAGTACATGTCCCGCCAACGTTTTGGCATATTATACATGCGACTAATACACAGTTCAATAACATGATTACATTTAAAATATACATACATGATTAATAATGATCTTTTTGTACCGGATCTTGCAATTACAATAACTATTACTAAACACAGATTATGATTACATATTATATTATGATGACATGATGCGTAGAAAATCGATATGAGATACAGCCGATAGTTGGAATCCGAAGTACAATAGAAATAATGAAATATGATAAACAATAATAAATAAAAACAACAAACATCATTAGGCCGCACAGTGTGGAAAAAAACAAACAAATCAGGGACTTTGTACGCCATTATTTGGGTTTCCGAATATTCGCGACACGTCATTCTCGCAGCGAATACGGCAGGCAACATCACCAGATCCACGCCTGGCAAATATTCGACCTTTGCTCGTCCAGATGTATTTCCAAGCATTCTGTTTTCCGGTCTCCCGAGCTTGACGAAATAACTGTCTGTTGATTTTAGTTAAACGCTCATTGATATAGAAGCGTTTAGGCTGTCCGGGTAAGTCAAGATCCGCTGTTGTCACTCCACGGCGAATACGCGCACTCCGTAAAATTTCTTCACGTAGATCACGGCGCGCCAGTCTGACTACTATACGTCGAGGTGTAGTCTCGGAAGGCCCGGCTGAATCCGTAGCATTTATACGACGACCCCCGGCTCGGTCCGCGCTGACAATATCGCGTTCTTCCAACTTCACTCCCAACTTAATTCCTACAAGCTGTACAAGGTGGGTCAAGTTTTCTCCGCTTTTCTCTGGCAGGTTAGCGATCTCAACGTCATTAACCAGCAGCTCCTGGTCCCTGTCATTAATATCGCGTTGAACTTGCACCACTATATCATTTAGTTTCGAATCTTTTGTAAAACCTTCCGTTATGTCTATTTTCTCTAGGGCGTCCAGCCTGACTTCAATACTGTCGACGCGGCCAGAGAGAGCTCTAATCTCAGCTATTTCTTCCCGTAATGCTCGAAACTCGCCTCGCACCGTGCGCAACTCATCCCTTATTTGTCGCAGCTCCAGACCGAAGGCGCTGAGAGTTTCTTGCATTGAGGGAACAATTTAAATAAAACTTATTGTTGTAATAAAATTATCATTGAGTTGTAGGTCTTCTATGTCTTTGATAACCCTTACAACTTATCGAACGCACCATATCGCTTTCTAACCTTCATTACAACGGCTATTGGCTCAGATTTACGAACCAAGACTGATGGTTTCGCAGTAATGCAAGGGTGCCGGGACGTACCGGGATGCACGGTATGCGCTCATCCGGAGAATCTCTGCCCAATGTAGCTTGACTGCATGATAGCACTCGATGGTTGTAAATAACGAGGTCAGAGTACGATAAGCAGCTTTAGTTTGAATTATTTATATGGTTCAATAGGTTGCAGAATATCTGCAAGATGAAGATGATATCAGATAATCTCTTTCACAAAAGAAACCATAGTAAACAATAGAACTCTGGTGATGAAATTGTGTAATTTATTTTTAAAGAGGCGCCATAATTGAAAACCTTAAATAGTGGTTAATTTTCAGAAGCATCCCTTATTTTTATGATTTTAGTTCCTAACATTTCGTGTAATACCAAAGCCCGCGACACTTAAAAATCATTGAAAAACTGGAATTTCCGCTTGCTCCTATCATCCACCTAAACAAGAATAACTTCCTTGAAATATCTAGATATTCATATCTAGCTTCAGGATTTAAACCTGTCGCGACGTCAACAGACGTTACAAAACACTTAGCAACAAATGTTACGTAACAGATGTTTCAGCGTCCCATGGCGTCCCGTTGCTCCCGTGTGCGCACTCCTCGCTGCTGCTTTTACAAATCGCATGATATGCACTGATACAGACTAGCTTGCGACAGAGGACCACTTTAGTTTTGATAATGTAAAGGTTCGATCTTCTAGTGCTGGTGTCAGGAAAGAGACCGGTTGTTATACCCGTAAAATCCTTTCTAAAAGATGCTAGACCAAGTTTGTTGCACCGCCGCGCCGTTGATACACGTATCATTCGAGCATGAGGGTAGATAAAAGAAGACGAAAAAGACTAAGAGCCTGTTTCACAAGTTTGAAGTAAATTTTATTTCATAGTTATCGCATTAAACAGCTAATGTTGATAGTACTCATTTTATTATAGTTCAGGAGCAATTCATTGGTGTACCAAATGGTCGGCTTATACATTTATGTGATGAGCAGCATTTACTCAGAAGTTGTGAAACAGCCCTAAAGGAGATGATTAAAAAAAATGAAAGTGTTTACATCTTAGTTTTATACACCAACCAATAAATCATATGACTTATATATAAACAGACGAGATTAAACATAAATATTTCACACTATAAATTATGTTGGAAAAAGGCGCCTCTGATCCAAATTAATCTGCCCTAATCTCAATAGAGTCATACATCACACGTCTCAGGTCACGATAAATCAATCCCCTGCAGCAGCCGACTAAAACAGATATTTTACGTAAAAGAAGGTGACCACTCGCTGGGTGGATATTGCTTGTCGTTTTTGACTTATGGCCGACGAGAGAATGAATATGTGGTGGGGGATGTAATGTTTGTTTTGGAAAATGCTTGTTTAAAATGGAAAAGACGTCTTGTTTCGTTCAATGCTAATTTTAAGTATATTGGCAGAGGTCAACGAATTTATTTTGTTCAAAGTTGTTTAGGATTTAGAAAAGCCTTCGTTTTATAGTTGTTTAGTTTTTTTCTTGTTTATTCATCTTCTGCTGGACCATCATCGTTTTCTAATCAGCTAATGTATGCGTGTATAATGCCATTGTTGAACCAATTAGACTCCCAAAAATAGGGTTCCCAAGGGGACAAGTTTGTATTTTTATACCTTTAAATTATTGCTTGATTGGTAACGTCAAGATCAGTTTAAAATCGTTGATTGATCGCAGGCAACGATTGACAAAAATCAGCTGCAATTGTGAGCCTATTGATGATATATTGATAGTGATTGATTGAGCAAACATACCTCAACGATGCTCCAACGGGCAACACCTATTAAATCGATAATATTGTTTGATCGCACGTGTTGATCGACAAAAAGCGAAAACATACATATTTTTATATACAACTAAATGACGTAATCTTTAAGTGCCTTGTGGCTCATTTTTTTAATAAAGAAGCACTGAATAGAACTTACATCATCTCACAATCTAAGAATATGAATTAAATAATGCCAGAAGATGCCACTAATAAGCAGATAATTGTCTGTTCCAAAATTTCAAACCTGTCTTCTGTGCTTACTATGTAAAAAGTTTTAAAATTAACAACGTAACATTGTGTTATGTGGTTATTGTAAACGCAATATATAAAGAGTGAAACATAAAATGGATACATACATAGGGTGTTAAAATCATTACCCTTCCTGGCTTCGCCGTAGTCGGGTAAAAATAAATTAAAAGGCTAGAAGCACGTCGCTACTGACCTTTCTTAGCACAACTTTCCCTAGTATATATTATACTCTTTGACCCTTTCTGTTTCTGTACACGGCCGCTGTAACAACGTATCTTATACTGTATAGCATTGCGCGCGGCTCCGCCCGCGTGGAGATGTTTTTCCGGGATAAAAAGCAGCTTATAGCACTCAGCAGTAATGTAGCTTCTTATTAGTGAAAGAATTTTCAAAATCGGTCCAGTAGTTCCTGAGATTAGCGCGTTCAAACAAACAAGCTCTTCAGCTTTATATATTAGTATAGATTTCTAATTATAAATATATCTCTGTACATCCTGGAAAATTCTGTCGTTTTATTCAACAAAGCCATCACATAACCCGAACCTTAACCAGCCTATCTACTCTCAGGAAACTAAACAGTCCATGCAATTCTACAAAATCGCATCGATAAAGTGAAGATACTGCAAATGGAATAGAAATGCCCGCCATTTCACATAACAGTTGCAGCGACGCGCACGTGAGGTGTACCAGATTTTGTTACTATTCATCCCTGATCAGGGATTCAGTTTTGAATCGCTTCTGTATCGAAACGTGTAATTGCCACCGCAATGGTGTTTTGATTATTTCTTGTTGGGATTTGTTGTTCTTTTGAAATTACAACAGCCGCTTTTAGATGTATAAGTAAACTTTCAGAACTTTTATCTACCTACAATAAATAAGCATCGGTCTGATTCACATACATCGAATTTCACCGTCTTCGAATTCCTTCAAAGGTTGATGGTTGTAAAAAATAATCGAAATTTCTTCTGCCACAAAATAGATAACTATTGCGCCAACCCTACTGAAGGCAAGGATTTAGTAACTAGATTTAGGGCGCGTTTTACAAGTTTCACGTAAATTTTATTTGACCGTTATCTTATTAAATAGCTAATGTAGATAGAACTCATTTTATTACCATTTTTGGGAGCATAGAGTGTCACTTTTGGAACGAAGTTCCTTATCGCGCGTTGTGAAAGGGGACTAGACGGAAAAAATTCTCATGAAAAGTTGTCACGACACTTTTTGCTATTATCTTACTAATATGAACCTTAAATACAATGCGTAGAAGCTATAATTCTTGAAACGAGTATATTTTTATATATTTTATTTATTAAAGTCATTAAAACCATTTCTTACTAATCTAATATGAACCTTAAATACATTGCGTAGAAGCTATTTCCCCAGCGTTGGCACGGCACGAGTACAAAAGAATCGAACGTAACATTCTTTTTTCAAATATTATTGATTTATTCTACTTTGGTTACTGACATTTATCAATAACAAGACTAAACGTGCTTTGCTCGCGTTTAAAAATCTACTTTATGTGGTAAGCGTAAGATCGAATTTGTGTTTAGTCAATCAAAATTTGTGATAAAAATGCTATGCAATAGCTTTACCGCGGCAGTCTCCGAGTGCCACACGTATTTATTTGTTTTTTCTCTAGAAACTTATGTATTGGAACGGAAATAGGAAAATATTTATATATATACACACTCTGAATAAAATTTTATTACAATTCCTTCACTAATTAATCGAAAGGAACTTCGTTCCATCTGGGTGTCCCTTGACATCTCTCATTTTGTTTTATTTAGTCGGTTAAGCATATACTCGGAAGTTGTGAAATAGGCCCTAAAACATAAAACGATTACGGAAGGTACTAAACTGCTGAATATCAACGTGTCATGTATGATCACCTGAGACTATTTCATGCATTAACCCCAAATCTAAGATAGTTTGTTTAAAATAGTTTCCGTAGAAACTAATTGATACGATTTAAGTTATAAGAATGAGCGTTAGTGAAATTTTAAGTTAGTAGAGTCATAACATTAGATTTATATGGTGATCGCGGAACGAAGTAACTTGTTTCAATCCTTAGATGAGCCAATATAATTAAATCGAAATGTTAGTGCTCAAAACCAGATATTTGCACATTTTTATCTTTCATTTTATCTACCTTTACATTGATCCTTTATAGACACAACTATAACTAAATTAGTTAATTTTAATCGTTTATTATTTTCCCGCTACATTGTAACATAGCTCTATTTTCACACGACACGTGTTGCGGAACAAATATTTTCTAAATTGTACTTGAATCGCGAGCGCCGAGTGTTTCGCCTGACCGCAAGGAATGTAAATTTATACCTACGGTCTGCGCGGAGTGTGCTCTCTTAATTACACCACGGCTAATGCTTTTCCGATGGCCACGGCACGGTGCCTTTATTAGAGCGCTGATGTGAACGTTGCTTTTCTTAACGATTATCGCGAATTTATCGCACAAAAGTAAAGGCGGTTATACATAACGCACCCTTAGGACGAAAACGACACAATAAAAAAAAAAACGAAAATTGAGTCGTCGTCATAAAATTACTTAAAAACTAAATTTTCAATACAACAATAGTTCAAACACCGCCATATTCGAGCGGGAAAAGGACAAAACTATTACATCGGTCCCCTTTTTATTATATTTTCATAAAAATGAGACCAGTATTAAGTCATTTTATAAAGATAAACCATTTTTTTATTTTTTTGAATTGCGTCGTTTTCGTCCTAAAGTTGCGATAAGATGTTTCTCGGGTGACAGATATGAGAGCACAAAGGAATAAAATGTTGAGAGAAACTCAAGTAGAGTTTTGTGATGGAAAGTATTAATCTGACATTTTTTTATACTCTAGACACCATATTTTAGTTTCTTATTTATAGTTCGAAGAACTGACGGCAGATGGGGCAAGAAAGTTCTCGAGTGGAGACCACGTACTGGCAAGCGCAGTGTCGGCCGTCCACCTGTAACGTGGACAGACGACTTGATAAATGTCACAGGAACACGCTGGATGCAAGCCGCTTTTGACAGGTCCATCTGGAAATATTTGGGGGAGGCTGTATGACTGCCTCGGTGGCATAGTTGTATTGCGTACGCGTTACGAGTACAATTTGCGCGCTGAGGTCCTGGGTTCGAATCCTGGGTCGGGCCAAAAAAAAACATTGTGACTGGGTTTTTCCATCTTAAAAATTACTCAGTCGCAGCTCGGAGTCAGGAAGTTGGCGGTGTGATCCCCCGTGCCTCGGAAAGCACGTAAAGCCGTTGGTCCTGCGCCTGATCTCTCTCCGGTCATGTCGGATTTCCGTCTCACCGGACTATGAGAGTGAAGGAATAGTGAGTGCACTTGTGTACTGCGCACACACTTGTGCACAATACACAAGTACTCAATATCTCCTGCGTACCTGGCTGATCTCCGTTGAGATTGGCCGCCGTGGCCGAAATCGGCTAGGAAGGGATTATTATTATTTGGGGGAGGCCTATGTTCAGCAGTGGACGTCATGAGGCTGATGATGATGATGATGATGATGATGATTTAAAGACTAAGGTCCAATTTCACCATTTTTTTATTTAACGGGCGTTAAAATTATCGCGAATGTCAAAGTTTCGCGCCTCCTATGAAAGAACGCCTAGTTAAAGAAAATAATCACCGGTTATTGTGGGACACTCAAAAACCTTAACAGTTCGTTAAGACAGTTAACAGGCTGTTAAAATAAACAGATCATGGTAAAATTAGGCCTAAATTTGTTTTGTTGTACCAGCAAAGAAACCTTGAAGTTGTATAATTGTGGATTGTAATAGTTGCATAAATATAACCTATTATAATATTTACGACATTGCTAAAAACATTTCTTTTTGCAGCTTATATTGTCTAAGGACAATATAACGTTCTACATTGTAACTTATCTAGTTCATAATATTTTAAAGCTAATATCTAAAGAACAAATAATCATTATCAAAAGTTGGTATTCCCCAAAAAAAACATTTAATTCGGTCAACATTACAGATGTTTTTGAATTGAGTTGCGCTTATTGTGGTGCGTGCCGTCTGGTCTAATCTCTATTTCGTGTAAAACGACCGTATATTTCCTTTACCGCGTTAACATAATATATCATAGTTAATACTTTCGCTCACCGGTGCGGGCTATATAGCAACACATAGCAATGTAGGGAGGATATACTTAATCATTGGCAAGCTAATAACTAAACTAAAATAAGTAACTACAGGACATATTGAGACTTAACATCTTATGTCTCAGGATGACGAGCGCAGTGGAATGCCACACAGTACTTTATTACTCAAGGTGCTGGATGGTGTTGCTACTGTTTATGGGTGGTCTTATCGCTTACCATCAGGCGAACGGCATGCTCGTCTCGTCATTCAATGCCATAAAATCTGTAGTGATAAGGCGACATGTACCTTATTGCCTGATAAAAAAATACGATATATTTTTTTTATTGGCAAGAGAAAATTACGACTTTCTTTCGTAAAATATGAAGTAAATATCCTTATAATAAGTTAATACTTTAATATGCAGAATTGTAACGCGCACCGCTTTACAATCACGTCAATATCTGTATTAAATTGAAAAGTGGAGAAACAGAAATTTATAAAACTGTATGAGACCTGCATGTAACATTCTGCCGCGATGCGACAGTGTGCGACCACCTTTATACCAAGGACATCTCTTTTAAAGCAATTAATCGAATTAACCCTGTCGGAAATATATTAAAATTACAAATAGTTACAATTTAATTTACTAAATTGTAAAAAAGACGCCGTAATGGGTTCAATGAACCACCGCCTACGCGAAGTCAAAAACAATTTACTATAATCTAATCGCTTATATAAAAATGTTACGTGTGTCGGCCGTATTGTAACATTAATTACAGAAATACCACTTAGAAGTGAATTAGCTTTATCGGTACAGTGGACGTGTATTTATGACTTGCCGGGGTGACAGTAAAAATGAGGTTTAAACCATAGCACACCGATTAATTTGTCATTCCTCTAGAGCCTGTCAGTTACTGTTAGCGTTAGGCTTTAGTGCAAAATAGATTGAGCTTTTAGTTGCAACACATTGGTATTTAGTTCCGAATATTGCCAGCAATTTTTTTGCCATGTTTATTTACACAAAAATAGGCTTTAGTGCAATATATTGAGTTTAAGTTTTAGGAACATTCGAATAATCAATAGTATTGTAAATACAAGTAAAGAAAATTTACAGAAAATATGTTCAGCCTCTATCCCATAGGGGTAGGCAGGGGCTCTGGATTGCCACTTTGCTCGATTCTGGCATACTTCTCTCACTTCCTCCACCTTCATCAATCTTTCCATGCATTCCCGTCGATTCAGGGTACTTTTGACCTGGCCTTTGCGAAGAATGTCAGATATCTGACATTTGAAGGTTCGGTGCGGTCGACCCCTACGGCTCTTCCATCGACATTCGCCTTATATACCCGCTTTGTCAATCTCCTGTCATCCATCCTCTCCAAATACCCAAACCATCTTAATATACCCTTCTCAATCTTGGTCACTACACCTCTGTCACTCCACACATGATCATCACCGTAGTATTCCGCAGTCCATCACTCATAGTCCCTCGACTTACGCCTCTCAACGGTCTCATTTCCACTGCTTTCATACTTTCGTGCTTTCACTACCATACATCAGAGTGGGCAATAACACTCCTCTATAGACAGCCAGTCGTGCCTTTTTGGACACGTTCCGGCTACCCATAAAGGCGTGCAACGCCCCATGCACACTATTACCTGCACCCACTCGTCTATCAATGTCACCATCATATCTACCATCACTTGTGAAAATTTTATAGATAGTGATGTAAAATCCTGCCTCGGTGGCGTAGTTGTATTACGGTACGACTGCAAGGCTGAGGTCTCGGGTTCGATTCCCGGGTCGGGCAAAGTGATATTGGATTTTTCTATTCAGTATCAGCCCGGAGTCTGAAATTTGTGCCCGATATGGCGATAGGCTCGCCCCCTATCACATCATGGGACGGAATACGCTTGGCGAAAAGTGGGTGCACTAGTTGCGCCTCTGCCTACCCCTTCGGGGATAAAAGGCGTGAGCATGCGTATGCGTATGTAAAATCCTCATAGTTTTATGCACTGCATTGAATCCCATGATCCAATTTGAATGGCTAAAATAATTAATGAACCCAATTTTCTCATACTTTGGAGTTACGAAATATAAACCATTTAAATTCTAGTTGCGACTTACAATTTATCAAACCTTCAACAAACCTGACGCCGCAACATGACCCCACAACACATAAACAACAATCCAGTTGAAAGGTCAAATGAAAACGTTACATAAAATAGATAAATAAACGACTGTAACTATAACTTATATTATGATAACTTGAAACCGCAATAACGGCTAAGTAACAACATTAAGTAAACATAAGTTATGTATAATTTTAAGTAGGGTTTATCGTGAGATCTTGGAGGGGTCAGTTGCACGCTATTTATGCGACTGGTCAGTGGTATCTGGGATTGGTAGTACCGATCGTGGTACCAATGGTTTCATAACAACTTGTCTATGAAAGTAGTAGGCTGTGTAGCAATAGCCCGCAATTCGTGGAGTAACTAATTTTCTATTTTTTGAACACCAAATATGAGTTTACGGCTATATGTCCGAAGACAGACAATAAAACCAAAGTTCCTTATATCGGATGAGCTATTTTTTAAATTAATACAACACGGATATTCGTACAAATTCCTAACATAGAAAATGGGCCTTTGTTCAAGCTTCCCGTGATAGTTTTCCCCGAATAAAATTCCAACAGAAACCATGCATATTTCTTAGATAGATATGCCTGTCACTCTACGGCACAACCCCTATCTGTGCGACAAAATGTTGATACACAACATAAATATACAAATAAATCACCCATTTATGCCTAAAGGGCTAGGCACAGGTGCAACAAGGACGCCCACTTTTCTCCATGTATGTTCCATTGATGATGTTCTCATGATATAATAAGCAAAAAAATCGATGTGCAGGTCCTTGCTGCGAGAAAGAATGACAAACCGACAAACAAACTGCTTTAGTATGAATACTATCAGATGTAAAGATAAAGATACTTTTTTTCAATACCCTTTTTCTGCCACACCATTACTTTAGTACATGAACGATGAACTGTTTTTCAGGGAATATTTTTAACGCAGCGCGCGTCCACGACCTAGTGAAAGGGAAACAATATGGAATATGTATTTTAAAGTGTGTTGTAAATGTTGTTGGCGATGCTTGCCGTGTCGTGTCGCTGTCATGTAGTGTAATCACGTAAAGATCATGCGTTCTGTGTCGTACACATTGATGGGGCGCGTGGCGAGCGTGTTGTTGCGACAAGTGTGTTAAAAAATAAATCAAGATTTGTCTTTTTTGCTACAACATGACGAGATTAGTTAGTCAACAGGCTAGTAGAAAGCAATGAAAATGATGGTCAATAAAAAGAAGTAACAGTGATTAACAGTGCTTTCGCACTGCTTTTTGGCGTTAGAAATAGATAAATAATATGTCTCTATAGTTAATAGTTTATCAGTACCGTAAGGTATCAGACACGACAGAACTACTGGACATAATGAGACTTAAAATCTTATGTTTTAGGATGAAGAGCGCAGTGGAATGCCACACAGTACTTTGTAACTCAAGGTGCTGGATGGTGTTGCTACTGTTTATGGTTGGTCCTATCGCTTACCATCAGGCGAACGGCATGCTCGTCTCGACATTCAATGCAATGAAACAAAAGTCGTGGGATTACCAAGAAACTATAATTGATTCTGCATTATCTGTGCAGGACGACAACTAACGTAACGTCAAAATTTAAGTTATAATATTAGCCTGAATTATCCATGCGTGTCCTTAATATTATGCAAGAATCATGAACATTGTGGTGGTAATATGCTAACTTTGTACAGCTTGATCCGTCACTTACTTTTATTTTTTTTATTTCAACCAGGCGACCTTCTTCAAAAAAGGTTTCATAATCAACTTTCAAATGATTTAGCCAGTGCCCGCTAGGCCCAGACTTTCAGTCAAATTGCAACCGCCTTGTAAACGGAAACAACCTTGGCACAAATTAGGAAAAAGGAAAAATAAATCAAGTCTTTTACAGACGATATTTAAATGAAGATTTTAGTACCTCGGATAAATGTTGTGTAATTGTACTTAATACAAAACAGGACTTCTTTAAGTTGAAATACGGGCTAATGTTTTCTGTAGATCAATGTTGTTGCTCATCAATGTAAATCCAGTAATTTAAAATGTGATGTTTGAGAATCAATATTTACTTGTTATTGTAATCTTCACACACTTCACATAGTGCTTGTTCACTGCTGTTTAGCGCCAGAAATAGACAAAGCTGTGGTACCTGCACGGAACGGGCGGACCCAATCATCAACTTATTCAATGATCAATCAGCCTGTCGCCGTCCACTGCTGAACGTAGGCCTCCCCAACTTATTACCGTCCTAAAATTTAAGCGAAAGTTTCTGTACATGTTTGATCGTTTAATAGAAGTAAAAAAACCGCTGAATAGATTTGGATAAAGTTAGCTCTTCCACAACCACAAGCAAAGGCTAGTTCAAAAAAATGTTGGCCAACAATTCACCGAACAAACCAACACTGTGTCACGAATGTAGGCTTTCACGAATTTCTAACATGGCATGCCGTTTAATATTCCCGAGCGTCAGTAGAATACTAATTATTGTTAAACTAAAGTTGTATTCTTTATGACGGGCCTACGTATAAATCATGCGACGCGTGGTACACACAATTGTAATTTATGAGAGTGTGTTGGGAAAAACTTAAGCCATTCAAGTAAAGTGTTACTAAATAGTTCTGTTGGAATGTATGTTTTCTTATTTATAGCTGTGTTTAGTTTGTTTAGTAGAAATAAATCTTATAATTTTATTAGTGCTTTAGTTAGAAAACTTATGTCGTTATTTACAAAATTAAATGTTAATGTTGTTACAGCATAGCCTAGTAGTTTCAAAAACTAAAGTTATGTCAATCATTTCACATCTCACATTTCATCAATTTTTTTAAATAACCATTGCGCACAATAATATTTATTGAAGGCAATATGTTAACTTACTGTGAGTTAAGAGAAGGACGATTATTGAATGCTTTCTTGATTTGTAAAGTGCCGGGTCTGGTAGCATCTGTAGCCCATTTCAAATCTCGATGTGCCGTCTCTTACTCCTTAAAATTAATAGACCTATTCGCCTAAATGTTCTGCAAAACAGTTTTTTTTAAGATTGGAAACCCTATAAATAATTATATCGGAACTTGAAATTAAAATTTTGTTACCTCTACATACGCAATTACAAGTAAAACAATCGAATAAGACAGATTCACAATAGTAAGTACTTAATAAATATTTCGGACTTTTCTAAAAAAGTTATGTGTGTATTCTTTGTGAATTATCGCTCGCTTTAACGGCGAAGGAAAACATCGTGAGGAAACCTGCATATCTAAGAAGTTCTCTATAGGAATTTCGAAGGTATGTGCAGTCTGCCAACCCGCACTGGGCCAGCGTGGTGGACTAAGGCCTAAAACCCTCTCAATTGTAGAGGAGGCCCGTGCTCAGCAGTGGGCAGTATATAATACAGCGCTGGTATGGAATAAATATTTTTCGGCATGGTTCCTTCATGGACAAACTTCATAAAATCCCGAGATAACAGAGGATCCTAACGCATACTAAACACATGATCGCTAAAACTACCAATTCACCACTCAAACATCAAGTTGTGCACCGTGAAATTTAATACCATCTATTAGTTATACGTCAGTGGACGGAGGCTGTAATGCGGCGGGAATTGCCTGTCCGCCAGCATAACTAGGAATATATCAAACTATTACAAATACGATGTTTGAAGGAAATGTTTACTTTAGGTTTGAAGAGTTGGTTTTAAAACGTGTAGAGTGTTTGTTTGGATTTGAAAAGTTACAATTTGAGCATGATTTAGTTGGTTTTGCAGTCATGATTTGCCTCGTTGGTTTTTAAAGACCGCTTGCTCCAATTCCTTTTGGGATAACCAATCAAAACATATAAAAAATGTATAAGTTTCGTGACTTACGAATCAAACTCAGATTTCCGTCTTTAAATCGACGTATATCTGTCCTTATATCTGGACAGACTACTTGATAAGGGTAGCAGGAGCGCGCTGGATGCGGGCCGCTTTTGACAGGTCCGTCTGGAAATCTTTGGGGGAGGCCTATGTTCAGCAGTGGACGTCATGTGGCTGATGATGATGATGATGATATCTGTCCTTACTCCTTGACATGCGGTTATTAAAAGTTAAGGTTAAAGAAATTTATTCTCAAAAAGACGAAGAATGTCACTTACATGAGAACAAGTTAACAAAAAATAAGTGATAATTCAAAATACAGTGGTCGCCGTGCACTCACTTAACAAAGTAATTTGTATTAGTAGCTGTTCAAACGAGCAGTTTTTGTTTTACGAAATAAAACTTGACTGCTCCAAAATTTAGAGAAAAAGTAATTGGTTTTCAGTTATATAGCTTGATAGCCGAGATTTAAAAATGTTAAGTGAGCTTACATTTTTTATGTCTGATGGTATTTTATTGTAAAATTGTGCTCCTTCATAGGTAATATTCTTTTTAGCATAATTAGTACGTATCCTTGGCAGAACAAGTAAGCTGGGTCTGCGTGTGCTACGTGTACAGATTTGTGATTTTTTCACAAAACTCAAATTTGTGTGGATAGATTTATCAATCGTTTTTCTAATTAATATACAGGTATTATATACATACAGTTGTCTAATATTCATTAATTTTGTGTCTTTAAAAACTTTTATTGTCGGTGTTGAGTAAGGTAATCGAAAGAGTATCTTTATAATTTTATTTTGTGCTCTTTGAAGTTCTTTAAGCTTCAGTTTAGCGGCACTTCCCCAAACCTCAATCAGATATAATAATTGAGATTTTACCATCGAATTGTAGATCGTATAGCGCAGTTGTTGGGGTATACATCGCGAAATTTTGTTGAGTGAGACAATAAGACTTGAAAGTTTATTTTTAATGTAGTCAATATGACTGCTCCATGTTAGATTACTGTCCATTCTTAAACCAAGGTACTTCTCACAGGTTTTATGTTCTATTGGTGTATTATTAATAGTTAGTGGATCATGTGGTGGGATATTTTTATTCTTAGGTTTAAAAGTAATGTAACATGTTTTAGAGATATTTATAGTTAATAGATTATATTGAAACCATTCATGTAAAACATCTAAATCCTCTTGTGCTTGTGCAATAATATGTTGAATATTAGTCCCGAAATAAAATAAACATGTATCATCTGCATATAGAGTTATATGACCGTGTAGTGCCAAGTCTGCAATGTTGTTAACATATATCAAGAAAAGTAGCGGACCTAGAATAGATCCCTGTGGTACACCACAAGTGACTGATAGTGTGGAGCTCTGACAGTTATCTAACTTCACTGCTTGGGAACGATTTAATAAATAAGACTTAAGTATGTTAAGAGCACTCCCCTTTATACCAATTTCTCCTAATTTATTCAATAATATTTTGTGGCTAACGGTATCGAAGGCTTTCTTTAAATCAATGAACAAACCCAGGACGATATTCCTTCTGTCCATGTTATCTTTTATTTTTGTTATAAGATCGACTATAGCTGAGGTAGTATTACTTTTGGGTCTAAAACCGTACTGTCGGTCCGTTAGAAAGTTAAAAGAGTTTAAGTATTTTAATAATCGAAAATAAATGATTTTTTCAAAAATTTTTGACAGTACTGGTAAGACAGAAACTGGGCGATAATTGCCTGGGTCTGATTTATCTCCTGATTTATAGACTGGCGTTACCTTGGCGATCTTCAGCGTATCTGGAAATTCTCCATCAACTAAAAGTTTATTGAAACATTGAGCCAAATTGTTAGAAATTACACTTCGTAAACATTTAATTACTTTCGGATTAACATTGTCTAACCCACTGCTAGCATTTGAATCGAGATCCGTTATAATTTTGTTAATTTCATCTGCACTACAAGGTTCGAAGGTAGATAGTTCTGGGTAGTCTTTAGCAGGTATTACGTGGAACGGTTGGTTTTCATTTTCGTGATATTTTTTAGGGATTTGTTCTGCCAAAAGAGATCCTATTGTAGAAAAATATGTATTAAATAAATCACAAATTTCCTTAGTATTAATTATTAATTTTGAGTCCGAAATTAATTTTGAAGGAGCGCAACTTTTCTTTAATTTGTTGAGAGATAGCTTATTAATAAGATTCCACATCCTTTTGGGATTATTAGCGCAATTTTTAAATAACCTACAGTAGTACGAGTTTTTTGCATTTTGTATTAGTTTTGTCACAGTGTCTTTCTTCAACTTAAGTTCGTTTTCTAGACTTTCATTGTGTTCATTATTTTTGTATTGTGACCATAAAAAGTTTCTTTGACTTATTCCGTCGATTATTTCCTTATTAATCCAATCTTCTTGCGGTAGATTTATAATTTTTCTTTTCATTATTTTGCTGTTTCGGATGTGTAGTTTAATTTCTTCTTCAAGTTTTTTAAAGTCAATATTATTAGTTAATCCTTTTGATTTTATCGAATCATGCAATTTCGTATAATCTATTGCTTCATAACTTGTCTGTACTTTTTCTTTTTTGGGTAGTTTAAATTTGTTAAATTGTAAGTAGATTTGTTTATGGTCGGACATTGAAGAGTTTATAATAGCTACATTGAAATAGTTAAGGGTAATATTGGTGCTGATATGATCCAGGATGGACTTTTTTGAAATTGAATCCCTTGTGCAGTATATTTTATCTATTTTATTTAACAACCTGTAGCCTGATTCATTCATTGTTTGCTTGTATTTTGTTAACCTTTTATCCTTTGTCAGCAGATCTATATTAAAGTCTCCAAAAACGATTGCCCTTTTTCGTCGCTGCAATTGTGCTTCATATACTTCAAGAAAATTTTCAAAATTTGTCACACCAGGTTTATAGATAACACCAACATCTGCAATTTTTTCTAAATGAATCCATAGGTAGTTGTTTCCATTTGAATATTTCGATTCAATTAAATTATGCTTAATATTGTTGTGAATATATGCAGATACTCCTCCCCCCCTACTATCTGTTCTGTAATTGTAATAGTGTGTATAGTTATCTATTTGTAGTTGTAAAGCTTGATCTTCTGTACTTATCCAGGTTTCCGTTATGAGGACCACCTGTACTATTGTTGGTATTGATGCTAGAATACATTTTAATTCGTCTATTTTGCCTCTTTTCTTTATGCTCCGGGCGTTTAAGTAGAGAAATGATAATCGTGATTTTTCTGTCAGAATATTTTGATAGTCGTTTACTATTTGATAATTTAGGGTATTAACAGACTTTTTATTAACGTTCACTTGAAGTTTTTTGGCGATGTTTTGATTATACTGGGTGTACCGTTGATATACTTAATTGTGACGTCCTTTTCGCCATTCTTTATACGTCGATTCAATTCGTCTTTCACACTATGAAAATATTTTTGTTGAGTTGGCGTTTGATCAGAAAATATTTTTATGTCCTCAGGTAACTTACTCTTCTGGCGAAGCAGTAATAATGCTGGTTCTGGTTGGTCAAAGCACACTTTAATTCTTCTAGTTTTTCCTGGATTATATTTGCCAATACGAAATACTGAAATAGGTTTTGGAATTTCATTGTCTATTGCAGTGATGATTTTAAAAATTTCCTTATGATCTTTATGCATCCTTTCCTGTATGTTTATGGAGTTATCTTCAGGAATGCCCGTGAGAATAATATTATTCTGTCGCTTTCTGCGTTCTTGAACTTCATGAATTATTTGTTCATTTGCATGTAATTGATTGTTTGGTGATGAAGATGCGGTATTCATTAATTCGTTGATGTTAGTCTCAAATGACCTAATTCTTTCCTCATAATAGTTTGTTTTCGTCTTTAAGTTCGACAGTTGAGTTTTAATATAGTCTTGTTCAACTGATATTTTTGAAGTTGTTGATTTAATATCTTGGATTTGGGAAGTGATTTCGGCTACATTGGTGCTAATTAAGTTTCTTGTTTGTTCATGTGATAACTTTAGGTCGGTAATATCATTCTTTACTTCGACAATTTGCTCACTCATCTTATTTATAATTTCTGTATTAGATTGAAAGTTATTTTCGAGTAATATAGCGATACGGGACAATTCATCTTTGACTAGTTTAAAGTCTTCTGTGCAGCGACATTGACGGTCCTCCGGTTGCTTTCGTTTCCGATATGATACTGCCGCGTCTGATATATTTTCAGTTATTTTCGATAGATCCGGTTGGGAACCACCGCAGAGAACGGTGCTAGGTGGGGACCGCATCATTTTTACAAAATTATGCTTCAGCTAATTAAATTTATTTTTAATAATATTTTTTAGCGATCTTGCTACACACCTTGCGGACTAGGATTTGAACCATATGCCTCAGAGCTCAATATTTGTGACGTCACTAAAGACCTCTAGTCCAAACAATCGCTTGACAGTGTTGTTGTAATTATTGTTGTGATATAACACTGGTTGAGTTTTGTACTTTCGACAGTGTATTGCACATTGATATTGCAGTACCCTCACTTCTTTTTTTTTTCTTTTTTTTTAATAGAAACAAATTTTAACACTTTGAGGATTCAAATATCACTAATTCGTATGCACTAATACACTCCTGCGTCACATATAAACACTTAGGATGTCCATTAAATTACAGTCCTTCCTCTTGCATAAGTTTATCATTAACATACAAAATTCATGAGTCCAGACTGGCAGTTCTAATAAAAACTGAGTTATTTTCACTTTACTCTCAAAGTTTACGTAAGACAACATTAGTGGATGTTGATTTCACTGTTATACTTGCGTTGAACACATGATTTACGATTTAATTACAGTCTGTTTATTTTAAATTAAACTGACTATACGGAGCCTATGTTGTTCGCAGCACTAGCGCCACCGTTTTCGCCAAGTTAGTCGTCTCATCATCGCAAATTCATTTATAAATCCTTAAAACGCCATTTTAATCTAAATATCCTTCATTTAAAAACATCATCAAAATTGTCAAACAAGACTCCTTATTTCCTCCAAATAATCTTTCTCAAATCCGCAGACAAAAACACCTTCAATTAACAGAATTGACCTTTAAAAGAGCTATTTGCTCGTGGCAGGAAATTAAAAAAAACACGGCATTAGGACCGCCTTCATCAAATTTAAGCCGGAGCATGCCGTCCGATTGAATTAGCGCGGAACTTTTCGTGCGGGCCCTGACAAATTTATCGCTACAGGATTTTTGCGCCCATCTAACTCGTAAAAAACCAAGTTTAACTTTGAAATTACATTTTTATTTTATTGGGATACCGCCGCGTTTTATGTGTTTCAATTTTGTGTATTTTGTACTCCCGCTGTTTGCGAAAGTTGTGCAAGAATTTAATTATTATTTGCTGTACGAATGATATGATCGGACGCGGCGATTTGTGGAACGTTCGTTAATTATGCAGGGGAGTTATGGAATATATCTGGATTAAAATAAGCAATACATTTACGTATTGTAAAAAAAAAATGAAGAAGTATCTGTATTATTATTTCACCACATGATATTGGCGAAGTAATAATATGGAAAGTTCTTTAAAATAATTATTATAGATTTGACCTTAGATCACGCTCCGTGCAAGACTTAAGATTAAGACATTGCGTTGTCGGGAACAAATAAAAATTATTACAGACAAGCCTCAACTGCCTAGATACTCGTTTTTTGTAAATATTGGTATAATATTAAATTTAAACTATCGAGAATAACAGTCATTACACACATAACCAACGCAATACAAGAACCTCTCATAATAGATTTTTTAGAACAACATAAAAAATCATTAGTCAACACACTTCATAAGAAAATGTGTCAAGAATTCACACTGGATCTGGAATTGAAAACTGCAGTGACATTAAAATGGCGCCGCCGACCCCCGTACTTAAGGGCGTTCGTGTCGGAATTTTTAATTCAATTATGATAGCGATCTTGTTTAATGACCGTCTTCTTATAGTCAGAACGTTTTTTTATATCTCGCCTCCCTTCGAAGATTTTTGTACAAATTAAAGGAGAAATGTCGGGCTAATGTCCCGGGGAGATTGATAAATTTAATTGCAACGAACTTAGGAGTTGAAATGAAAGACTGGTCTTATTTTGGACTAGTTCTATCAAACTTTAACCGTAGAAATAGGATTAGTTTTATTTTATGAGTAGCTTTTGCCCACGGCCAAGGGCGGATCCAGTTTTCAAGTCGGGGGGGGCATATAGTCGAGGTCTAGTCAGGATAGACTCCAAATCGATATTAGAAAAATATCAATAATCACTTACACCCATCCCAGGGAGGGGGGTGGGGGGTCATGACCCCAATGACTCCCCCTCTGGATCCGTCCTCGCTCACGGCTCTTGGATAAAAAGTTTTTCCGGAATAAAAGTCTCGTTATATATTTTTCTGGAATAAAAAGTATAGCCTGTGTTCTAGTCTAGACTATAATCTATCTCTTTGCCAAATTTTATCCAGAGCCGTTTTGCCGTGAGTGAGTGACAACAATTCTAACTTTCGCATTTAATATATTAGTACCTACTTTGAGATTATTTCGTGACGTATTTGTTAGTGTGTAAGATTAGTTTTTCTAGGAATTAATAATGAAATCTAAACATAGGCTATTTTATTAACAGAACTTAGTTTTCTATTACTAAAATACATTTAAGAATGAATTCAGTAGATAGAAATTTCACGCGACAAATTCACTTTACACAGTACTTACTTCTAACAGCATAATAGGCCTTATCATAATAAGATAAAAATAGCTTAAAAATATGCTAGAAGAAGCAAACAACGTTCCTAACTTGATTATCCCGGTTCTGTGAGCTTTAATATGTATATTCTTATTAGAAAATCCGATAACCGATATTAAACAGTTAAATTATTAAAATGAGATACGCTTGACTGTTCATATTCTTGGTTATCTCATTATTTCATTATATTGGAATATTCATGTTAATTAAGTTTATTGCAGAAAACAATAAATTGTAAAAAAAGACGTTAAAACACTTTTAAATAGTTAGTTTTTTGTTAATTTATATTATATTTTATTAATATTATACCTACGTGAGTTTATAAAGATGCCTTGGTAGTTACAATTTAGATTTTTGTTCGAAGCAAACTCAGAAACTGTCCGCCCCGTGACTACGAAGGCTGTAAAGTCTACGAAACGTCGGGACAAAAAAAAGATTTAAAAACCCCCGAACAAAATCCGTAAAATAGTATCATTTCAAATCAGAAACCGCCATTCAGATAAAACATGTACTTATAGGACATTCTATGTCGCAATTGCACAGATACTTATGAAAAATATTACGCAATAACCAGTAAATTCGTTCACAAACGTATTGTTACTGAAACAAAACCCATTTATTGTTATAAAAACGTAACAGTAAGTTGTTAAATTGTTTGTAAAGGTCATCCATTATCCGTAATTGTCGGCCATTTTGTTTTATCCTTGTACAAAAACAATATTTTTACCCGACTGCACGAAGGAAGGATAGTTAGTTTTTTAGTATTGTTAGCTCCTAAAATGATTTCTTCCTTTCTTGTTACGTATAGTAGTAAGTATACGTTAATGTTGTGTGGTGTTATAATAGGCATAATTAGAATAAATAAAAAAAAAACTACTGTTTGGGTTTGCATTTCGACCTAAAATTTTGACTGACCAGAGTAAAACAGTTTCCGGGAATATGTCTCTTTCTCTACTTTACTTATATAAACTTGTGCGTTCTAACTGTGGTTTGCGAAGTCGGATGAACTCATTTCAAGTTACAACATAAAAGTAAATAAATATAAATATTGTGACTGAATTTACAAAGAACAAATTTTAAATTCTTAAATAAAAATAAATTCTCTGCCATCAATTCTAGAAGCAATTTCCACGAGAGAGAGAAAAGATCGAGTAACTAATACGATTGAGGCTGCCTACCATTACTGCTGCATCTCTATAATCCTCCCTGTATACTATAAAAGTCGTCCAATCCCCACATATTTTAAATACCACCTTTTGCTCGTGGCCCCGCCTGCGTGAAAGTTTTTCCGGGATAAAAGTCCCGCTTTATATTTTCCCGGGTTAATAAGTAGCCTATGTCCTTTCTCGGGCTCTAGACTATCTGTGTACCAAATTTCATTTAAATCGGTTCAGTAGTTTTGGCGTGAAAGCGCGACAGACAAACAGAGTTACTTTCGCATTTATAATATTAGTAAGGATTGTTGCAACAATCAGTGCATCAACACAGTCCTAGACAACACAATCTACCTGAAACAATAAACACAAACCAAACTGAAACCGCCTGAAGATACGTTTACGTTAAGATTTAATTCGTGTGCGTCTCCCTAAAGGGGGGTCAAGAGCAGATGCTGTTAAGAACGGAGCTCAAGGCGTGGCTGTCAAGTTGTCAAAGCGCGCAGACATGACCGTAGGCGGTACTAGATAACGCGAACGCGGCGGGAATGCGAGCGGGTGGCGGAAGCGATACCAAGAGTATATACTTATAGAGGTTATCTGTTATCGAGATTTTGTATGCGTGTAGAGAAGTGGGATTAAGACTTGCGTTTTGTTATGTTGATGTTTCATGTTATGGCTCGATTTATACTAAGATAGTGAGAAGATATTTTACGATATACGGTACTTGGTTCAATACTTATAAATTAAAAAGCTTTTCTGAAAAGTTTATTACTAAAATGAATGTTTTGGTTATAATTTGATAATTATGAATAATTTTGACACATTTAAATTTTGACATTAAACTATTAGAACGGATTTTATCGCGGTTTTTTATTTAATTTTTCTCCCGACGTTTCGAAGGCTTTGCAGCACTTCGAGTCCGCCCCGTGACCACGAAGTGCTGCAAAGCCTTCGAAACGACGGGAGAAAAATTAAATAAAAAACCGCGATAAAATCCGTTACAATAGTTTAATTTCAATGTCTAACATTCGCGTAAACATTAGGAATCATTACATTACAATTTTAAAGCATTGTACTTGCCTTCACACTTTCGTTTGTCGTTACAAATCGCTGTCCGCTCGTAGTCTGACTGTACCATTGTCATGTTCAACTAAAACTGAAACTTATCCCATATCCCACACGGGCAGCGTTTACCTCGTCCGATACAGTAACTGCCTCGTCATCCAGCTGGATATTGATGAACAGCTATCATATCTCGTACGATCGCTGCATTATACGTCTACATCTATTGGTTACAGATTAAACTTCAAATATGGAACAATGGTTCGTATTGGTATTTGAGGTATCTAGTTACTGGCCTCACTTAGATCAATTGTTGCTTGCAATAATCGTTGGCTATTATTGCTTAAACAGTATACCAGCCCTGTATTATACATACTGCACACCGCTGAGCACGGGCCTCCTCTACCACTGTGAGGGTTTAGGCTTTAGGCCACTGCGCTGGCCTAGTGCGGATTGGCAGACTTCATATACCTTCGAAATATTTTTTTGGGAATTCTCAGATATGTAGTTTACCTCACGATGCTTTTCGTCACGGTTAAAGTGAACGATTATAGACGAACAATAACACATATCTTCGAAAAATCAGAGGTTTTGAACCTGCGGACATCTGTCTCGACCGATTCCCCATCTGAACATGTGCGGTGGCGAGGCAATTCTCGCCCGCGTTGACGTATACCAAATGTGACAGATATTCAATAGAAAATTATTACTAATAAATTTCATACAATTATTGCTACCAAAAATTGCTCCGTCTGAATGAGGCTTAATCCTGCGCCCAGACGTCGTTAGATCAAGTAACAGTAACAGTTCGCTATTACTGATTCCAAACACAAAGTTACAAATGAACGTCTGTGGGCTTAGAATGTGGCATAAAAACCTGACACACCACAAACATCAAAATCAAATGTCTTACGAGTTGCGTTTTTTTTTCAACATTCTAAGCCCATGAACACCGAACTTAACTGAAAATTCTTTGACAAAACCACTTCGAATGAATTGGTAAGTACATGACACGTCATGGCGAGCGGAATATAGGCTCATGGCTCATGGTCGGGCTCGTTTTCGCCGAGATGTAATGACATGTGGACGCACCATTAGTTTGATAGGATTATTGCGTTTTTGTTGATATTTTTTTTTGTTTTGTAACATAATCTTTATTGTTAAGTCCGTTGTTTCCTCCTCGGTCAGGTATAGTTAAGGCTCTTATCACACTGGCGAATTGCATGCGAATTCACAGCGAGACGAAGGCGCTGCGCGCTTGTCCAATGTAATGAGAACGTTAGCTTTACTCACCAAGCACGAAACAATACAGGCTTAGTACTAAAATTGTTAAACATATTTGAGAATGTTGCATTTGAGTCTCTCTATTCAAATTGAAAAAGAAAAAAGAAAGAAAGAAAATGTTTTATTGTTGGGACAAAAACTTACATTTTTGCAAAATAAAATGTAACAAAAAATTCTTCTTCTTCTTCTTTTAGGTTAATGGCTCCACCGTTACAGCGGTGATTTTGCCAATGTCTTCATGTACATAGTGGTCCTTAAAAGTCAAAAAGCGTAACTTCAGATTGGACTATTTCCTATCAGGATCAAAAACAAGATCCGGCCTGAAGTGTCCCATGAAAAGTTAATACTCAGATTATGAAAATTATTGATACATATCTTTTGAATTTATAAGTTGATAAATTAAGCAGAATAATTATAGCAAAAGCATAATATATTAATAGCAAAAATAAAGGAGTCAAAAATTATTGATGTTCTTTTGGATAGGAGGTTTTAACTACAGAGACTATAACGGCCATAGATAAAAATTAAAATAATTCTAAGTTACCGGAACCGGATTTAGTGGAAGGTGACTCATGTTAAATGAAGGCATGTGAGATTGTTTGATAAAAGGACAGGATTAGTGACAAAAGTATTAAATGTTTATTTTCCACACGACGGGAAACATCTAAATTCTTGAAATTGAAAATGACAGATAGAGGGAATTCTAAGGAACCTATTGAGAGAAAGCTAGATGGATTTATTAGTTAATATGCATCGATCCGCAAGAGGGAATAGTGAAAAATAGAGGGTAAGTGATATGTTTAAATTTATACCTCGGAAATCTTAAAGAAACAGGTTATTCTTTTCGATAAATTTGGCCAAATGCTTTACATGATTAGAAAAAACTGTTGTCAACAGAACCTTGACATTCACAGGTCTGGGGAAGTCGGCAGGGAGGACTTCATGCATGGAGTAAGGGACTTTGGGACAATTGAAAAATAGGTGTTCTAAGGAACCTTCATCCAAACCACATTCGCATAGAGAATTGTCTCGGACTCTAATCTTGGCGAGGAATACTGGGGAACAGACGTGACCCAGGCGTAAACGGATAATTGTTGAGGTAATTTTTTTGTTTATCTTTCGGTATTTAAAAAACCATGGCTTTGAGGGGATAGAAGGTTGAATGGAGCCATAGAAAGAACCTTTGGATAATTTTGAAATCTGCCATTGGGTGTTCCAAATAGACTGTAAATCTGTTTTTGTCATATTTAATAAGTCACGAGCAAAGCATAAATTATAGGATTCTACTCCAGAGGAAATAGCCAAACGAGCACATTGGTCCACAGTTTCATTCCCTGGTATACCTGTGTGACTAGGAATCCATGATAAAACTACTTCTAATCCAGAAGAATGGCAATGAAATAGTTTCTCTTTAATTTTCAGAGATAGGTAGAAAGGATGTTTATGGAAGGAGGCTTTTAGGATGTCTTGCAGAAGACTCTTGGAGTCTGAGAAGATCAAAGATTTGTTGATTCTATGAGCAAGGACAAATTGAATAGCTTCCAGAACGGCCACAGCTTCACCCGAGAAGATGGAAAATTGGGGAGGGCATTTAAAATTCAGAATAATCTTATGTTTGGGGATCCACACAGCAGCTCCAACAGGATTGGTGTCTGAGAGTTTTGAGGCGTCCGTGTAAATAGGGAACCAATCGCTCCATTTTTCAGCTAAGATTTGTTTAAAGTTGTTTGCAGCTTGTGTGTCGTCTTTGTGAATACCAAATTGGAGATTGATATTGGGTTGGAAAATTAAGGCTTGGAAATCAAATGAGAAGAGAAAATGACAATTTGTTTGAAAAATCTGAAGAGAAGAGGAAGTGAATTTTAAAAAACTTTTGACCAGGGGAGGGGCTGTTTTGTGGGCCCAATAAGCGGAGTTGTTAGTTAGGTTTGAAAGGTTGAGGAGTTTGTTATGGAGGGGATGGGATGAACGTTGAAGAGAATTGATGAAAAACCGGTCACAGATGTATTGCCTACGTAAGCATAGAGGGGCTTCTAGACACTCAACTTGGAGGGCGTTAATAGGGGAAGATCGCATTGCACCTGTTATGATTCGAAGACACCTCGATTGTAAGTTGTCTAGAGTTTTTAAAGCAATTTTGTTGCAGGGTTCAAGAATGAAACAGCCATAGTCAAAGAGGCTACGAATGATAGCATTATAGAGCAGTTTCTGATTGTAGGGATGGGAACCCCAACGAACCCCAGAAACTGCCCTGATAACATTAATACCTTTTTCGCTCTTTTCTGCTATATGTTTTAAATGAGGAATGCCAGTTAATTTTGAGTCCAGAGTAATACCCAAAAACTTTGCTTGGTTGCAGATGTCAATTGCCTGATTGTTAATATGCAAGGAAATGGGAGGAGGGGATCTTTTGCGGGAGAAGATAACAGCTTTGCTTTTTTGTGCAGAGGGTGAAAGGTGATGACTGCTCAGCCACTGATTTAAGTAGAAGAGAGCGGAGTTCATTCTATTAGAAGCGACTGTGGGTGATTTGGACGGGACATAAAGGAGAACATCATCAGCATATTGTAGGATGTTAACAAAACAGTTAACAGACTTGTCGAGGTCAGCTGTGTATATATTGAATAGCAGAGGACTAAGCACGGATCCTTGAGGAAGACCCTTCCAGATCATTCTAGGTTGAGGGTTGCATGACTGAGCATGAGGACTAAGGATGATTGATCGGCCCAAAAAAATGTTGCTTATAATGTTAATCATCCTCGCCGGAATACTCAGATTGAGCATCTTTTGCCTGAGTATGGGAAGATGGACATTGTCGTAAGCAGAAGAGATATCAAGAAAGACACTGATGACATCTTCATTATTTGAGAAGGCTGTACGGACGTCTGTTGTAAAAATTGATAGGTTATCCAGAGTACTCATACCCCGTCTAAAACCAAACTGTGAGTCAGATAAAAGTCCTCGGTTTTCTACCAACCATTCCAAGCGGGTTTTGATGAGATTTTCCATTATTTTACACAGAGTGGAAGACAAGGCGATGGGACGGTAAGAAGAGGCTAGAGTAGGATCCTTTCCCCGTTTGGGAATTGGAATGATGATTTGGGTTTTCCAACAGTCAGGGATTTGGCTGCTGATAAAGATATGATTGAGAATGTTAAGAAAAAATAACTTGGCTGCTTTTGAAGAATTGGTGATGAAGGAATAGGGAATGCCATCAATGCCTGGAGCTGAGTCCTGTAAACGTTCCAAGGTGCAACACAGCTCGGAGAATGTAAATGGGTCATTAAGTTTATCTGAGGGGTCATGATCAAGGGGAGAGGGGAAGCAGTCATTGGAAGGAGCAAATGGGGGTGCTAAATTTGAGAAGAATTCTTGTAGCCAGGGATCGGAGTCATTGGAAGGAAGGTCAGAATTATTGCACAATGATCTCCGAAAAATTTTCAGCTTTTTCCAGACTATTGATGGAGGAGTACGGGGAGAGAGGGATTCACAAAAGTTAGCCCAACCCTGAGCCTTCTTTTTGGCCAGTAAACGTTTAGTTCTGGCTGTAGTTATTTTAAATTTTAAAAAATTTTCCATAGAAATGTCTGAGGAAAAGGAAAGCTCAGCATCATCTCGTTTTTGAACAGCTTCTGTACATTCAGAATCCCACCATGGAGGGGATGGGATTCTACCAGTGGAAGAATTTTTGAGAGGAATGGAGAGGTCAGCAGAATAGATTAGGGCATCAGAAAACGCCTGATATATGGAGAGGAAGTTATTGGTTGATATGTCATGTGGAATTAAAGATAATTTACTATCTAAAATGGACTTAAAGCTGGACCAGTCTGCTTTAGAGAGCCTGTGTCTCATTAAAGGCTTAGGCTCTGGTCTGGGGGTAATTGAAGAGGTCCAGGAGGATAATATGGGAAAATGGTCGCTGCCATAGGAGAGAGGAAGGGTCGACCATGAGATAGAGGGGCATAAGTGGGGAGAGGCAAGAGTGAGGTCAACAGCACTAATGTTTTGGATTGGAGAAACTCTCCTAGTAGGAGAGCCATCATTTAAGATACAAATGTTCAGATCATCAAATAATTGAAGAAGGCTACTTGAGTGAGAGTCGTTGCAGGAAGAACCCCATAGAGAATGATGGATGTTAAAATCGCCCATTATAAATAGAGGGGCAGGCACGGCCATTAATACTCTATGAAGGTCGGAGATAATAGAAGAGTTAGGATGAGGGATATAGAGTGAAATGAAAGAAGTGTTGAATATTCTAGCAGCAACAATTTGGAAAGAAGGAGCGTGGGGAAGAAGGTTGATTTGAGAATACGTAACAGATCGTTTAATGAGAAGAGCGCAACCAGCGTAGCCATCATTTCTGTCGTCCCTAAGACAACAGTAGCCCGGAATTCTAAACGAAGATCCAGGCTTTAACCAAGTCTCCGAGATGGCAAAAACAATGGGGCTGTGAAGATTTAGAAGGTGGAGAATTTCGTTTTTCTTATGTCTAATGTTTCTGCAGTTCCACTGAAGAAGATTGAGAGCCATTGTTAATGGAATTAAATTGGTTGAATAATTGATGAAGTAAGGAGATGACGTTAGGGGGAAGGGCATCACTGAACTTGTAAGAGATGTTAAGAAGGATTGAAATTAGAAGTTCCACAAGATTGTCATCTGGGGAAGGGACTGCATGTGCAGGTTGAGTAAATAAAAATTGGCCAGCTTTCTCTGGAGAGAGAAGAGCGCAGCCATTAGGAAGAGAGGATTTGGGTGTTTGAGTTATAACTGAATGATCATGAATGTTATAACCTTTATCTTGGGAGGATTTGGGAGAACGATTGATGAGTACTGTTTTTTTAAAAGACTGTGTAGATGACAACTGGGATGATTGACGAGGGGATGGAGCAAGAGCGGAAGCATGAGGAGAGGGGATATGAGGTTTAGTAATGTCTGCAAATGACCTGCGGACTGGTTTGAAACGGAGAGCAGCTTCGGAGAATGAGATATTCTCTTCCGTCATAACCATTTTAATGGATTTTTGTCTGCAGTGTTCCGGGCAGTTGGGGTAAGTTGCAGTGTGGTTGCCTGAACAAAATAAGCATGTGGCAGCACTCTCGGGGACTGTACAAGAATTGCCTCTGTGGGGCTGGGAACAGCGGTAACAGCGAGGTTGAGATCTGCACTGCGAAGTGACATGACCAAAACGGCAACATTGGCGGCATTGAATTGTGGGAAGTTGATATATGGACACAGGTAAGGATGAGTTATAGCAGAAGATTCTTTCAGGGAGGACACTGCCTCTAAATGTCAAGACTACTGTTGTAGATGGAGACCATTCTGTTGAGCCATTGCTGACAATTTTTCTGTTCAGTCTGCGGGCTTTAACCACTTCACCACAGCTTTCTGGATATTGGAGGTTAGTAATGAAATCATCCAGGGACCAATCCGTGGGAATATTTTTCACTATACCCATGCGGGACAAATGAAATTTGGGAATTGAGGCACTGAGATTTTGTTTTGAGATAATCTCTGACTTAATTAGTTTATTGGCAGACTCTGCAGAATCAAATTGTAATGCAATTTTCCCTCTGCCCACAGGTTTAATACTACCCTGAACAATACCGGAAACATTATTTGTGAACAGAATCTTAGCAAGCCTGAGAGACTGAACTGGGGAGGGGCTATTAGAGGAAATATGGACTAGGAAGGGACCCTTGTCCAAGCAAGAGTACGCAAATTTGTCGTCATAGTTTGGACAAATATATACGTCTTGGATCGAAGAAGCTGGGGGCGTTTTCTTAGGGCTGGGAGTGTCTGAATCCAATGTAAGGGTACGTTTATTGGCCTTTTTTGTTTTAGTTTCTACGGAGGGAGGGCATGCAAGAACCTCCATTTGGACAGAACCACCACCTCCATCTGGGGGTTCATCCTCCCCCACTTCCATATTTAAATTAGATTTAGATATAGGAGAGGAAGATCTTAAATGAATAAAGTATTGTAAGATATATTGTAATTGTTATGTTATAAAAAGAAAATATGTATGTGTAAAAATAAATTTATTTGTTAACTTAGAATTAGTTTTATTACAAACATAAAAGGACACCACAAAACAGATCACCTCATACCTAAGCACTGGAAGGGAACATCAATAATTTAAATTAATCACAGTATTTAGCAAACAAAAAAGAACGGAAAAGCAAACAGCCGCGAACACGTGTTTAACCTAACACAACGACAGGCCGAAAAAAACTAACAAAAAATTTATTAACTGTTTAAAATTGTTTACAAATCTCATATATTTTTCATGATTTCTATTCACGTAATTGTGCGGGATACTGATTGAAATACTACCCTCATAAAAAATACATATATAATACAGATCCTTATAATAATTTGTAAAAATCATAATCCGGATAACAACCTCTCAATAGAAAAGCGAAGAGCGTTCTACAGAGTCAAGATAAAATCGATACCAGGTAACTAGGCAACGTCTTCAATTTGTGAATATGAAAGTCCATACAAATCAGGCACAATACATTGTAATCCTCGTCTGAGGAGTTGATTTGGTACCTTTGCGATGCGTCGGTCGATATTTCCCATTTCCAAAGAGCTGGAATCTTGGAAAGGCTTCGCGTTTCATTTGTGACGTTGCTCTTAATGTAATGCGGTTGCGGTTTGGGGGTATATGTAGCTCTCTCTTTTATAATATTTAATTGGAAGAAATTGTTTTCAGATGTGTTTTTGGAGTCATCGTGCGTAGTAACATTATATTTACATTTCTCGTGAAATGTAATGTGGCTTATAAAGTTATTAGGTAAATAAATATGTATCAGATTATTTTTAATAGTCGTTTTCGATTAGTTATGTTTTTTTTTCATTTCATTGTATGAAGAGACGAGCATGCCGTTCGCCTGATGGTAAGCGATACGACCACCCATAAACAGCAGCAACACCATCCAACACCTTGAGTTACAAAGTACTGTGTGGCATTCCACTGCGCTCGTCATCCTGAGACACAAGATGTTAAGTCTCATTATGTCCTGTAGTTACACTGGCTACAATGTCCTTCAAACCGAAAAACAACAGTGAATGCACACTGCTGCTTGGCGGAAACCTTGCAGAAACCTGCTTGTAGAAACCTTATGTAAAGAGGTACATGTTTTATTCGAGTTCTACCTTATTAAAGGAAATTCTTCTAACTTTGCATTTCTTCTGATTGGATGGTAAATAATGATCCGAGCATTAATTTTGCCTAACAATTTTTTTGTATAAAATAAGTAAAATAAAATTGAACAAAATTTTAAACAAGTGTACCGTATAAACTTAACACGTTATACTGAGGTTAAGTTCTAAGTTTCTGTGGTTACGCCACGCCTGTAGTTATACCAGCGTTTCGAATTACTGAAAAGGTACAAATTCAGAAAAGTCTTTTCAGGGTTGCTAGCGGAAGAAATACGATACGAACTGTGGGATGTAATCTTACGCCTTTGATATTAAAACGTGTTTCAAAGGAAATAATTATTCTTGATCAAAAGCGGCTTCCTAGAATGTTTATATACACTGATTCCGAAACACGAGTTGCGGGAATCTCGTTACTTTTTGTCAGTATAGCTAAGTAGGCAGTAAAGAATGGTACGAAAGGTGTCCTTGTCAAGTTTGATCATTTAGTGCATCCATATTTGGTCGAGCTTATATCCATTCTATGACTAGACGAGACAGATTTTTTTAGAACAAAAAAACTCACATATATAACGGAACTAGGAGTCGAACCAAAACCTCATGGCTCCAGGCCTAAGTACGCTACCACTACACCACTAAAGCGAATTTCCGTATACGAAATCGTATAAGATTCCACGTATACCATAAGTGCATAGTTACAACACTAATTAGAGCCGAAACATCGTTCCCTTATGTTTTAATTAGTAGACATGGCGCTGTCTCGAGTTGGCTTAACGTAATAATAGTTTGACTTTTCGTTACCTGAGTTCCGTGCCGTGTGTAATCGTCTTATTGCTACGTGGCATAGGATTACTTCATACTCTAACAAGGATGGATTTCTGCTGGAGAAGTTTGCATGTATAACTAGCTTAAACGAGATAGTTTAAGGTTGCCATGGAGGTTGTTCGACGTTAAATAACTGCATGCGTTCGCAACGCAATGGGAAGTTACTGTACCTAAGTTTGTTGGTTGTCAGTTGCCACTGGTTTAATTAAAGACACCAGGAAACTGATAACTCACATAATGTGTTTGGATATCAAGAACGTAATCCGGCGTACAAAATATTAGATGTCATGTTTTGTTTATAACACCCTAAATGCCATTTGTCTCAATTTGTATAATACAAAATAAAAATAGTTATAAATGTACCTGTATATAATAATATTGTACGAATAGTTGTTTCGAATTAAGGGTATGATTACGGATTTGGACAGTGCACTAAAATACCACCGGGTTATTCCCTATGTTATGCTCAATCATCGGTTTAAGTTTGAGGTTTGGCTCCAGAAAATGATGGCAGCCCTGGTTTGAAAGGCAGAAGGCCCTTTTCATTCAAAATTACATTTAAAGCAAACCTACACCGACAAAATACCGTAGTCTGCGCGTCGCTTAATTTACGAGCACAATCAAAGACGTAGCTCTCAGTTATGGCGTTTGTTTGAAGCAAGGGTTCAGTAAACACAAGCATAAATTAAATTTAACTAAGGTTGGATGCAATGTATGCTTCATCAAATTACGCAAACAATTCAAAAGGTTTTAGATTTTACATATACACGGTCATTTTTACATTGCATTACTAAATGACACCGCATATTCGTCTTTACCTCTTCTAACATCTTGCCAAAAATCATCCATGAATAACGAATATTATTGCCAAAATCCCGGTTGTAGTTTTCAAATTCTTTGATCATTTCGTAGTTTAGTGCGAATATGGTGTGTGCGAAAGTGTATTTCTGAATGAAAGTATAATGTTGCCGCTGCGACGAATTATCTTTTTTTTTTTTTTTATGGTATAGGGGGCAAACGAGCATACGGTTCATCTTATAGCAGTAGTAGTGGCATGAGGGCGTGTAAACTTAAAGTTACTTTTTATTGATATTTATTTTGTTCGAAACCTACACTTTTTTTATTTTACGTCCACGGTTAAAATAAATTAATGGAAAGCGTTATTTTCGACGAGATAAGTATGTGATTTCATTTATTAACGCAATGTGAAAATTACCCTGTATACATAACGTGATTTTAGTTATCTAAGGCCAACTTAGGCATGCGATTCCGCCAACGACAATGTTCGTCCTAACATGATCCAATCAACATCTTTAGGTTTATATTGCTGTATATTATATTTAGAAATAGTTTGTGCATTAAGAGTCATTTATTACATTAGTGACAAGATCCAACTCTGAAACTATTGATTACGGGTGGTAGGTCTTTCGTATGCGTGGGGCCCTCTGGGCAGGTACCACCGCAATGTCTATTTCTACCGCCAAGCAACAGTGTACATACACTTTTATGTTCCGATTTGAAGGACATTGTACCCAACGTAATTACTGGGAGTTATGAAACTTAAGAGCTTATGTCTCAGGGTGACGAGCGCAGTGAAGTGCTGTTTATGGGCGGTCATATCGCTTACCATTAGGCGAGCGGCATGCCCGTCTCGTCATTAATTGCAATAAAAAAATACAATGTTACATCTATAGAGACCAAACTTCCAAGTTGAATATCTTTAAACCTGGTACATCTGTAATTCTTGGTTTAACTGACTTCTATATACACAGTTTAAATTCCACACATAGGTTTCCAAGCGGCACGTGTCATTATAACCGAGGCGTGATCTTCACAGCCTCCCTCTTGCGGATAGTTTACGCGGAGAACGCTTTGTGGGATTCAATTTTGTAAGGTAAACGCTCGCGGCTATACTTCGAAAAACTGATATGGAATATTGCATGGTCTGTAAAATAAAGCGGGTCTTAAGTCGGAATGATTGGAGTTGGAATAGGAAAAGATTTGGAACATTGGAGTGTGGAAAAGTAGGGAACAGTTCTGATCGATCGAATTGAATAACAGTTCAGTAATGACGATTTTTTCGCACAAGCAGAGATGCCTCGCTATTTTTGGTTCTACCTCAGTTCAGTGAGCGGAGTCATATAATACACAGATGACTTCCACACCATGGTCAGTAGTCGGTTGAAAATCAAAAAATAACGTTTCAAGGCATCAAAAACATTGTATTTACACTCAAAATCATTCTTGAAAACAGGATTTTTCTCCATTTGTGCTATCGCTTTCCAGTCGCGTGTTACACATCGAGTATTCCTCTTATCTATTGATCGTTGAATATATATCATCATCATCAGCCTATATTTTGGTCCACTGCTGGACATAGGCCTCCTCCAATACGCGCCATTTTACCCGGTCTTCGGCCTGTCGCATCCAGTTTCTGCCAGCGACCTTTCGCAAATCGTCACTCCACCTGGCTGGAGGGCGTCCCACACTACGCTTGCCCACTCGCGGAATATATATACATAAACATTAATCATGGCAGTCATTTATCCTCATCCAATATCAATTATCCAATGCGCAATTAGTATGTGTAGGGGACACAATGCGCATTATCGAAGATATAATGGACTGTAAAATCCAAAGGTTCGTATTTGAATGTGCATGCCATCACGCGTTTCCTGTACATCATATTGTGTGTGCCGGTGCATTAATGAGCACGGATTCTGCCCACCCTCCATGGGGTTAGGTTAATTGATATTTGAGCGTGAATTGGTTTTTAAACTGATAAAAATTGATGGATTTGGAAATGCTCGTATTATGAAAGTGCTGTAGGGGATAGCTTTATATGCTTTTTATGTTTCACTATAGGATTTTCTATTTTTTTAGAAAACCGACAATGATATATAAAAATTAGCCTGGTGGAAAAATGAACATACGTTCAGATCTTTATTTCCTATGGGCAAGGCAGAAATGCAGTCTCCACCTATATTGGAAAAACAAGAGATAATGAGAATTTACACCCATGATAGACGGTTATAAATACGACTTTTCAAAAGTATTAAATCTTCACTGTGTGAAATAATCTCAGCGTAAGAAAATAATAAACGTTTCTAACCCAACAAAATATCATTGCTACATAAAACTTAATTTTAAATGGTTCCGCCTATTTCTTTGTAAACAAAGGTACCGTACTGTTAGATATACATAGATATTAATTGGTTTTCCATTCCAAATTACTTCCTTACCTACACAGGCATACCAGCATTTCAAATACACAGACCAGGGCTTGCGAACAGTGGAAAAATGTGCATCGCATACCTCGACACCAGACACTAGGAATTCAATAAAGAAAGGATTATGGCTCTTACTGAGAATGATAAAATGTTTTCCCCATTTATCCATGGGAGATGCAGTTGCTATCTGTGGGGAAGTGTTTAATATTGGCTACTTTTTGATACAATGTGGCAATAATATTTTACTCTTTTCTGCGCGAAGAGGTAAGTAGTATTGCCACATTTAACTGAGCTCATAAGTCTCACGATGTTAACTACATATTGCCATATCCGGCACAGATTCTAATCCGAGGCAAAGTGAATATAGAAAATTGACCTAGTAATGTTTTCTACTATTTTAAAGTCTGGAGACACATATCGTTTAGGCTATGATTTAAAACTGTACCGCTGCAGGCAATACAGCTTTATAAAGTAAAATACTGACAGTTCGTGGGTGGATTCGGCAAGTGAATTGTAAGAAGTTCGAAACTCTTGTGTTTATATATATGTAGGCACGTTTTATAACGCGTCTCTATGCCGTATAGACTTACTTATACTTTTTGAGCGATATTGATGAGTATAATTTGCGATAGAATGGAAATATTAAACTCTTTATAACTCGTGTCTGCTAATATCACAATTCCGTCTGTGATTCCATGCCGGTCTCATCTAAGTTATAGCATACAGGCATAAAAGGTTATAGTGTTAAAATCGTAAAAAAAATAACATGTTTGATCTTCTGACAGCTGTATAGGAACAGCTATTAGAAGAGTAGAAGTACCCATTGTGTTTACTTCCATTTTCATTTTTAAAGGAAACACTACCATGCAGTCATTTCGGTAATACTCACAACAAACAGAAGTTACCTGAACTCTATCATTCCAAAACCACCATTTACCCCACGGAAAAAACACTATTTCTCAATTGGCCCCACCCCATTTCATATCCACTTATATCACGCATATTGGGGTGCAATCGAAAGTTCCAGACGATTTACGAGTGGCGCGTGAATGATGTCCCATATTAGCTACATCCATCTCCATGCAGCTAAAATATTTATAGCTAAATATGCAGCTAAGTGCACGAGCTACACGATCGCTGCAGTGTAGGGTAATTTTTCAGTTAGTGCAGTACTGGTTAAATTTGTGGCTATAATTTATGAATTGCTGTAGCTAGTTTCTGCGAGAAACGGGAATGTTTCGGGTTTTTGTGTTTTGCACCAGCTTGGTATTACGTTTATGTTTCATTTATAAATTAGGTTGTTATGTAGGCGAGGTATTCCCGTTTTGTCTTAATAATTTACTTTTCTGTTTAATAATAAATTTCCTAAATTTTGCTTCACTATGTAATTACCTTTCAACAGGTCCGTCTGGAAATTTTTATGGGAGGCATAGGCCTGAACATAGGTTCAGGAGTGGACTTCATGCGGCTGATGATGATGATGATGTAATCACTTGTGAAATGAATTAATTTATTTGATATAATAAATGAGCAGTTTCTTTAAATCATGGGATTGGATATTCTCTAATACGTAGTGGTATTTGGTATTTTTTGCAATATATAATTGTGTAATACTGTGAACTCCGAAACTTATCCTACTATAATATTATAAACGCGAAAGTTTGTAAGTATGGATGTATGGATGTTTAATGACTTCTTATATTTACGCGAATGTTAGACATTGAAATAAAACTATTTTGCGGATTTTATCGCGGTTTTTAATTATTATTTTCTCCCGACGTTTCGAAGGCTTTGCAGCACTTCGTGGTCACGGGGCGGACTGAGGTGTTGGTGGTCCGAAAAGTTAATGTTACAATATCTACCTTCATTTTTTAATTATACATTTTAAAAATTAGTTGTTAATGACGGTCCGATCTACGCAGAAAGAGCTCGCTGCGCGACAACAAGCTCCAAATTCCACGCCGCCGTCACAGAAACCGAGTGAAACCAGCCACAGTCGAACGTGTCCCGGTTGTATTACCATATGTAAGAGGAGTCACCGACAAGATTGGCTACATCCTGAAGCGTGCTTCAATCAAAACTTATTTCAAGCCGCCTAAAAAGATTAGTCAATTTTTACCACCTGTCAAGTGCCATATACCTCTACAAGAACCAGGCGTATACAAGATTGATTGTGACTGTGGTCTCTCTTATATCGGCCAAACAAAAAGAAATGTAGGGACCCGCGTAAAAGAACATATAGCTGACGTAAAACACCGACGCTCTACGAAGTCTGCAGTTGCTGAACATTCAGAACAAGGCTCCAAGCATTACCTTAGATTTGACAAACCACAAATCCTTGCCAAAGAACACCGATTCCTACCTAGGATGATTCGCGAGGCTATTGAAATTAAAAAACATCCAAATTTCAATAGAGAAGATGGTTGGAAGCTTGCACAAGCCTGGGATCCAGTTATACATCTTATTAAATCGGACCCCAAAATACCAACTGCCAGACCTCAAGACACTGTGAGCTCTTTCTGCGTAGATCGGACCGTCATTAACAACTAATTTTTTAAATGTATAATTAAAAAATGAAGGTAGATATTGTAACATTAACTTTTCGGACCACCAACACCTCAGTCCGCCCCGTGACCACGAAGTGCTGCAAAGCCTTCGAAACGTCGGGAGAAAATAATAATTAAAAACCGCGATAAAATCCGCAAAATAGTTTTATTTCAATGTATGGATGTTTGTTACTCTTTCACGCAAAAACTACTGAACGGATTTCGATGAAATTTGGCACACGGGTAGATTATGTCCTGGATTAATACATAGGCTACTTTTTATCCCGGGGAAATATAAAGCGGGACTTTTATCCCGGGAAAACTCATTCATGCGGGCGGAGCCGCGGGCAAAAGCTCGAT
This sequence comes from Sphinx pinastri, assembly GCA_947568825.1. Lineage (NCBI taxonomy): Eukaryota > Metazoa > Arthropoda > Insecta > Lepidoptera > Sphingidae > Sphinx > Sphinx pinastri. Next base: position 4,522,887 of record OX387630.1, on the reverse strand, counting down.
TTAAATAAAAATGACTACCTATTCCCCAAAAACACTCGAAGACCAATCGAATTTATGTATAACCGTTCCACTTAAACAGTTCTAAACATGCGCCGCCCCTACGTCGGTACGCAGGCGAGCTAACAGGGTGCTAACCACTCGTGCCCGATTCTAATGCACTTCACTTTTATTGCTTAGTTTATTTGCCGGCTCGTACGACCGCTTGTGTGGCCAGTGGTTCTCAAACTAAGCGACGTATGTTTTTGCGGCACGTTTTTTTTTATTTTTTTGTAAAAAATCTTACCCTGGAGGGCTGCCAGGCGTATAAGTTATTCTTCGAATATTATGGTGATCATTTAATGCCAGGTGACTCAATTACTTATTTGCCGCCTTTGTTAAAACTTGTTGTGGATACTTGGGGTTTCTAATATTTTTAGCGACATCGAATTTCAGTACTTGTATTTTAAGATCTGTTGTATAATCGATGTTTTGAAGTATTTAATTATATAAACACAAGAAATATAGGTAATGCATGTGCTGACTTATTACGAAAAATTATCCTTTATGATCACATTATGGAGTACAGGGGTTGGTAACACAAATGTTGGGAATCTTTGACGTTACGCTATGATCTTTATAGTTTTGTACTTATTTAGTAAAGTGTTAGTCTTTGCTTGAATGTGTACTAATTGCACTGTTTTGAACGGTTCGCATTTCATTGTGTTGTTTTGTTTCAAAATGCTATCTTTAGCATTGTGTGTGCGAGCATTAAAGTATATTGTTAACAGAAAGATGCTTACGTACTCATCTTACGTTTCGTTTCATTCTTAATTAAACCTTGTCTTATTTTCTTTTTCTTGTTACTCCCACATAATCTATCTATGTTTTTGGTTAGGTTTCGTAGGTTGGTGGTTTGGTTAGGTCAAGTAGAATTGAAATGTTATTTCTTATGCTACGAATAAATATATTTGTTATAATCTTTAAAGGCAATTTATCAGGAAGATCTTTTTAATTGACGCCCAGAATTTATACATAATATTATGCAGTCAATTATAATGTAATAAATTACATTTGACGCTTAAACCCCTCAAAACCACATTATTAATAATCCCCATTAACTCCCCATAGACTACCCTCCCTGCAGACTGCATTCAATCTAAAAACAATATCGGTAAAGTATTCATGACAAATCGTTGTCTAACGAAGAGAAATAACTTTGTAAACACTGGGTGTCTTTAGCTTAGGGGACGTTGGGCGGGGTTCTTATGTAGGCGAGTGAGCAATTAAAAATGTGACTAGAGCAACTATATATTTGTAATATTGGTCCAAATTCAAGTTTATAAGCTACTAATTTTTATCTTAAAATGTCAAATCCAAGATTTCAGAGTACAGACGATTACAAAATTTTGAAGTTCGCCAGCCAGCAGCGTAACAAAGTAGCATTCTTGCTATATACCCGGGCCAAGCTCAAACTATGACCTGCACCACTAGCGAATCTGTAAAACAGTTTGTTTACAATAATCCTTGAATAATATTTTTATTACATTTTATAATTATACTTCCAAGATAAACTTAACTTTACACAAAGAAATAAGAGCTCATTTCTTCCTTCTTGTTTATTAAATCGCTCTCCGCTATCACTCGGCCGCGTCCGATGCACAGAAGCTCCGCAGTAGGGTGCGTTACATAACACCGTTTAGATTGATGGCTGATGCAATTTGCAACCGACTTGGATTTATTGACACTGATAAAAGTACAACTGCGGCTTATTTTGGACACTGCGCCGCGGGACTTTAATTGTTTGGAGTTTATTCAACAACTCTTTTATACAGACCGTCGACTTTGCTTGATTATGCGCCACGTTTGTCTATAAAAAGTAGAAACCCGTCATAGGATTTCAATTTTAAAGTACTTCGGGTATGCTTTTAGGTGTCACCTTGAGCCATTTTTGATCTAATGCAAACTGCAATATGACGATAATGAAAGTACACAGTAGGTACATATTTGGTACCTCATTTTGATGACACTTGATTGACGGGCATACCTAGTATTTTTAGGTTGTATCAAAATATGTCAAAGAAATCACATGATCAATGTTTTAGGTAGTCCAAGATGTGATTTCGATTTGCTTTTCAAAGCCAACCACCTAACCATTTGATTTCAATCTGATTTCTTTACTCGTTTTATGAGAATTTAAAGCAGATCTTAATATTTAATAGTTAAAAGCAATTTCCATAAAGAAACTAAATAAAGTGTTTCATCATAGCGCAGTTAACTAGTACCATACTTCCAAGCCTGTGGGCATTACCTAACGGCGTAGGACAATTTCTTAATCGCAAGCTGGGGAGACAAATCACCGACACCACACTGCAGTGAGTTGCGGTACGGATCCCGGGGGAGGTCCGCTGGCCCCTGCTGCAATCTGCACAGGTCTGTGTTATGAGATTTTAGAGGTTTGGAAATGTTGGGTTCTTTGGAATAAGTATATGTAAAGAAGGTGGAATTAAGAATGAGGCGATATTTTGGAATTGTTTTTGGGTTTAGGTAGTCAGTATATTACAGCGATTCCCAATCTTTCAACGTCGGACTTCAAAGAGATACCGTGATCACCACGAATCTCACATTAATAAAAATGAAATATTTTCCTTATATTTTTATTTTGTTCCTTAGTTAAAGTTTGAAAACTCCTAGGGCTCCGTGGAATCTAAGTTGAGAAACACTTTTAAAGACAGGCAAGATTTGTTTAGCAGTTATTTAAAAGGAAAACAAGTAAGTATGTGGGTGTTATGAACATGTTATTGTCAATAGACAGTAATGAATGCGTGGGTTACCTAATTAGGTTGATGAATGTTAAGGATTATGAGAATTTATTACGGTATTCTTTGATACCTGTCAAAGAGATAAAAACTTGCATTAGTCATGTCAAACACTGTGACATCTCATCTTTTACGTTTATAGTCATTGTAATACAATAGCAATGTATGTACTACATGGACTTTGGATTCGTCACCTTTCTATTGTAAACACTCACTTCAATAAATTTACTTTACAACGAAATCCCAAGAGTTATTAAATCCTCAAACATAAGTTCTAAATACGCATTACCTAAGATAGGATAATGAAATCAGTGAGCTGAACCGGATTTGGATCGAGGGTGGAGTTGATGACAAACCCAAACCGACGAATGCCTGCGACATATTTACAATGCAATTAATGCAATGCAATCAGCCCTGTATTATATACTGCCCACTGCTGAGCACGGGCCTCCTCTACTACTGAGAGGGGTAAAGCCTTAGTCCACCACGCTGGTCTAGTGCGGGTTGGCAGACTTCACACACCCTCAAAATTCTTATGGACAATTCTCAGGTATGTAGGTTTCCTCACGATGTTTTCCTTCACCGTTAAAGTGAACGATAATTGATAAACAATACACACGTAACTTCGAAAAGTCAGAGGTGTGTGCCTTGGGTTTTGAACCTCCGGACATAGCCTCAGCAGACCGTTCATTCCCAACTAGGCTATCGTCCCCTTATTCACGACATAATATTTAGAAATGCCAAACTAGATATGAATTAAGATTTACCTAAGTTCTTATTCCTATTGTACTTACATTTGCACATCACGCCTTTTTAAGGATAGGTAGAGGTGTAACACACCCACATTTCGCCAGCTGTTAGGTCCCATATAATAAATCTCTTATTGTACTTGATCTTAGAGAAAACCTTTTGCTATTTATTTTAGCTTTCCTTGAACGTGTTCAAAATCGATTTTATCAATTTGAACGCCTCAGTCTATAACTTGAGCACCAAACGTCAGGGGACAACTGCAAATTGCGGTAAAATGGGTTGTAACGCCCCCATTGCAGACTTTGACGGATGTACAGCTTGCACACCTAATAAAGTAATGCATTTGTCGTTTAAGGAACGTTTTTACGCATGCGGCAGGGGACGGAGGAGAGCGCAAATTGTGGAGCAAGTTTGGGTGGTTTAAAATTTTAATGTGATTTAAATTGATGTTTTGAAGATGTTATTGATAGTATCAGTTGTATTGGGCTTTAAAGACCATGATAATAAACTGTTCAAGATTTTTTGATGAAAAATTAATAAGTGCAATATAACAATTCTTGCTATAAAAGGGGTATTATAAAACTCCGGCGATTTAAAAATGAAAATAAAGGCGTGAGTGTGTGTGTTCGTGTGTGTGTGTGTGTGTAATAAAACTTATGTTTATAGACTGCCTCGGTGGCGCAGTTGTATTACGGTACGACTGCAATGCTGAGGTCTCGGGTTCGATCCCCGGGTTGTGATATTGAGTTTTTCTATTCAGTATCAGCCCGAAGTCTGGAATTTGTGCCCGATATGGCGATAGGCTCGGCCCCTATCACATCATGGGACGGAATAACGGCAAAAAGTGGGTGCACTAGTTGCGCCTCTGCCTACCCCTTCGGCGACAAAAGGCGTGAGTGTGTGTGTGTGTGTGTGTGTGTTTATAGAAACCAGGTTAAACACGGGTGACTGGTCATGCATTTATGGCTCAAATATGTCCATATCAGTATGATAGCAAAGCTCATTGCGATGATTTCAGTCATACTCACTAAGATGTCAGAACATTATATAATTATAGAGCTTGTAGATTCATAAATCCTGTATTATGGGATTCTAACAAAGTTTATTGGTAATTTTATTGCATATTAACCACTTATTTTGATATTAAGCTAGATATTTAATGAATACGGCTATTTTAGCAAAAAACGTCAAAACACCAAGCAACACTTTCATTAGCCAACTAACAACAGACTGTTGTTCATCAATGAAATCCTTACACACTCATCCAACATTCAAATGGATACAAGATTCGGAAGTCCTCTAAAATGTAAATGTACCACCCTCTCCTGAGGAATGACTCAATACGGGGGATGCAGGTGTCGTTATGAATCAACTGATGGCACCGATCATTAGGCACAGCATGGGGGAAGATGTAGTGTTTATTATACAAAATTTATGGTTTTGTCCTTGATGTGGTACGTTTTTTGAAGATTTACGTGCGCAATACGACTCCGCTCCGGGTTCGAATCCCAGGTCGTGCACAGTGGTATCGGGTTTTTCTGCTCAGTATCAGCCTTGAGTCTGGAATTTGTGCCCGAAATGGCGATAGGCTCGCCCCCATCACTTTATGAGACGGTATACAGACAGAAAAGTGTATGCTCTACCACCTTAAGGTTCTATATAAGTTGCTTGCGCGTTGTCTGTCAGCAACATGTAACTTACAACTAAAGTATACAATGAGAGTTATCTGCTGTTTCCTTTGTACATCTCCGAAACAATCTCACCTGCTTGGTAAAATATAAAAAAATGGCGTTGTATATTGAGAAGTTGGGTGATTGTACATGGCGTAAAGTGAGTTCCCTGATTGCACCTCTGCCTACCCCTTCAAGGGTATATGTGATGTGTGTGTGTGTGTGATTCACAATCGTTATTTTTCCAATATATTTCTATTGTAAGTGTACAAAATATGGCTTTAGACTATAAATTACCACGTTGCATTGGTTCGACTCTGAGTGCCACTCAGGCTTGTTAGTCCGTAATGCTTGCCAAGAGGCCTATATTCAGCAGTGGACTTCATGCGACTGATGATGAGGATATTACAAATAAATAAATATTATTGATATTAAAACAAAGGTTACATTGGTTTAAATATCGCTTCTTCTGCCGATATTTATATATATATATATATATATATATATATATATTGCACTTTATATACATAAGTATATCGGCGGACTTAATGCCAAAGGCATTCTCTCCCAGTCAACCTTAGGGTGGTGCAGAAATACATAAGGTAGGTGCATCAGGTACTTAACTTGATATTAGAGATACGAATAAACGTACATAAAAGTAAACAAAGCAATCAATTTAACCTATTAATATTATTTAATGTGTCTTCTAATGATATTTCATAAAAATTATCACAATATGCATGCACCAGCTGTCCCCAATAAATAGTCATAATGATTGCCTGTCCGTTCTTCCGTCTGTGGGTACATCTTCAGCCCCGTGACGCGTAATGGTCTCAATTTGTTTTATAGTCCGTTTGTCGGCTGCGGTGCTCTGCCGCGATACATTTTGGGGATTTACGTTGAGAGCTATACGACGTATTTTAGTGCGTCATTTAAGTGATTCAGACCATGTACTGTTGTAAAATGCAAATGTATTATGCCTACTGCATGGGGTTGGTTATATATATGCTTATGTGTGCCAATGGTTGCCAATTTCCTCCTTTCCTGTTTTAATCTGCCGTTTTTAGTAAATTCATGTTTGTATATCTTAGTGCAGGACTCATGTTTGGATACCTTAATTTGTTTTAGCGTTAGCTCCTCCGCGTTGATCCACAATCAACTCACAAAGTGGCTTTAATGCTAAACAATTGAAAATGGTCCATATTTTTTTATGGCATTGAATGACGATACGATCATGCCGTTCGCCTGATGGTAAGCGATACGACCACCCAAAACAGTAGCAACCCCATCCAGCACCTTGAGTTACAAAGTACTGTGTGGTATTCCACTGCGCTCGTCATCCTGAGACATAAGATGTTAAGTCTCATTATGTCCTGTAGTTACACTGGCAACAATGTCCTTCAAACCGAAACACAACAGTGCATGCACACTACTGCTTGGCGGTAGAAATAGACATTGCGGTGGTACCCATCAAGACGGATTCTTACATATGATAGACCTACCACCAGTAGATTATATGAATTTATACCATACCATACCAGCCCTGTATTATACACTGCCCACTGCTGAGCACGGGCCTCCTCTACAACTGAGAGGGTTTAGGCCTTAGTCGACCACGCTGGCCTAGTGCGGGTTGGCGGACATCATATACCTTCGAAATTCAGAGAACTTCTCAGGTATGCAGGTTTCCTCACGATGTTTTCCTTCACCGTTAAAGCGAGCGATAATTCACAAAGAATACACATATAACTTTTTAGAAAAGTCAGAGATGTGTGCCCTTGGGTTTTGAACCTGCGGACATTCGTCTCTGCAGTCCGTTCCACTCCCAACTATGAATTTATATAAAAAGATTTTTTTTATTTTGTCAATCCATAACTAGGTCCAAAGGAAACTAAAAAAAAAGTCAAATCTATTGAAGGTGTACCAAAACTTGCGCATTAAGCCCAGCTTTAAAATACTTCTAGATGTATAAAAGCAGTGGTCTATATTCAAGTCAATTTAAAAGTTTTTCACTTCTTCGAAATTGGAAGCCAACTTTCCATCGTCTAATTCAAGAAAAGTTGTGACTCGAAATAGACAGAACGATTTAGTGCGCGGTTTGTTTCTAGACGGGACAGTTGCATTTATATGGGTAATAGTGTCGCAGCAACGCTGGATATTTTATTTGTTGTACAATACTTGAATTCATATTCTTGTGTTCACTGGTGTAGTGGTAATGGCAACGAGCCATGTAGGTTCGATTCCTAGGTCGTTCAAGAAAAAGTGTGAGAGCTTTGATTCGAAATTCATCTGCGTTACTCGGGATTGGAGCTCTTGCCGATATTTCGATAGGCTTTATATGCGACTTCCTGAAATAAAAAAATTGCATATCAAATTGAACAAGAAAATAAAAAGAATTTCGTATGGTGAGTGATACTTGTAGAGGCCTAATTTACCCCTCCCATCCCCTACTTCTTATTCCCATCCTTTAAGTCTTGACCGGCAATGCATTCTTCTGGCATTGACAGTGTGAGTGTTTAGAGACAGTGGAAATCACTTTACACCACTGACCCTATTTTACATCTACGGTTTGAGTAACTTATTGTAAAGTGTTATTTTCAAGAAGATAAGTATGTGGTTTCATTTATATTTAGTATTTTACATTATACTGTATAGTCACTAAAATATTTAATAAAATATATTTCAGTTCCGTCATATTTTTAGATTTATGTCGAGGGTTGGGGATAACATCCTTTTGATACCGAATTTAATTGCTTGGAATTATAGCCTTCATAAATCCTGTTTTCACCCCATATGGAATAATAGACGTTGGTCAACTATTTATACCGTTTTTGTGTTTATCTGTTTTATACACATAGTCGGTATATTTTTTGCAGTTATACTTCTTTTGGCGCGTTAGGGAAAAATGATGAGAGTAAATTTTTACGATGCGCGCGCACACGTTCACGAAAAACCGTCACCCTGAAGTTAGCTATAGTCAACATTTTAGTTTTGAATTTTGAACGTAGAATAAGGCGAAAGATATTGAAGTTATACTTCTTTTGGCGCGTCATTTAAAAAGATTTTTATCTTGTTTCGCCAAAGAATTATAACTTCTAACGCGTGTACATAAGTACACACACACTTTTATTATGCATTTTGATTCATTCCGATTTGTAAGAGCTCAGTAGTAGAGAAGGCATGTGCTCCGAAGTTGTATGAAAATATTTAGCCTCCAATGTTACCTAGTAACAGTAGTGACTGCCTCGGTGGCGTAGTTGTGTTGCATTACGACAGCAATGCTGAGGCCTCGGGTTCGATCCCCGGGTCGCGTAAAGTGATATTTTGTTTTTTTACATCAGCCCGGAGTCTGGAATCCGTGCCCGATATGGCGATAGGCTTGTGCCTACTTATTGCATCATATATTATGAATCATCGAAATCGATATCATTTGCACGCACTCCCTATTTGGCACTGCTAAATATCTGTTGCTTATTTATTATAAAGTTAGTCGCTCTCCATACTCCTGTGGTAACGAACGAATCCTATGTAGAACGTGTTATAATATAATAATATACTCTAAAGCACAATTGCCTTTTCTTCAACCACCAACGATAGGCAAATTGGTGACCCCGACGTGATAGTCATTCTAATCATCACGACCCTCATCATTGCTATGTGTTTCGTCAGTTGGAGATTTTGCAAGCTAAAGTACACCAAATACTTGAGGCGAGAGATACAAGGAACGCGCGCTAGTCGCAGAAGTCGCGACTCACCACACGCAGTACCAGCATACTCCGTGGCCTGATGATGGCAAGAATGTATGTGCTTGTGGTACTCAAAGGCAAAGTGAAGTGAAGTGCAGTGACGTATATAAACTTTAGCTCCATAAGAATATAATCGAATATGTTTATTTGAGTGTGTACCCATTTCATTTTATTTTACTAGATTGTTACTTTTCTTATGTTGTAAACTTATAATCGAACTACATAGCAATGCCTTATAGACTGTACGTTATATACTTTAAAAAAAAAAGACATTTATTCATAAATTAAAAAATTAGACATTTTTTAAATCATTGAAAAACATTATTGTTTTAAATAACTTTTAGAAATTTTATACAATATCTTGTCAATTTTTAGCTTTATAATTTTATTTTTTTCTCTTTTAAAGGAAGGGAAGTGTTGTGCCTACTTATTGCATCATATATTATGAATCATCGAAATCGATATCATTTGCACGCACTCCCTATTTGGCACTGCTAAATATCTGTTGCTTATTTATTATAAAGTTAGTCGCTCTCCATACTCCTGTGGTAACGAAGGAAACCTATGTAGAACGTGTTATAATATAATAATATACTCTAAAGCACAATTGCCTTTTCTTCAACCACCAACGATAGGCAAAGGCTCGCCCCCTATCACATCATGGGATGGAATATCCACGGCGAAAAGTAGGTGCACTAGATGCGCCTCTGCCTACCCGATCGGGGATAAAGGGCGTGAGTGTGTATGCATGTATGTATCGTACGTAGTAATTACATTATAATGTCCTTTAAACTACAACAGATTAGTATAATATGTACACTGTTCCAAATATAGGCTACATATTGATGGTTGGAACTTGGAATATTATATCCCTATCTTACTTCTAACTAATATAAATTCGAAAGTTAGTAAAAATGATTTGATGTTTGTATGGTTGTTAGGAGTAAACTCAGAAACAGGTGAATGGATTTGGCACACACATAGACCATGTTCTGGATTACATACGCTATTTTATAGAAGGAAATATTTTTTATCTGATTTTTAAATCGATAGCGCTGGATTCGTACAGATGGCGCTGTGGATCAGTTAGTGATTTCGGGACTTGTAGCCCGAAGGCTTTAAACGTCGACGAAGCCGCGAGCAACAATTAGTCTGATAATATATTCCCGCGACGAAAATTGCTTCCTTTGTCGTCGAGATACGTAGTATTGTTAACAGTTGTCAGACAATCGATAACCGAATGTTACCAACTGTATAATATAATGGTATAGTACATAATCATATAAGTTGTATGCATTTACTTTATTTTTAGTATTTGTGTAATTTTGTATCAATTAATAATGTTTGCGGCCGGTTCTGTAAATCTGTCGGGCTGTTGCCTGGATGTGTTATACCTACCTGATTATGTTGTGTAGCGTATATACATCAGTAAAAGTTAAACTCTAAGTTTTTGAGCGTGTCTGAAAGAAATTGTTGTATTGTCATAAATCCCGTATTGTATCCAATTAAGTATAAAACGTTATTCATTGTTCGGTTAAGTAAATAAACATTTATACACACTTTGAATAAATACGACTCAGTTTAATACAAAAGAAAAAAATAGAACAAGTTCAATACGAACAACACACTTTCACATCCAACATGCACGGCATTCGATTCGAAATTCGAACAAAGAATATGGCACGTATGAGCGCCACTAACAATGCATTTATCTTTCATCCGCACAGATGTGAAGCCAATAAGTCGAAAAAAGTTCCCAATTCAATTCGGCGGAATCTTTCAAAGGAGTTTTATCTTTCGACACCGAATCGGAAGCCAGCCGGATATAAAGGCGTCCGCGCACGGCATGCTTTGAAATTGCAATAAAGCTGCAATCACACGTCCTTCAAAGCATTCAAAGTGTCTTTTTATAACGGCAACGACAGTGTATGCAAGGTGTGGGTGAATATAAATCGGAATAGTTTCTGGATGTGGTATGATTGTAAAATAATTGGACAGGCATCTGCGCTCTTTGACTGGAATAGGTGTTTTATTTGATGACCATTTTTTAATGTTAACAACCATTTCTCTTACACTTACAGGAGATAAGTGTTCGAGTCACGTGGTGGATCGTTTTATGTAAGTAACATAAATGGGGCATGGGTCAGCTCATCTTGGGCAGGGTATTATTTAATTAACACTTTATACAAGATGTATAGGCGGACTTAATGCCATAGGCATTCTCTACCAGTCAACCTGACGAGTAGTGAAGAGATATCAGAAACTAGGTGCGTAAATAAAACAATTAAAATGGAATGATTGAAGTGACAGACTACAAAAACGAAATTATCCACTGAGAAAAACTGGTTTTTCGTACAGTTAGTAAGATTGCTCTAGACCCAATACCTGAATGGCCTCCTGCGTGTGCATTAAATTCCTTTTAAAAGTTGAATATCCATCCTGAATTCCTCTAAGATTAGGTGTTGACGAGGAGCGCAATCACTTCAATAAAATTCATTCTCCACTAAATAAATATACTCTCGCGAAACTTAGTTGCTCGGAAAACTTGCTTACAATACTTTATTAGCCCACAAATACCGTATCCAAACTACACTCTTGCAATTCGATATTCCTTGTCCTTTTGCTATGGTAATTCGATGAAGATGCGCGCTGAAACGTTGCATAGCAGATGGGATGTAAAATTTTGATTCAGAGCATCCTTTGTGATGGAGACATGTGGACTTTGTTGCTTCTTTGTACAAGGTTTTATTTTATCGATCGTTTGGGGGTAGTTTTATAGTTATGATATTATGCTATGGATAATGGTTTATTTAGGGTTCATTATCTTTATTATTTATTGTATTAATAAAACCTCTGACTTTTCAAATTTGTGTGTATTGTTTATCAACGACCGTTCGCTTTAACTGTGAAGGAAAACATTGTGAGGCAACCTACATACAATTTCGAAGGTATGTGACGTTTGCCAACCAGTAATAAGCCAGTGGTTGACTAAGGTCTAAAAGTCCTCTCAGTAGTAGAATAAGTCAGAAGTGGGTATATAATACAGGGCTATTATTATTATTTTTAGCTCGGAAAAAAGGCCCACTGTGCACGTTTCGTGTTAAATGTAGCAGTACTATAATAAGTTAGTTCAGGACTTCGTTTTCCTGTATGCCAAATTTCATCTTAATTCATTCAGAAGATTCAGAATTTAATTTTAACAAAATCTAAACGCCTTCACGAACTTTTGCATCTATAATATTAGTTCGATAATATTATAATGTAATCTTACGCATACAGCTAAAACCTTGGCTACCAAATCAAGTTACACAGATAACCCAAACTCCCCTTACGTAATTTGGATAAGAATTAGAAACGGCACATCTGCCATAGATTTTCCTAAAAGTATGTTTAGTAAACTCAATCCACATTAATATAAAGTTTAAAACACTTTCAAACTAAAATCATATAAATAAAGCGGGCTCTTGGACCACAAATTTTCAATTCCTAAGGGCGCTGTAACACTCCCTTCAGTTCGAATTAAAGTTGGTGCTTACAAGATGGAGTCACGGTTGAAATATTTAGAACTTGAGTTCAAAATAAGCGATAGAGTTTGATAGTGCGTTGGGGCCTGTAAAACTTGAGTGTTTTGATTGGTCATGCTTGTGTATAAAATTCAATTGACCATAATATGTTTAAGGTCAATGGATACAGGATTTCAGGAACTTGGAAATTTAAAATTTGAAAGAAATAATATATTTACTTAAATTAATTCAATGAGTACTTATAAGTAATGAGAATTTTTACTAAAATGTTGATTTCGATTTTGTTACTTTTAGAAGAGGCTATCTATGCTTCTTCTCACAGGTCAGTTACGGTTAATGCTAATGGTAATTCACAGTCGTCTACAGTCTTAGACCTAGTCAAGATTTTTTTCCGTTGACAAAGCTCGAAGCAACACCTAGTGACTAATAAATCTACCCTGCATTGTGCAACTCGACAGGCGTAAGAAGCCGATTTAGGCAAATAGTTCTACAATAATTTGATATCTCGAAGGAAAACAAGGGAAAATCTTTGGAAATAACGAGCACTGCGCACTTTCCCACGCGAACACAAACACAGCCTTATGGAAAGCAAACACCATTAAACTTGTGCCTCGGGCGTTTTTCTTTGTACGGCTATGTTTCGCAGCGATTATTAGAAACTCTTCTTTAGGAAATCAGATATGGTTGAGTAATTTTAATTTTATGAAATATTTAAGAAATACCTCATTTTCTTCTATTGCCGACAGGCTTATAAATAATGCCATCCACGACACGCGCTACCAATTTTTGAGTGGGGGTTTTGCGTAGTTAGAGGGCTTAGATTTTTATTGCAGTGTGCGATTGCACCTCATGGACCTAATAGGGGCCTATTGACCATTGATATGTAAAATGAAGCTAATATAAAGCGTGTAAAAAAAACCTGACAGAACTAAAGCAACAGCGAAAGGTTACACATGAACTGAAAGCGATTACGAAAATAATATTATCTATACTATTTTATTAAAGTTTATGTAGTTTCGATGCTTAAATGTCTGGAAGTTTGTTAGAACTAAATACTGCAAATGATTCGGATGTACACGGTCAGCTTATATACATGTACTGGATTCATACTTTATAACCCAGAAAAGTACACGGCTGGTCCTTTATACCGAGAAAGGTCATTCACACAATCTAGTGTATAATAATTCTTTCATTATTTGTTAAGCAAAAGTAATCCAGTAGAACAAGGACCCTTTACCACCGGTGGGTCACCTTATGGTACCTCATAACCGCTGTGCTTTGAAGGCGCTCCCCAAGTGAAGGGTGAGGGTTGTTTTGTTGGACCCCTGCAAATCTCACTGACCGCACGATACACTCAAACCTGTTACTTCATATCGGTGAGGTGCCGCTCTGGTCATGCAAAAAGACTTGGCTAAGATAATATAGTAGATAATAATATTGTCCCACAGCCGCTGGGCACGGGCCTCCGGTGGCAAGCGGGTATGAGGTAATTAACTCAAAGCCAACCAAAATGTTAACGATAGCTGTATCGTATCTTTTGTTACTATAATATTATAAATGCGAAAGTTTGTGAAAATGTTTGGATGTTTGTTAGAAGTAAACGCAGAAACAGCTAAACAGATTTGGATGAAATTTGGCACACGGGTAGATCATGTCCTGGATTAACACATAGCTACTTTTTATCCTGGTAATTTGCTCCCATGGGAAATAATGGATATTTTAAATCTCTTTCTTTAAGTAAATGGCGCTGGCATCGTACCTACTGTGTTTTTGGGACTTTTGTAGCGGGCGAAGCCGCGAGCAACATTAGTATACCATAAATATATGAGAGTAGGATTTTATATATTGTAGCGGCGATAGCCTAGTTGGTAGTGGTCAAAACCCAAGGGCACACACCTCTGACTATTCTAAAAAAGTTATGTGTGTACTCTTTGTGAGTTATTACTCGCTTTGACGGTGAAGGAAAACATCGTGAGGAAACCTGCATACCTGAGAAGTTCTCTGAATTTCAAAGGTATGGGAAGTCTGCCAACCCGCACTAGGCCAGCGTGGTGGACTAAGGTCTTAACCTCTCAGTTGTATAGGAGGCCCGTGCTCAGCAGTGGGCAGTACATAATACAGGGCTGGTATGGTAGTCGATGTGGCGCCTCGTAACTCTTATTTACATTTATTAAAAAAATAAATTTTCCAAATATGAAATTCCTCACGTAATTGTATTTGTAGTAAATTCACAAAACATAATAAACTAACTTTACGGAATGTAGCTAGCTAGTTAATGCCAGCGTGCCACTATTAACCAGGGTTTTTATGGCAATTTACTCGCAAGTTAATAGAAAATTGCATTATGTTAAATGTCGCGGCACGGCTAGTTGAAAACTCATGCATGTGTTGAAACGTTGTGCATATTAAGTGTTAAAAACTTAAATGTTATATTTTGTTAAAAACTACGTGATAGACGTATACATTTTATTACACAGTTAAATTATTTTAGAAAATATTACCAACATCACCTATCTTCGTTATTAGCCTAGTCCTTGAAAGTAATTTCACATTTATATGCATAACCTAATATCATTTATATTATGGCATAATATGTATTTTGAGCACGTTTTTTTGGCTTAAAACGTAACCGAGTTTTCATATGTAAAATTTCATTTACGCTTATCGTCGCGCGGCAGGCTTTTTTCATCACTTCATTACATCCACCCATTATTTATGCGTCGAGTTATGTATATAAATGGCAATATTTATACAATACGCACCCACTTTATTTCACTCAGCGTCTCTGGAGTTATAACCCTTAATAATTCGAACGCAACCGCCGCGCGCGGTCCGCATTACCCCGCCCCACTCCGCCGGTTTCTACCATCGGTACTTTATACCAATTGTGAATAATGTTCTCGCATTGTACATTTCAGGGTTTGTGTTTAAATTTTTTACGCCATAATGAAAATGGTCTTTTATTTCGCGTTAACGGTTTGTGCTTTAAATATTTAGTTCGCGTATATTTTGTTTATGAACGTAGTTTCGTAGCTTTATGCTATGAGAGTTACGTTGAATGCATTTGTAGGTTAAAAGCTTGTTTTAAATACGTGCTGAGCTTTAAAATGTTAAGCTTCAATAGTGCTGAAAACATTGTAAGCGATTAACTTATTCAGGCTGCGTTTAACTGCATAGTTTGGATTCTTAGTATTCGCGTATTGACGGAGGCTATTCGGTTTGAGTGCTTAAATCGGTTAGCATAAACGATGTTACTTGTGTGAAATTAGCTCTTGGATTGGATGCGGCAAAGAGAACAAACAGCTGTTACTATGTATTTTCCTTTGTGTTTTAACTATAGAGTCCGACATTAAAGATTCATTGGCGAAATAAAAAAAAATTAGGTACGTTTATATTTATTTTTTGATTTAATGGCAGCGTATGTAGACTGTCATTTCTGAACCGTTAGGTTTTTATTTCAATTCTCATATTGCGAATTTAAAATACAACATTTTCCACCTACCAGTTATAATTTAGGTAATACTCAATCGACTATAAAATAGTTTTTTATTTTTTTTTGCGTTTATCAGCCATGGCAGCTCAACGGTAGATCTAGGCTGGTCTGATTTTTGTGACGAGCATATTTTTTTTTCAATATGGGCTCGATAATGTGGCTGTACTGCACCTGGCACCTGATGGTGATGGTGAAGTGAGGCCCAAAACCTGTCGACCGGCAAGAGATAAACATCCCTGGTCGATTGGCACAGTTATGCCTGCATAATTGCTTAAATACGATAAATGCGCAATTCTTCTGTATTTATCATATACACCCTCACGCCTGTTATTCGCCAGGGAGTAGGTAGTGCACTTACTTGCCACAATGCGTATTCCCAAGATGTGATAGGGGGCGAGCCAATCGCCATATCGGGCACAAATTCCAGACTCCGAGCTGATACTGAATAGAAAAACTCAATATCACTTTGCCCGACCCGGGGATCGAACCCGAGACCACAGCAAAGCAGTCGTACCATAATACAACTACGCCACCGAAGCACTCAAAAACATCTATCACTACCACTAATATCCCGAAAACGAAGATAGACGCTGATTACAGCCGTAAAGGGTGATAATAAATAGCCAGGACCGATGTGCCCAAACTCCCTTCCACGGCGTGTGGAGGGCGTCGCTCGTCGCTCGTAAAACTGAATTGACAATTTAAATTTAATCTACTTTATGGCACGGGAGTGAAGGTTTACATACACTATTACATAGTTATTCCATTTACTGGTAGTATTATTTTGATAATGTGGATTTTTTGCGTGAATTGGAATTTTTGTTTCCTATTTAAATTCAAATTAGTTTTTTTTTAATGAATTTATCTTGACTTACTCTTTTATCCTGAGTAGTATGTCGAAGTAAAGCAGTGGCCACCTTACCAACACTATCGAGGAGTTTGGCGGCAACAAATAAAACACTTGATTAGCACAGTTATTTCAATTCACATCATTTGAGCCCTTTAATAGAACTATATAGGATAATATACCACCTTAATTATGCAATATAGCACTAGATATCACCAAAATAATGAATTAAAACAAGAGCACCTCATGACACTTCCAAGTTCCCGCCAAAACTCTCATTTAAATTAGTAGTCTTGCAGTGTTGCCAGATGGTCCAAGTTATCCAATCGTGTAGGAATGCAAGGAGCAAAAGAAGTTTTTGGCCTTGGTAGGGAAAAAATTTAGCCAAATCAATTCTGCAACATGCTTAAAAAGCGTTTTACGCCATATAATAGTGGACGATAGCTTAGTTAGGAATGGGACGGCCTGCTGAGACAAGTCCGGAGGTTCAAATCCCAAGGCATACACGTCTGACTTTTCGAAGTTATGTGTGTATTGTTTATCAATTATCGTTAGCTTTAACGGTGAAGGAAAACTTCGTGAGGAAACCTACATACCTGAGAATTCTCGATAAGAATTTCGAGGGTATGTGAAGACTGCCTCGGTGGCGTAGTTGTATTACGGTATGACTGCAATGCTGAGGTCTTGGGTTCGATTCCCGGGTCGGGCAGTGATATTGGGTTTAAAATTCAGTGTCAGCCCGGAGTCTGGAATTTGTGCCCGATATGGCGATAGGCTCGCCCCCTATCACATCATGGGACGGAATAACGGCGAAAAGTGGGTGCACTAGTTGCGCCTCTGCCTACCCCTTCGGGGATTAAAGGCGTGAGTGTATATGTGTATATATGTGTGAAGTCTGCCAATCCGCACTAGGCCAGCGTGGTGGACTAAGGCCTAAACCCTCTCAGTAGTAGAGGCGGCCCGTGCTCAGCAGTGGGTAGTATATAATACAGGGCTGGTGATTATTATTTATTATTATTAAGGGCAGGTGCACGTATGCGAGGAATTGTCTATTTCTACCTCCTAACAGCAGTCTTCATGTATAGTTCAGAATTAAAGGACATTGTAAATACTCGTCATTGTGATGGTACTTATTATCACAATAATATATTCGTATTGTATTTTTATGACAATGATATATGAAAACTAAGCAATTTTTTTTTTTTCAGGTCAGTAACACTCAGTTTTTTTGGTAAGTTTTTTTTGAAAGTTTTATGTGATGACGCGAGGCATAATTATAGAGAAATATAGAGGTTATACTTTATTACCTCGGAAGAAAGCTCAAACTTCTACGTAAGTACATCATAGACATTACAGTTCACTCGACACCAATACATTAAAGGCAACGTCCCTTGGTATCTGCAATTTCATTGAAACATTGTTTGTCTCGATAGTGTCTGTCGCATGCTCTTTGACTAATGTGGCGCCGACTGTACATCTTGACTCAGACTCTTGTTTGTTAACGGTACTTACTTGAATACGTCTGGTGTTGTGGTGACTTGTGATTTATTTGACTAACTTTTGGCGCCGATTGTCCTTTGTGTGGTTTGAAAAAGAATAACGATGCTATGGTGTTCGAATTTTAAAAAGATTTTTGGAAAGTCTTCTACAATATTTTTTATCCAAAATTTTATAGTCCACAGCCTGGCCAGCATTTTAGCATAAATAATAGTTTTAAATAAAAAATAATACCAATATGCACAAGAAATTATCCTATGCATAGCGTTTCCAATGAAGCGCGTAAACTTATCTATGCACTGATGGTGCCTTATAATAAACGCGTTAAGTACATGAAAGTGATACAGTGGGCTTAGAATGTGACACGAAGACGCAACTCATAAAACGATGTCGTTTAATTTTGATGTTTGTGATTGATCGGAGACCAATACGTCAGTCTCTCAACCAATCCCAATATGACGAAACGGAGACGTGACGTGTTTTTTTGCCACATTCTAAGCCCACAGAGCAATCTTTCAAAGCTTACGTTTCTTCATACAATTCTTAATGACCAAACATTATCCACACGACCCATCCAAAGAGAAAAGATTCCATAACCCTTGCAAATAATACAATCTCGTAGGAAAGCGCATTTGCCCAAGAAGAAACGGTTATCTTGGTAGCAGCGTCGCGGTTTATGGTCTACATTATAAAAGGCTGCATTGTGATTGTCCATAACTCCAAGATACTTCATTTCACTCGGTGCATCCTTAATTTCGAATTTTATCGCTTCATTTGGCAAAGTTATAGAGGTGAACGCAGTAAAGTGGTTTATGTGACAAAAACTGAATTTAAAGTTATATTTTTCATTTGTAACTTGATATTTTGTCTCAGGTTGACGAGCATCCAGTGAAGGTTTGTTATTCGTAACTGGCGTTGCTATTATATATCAGTCGTATCGCTTGCCATAGGCGAGCGGATTGCTCGTCTCATTTTTTTGTTGTATCTAATCTTTTGACATAAGTAATAATTGAATTTATATTGTTACTTGCAATTTGTAAAATATATATATATATAAAAAAAAATATAACAATAAAAGACCTACGCTGAGTTTCTTGGTGCTTCTTCTCAGGTCAGTGGGCTTTTCCGAAGCACTGGTAGAATCCTTTAGATGATAAAATATTGTAAAAAAATGACGTGTAAAAGTTCCCTTAGGGGACTAATTACTGAATAAACGATTTGAATTTGAATTTGAATTTAAAAATGTGAGATTACTCGAAGCCATCCTCACTTTTCCTACGTTTTTTTCTTTATGAGGTTCTTGAACAATGGATGACTTACCGAAACTTGTTCATTGAACTTTAGCTTCAGAAAATCTGATTTTGCAGTCCATGGAACAGTGTCGCGCGGGGTAAATTACGTTGAATCCTTGTCTAATATATACCTTGGCTGAGCTTTATTTGGAGCGCAATTGTCCGTGTCCTTGCAGATGTCTCTTTATTAAAGACTGCATAAGGATGACGTTGGCTTTATATACCACGTCTGAAACAAATGTTTGAATTTTTTAAAATGTTTTGAATATTTTATTCTATAATTTAAATTTAAGTAAACACACACACACACTCACGCCCTTTATCTCCGAAGGGGAAGGCAGAGGCGCAACTAGTGCACCCACTTTTCGCGGTGCGTATTCCGTCCCATGATGTGATAGGGTGCGAGTCTATTGCCATACCGGGCACAAAGTCCAGACTCCGGGCTGATATTGAGTGGAAAAAACAATATCACTTTGCCCGACCCGGGGATCGAACCCGAGACCTCAGCATTGCAGTCGTACCGTAATACAACTACGCCACCGAGGCAGTAAAATTTAAATAAATTAACCTTATATATCAGCAAGTACAAAAATTCTCCGTTTTCGACATTTTCTGTATTGCAGTTACAATTAGGTGCAGTTTAGCTATGCAGATATATATATTGTAGAGGTAAAATATTATATGAAAGATTCTTAAAGGACAATAAATTAGATGCGCATTAACATATCAAAGAACGAAGTGTGATGGCTCTGTGAATATATTAACATACTATCAAACTTTTACATAATTTCCCGAAATATAACACATTACAAGAATGATGAATCTTTATAGAAAATTATTATTTTATTAGATAAGAAGTCATTGCTGGATGCAGACCGCTTTGGACTGACCCGTCTGGAAATATTTAGAGGAGGCCTATGTGCAGCAGTGGACTTGATGTGGCTGATGATGATGAAGTCATTAAACATAACATTACTGTAACATAAAAGGTGTTGGACACTATTTATCAATCTTTATTCAACGTGGATCAATATTCTCAAGAAGCGATGAGTTTTATTACTCTATTTGTATGCCACTAGCTGGTAGTATCTTCCATTGATCACATTATCTATCAAAAATAAAATTACTTTAGTCGTGTATTCGACAACGGTGAAGTAAAGAGCCCCATTACAATATTTATGCTATTGGATGATATATTGAGAAAGAACATTGTAGTCTGAGATGGCATCTCCAAGGTGCTTATAAGCAAAAAGTTCGTTTTCTTGAAAGAGCACAAAGATTATTTGTGATAGGGAATTCGTAGCGACTGTCATAACCATGGTGGAAAACCTATCCTAATGGCTTGTTCCAATGAATTACGGTTCAAGATCAGGTTTACATATATACATACACACTCACGCCCTTTATCCCCAAAGGGGTAGGCAGAGGTGCAACCAGTGCACCCACTTTTCGCCGTGCGTATTCTGTCCCATGATGTGATAGGGGCGAGCCTATCGCCATATCGGGCACCGATTCCAGGCTGATACTGAGTAGAAAAACCCAATATCACTTTGCCCGACACGGGGATCGAACCCGAGGCCTCAGCTTTGCAGTCGTACCGTAATACAACTACACCACCGAGGCAGTTCAAGATTTAGAAGAGAGCTTTAAACATCCAGGGACATAACATCTCTCATACTTAAACTGA
Source organism: Sphinx pinastri (assembly GCA_947568825.1). NCBI lineage: Eukaryota > Metazoa > Arthropoda > Insecta > Lepidoptera > Sphingidae > Sphinx > Sphinx pinastri. The sequence goes on along the minus strand of OX387630.1, from coordinate 4,501,586 downwards.
TCGCAAACATAGTGTAGTCTAAGTAACTAAATTGACTACACTTATAGCAAAAAATCCAACCTCCTTCTCCCAACCTTTTAAGGTTCATTATACCGTATTTTTTGTGCATTAGTAAGCCCGTGTTTTCCGGCGATCGAGTTTTATAGCGTCCGACTTCATTATGCTAATAGGGGGTTCGGTTTCGTACGAAACTGATCGCTACTGATTCCTTTCACTAGCATTTTCTGTCGTTAAATATTTTATATAGTTTGATTTTCTTAGTACTAGTAATTGTTAGGGAGCACTTACGGACGGAGACTCCAGGGTAAAGCTTCAAGGATGCCTCTAAGCTAGTAACTTACTAGAAAAAATAAATGAAAAATATTTTGTTGTAACGAACAAAGACAGTGTAAGTACAATAAAAAAGACGAAACAACTAAAACTAGTACAATAATCCTTACCATCCTTACTAATATTATAAAAGCGAAAGTAACTCTGTCTGTCTGTCGCGCTTTCACGCAAAAACTACTGCACCGATTTAAATGATACATTTGAATGGTACACAGATAGTCTAGAGCCTGAGAAAGGACATAGGCTACTTTATATCCCGGGGAAATATAAAGCGGGACTTTTATTTTCACGCGGGTGGAGCCGCTAGCAAAAGCTAATAAGTAATAAAAGTTTAAAGAAAATTAGTTTTATGTGAACTTTAGTATAGAACGTGTTAAATTATTAAATTACAGCTGTTATGAGTACCACCGACGTTTTAATGTAGTTTTCAAGATAAGGGTAATAAAAGCTTTTTATTTTTCTAATGAGACGTGGCATTACATTAAACTATGAGTTTTAGTACTCCATTAAGGTTTTATAGTCATGGGAATACTCAGAAATTTGAATAAGTTTAAGCATTTTTCAAGATTAAACAAACGAAAATGCGGTCTCGTAATTTTTTGCGTGTATTCTGCTTTTGCTTGCTATGCTTTTCCCCTGGTATAAAAGACCAGGTTACATGAGAATTTTTAATACTATTTCACGTTTTGAGTATGCTGTTTCGTAAAATCTCATCATAGAGACGAGACCTTACGTAGAATTTACCGGATAAATATTAAGTAAATAATTTGTTTTTTTATTAAATAATTTTAGTCATCGATATTTCACTTTTATAAATACAGCAATGAACTTTATACTATCAAAAGGTTTACCATCAAACAATGTTCTATTTTATTTGCATGGAAATTACATTATTCTAGTAAAATCATAGCTGTGAAACAGTTTTCATTGACAGAGCTATACCAGACTAAGCGCTTAGCACAGTTTACGACGGAAAAGTATCCTTACTCTTTACTTATGGATTTTATGAGTTTAAACTAGCCAACGTTTGTCCACAACGCTTCTGTATCTAGAATGTTCTTTTGAATTTATTATGACTTTAAAATAAATACCCTCTCATTTTTGCGTTAAAATAAGAAACGGACTTTCTGTTATGTTATTTTTGTGGAATACATATTTTTCAATACGTTTTTAATAAAAATGAGATATAAGTTTAAAGTTAAATCGGATAAGGTATGCGTAAATTGTTTTCATCGCATGATCTGTACATTCCGTTCTAAAGTATATGATGCAAAGTATTATATTTTATATTTTTTATTTAAATAAATAATACTTTGTATATAATAATAAAAATATCCAATACATTACTTCAAGTTATTGAGTAGAAATATCGAAGAAATATTGAAATTTTAAGTTATTTCAATTCAAGGATTCGAATGCATTGTTACATACCATGCATACCAGCCCTGTATTATATACTGCCCACTGCTGAGCACGGGCCTCCTCTACAACTGAGAGGGTTAAGGCCTTAGTCCACCACGCTGGCCTAGTGCGGGTTGGCAGACTTCACATACCTTTGAAATTCAGAGAACTTCTCAGGTATGCAGGTTTCCTCACGATGTTTTCCTTCACCGTTAAAGCGAGCGATAATTCACAAAGAATACATACATAATTTTTCAGAAAATTCAGAGGTGTGTGCCTTGGGTTTTGAACCTCCGGACATTGTCTCGGCAGACCGTTCCATTTCCAACTAGGCTATCGCCGCTTGCATTGCAATGCATTGTTAACCTATCCCCAAACCCAGTCATGTTTATATTATGGCTTTCGATTGTAATGAAAGAATTTTCTAGATTTACGAGTTAGTACGTTTTGCTTGTATGCGTCTAGACGGCGAGGTATTCCTATAATGGAACGGTTTCCATTAATTTGTCATTGTATGAATGGAGACGTATAACCGATACGTATTTTCTTTATTACAAACTTAATGTTTATAGCACAAATTGAAGAAATTGGTTGTCATTTTTGATCACATACACTTGCGGCGTTTACCCCGGTCAATAATGATAAACTTAGAGTTGTTACTGAGCAGAAAAACACAATACGACTTGTAATCATTCTTATATTCTTTATTTATTTCTCATTGATTTTACTCCCTATAAAAATTTAAAAATGTCTGTATATAAGTGACTTTTTGTAATAACTATAATTATTAATTTAATGTATCTTGACTTATCCTAAGTCCAACTATGTTTGCCTACGTGATGAATAAACATTTTTTTTATTTATACGTTATAATTATTTAAATACATAGAATGTTGAATAACAACAATATTATTACAATTATCTTATTGCGCTGAGACATTAATAACAGTCTTACATATAAAACAACTCGTCTGCTTTTAAGCAATGCTCTAAAAATCAAAACCCGCCATCTTGCCTTTTAAGTAGACTGCGGCGATGTTTAATTTTGACAGTTATTTAAGCAATGCTTTGTTTTATTATTAAATGAATGACGAGACGAGCATGCCGTCCGCCTGATGGTAAGCGATACGACCACCCATAAACAGTAGCAACACCATCCAGCACCTTGAATTACAAAGTACTGTGTGGCATTCCACTGCGCTCGTCATCCTGAGACATAAGATGTTAAGTCTCATTATGTCCAGTAGTTACACTGGCTACAATGTCCTTCAAACCGAAATACAACAGTCCATGCACACTGCTGCTTAGCGGTACAAATAGACATTGCGGTGGTACCCACCCAGATGGACTCTTTCATATGAGAGACCTAACACCAGTAAACGGTAAAATATTTTTTTAAGTAAGACTGCTACAGTCTTACTTATAATAGATGTTAATGTCATCACCCTGCTGTCCAATGCGAGTAGGTGGTCACCAAACTTCGATTAGTCGGCTGTCTGCACCGCGGGTGGATGATGTAAACTCTGAAGATACGACCATATACGTTCGAATCGATGTATAACAGTGTAGTTTGTGTAGTGTTTGTTCGTGCGTCACATAAAAACGGTTGAACTGATTTTGAACAAAGCTTTATGATTATATTATAAGTTTAAAGATAAGATAGCCGGATAAATAAATAAAATACTATACGACGCAGTTACTGGCAAAAATAGTGAAATAAAGGCAATGTATTACATAAATATTTTATTTACCAAATCCAAAATGATATTTTGTTATAAAATAAGTACTGCATTAAAATATTTATAAATAAGAAAACCTATTTATGTTATCCATTAAGAAATCCATTTAATTTTTATAGACTCTTTATCGACAATATTTATTGCGAACGCGACTTTATTTTGACTTCATGAATTTTGCCAAGTCTGGGACATTTTTTCTATTATAATGCTGCCTTTTATAGCTCTATTGTAAAAAAGACCGTTCGAAGCAATAGTTTAAGCTAGGGTTACCACGAGACGAGCATGCCGTTCCATCGGCATCCCCAATACAATTCAACACCTTGAGTTACAAAGTACTGTGTAGCATTCCAATGCGCTCGTCATCCTGAGACATAAGATGTTAAGTCTCATTATGTCCAGTAATTACACTGGCTACAATGTCCTTCAAACCGAAACACAACAATGCATGCACACTGCTGCTTGGCGGTAGAAAAAGAAATTGCGGTGGGTCCCACCCAGACGGACTCTTACATATGAGAGACCTACCACCAGTGAAGTGGACAAAGGAAACTTGGAGATAGAGTGGCAGCCCTGATGACAGGTGACATTCACGATAGTTGTTAAAGTAGGTGTGGAAATGAATTATGAACATAAATCTCCGATCGATAGTTAGTTTTTTTATGCGCATCACAATTTTTGCGTGTGAAGGTGTTTGCCTTTGTTAACCAATCACAATAGGTTGATTAAATTTGGATATAACTTGGTCCAAAATAGTATATTTTGGACGAATACAGAGACTACTTCCAAACGCACCAAATATACAGTAGAACATAAAAATTCCGAAGACTTTATTTTTCAAACGACACGGACTTTTCCAAGCGGTGGCATAGACATAGGTAGACAATCTATTTAAATACTAAAATCGAACACATACCTTAACATCTATAATTTTAATTTGCATTAACGTTACTATTCTACAAAATCCCATTATAAGAGTAGCAAACATGGTCACACTACATTTTTCAGATAACATCAGCCGGTACGCCGCGCCCCCCTACTTTTTTACACAGAATTTATAGTGAACGCACACGCACTGATGTGATCGACGATAGTTTGTCACCGGTTTACGTGTCATTGTTGATAGTTTTAAACTGTGCCATATTGAGTGCCGGTTGATAAACTATGATACTTTTGGTATTATGTGAGCGGATATTGAAGTTTGTTTGTGTGTTTGACGGCCTCGGTGGCGTAGTTGTGTTATGGTACAGTGCTGAGGTCTCGGGTTCGATCCCTGGGTCGAGCAAACTGGTATTGGTTTTCTCTACTCAGTACCTATCAGCCCGGAGTCTGGAATTTGTGCCTGAATACGCACGGCAAAAAGTGGATGCATTAGTTGCGCCTCTGCCTGCCCCTTCGGGTATAAAAGGCGTGAGTGTCTGTGTATATTCAAGTATGTGTTATAGTTTTGTCACATTTCTGTTAGCCTTAGGCGATACACGGCTTATGATCTATTGGTTAAGAAAAAAGACATTCAATAGTATAGTAAGAAATTTAATGAAAAAATCCTTAGGTATTGTCCAAAAGGAGGATTATTTTATTAAGAAGGATTAAGAAGGATTTACTTTAACATTTGATTTGATTAAAGTACTTAGTTAAGCTTGTCTTTAAATTTTAAATAGGTATTGTTTGTATTACGAGCACTATTGTCATACAAAAAAGAGTCATGAAGGAACAGCTTGGAGTGTTTCGTTCGGTTAAAAAAACATTGCACTTAAATCGATGAGATTTCTGGTAAATGAAAAAACACGGTTACTTTGGTATTGTAGTCAGAGGTGGAGATTTTCCAATAGGGTAGTTTCCTATGTTTGATTTTGTAATATTTTATGTATGTAACAGAAAATAATACGAAAAAGAAATTCTTCTGTGAAATCCGCATCAAAATTGGTTGAAAAATAACGGAATTATGCAAATTTGAAATATTGTTGTGAGCAAAAGTGGGGACGTGGAAGGGATATCGCGCTATCTCTTTCGCACGCACGCAGCGTTATGGCCGTCGACTCTATGTGACGTCACATTGTAATATCACTGTTATTTGACAGCTACCCCTTCCACCAAAGTTCAAAGCTTTATAACTTTCTAACTATTGCCCCAATTTCGAAAATTCTTTTTACATTCGATTTTGGATGGCATACATTTTTGATAAATGTATTAAAACAAAAGTAGTCAACTACCCTATTGCTTGTTCAATACGCCAATATCAATCATTGTTACTAAATACTTTCATAACACCAAATACTTGTGATCTGTAAATCTGACACGGACAATGATGTTTAAGGAAAAAGGTGTAGATGAGTTGTAAACAGTCTGGAAATAGCACACTAAAATTGAGCTAGTTAGCACAATTGTCCTTAGTTTCGTGTCGGAATCTGTTGAAGTTTGTCGTCTTAAAAACGCTCGATATAAATTTCTATATGATAATAATTAGAATTATGATATGCCGTACTTTGATTAATTATATACCTAGATAGACACTGAACGTTTCAAACGCGTCGAAAAAAATAGAGGCAAACAGTTCCCCACTAAATGGGTTTGAGTGAATTCGTTTTAGTTGTTTTTCATGGATATAATTTTCTCCCCGTTTTAATAGAAACCATGTAATAACTGGTATCATTATGCGCGCGCACAAGGATACGCAGAATGATGCAGCGATAGCGTATGACACAGTTGTCACTCATACTAGCTTAAGAAAAGTTGGCCTGTGGGCTTAGAATGTGACAAAAAACACGTCACGTCTCCGTTTCGTCTTATTGGGATTGGTTGAGAGACTAACATTTGACTGACGTATTGGTCTCTCGATCAATCACAAACATCAAAATTAAACGACATCGTTTTACGAGTTGCGTCTTCGTGTCACATTCTAAGCCCACTGTTTGTTTTAGTTTCATTGCAGCGCGGCACTCTATCTAGGTATATCTAGGTATCTAGGTATCAAAGATGCCGTAATACTTTCATGTGTCATATTATAGTTTGTTATTGTAGTATTAAGTTAACTATGTGTGCGCTCATGTGCCGTTTTTGAAATCCGAATGCAATATAGGTGCCATATCTACACCTTTTCATTAAAATGTCATTGGACACAAACATACAAAACAAACCATATTTCCTTCAAAGGTGGTGTCACCAATATAATTTATAGTTTCACGAGATTATCCGAAAGCCTCTTACGGAGGCCTGTTGCGGAGGCTGGCTGCATAATCCAGTAACACTATTTTTATCTTCACGTTATTTGACTCTAATCCCACAACGTTGTCTACTGAAACTTATTTTAGGGGAGCTAAAGTGAGTTTCATAAAGAGGATTTGGCGAATAAAAATAGACTGCGTTACGCCAGTAGTGTTTTAGAAGATGGAAATGATAATGAGATAGGGGATTTTCACTTTTGCAAAGACTCTAGTTACGAAATGTACTTTTAGGACTTAAAAATGACTCATAATTACATTCGGATATTTAGGGAACAAAATTATATTTTTGCTATTAGGAAGTTACTTATTTTTCGGTGCTTTTTATCCCAGGAACGTACTTTATCGCGGATGAAGCCGCGAGAAATATTATTTCTTACTTCTTATTTATTTTACTAATATTATAAATGCGACTGCCTCGGTGGCGTAGTTGTATTACGGTACGACTGCAATGCCGAGGTGTCGGGTGCGATCCCCGGGTCGGGCAAAGTGATATTGGATTTTTCCATTCATTATCAGCCCGGAGTCTAGAATTTGTGCACGATATGGCGATAGGCTCGCCCCCTATCACATCATGGGACGGAATACCTACGCACGGCGAAAAGTGGGTGCACTAGTTTCGTCTCTGCCTACCCCTCCGGGGATAAAAGGCGTGACTATGCGTATGCGTATAAATGCGAATGTTGTGAAAATGTTTCGATGTTTGTATGTTTGTTAGAAGTATACACAGAAACTGCTGAACGGGTTTTGGTAAAATTTGACACACCATGATAGACTATGTCCTGGATTCACTTAGGCTACTTTTTATCCCGGTAATATGCTCCCATGGGAAATATTAGTCATTTCTAATTAGATTTTTTAAATAGATGCTGCCGCTATAGAACTTTTGTAGCGGGAAAGACAGGCGGGCGAAGCCGTGACCAACACCGAGTAAATAGAAATAACACTTTAAGGGGAAATCATCTTGTATAAACACGAATTGTACTAAAATCGATCAAGAGCGTAGACTCTGTTAAATCGATTTTAAGTATTCCCGATCAGTCTTAGTCGGAAGATGGCGTCCTAAATCCAGGCTCGCCTTACCCCGGCTGCCTCTATTAATAAAGATTTTCTCACCAACAATCTCTGCAGATACTGTCGGATACAAACAAGGGACGAACAGGAGGCTTGCGTATCAATAAATCCTTTTTAGGTAGTTTTTTAAGCTATTGCATAGCTTCTATCGCGGGCCTTGAGCGTGGAGACCGAATCCAGAAATTCCGTAACGAAAATAACCTCACATCTTTTTTATCTTACTAATATGAACCTTAAATACAATGCGTAGAAGCTATAATTCTTGAAACGAGTATATTTTTATTTATTTTATTTATTAAAGTCATTAAAACCATTTCTTACTAATCTAATATGAACCTTAAATACATTGCGTAGAAGCTATTTCCCCAGCGTTGGCACGGCACGAGTACAAAAGAATCAAAGGTAACATTATTTTTTCAAATTTTGATTTATTCTAGTTTGGTTGTGATGACCATTGCATTTCTGACATTTATCAATAACAAGACTAAACGTGCGTTGCTCGCGTTTAAAAATCTACTTTGTGTGGTAAGCGTAAGATCGAATTTGTGTTTAGTCAATCAAAATTTGTGATAAAAAATGCTATGCAATAGCTTTACCGCGGCAGTCTCCGAGTGCCACACGTATTTTTTTATGGCATTGAATGATGAGACAAGCATGCCCTTCGCCTAGTGGTAAGCGATACGACCGCCCATAAACAGTAGTAACACTATACAGTACCTTGAGTTACAAAGTACTATGTGCCATTTCACTGCGCTCGTCATCCTTAGACATAAGATGTTAAGTCTCATTATGTCCAGTAAATACACTGGCTATAATGTCCTTCAAACCGAAACACACTGCTACTTGGCGGTGGAAATAGACATTGCGGTGGTACCCACCCAGACGGACTCTTACATATGAGAGACCTATCCAGGAAAAAATAAAAAATAAAATGTTTCAATGAATATTTTGTTAAATTTTGTTAGTTCATGCCTGTTCGATGTTGTAGAATGTACGTACTAGGGAAAGGTGCGACTAGTACTTCTATGATTCGCTAAACATATTTTATAACAAGCTGTAATAGATGTTTACCTCTTGGACGTGTCGGAAAAGCCTTTGAATGTCATTTCGGTTAATCAATAAATCAAGGATTGATAGAAATTAGATTTTCCCGTGCTTACCGATTTTAATACACTGTATCTAAAATAATAAAATTAACGTAACATCATATCTCCTAGTGTTTATTACATCTACTAAAACATAGATCTCGAACCTTCTGTACCTCCATAGTTATGTAACGAAGCCCGAAAGCCCGGCTCGGTAAGCCCCACCTCGCGTTCACTTATCTGATTGTCAGTGTTATGTTATTTACTTTATGCTCTCACTGAGGGCTGCACTGTTGTCGGACAGTGAACTTACGGCCCGTTCAGGGGAGAGAGGGGAGTAATTCACACAGTGCGTGAAAATGCAAGGATTTAAACAGAGAAGCTGTTGCTATGTCGTTTGATGAAATATTTGTTACAATTGTAAAATTATGATTGGTAGTATTTGAAGTGTTTATGATAGTTGATTTAGCTGACAAGCAATGAGTGTTTAGTAAAGATCCTGTACTAAGTTCTGACCTGATTTGTGAATGTGTTTCTATTTATACCTACTGAGTGCATTGGTCCGTCTGGTAATATTTAGGGGAGGCCTGTGTTGAGCAGTGAACTTCGTGTTTATGGCTTCTTCATATTCAGGCTGATCGCGATGATGATAACTGTTCTGGTTACCTTTTGGTTTATTTGTCGGCTTCATTTCACCACACTAAGACCGGGTTTTTTTAACTGTAGTTAGGGTAATCCTCGGTGTGATTAAGCTGGACGCGCTCGCAGAGTTTCGAGTGCTCCAGGTACTGCGAGCGCGTCCAGCTTAATAAGATCCTGAAAAAAAGATAACTACAGTTGAAAAAACGGGGCTTTAGGCCATAAAACTGACCACTGGTTACGCCTATACCTTCTACTTTGTAGCAAAGACAAGACTTGTATTTTCTACTTTTAGTGACATTGATACTGATTTTATACCCACGTCGATACTCGCAAAAACCTTCTACCATATCACACACTCACGCCTTTTATCCCTGAAGGGGTAGGCAGAGGCGCAACTAATGCACCTCCTTATCGCCGTGCGTATTCCGTCCCATGATGTGATAGGGGGCGAGCCAATCGCCATAGTGGGCACGAATTCCAAACACCGGGCTGATAGTGAATAGAAAAATCCAATATCACTTTGCCCGACCCGGGGATCAACCCCGAGACCTCAGCATTGCAGTCGTACCGTAATACGACTACGCCACCGAGGCAGTCATTCTACCATATCACCTGCACCAAAAACCATTCAACAAAATTACAGCACCCTTTACTTTGCATGGAGTCGTCGAAGAGGCAAGTCATTTGCCAGTCCATCGCGTAACACATTCGGAGAACTTTTCATTAACATTTCGGAGACTCGTCACTACATTAGAGCGTGCATAAAGAACGACACTCGACGGAAAGTGTCTACCTAATACCTATCTTCTTAAATCTCGACCGAAGTGAGTGCAGGGGTGGATTTGCTGTGTTGAAAAGTTGACAGGTTTTTGTTCTTTTTTGTGACTTGATTTGAGGTATGGATTTTTTGTGTGAACTAGTTATCTCTTTTTTATAGATTCATTATAATTCAATGTTTATACACTTACTATATGGCCTTCTCCTTCAGCCTTTGGAAGTCCACTTCTAAACATAGGCCTCCCGTAAAGGTTTCCAGACCAGGTTGGTCATATAGGTATATGCCCTATTATTTTCTATTTATGTGGAATGTTCAACGATATACGATTCATATAAATTATGGTTCTGTAACTCATCTTAAAGAATAGGAGGGAACAATGGGAACGTAGGATTTTTTTAGGGCTCCCGCAATTTGTTCATACATAAAGTAATAGAAAAGCTACATAAGATATCTACACCGTTTTTTGAGAATTAGTAGTACCGCCCCATAAAAGACAGTCATTTTTCACAATACCTTACCTCTTAAAAAAACATATTAAATATTACACGACTTATATGTTAACAGTATCATATAACTTAGTAAATCTATAATCTTAGAAAGTACTTAAGGAGGCAAGATCCTGATGCGGCGCTGGCCAGGTGTTCCCAGGGGACGGTTTACGGTTATTGCCGCTCAGAGCGCGGATATACGGACATAGGTTTTCTTCAGGCCCACACGTCACCTTCGTACTTCGATTTAATTAAAAAATACTTTTGTTAATGAGTTTGGAGTCGTGGCGACGTGAATTTTGGAGTCATGAAACTGGTTCTTTTATGATTACTGAAATATATGTAGTGTGAGGAATTGTTAAGTCTATTGAGATTTATAATATAATTTGGGTTTAGACGTTTGTATAATGTAAAGAAGCTAGTAAATAAAATCTGTACTAATAAAGATGGCAGATATTGACGCAGTCGGGTTTTTTGTTTTTCTTAAATATATTTTTTATTTCCATCTTTTTAGTTCTCAAGCACCTTTATTAGCATTTCCTATTCCAAACTCCAATAAAACATATAAGTTATATATATATTCGTAATCACCTTTAAAAAATCTTTATTTTGATACCACACTCGATGTATTTTGAAAACATTTTTTTTTCGAGATCACTTTTTGCCGCCAAAAATCCTTAGTTTTGTTTATTTTTTATTTTAATGTACCCAGTGTCACTCTCACGACTAAGACGAATCTATTGATACCACTCACATAAAAATACGACAAGCCGTTTAGGCTGTAGGCCGTGCCAAAGAAATATACAAACATACATACATACACTCGAAAAACATAACCCTCCTTCTTTCGTAGTCGGGTAAAAATAGGGATAAAGTTTATAAATTGCTCGTACCTAAATGCCTTGAACAACGGAATCGATTCTAGAAATCCCATTGTAACGCCCTCCCGAGTAACCTATATTTTAAATCGATTATTTTCGTTGTTTCTCGACGGTGCTGCAATTTTTTTTTAACCAATATCAATATATATTTATGTTCTATTGTTTATGTCTATAATTCACGATTTTCGAATAATCCGACATAAATCCTTACTACCCTATTAGACCGTATACTTGGAGGGCCCACCAGGAAAATCACAGTAATAAGTACAACGTATAGATACGATCGAAATACCAACGTTATTGACAAACCGACGGGAAGTCTTATTAATATCGGATAGGAATTCAATAAGACGTCCAGTTTAATTTGACCTCTGGCGTTTGAATGAAATGAGCCTGAAAATTGGCAGCGCAGGTGATGTCGAGGGTCTTTGTTTATTGGTCGTTGATGCTCATTTCGCTTACTGTGCGTTTTGTAGATTTGTGAATGGAAATAACATTCGCATTGTGACGCAGTGCGTCGACGTAGCACCGAGCAGTTATTGTGTTAACAGTCCACGTTACGTTATAAATGGAGTTTTATTATAACTCTTTTTATTATGGCATTGAATGACGAGACGAGCATGCCGTTCGCCTGATGGTAAGCGACACGACCACCCATAAACAGTAGCAACACCATCCAGCAACTTGAGTTACAAAGTACTGTGTGGCATTCCACTGCGCTCGTCATCCTGAGACATAAGATGTTAAGTCTCATTATGTCCTGTAGTTACACTGGCTACAATTTCCTTCAAATCAAAACACAACAGTGCATGCACACTGCTGCTTGGCGGCAGAAATAGACATTGCGGTGGTACCCACCCAGACGGACTCTTACATATGAGAGACCTACCACCAGTGATTCTCCAGTGAACACTTTATTGATATGGGAAATGTATTGTACTGGGAAGCGGAGCGTTGGATATTCACCTGTAAGGTGGACAGACAACATAATAAGGTCGAAGTCATTGGATGTAGACTGCTTTCAACAGTTCGATCTGGAAATCTTTGGGAAAATCCTTTGTTCATCAGTGGACAGTTTGTCTCTTAGAAGTGAAGGTTCGTCTAGGTAGATACTAGATTCAATCGCAAAGTTAATTCTGCTGCCAAACAACATTCCAAGCACTCTATAGTGTTTCTAATGTCTCAGAGTGACGAGAGCAGTTCAATATCATGCAGTGTTTTGAACTTCAAAAGTTGGTCGATATTGCTACTCTAATTTTTTTTATCGATGGTTCGACATAGTGGCTTCACTGCACCTGATGATAAATGAAGTGAAGCCCAAATTAATGTCGACCGGCAAGAGATAAACATCCCTGGTCGGTCGGTAATAGTTATCTGGAACTTTATCAGGAACCAGTGAAACTGACGCTTAACATTCTTACAAGTAATAAACTAGCACAAGCTGAAATACAATTTCTAAACTGCCAGTTTTATTGCATCCCAACAAAAATTCGGACATTACCCACACCGGCACCGAAATCCCGGGACGATGCGGACCGAGTTAATTTAGCAGTAAGCGCTGCGGTATCGGAAATTATTATTACAGATATAATCTGTGTATTTAACTTAGCGTTTCCGTATTGGGTAGTATATTTATGTAATTTTATCAGAATTACTTTGGCTTGAGGTAAGTTAAGTATGTAAGAGATATAATTAAATACAGGTGTTGTAAAAGAAATTACGTGGGATACGGAGTCCGTCATTAAATATGTTTTGCTATAAGTTCAACAAATGCACTACCTTCTGTTAACCCGCTTTAATCTTCCTAATCGATTAATGCTCTCACAACTTCTTAGGCAGTGATACATATAAACATATTGATGCTTGATTGCTTAACATTAGACGAGCCACTGCACCAGCTCGATTTCTTTTATCCTTTGCATATATTATACGTATCCGAAATAAAAAAGCTCATAGATTCCGAAGAACACTGTAAATTACAAGATTAATCACAGTCAATTTGTCGTAAGTACACCTTCACTATCGTTTATTTCAGTTGTCACTTTATAGCCAATTTCAAAGCCTTAGATTGGCCAACACTATTGGTTTTAGAAATTAACAGAAATGTTTGTTAAAGGTAATAAATCAAATATTCACGCCGGTAAATGCTTTACAAAAGCTCGACTAAGTGCCGGTATTTATTTACCAACCGAATTTCAAATGTCAATGTATTTTGTATTAATTTGTGTTTATGGTTTGGTTACAGCTATTTATTTGTTTAGTTTAGTGTCTTTATATTTGTTTCTGCCATTTATCATCTTAATTTAGTAGTCACAGCAAATAAATTAGAATTTGGTTTTACGTCCAATAAATTATTTACTGTAACAAAAAGTACGAAAATTCAAAATTGATGACCAACGAGCATCAAGAGATAGGTTCAAGCATGTTGTTCATGTAGTATCAACAGTTATTTTAGAATTTCCCAATTTTAACATATACAATCAGATTTGAACTAATCTCGAAAATTCCTTATCAAAACTATTAACATAACACCGCTATACAATAATTTTAAAACTAACTTACATTAGGCGACTTAGTTTAGATTTTGCCAGTCTTATCAGTGACCATTATAACTTGACCTGTCGCTGTATTTCCCAACGCACTCCAACGGGTATTACAATAGTGTTTCACGGGTCAAACGTAATAGGTGATAATGTACATCAGTGGTAGATCCTTCGGGAGCTTTTAACACGGAATTCGGGTCTTACCGCTTAACCCTAGTAATTACTTGGGCTCTGTTGATACCTCCTGGAGGATGCGAAATGCTTAGGGCAGTCTTTGAGTTATAGGATGGTGTAATCAAGTAGATCTTGTCCCATGTTTATTGTTGTCCAGTTCCGGAAATGTTATCTTTTAAGTGCTGTTGTCCTTGTAAGGGATCTTGGGGAGTGATATATTTCAGACAGTAAAATCTGGATTTATGTGTACCTACCTAAATAAACAAAAGTTGTTTTGACTGTGTTTATTCTAGTAATTTCAGTTGATAGTTGTATTATTGATTGTAAAAAATGAATTTTAGATTTAATATCTTCAAAAGAGGTAATGGCAACAATTTATAATTCTTTTTTAAAAAATCTGATATTTTATATGAGATAAGTAAACGATGTTATTTATTTCATTAACCGTCTTGTCTAGTTTTCTCGTCATAAATAAGATACTTCTAATATACTCGAATAATAAAAGCATCTTGAAGAAAAATGAACGCTGCAACACAAAATATTCGAGAGACTCTTGAGACGTCTCAAAAAATTGAAGGATTGCGCATTTTCTTTTTATATGTCTCTACGTTACTATTTTTAAAGCTATAAAATATTTCTTAAATATCTAATAATGTACTGTAAAACCTTAGATCTATAATATACTACATTTCCTTACGGCTCTGCCTGCGTGAAAAAGTTCTTCTGGGATAAAAGTCCGGCTTTATACTTTCCCGGGATAAATTGTAATGTCCTTTCCAGGGTCTCAAACTATCAACCTATCTCAAAACCAAATTTCATCGAAATCGGTTCAGTAGTTCCTGGGATTAAATCCTACAAAGTCAAAAAACCCTCTTTATAATATTAGTGCAATGCCACAGTGGTGACACTCTTTTCGTGTTATTATCATCATCATCATCATTAGCACAAAATAGTCCCTGAGCACAAGCCGAGAAAGATTTCCAAACCAACCTGCTTTAGTAAACAAACTAAAATATTATGGTTGTTTAAAATATAATACGCAATACATCATGTTTGTTTGTTTTAATGGATTACCGCACTAAAATTGTATACATACATTACCGGTTAATTGTGTTGACATCTTAATTAACTATTAAACAAGTGAAAGCCTGGACGAATTGGCTTATATAGTTAATCATAAATGATAGTGACATAATAGTGGTAAATATAATAATTGTACTCATGATTATTGAATAAATATAGAAATAGATGTAAATTAATGATGTTATTGCAGAAGGAAATACTAATAAAAGTGAGTATTGAATAAATGTGATGAAATAACGGCTATTCATATCGAAATAACTACGAGAAATGGAATAGAAGTTTCTAGGTCTGTTTCATGCGAGAATGTTTATTGGTACGATTGGTACGTACCATATTGCCTATTTTACGAACTAATACGAAATAGTGTGTTAACATTAACTGCCTCAGTGGCGTTGTTATATTACGGTACGACTGCAATGCTGGGGTTGGTACGGCTGCAATCTCGGGTTCGATCCCCGGGTCGGGCAAAGTGATATTGGATTTTTCTATTCAGTATCAGCCCGGAGTCTGGAATTTGTGCCCGATATGGCGATAGGCTCGCCCCCTATCACATCATGGGACGGAATACGCACGGCGAAAGTGGGTGCACCGATTGCGCCTCTGCCTACCCCTTTGGAGACAAAAGGCGTGAGTGTATGTATGTGTGACATAAGGGTTACCGTGGAATAAGATACTCACTTAAAAACGAAAGTCTCAGGATTACCCTAGTCCAGTTCCATGTTTTCTTTGTATCCAGCACTACAGAGTGAGACCACTGCATCTGATAGTAAACATGGTGGGGTCCAAATAGTATTTGGACTATGGAGAGATTACCCCTTGACAGTCGACACAATTATGTAGGCCTATTTGAATCAAACAATACAAATTATACTCTACCGGTACTGGTGGTAGGTCTCTCATATGTAAGACTCCGTCTAGGTGGGTACCACCGCAATGTCTATTTCTACCGCCAAGCAGCAGTTATTGCATGCACTGTTGTGTTTCGGTTTGAAGGACATTGTAGCCAGTGTAACTACTAGACATGATGAAACTTAACATCTTATGTCTCGGATGACGAGCGCAGTAGAATGCCACACAGTACTTTGTAACTCAAGGTGCTGGATGGTGTTTCTACTGTTTATGGGTGGTCGTATCGCTTACTATCAGGCGAACGACAAGCTCGTCTCGTCATTCAATGCCATAAAAAAAATACTTTACGGGTAATGTAGAGTTTTGTAATATGAAGTTCAAATTTCAGTCTCAAATTAGATTAATAACTTCAAACGTTTTACTCAAAATTACTTCTGCAGGAAATGTTTTCGTAAAATGTTCCGACAAAGAAAAACAAAAATACCAAGTTAAGATTTCGTCAACGTTCCACGAGTCACAACATCCGGGGTCAGGAGACTTTAATATATTTTTTTGAGGGACGTTTGTAAAGAACTTTGAAGTAAAAACATTGAAATTTTGAAACGTGTTGACGAAACCATGTTGATTCCTTATTTGGTATGGAATATATTTCGATATTAAAGATTTATTTTATCAAGAACCTAAGAAGCCTACAATTCACGTGTCTGTTAACAAGTATATAGTTGCCAATATGGAGTTAAAAGTATTTGGAACGAAAAGAAAGACATAGAAATTCTTTTCTTAAATGTGGCATGGCAGGCAGACGAACAATTGAGACACTTTATAGTAAACTAACCTAAAGTTATGTGTGTCATCATACTTACCAGCCCTGTATTATATACTGCCCACTGCTGAGCACGGGCCTCCTCTACTACTGAGAGGGGTGAGGCCTTAGTCCACCACGCTGGCCTAGTGTAATGAAACACGCTTAGTGGTTATTCACAGACGATGTAGGTAGGCATACAGATACATATTCAACTATACACTTACACATGACAAATAATAGATGGAGCTAATTGTGTCTGAAGTAACTTTATTTTTATATTAATTCTTACATAGTGCAGGTTGGCAGACTTCACATACCCTCTGAATTCTTATGGAGAATTCTCAGGTATGTATATTCCTCTCAGGTGTACAGAAGGCCCGTGTTTAGCAATGGGCAGTATATAATACAGGGCTGGTATGGGATGGCATGGTAAGTATAGTAAACCATCATCACATCCCTTAACATATAGTATGCCAGAAGAAACAATTAAGAAGTATGTAATTAAATCACAAAACATCGTGAGGAAACCTACATACTTGAGAATTCTCTATAAGAATTTCGAGGGTATGTGAAGTCTGCCAACCCGCACTAGGCCAGCGTGGTGGACTAAGGCCTAACCCCTCTCAGTAGTAGAGGAGGCCTGTGCTCAGCAGTGGGCAGTATATAATACAGGGCTGATTGCAATTAAATCACAAACCCTTTTATTTTATAGACGTAATGAAAGCGATTCAAATTTTCAAAATTTTTTTTTTTAAGAAAAACAAAAAACCCGACTGCGTCTATATCTGCCATCTTTATTAAATTCATTGAAGAACTGAAAAGATAGAAACAAGATGTTAATTTGAATATTTTGTTTTGGTTTTGAATAATCTTAGTTATAGGAAGGAGGCATAACACGCTCACTTCTCATAATTTAGTTGGTGATATTGGTAGAACAACAAAATCTCGGAGTGAGCAGATGCCTCCGACTGCGTTTGTGAACACTGTCCACTAAGATTTATTTATTTATTTAACTCTTTATTGTACATCACAGCAGAAAAGAAACATTTACATATACAATAGAGACTACACTTAAACAAGATTATTCAAAACCAAAACAAAATATTCAAATTAAAATCTTGTTTCTATCTTTTCAGTTCTTCAATGAATTTAATAAAGATGACAGATATAGACGCAGTGGGGTTTTTTGTTTTTCTTATTTTTTTTTATTTCCATCTTTTTAGTTCTCAAGCACCTTTATTAGCTTTTCCTATTCCAAACTTCAATAAAACATATAAGTTATATATATATTCGTAATCACCGTTAAAAATCTTTATTTTGATACCACACTCGATGTATTTTGAAATAATTTTTTTCGAGTTCACTTTTTGCCGCCATAATCCTTAATTATGTTTATTTTTTATTTTGATGTTCCCAGTGTCACTTTCACGACTAAGACGAATCTATTGATACCACTCACATAAAAATACGACAAGCCGTTTAGGCTGTAGGGCGTGTCAAAGAAATATACAAACATACATACATACATACTCGAAAAACATAACCCTCCTTCTTTCGCAGTCGGGTAACAAAACATAAATATTTAAATTTTTATAGATCTCGACCAACTACAAAACGCCTCAATATTTAAACATTCCCAAAGTGTACTTTCCAATTTTTATAATAAAAGCTATCGCTATCAAGTACGTACTTTATACTTTCTCCGCCTAATGGATTCTATCGGAATAATTTAGCAAGCAATTAAGACGTTCTCAACTTGCCCTTAATGAAGTGTTTTCCAAGTAAGTTTACATTATTAAGCAGCGGATATTGTAAAGGAGAAATCATTTGAATTCTGAGTGATTATGGTTTAATTAGTCGAATGCCGTAGGATGTTTGGTAGAGAAGACGCACGCTAAGAAGTCAACGTCCTCCTTTGGTTGGTGAATAGATTGCTATGAGACAATGTGTTACTTAAATTAGTGTGAAACGTTATCATCTGCATTGGAAAAATATAAATGTATTCAAAGATTTACCAGCCTCTAAGTATCTCTATAGTTTTAAGGGTTTATATCGTTTGAAAAAAGGTTAATTAGTTTAATATGTTTTGTAAAATTAATTTATTTAATATTTTTGCTACGTGTGCATAGATGTAATGAATTTCATACGATAGTCTATTTCATTAGAGTTACATAGAACTATTTATTAAAAATCGTCTGCTTACGTAAGAGTTGCCAGATTTAGTCACAGAATTTAAGCAACTACAACGCTGAATTAACTGGGGTTGGAAATCTAAATACGAGCAATTTGGGTCACAATATGAAGTCACTCGACCCACAGGGGACATATTAACCTGGACAAAACTATCACTAAACTGCAGTAGGATGTTAAGTCACGAACAATACGGCTTATTAAACTAGGCTAAGCTCAAGTCTCTGTAATATAGCTATGCCGGCATATATTTTGGTTATAATATATTCTGATTTTATATTCAAGATGTGGAATTTCTCATAATTAACTACATTAGGTACATACATAATATTAAGTATTCTTTCTGAGAAAGGCTTCTCAGAAAGACTTCAGTCATAATTTATACAAAAAATACGCTGCTTAACATAGGCGTTCACAAGGCTAACTTTGATCCAAAAAAATATTCTGTTTATTATGTTTTTAAAATATTTTACCGAAATTGTTTACGTGTCGCAATTTGTATACAAAAAATAATCAGCGTAAATTACGTTCAGTTCTAACGTACTCAAAGAGCCTCTTTAGAAACTGGAAAGAAATATTCGCATAATGACGAACAACAAAATGGCGGATGTTAGTAGATAACAAGACACAATGCCATCGCATTAGTGGCTTTTATATTTTCTGTTTGTTATATCCTCCAATTACGGAGGTTTGTGGTTAGATATTAATTTTCTCATACAAAGCGTTCCTCGGGTGTGGACTACGAAGTGTGTATACTGTCTTAGTGTTAGGTTGTAGGCACAATGAGATTTACACTTACCTATTATTCTTGATTGCATAATTGTTTCTTCAAGAATTTTTAATGATATAAAATACAGTAATGTTACAAAAGGGTAGGTTTTTTCGGTAGACCAGATGAGCAGGTTGTTCGTCGATACAAAAACATTCGCAGACAGGTTTATATCCAATATTATTTGCAGAAAGCCAACAACACAATCTAGTGTAGGAGTACCTAGCTAATTAAGGAAAAAGAACGCAGTAATTCCCAAAATGTCCACTCTATTAAGCCTTCAATAACCGCATAAAATTCAACAGCAACGTAGGTTATTTGCGAAAATGGTCCCGCTCTATTCGACCTAACATAGTCGCAGTATACAAAATTACCTTTAGCGCGTCACTAAATTTCTGCTATTCAGCTTGAATCTAGTCCATTCGTGCCGTAGACAAAACTATCTTCAGCGCTTTCAAAGCCTGCATTCTCTAAGTGTGCCCCCTACCTAACATTAAGCCGATTGAAAGCTTAACTTGACGCTTATTGTTTTCAAAACAATTGTTGAGAGATTACATCGCAGCGTTGCTGTTTTTAATTCAATTCCTGTAGTGCATTGTTGTGGATTTGTCTCGAATGTTCCATTGAAATCCTTTGTAACGTGTTTATCTGAAGATATCTAGTAATTGTTTGCAGATTCTCCTAAGCGACATGATGCAATGTCGTGGAGCGATGAGTGAAGATTACAAATAGGAATTTCCTCCTTTTACCGCTGTGTCTAGGAGGCATTATATTATATTGTTTATATTTTAAAATTGCTTGTATTATATTGTAAATATTTAAGGGGCCTGAATGTATCTTCACGGGGTTAAGGTTCGGTTTCAGTCTTGTGGAGTTCATACCTTCCCAAGAAATGCCACCAGGAATTTTGATTTACTAAGTACTGTATGCTGCAGTGCGCTCATCTCCGTCCTTAATCTGATGTGAAGTTTCATGATGTTCAATAATGAATGTTTCATAATGTTCTGTTACTTTATTGAAGTCTCGAACCTCCTAGCACTCCAATTTATTTCTAAAATACGTTCATCAACCTCTCAGTCTGATACGTAGTTATAGTGCCTAATAGCAATTTCGTGGTTTAAAAAACACGTTATCAATGAACAAATAAGCGTATTCCAAGTACATGAAATCTAAACCGAAATAACTTCCGATTTTCACGTTTTACTTTATTAATCATCGTGCGGAGACGTTCACGCAAAGCTTATTTGAATATACGAACATTGAGGTTCGTGTGTTGCCGAGATATTTTTGTTGAGTTACATTCAATGCGTACTGCGGAGTGTGTTTCTGATTAAGAACCAAGTTGTACAGTTTACCGACTTCGTAATAGAGGTTCTGTATTCGACCCATACGTATCTTCGTGTTTTTATCAAAAAATAATGAATCCCATTGGATGACTGTTTTTAAAGGTTGTTTCAATTTATGTGCTTGTTGTGCAATATAAAATTTAAATCGTTTAACAATTGTAGTTTGTTGTTTGTAAATTGTTTTTCTTCGACCGCTGCACTCGCTAAGCCAAGGCTCCGATTCTATACATTCCGTAAAGCAACAGTTATAACTACAGAGACCCAACCAAAATACCCCTACAATCTTACTAACAAAATAGCCCTCTTCAAAATGTAAATATCCAGTATGTCCATTATTTCAGGCGAGTTCATTTTAGTGGCGCACGTAACACGAGCAAGTATCTCGCCGAAATCCTTAACACGTAGTTGAATTAAAATACCTCGTGACCCTTTTTCATTAATAAGAGATCTTCGCCCCACACTGAATATTTATGCTGTCTATGTGTGGGATAAATATAAGAAGGCAAGCGGAAATGGAATAAGATTTGTTTTGTTTGTTATTAAGGATTTGAATTTGGAATAAATAAATAAATAAAATAAAATAGTTTATTCATCACGTAGGTGAACATAGTTGCACTTATGATAAGTCAAGATACATTAAATTAATAATAATTATTATTACAAAAAGTCACTTATATAACTAAAGAATCAGAAAAGAATCAATGAAAAATAAATAAAGAAGCCAAGCTCGAGCTGCCAGAAAAGAGAAGATAAAAATAAAATAAAAAAAAACTGAATCATTTTTATAATAATAAAATAATGGAAGGAACGCGTCGCGATCCTCACCGGTGAGGACACTACAGGCCCTAACCTAGCTATGAGAATGATGAATGTCGAGAAGCATGTGTGATACCAGTTTGTTTATGTTATTTAGAATATATTTGCGAACATAACTTATTACTATATCCTTATCTTATTACAAATTATATTTGTGACGCCATATCATATAAATTTTCGCGAATTACTCTTTTGCGGACACTAACGTTTTTGAACTGTTCAGATATTCATATTACATAAAATATTTACTGGAAATGTATTTAGTGAGGTAAAAATAAAATAATATTTATTTTAGTCTTTGAAAATTCTTGAGCTCGTATCAAATAACACAATGAGACCAACATAGAGCTCGTTCGCTGTCGCTTAAAATTTGGACCACATGAAACGGGGGACGTGGAAGCGGTTACTTGATTTTTCTGATACATTTTCATGAGGTTAGGAGCTCATAGCTTGTGTAAGGTCCTTTCTAGTTGAGATTGGGCCTCTAAACGGATTAACACTGGATCCGCGCTACTGAACGTTACACTCTTTGTATTTAAGTAATGGCTGAAGCCATTTTATTTTCTTAAGAGATGAGAGTTAGAGCTTGGTGTTTTGGTTTTTATTCAGACGTGTAGTGCAGTTTATACATAAAAAAATTTTGAAGTACTTCAATGCACTGAAATATTTGAATTACGTTCGGTTTTTATGGTGTAGAGGCATAGAAAAGGGCTTATAGAACCGTTGTGTGAGAAGATTAACAAAACTGACATTTTACGTCGGTTTTCCGTGAAACATATCCGCTAATGTGGACATTTCCACAGCTCTACCTATAAGTTTAGTAGTGTTTTTAGTTCATATGTATGTTATTGAGTGTAAATATTTAAGCTCGTAATACATTATCTAGTCTAATATAAAAAAATCTCGTGTCGCGGTGTTTGTTGCCAAACTCCTCCGAAACGCTTCGACCGATTTTCATGAAATTTTGTGTGCATATCGGGTCGGTCTGAGAATCGGTCAACATCTATTTTTCATACTCCTAAATATTAAGGGTGGTCCACCCTTATTTTTTTTGTTTTTTAGACAACATTTTTTGATATTTTTTTTTATGATACAGCATTCAAAAATACATACAACCCTAAATTTTTACCTTTCTACGACCAAACCCTATTTTTTTAATATCTTTTAACCCCGGTCGGTAACTGATGGCAAAACAATGTTTTCGGGGTCAGCTAGTTCAATTATAAAATTAAGTCTTAGCCAAAATACTATTCAGCAAATCAGTAAAAATAATTATTATAGGCTTTAATATCCAAGGAAAAAAGACAAATAATGAAAATACATTTCTGCGCGGTCACTTGCACTAGTACCGACATTATATCCATAACATCCGGCTCGAAGGATCAATTATACTCAGTGCATCATACAATATTCATAAGACGGGTATTAACGCTCGTCCAAATAACTTTCCCTTATACATTGGGTAATAGGTGACATTCACTGATTAAGGTGTCAAATGATAATTGATATGAGAAACATATGTCGTAGTCGTGTCACATTGAATTAATTTCGTGTAGGAACATTAGAAGGATTTATTAATGTAGGCATTTGGGTATTAATATTACGTTCATTGGAATATATTATCTCTATTTACTTGAATAATTTGAACTTTTGCGCCGAAACAATACCAAAAAATATCGTAAGCCTGATTTGTATGAGTTACGTTTGAAAATGATTGCTGAACAAGGGTGAGATTTTTTTAGGCAAATTGATGTTTGTTAAGGGCATCAGTGTAAATAAGTTACAAGTACATATTTATATAAAAAGCAATGAGAGGTGTCAAGGGACACCCGGATGGAACGAAGTTCCTTTCGATTAATTAGTGAAGGAATTGTAATAAAATTTTATTTATATAACAGAGTGTGTATATATATAAATATATAAATATTTTCCTATTTCCGTTCCAATACATAAGTTTCTAGAGAAAAAAACAAATAAATACGTGTGGCACTCTGAGACTACCGCGGTAAAGCTATTTCATAGCATTTTTATCACAAATTTTGATTGACTAAACACAAATTCGATCTTACGCTTACCACATAAAGTAGATTTTTAAACGCGAGCAAAGCACGTTTAGTCTTGTTATTGATAAATGTCAGTAGTAGTAAAGTAGAATAAATCAACAAAATTTTAAAAAAGAATGTTACGTTCGATTCTTTTGTACTCGTGCCGTGCCAACGCTGGGGAAATAGCTTCTACGCAATGTATTTAAGGTTCATATTAGATTAGTAAGAAATGGTTTTAATGACTTTAATAAATAAAATAAATAAAAATATACTCGTTTCAAGAATTATAGCTTCTACGCATTGTATTTAAGGTTCATATTAGTAAGATAATAGAAAAAAGTGTCGTGACAACTTTCCGTCCAGCCCCCTTTCACAACGCGCGATAAGGAACTTCGTTCCAAAAAATTTATTCTCTGAATGGAAAGATATTTTGTCTTGTAAGGGAAATTTGGAACCTGACATTGTAACCTGAATAGACTGAAAGTAGTTGCGGTGTAAACCAAATATTATGGACAAATTCTCTCTTTTCATTATCAGGAAATGTCTCTACATATCTCTTCATGGCCATAATTATGCTAGATGTAGGTACATTGATTGCTCCAAAATCGCAACATATCGTCTCTATATTATAAGCGGATAGAAGCTGTATCGAGTACCATTTTTGGTGTTATTTTCTTTTCTGTAAAAGGCCTTACAACTATTTTTTTTAAATTGTATAATAAAAGAATGAAGGTAGATATCGTAACATTAATCTTTTGGACAACCAACATCTCAGTCCGCCTCGTGACCATGAAGACCGTAAATTCTTTGAAACGTCTGGAGAAAATATAAAAAAAAATGCTATGAAATCCGTTAAATAGTTTTATTTCAAAGTAAATTTATTTAAACTTACAACAGGAAGCAACACAAGTATGTGAACAGTTTACAGATTTAACTACAGCTGAAACATCAACAGTTAAAACTGGAACTGCACACGCGAATAAAATAGGTTAACGCGCGTCAATTTAGTTAGCCGGTTTTAACTGTTGGCGACTCGTTCAGGAGTGGGGAATGTGATTACCCCCAATCAAATCACGTTGCAGATAGTTCTGGCTGACGGAGAATCGATTGGACATTTGGTCAAAGCAATTCTTTAGAAAAGTATGGTATTGATATAATATTGAATTTTACTGTTATTGTAAGTATTAGTTTAGGTACTAACGTTTATTATCTTCCTGGTATTTATAACAAAGGACTGCCTCGGTGGCGTAGATGTATTACGGCACGGCTGCAATGCTGATGTCTCGGGTGCGATCCCCGGGTCGGGCAAAGTGATATTGGATTTTTCTATTCAGTATCAGCCCGGAGTCTGGAATTTGTGCCCGATATGGCGATAGGTTCGCCGCCTATCACATCATGGGAGGAATACGCACGGTGAAAAGTGGGTGCATTAGTTGCGCCTCTGCGGGGATAAAAGGTGTGAGTGTGTGTGTGTGTGTTTGTGGTATTTATAACAATATTCAATGAAGACACTGGATTTTATTCAGACCACTCATATAAAAGACAATAAGCGCCATCCATTAAATATTTACAACCGCAAGCGCTAAAGATAATATAAGTCACAGGTTCCAGAAATATAGAACAGTCCCATTTCTAAAAATATGTCAGAAATAAAATCTTGGTACTTATTATAAGTTGTCACGTATGTAAAATAAAATATCGGTTGGAGCGCCGGCAATCCGTGTATTAGACTTCTTTCAAACTTCCAGTATTACTTGAGGACTACGTTTAGAATGTAACCTAGATAAAATTCGGATCGGGAGAGACTTACCGAGGTATTGGAGTACTACTGGTTCTCGATTGTTTATCGCATCTTTTTATTAGAGAGAAATTGTTAAATAGCAAATATTGGCTTCCTTGATACCTTGCTTTTTTGGATCTCCTGTTGGCAAAGTTAATGATCACTTGGACTTAAAATCTTGTAATGAGGAAAACCATTTCAAACAATATATGGCAATGCTGCTATTTATTATATTCAAATTCGTTGAAACTCGTTTAGACAAAGGAATTCATCGGAACTGTCTTTCTAATTAAATCTTTTATGTTTTACAAATCCCGAAACCAAAGTGACTGACATAGTTCTGAGAGTTATTAGGTTGAAGTGGCAGTGGGCTGGCCACATATGTCGCAGAACAGATAACCGCTGGAGTAAGCGTGTTCTGGAGTGGAGACCGCGTATTGGCAAACGTAGCGTGGGACGCCCTCAGGCCAGATGGCGGGACGACTTGCACAAGAGGGCCGGCAGCGACTGGATGCATAAAGCAGCAGACCGGGCTCTGTGGCGTATCTTGGGAGAGGCCTATGTTCAGCAGTGGACTGCAACGGGCTGATGATGATGATGATGATGAAATCCAGAAACTTCGGTCTCTACTTCGCGCTGCAGCCAGCATCGTTAATTCGCGAAAAATTTACAAATATCTAAAAATAAATACTCAAATGCACAGTTACCAAATAGTAAGGGCATCGGCGCCAATACCGAAGCATTTCAGTCACATATCGCGGTCGGACTTTTCTTATATTTTCACGTGGCCAATGTTTTAAGATCTCTCCACTCACAAGTGGAATATCTGGCCGAAACCACTTGGATTTTCAACGAGTGCCTCGTACTAAATTTGTTCTAAAATTTTAACCGCCTACGGGTGTTATTGGATAGGAATTTATTATGACTTTGGAGTTTAATAACAACCTAGTATTTGGAACATTGGGCGTTAGAAATCAATTCTACACATATAAGTACCTATGTATTATAAATTAAAAGCTTTTTATATTTGGATATTTGTAAAAAAGTAACGCAGAAATCCCCACGTACAAAAAATCAGAAAATACACGATGAATCTTTGAACACAAAAATACTACAAGCTGTATCCCGGAACTAGTGGATAATACATCCACCGTGTTATTAGCAACTCACATCATAACCCTTCATGGGAGATTCACATAATAAATATTCAGAAGGTGTCTTTACAAGATAATGGAAAACAACAGGGGGCTTCTGCGCGACGCTTGCTAGAGACATTATTACTGTGGTAATGAACTATCAGATCAGGAAGTAATTTCGCAAATTTCTTTAAGATGATGTCAAAGGCTTTACACGTCATGTGTTTTAATGGAATATAAAGTCACGATGCGAAAATTTGTATGCAAAGATACAAATAATGGTTTTATTTCTCTCCAATGATATGATACAACGATCATTTTGACACATCGTGTTTTGCTGAGGGAGTTTCTTGCGCCGCTTCTTCTTCACAGCGATAACACGTTCCGAAGCGGTGGTAGATTCATGACGATTCAAAAGAGCTTTTTAAAGTCTATTTGAATAAAGATTTTTTTTAGTTAGAGTGATCTAATTGCCATAAGTACTTACTGGGCAAAAGTTAGCTGACTGGTTAGTCCAGTATTTGTAGTCCTATTAAGTACTGACGTTCGAAAATAAAAATTGTTCAACCTGGGTAACGAACCCATCCTATCAATTTTACAAGCTAATTACGTTTCTACTATATGTACTAAAAGTTACTACTTACAAGCGCAAATGACAATAAATCATTTTAAAATGAATATCAGAGCTATCTAACATTACCTATATAATTTAGTGTCCTACTTCAATTTTTTGAATGTATTGAAAAATATCGGAGCTATAATAGCGTAGTGTAACTCACGCCAGCTGTCAGTAGATGGCGTTAAATAGCAATATGGCCCCCAGTTCCGTGCATCGCCCGCGCGTACTTCCTCTCCAACTGCTTCCGTTCTGAAACTTGCACATATCTAGCTTTAATTATGTAAGCGGTTCGTTTCAAACAGTATTCAAGTGTGTTATGAATTCAATGCAGCAGAATAGAAAATTGAATTAGGAAATCATTTAGTATTGATTTGATTATGAAAGTATGATTGTTATTATTTTATTTTTCACGCAGTGATGGGGCAACAGAGCAAAGTATTTTATGCATAGAGACAATTTTAGGGGTTATTTGGAAAATATCACTAACCCTACGGACTTTTTATTCCGATCAAGGTGTCAGGTAAAGCTTCTGGCGAAAGTCAGTATCGAATAAAGGTAAAATAAATTCAATTACAGAAATGAGATATACATTGACATTCGCGCACTCAAAACTGGGTGAATAAATTAATTGAGTAGATAGATTGATTATGGTCCATTTATACTAATGCCATATAAAATGTTTATCAGTGTACATACATTAAAAAAAATACAAACACACGAATTGATAACCTCCTCCTTTTGGAAGTCGGTTAATAAAAGCAATTGACATTTCAGGCATTTCAATTGTAGTCACCAAGGTAGTTTAGGTAGGTAAGTTATAAGGTCACCAGGTGTGGGCAATATTACTCCAAATCTAATGTATACCTAGTATTCTAATTCAGCCAAATTCATTAAATACAGATAAATTAAATACTATTTTAAAAATCTTTTGTAACGATAAAAATATTATTAAGAATAACAAGTTGGGCGTAACATTATTATGGAGGAATTGTTATATTTACTATGAAACATAAATATCAGAGGTTAGTTTGACGAGCGCAGTGCAGTGCCATGCAGTACTTATGTAAAGCGCCGGCTGGCGTTATTGTTTATGATCTTAGCCTCTTAGCTTTAGAACCCGGAAAGCTAACTTAGAAGACATATTTCTACTAAAAGACATTCAACTGAATATTACGGCTACGTAGAGAAGCTCCGGTTATATTTTTAAACGCCAAATACGCTGCAAAGCTTTGTCATAGTTCTTGAACCATAATCTCCCGAAGCATTATTGGATACGGTGCTCCTGTAGGAATGCCTTTTTTATCTATTATAATACACACTTCAATAAAACATTAACGAAATGATGGGTTATTTAAGTAATTTAAAGAACACTCAACAAGAAGGCGATAGGCTCGCCCCCTATCACATCATGGGACGGAATAACGGCGAAAAGTGGGTGCACTAGTTGCGCCTCTGCCTACCCCTTCGGGGATTAAAGGCGTGAGTGTATATGTATGTATGTAAAGAACACTCATCAAGCCTGCCCCGATGGGGTAGGCAGTGCAATCAGGCACCCACTTTTTTGGCATGTGCGTTCCGTGATAAAGGCCTCCCGTTATATCGGACACAAATTCCAGACTCACAAAATGTGATTTATTTAAAATATGAAATTAAATACTAACGTTTTAAGCCGTTTTCAGGGTATAAGGTATGTGATTACTGCCAACCTGCACTAAGTCTGTGGTGTGAACTAAAGCTTAACCCCTCTCGGTAGTAGAAGCGACACCATTACTGGTGGTAGAACTCTCATATGTAAAAGTCCGTCTGGGTGGGTACCACCGCAATGTCTATTTCTACCGCCAAGCAGCAGTGTGCATGCACTGTTGTGTTTCGTTTTGAAGGACATTGTAGCAAGTGTAAATTCAGGACATAATGAGACTTAACATCTTATGTCTCAGGATGACGAGCGCAGTGGTATGCCACACAGTACTTTGTAAGCCAAGGTGCTGGATGGTGTTGCTACTGTTTATGGGTGGTCGTTTCGCTTACCATCACGCGAACGGCATGCTCATCTCGTCATTCAAAGCCATAAAAAAAAACCATGGCCAGTAATGGTATATATAATACAGAATTTGTATCGTAAATACAATCAGCTTCTGAAACATTGGTTAAAATGTTTACGTTTAAAAACATATTCAAATAAAGAATACTCTCACCAGATAGAGATAGAAATGGCGCCCTCCGTAAATTGACTACGCCTGTTCTTAGACAGAGGAACAAGTATTCTTTGGAGAGGTTATATATCACGCGTGCACCTCCGCGAATCGTTAACACGGTACGATATGTAGGAACACGCGAACATTGTTTGTATTTATTGTTCTGGATGAGGCAGGTTTAGTATTTTAGAGAGAATTTTCAGATAGTAAAAATATTAAGGGGCAGGTTTAGTGTTTGTTTTGAGAATTTATATTTATAGAAATAGAAATGGTACTTTATTGATCTATTTATTGTCGTTTCAAGAGTCACCTCTAGTATTTTTAAAGAGCTTGTAATAGTCAATAAGGAAAATGCTGAAAGTATTACTGTTATGTAAATAGTATTTATCAGTACGGTTAGGCAAAATGGTCACTGACAAGTGTGTGAAAACATCTTTTCAGAAAATACTTGGAGTTTTAATTGAATGGAATAAGAATTAAACTTATTGTAATAGAAGCTATTGTTCCATAAAAATACAAACTATAAATCTCATATAAAATACATTCAATGAATTTTTACTACCCGAATTTCAAGTATAGTATGTACTAAAACTTTATACTGATAAAGCTCCATGTATTAAATATAGGGTTACAAATAAGTCTCTTCCAGCCGAACTATTAGTTTATTTCGGAGTTGAATGTTGAAACGACAGCTCTCAGGCAGCAAAGTGCACAAATTCCCGGGACAATGCAACGGCTGCTTGTAAAGATCTCAAAAGATAATGCAGTAGGTGCACAAGTTGAATGAAAACCGAAACTTTCTATCTGCATCCGTTGAATGAAAACCGTTTCACTAACTGCATTAAGTTCACAATTGTTTATTCTCGCTTTCATTTTAATAGCTTGAGATTGTAGAGGATGATTAAGGTTAAAGAAAATTTATTCTCAAAAAGACGAAGAATGTCACTTACATGAGAATAAAATAACAAAACATAAGTAATAATTCAATTACAGTGGTAGCGGTGCCACTCACTTAAAAAAGTAATTTGTATTAGTTACTGTTCAAACGAGCAGTTTTATTTTTTATTTATCAAATATAACTTAATAATAATAATACCAGCCCTATATTATATACTGCCCACTGCTGAGCACGGGCCTCCTCTGCTACTGAGAGGGTTTAGGCCTTAGTCCACCACGCTGTCCTAGTGCGGATTGGCAGACTTCCCATACTCTCGAAATTCTTATTGAGAATTCTCAGGTATGTAGGTTTCCTCACGATGTATTCTTTCACCGTTAAAGCGAACGATAATTGATAAACAATACACACATAACTCCGAAAAGTCAGAGGTGTGTGCCTTGGGTTTTGAACCTCGGGACATTGTCTCGGCAGACCGTTCCATTCCCAACTTGGCTATCGTCCACTTTTAATAATATATATAAATAAAACTTTAATGCTCCACAATTTAGACAATAAGTAATTGATTTTCAGTTATATAGCTTGATAGCCGAGATTTAAAAATGTGATTGTATTGTATTGTAAAATTGTTCTCCTTCAAAGGTAATATTCTCTTTAGCATAATTAGAACGTATCCTTGGCAGAACAAGTAAACTAGGTCTGCGTGTGCTACGTGTGCTACGTGTACAGATTTGTGATTTTTTCACATACAATTTGTGTGGATAGATTTATCGATCGTTTTTCTAATTAATATACATACAGTTGTCTAATATTCATTAATTTTGTATACTTAATTAATTATCATTTTAAATTATTGTAATATATGAACGACCTAAGATAAAATAGAGAGGGCGCTAGTGTCCATGTCAATATCGTCTCCGTAAATAATTTGTATTAAAAATTGTAGTTTAGTGTTTTTAGTGTCGAAAAACGTAATACGCATTAAATTCAGCGTGATGCATCTCTGGAAGTGTTTGTGACTGTTTCTCTGCAAACCCATAAGAGTTATCGCTCACCAAAAACACTGTGTTGTGAAGGTGCTGGAATTTGTGTTAAGTTTCCAAAAAACAACTCTATTGACAATTTCAGCGAACGTACATATTAAAATTAACACTGGATCCACTTTTTTCATCGCAGCAGTGCTATAATGTGTTATTAACAGTGTTAAATTTCAAATGTTCAGTTCTTAATTAACGGTCACATTTTATCAGTTATGCAAATTGAAAATATCACACAATGTGCATAAATTCGTTAAGCGAATAATATCACACATGGCCTATTGTGTTTGTTCACGGGTTACAACGCCCTGATGCGTATGATCAAATTCAAACTCAAGAACTTTTTCATATTATAAAAATATTTTTAAAAAAATTCGTATGATACTCAGCTGGACAAAAATATTATCTTAATATATAATATAAATCTCGTGTCACAATGTTTGTCCTCAATGGACTCCTAAACCACTTAACCGATTATAATAAAATTCGCACACCATGTGCAGTTCGATCCAACTTGAGAGATAGGATAGTTTAAATCTCAAATTATAGTCGCAATTTTAATTTATTGCTAATTATTTGTCTGTTATTATTTGACAGTAACAATTATCTTAACTCCAAATGATTCTAACAGATGTCGATACCTTTCGACTGGGTTGAGTAAGTAATCAATAGATGGCGCTGCTATGGTAAATCTACGAACGTGTCATATAAGCTACGGGTAGATTATATAGCAGATATAGCTAACTTGAAGACTCAACTTTCCAAAGCCGTCACTATCATTCTTAGTCACGAAGCCAAACTAGAAAACTACGCCATGCAAGTTGATAAATTAAGCAAAACGATTGAAATATATGAAATTAATAATTCTTGCTTAAGGGAAATTTCTGAAGCTCACCCTAGGCGTGACACGCATTTACCAAATAACCATTTGTCGCCTTCGGTTGAAATTGTTCCTTCAAATGATCCAGCGCCTCAGACTGAAAACACTTCCTTGAATTGTTCGTCACTACTAGTTGAACATCGTACAATCAACAGATTAACACCCCAGGTTAAGAATCGCACAACCAATCAAAATAATACCGATGCTCAATTGGAGTCTACGAGTCAAACATATGCAGACATTACTGAGATACATCCAGCTGATCACGTACCAGCATTAGCTGTACGGAATAATATAGACAGAGCGAATTACTTGGAAGTTACGAAACATGCGAAACCACGACCAATATCGTTATGTGGTACAGCTGACCCTGCGGTAATGTCCTTAAGGGCAGTTGAAGAACGTAAATATCTCCATTTATGGAATATGGCTTCTAGTGTTGATGAAGTTCGTCTGTATTTGTCTCAGCTGTGCCCTTCTAGTACATGCACTGTGGATGAACTTACACCTCGTGGCGACTATAAATCTTATAAAATTGGTATCCCGGTGGCTTTCTTTGACAGGTGTTTCTCAACTGACGCCTGGCCAATAAATGCTAGAATAAAGCCTTGGATTTATAGGAAACCCCGCAATACTATAAGCTCTGGCGATAAAAATAAAGTCAGAGCATCATCAAGACAACTGCCCTTTCGTGAGTGCAGCCAGTAAAATGTGCAACCTTAATATATTTTATCAGAACGTTCGCGGGCTTAAAACCAAGCTGTCTGTGTGGCGCAACAACCTTGCCTTATTAGAACATAACTTGGTAGCAGTTACTGAAAGTTTCCTGGATGCATCTGTTACAGACTCTGAATTAGAATGTGGTGACTGGTGCATTCTTCGTAGAGATAGATCTACGCCTTGCGGAGGTGTACTTTTGGCAGCGCGTCCACCCATTATACTGCACCGTCGACCTGACTTCGAGACCGACAGTGGCGAAGACCTTTCTGCTACTTTTTCTTGGCGTGGACGCGCATACCTCATATGTGTGGTTTATATAAAGCCAACGGCCCCTGACGCCGAATATATGCATTTTTTTTCTAAGATAGAGTCATTTGTTAATAATTTTAATGGAATTGTTGTTATTCTCGGAGATATTAATTTAAATAGTGCCTCGACTAGTATTCAAAATTATTATTGTTATTTTCTTTCATTTTGTTCGTTAGTCGATTGCAATACCGTCAATAACCTTTATGGAGGAAGGTTAGATGTCGTCTTGGTTAGGGAAGGCTTCCGGGAAAATGTGGTTAAAAGTACTGATGGGATAGTTCCACTGGATGCATACCACCCGGCTCTTGAAATTAAAATTAGAACCGAATCAAATCATTGCTCTGATCGCCTTGAGCCTAGTAACATCAACCCTATTAGAGATTGGAACTTTAACAGATGTGACTTAGAAGTACTGCATAATATGTTTTCTCAAGTAGTCTGGGACCCAGTGCTTGAATCCAATGATGTAATTAATGCTGTAAGTAATTTTTACACAATTATTTATAATATATTTGACGTTTGTTTCGCCAAAAAACGTCGCGGTTTGACTACCTCTACACGTTACCCTGTTTGGTTTTCACCTGATATAATTTATGATATCAAACGGAAAACCAAACTTCATGCTTCTTGGAAACGTACTAAGTGTGATTACGATTATATGCTTTTCTCTGATCTCAGAAATTCGCTAAAGGGTAGAGTTGACATAGCTTACAAATCACACATTAGGCGAATGGAGGATTCAATTAAAGCCGATCCTCGTACATTCTGGCGTCATGTGTCGAGTCTGCGAACTAAGGGTGGTTTTGAACCCAATGTTGTTTATCAAGGTCAGGCTCTTTCTGGTGTGGCTGCGGCTGAAGCATTTGCTAGTTTTTTCGCCAGTGTATTTCTGCCTGAAATACCTTTATTATGCCCCACTTCTGTTCAAGGTTGTGATTCTGAGGCCAACAGTAATTACATAAATATTACTAAATTTACGGACGCCGATATCGCATATGGCATTAATAAATTGAAGTCTAATAGTTCCGTAGGACCCGACGGAGTTCCACCTTTTGTTTTAAAACAATTCAAAAAGACTATTTCCACTCCCCTCTGCCATATTCTTAATTTGTCGTTAAAATTGGGCATTTATCCCCCTCAATGGAAGACTTCCCGTGTTGTACCTATACCAAAGAGTTCAAACAAGACAGCTATTGAAGAATATCGTCCGATTGCGATTTTAAGTGCCCTGGCTAAGATATATGAAAATATTTTACACAGAAATATTTATTACCAGGTTGAAAAATTATTTTGCAATTCTCAACATGGGTTTAGACACAAGAGGTCAGTAAATACTAATTTGTTGACTCTCGTAGAATACATCTCACGGCAACTCGATCTTGGTCTGCAGGTTGATGTCATCTACTTTGATTTTCGCAAAGCCTTTGATAGGATTAATAACGATATTTTACTTATCAAGCTTTGTACCCTAGGCTTTTCACCCAAACTTCTTCGACTTCTTGCAGACTACCTCCGTAACCGCCGGCAGTACGTTCGGCTTGGTATCTATGAATCATCCGCATATCACACACGTTCCGGTGTCAGCCAGGGGTCCATTCTTGGGCCTCTTTTGTTTTTATTAATGATAAATGACCTACCCTCGGCTGTTATGAATTCTTATTGTCTCCTATATGCCGATGATTTAAAATTATATAAAGCTATAACCAATGAGGCTGAGTGCTTAGATCTCCAAACTGCTATAAACTCTGTTCATGCATGGGGTGTGACTAATAAGATGGAGTTCAATCCCTCAAAGTGCTATGTGTTAAGTTTCTTTCGCAGGCGTAACCCAGTCATGTTTGATTATAAAATCGATGGTTCATCAATAGCTAGGGTTTCTTCTGTTAAAGACCTAGGAGTCATTTTCGACCAGGCCCTTACATTCCATAGCCATATTATAGCTGTTGCTAAAGAATCTTTTCAACGGCTGGGATTTGTCCTGAGAAACGCACGTGATTTTCAGAGCGACCATATTGTTAGGCTTTTGTACAGTACCATTGTGCGAAGTAGGCTTGAAGCTAGTGCATGCGTTTGGAACCCACATGAGAAGACCTATGCTCTTCTTTTAGAGAAAGTGCAAAAAGCTTTCTTGCGATTTCTTTTTAAATTTAGACTGGGTTACTATCCTTACTTATATCCAACTAAATACCTCCTTGGATGTCTTGGATACAACCTCCTTGAAACAAGAAGAGCTTACACCCAGATGTTATTCATGCTCAAAGTATTTCGCGGAGCAGTTGATTCCCCTGAGCTCCACAGTGAGTTAGTTCGGTTCTATGCGCCAAACAACTACATTCGGAGTAGGAGACACAATCTGTTCGCCACAACCTCATGCCGTACGGTATCCCGTGCGGTATCTCCGGTCCCTCGTGTGCTTGTTGCTCTTAACGCCCTCCTGGAAGCCTCTCCGTGCCTTGATGTTTTTGCTGACAATTTGAATGTCATCAAGACTTACATTTTAGCCTATTGTGAGAATCACAGTATTTTGTAGTTAGTATTGTTTGCTGGATACATATTGTGTTTTAGTTGATTATTATTTATTTATGTTTTGTGTGTTTTTGTATTTGCTTTTTTTTATTTATTTGACATGTTTAAATTAGTATTATAGTTGTATGTAATTAATTAATCTTTATAAGTGTATTGATTAGTGTAAATGGTTTGTATAATCGTTCTAATCGAATAAATGAATAAATAAATAAATAAATAAATGTATACTTTTTATACCGGGAAAATATAAAGCGGGACTTTTATACCGGGAAAACTCATTCACGCGGGCGGAGCCGCGGGCAAAAGCTAGTAATTTATAATATTGTTTGACTATAGCATGTCCATCCTACGAGTGTTTACTGGCTATTTGAATGACTAATCTATACATCGCACATTGCATTGCTTCATCACAACATCGTTTGTTACAACAAAATATATTGTGTACCGTCAACTGTTTTAAAACCGACATTGAAAAGCAACCAAGCGAAGAAACACTGTACGTGCATACCACCCGCAGGCCTAAAGATATTGCTACCAGCTTAAAATGGCATCTAAAATAAATATTTGCATTAAATGTAAAAAAAACATCAAAACGAAAGACTTCATAACTTGTTGCATTTGCTCTAATGTCTATCACTTAGAATGTGCCAATGTATCGACCAAACGTTTTTTTGCAACTCATGATACAAAGCGCGTTAAGTCCTGGAAATGTACTCAGGGCTGTCCGGATAAAAAAGAATCAGGAACCAAAAAAGTAAAAACACCTAGAAAACGTACAACATCTACCGATACATCCCCGGTCGTTGATAACGCATCGACACCAATCAACAACATTACATTCAGAAACAAACCAACAATTTCGACAAATTCCTGCACTGAATTGTCTGCAAATGACGCTGATGCAATGGCAGAAGTCAACGTGATAGACCGAAATTATCTCAGCGTTGAAAGATTTCAAGAGATTCTTAAAAAAGAACTTTCACGTTTTGATCTCATTCCAACACAACTAAAAAACATCGACGAAAAGGTAAACTCTTTCCAAGAAGCACTCTCGTTTTTCAACGACCAACTGGAGAGCTTAAGGAACCAAAATGAGGAAAAAAACGCAATAATCAAAGATCTCCAAAAAGATAATAACAAACTATCAACTACAGTTCAGGATCTGTCCGCTAGACTTTCCATGGCTGAGCAGCACCTGAGGGAGAGCAACGTAGAACTTAACGGAGTGCCGGAGTTTCGTTCCGAAAACCTTGTCAATACTGTACTGCAACTTGCGAAAACTGTTGATTGTCCCATGGCCGACGGAGAC
This sequence comes from Sphinx pinastri, assembly GCA_947568825.1. Lineage (NCBI taxonomy): Eukaryota > Metazoa > Arthropoda > Insecta > Lepidoptera > Sphingidae > Sphinx > Sphinx pinastri. The sequence continues at coordinate 4,463,924 of OX387630.1, read as the reverse complement.
ATACTACACGTCACCAGAATTGCGAAACTAAATAGAGAAAGTAAGTCACCCAGATCAATCATCGTCAAAACACGTAGTCGTCGCACTCGTGATACTTTGATTGCTGCAGTATCAAAGTTCAATAAGAAAAATCGCCAGAACAAACTAAGCTCTCAGCATTTGGGCATCGGTGGTGTCCGGGTACCTGTTTTTGTGGCGGAACACCTTACACCGTCAAACAAAGCTTTGCATGCCTCTACACGTCAGAAAGCCAAAGATCTCAGTTACAAATTTGTGTGGGTACGCAACGGCAGGATTTACATCAGAAAAGACGAAACTTGCCAAGCACTTCTCGTCCGGAGTGAAAACAGTCTCAAGTCATTGACTTAGAACAATCTGTGCTTCCCTGTATTTTAGATTATTATTTGCTGTTTTTTTTTTTTTTTTTTAAACGCTGTTCAGAGTTATTTTATTATATTGTCCATAATTTATTCCATGGTTAACATATATTATCAAAATGTTCGCGGTCTTCGTACCAAAACTAATAATTTCATACAAAATATACTATTATCCAATTACGACATTGTTATTCTAACGGAAACATGGCTAAACTCGGGAATTACAAATAGGGAGCTCTTCGACCTTAGGTATATAGTTTATAGAAAGGATAGAGAACAAACTGGAAGCTCCAAAAAAGACGGAGGAGGCGTACTTATTGCAATTTCAAATCAACTACAATCTGCTCGTGCAAGCAACTTTGAAACTGATTGTGAAGACCTATGGATTACAATAAAACTAAATATTAACAATATTCAGAGGAAACTTGCTATATGTTCAGTTTATTTACCTCCTCCCGTCAAATTAGATTCATTAAACAAGTTCCTAAACAATTGTAATAATGTTCTTAGTCAAATCGACGATGTTCTCATTGTCGGTGATTTTAATCTTGGATTTATCAACTGGAAAGCACTAGATCTAAACAGTCTAGGATTAACACCCTCCAACTATAATGTTTCCACTGGCTATTCCTTAGTAGATTTTATTTACTCGAATAGTTTACTTCAAATTAATCATGTAGCGAATGAAGACAATAGGCTGCTTGATTTGGTGCTTACCAATATACCCAACATACATGTAGACTTACCGCAAGACGTTATTTGTAAGTTAGATAATAAGCACCCGGCTTTGAACCTCAATATTTCAACACATCTGCTCAACACTTTACGCCCCAGGCCTCGCGACGATTTAGATTTTTTCAAAGGAGACTATCACAGTATCTTACTTGAACTTAAGCAAATTAATTGGTATGAAAAATTACCCACTTATCTAGGCATAAACGACATGGTCGGGGTTTTCTATAATATTTTAAAAGATATAATTACTAGGCTTATTCCAAAACGCAAGGTAAAACCTCAACGTTACCCACAATGGTTTAATCGAAAGCTTATAAGGATGCTTAACGAAAAAGAAAAGATTAGGCAACGGCTCAAAAAATACTTAAACCCTCGTGACGAAATCGTATTTGAGATTCTTAAACAACATTGCAAAAGTTATTATAAGAAATGTTATAACGACTATATTATAGATACTGAAACCAACTTGGTTAAGAATCCGAAATTATTTTGGAGGTACATTAAGAATAAACGCAACAACGATATTTCGATCCCCGCAGAAATGAATTCTAATAGTTTACTTGCTGACAATGGGCCAAGCATTGCCAATTTGTTTGCCGACCATTTTTCATCGGTATACTCATCCGACGCATCTTTAACCACTGAGAATAATAATGTAATTTGTTCAAACATACCACGGCTACTATCAAATACAATTTATCCACAATGCCCCCAAACTTTGTGTACGATCCATTTTAATGAAACTGCAATACTTAAAAAGTTAAAGTGTCTTGACATTTCTAAGGGTGCCGGGCCTGATCACATACCACCCATCTTTGTTAGACGTTGTGCTACTGGTCTTGCTTTGCCAATTACAATTTTATTTAATCATTCGCTTAAAACGGGTGAGTTTCCACATAAATGGAAAATTGCCAAGGTAGTACCCATTCATAAGAAGAGAGACTTAGCCCAGGTACAAAATTATCGCCCGATATCTATTTTGTCATATTTCTCGAAGTTATTCGAGAGTCTCGTCTGCCCAATAGTTACGCAACATCTCAATCCACTTACTTCGGATCATCAACATGGCTTTCGTAGCCGACGCTCAGTTGCCACCAACCTAGTATCTTATATTGCCAACATATCAGCTGAAGTTGATCAAGGTAGACAGGTTGATGCAATATACACCGATTTTAATAGCGCTTTTGACAAAGTTAGTCACACATTACTTCTAACAAAACTAAATGCATATGGTGTACTTGGTTCCTTACATTGCTGGTTCCGTTCCTACCTAAGCGATAGAATGCAGATGGTGACTGTAAAGGGATATGTGTCGAAAACATATACTTCCACATCTGGTGTACCACAGGGATCTCACCTTGGACCTGTCTTGTTTACAGTTTTTATCAACGACATTACTTATTCTATTTATAATTGTAACTATGCTCTTTTCGCCGAAGATCTCAAACTATTCCTACCAGTGAACTCCACAAATGATATAAAGCTAGTACAAGAAGACATAGATAGAATATACGAATGGTGTACTGCTAACAACATGACTCTCAACACAAACAAATGTTATCATATCAAATTTACCCGCAAAAAAGGTCCAATCCAATCAAATTACAACATAAACGGTCACACTATCCATGAGCTAACTGAAGTGAGAGATCTGGGCGTCGTGATGGATACTCAATTGACATTTGTTCCTCATATAGATGCTATCGTCAAAAAAGCGACCAAAATGATGGGTTTCCTTAAACGTAATGCCAAAGAATTTCATAGTCCCTATACTAAGATATATCTCTACAACACCCTCATTCGCAGCACGTTAGAATTTGCCAGTATTATATGGAACCCAACATATACTATACACTCGCAAAGAATCGAGAATATTCAACGCAATTTTACACGTTACTTGGCTTTTGCAGCGTCTGATTTTTCACACAGGAACCCCTACACAATACGCCTGCAACACTTTAACAATATGATGTCCCTCAGGCATCGTCGCCAACTACACGATCTAACTTTCCTGTATAAATTGATCAACTCACGAATCGATTGTACTGCCATTTTATCCCTTATTAATATCTCCGTGCCTACCAGAGTTCCCAGATATCCTATTACCGATACGTTTAGATCTCGTCCCTTTAGAACCAATCTGGGCCGTAACTCTCCTATTACGAGACTGTGTACCACCTATAATACTGTATGCAAATCAAATAATGATATTGATATTTTCCACGACCCATACAATAAGTTCAGACAAAAACTGTTGAAATATTTTGGTTCTTCTGCCTCCAATTCTTGATTTATTTTCTTTTCTTGCTCGTTTATTAAGTTTATCACATTTTGTTTTTTGTTAAATTCTAGCTTTAGATGTAATCATAATAGCTGTATAAATTAACTGTTAACGCACTACATATTTTAATGAATGCTGTGTACTCCTTTAAGTTGGTTGTGCATCAGAATATGACCATTGTTATAAATCACCTGTGTAAACTTAATGTACAATCTGCTGGAGAACCTTATAAATAAATAAATAAATAATGAATATGATGAGACCAATATGATGCTTCAATGTTGGATCTTATTCTATTAATAAAAATGCCAAACAGTGTCTGTGGCTTAGTGAATTTTCTCCAAATGTACGTATGGCCTTGGATAATATTAACATTTAGATGGCGAAGGGATGACCAATTGACTGTCAGAATCCAACAGATTAACAATGTCATAAAAACTATAAAACGCAGTGTATTCATCATCAGCACCGTCATAATCAGCCTTTAGAAATCCACTACTGAACTTAGACCTCCCCTAAAGATGTCCAGACCGATGTCCATATCTACCTCTATTATCTCAATAGGAGAATACATTACCACGCTTAATAACATTTTAATTCAAAGTTCTGGATGTTACTGTGTTTTGGCAATGTGGCTCTTGTACCGATGAGCAATTTGCTTTCGCCATTTAGTTGTAAAAGAAAGTCTGAAACGGGCTACGCAAGTGAAAATTCGTCATAGCATTCAATTAGGGCGTGTGCTTTATGAAAGACGAAGAAAACCAATTATCGAGGGAGCTCGGTTCGCTTACAACCGCGGTATTACTCCGAAAATATTCTCGCTTTGCACACGCTGCTAGGTTGTGTAGTGTATACTATCGATTTTATGAGTTCTCTGCAAAGACATACTAATCTTGTATTTTTTTCCTATTAACTGCTTCTTGCAATTAGGCAACGTTATATTTACACACTTCAAAAAGTAAACCCAATTAAGTCTTTATTTTAAGAAAGAACAGAAGTATAAGATCGCCACCACTTTGTCGTGCCGTCGATAAAAAAAGTCTTGCAATCTGAAACAGCTAGTTTATGAAAAACATGCAAATATACCCACGACTGTCTCTGAAAGGATTAGTAATATAACCTTTTGTACATAGACTTTGGAGAGCTTTTGTGTCCACTGATATTCTTAATATCAAATTTATCCTCAGACCGAGCAGAAACAATTCTACCATCTAACGTAGATGTTCGCAGTGCAACAGTCTAATTTTTATTTCTTTTTTATTGAAGTTATACTTCTTTTGGCGCGTTAAGGAAAAATGATGAGAGTATTTTACGATGCGTGCGCACACCGTCACGAAAAACCGACACCCTGAAATTAGCTATAGTCAACATTTTAGTTTTGAATTTTGAACGTAGAAAAACCGACACCCTGAAGTTAGCTATAGTCAACATTTTACTTTTGAATTTTGAACGTAGAATAAGGCGAAAGATATTGAAGTTATACTTCTTTTGGCGCGTTATTTAAAAAGATTTTTATCTTGTTAGGCCAAAGAAGTATAACTTCTAACGCGTGTACATAAGTACACACACACACTTTTTTTGATTTTGTAATCTAAAACTTCACGCATCGCAACTGCCAGTAAAGCAACCATATTATGTTCTAGAGCAAACATAAAATACTTCTCGAAATGTCATAGTATGCCTCCTCGGCGGTTTCTTCAGCAGAACTTCGCCCATTATCGCCTAGCATTTGTTATGAATTGCTTGCAAGGTGCAACAATCGTTGGTTTAATTAAGAATCATCGAGGGGAAGCGCGGTGACTCTGAACCACCGAGAAAATTCACTTTCGCGTGTTCCAGATCGTATTTTTTGTTTGTTATTTGTTGGGGGAGTTTCGGATATGAAATTATCCGTCGTCACTTGCAGTTTCTAAACGGTTTTATGAAAGGAATGCTGTAAATACGGTCGTGTTTATTTATTGGATTGTATTAATATCCGCACAGGATATAAGTGTATAGGAGAAGGAAATAAATTATTTTAGTAGGGGAAACAGGCGCTGCTACCTTTTATAATGTGGTTGTGGTCTATCAAAATGTTAATTTCTGTTGTTATTTATTAATTGATTATATTCTGTTGCAGGTAAGGAGTATTAATTAACTACGTAAGTGTTTTTTGCCTGAACCTAAACTACGTTACAGTAGGTATATACAATACAGTACTCGTATATCGCGTTATGTTATTCTGGTATTAACTTTATTAATCCCGATGGATTTAATCGAATTGTAAAATATATCAACCGACAACATTTTATCCGATAGACCGACAACTTTATAATTCGTAACAAATTATGAAAATCAATCTAACTTGGTTTATGAATAAAATTTTCCAACTACGCAGACGGCTTTCGAGTCGACAACTTTGTACGCTGGGGACGCGGTTGATAGCTTGTCCGGTTACCATGGCGACGCAGTCTTGCCTTTAATTTTGCCTAACAAAGGCTCCACAGCGCCTTATTATACATCATGCCCCAATTATTGTCGTCTCAGAGAATGGCGGACAGTCGACGAGTCGCTGCATTTCTTAGAATTTAAGTAGGTAAAGTTTTTTAACGATGCCCTCATTTGTTCTTGATAAAATGAGGAAGAAAATTTGATGTTTTATGTTTTCTTTAAGTCTCCTTTGTCCTAGATAAACTTTTATTTCGAGAAATACGGTCTTATATTACACGCGGTGTTACCGTTGATAACTGTAAATTTTGATAACTAAGCTATATATTTTTGTTCATGAAGATTCGCTACGATCTTGGTATAAGAATATATAATTTTAGTAAATATAACTAAGTTTTTATACTTCACGATAAAAAATATGAGAACTATCAAATTTCCCCTATTCACTCGACAGATAAAATAACCTAAAAAAATGCTATTTCAAAACCTTTACCACCGAAAACAAACTCGAAATACACAGTAACCACACAGTACAATATTTGCCGGACTCTCGAATGGCGTGTAACATGCAACGTCTCTAAACAATAAAACGCTTACGCGATAAATAAAATAAGAAATAAAACGCAGATTTATAGAGATGTCGTCATTAAGGATGGACGAAAAATCCGAATTTGTGTTTAGTGCGCGGATAATGTGTTTATTATGTGATTTGCGGGTTCTGAATGGAACAATAAAGATATTTATATAAAGAAGTTTTGTAATAGACTTGATTATAACTTTTTATCTGTCTGTTGACATTACTTTATTGTAAGAAAGTTAAAAGTACCTAATCATGTTGTCTGCGTGGATGTCAAAATAAAAAATCCGCCACAGGACCCTAAAAAATCCATACTTATAACAGTATCGGATATCCTTCGTATAATAGCCGCAAGCGAGGCGCCGATTTGAATATGTGCCTAAGTTTTATTATTTTTATTGGGACACAAAGGTATCTTGGAAGATCGTTCGGAAGTTTGTACCAGGGAAACTTGTCAAAGAACTGGCCGATTTATCAGTACAGCCGCAGACGGGTGTTGTGTTATTAAGTTTACCCTTGCTGTGGTACAGTAAAAGTTAAATTTTAAATTGTTTTGGAATTATGATGTTCAAGTCTGTTAGTTTGTAAGGGCGATTTTTTTGTGTCTAGCTGTTAGTCGGCTGTGAAACGTGAGATGTCAGTTTGGTTGCCAAGTTGATACATAATAATCGCGTGGTGGGTTTCTGTTGTACTTTAGGGTAGCTACACTAACCACTCGACAGTGTGCTCAAGTTGTTTGCCGGCTATTATACTAGTAGATTGTACCTATATTATGTTTTTATTCTCATCACCGTATTTATTTATTGAACACTTTATTGTACATAAAAATAATACTATAAATCAAATATTTATATTATCTCTCACTAGAAAATATAGTGATATTTAATTTCTTGAACCGTTATTACTCTTTTAATGCTAATTGCTTTTTAGTGGGGCATAGGGCCCCACAGCTTCTTTCATCCATTGATCCATTACTCTAGAAAGGGATTTTATTGCCTTATCTCCGATAGGAAATCATAGAAAATTAGCAAAACAATCATTAATCTCAACTCCGGTCCCAACAAAAGTGTAAGAGAGAAACCTCTTTCAGTCATTACACTCGCTTTGTTGCAACAAATTCGTGTGTTTCCGCGGAGCATTAGCATAATATGCGAACTTCCTCATTCCGGCCCATTGGGTCCGGGGCCCCGTAACGAGCAACGTGCCGCACCTGTGACGTGTTAACGCGTGTGACGGCTAATGACGTCGTACTTACGTGGATTCACGGCGCTGGAAGTTTCTTTGAGTTTTATTTTAATGGTTAGATGTATGAGATTGATACAAAAACTAGTAGCTTGCTGGATGGTCGATGGTGATATTGGATGTTGTTAATCGTAACTCATTACTTAAATAGTATCTACAGTTTTTTACTGCAATATTTGTACGCCTATCATAGTAAAACATCTTCTAAAATTGTTTATTACATCCTTTTGCATTTTTTTAATGAATGACCTTCGCATGTTTGACAAATAAATGAATCTCTATCTATATTCCCGTTGTTGGCACAATGCATGCAATTATTTTATATTTGTTTGTATTTAGTATTTATCCCTTTTTTTATAAAAGATACATGTACTGCTTGTGCTAATAATAAATATGTTTTCTTTCTTTCTATATCTTTACTGCCAAAACAGTAGCAGAACAACTTGGAAATACAATGCCGGTTTCTCTTCACCAAGCCTCATTCCTGTACCAATCGTTTATAGACATCATCCCCACATTTCATCATGTACCTCCTACTGAAAAAGAAGGGTTTTAAAATACAGCTTAGGCTTTCGTAGGCCGTGGCCGTGAAACCTCAGTTTCATGCAGTCAGACGGGTCAAGTGTTCATGAAACTATTTTACTCATTACGTGCCTGCGGGTGCATGATATCATCGTTTATATAAATTGCGTCTCAGTATGAATATATTTTAACAATTTTCCGATTACCTTGTTCTTTGACAAAATAGTCACTGTATATGCGCAAACCCATCTTAAATATACCTAATGTATTGCTATGGAAAAAAATACATAGCTGGTTATATTGCCCAAAATAACATACAAGGATTTGTGAGCTCACCAAACAACGAACTCTTTCAATTCAATAGACAATTTGAATGGACCCCTTAATCCCACCCTAAATTTAGATCGACCATCCATCATCGGATTTTAGGACCGCACTTCTAAATAAGGTATTAAAAACACATTAAGTGTGAAACTTTTGCTCGACTCATCGCTTCTAGAGTTCCCTTTCACACTCAGCTAAGCTTAGTGCGTAACACAGACCCTTGAAAAGAACTAACGACCCGTGCAAACATCAAAATTTGAAAGACCTATGACTTGTATTAAAAGGCATGTAACTGCGGCTCACCTTAAACTTGGCGGTAAACCATAGCATTGAAAATTTATTCTAAGTACGCGAGGGCGTTTGATGGTTACTTATGGTAGTGCTCTTCCGCACTCACCAATTTAAAGATATCCCTCTCCACTTAATATTTTAGATGTGTGAAAGCTCTTGTTGAGTTGGTTCTTTGGAAAGATGGTTTTCGCAGTACATACGTTGTATGTGTTAAAATATTTGGACTGTAAACAAGTGTTTATTTTACTATGGTGTTAACATGAGTTGCTGAGGGGATTTTTATTTGTTTATAACGTTGCGAAGTTTTGGAAATTGCTTTGTGGGTTACGGATTAACTCCTTGGGTTTTAATTTGTAGACTATAAAAATACTTGGGAAATGGATCGTTTTTTCGTGGAAATAAAAACCTATTAATATTATGTGAAGTCGGAGATACGATACAGTTAATAAAACGCAAAGAAAATCGCAGAACAAAGATGATTGAAAACGAGTTTTGCGTCTATCCATAATATTTTATTTGTGATATTAAACAAGTCTAATGAGTCGGGTAACCTGTATGTTTTATTTTTTTATAAATTCGATTGTTGCTCTAGGACTGATGCAATACTTCGAATTTAAATAACTGTTTGTTTCGGATTGCTTGATATAACTACGTAGCAGTCATTTTATTATTTTAGGCTAATATTTTGGGCTGTGTATTAACTTTGTGATATTAAAAACAATAAATATATTTTAAACGTCATGTCGTCACAAGTTAATTTCTTTTCTCCCATTTTTTCATTTTAAATTGAACAGTAGGTAGGTACTAATTATCATGACCCGTTATTTTATAACTCAAGATATCGAACAAAAAGGAATACTAATTGCTACCAACCAAACTCCATACAAAATCAAGAAGTAACCTCCTCCTAAAGTTCACACAGAGTCGAACCTGGTCCCCCCTCCTAACTAATCGTCCTTAGTTCACCGCGATTATGATGGATGCCAACACTGGCCCTTTCACTCTTCGACATATTTTTCGCATTATTGGTGTGAAAGAAAAAATGAAAGCATAATGAAAGTACGCGTGGTGATTTACAGATTTCTGCCATTGTGTATGAATAAGGTCTAAAAAAGAAATAAAGCTGTAAAAAGTACAGTAAATAACGTAGAAAGATACAGTATACGTAGTTTAACTTTGTATCAAATTTTACAAAGAATTATTTCTAAAATTATTTAAACAACACACTTTTAGGTCCAATTAGCTGTTCAGTGTTCATTTTAGCTGAAATATTTGTAATTTTTATGAGATTAAGCAGCCGAGCATCTGTAACGAAAAGTAGTTACCAGTTAGCCTGTAAAATATTGAATTTGTTAGTAGTTTTGAGTCGTAGCACTAATTGGCTAAGTAATTGAGTGGGCTCTAGACAAAGCCACTCTTCAAAATTGGATTTAACTGGTTCGAATGTTTTGATTATTTCGGTTCAAATTGTTTTTAGGGATGGGAATTATCTAGAGGTTCGTAAGTTATAAAGTTATACATTTTTTTATTTGTTATGTTATGCTTTTTTGAATTATTTAAAAATGTTCTTCTATGAATAACATGTAAGCACGTTCGTCGCTATTATTATTACCAAATCTGACTTGACTAGTAACCGTATTAGTCGATAAAATTCTGAATATTTACTGGCTATTGCACGGAATAAAAATAAACTGCAGTGTCATTGAAACGGCTATATTCCAAATTAATCCAATTTAAATAGTATTTTGAAATTAAACATTTTCAAGGTACGATGAAGTCAAACGAAATTGTTAAACGTCGCTATTATCGAAGCGAAAATCTTTTGAAATGCGAAATTAGAAAACTTTAAGAATCTCAAAGAGTTCTTTACAATAGAAACATTGATTTTCATTCCCAGTTTTAATATTTTTTGGTAACGTGAGTTTGTATTTTCGTGTTAGGCAACGTGCAATACTCTGATTACATCGATGGAATACCTACACATAACTCTTTTAAAACGAGTTCGCAGATTTTTTTATACATTGGCGCATTATTTGAATTTAAACCTATTTAACACTAGCAATCCTGAACATAAGAAGAGAATGTGCAACAATATTTTTAATCCGTAATGTATAATATGAGTGAGTAGCTCAAGATATTTTATGTCCTTACTTTGAGCTGCTGTAGCTATAAGATTTCCTTGATGATAAATAAATAAATATTTGTAATGACAAATAATAATACAAATAATTTTTTATTTGTAATATTACGTTCCTAAGTTTGTATTTAAATTGCTATCTCGTTATTGTAGTTATAGTTTATAAATTGCAATTAAAATACTAAATAACAGGTTGTTATACCGAAACTACCATAATGATTTAAATATCGAGTAAATACTGGTGGTAGGTCTCTCATATGTAAGAGTCCGTCTGGGTGGGTACCACCGCAATGTCTATTTCTACTGCCAAGCAGCAGTGTGCATGCACTGTTGTGTTTCGGTTTGAAGGACATTGTAGCCAGTGTAACTACTGGACATAATGAGACGTAACATCTTATGTCTCAACAATGATACGAGTCCAGCTTTATACCTTTATGTAGGCCTTCATTAACCTGCACATATCTTTATTCAATTTTCTACTTTATTACGAACTCTTTTGGTTTTATTTGCAATGCAACTGCCACCCTACAGTCAGTTTACAGTGGTCTATAGTTTTGTTGTGTGAAGATCATTGTGCATTGGATTGTAAGGTATTGATGCACCTTTTATGATAGATTCATACTTGTTAGTGAGAGAGAGAGAGAGAAAATGTTTTATTGAAGGGACAACTAAAAAAAAATATACAAATTTAAACATAAAAAAGTAAAATACAGCACAATATTGTACCAACAATAGGAACCCTCATTCAACTCCTTCCTCCTCTTTAGTGAATTGTGTGTTCCGCATTTTTATATTCTTTTATAATCCTGGGCTTAGTTTATGTTGCATTGCTAAAATAAGTGGATATGATCTTTCATGTACTACGAAGTCCTATTAAAGGACTACTGATTATAAACACACAAAAATCAACATTATTTATATACATTTTAGACTTTAATTTGTATATCGCTTCCATTAAAATTACAAAATAACACAAAGCATTTAATAAAAGATACTATACACATGGAAAGGTAAAACCGTACAGAGTATCGCAGTGGAAGTAAATAAGTGAACTTATAACAAGCGAGTAACCGAGAGAGTTAACTCGCACCGACAAAACTTAGTAATGAGATATACCCAGCAGCAACGGATTTACTGCCTACTGTTTGTAAATAAACTCCTTGAAGGGTGCTTCACGGTGCCTACAGGGTGCTTGTAAAAGTATACGGAAAGTTATATTAATAAGCCAATGTGTGTATGCGGTTTCCAACAGCCGGCATAAATATGTCGACTGACATCGTAATCGTCTCTCGTCAACCGACATACCCACTCTTGCCACGTTGCCCGCAAAAAAAAATGTGACTGATCATCAATCCTTAGCGGATAGATTTCAGAAGATACTTTGTTAGGTCTCGCCTACGTTGTCTAAATAGTTTTGCTTCTAGAGTCACCTACTTATTGGTGGTAGGTCTCTCGTATGCGAGAGGCCGCCTGGGTGGGTACCTACCACCGCAATGTCTATTTCTACCGCCAAGTAGCAGTATGCATGCACTGTTGCGTTACGGTTTGAAGGACATTATACATACATACATACATACATACATAGTATCACGCCTCTATCCCATAGGGGTAGGCAGAGACCATGGCTTGCCACTTTGCTCGATTCTGGCACACCACTTTCGCTTCCTCTACCTTCATCAATCTTTTCATGCATTCCCGCCGGTTCAGGGTACTTTTGACCTGGCCCTTACTTAGAATGTCAGATATCTGACATTCGAAAGTTCGGTGCGGTCGACCCCTGCCGGCCCTTCCATCCACACTCGCCTTATATATCCTCTTTGTCATTCGCCTATCATCCATCCTTTCCAAATGCCAAGGACATTATAGCCAGTGTAATTACTGGGCAATATGAGACTTGACATCTTATGTCTCAGGGTGACGAGTGCAGGGGAGTACCACGCAATACTTTGTAATTCAATGCTATGTGCGGCTTTGCTACTGTTTATGGACGCTCGTAACGCTTACCATCAGGCGAACGGCACGTTCGTCTCGTCATTTAAATGCAATGAAAAAAAAAACTAGGCTGTACGCTGTCTATGGGTCAGTCAATCAATAAACAGTTAGGCAGTTTCAATATTTAGCTACGTCCTCCCATCATATTTTTGTATATAACTTATGTTTATTGGTATTTTACATAGCGAAAATTCCATTTAGCCGTACCTAAACACATACGGACTAATATATTTTTTATAGATAAGTCCATCTTGCAACACGCTGTAGACGTGATGCGTCCCCTATATGAGCTAAATCTCTGTTGTGATTAAGTAGGTACTCCTAGAGGAGCATTAGAAAGGGGAACTGAACGGAACATTTTTCTTTACTTACCACAGGAAGTGTTCTATCAGATGACTTCGCAAAGAGCAACGGGTTCTACGAACTTTACAATCAGAAGTAAATCAATCTTAGGGGATGAAACTACTATGAAACATATTTCCTAGAATAAAAGTCTCACTTTGTGCTTTTTGGGATAAAAATAAGCAATATATTAATCCAGAATATGGTCCACATGTATGCCAAATTTCATCCAAATTCGTTCAGCGATTTCTCAGATTACTTATAACAAAAATTCAAATATCTTCACCATCTTCTGCGTTATGAGTACGGCTAGGATTATTTTCTTTAAATTATCAAAACATTATTAAACTAAAAGCAATGAGACGGCGAGTACAATTTACAAGACAAACCTGCAAGCCCAAACTTCATCATCATCATCAGCCACATGTCGTCCACTGCTGAATATATGCCTCCCCTAAAGATTTCCAGACGGACCTGTCAAAAGCGGCCCACATCCAGCGTGTTCCTGCGATCTTTATCAAGTATTAGCCAAGCCACAACTTATCAAGTATGAATTAAAGCTACAGCATCGGTTCTTCTCAAAGACATTAAACAGTATTGTTAGTTAATTCTTCTAAACGACTCTAACTCTCTAAACTCAACGTAGCAGCCAGATAAATAATGCAACATCTTTGAAAATGACAAACGGCATTTACAATTGCTAGATTCTTAGATTCTTTGGTGGTCTACGATAGTAGATGAATTTTTAAAAACCTTAGCGGACATCTTCTTTTAAGTATGTTTCTTTTGAAATTTAAGACCTACGTCGTGACCTGTTTCTTCATTTACAGGACTGTTAAAAATCTATTCCAATTTAACATTTTGATTTACATACTTTATTAATACATGGAGTTTGTAATTAATTACCTAAGTACAGAGTAATTTTCCCAATCTAGGTCTTGTTTTTATTTCTTCGATCCTTTTGATTAATTATTTTCGTAATTTATCATTGAGCGTCTAGTAGTTGTTATTTGGCATCGAAAGTATGCTATTTCATTGTGAGTGTAGCATAAATTAACGTCTGCGGTATGGTTTATAGGCCTATAAAAATCTAGAATGATTTATGTGGCTTCTATAGTCGATTAGCAAATTACTTAACTGTTACATATAAAGAGATATCTATTGCCAAAAAAGTAATTATTATTTTTCACATTAATTTACATATCACACATTCATGTATTTAAATATATTTTGTATTGCGTATAGTCATATGTAAATTAAATCTAGAAATTTCTAAAAACAATGGTAAAGGATTCCAGATATTTTTTATCCCGAAAAAATGCATCCACTACGATGAAAAACGGGAAGCCTAAATCACGCGAGCAGAAACGCCGGCAAAAATAGGAAATAAACGTTTTCGCATGTACATTTTTGAGACAGGTGATAGTAGAGAAAAACATGTCAAATACACATATAAGAGCAAATAAATACGATAAATAGCTCCTATAGGCTGAGTAGATTCAAATTCATAAGTTACGCTTAAAACCAACCACAATCAGAATGCAGCTGCTATCATAGTCAAGGATATTATATGATCCTATAAAGTAACTGCTGTCGGAGCTACAGCGCAAATGGACCAATCAGGTCAAGTTTGTTGTTTATAGATGAGTTTTTTTTATTGTATTGAATGACGAGACGAGCGTGCCGTTCGCCTGATGATAAGCGATATGACCACCCATAAACAGTAGCAACACTATTCAGCACCTTGAATTACAAAGTAGGTACTGGGTGGCATTCCACTGCGCTCGTCATCCTGAGACATAAGATGTTAACTCTCATTATGTCCAGTAGTTACACTGGCTACAATGTCCTTCAAACCGAAACACAACAGTGCATGCACACTGCTGCTTGGCAGTAGAAATAGACATTGCGGTGGTACCCACCCAGACGGACTCTTACATATGAGAGACCTACCACCAGTGAGTTATTTCGATTGGTTTATTCTTACCATTAACGCGTAGTCAACGGTTAAAATCGAATCGAGTAGTCATTAACATAGGAATACAAGGAAACATAATTTTAGTAAATTCCACAAAAATAGTCGAAATGTAAAATAACTGGCAAAGCTTAACGCGCTTACAGCACAAATTCCAATGCAAAGGGATTAATAATTATTCCCCACTCGTGACCAAGTTTGAACAAAACTTTTTGTATTTCGTTATTTCACCTAATTTCACGTTTGCACAACAGCTCAGTACGGATAACGCCATTAGTAACCGTCGACCCGCGCCGACCAACTTATTGATATTTGTGTTGTATGATAAATGTTGTTGCCAACTCGTGCCAGTGTCCGGACATAGCGTAAATATCCCCGAATATCGTCAATATAATGTAAACGACGTCAATATTTCGACGAAACTCCGCGCGGGCTCCGATTTGTCACGGTACGTAACCTATTTTTCTTTGATGCGTGCGAATTAGGGCCCGCGGGTGAACTTAAAAAACTTGCTCTATTTATCGTGCTGAATAATTGTTACGCATTGCAGTGTTAGCGTCTGTTATTTATGGATTTTAGTATCACTTGTTCGTCCCTGTGTGTGAAATGAAAGACCATTTTAAATTGATCTATAGTGATAGCGAGATGATGCCTAAAAAGAAATACATTTTCCGTCTGATATTGTACCCAAATTTCCAATTTATCGCAGCAACTAAGTCGAACTAAACGCATTAAAATTTTCAAATTTCGAATTAGTTTTGTTCATTTTTCAAGCTTACTATTAAACATTTTATCGTAATAACCCTGAAATCCGACACTATTTAGCGCTCATAGAGGCACTCTATACCTCTTCACTATGTAATTGGATATTCGCCAACCCTTTGACAGGTTAAGGTGACGTCAATTACCAGGCGCTTTGTGTAAATGGCGTGTAAGGTTGCCTCTCAAGCCCTATGGCATGAAGTGACATGCGTTATGAATAGTGGGACCGTGTTGACATGGGGATGTAGACTTTGACTCCAGGTTTGAGTAACATTAAGTTTTGGATGAAGATGAAGATTTAGCTTCATATACCAAAAGAGACAAAGGGCATGCTAATCCGTTTGTTGAGATTCCACAGGCAGGAGTCACGATGCCTAAATAATATTGATTATTTTTCCGACCCAAATATCGACCAATAGAATTGCACCATTCGACGTCACGTGGTACAACCTACATGGTATTATACTGACAATTTTTTTTGAATATTTTCTCTGGTCGTTACTATATAATAAGAAACAATTTTTTTTGAATATTTTCTCTGGTCGTTACTATATATTATGAAATTCTTATTTGTTGACTGTTCATTTCATCTCATGGTGCAATTCTATTGGCCGACATTTGGGACGGAAAAATAATCCCCCGAATACCACACGAGCTTCAAAATTATCTGGCATTTCCCTCAAGGTTCCCTGCAAACAAATGAAGTCGTCAAGTTTTTCAGGAAAAATCACTCGCGCTTCGCGCTCGTGATTTTTTAACCTGAAAACTCCTTCATTTGTTTGCAACGAACCTATCGGAAAATACCCGATAATTTTGAAGCTCTTGTGGTATTATATGTGATTATTTTTCCGAGCCAAATATCGACCAATAGAATTGCACCATTCGACGTCACGTGGTACAACCTACATGGTATTATACTGACAATTTTTTTTGAATATTTTCTCTGGTCGTTACTATATAATAAGAAACAATTTTTTTTGAATATTTTCTCTGGTCGTTACTATATATTATGAAATTCTTATTTGTTGACTGTTCATTTCATCTCATGGTGCAATTCTATTGGCCGACATTTGGGACGGAAAAATAATCCCCCGAATACCACACGAGCTTCAAAATTATCTGGCATTTCCCTCAAGGTTCCCTGCAAACAAATGAAGTCGTCAAGTTTTTCAGGAAAAATCACTCGCGCTTCGCGCTCGTGATTTTTTAACCTGAAAACTCCTTCATTTGTTTGCAACGAACCTATCGGAAAATACCCGATAATTTTGAAGCTCTTGTGGTATTATATGTGAAAATTTATCGCTTGACTTTATAGTCTGGTCGCCCAGCAATACTGAGGAGCAATAGTCCAAAAGAAATAATAAAAAAAAGTAATTTAGAGAGCTCGAGTAACGGAATAACGGAAGAATGTATAATTAATGATTTAAATCTGTGTTATTGACATCTTTTGAGGGATATTAGTAAATACGTAAATAACGTATACTTTTTATATTTACATCGGTTAAATGGCACAATTGCATGACACAACATTTAATGATATCAATGGAATCCAAATACAAAGCAACTCTCTAATTCCGACGTATCACATTCAAATACTCATGCCTTATGGAGAACAAGTAGATGGACAAAGTTTAAATACGAACGTCCAGACCCGTTTGTAAGCTTAACTCTTCGAGTTCGCGGCTCGACATTCACTAATGTCGGATACGTGTTTTGTTAGCTATTAGGTAAGTGCTTATGTAGTTAATAGTGGTGTTAATTTGTACAAATAACAATGGCAGAGGAAGATTTCAGTTAGATTAGTTATAGAAATTTGGTTATGTAGAATTAGAAAATAATATTTTTTTTATAAAGATAAACAACACTTTTCAAACTGAAAGGAAATCATATAGAACTAATAGATATTAAGTCTTCAAATGTAATGCCTATATCTACACACTGAAAGTCATCCTTTTGTCCAATATACCTATCACAATATAGATAAACATTCAATGCACCAAAATCTAGTGACTGGGATCAGCCCCGTTCAAAACTTCTAGAATACAAACAGTTTATTAGCAGTACGATACTACAACTTGAACAGTCGATACACATCGAACCGCAAGCTATACCGTCAATTGAAAACAACCCACCCGTGATTCCTGCTGTATACCCTCCGGTGTACACCGGTGTACTCCGCAAATTAGTGCCTTTATCACTTGTTGAACTGCTACTTCATTTGACACATATTATCGATGCAATAAAGGTGATTTTACAATGGCAGAGTCGGGTCGATGCGATGTTTATGACGGTTTGCTGTGCAATATTGTTTCTTTCGTTAGGTAGATGCTGTATTAATTGTGTGCGGTGTGATGTTTGGTGGCCGAAATGTATGGAGTATCTAGGTATTTTAGTTTATGTTGAAAGGATTGTTGGTTTCGGATATGCTTTTGTGATTATGAACTCGAATACGTGCATGGAGTTATTGTTTGTTAATGCAGGTTGGAAGTAAAACATTGAAAAGTTACCTTGTACCGAGAATAATTTACTAGGACGTATGATTTGAAAACTAAACGTGTTAATTTTTTATGCAAACCTTGTTATGGCGATATATTTTTGGTATTAGTCTGTCCAAGTCAAAGGCGCGTTCTTCTATGCTGTGGACCGCGTCTTGTATAAGTTATTCTGCTCACAACCTAGCTAAACAAATGACAAACGATCGAAAATCGACTATAAGTATTTTCTATCATTTATTTCATCTTAATACGGAGAAAAATTGAAGGCCTTTCGTTTAGCTGCCGAATTATTGTAGACCGCAGCTATTATAGAGCAGTGATGTGAACCCACCTTTATAAGTATTCATACTCCACCATCAATTTGAAATATTAAGAAAAAATATCGACCGACTAGACTCTCTGTTTATCGCTTGCAACTGAAAACTCATCAAAAACAAAACTGTGTGTAAATCATTCATTAATTACACGTAGAGTAACATGTTTTATAGTGAAAGGCCAGATTTACGAGCAGGATCTTATCACCTAACCCACTAATTGCGTTTGTACCCTTTGAGTTATAGCTGAGCGTTGAACAATAACCGTCTGCGTCAAACTATTGTTTTGCTTCAGAGGTTTTTATAAAAATACATTCGTAATAAAACATTTTAATTTAAAAGTTGCCAGTTGATTTCCTAAGAGGCAAAGAAAGGACATGCCCAAAAACGGTCTTTATTTAATGACATTCCTTATTCATGGTTCTTCCATATCTCCATTTTGCTATCATGAATACGAAATTTAAAAAGTGTACTATAAAAAAATCTCATTGTTTCCCTTAGATTAATAACACTAAAGATTGGTCCATCATGGAATGGTAGTTCAGAAAATGAAATGTAAGATTATAGTACACGTGTGTTAGACAGAGATGCTTGACGTAATTTTTTACCCTTTTAGCGTGCGTAATTATTGTTTTTGCTGTCACACCTTAAGTGTGACAAACTTGTTTGATTTAAGGACTCCTGGATTTTTTGAGTTATAAATAACAGTGTTACTTATTGCTTTTAGGAATATACTGCCACTTGAACGTGTAACAATGGTAGCATTCTTTGATTAATTATACCTATATCTAGATAGACACTGAACGTTTCAAACGCGTCGAAAAAAAATAGTGGCGAACTGTTCCCTACTAAATGAGTTCGAGTGAATTATTTTTTGTTGTTTTTAATGGATATAATTATCTCCCCGTTTTAATAGAAACCATGTAATAACTGGTATCATTATGCGCGCACACAAGGATACGCAGAATGATGCAGCGATAGCGTATGACACAGCTGTCAC
The DNA here is from genome assembly GCA_947568825.1 of Sphinx pinastri. Classification (NCBI taxonomy): domain Eukaryota; kingdom Metazoa; phylum Arthropoda; class Insecta; order Lepidoptera; family Sphingidae; genus Sphinx; species Sphinx pinastri. Next base: position 4,444,131 of record OX387630.1, on the reverse strand, counting down.
GCATACTAGCTTAAGAAAAGTTGGCCTGTTTGTTTTAGTTTCATCGCAGCGCGTCACTCTATCTAAGTATGTAATTAATCAAAGGTAGCATGCACAGTTTTCGGGTGTAAAATCCGTAAAACGCCGAATCGTGTCTCACTTATGTGCACGCGATGAAGTCCTCTTGGTATAATAGTTAAAGAAGAAAGAAAAACATATTTATTGGTCACAGCTTATGACGACGTACAAATTACATAAAAAATATATATATATCAAATGTTACAAAAAAAAAGTAAATAAACATTGCACGTCGCATCGTGGCTGTGACAAGTAGGTGACCACTCAGCATAATGTTGTACTGCGGCGTGAGCCATGCAGCATGCAGTAGTTCTATGTTCTTTCCCAAATCCCCGCCTTGCTTGGTTGACAATTCTTGTATGTAATGTTCATAAACGGTGATCATTTACTACCAGGTGACCCACTTGTCCCAATTCCAGTATTATGCAATAAAAATTCAATTGTTGCATTAGCCTACAATCTTCGTACTACTATGATGCCACCATTAAAATATTTTTCAACTTTACAGCTTTGTGATACCATACTGTCGGTTTCAATTGATTAGCTTAAATAAATGCTTATTATATATTTTATTACGCAGAAAAAAAAAGGACTTTCTTCTTTATTATTTTTTGCGCACTGTTCCCAAAGCAAATTGATCGGCATAGAAATATTGTTCCGAATATTTTTACGGAGTTAATGACCCATGCACAGAATGAAGAAATCCAGCTTACAAGCTTAGTATTCGAAGGGAGGAAGCGAATAAAATATTTCACGACAATAAATAGGAGCCGACGAGAAAATCCGGTCACCGCTTTCTTAGTACCTACCACAGATTTATGTTAGGTTTTTGAGATATTGTGACGTGTTCCAGAATTAAATTACTTGGCTCAGTTACTAAGTTCATTCGAAGAGTTTGGTAGAAGTCTTATTTAAGATATTTCTTATGAAAATTTATTTAGAAATTAAATAAGACTAGCACACACACACACTCACACCTTTTATCCCTGAAGGGGTAGGCAGAGGCACAACTAGTGTACCCCTTTTGGCCATGCGTATTCCGTCCCATGATGTAATAGGGGGCGAGCCAATCGCCATATCGGGCACCAATTCCAGACTCCAGGCTGATACAGAATAGAAAAACCAATATCACTTTGCCCGACCCGGGGATCGAACCCGAGACCTCAGCATTGCAGTCGTACCATAATACAACTACAACATAACACAATACAAGCAACAGTGTGCATGCACTGTTGTGTTTCGGTTTGAAGGACATTGTAGCCAGTATAACTACTGGACATAATGAGACTTAACATCTTATGTCTCAGGATGACGAGCGCAGTGCAATGCCACACAGTACTTTGTCAGTCAAGGTGCTGGATGGTGTTACTACTGTTTATGGGTGGTCGTATCGCTTACCATCAGGCGAACGGCATGAACGTCTCGTCAGTCACTGCAATAAAAAAAAATACAACTACGCTACCTAGGCAGTCTCATGACTAGCATTTCTGCTATTACGAACACAGATCGATCTGGCAAAACTAACACACACACATAGATGAATAGCTAGAGATTTATGAAGCAACTATGTATATCCAAAGGCACATCGGTACCTGTAGGTGCAATACAAATTGCAATTTTATCAGAGCCCGCAATCAAATACGTGTTGGCCGACGTTATTTATACATTCGCTCGTGTTTCCTCCGCTTTAGACGTTATAATTTGTTTAATTTACAACGTTTGTTTGTTGTGTTGTAATAGTTTTACTATGTTGTACTAGATAGATACTTCATAATATGTAAAAGTCCGCTAGGTTAATATGTACTACCGCAATGTTTCTTCACAAATAGCAGTGTCACGCACTGTTTTTTGCTGTGATGAACATTGTAGTCAATATATTGCTCACTTATTGACGTGCAGTGTGTTGCTCAATTATTACTGGTAACAAATTGATATTAAATACGGTCAGCAAATCTCGTACAATCGCCGAAACTTTGACCACTTTATCATACATTGCCGTGAAAATTTAGATCATGAACAAACCCCTTTAGATACTTTAAATATTGATAACACCTCAACATAAAGTACGTTAAACTTTAATATTGTCAATGTCTCAAAGATACTAATGCCATAATTCCAGCTCGCATGTGTTAGCATCAGAATTTTCAGGTCATCTATCGATCTAGTGCCTCTTCAACCGACTTCAACCATCAGTTCACCGAGCTAAGTGTCACTTATTGACACTTCACCTCGCTTGCGAGTTTGTCCTTCAGTGTCTAAGCTTTTTTCAGGTTTTATTCGTTAGCTCCATGTTTCCGCACTAGAGCTTCAGTGGTTATAAACGGTGGTTCAAGGAAGTATTATCTTGGTGAAAGTTTTTTATAAATCAATCGATTTGAGACATAACACAACTTCAAATATGAAATGATTCCATGTTGTTTTATGTATTATAGAAATCTATTAGCATTGGTTAGGTGTTATCCTCATAGCACAACTAAAGCTATTATTCTGAGATTCTACCTGTGAAAATGCTCAAAACGTCAATTACCTATCTTAGGAAACGTGCTACGCCTGGGACATTTCAAACTAACGAATTCAAATATTAGTCAAACCTCTGATGCCCGGTCGGCTAAAATAATAGTTATATTTTACATAACGAAGACCCAACTCCGTCTACCACAGCCACTCCAACAATATTATCTTATATTTACCGGAAACAATATCTAAATTCTCTTAAAACATTACCTATCAAAACATCAAATATTGCGTTACAATGTAAAATTAATTTGGTAAAAAAGCCCAAAACACTTCCGAGCTGAAAGAAACCGGGACGACATTATTCGAGAGTGTAACACGACACGTCCATTTGAGCGGGGACTTGTAATAGATGGTGGTTAAAACATCGTTGACGAGATAATGGTCCTAACTTCACTAGAATGTTTTGTGCAAAAGTTGATAATGACAACAATTTTATTATGATAAATAACTTCGTGCTTGCGATGCTTAGACCATCTTGTTAGGAGACAATTTTATTGCTATAAAATCGTTAGAAATGTTCACGGAGATATACATAGTAAGAAAAGAGGATAAATAGTCTGAAATATTTTGTGATGATGTTATACTAGGATAATAATCAAAACCTAATATTTTAGAATGACGAGGCATTGGACCTACTCCCGGAACATATTTTGGGGAGATGTACAATGTAGGAAAGGAAATTCTGAGACTTATGGACTAACGTCTCAGCTTGATTGAATGTGATGCCATGCAGTACCGAGTATTTCAAAGTTTTTGGTGATGTTGCTACTTGTTTACTAAAAGTCTTTGCTATTAGACGAGTGCTCATAAGACATCCAAGGCTCAATTTAATACAAGATCATGTATTCAGCATAATTTCAATAAAGGATGAGAACATTAAACATTAATATGTGGAGATGACAATTTCAATCTCTTACGTTCTAAAAAAACCGCGATAAAATCCGTTATAGTAGTTAAATTTCAATATTACGTTGAATTGCTATGGACAAGAGCTGGATTAGAATTCATCACCATCATCAGCTACACGAACCTCCCCTAAAGATTAGAATAACGTTATTTGAATTTGTTGCCTTTGTCTGTATTGCTTGGTGCTAGAATTGAACTCTTTTGAATAACGATCATATTGGAAAGTCCATCATGAGTCATATTCCAATTCAAGTACACGTTTGCAACCTATTTGATCGTTACCATTTTTGCATTCATTATCAGACTTCTAATTGAGTATGATCAATTAGATGTCTTTGGAAATCGCAACGATTTTCAAAAATTTACTTTCATTTAACATTTTGAACATTATATTTATTTTGGCAAGACCGACAAGAGTTAAACGTAATCTGTCAAGCCATACAAACTTAATGCTCAGGTAAAGTCTTACAGGAAAAAAATTGGATTATGCCTACATTACAAACGCTGTTTATATTACCTTTAATTTTGTATCGAGTTTTTACCGGTTAAAATCCCACGACCCTTCGATCAGGCGACTGTATTCCAGCAGTTAATAATTTATTAAGTGAAAATAAATATCAGAAACAACCATAAACAGACTTACCAACCAATAGCCCTGGACATACAATATCTCACATTCTTAGTTAGCATGTTTGCGTCGCCCCCGGGAATGGTACCAGCTGGACATGCCTGTAAACAATCAATATGCTAATTTAGTTAACACAAGCCCTCAGGTGGCCGATGCATAGTACATACCAATTTGAATGGTACCGACATTACGCTCATATTAGATGTAATAAAACTTGATTCGACGATTTGCCAAATTTGCATGCAATTGGATACGATTTTCTCTTTAATTTTTATGTGACTATTTGAATGTAATGTGGATTTTACTGTGAATGGATTTCGCGGGTCTTTTTACGTTGGTCATGGTACATTACATTACATTACATTGTTTATCAATTATCATTCGCTTTAACGGTGAAGGAAAACATCGTGAGGAAACCTGCATACCTGAGAAGTTCTCTGAATTTCGAAGGTATGTGAAGCCCGCCAACCCGCATTAGGCCAGCGTGGTGGACTAAGGCCTAAAACCCTCTCAGTAGTAGAGGAGGCCCGTGCTCAGCAGTGGGCAGTATACAATACAGGGCTGATTGCATTGCATTGCATGGTACATTAAATTCAACTGCTATGTATTCTGATGTAATACGCCGTGTTTATATAATATCTATGTGTATATAAATTCAAAGCATCTTTAAAGAAAATATCAAAAGCACATTTAAACGAAAATTATTATGCAGGTCAAACCTATATAGGTTCCTACTCCTTTTTTAATTCTTTTCATGGGTGCCATGTAGAGCGAGTTCATTTTTTTTTATTGTATTGAATGACGAGACGAGCATGCCGTTCGCCTGATGGTAAGCGATACGACCACCCATAAACAGTAGCAACACCATCCAGCACCTTGAGTTACAAAGTACTGTGTGGCATTCCACTGCGCTCGTCATACTGAGACATAAGATGTTAAGTCTTATTATGTCCAGTAGTTACACTGGCTACAACTGGTTCATCTATACTAATATATAAAGCTGAAGAGTTTGTTTGTTTGTTTGAACGCGCTAATCTCAGGAACTACTGGACCGATTTTGAAAATTCTTTCACTAATAGGAAGCCATATTACTCCTGAGTGCTATAGGCTACTTTTTATCCCGGAAAAACTTTTCCACGCGGGTGGAGCCGCGCGCAAATGCTAGTTTTCAATAAGACGAAATACCCTTCCCGAAGGACTTCAGAAAAATCCTCATGTATATGTGTATTTGCTTTCCCCTATTTGAAAGCCGGAGTAAACTTTACAATACGCAGATATCATAAAACACAATATGGGGCGGCGTACGGACGATATTGTTCTTTTACATGTATTTTACACATGTGTCGTCCATTATAAATCCATGTAATTGTAAGTTATGTAAATCGCGGTACACAGTTCGCCGTTTTGCGAACGTTGCTTTTGGTTTTTTTTTATTCAGTAATATTTTTAAAAGATTGTGTGCTCGGACTGCGTATGTCGTTTTTTATGTTGGTAGCTCAGTGAGATTTGTGAATTATTTGATTTTTAGGAACTAGATCAGTATTCGATATTTTACGTAAAGTTATAATATATATATGACGCATATCATATTATGAACAATATAGTTACCTAATGTATTACTCAGAGGGCACAATATCTAATACATAATGTTCCAACACTTTACACGCATTGGGACACAATCAGTACAGTATGAATATGTGATTAGACAATATTGTAGATTGATTTCGACATGATAATTTTGTACGGCAATATTAGTATTGGTATACATCTCGAATTAAGATCTTCTCGACATACAAAACTATGCTAAATGAATACCCCATATTTTATGAAAATTATAAAAAAGTTTTAATATTTTTCGTTTTTGTCATGTCACGTTTGGTTGAGCGATACATAAACCTTCTGATGCTTTTAAAACTAAGATATATGAAGGAACATTACGCATACTCACGACTTGTATCCCCGGAGGGGTAGGCAGAGGCGCAACTAGTGCACCCACTTTTCGCCGTGCGTATTCCGTCCCATGATGTGATAGGGGGCGAGCCTATCGCCGTATCGGGCACAAATTCCACACTCCGAGCTGATACTGATTAGAAAAATCCAACATCACTTTGCCCGACCCGGGGATCGACCCCGAGATCTCAGCACTGCAGTCGTACCGTAATACAACTCGCCACTGAGGCAGTCAAGTATTAAGTAACATTACAAAAGAATATATACCATTTTTATGGTAACAAGTAAGGTCTATAATATATTATTGATGTATAGTACAATCGTACTATCGTCATAATCATGTATGTTGTATGCGCTATACCGTTTCCTAACATAAATTCAAATGCGTGAAAATTAATTTCACGGAGTTGCATGAAATACATCATTCAGTAACATTATCGCCAGTTTCCATATCACTGAGCGTGATGCCCATTCCCACAAGAGCTCTGACTAAGCTCCAATCAATCGACCAACCTATAGATCTCTATGTGCTTGAGAGGTCTTCTCACACTGGCACCCTTCCCAATCAATTTACGGTGGCCTGCGTCTCCCTCCTCTTGTCGTGTTTGGGTATACTTTGAGGGTTAATGAAGTATAATTTGAGAGGTCTAAGTATACTGGTCATTTTTGGCATAGCTGTGTGTGACGTAGGAAATGAAGTGGAATTGATGAGAGGCCCGTCTGTGCCAGTGGTCAGTGAACGTTTTGTCGGTTCGTCAGATAAATTAAACGTAGTCGGTACGTAATGGGTTTGACGTGTGTTGACGTCGATTTTTCTCAGGTGCAGGAAAATATTCGCGTTACCTTTTGTCTCTTCGGTGTTATTTTTGCTGTTTGTTTTTTGATGTCTATTGTAATAAGAATCTCGATTTTGTTGAAACTATTCGTATTATTCTATGTATTATTTTTTTCGCAATGTTTTTTTTACTATTTATAAATATTATCCGACATTATCTGTTGTTACCCGGAAATATGCATCAAACTTAAGCTATATTGTTACTACGTTATCAAATTATATAGTGTATACTAATTTGCGACCCGTTTATATTCTATAATTCTAGACACAATGTGGTTCACAAACAATTCCAATTATAATAAAGAAGCTCGCAAAATTCTTCAATATTCAAATCCTATGCAAACGGAGCGCGCGAATGAGCGAGTCACATTAAAATTCCATGTAACGGGAGATAAATCTTCACGGCATTACCCGCCGGGGGCGAGCAGGACAGGTGTTGTTATTTTTATCCCGGAAATTGGGCGACCACTTTAATTTTGGATCCATTACTTTGATACATGCATCCTCCCGGGTGAACCGGGTTACACAGCATGTAGCCACGACGAATTTTCATGTTTTTGTTTTCAAGTTATGTTTTGTATAGTTCTTTTAAAAGGTAGTGTCTCAAAACAACTTCCAACAGTTGACGCTGTTTAAATCATCTACAATATATGTATTAGGCCATTGATGATGATGATTTTAAAAGGTGTAAAAGTTTGATTGGCTCTGTCCCTAATACAACGATTTTAATACAGCTGGCGGAATGTAAAATGAAATGAAATGAAATAATTTATTCGAACCCATAAAATGTTATACATTATTTAGATTCCGTCAATATTAACTCTACCACCAGTTCGGAAAGCAGTTCTCACTAGAGAAGAACGGGCAAGAAACTCTAGTGTTTCTCTTTTCAAAATCAGTTCAAGGTATAAAATACAATGCATTATGTAGAGAGAAAAAAAACAATTCAGTATTTGTTTACTTTTGTTTAGAGCAGTTCATTTATATACTCGCAAAATAGGTAATAAACTTTAAATTCCAACACGAGTGCATAACTATCTCAGGAATCATGTAATACTTTGATCTGAAATTTTTCAAGATGTCGTTATTAATCTAAGTTCAAGATATACCCCTAATACTTAGATATAGTAAGTGAAAAGGGCAGATCAGTCCACACAAGCAGCACCCGTTCACGAGTATGACGCATGCGTCATACTCGTGAACGGGGAACTGGCACATGTGCCAGCCATCGGCCTCCTCAACCATATTACAGGGAAGTGGCCGACCCGGCACACAATGTGGGTGTGTTACATCTCTGTCTACACCTGAAAAGGAACAAGATTGGGATAGAGTACAGTCAATCGTTTCTATTGCATTGTTATGAGTTATAACCAACTAACGCAGTATGCAAATTTGTATGTACAAACCAATTTTTTATCTCATCATCATCATCATCAGCCACATGACGTCCACTGCGGAACATAGGCCTCCCCCAAAGATTTCCAGACGGACCTGTCTAAAGCGGCCCGCATCCATGTTCCTGCGACCTTTATCAAGTCGTCCGTCCACCTTGCAGGTGGACGGCCGACGCTGCGCTTGCCAGTACGTGGTCTCCACTCAAGAAATTTTTGCCCCATCAGCCGTCAGTTCTTCGAATTATGTGCCCTGCCCACTGCCACTTCAGCTTGCTAATCCGCTGGGCTAAGTCAGTGTGACTTTCGTTCTTCTACGGATCTCCTCATTTCTGAATCGATCGCGTAGAGAAACACCTAGCATAGCCCTCTCCATAGCTCGCTGAGTGACCGTGAGCCGTCTTAAGCGGCCCATAGTCAGAGGCCACGTCTCAGTGCCATATGTCATCACTGGTAACACACATTGATTGAAGACTTTTGTCTTCAGGCACTGAGGCATTTTTCATTTACATAAATGTAATGTTTTAAATTGATAATGAAACATTTATTAAAATTTTCATTATGTTTTTGAAAATGTGTGACAAAATTGCATGAGTCCGTCCAAGCAAAGGAAAAATTGCGTTCGCAACATCCGCTTTAACAAAACGACGCGTAACTCTACTTAACCCTTAGTTCTTTTGTGAGCCTAAATTACGTCATTCGGCTGCACCGTTTAGCTCCTTTTTGAAGGCTGGTTCTGAGCACGGAAGCGTTTGTTTATGGGATTTATTTCCGGTTTTCCGGACCGGGTTTATTTATTTTGTGGATACAAATTAACTGTCCGAGGAAATTGTGTCATAATGTGGTTGTTTTAGATATGCTTAAAAATATACAAAGAATTTAAATGGAGACTTTTTTGTTTAAGAAAATGAAAGGTTGAAAGCAATTGCAAAGAGTTTAAAGTCTTTTGAAATTCCTGCCTATAAATGCAGCAGCAAATCTACTTCTTTACTTCGATTTTTTTCAGATGTTAAATACGAAGAGGCGATGTAATGTAAATTTAATAATTTGGACTGCATAGTACTTGTGATCAGGTAGGCTCACTGTCCAGGGTGGGAAAAGAACAGAGTTCTCCGAGCACCAAACCCTTTCAAAGGTCATAAAATTTAATGGGGTTTATGGTTTAACCGAAAGTATTTTAACGAGTTGATATTTTTTAAGAGGAGTTTTCTGTAAACCCGCCAAATGTCGGGTAATTTGGGCTATAAAAACTTTTTTATGCATTCTCTCCCATAAATAATTACTTGGATCATTGGGTGCACGCTGACATTTTTTTATTCATTGTCTCGAGTTAGAGGAATTGGAATAAGTAGGAGATAACAAAATCTATAAAAAAATATACTAGATACAAAATCTTACATCTTACTAATATGATAAATGCGAAAGTTGTGTTTGTTTGTATGATAAACGCAGAAACAACTAAACGGGTTTGGATGAATTTTAGCACACGGGTAGATCATGTCCTGGATTAACACATAATCTACTTTTTATCATTTACATGGGGAATGGATATTTGAATCTGATCGTTAAGTAGATGGCGCTGGCGGAGTACTGTGTTATAGGGACTTATGTAGCGTAAAAGGCTTTTAATGCGGACGAAGCCGCGAGCAACGCCTCGTGAGGAATATAGAGTATAAATCCAAACGTACTTTATGACAATAAAAATACATAGAGGAGAATAATAGAACAAAATTTTAAAATACATATTTAAATTATCACGTAATCTACAAGCATATTTGATACCATAATTTGGATAAATTTTATCTATGCTATATTTAGTGATGTATGGTGCAATGTTTGAACTATGACGTAATTCGTACGGCATTAGAGTAATAAAGTATTGAATGGCTAATTTCGTCTCAGCTGCTATAAGCAGAGTGGCGCAGTGGAAGCGTGCTGGGCCCATAACCCAGAGGTCCGTGGATCGAAACCACGCTCTGCTATCTAATATTTTTTTTTATATTTGCACAAAATTAATTGCCCTTTATAGCTTAATTTTGTAATAATTTATTTAATTTCATTAAAATAATTTGAAGACTATAAATTTGCAGCTTCAACTAGATATAAAAAAAGTTCTTTCAGATGGGCAAAGACGCGGGAAATACCTAGTATTGAGTATATATTGCGTTTGTAAATGGTTAGGGCTAAGAATTTATGTTCGTAACAAAGGCCAGCAGTAAAACACAGAGAGCTAATTAAGATTACCGCCAAGCTGCTTGAAATATGTTGCAAAACTTACAACATAAGGAAAAACCGAGACATAATGAGACTTAACGACTTATGTCTCAGGATGACGAGCGCAGTGGAAGGCCACACAGTACTTTGTAACTGTAAGGTGCTGAATGGTGTCACTACTGTTTATGGGTGGTCGTATCGCTTACCATCAGGCGAACGGCATGCTCGTGTCGTCATTCATTGCAATAAAAAAAAATAAAAAAAAAACTTACTAAGTCCAATTTTTCGTACATTCAATGACAAGTCACACAACGAAAGAAAATATATTTATTTATACATTTTTGTGAACCAACGGCCTCTACGAACATGAATATCAAATTATCGATGCTCCAAAACGGACATATAATTCGTAGGATTTTACACTTTCAAAATCTATCAAAAAACCTTGTGTTTTAGAGACAAACTTTGTAACCTAAGAATTTACAGTCAGTTAATTAATAGCAGCTTGGTAACAACTTTTATCTTATCCTCGGAAACTACATAACTTTTTAAAGGAAACTATATCCCAAAAGCCACGAATAAACCATAATATTATGAAACAAATAAACACTTATAAAGTGTGAAAGGTTCATAAGTTAACCCGGCAAAGGTCCACTGCAATATTTTATAGCTTCCACAGCAAATGAAGTAAACAGCTTAATAGCTCTGCGCAGCTAATTGGGATGCTGTATAACCCTTTAGTGCTAGCAACTTTAAAATATTGCCTCACGAGGGTCTCAAGACACTAGAGTCTCGCACAAAATTGTTAAAGCCAGGCTAAAAGCAGACAATAAAGTGAGTTATGAATTTTAAATGGCCATTCTGTTAAGTTGGTTTAATAAAATGGAATAAAAAATTTGAAAAATGTTTTTTACCCGTCCTCTGTGACATTGGAATGCCGCAATGTAAGGAAATTACAGCCGTTGGTAACATTTAATGTCACTTTTTACGAATGTTTAATGTGGAAATTTATAATTATAGGCCAAGTTATTTTTATGGTGGTTTATAGTTTCAACTAGACGTACATTTATCTACAGTATCATTTTGGTAAGTAGAGTTGAAATGTAAGAAACTGTTTAAAAAGGACAAAAATCTGCCCTAAAAACTGACGAACAATGTCCAAAGTGAATTTTAAATGAACATCCCCTACACTAAACTGGCTAAATCCGTGCAGTGTTTTAGCTATTGTGAAATATAGCCAGTTTTGGTTTACAGTTTAGCGCTGTTTGCTTGATTTTCGTCTATGCAAAATTAACGTTCACTCACTTAGCTTGCAGCGCAGATGTTCTTGCTTCGTAAGTTTGCATTGATTATATTACACTGGGAGTTAGGGTATGAACGGATTTTGGTTTCTCATATCAGGAACAATGTTGATGCTTTCAAGTTTGTAAATTTGATTGTGCTCGTCGTATTATCTAATATCTTCATGTGATGGGGATTTGTAATTTCATGAAAAATAATTATAGACTGAAGTGGTATACCAATTAAGAAATTCTATCGTCGAAAACTGTATGTGAAAAATTTGTAATCTATAAAATATTAATCGTAGATTTATATAGTAGTCATATTGTATGATATTGGAGGCAATGTTTCATTTCACTAAGTAATCTTTCACAAAAACCATTTCAGGTGTTGAAGTGTTCCCCGCGGACACGGTTTCTAACTGACTCTCGTCAACAACATTGAAAACAAATCTAGCCCAATCATATTAAAGAAAAAAAAACAGAAATAGCTGATGTTTTTTTTATGTAGTCACGTTATAAGTTTCTTCCATAAACACTAGCTAATTATATAAAAAATAAATAAATTACCGATATATCCTCTGTTGTTACGTGATTGTTCTTTTTTCAAATAGCAAAAAGTTTCAAGGAATTCTTCGTCGTAAGTTATATTTCGTTAAATAATCTCGTTAACAAACAATTCGAAATTAGAAAAAGAATCGCGGTCTTCGCAATACGACAATGCGTGAAGGGTGAAATTGGGGTTAACCAAAGCGTGCCGTTGCTAGGCAACCGTGACACGGGCTTTCATCATTAGGTACAGGGGGACTGTTTAAAAGCCTCATTGATAACTGGTATTTTATCTAAATTAGCAAAATCTATGGCTGAAAAATTGAGAGCAAATTTTATTTCACACACGTATTCCATTGTACGTGTATTACATTGAAAAGTAATTGAAATGGTTATAACGTAACCAGGTGCGATAGAATCTCCTGAGGATTAATCAGGTTAGGCTTTGCTTTAAATACTATATATACCTTGAAGGTCTGTGTTTTTACTTTTCTTGCCTCGGTACTAGGTTGTTTTTAGAAATTCCCTTCAGCGATTAGATCACCCATTGTACTATGTTTGATTTTTTTTGTCAGTTTCATCTATCGCGTCAAAATATTGCCTTATCCAGGATGGAAACACTGTACAGTCAGCAGCATAAATATCTGTACAAAATCAAAATTTCTTATCGCCTATATATGCGGTACGTTATACTGAAACATTTTTTCTTCGTTTGAAGTAAAGTAAATACCTTTTATTTTATTTTTGTGAAGAAAAGAAAAGATTGGATAAGAACACAAAAGTATGTAGGCAATTTGAAATGTTGAATTTGTTCAGCTACTTATGCTGCTGACTGTACATCAGAACCAATTCAGTGTAGCAGCTTTCCTTTAACGCACGGCTAAGTTGGTTACCAATGCCTCAACATTCATCCAAACCTCGTGGTAACAATTGCCATCCGTTTTCTATGATCATCACTTTCTATCAGTTTTTCCGTTCATTCGTCTGCTTTAAAAAATATTTAATTCAGTCGTAAACATTTATAAGGCTTGCAGCTCGCACGTGTTGCGATGCTTCTCCACATTTTTTCACACTAATTACTCCGGCTTGCAACCGTGTGCAACTGGTTTGGTTGTCGGCCAACCACTATTTTCATAAAAACCCTCTACCAACCGACCAATTTAAACTCTAAGTTCTTTGAAATAAGGTTGAATATTTTTAGTTCGCGGCGATTTTCGAATTTGTCCACTCTATACCGAATAGTCCATACAGGGAGACGGGATATAACGGTATTAATTAAATTAATGGTTTCAGCCTGCAGATAGTCGTTTTTCGAGCTAGCATTATTTTTATTTTTCGTTCGATTCCTGTTTGTACACTTGTTAAATTAATATTGAGATTATGTGATGAATTATACTTAGGAATATAAAGATTTCTTTTGTGTTTCTTTTTATTATAATTTTTACCACTTTTAATTGGAATCAATGCAATTAGGTATCTGTCTTATAATTGAATACTTTCACACAGTTGTAAATTCAATCCTGCTTCAAGTGATTGCCACCTACAGGAATACTCCATTCTTTTGTACGGGATTCCTAGTTTCTTTCTCAGGAAATGGCGTTAATAAGTATCAACAAGACACAGACCGATAGCATGAGAAAAACTAATAACACAGTATGATTCTAATAGGGACCACCGTATTTCTATGTTCCTTACTCGTAAATTAATATTATCACTTCTAGATTGAGTATTATAATTACTCAAACCCTGCAAATAACTATTTCGTCGAATTCCTTATTAATTCCGGAGTATAGTACTTTAATATAATAAGGTTCATGACTGCCGTGCATTTCATATGGGTATAAACCGACTATGCGCAAAGTGAGCAATAAAATTAAACGACATTGTGTGAAATTGTATTAATTTTGAAGGCGGCTGTGGGCTTCTGAATTTCGCCGACCTAGTTTCGAACCTTAGTTTAAACGGTATTTCGTTTAAAAATTGTTAAAAAGTTAAAATGGTTTTTTATTCAGGGTTTTCAAATAATAATTGTAACGATTGAAAAGAGAAATGGTATCTCAGTGCGTTACAGGGGAAATACAGGCACAAAAACATTTTAATTACATACACACACACTCACGCCTTTTATTCCCGAAGGGGTAGGCAGAAGTGCAACTAGTGCACCCACTTTTCGCCGTTATTCCGTCCCATGATGTGATAGGGGGCGAGCCTATCGCCATATCAGGCACAAATTCCAGACTCCGGGCTGATACTGAATGGAATAACTCAATATCACATTTTAATTAATCAGTAAAAATATTTTATTGACGAATATTTTCTACCACTCATCACAATGTAATACTTCTGTAGTCTTCTAATGTAACGGGCGCGGTGCAGTACCTTGTCGGACTGGTGGTAGGTCTCTTGTATGGGAGGGGCCGTCTGGGTAGGTACCACCGCAGTGTCTATTTCTACCGCCACAGCAGTGTGCATGCACCGTGGATCCGGTTTGAAGGAAATTGTAGCCAGCGTAATTACTGGGCATTATGAGACTTACCATCTAATGTCTCAGAGTGACGAGCGCAGTGGAGTGCCACGCAGTACTTGTAATTAAAAGTTCTGTATGGTGTGTATGGGCGGTCGTATCGCTTACCATCAGGCGACCGGAATGCTCGTCTCATCATTTAGAAGCAATAAATAAAAATCTTGTAATTCAAAGTTCTGGGTGGTGTTCCTATTATTTTTGGGTAGCCGGTAGCACGTACAGTCAAGCTATATCATCAGGTTCATTGGTGCCATCATCCAGTTAAAAAAATACAAGTAAACATGAAAATAGGAATAGCCTGTAAATCATACTCTCATAAACACATTATCTCTGATGAAATAGTTTTCAAAAATATTGACAGTAGTGATAAAGCTGCCACTTGTACCATATTTGTGTTACGAGATTATATTTAAAAAGTATTGGTTATGTAACTGATAAGTGATATATTTATGAATGGTGTTATAATGTAGACGGGATTAGCTCAAGGTCCGCGTCGCGAGCGGCGTGCGTGGGCGCATAGTGAGAGTTCATTCATAGTTGTGACTAGGTAATGAAATACAGTATGGTGCGGCGTTTGGTTTAAAGTACTGATGATAATTTTCAATATATTGTTCACGTTAGGATTACTATTTGGCTTTATAATGTCCTACTGTAGAGAAATATTTCAACTGCTAGCCCTACAAATTTACGTATATTTCCTGGCGTACTTTTTCTAGAATTTTGAGTTGCTTTATAATATGGCATTTAATGTATATTGATTAATAAGTTCGTTAAAGAATGAAAATCGTAACAAAATCTCAATATTCAGAATGATGGATCTATAAAATGCGAAAGTTAATTCGATCGACACTCTGATATGTACTATTTAAAATTTTGATATTTTAATTCTTCACCAGAATACATCCACCGATCGGCCAGCCTAGTTTGGTCTAAGACGAAGCAGCGACCCTTACGCTAGAAAAAAAATAAACAAATCATCCATACATTTTCCTATTTCCATTAACATTTTCCTAGTTTGCTGTACAATACAACGATAAAAGGAAAAATAAATACAAAACGAACAATCCAGTCAGTCTCCACTCATCGATCTTCGCGATACAGGCCTTGATCTTAGTGCAAAGTTCGCCGGCAACGATTTAATAATATTACAACAATGTTTATTTTATTTTAGACATATCACCTATGTAAGTGCATTGTACTTTTCTGGAAATAAATAAATAAATAAAATAAATACTCACATTCCATGCGTTAGTTTACGTTCTTTTTATGATCGTGAGTATGAAAGGAAAGTGCTAGTGGCATTAGCGTACTGTTCAACTTTAGTACGTAATGTTCATACTACTTTTACGCCGTCGTATTGCCGAAGCAAACTATACTTTATGTGAAAGTGTTTGGTAATAATATTGTTTGTAAAGTAATGTAAGGTCACCTAGTACAGGTTATTGGATAATCGTGTAGTGGGCGCTAGAGTATTGCATTACACCAATGAATCAGTGGAAATATTCCTGATTGTGAATGGCTTAACTACTGTTTGTTTTGATTCTAGTCTTAAATGTATTTAACCAGAAGTTTACGATTTTATGAAAATATAGCTCAAAAAGATAAGCTGATATTTCAAGTTTGACATGAGGGTGTACTTAGTAAACTAATTCATGAAAAAACTAACCTCCGGAAGGTTTGCAGTCACAATACACTTATCAGTTGTATTGATTTTATTAGTGGTGCTGTCACTGTTTATAGCGGCCACAATCTATGGAGTGATTTCATCATCACATCATTCAACATATTTATTCTTCCACCAGTTGCGTAACAAAAACGTGAATTAATCGATTATTGCCCCTAGATTCGATCGATTATTGCGATAACACGTTCTGAAGCGGTGGTAGATTTTTTTCGATTTAAGTGATTTGAAAAGACTATTTTTTTATGGCTTTGAATGACGAGGCGAGCATGCCGTTCGCCTGATGGTAAGCGATACGACCACACATAAACAGTAGCAACACCATCCAGCACCTTGAGTTACAAAGTACTCTGTGGCATTCCACTGCGCTCATCGTCCTGAGACATAAGATGTTAAGTCTCACTATATCCTGTCGTTGCACTGGCTACAATGTCTTTCAAACCGAAACACACCAGTGCATGCACACTGCTGCTTGGCGTTAGAAATAGACATTGCGGTGGTACCCACCCAGACGGACTCTTACATATGAGAGAGCTACCACCAGTAAATAAATAATAAAAGAAAATTTAATTTGAATATGTTGCCACCAGACCAAGAAGGCGACGTTTTTAAAATGTACAAAAAACTTGATAACAACCTTAAACCACTGCATCTCAACTACTGATTGATAGCTCTTAATACCCTTCATAATGAATTCGACACCGGCCATCATTACCGATCGCTGTACGTTAGAATCAAACCCTTTGTTACTTCATGATTAATGCATAGACAATTTGTCAATGCATCTGAGTGGCGTGGCAGATGTGGCTTGTTCCTTCACTTCATAGACACATGGTATTAAGTTTTATACCTACTGCAACAGTAGGGCCAAACTGAAGTTTAATGGTATTAATTATACCATTAATTGAGGTGGAGCGTAGGCCCGTGTAGCCCCGACTTATCGTGATCATTTTACAACGGCATTTATTATGACTGCCTCGGTAGCGTAGTTGTATTAAGGTACGAATGTTTGAGATCTCGGATTCGATCCTCGGGTCGGGTAAAGTGCTATTAGATTTTCTATTCAGTATCAGACCGGAGTCTGGAATTCTTACCCGATATGGCGATAAGCTCGCCCCCTATGACATCATGGGACGGAATACGCACGGCGAAAAGTAGGTGCATTAGTTGCACCTCTGCCTACCCCTTCGGGAAAACAGGGTGATGTGTGATTGCCTTTTGTTTTATTATCGCATTGATTAAAGCTATGCGTAGGTGTCCCTAACTTATCGGTATAATTTCAAAACGTTATTTATTGTGACGTAGATATTAAATCTCGAAATGCTACTCTAAACCCTTTTAAACTCGATATTTTTTACGTCTTATGTATTGCGGTAAACGGAATTACATATTAACCTCATACTGGCCCCACAATAAGGAAATACGTTAAAACAAACACAAAGCAAGTGGAAGCGTACATGTAATATAAAGGTTATAGCCAGCTTACTAACTGAGACTGCCTCGTTGGCGTAGTTGTATTACCGTACGACTGCAATGCTGAGGTCCCGCGTTCAATCCCCGGGTTGGGCAAAGTGATATTAGGTTTTTCTACTCAGTATCAGCCCGGAGTCTGGATTTTGTGCCCGGTATGACGATAGGCTCGCCCCCTATCACATCATGGGACGGAATGCGCACGGCGAAAAGTAAGTGCACTAGTAGCGCCTCGGCTTACCCCTTCGGGGAAAAAAAGGCGTGAGTATGCGTATGCGTTATTACTGAGCATTATGAGACACATAACACATAAAATCATCTCGGAGCTACGAGTTCAGTGCAATATTTAGTAATAAAAAAAAATGTATTTATTTTTGAACCTACGACCTCGGGAAATGATTTTCCATTCTTTACCTTTCTCTAAGGTACCTTTTTCGAATTGCCTTCGCAACACACGCTGAACCTTAGACGAAACTCAATTCAAAATCACAATCGTTTCCTATTGATCGCATTACTAGTAGTCTTAAAAGCAATAGGGTAGTTTCCTGTGTTTGATTGTGTAAATTATTTTATATATAACAGAAAATAATACGAAAAAGAAATTCTTCTGGGAAATCAGCATCAAAATGGTTGTGAGCAAAAGTTGGAACGTGTAGGGGATATCGCGCTACCTCTTTCGCACGCACGTAGCGTTATGGCCGACGACTCTCTGTGACGTCACAGTTTAATATTACTGTTATTTGACAAATACCCCTTCCACCAACTTTCAAAGCTTTATAACTTACTAATTATAGCCCCAATTTTGAAAATTATTTTTATGTTACATTTAGGGTGGCATATATTTTTGATAAATGTATTAAAAACAAGTAGCCTATTGTATGCATTAATTGATATCGAAACTCTATACTCTACTAGATGGCAGTGGTGCAAACCTTGTAATTAGTGCTTTATATTAAAAATTCTGGTGGCGTTGCTAATGTTAATAGCAGCTTCCTATCAGGCTAGTGCCTTACTAGTTTCGTATACGCATTTATATGCGTATAAAAAATATATACAGTTGAACATAGAACCTCAGCTTTTGTTAAGTCTGTTAAAACCAAACATTACTCTATGGTTTTTCAGAATATGAAAAAATACGTACCTAGAGTCTAACAAATTACAGATGTTATAATCAATTTTATTACATCATACAAATGGAGAAAAGTTAATTATTACACCCGAAACCTTCACAAACAGATATAAAGCTGAAACTCCCAAACCGAAATTAACTGGCACGCTCATTTAATTCCATCGTAGTTGGAGACTCTGATTGTACAGTTGGCCATTATTAAACGCGAATAATTTTAATTTAACAAGTGTTTTGTGTTTTACTAAACTCTGGGAGTTTTTTGTAAAATGGTAGAAGTGGTCATGGTGGCATTAATTTATAACTAATACTTAGACTAAACACAGCCGATCTTGCAATAATACAATCTTAATAGGTAAAGCATATATCAAATTATTACGATGTAAATCCATTGTGCAAACTCTAAAACATAATGCGACAGGTACATTACTCGGAAAATGTGAAAGAGCTTTAGAGTTATACGATTGCGAGATACGATAAAGTTTCCACCTTTCACATGCAAATGAGTAGAGTAGAGTAAGAACAATGGAAGTGCATGTCCCAGTGAAAAATGTGTCAACTTTTCCCCATAAAAGCCCATATGTTTTAAACGAAACATGACTTGGCGTCCGTAGGCGGGTATCGTAGCTAGATGGTAGCGCGTAGTACATGGCGTAGGGCCTGTAGCCGGCGGGTGCTATAGTAACGGACATCAGTCGCCGCCGCGGTCGCGAGCCGCGTAGACGCGTCGCTACGACGACCCGCGCGCACAATCGGGGTACATTCTACCCCGCAAGTATTTCCCTTTATATTTTCGTGCATCTCAAAAGCCATTTTAATTAATGCCGCGGGTTTTTTGAAACCGATGTCGCGTTCGACCCGCCGTGCCCTTTGCGTCTAAGTGTTTATGTTAAAGCGTTTTTTAATTTGCAAAAAAATCGTGTGTATCGTGTGTTGTGCGTTGTAATTATGTTAGTGTTCCTGCGAGGTCCGTAGGTCGGCCTTTGTTCGCTCGTAGGCATTTCGTAGGCTTTAGCGTGGCATAGATATTCATCGTTTCATTTTGCATGTGTGGATGTGATATGTTGTAAAAAAACTTTTATTTCAGTTGTAAAATTCAATCGTGGCGTATCCCAGTGTTACAATAAACGTTGTTTTTATTGCGCGGATATATCGACGGGGAATGTTATCTAGAAAAGGAATATTTTTATTTGTACCCGGAGAGTTTGTTTGAAGATAAATGAGTGTGTTGGCGAAAGGGATGTGAAAGAATGGGGAAAATTGTGTTTGAGCGTACGTATTAACCCTTTGAAGTGTGCGTAATGATATGTGTTTCCATATTTATTTTGAGAAGTGTAGTTATGTTTCGGTATAATTTATTCAAGTTTTTCCTGGTAAGTGTTATCGTATTCAGCGCTTGGAGATGGAAGAAATATAATTCTATGTATTCTAGGAAGACGTTGTAGCCAGTACATATTTCTTCAAAACAGTATGCAAATGTCGGGAACATGGAAAAGTATTATTTTAGTGCTAAGTGTCTTTTAATTATACATTATTTTAAACTCATATTCTTTATTTAAATGCATGTATCGACATACACAATTTTCTCTGATAGCTTCAAAGTCATTATGGTATTTACCTTTGACTTTATTACATCCAATTGCTTTTACTTTTTTTTTATCGATGGCTCGACAAAGTGGCTCCACTGCACCTGATGGTAAGTGAAGTGAAGCCCAAAATAATGTCATGTAATTACTTACACATTTTACAGATTTATTGTTTTTAAACAAAGTTGGTTAAACAATAACATGTTTATAAACAGTTAATATTTTATGTTTTAACTCACACACACACACTCACGCCTTTTTATCCCCGAAGGGGAAGGCAGAGGCGTAGCTAATGCACCCACTTTTCACCGTGCGCATTCCGTCCCATGATGTGATATATGGAGAGTCTATCGCCATATTGGGCATAAATTCCAGACTCCGGGCTGATACTGAATAGAAAATCCAACATCACTTTGTCCGACCCGGGGATCGAACCCGAGACCTCAGCATTGTAGTCGTACCGCAATACAACTACGCCACCGAGGCGGTAATTTTTTAATTATTTCCTAATTTAATCCAATTTCTATTAAATCTTATTTAGGAATCATAATTTCTGCCTCTATATTAATTTATTGAATTTTTATAACAAGTATACTTTGGCGTCTTGGTACTTCGTTTAAATCTTACTAATATTATAAATGCGAAAGTTTGTGAAAACGTTTGGATGTTTGTTAGAAGTTAACGCAGAAACTACTGAACGGATTTGGATGAAATTTGGCACACGGGTAGATCATGTCTTGGATTAACACATAGGGTACTTTGTATCCCAGTATATTGTATAGTGAGATAAGACTAGGTTTTGTAATAGTATTTTTTACTGGTGGTAGGTCTCTCATTATGTAAGAGGCCGTCTGGGTGGGTACCACCGCAATGTCTATTTCTACCGCCAAGCAACAGTACATGCACTGTTGTGTTTCGGTTTGAAGGACATTGTAGCCAGTATAACTGCTGGACATAATGAGACTTAACATCTTATGTCTCAGGATGACGAGCGCAGTGGAATGCACACAGTACTTTGTAAGTCAAGGTGCTGGATGGTGTTGCTACTGTTTATGGGTGGTCGTATCGCTCACCATCAGGCGAACGGCATGCTCGTCTCGTCATTCTATGCTATAATAAAAAAACAAAAAATGGTATACAGGTTGGCTTATATATTGATAAAATACTTTATGGTCATGGTGGGATAACAATTGCTTAATAGCCTAGTGCTACCTACTACCTATATGGAAAGCCTAAATGTAAAGTGTTGATTGTATTTAGTAGGCAATAAAGAGACTCTACATTTACTAACAACCTAGACATCTAGATTTTCATACGTTTACAAGCCTTAAATTTGTACGATATAATAATTTGGTTAAAAGCAAATATGTTTTACGGTATGAATATATGTTATATGTTCGCACACAATATAACTGAAAATAATATTAACCTTTTATTATTAATGATATAAATTATCATCGTTTAAATAATGCTTCTTAAACCTTATCACATACAATAGTGTGCAATGTACACAAACACGATATCATGCTAGTCAACTGCGATTTACGATATTGCTATAGGCTTGGTTTAAAGTGGCGTGCACAATGAACTACACAGCACTAGCTTTGACATATTAACGTTCGTGAGCTCCTCCTGTGTGTACTCCGCTGACAATAGAAGCCGCTATCTGCAGTATAGTATATCGCCAGTCAGCACATTCATAATACGTTACACAAAGTATGGGTTACTGGCATTCGGTTAACTTGTTCGAAATTCAAAACATTGCAAATATTCATTGCAATTGCATAGAGTCCTCTGTAACATTCATTGAATACTATATTATGATAACGTAGCATTGACGCTACCGGCATTCGTACGAGTTCTAAATTCAAAACATTACATAAAGTATCTATTACACACAACATAGTATAAGTAAGGTTACTAGCGTTCGGATAAGTTGTTCTAAATTCAAAACCATTTAATTGATTTTATGCACCATTTATGCTAAACAGCATACGATTCCGATTTACAATATTGGTATAGGCTTGGTTTAGAGTAGCGTGTACAATACGACACTGGCTTTGACATAATATTAAAGTTTGTGAGCTGCCTCTGTGTGTACTGCGCTGACAATAGAAACCGCTATCTTCTCCCCGGTATATCCGAGCATTCACTATTATACACCCAGTACAGTCAGTTTACAGGCATTCGGTTGTACTGTTCGAAATTCAAACCATTCAAATTTCAAATTCGCAGTATCATGACAGAAGTTTAAAAACAATTTAAAATTCTCTTTATTTCGAATAGTTATGAGAATATTACGATTTAAAATTGGTTGTGTTCTATAAACTGAGTAAAATTTTTGTTCATAATATTGATAAAATATTGCGATAAATGTGAGGATATTTGTTTATTTCTTAATTCAAGCATTTATTAAGTATCCATGTGAATGATATATTTAAACTATATTTTCTTGTGAAAAACAATGTTGTGTAGCAGTCATAATTGTGAACATTTGTTACTTTCACACAAATTTGACTTATCTTTGTCGCGTTGTTAACTTGCCTGATTAAAAACTATATCACTATAATGTATTCGTTATTTTTATTCTGTAGCACTGAACATGGCCACATCACTAATGACTCGATGCGGTTAGGTGATTAAGCCTGGGGATTACGAGCGAGAAAACGGGCTTATAATTACTATTTACTATCTTTTTTGTAACTACATTGTATTCTGAGTTAGGGCTAACAGTCTCCCTGCTGTATCTGGGTTTAGTGTTTCTAATAGGCAGATGCCAGTCAATTCAACAAATTCGAAATATCAGAGCACCTGTACGTACTTACTTATTACTTTAAAATATAATACTTTTTATATAAAATAAATTAAATACTTCTTAACATCGACTCTCGTTGGAAAATCCAGTGTTAGAAAATTCTATATAATGTGTTGCTCGACATGGTATTTGAACCTAGGTCTTCCTCTTCCACTGGCCATACACGCTCGACCAAGATACAAAAAAAACATAAGAAGATAAAATACACATCAAGCATTTATCTCCGAAAGGGTAGATGTATGTACTGTTGTAGCCAGGGCACCTAATTTACGCCATGTGTGTTTCGGTCCATGATGTGATACAGGGCGAACTTACCGCCATATCGGGCACGAATTCCAAACTCCGGGCTGATACTGAGTAGAAAAACCTAATCACTGTCCGACCCAGGATTCAAACCCGGAACCTCAGAGCGGTAGTCATACCTCGCAGTACAACCAAGCCACCAGACAATTATAATACAAAAATATAGTAGGGAATTGGTCTCCTAACTCATACTATACCTCAGTACAGTCAAACGCAAATTTCCATAATTGCCACTACATAATTAATATACTTACGTAATCCGCTGTGATTCTGTAATCCGAGGCGATAATTCAGCTTGAGCGATACTCGCTATTACAGCCTAAGTCTGTTTTATGATACCGTAATTTAGTTGGAAATTAATTTTCACTGCCTCGGTGGCGTAGTTGTGTTACGGTACGACTGCAATGCTGAGGTTTCGAGTTCGAACCCCAGGTCGGGCCAAGTGATATTGAGTTTTCTATTCAGTATCAGCCCGGAGTCTGAAATTTGTGCCCGATATGGCGATAGGCTCGCCCCCTATCACATCATGGGACGGAATAACGGCAAAAAGTGGGTGCACTAGTTGCGCCTCTGCCTACCCCTTCGGGGATAAAAGGCGTGACTGTATGTGTGTGTGTGTGTGTATTAATTTTAAAGTGCTTGTGCAATTTCTGAGTAGAACAGTTTTTATTGCTTAATTGTAAGTAGTAAAAGTATTTTAGGAAAATAACTCCAATTTCTCACGATTGGAAATTACTAAATTAATGCATTAATTACTAGTGGTGGTATTTTATCAACTTTTGAACTTGGACTGTAATAAGCTATCGTAGAATCGTAATTACATTGTAACGTAGACCTTTGAACATGGTTGATACTGGTTATGTCAACGCAGACACAGCAAATCTATTGACACAGAGTTTCGAACTGTAGTATACACCAGTCTCATTGTACTTTAATGTGGGGTCGGTGCAACAAATATTTTGAAGTATATTACGAAAAGGATTTGGATTCGTTTAATGACTCCCTAATAAGCTTCTCTGGGGGAACCAGTCACAGGAAAATAATATGAGAAAACCCACAGAATGTAACCTGGGATCAATGTAACTGATCGGTAAAAAACGTAAACTATGGAATATTACCACAGTATCAATCAAGTAATAAGCGTAATTAGTAATTACTAGGCATTATGAGACTGAGCATCTAATGTCTCAAGGTGACGAGCGCAGTGGAGTGCCACGCAGTACTTTGTAATTAAAAGCTCTGTATGGTGATATACTAATACTGTCTATGGATCGTATCGTTTACCATCAGGCGAGTGGCATGCTCATCTCGTCATTCAGTAGCAATAAAACAAAAAAAACTCGACCGCCACAACAAGTGAACAAACCTACCAAGTCAGGGTTTTATATTAAAATTTAAACCATCGTATTTGAGTTCGATTTCCTTTAAAACAGTCTTCTGTCGGTTAAAGAATGATAACAATGGTACGTTATTTAATTATTCGTTCGCTGGGCCGATTGGTTCTGGATCTGAACAGTCTGAATTCGACTCTGAATCGATTATATTTGCAGCTGAAGGTTTCAATCAAGATAGTACATAATTTTTAGTACATTAGTGATCTATCCTTTTGTAATGGGTATTAAAAGCATATAAAAAGTTTTTTACGAGATCTCCATCACGCTGATTTGTACTAAATGTTTCTAGATTGATTAACACTCCGACGATAAACTTTAGCAATAATATCTAAAACTATAAATTATTGAGTAAACTTTTCATTTTCTGTACATAACACTCTTCATGGTCTCAGAAATCACAGACTTTAATAAGCTATATTAATAACATTCAAAGTAATATTGTAGCGTATTTTAAATTGGCGTATTTTTATGCTGCTCTGTTCACCCTTTTTGGAGACCAAGCTTAATGAATAATGATACTTTCACTTTCTGTATTTACACAGTGCTCGGCCTCAAATAATATGAAACAATGAAACTAATATTTAAGTATATTAACAAATATAAAGGTCAACGAACCGGCAAAACAACTGCGAAATTCGCGGAACGCTAGCCAGCTTGGATCTTCAGCTCGTGTTTTTGACGAAAACTGCGATATTTTACGATGGAAATTGCGTGAGCCTTTATTACGGCGACCTTTTGTTTTGTAACATCTCGAACAAGACGCTTTTAAGTGGAATAGAAACGGTCCCGTCATTATAACAAACCTATTAAGTGTAATTAACTTGAATCCTTCGAATGTGGGGTTTGATTTTGTTATTGTTGTAAATATTACTGAATTGTGCCTATTTATTTTAATTGCTTTGTGAGTCAAGTGTAGTGGAAAGAAATTGTTTAGAAATGATTAGTATTGAGAGGGTATATAAAAGGCTCTTATAAATTTCGTAGTACACAGCAAAAACGATTATTTCGTTGATACGAATTTTAGCAAGAGGTCAGTTAGGAGTATCGTTTAATGACTGACAGAATCGTGATGAGAATTAACCTTCGTAAGTATTAA
Source organism: Sphinx pinastri (assembly GCA_947568825.1). NCBI lineage: Eukaryota > Metazoa > Arthropoda > Insecta > Lepidoptera > Sphingidae > Sphinx > Sphinx pinastri. The sequence continues at coordinate 4,417,809 of OX387630.1, read as the reverse complement.
AATCTAATTCTTATTTAACACAAAGAGAGCATAATTCCAGCCAATCTTCAACACCAAAACACATTCCAATTTCAAAAACCAGCTAATTCACAAGTAGAATAATTAACTATAGCGACGTAAAACATATACATTATAGTTCGTACAAACTTGTAGCGAAGATCTCAGAAACTTCTCCCAGACAACATTAATTGCAGCAAGAAAGTTGCGCCTGCATTTCTTCTTCAACTTTATTGTGTACTGGGACATTCCGAAGTATTTCGTGTTTATATTGGAAAGGTTTTAATAACTTGAGATGGTTTTGAATGGGTCTTTCATGTCGTGTCGTCTATACGGTTTAGACTTGTGTGAAAATGTTATATTCTAAAACACCAACGTACTGTGATGTTATGAGAACTACCACAGTTAAGTTAATAAATGCCCTTTTATATTATTACTTGTTAGTTTTGCAGCAATGAAATTTTAAGACGACAATACTAGACACCAATTTTATCTAAAATTGAATTATTAAACATACCTGCAGTGGAAATGAGAGCTCTGAGAAGTATGTGTGGGATGAAAGTAAGTGATAGAGTGAGAAATAGCGTGATAAAAGAAAAATTTTGATTGAAAGAAGATGTAGTGACTAAGATTGAGAAAGGAATGCTTCGGTGGTTTGGCCACTTTGAAAGGATGGACGAAAAAAGAGTAACGAAAGAAATTTATGTCGCGAAAGTAAGTGGTAGTGTCGGACGAGGACGTCCTAGGCGTACCTTCATGGACCAAATTGACGACCTCTTAAGGAAGGGTCAAATAAGGAGTTCTCGTATCCGACGAGCATGTATGAAGAGACTGATGACTGTGGAAGAAGCGAAAGAGGTATGCTTGGATCGTAGCACTTGGCGCTCCATAGTCTCTGCCTACCCCAATGGGAGAATGTCGTGAGTTTCAGTAAGTAAACATACCTATGGTTTTAATACGCTTCGTAAAGGTGCATGGTTTTAATCCTAAATTATCAAAAATTACATTTCGTGCATCAAAACCGTTAATCTTATGAACGTTCAACACAATTGTATTCTAATGTAACGCACACAGTATGACTGGCTAATTGTCGAATCGATTACGAGTCGAAGACCCATGACTACTGACAGGATATTCTGCAGCAGCATCCGCATCGATCAACTGACGATTGTTCTGGATGTTAGCAATTGTTGTACGTTAAGATCGAATTGATGTCGTGTAGTTGTGTTAGGTTGACTAATTACTACTATATATTGCTAAAACTATACTGCCTACTTGCCTTGCCTTACTGCCTCGGTGGCGTAGTTGTATTACGGTACGACTGCAAGGCTGAGGTTCTCGGGTTCGATTCCCGGGTCGGGCAAAGTGATATTGGATTTTTCTTTTCACTATCAGCCCGGAGTCTGGAATTTGTGCCCGATATGGCGATAGGCTCGCCCCCTATCACATCATGGGACGGAATACGCTTGGCGAAAAGTGGGTGCACCAGTTGCGCCTCTGCCTACCCCTTCGGGGATAAAAGGCGTGAGCATGCGTATACTGCCTACTTACTAGACTGCCTCGGTGGCGAAGTTTTATTATGGTACGATTGCAGTGCTGAGGTCTCGGGTTCGATTCCGGGTCGGGCAAAGTGATATTGGGCTTTTCTATTCAGAGTCAGCCTGGAGTCTGGAATTTGTGCCCGGTATAGCGATAGGCTCACCCCCTATCACATCAAGGGACGGAATACGCACGGTTAAAAGTGGGTGCACTAGTTGCGCCTCAATGGTAAATAAATGGCAATAGGCTCGCTGCCTGTAAAACTTTACTATACCAAGAAATACTTGATTTTATTTAGACATGAGTACTTTGATTTGTCGTGTCGTTTTCCTAACGTAGTAGATCATGGTTTTCTTGCATAAAGTTTATATTATTTTTAATATTTAGTACTTTAGACATATACTTAGTTCAGAATTTATTGCGAACACTGGTAAATAAATATATAGTTACAAGCCGAATATCAAAAGCAATTATTTTATATTGCTGAGACGCGTTATTGTTTATGAATTAGCGTAAACATCATTTCCATTTAACATCCTAATCTACTTTGGCACTATTAGAAAGTATACTAAAAGGAATTATTTTTGACAAATCGATCGAATCCTTGAGACTCCATCTCATACCAAGTGTTTGCCCAGACGGGTCTCAATCGCGATAGTTTCCGTTTATAGGCAAAATACAGTCTAAAATGTAAAAGTTTATTAATTAAAAGTTTTTGCCCGCGGCTCCGCCCGCGTGAATTGTTTTCCCGGGATAATAGTCCCGTTTTATACTTTCCCGGGATAAAAAGTAACCTATTTGGTAATCCAGGACATAATCTACCCGTGTGCCAAATTTCATCGAAATTAGTTCAGTAGTTTTTGCGTGAAAGAGTAACAAACATCCATACATCCAGACATCCATACTTACAAACTTTCGCGTTTATAATATTATATATAGTAGGATGTGGCGATCAATTTGTATAATTGCGACAACAGCGCGGCGAATACACACTGCTGCTTGTCGCAGAAATAGTCATTGCGATAGTTCCTACCGAGAGTATAAATATACAGAGTTATAACATTTCAACATCTGAATGAGGCTAGTATCAAAATCAACCGTTAGGACTGTGGAGAGACTTTGAGTCTCTCTGTGTGTTCTATCGTTTGTTCCACGGGGTGTGCTCCGAGGAATTGTTTAAGATGGTACCATCGTCAACATTCTACCATTGCATCACTCGTCACCGCGGTAGAGTTCATTCCTACCACCTGGAGACGTACCGTTCCTCGTTCTTTTTTACCACACGACGTACGTGTAAGCTCTGGAATGAACTATCTGTGTCGGTGTTCCCTGGGCGCTATGACCTGTCGTTCTTCAAACGAGGCTTAAAAAGAGGTCCCTACGGTAGGCAGCAGTTTGTCTGTGTCCCTGGCATCGCCGAGTCCATGAGCAGCGGTGGCCGCTTACCATCAGGCGGGCCGCGAGTGCGTCTGCCTATACCAAAAATAAAAAAAATATTACCCCTTAATAAATACAAAACTATATTCTCCATAATCAGCGACGCATAAAAACGTATTCTAAACAGCTCAAACATTGCAATTTGTTGTGTATCATCACCTCTGCATAATTCTATTTATTATCACCCAAAGTCACGTACACCAAACATAGGATTTGCACAAACGTGACATTACTCGGTTACACAATCGAAAACACGCGTTGCTGTCATCGTGAGCGAAACACCGCGCGGTACGTCCTTCGTATGAAAGAATACCGCTGTAATGGATGACTTACCGAGCAGATATCGCGATTTTTATATATCGAGATTTTGCCCGTGGCCCCGCCCGCGTGAATGAGTTTTCCTGGGATAAAAGTCCTGCTTTATATTTCCCCGGGATAAAAAGTTGCCTATATGTTAATCCAGAACATGATCTACCCGTGTGCCAAATTTCATCGAAATCTGTTCAGTAGTTTTCGCGTGAAAGAGTATCAAACATCCATACATCCATACCTACAAACTTTCGCGTTTATAATATTAGTAGGATTTAACTAGTTTCTGAATAATAGTAAAAATAATAATAATAGCTCACAGCACTAAGGGATAATGTAGCTTCTTGTTAGTGAAAAAATATTCGAGATCAGAGCAGTAGTGTCAGAGATAAGCGTGTTCAAAAAACAGCTTTAGCTTAGCAATGTAACTCGAGCAATTCGCTCATAAACATGTCTACAGGATACTACTACGATTATAAGATCGCGTATGACATACATACACTGCATTTTCGTTTTTAAGAGGTACGCAAAAATATCACACCCACATTTCACCAGCCATGCTAGGACTTAGGTCCCATGTACACACTTATATGAACAGGCCTTTATGTACCAGCACTACGTACGCGTGTGTATGAACAGGCCTTTATATCGTGATATCTATCACAGGCGTGGATCGGACAAATTACACAACGCATTAGCAGCAGACGCGTGGCGCGCCGCTTGAATAGCAATGGGACACGCGTTCGATGCCCGGTCGAGGCATGACCTCGCTAAGGCAACGTACGTGCACTTCCTTTAGCATTGGTACAATCATTTTACATTATGTTTTGCGAGTAGGTTGTGAGGTGTTTGGCTTTCTTTGGCGTTTGAGCTGATTAATCCACTAAAATTTAAGCTTATCTTGAAAAATAAAATTACAGTTTTTTTACTGCCTTCTTTTAAATTAAGAGATTGCCTCATGACAATCTATATATGTATCTACATAAGATCTTAGTAGATATGATTTGTCCAAGATTGAATTCCCCAAAGAAGGTAGTTACCAGACATGTGATCAGTTGAAAAAACTAACCTTTCTGCAACTTGTACAAATAATGTCTTCCACTGACCCTACATCGACTGGAGATGAGGACCAGGTGGAAAAACAGAAGATACAGAGTCTTCTATAAATAAAAAGACTGTACGAAAATGTCCCTTAAAAGTTTCTGCGATGTCTAGACGAGTATCCGCGTAGGCGTAGACGAACGGCCTACTGAATGAGTGCTAAGCGCGTTCAATCGGAATTCGTTTGCATAGTGCGTGGTTCGAATCCTTGACACCGTCCGATTGCAATCTATTTTCATTTTGTCGCGTGCACGATGAATACTTAATATAAATGGTTATATTTAGTTTTCGATGTGTGTAACGCGTCAATTGATCGATAAAAATGTATTTAACTACACGTTGTCGTGACTTCAATTCTGCATATTTAGTTTTGTATTTGTTGATTACCGGACGCAGTGTTACGATCTTTTAAATATATTATTATCGAAACTTTAGCGAAGAATAAATCATAGGTTTCCCGGTAGACAAGACTTAGGTTCCAATCTAGCTTGAACTCAGTGGCAACCGTGAATTTAAGATAAATACTCAACAGAACACTTATCAGAATTGCAGCATTTGACGGCGAAAATAACTACTTTCCCTATCACATCAAGAGTCGGATCATACTTAGTGAAAAATGGGTACACTAGTTGCAACTCTGGCTACCCCTATAAAGGCATGTTTTATCTTTAGAAAAAGATAATCGTTTAGCTTCCTAGAGGGTTGTCTAATCTGACTTTGTATCGCTGAATTGCCTTTTTATAGCTCCTCACTGGCCTTAGAATGTGACAAAAAACACGACACGACGCCGTTTCGTTTTATTGGGATTGGTTGAGAGACTAACACGTGACTGACGTATTGGTCTTTCGTCCAATCAAGAACATCAAAATTAAACATCGTCTTACGAGTTGCGTCTTTTTGCCACATTCCAAGCCCGTGGTTAGATCGAGGCCACGGCAACTTCTGTTCATGCATATACCATCCTAATTGCATTGTACGTCTTGGGCGACATATCTCCGTCCGAGGTGGGCACAGATCCAACGAAATTAATCGCATGAAAAAATAGGATCTTCGTGAAACTATCTGTTTCAAATTTCAACTTAAAATACTGGATTTTGTTCACTTTAAATCTCCATATAAACCCTATAGTGCTCGGCAATAATGTAGCGATTATTCCGATAGCATTTTAAGAATCTGAGCTAACTGAATCTAAAACTACAGTAATAACGCATTAAAAATGAGAGGTGTCAAGGGACACCCGGATGGAACGAAGTTCCTTTCGATTAATTAGTGAAGGAATTGTAATAAAATTTTATTTATATAACAGAGTGTGTATATATATAAATATTTTCCTATTTCCGTTCCAATACATAAGTTTCTAGAGAAAAAAACAAATAAATACGTGTGGCACTCGGAGACTACCGCGGTAAAGCTATTGCATAGCATTTTTATCACAAATTATGATGGACTAAACACAAATTCGATCTTACGCTTACCACATAAAGTAGATTTTTAAACGCGAGCAAAGCACGTTTAGTATTGTTATTGATAAATGTCAGTAACCAAAGTAGAATAAATAAACAAAATTTGAAAAAAGAATGTTACGTTCGATTCTTTTCTACTCGTGCCGTGCCAACGCTGGGGAAATAGCTTCTACGCAATGTGTTTAAGGTTCATTTTAGATTAGTAAGAAATGGTTTTAATGACTTTAATAAATAAAATAAATAGAAATATACTCGTTTCAAGAATTATAGCTTCTACGCATTGTATTTAAGGTTCATATTAGTAAGATAATAGCAAAAAGTGTCGTGACAACTTTCCGTCCAGCCCCCTTTCACAACGCGCAATAAGGAACTTCGTTCCAAAACCAAAATCTTTAGCTTTATTAACCAACTTCTTAATATTAGTATAGTAGATTTAGTATAATGTATAGATATTATGTATTAAGCCTTGATCCATCTGTAGTCAGGCTTCGTTAAGCGTTGGCCGTATCACTCTAACCTGTGTATCGGTTTGTCCCTAACTTCCGATACTTTCCCGATGGCTTCTTACCTTACCAATTAAATTACATACCGGTAATTTTTTTATCATAAAGTCAAATTTATTCAAACCCACACCAAGTTCATAGCCCGTCTAAACCGCTAGAGCAATGAGGCAATATAAATTCTTGTTTGTCTCAGTCGAAACTTAATTTATTCCCCTGTTCGGTTTGAGTGCCGCTTTACTGCGATCAACAGTCTTGGAATGCAACACTGTTGCACAAAATACGGGTACAACTTAACAGTTATGTTCATTGTCATTCAAATATGTACTGTATTATCTTCAGGTTTGAGTCGTAATAAGTCGTACATCTTTAACCGATCGATGCTATTTTAACGATAATGATGATGATGATGTAAATTAAAGTAAAACCTAAATCTAGAATTTGTGTATCGAGATTCAAGGGTTAGATGTTGCTTGTAGCTATTTGTTTGATTTTTATTTTAATGGTATGTTTATGTTATGATAGCATTACTATCTTTGAATTTGACACTATTAAGAATTTGTAAATAAATGGGTCATATTAAGCACTTCGTATTCCGTGCTTTTGACTTGTTACGCTCAACCTTCCACTAAACCTTTGATTAATTATATAGCTAGATAGAATGACGCGCTGCAATGAAACTAAAACAAACAGGCCAACTTTTCTTAAGCTAATATGCGGGACAGCTGTGTCATACGCTATCGCTGCATCATTCTGCGTATACTTGTGTGCACGCATAATGATATCAGTTATTATATGGTTTCTATTTAAACAGGGAAAAAAATATATCCATGAAAAACAACAAAAATTTAATCAGTCGAACTCATTTAGTAGGGAACAGTTCGCCTCTTTTTTTTCGTTGCGTTTGAAATGTTCAGTGTCTATCTAGGTATATAATTAATCAAAGCACTAAACATTTTATTTTGGCGAATTTTGAGTGTCCTTCATAGCTAGATCACATTTTATACTAGATATAGTATGTCACGTTTGATATTATGTTGAACCTGTTTTTTTCCTGACACAATAGTAGTATCCGTATTTGCATTTCTCATTAACACTACCTGCCAACTGTACTGCGCATTTATAAGCCATATTGTTCCTAACGTTGTGTACAAAAGACTCTCTAAAGGTCATAAAGCCCGCGTATTTTTTATTGAAACCTAGCGACCTGTATCGGTTGACACAGATTAAATGTGTTATATTACTAGTCGTATACGAAGGTCTTTATAGTACCTTTTTGTCTACGTCTGCGGTCACGCAACAGTTGACATTCTCATTTTCTTTACAAGTCACACTTTAAAGGTAGAGAAATAAGAAGTGGATTTTCTTAACACACCATGACGTGGGACGTTGAATATGTGTGTCACACCGGACAAGAGGCAGTTTAAGTCTCTATATATCACAGTACCGTCCACTGGGGTGAATAGGGCTGACGGGGTAAACAAGGCCAGCAATTGTTATGTTGAATAATTATGCAGATAATTCAATATAATTGATTAATATTGCCTGCCTCGGTGGCGTAGTTGTATTACGGTACGACTGCAATGCTGAGGTCTCGGGTTCGATCCCCGGGTCGGGCAAAGTGGTATTGGATTTTTCTATTCAGTATCAGCCCGGAGTCTGGAATTTGTGCCCGGTATGGCGATAGGCTCGCCCCCTATCACATCCTGGGACGGAATACGCTTGGCGAAAAGTGGGTGCACTAGTTGCGCCTCTGCCTACCCCTTCGGGGATAAAAGGCGTGAGCATGCGCATGCGTTATAAGAATAAAATAAGTTACATAAAATCAGAAAATTTTATTTGCATTGAATGTAGATACATACATACGATGGTACATATTCCAGCCCTATATCTCACGCTCAGCTACTCTTCATCTTGTAGCAAAATTCGTAACGTTTTTAGAATATCGAATACCAACAACCCTTTTGTGAGCTGGGCGTGTAAACACAATTATCCAGAGCAAACACCTGAGATTCCAGCTCACGCCTGCGGCCGGCATTCCAGTGACTATATCTAAACCTGGATGTACGTTACACTATAAGTTATTAACGAAGGATAGTAAAGATATTGAATTAATAGTATTTTATGAGGAAATAATATTAACACGGGTGCTCGGGACTTACGAAGGATAATTTTGAAAATGGAAAATTATAATTTATCATCGATTTATTATAGAATTTAAATTTAAATTTGTTCAAAATATGTCATTACTTTTTTCCAGGAAAAAATACAGCAGGGGCCAGTTCCATTGGTCCTAAGTAATATTTATGTACCAGTTAATGTATTAAACCATTAATGTAAATATTATTACTTGGACGCATAGTTGACAGCGCGACTTTCGTATATGGTCGTTTTATATTTAATTTGGCGAATAACTGTTATTTAAAGGCGGTGAAACAGACTCAAAGACTTTTATTCCGAGAAAAGGTTTTCATGAGCCGTGAGCAAAACTTAACTATATAATTTAATAATAAACCTAGCTAATGAGCTTCGGACAAATCTGAGTGCATAAGCTCAAACTAAGTTGTATACATTACGTTAGCGCATTTACATTTGCAATTAGCTGCTCCGATACTCACATGGCCACATTAGCTTAATGTTTTACTTCCTTGGTTCTTTCCTTTGAAGCTTGCATGTTCTTTGTTATATAAAAAACTATTTTCTCTGTTATGCGTTATAAAAAAAGTAGCTTGGTTTCCGTTATGTTTGGTTTATGGTTACATTTGTGATTTCCTTTCTTTTAAATACAGATTATAATAAAAGAATTGAATATGAATATGCAAACTCAATTTGAAGAAAAGGTATTAGGTGCGTTATGTTAAGGAAATACATTTGCTAAGGTTTACTAATCAACGAAGAGATTTTAAGTCGTGATTCACAGTATTTACACTCTTTACTTAACTCCGTGATTTACACCACCTTATATTAATGCTTGACGGGGCCGTCCCTACGTAGACCTAAAGATTTTTTTAACATGCAATGTATACAACTAAGAGTCATTTCATACGACATATCGAACTGTTCCTAATTCTTACAATGTGACGTATTTTCCACGTTAATATATAAATCTTTATGACCTCACCCTACCTCTGAGGGGTAGATAGATATTAACGTGTCCGTCCATCAATCTTCTTAAACCATCAGACCGATGGAGAGTCACGTACGTAAGTAATTACCAAATTGAAATGTTTTGCTTGGTCAGTTTGTTCGTATGCGTCTGCAATCTGCACATAAATAAATTCGTATGAAATTTTGCTTTATTGAAAGAATTTGGGGTTTAATCCCCGGTTGGGTTATTAATAATTGAGTAAACTTTGTAATTTTTTTTAAATCTTAAAGAAAGGGTTCTGACGAACTAGCGATTATGCCGCCCTAGTCTACATTTAAACACTGTTCAAGGCATTGTGAGAATTAAGCAACCAACACTCCGGGTCACATAAAATTCAATTTCTTAATTTCTTTCAGTTTATCATTTTGTAAAACACGAATTATATGGAATTAGGAATCAATTAACATAAAAAAAATTACACACAAAGTGTAAAAATGTATAGGTGTTAGCTCTGAGAACGTGCCAGCTTTCGGTAATCGATATATACTTGCGTGATCTTATGTTATTAACATGTAACACAGATTTTCTCTTTATTTTCTGTTAAATTAAATTCACTTAAATAGAAGCATCAAATCTTCACTTTTAACTAAGTTAATGACAACACATGAGTATGACGTGAAAATAGCTAAATTTTAACAAAAATGGCCCTTTAGGTCTAATTTGCTAAATGTATGCAGCAGCACACGGGGGTCTACTATCTTTGTTTGCTCAGTCCTAACCTCCAAATACTATGATAACTCGAACGATTGTCACTTTTCGAGTCATTTTGTTAGTTATTTATCGATTCATTGTGAATTATAAATATGAGTAATCATAATTCCGTTTCTTAATTTTTATGCATGATTGGATTCACTTTCCATCTGGCCTCTAAGCCTTTGCTAAAATGATAATAACTTTTTATCATTATCGACTGCCTCGGTGGCGTAGTTGTATTACGGTGTGACTGCAATGCTGATGCCGCGGGTTTGATTCCCGGGTCAGGCAAAGTGATATTGGGTTTTTTTAATTCAGTATCAGCCCGGAGTCTGGTATTTGTGCCCAATATGGCGATAGGCTCGCCCCCTAGCACATCATGGGACGGAATACATACGGCGAAAAGTCGGTGCACTAGTTGCGCCTCTGCCTACCCCTTCGGGTGGTGTGTGGTGGTGGTGGTATTATTTTCTTAAAAGTTTAAATATGTCCGCGGATATACTCGTATAGTGACGATTGAACAATTTATCAGTGAAATATTATGTAATCAGAAAATTCAATTTTAAATTAATTGATGAAATATTTTAATAACGTAATCGTTAATCGCAAGTGTTTATATAATTACGCAAAATCATCTCTCATTATCGTACATCCAATTACGGCGCGTAATTAACGAACAAATTCAATTTCTCATATAATATGAGTGGAGCGTCGCCATTTAATATTTTATTAAATTAAATTTTCAAAGTATCGCTCGCTCATTATATCGAATCGAGTTATCATGGTAACTGTCTATTGATTATAGTATGTTTTTTATCGATTAATCTATGGCCATAGTACTGTTTATGAAAAGTCGTGAATCATAAATGAGATTAATATCATCTGTATTTATGATAATATTCATAATTGAAGTCTCACCGTTGAGGTTTAAATGTGCTTGCGCCCAGGATTTAGGTGAACTAGGAACAGTTAAAACAGTGTTCGAACAATGCTGTGCCCTGTAGTACGTTGCAGTCAGACAAATCATTTGTCATTTTGAACTTATTAACCCGCGGCTCCGTCCGCATGGAAAAGGTATCCAGGGTAAATATTTCCCGGGATAAAAAGTAGACTATAGCAAAGGAGTAATCTACCTTTCTAGGAAAGTAGAAAGGTTCAGTGGGTACTTCCCCAGAGATTAACCCATTCAAACCTACAAACTCACTAACTTTTCCCCTTTATAATATTAGTATAGATAAATGACTCAAAATGAAGAATGTGCTGGAATAACTCAAACATCGATCAGGTACTGTTGATCGAAGAACTCAAAGCTCTTCTCAATCTCTCCACCTCTATCCGGACCTCTGTGTACAGATAATACCTATTTCTATTACAAAAAATCTGGAACTAAACCTTATACGACCTTAAACAAAACACGATATTGTTGAAAATACATCATTCGAAGCGCCGGCTGCCCTGTCTTAATATATTCAACGTTATTTATGATATTCAATTATTTCATTTTCCAAGAGAATTCTCGAATGTAAACAACGTTGAAATAATATCTCGACTTTTCGTTTACGTTCTTTGTTGACTTTAGTTTCTTTATTCTTAGGTTAGTCTCGCTAGCGACCTCGTTATAAAATTATGTCTTTCCGAGAAACAAGATGTTTACTTTAGTTTGTTTTATGATTTTGTAGTTATGAAAGGTGAATCGTGTAGTCTTATTTGGGTAGTTCTATATATAATGTGAGATAGAATGTCCGGTCTGACTTGTTTGTGTGCAAGATGAATGAATATGTATCTTCAATTAAAAGGATTATATGACGTAGAACGTTGAATATAAGTGTGCTTTTTTTTTTTTTTTTTTATTGCCAGTATAGGCAGACGAGCCAGCGGCCCGCCTGATGGTAAGCGGCCACCGCTGCTCATGGACTCGGCGATGCCAGGGACACAGACAAGCCGCTGCCTACCGTAGGGACAATACTCTTTTTAAGCCTCGATTATAGGTTAAATGACTCGATAAATAAACAGTGTAATACAGAATGTCTGTTTGTGGCTATTCGGTCGTTTGCAATTAATTTTTACGGTGATGAACTTCTACGTAAGGAATATTCCATGCATTGATTTAGAACGTGGAAAGTGTGTAGCAGTATTGAATGCATTTTAATCTACAATGGAAAAGTTTACCATGACGTGGGACGTTGAATATGTGTGTCACACCGGACAAGAGGCAGTTTAAGTCTCTATATATCACAGTACCGTCCACTGGGGTGAATAGGGCTGACGGGGTAAACAAGGCCAGCAATTGTTATGTTGAATAATTATGCAGATAATTCAATATAATTGATTAATATTGCCTGCCTCGGTGGCGTAGTTGTATTACGGTACGACTGCAATGCTGAGGTCTCGGGTTCGATCCCCGGGTCGGGCAAAGTGGTATTGGATTTTTCTATTCAGTATCAGCCCGGAGTCTGGAATTTGTGCCCGATATGGCGATAGGCTCGCCCCCTATCACATCATGGGACGGAATACGCACGGCGAACAGTGGGTGCACTAGTTGCGCCTCTGCCTACCCCTTTGGGGATAAAAGGCGTGAGTGTGTGTGTGTGTTTGATAAATATTCAATGAAATGTTAGCCATCAAGCTTTAAATAACAGCTCGATTTTCGCAAGTGCCTATTCACCCCATATAACCTACACTCCAATTGCAGAAAACCGTCTTCCGTACAATCTAGTGTAATTTTTTTATCGACTTTATTACAAGTGAATAGAGTAGTAAGTGTAGTGATGAGTGTAGTGTGTGAGACACATCTATGACGAACAACAACAACGGTGTGAGCAGTGGCGCGGGCGGGGAGCCCGCCTCCGCAGACATGGATTCGCTCGAGGAGATGCTTCGGAAGGTACGTTGGATTGTTAATCGTTTGTAGATCATTTGGTGAATGTCCATGACATCTTGCCTTTATAATATGGAGCGTGAAGAAGCAATTATGGAAGGTCTAATTGTGCCGACAGGCCGGGGATGTATGTCTCTTTCCGGCCGACATTTTTTTTGGCTTCACTTCACTTAGCATTACTAGCAGTGAAGTCACTTTGTCGTGCCTATGATATAAAAAAAACCGAAGTGTATTCCAACTGCATAGTTGGAAAAAAAATTAGGTAGTAATAATTTGACTAAGTTTATCTATACCTACATATGTATTACATACCATATAATATATAATAAGACCACATATTACGTCCAGACTCGGTCCGTTTATACACGTAGATGAAAATTAATAAATAATAATACAATTGTACAAGTTTGAATTTACTTACGTGCAATTTGTAAAATCCGCACTAGAATTACACCTGCATTGTTTTATTCCAAGATAAACTTTTAATATAAAATCCAAGTTTAGACAACCGACAAAGATAACTGGCCCAATGTTTCATTCGAGAACATTCCGTACCTTGAGTTAACGAAACTTTTTTTATTTCGACTACGAAAGTAGTACTCAGTAGTTTTTTTTTTATTGTATTGAATGACAAGACGAGCATGCCGTTCGCCTGATGGTAAGCGATACGACTACAATAATAGTACATAAACAGTTGCAACACCATTCAGCACCTTTAGTTAAGTACTGAGTAGTGAGTGGCATTCCATTGCGCTCGTCATCCTGAGACATAAGATGTTAAGTCTCATTATCTCCAGTAGTTACACTGGCTTCAATATACAATATTCCAAAACTGATCTTTTATTTATCCGGAGAGTGCAATTGCGCGTAATAAGCCGGGAACGTTTTAATTTGAATGCAAATTTCAGTTCATTCTTTCTAATGTACTTAGTAAGTTAGTACTAAAAAACTTGGAGCTCATTAGCTAAAAGCATCGCTGTTTCTACCAAAACTAATTAGAAGAGATGTTTATCAGAAAATATATCTACATAAGTAGTCGTGTTACTTTGAGATACCTTAATTTCGTATTTTACATCTTGAGTTATTTTTCTCGTGCGAATATTTTCTTGGAAATGTGTCTTGTGAGCTATCTAAGGTAAACCTTGTTATTTCCTAAATTAGGTTTTCTTAGTAACTATAGATGTTGATGGAAGTGGCAAGATGTGATTGAAGATAAAAATCTTGGTTTCATCATATGAAGAAACAGGTAAATCATACCAAGCTATATTTTCAAGCCTAGAATTCTACGACTGACCTCCTTACCTGAAAGTTCAAACAAATCGGAGGTCATCATAGTCTTGAATTCATATAGCTTCTACTGCACTAAGGTTCTGGTTATATTATTAATAACTGCATAATACCCTCCAAATAAACAAAAAAAATAAGCAAACGGTTTTTCCCCCAAAATTAGGTAGCGGTGCAACTAATGCATTGGAAATCAAACCTAGAACCTCAGTTCACGCAATAACTACCTACACTGTCACTTAACCAACGAGGTGAAATGACCCTTCGAACTGCGCTTAAATTTTCCGAATATTTAAGGTTAATACTTAAACGAGCTTCGTCAAGTTGATTTATTACAAAGTGGATGAGTTAATTGCCACTGGTAAAATATGCAACGTCTCATAAATTAATTTACGCTATCACAGATTCCTGGACAGTTCAATAAGCAATAATTGACTAAACTTAATATATAAGTGTTTCGTTTAACCTGTAATTATTTTTTACCACTAACTAGTGTTATATTGTGCTACGTATTTGTTGGGAACAAAGTATATTTTGTGCAAAAAATGTTCGGGATATGTTATAATTTTGTAATAGACTAATGTCGTTGGTACTTGATCAGAATTATACTGAATCACAACGGAAATAGTATAATAGTAGAATAGATCACCATAATGCAATCTATTATATAATAGCGAAAGGTCACTCACCCACTCATCACGAAATCTCAGAAACTACAAGTGCTAGGAGTCTCAAGTTTTGCATGGGGGTTCCGTTTAGGACGTAGGTGCCCAGTAAGACGGGATTTTGCAAAATTCAATCCCTAAGGGGGCAAACAGGGTTGTTCGCGATAAACTCAAGAACTACTTTTAACCAGGAAAAACTCTTTCGTGCGGGTGAAGCTGCGGGCAAAAGCTAGTTAAATATATATACATATATGATACTTGTTCGTTATCTTTATATAAAGCAAAACATATGACAGCTATAGTTTCACAAACAGGCAAAGCTAAAAACAACTAAGTGCCTTTTAAACCATTACTAAACATGGAACTTAACTACCCGTTAAGCGGCTAACAGCCCGGTTAATATTAACATTGCGATGTCTAGAAACTTCGGCCGTAACATGCATAATGACATACAGTCGCTCTCTTGAACATCAACAAAGGAATATTCGGCAAGCCAACCATTTAACTCATGGTCTTTGATATCACAGGCTGCTCGGAACAGTTAAACTGGTGTTATTACTGGGTTATTATCACAAGATATATGACTAGTGTATGCAACCTTGCATACACTAGTCATATATCTTGTGTTTACTTTTTAAAAGTTTATTTGTTGTAAATAGTTTTGTGAACCAATAATAATAAAATGTCAAATGTCCGGTTATAAACAGACTGGCATAAAAGGGTAGTTGAATACTTTTTTTTATTACATTTATCAAAAATTGATCCCATCCCAAATGTAACGGACATATAATTTTCAAAATTGGGGCAGTAATTAGTACTTACTATAATATATAATTAATACTTATTATAACTTTATAAAGCTTTCAAAATTGGTGGAAGGGGTATTTGTCAAATAACAGTAATATCACACTGTGGCGTCACCGAGAGTCGCCGCCCATAACGCTGCTTGCGTGCGAAAGAGATAGCGCGATATTCCCTCCACGTCGCACTTTTGCTCACAACAATATTTCAAATATGAATAACTGGTTTATTTTTCAACCAATTTTGATGCCGATTTCACAGAAGAATTTCTTTTTCATATTATTTTCTGTTACATGTAAAATAATTGACAAAATCAAACATAAGAAGCTACCCTATTGTGTGGATTGGCGAAGGATGGTCATCATTCATTCGGCACTATCTGGACCCTTCTTCGCTTACCATCAGGTGCAGTGGGGTCAATTGATGAGCTCATAAAAAAAAATTACACCGAGTACTATATCTCAAATCTAATATAGAATACTAGACTTCTGCTCGCGGCTTCGCCGGCGTGAAATTTTTTTCCGGGATAAAAAGTACCCTATGTGTTAATCCAGGACATGATCTACCCAAATTTCATCGATATCCGTTCAGTAGTTTTTGAGTTTATTCGTTACAAACATAATTACATACAAATCTTTCCTCTTTATAATATTAGTATAGATGAAGTAGTATCAGGAAATCAGTACAGCACAATAAACTATAGTGGGCGTGATAGCAATTAAGTTATATTTGCAGCAGTTTAAACTGAAATGGGAGATGTAAAGTGTAACATTCGAGGTAAGTGCTTGTATGTAAAGGCAATCGTAAATAAATTAATTGTTAGGTAATAAACTATTTAATGGCCAAGATATTAAAACACTATTTGCGATTCCACCCACGTGGATCTTTCTGGGAATCGTATCTCTAAATAAATATAGTCTGTAAGTCAAGGACCAAGTATTCAATTCAAGGGATCGCTTGCTAGAAATTGAATGTTTTTGTGATAAGTTTATAAGTATGGTATCAAGCCTTTCGGAATAACACCGTTGTCAGTTGAAATTAAACTATTATAACGGATTTTATCGCGGTTTTTTATTTAATTTTTCTCCCGACGTTTCGATGGCTTTGCAGCACTTCGTGGTCACGGGGCGGACTGATGTGTTGGTGGTCCGGAATATTAGTGTTACAAATCTACCTTAAATTTACAATTATACATTATGTGTCTCCAAAAACACACAGCATTGGGATGAAGAAAGCAATCATTTGATTCGGTTAATCTAAAGAGAATGTCAGTTCAATACATACCAGACTGTCAAATCTTGTCTCTTACTCTTTTACACCAGAAGGCGCTGCTCTGCTTTGGCGCGCGATTTTAGCTGTGAACTCATAGCGTCGTTTTGATTCGAACGTATCAGTTCGGTAAAGTTTTTAATTAAAGTAAAACTTTTCAAAACTGGATTTAAAACAGTGTTGAAGTGATAAAAATGTGTTAAAGTGTGTGTTGTACACAGCATTGTATTTATTGGTAAGTTTTGGAGCCATTTAGTAAGGACGACACGCGAAATAGAAGCGCAAACAAAATAGGTACCGGTCAAGAATATGTTGCCTCGGATGGGGAACAAGTCACGACCTGAAGCTTATGCAAAATAGGTACCTGCAGGTCACCAATTTGTTGCCCCGGATGGGGAACAAGTCTAGAACCCAAGCTCATGCATATCGGATAGCATTGAGTGCTTCCTCATCCTTGAAATAAGGAGACGGCATAGCTTCACTTTTATCTATAAAACGAGTACTTATTGGCGCAGGAACAGGCACAAACATGTGCGTAGGGTTCCGATCCGCGTGTCGACTCGCTAATGACTCAGGTTTTCGTAAATTATTCGTAAACTAATTTGCTCCAATTACCAAAATTATTTTAATATGTCCCTTCAAAATAAATATGTTACTTACATTGAACAATAATAGGTTTTATAATAGCTCCACATAACCTGTTATTAGGTACACCTATGGTGCCTTGGGACAATCTAGAATATAGTTAATGTGAAAATAAAGACATTCCATTCACCAATATAGAATAAACACAAAGTAAGCATATAAATCCCTTGTGGAAAGCTTAGCTACCCCAATGTTTTAGACCTAGATGTCAGTAATGTATTAAGACATTTTTTATAAAATTAAAGGTTATTAAATTACTATTAGAATACTATGATTATATGTGGTAATATCTAGTAAAGTAGAACTAGCAATGATGCATATAGAATTGCAGTCCATAAATAAGTATAATCAATGATTAAAGCTCCAAGGCCACCTAAATTAGGCCTAACTTTTTTATTTGTAATTATTAAATAATAATAAAGATAGTTTCTGAGCTATAACAAAGTATGGGACTATTGTGTGCCCGCACATGATCAGATCTTAAACAAACCAATATATCAGATTATAGAATTACCTTACTGGATGATATACCAACTTTAAAACTGCCCGTGTAATTAATATAGAGGCACTACTGTCTATCTTACAGTAGCTTTGTGGATTTGTCATGTTAAAAGTTTTGTTTCTGCTAGTCTTCTTTTGTCACAATAACACCAATGATTGTCACCAGGTATATCAGGGAACTTCAGATGAGAAGGGTTTTAGCCTTTCAGGGTGGATTAGTAGATATATTAGCCCTCTGCCAATTATTCAAAAAAAAAAAAAAATGTGTGTTGTGAAGTTTGCAAACTAGCGCTAGACCAATCTGGTGGTCAAAGGCCTATAACCTCTCAGTAGCAGAGGAGGTCAATTCCCAGCAGTAGGATAATATATTTTTCATAACTAATATTATTATTAAATTGAATTTTACCTCTGAGAGAGATGTTAAAGACTTTTTCCTATATAGGTACTACTTCTTGAAGGTACATACATTCAAAAAGTAGTCATCACGCCCCTTTTTATCTAAGCATTGCGGAAGTGCACTCTTTTGTTGGTTACTTATAACGGAGAGATTCTCCAGTTAACCTTCTTTTGAATTGGCCTGTCTTCAACTCCATGTACAATTTGCAGCGATTATGAACTGGGTTGT
This sequence comes from Sphinx pinastri, assembly GCA_947568825.1. Taxonomy (NCBI): domain Eukaryota; kingdom Metazoa; phylum Arthropoda; class Insecta; order Lepidoptera; family Sphingidae; genus Sphinx; species Sphinx pinastri. The sequence goes on along the minus strand of OX387630.1, from coordinate 4,398,954 downwards.
AGAAACCCTACACTAGAGAGGGACGCAAAGATGTATATGGGAATTATTTTCTCCTGGTTTTTCTCAGAAAAAATCCAAGCAGGCTGCAAAGGTCTCGGAGATGCTTGCAACCTTGAGGTCTTGGGTTTGGTATGTAAATTACCAATTAGAACAATGTAACATTTTACAGCAAAATAGCTATATTCTAAATTGGCTTTGGACTTTATTAAGCAGGCATTAACCTTGCAAACCATGCAAGGGTCCAGCGGTGACTGTACTGTGAAATACTGTTGCAAGACACAGTTATTACCTTGAGAATTCACATGGGGAGACCAAATAATGATACTGCCCCACGGAGTATCTCAGGAACTTAAGCAGTGGTTTGATACAGTGGAGAGCAGTACAACTCCACTACGCAAGAGAAAAATAACATAAACTGAGAGCAGCTGCTCAAGAAATGCCCACATAATGTTCTAATGCTTTATGCTTAGTAGTAGTACCAGTAGTGGCCAGTACCTTGTTGCATAAAACCGCAACCAACTCGGACAAAAAAAAAAAAAAAAAAAAAAAAAAAAAAAAACTGACTTTAACCAATAGTTGTGTTAGTTGTATAAGGTGGCATTCACTCTAAATATGAAATTGACTTCATTGTTACTTGGTAGGTACCAAGCAGACTAAACAGTAATGCAAATCATCTCTGAAGAGATGGACGCATTATCTGCAATGGCACTTATTACCACCAGCCCCGGAGGCAACTTTTTATTAAAAAAAAAAAAAAAAAAAAAAAAAAAAAAGGTGATTGTATTAGACGTGTAGGTCAAGTCAGAATATTTGCCACAAAATATACCACTATTGTACAGGCTTACGTAAACTCAATTTTTTTTTTAGCGTGGGTTGGCAATATTTTTGCCAATGGGGGTTGCCTACCACCCATATAAACTTAAGGGTCCCTGCACAACTAAACTGTGCAGAAAGGATATATAATAGGACCTGAATTGACACAGTGTTCTCTAGCGCCTTGAACAGTAGGCGTAGTGGTAGTAGTAGGTACCTCACTAGTAAGTGAAAGCACTAACTTACCCAATTCAAATAATGAATCTGCGGAAGGTTCTTATTGATTAAACCTCACTAGTAAATGAGAACATTAACCTACATAATTCAAATCATAAACCGGCTAAAGGTTATTGATTAAAACTCACTAGCAAGTGAGAGCATTAACATGCATAATTCTAATCATAAACCTGCGGAAGGTTGTTACGGATTAAACCTCACTAGTAAGTGAGAGCATTAACATGCATAATTCAAATCATAAACCTGCGGAAGGTTGTCACTGATTAAACCTCACTAGTAAGTGAGAGCATTAACATGCATAATTCAAATCATAAACCTGCGGAAGGTTGTCACTGATTAAACCTCACTAGTAAGTGAGAGCATTGACATGCATAATTTAAATAATAAAGCTGCAGAATTTCTTTTTGATTGAATCTCTAGTAAAGGAGAGCATTAAAATGCATAATTCTAATCACAATCCTGCGGAAGCTTGTTACTGATTAAACCGCAGTAGTAACTAAGAGCATTAACATGCATAATTCAAATAATGAATCTGCAGAAAGTTCTTTTTGATTGAATCTCACTCATAAGACAGCATTAATCACTATAATTCAAGTAATGAACCTGCTGAAGGTTCTTATTGATTGAACCTGCGGAAGGTTCCTATTGACTGAACCTGCGGAAGGCTATTATTTATTGAACCTGCGGAAGGTTCTTATTTATTGAACCTGCGGAAGGTTCTTATTTATTGAACCTGCGGAAGGTTCTTATTTATTGAACCTGCGGAAGGTTCTTATTTATTGAACCTGCGGAAGGTTCTTATTTATTGAACCTGCGGAAGGTTCTTATTGATTGAACTTGCGGAATGTCCTTGACAAAATGTCTCATCAGGCAAAACTTGGGGGTGGAGCATATAGCTGTAGCTGTATATAGGAGAAGAGAAATCAGCTTTTTAAGGAAAATTGGTGTTTCACCACCTTATCCACCTTTAGTGTCCAATTAGAAAATTGTTAGTCTAGTGCAATAATAACAAATCAAAAGTCACAGGGTCTAGTCAAGATGTAGCTGGATTTTAATTTGCATACAGTACTATTTTATTGCACAAATTAATGGTGTTAGATTCTTCTGTAACTACTGTAGAAAAAGTTATCAAGGATCATCCAACAAATCCTAGATATTTTTTAATTTTCTCTAGATCACCTATCATAATTTTCAAACACATGATTTATTGTAAATACCATTAGTATGTCATAACTAACTTCAGACTATGTATTTCACAACCTGATTCCCTTTTGGAACTGTTGGGAAAAAGATTGCCACACATGGAAGGCTCAAGCTGGTTCCTGGCCAAAAACGGGGTAAAGAACTAACAGCTGTGCCCAGACTATCAGCTAGTTGCTGAGTAGGCATCTACAGCCCATATTATAAACCCAGCTACTCATGTGAAAGAACTAACTATAGGTCTCATATATAGTGATGGTATAGTTAAAGGACATAAAATATTTTATTTTTTTATACCAGTCATAGAAACTGTTAAATCAGCATCAAAACCCAGAGTGGCTGGCTGGATAGGTTGCATTTTTTGAAACAAATTACTATTCATGCATTTCTGTGTACCTAGTACTCTATCAAAGGTGGGATCAAGAGCATAGTTAATATGAATATTAAATGGAAGATATTTTGAAAAGAGCTAACTGGAAATCTAAAAGCTTTTTATTAAAAGTATCTTGTCAGGATATTTACAGACTCAGTGTTCAAACTGATGTTTTATTGTATGATAATTTTTAAAGTGATTCAATGTATGATTTTTGTTTTTTTATAAATTTGGATCTCATTTCTCTTGATACTCTTGTTTTGAGTTCATAAGATACTACTTAACTATAAAGTGTTTAAAATTTTATAATTGATGGTCTGATTTCTTAATATGACAAGTAACTAACAAGAGTTTTTAGTTATTTCAAAGTTTTCCTTTTGTTATTTTGTTTTATGGAGATTTCATAAACAATTCTAGAGGAAAAAATAGTACATTCACAAATCATGTGAATTATTTCTTTTTATATTCACATAGCGTCGATTGTATTACACCAGCAGATATCAAACAGGTCTTCATCCCAATGCTGTGTGTTTTTGGAGACACATAATAGAACTGTTTTGCATTAAAACAAAACAATTATTATGTGTTGAAGAAAACACACAGCATTAGTACAAGGATCTTGCTGGTGATGAAGACTTCTATGAGTTCACAGCTAAAATCGCGCGCCAAAGCAGAGCAGCGCCTTCTGGTGTAAAAGAGTAAGAGACAAGATTTGACAGTCTGGTATGTATTGAACTGACATTCTCTTTAGATTAACCGAATCAAATGATTGCTTTCTTCATCCCAATGCTGTGTGTTTTCTTCAACACATAATAATTGTTTTGTTTTAATGCAAAACAGTTCTAATTTTAAGATGTTAGTCATTGTTTGCGGTCCGGTCTACGCAGAAAGAGCTCACAATGTCCTGAGGTCTCACCGTTGTCAAATTTCCTTAACTGCAAATAACTGATTGATGGTTTCGATAATTGAAGAGCCAGAAAAGCACTTATGAGTTTAATTACTTTTTTAAAAATTACATTACATTAGTAAGGCCGTAACCCTAAAAAAATCAGTAGTTAATTATACCATAAAATATTTCGTGCAATTTTAAACGACACGACATCCAATGAGCCATTATATTTTTTCCACAACATAAAACCATTCCCATCAGCATTAAGAATTCAATTGTCAACATTATTGACACGAACGCGAAGGCTGCAATGAATAAACAAACGACTTGCCGAAAATTCGGACCAAATCTTCGGCGTAACGAGTTGTGAAAACAAAATATAAAGCCGACCCAGAAACAGGGCAACTTATTATAGCGGGCAATAAATAATAAAGCGGCTTGAGTAAGTCCCGCGGGAGTCGGGACCCGTGCGGGCAACTTTTAATACAAACGTTGTTGCCCTGACGACAGCGTTGACGGGTTAGTATCGATATGGAAATAACACGCCAATGTGGATCGTGATACTAAGCTTGATATAAGACGACCAAATCAAAAAGTATACTATTTAATATGCTACCAAATCTATACTAATATTATAAAGCTGAAGAGTTTGTATGTTTGTTTGAACGCGCTAATCTCAGGAACTACTGGAACGATTTTGAAAATTCTTTCACTAATATAAAGCTACATTACTCCTGAGTGCTATAGGCTACTTTTTATCCCGGAAAAACTTTTCCACGTGGGCGGAGCCGCGCGCAATGCTAGCCAGTAATAAAATGATGAAGAAATAAGTACGATCTACATAAGTCCAGTACATTATTGGATAACATTTACTTGAACATCATGACACAACCCTAACCAAGTCCTAAACCTCCTAATAATGTATATAACTTTCGTCCTATTACACAATTCTAGTAAAATGATGTACTTACATCCAAATTAAATAACACCGTTTACCTTTGTTAACCGACTTTCAAAAAAGGAAGAGGTTCTCAATTCGTGTGTTTGTATTTTTTTTAATGTTTAACGTCATATTACACTCTTAAGTATGAAAAAGTTAAAGTTTTTGTTTGTGTGCGCCTCCACTCCAATTCTAATTACTTACTAATAAGAAGCACATTATTCCAGAGTACTCTTCATTATGGGAACAAGATTTTACGCGGACGAACCTGTGAGCATCACTAGTTTATCTATAATACACATGTAGTTGTAATTAATAGCCATTATTAATGACGCGACTTGCGACTGACGGGTCGCGTTTCAATTATGTGCACTAACACGGTTTACTAATTGAATACTAGATATTCAAACATCACTACAGCTCGTTTTACCCTACTGGTTTAAAGATGATTAATGTTTTAACACTAGTGATCACGTAGGCAGCCTCTACAAACATACAATTACATTTAGTGCACGTATGGGCATAGTGCGTGCATCTGCGGTGCAATTCTGTAGAAACACAGTTAGCGTGAGGTGAGGTGAGGAAGTAGGCCGGCCATGTCTGCAGACGGACGGATGGGCGATGGAGTGGAGACCGCGATTAGTTAAACGAAGTGTAGAACGCCCTGCTGCACGATGGACCGACGACTTGAAATAGGCGGCGGGCAGCGGATGGATGCGGGCTGCTCAAGACGAGGATGGTTGGCGCTCACTTGGGGAGGCCTACGTTCAGCAGTGGACGGCGACAGGCTAATTGATTGAGGTGACTTCGACATCTCGGGTGAGATTATGACACAAAGCCAGTGTGACGATCGGAATCTTTGTTTACAGAATCCGATTAGTAATATACGTAAGATGTCACTTATTAGTAAGTGAGTGTAGTTCGCTTCACCGACATTCTCACCTTATGGCGCTAGTGTAGATTACGCTGCGATTCAGAAGTGAGATCTTACAGAATAGCATAGCTTCTCGGTGGGAGAAGTAGACATTACAGTGGTACCAATCCAAACATTTCCTCTCATATACTTACCACCAGTATAACTTACCCTTTGCCCAGCGCCTTGCAAATAAAAACTGTATGATAAATCATGTCTAAGCTTAGATGTGAATTCAATATACTTTCTGTTAATAAAAAAAAACTGTTTTCTACTTATATGGGAGATGGATAATTGTTATTGGGCTTTCGGAGCTCCATTTGTCTTTATTACAATCGTTATTAAGTGCTGGGGCGGTGTCACGATCCAAATTGCTTCCCAATGTGAACGCAAATTCAAATTGATTTTATAAGTCTGAGTTCATATTTCACTTGTAATTTGGCCTGGCTTTATTGGTTATAATTTCCAAAATTACAGGATTATGAGTCTTGATGGTATGGTCTCGTCTAACTTTGTATTAGCAACACTATCTTATATTTGGAATTATAAACACTGCAGGGTGCTGATCGACGTGCATAAAAGAAGTTTACCAGCAAAATGTTTACGTAAATCGCTATAGGGAGCGTGCACGAACTATAGAGGGCAGCACAAAATCGACACAAGAGCAACAGGTGGATAAAAAAAGAAACTAGGACTAGCACAATAATTTGTTTATATATTCTTTTAATATGACAAAAATGCTAAAATATGTGTTCCGGCCGAATGTTATTGATACCCAGCGTGTCCAGAATATACTTTTTTTTAGATGGGAGCTAGTTATTTAAGCAAATTAGGAGGTTATGTTCCCTTAATTACAGATTTTTTTGTATTGAATATTATCCCTTATGTTTACGCGAATGTTAGACATTGAAATTAAACTATTATAACGGATTTTATCGCGGTTTTTTTTTTTTTTTTTTTTTTTTAAACCGCGATAAAATCCGTTATAATAGTTTAATTTCAATTGAATATTATCTTCAAAATATATTTATTTTTATAAATTACGTAACGAAATATTTCTAAATGCTTTTGGAACTCATAATTATGTATGTTTTATACAGCTTTTATTATTTTTGACGATTTTCACATAACCAGGGATTGTAAGTACTTAGGTACTATTCTTGGGAACATAATATAATTTCACACTATTTGATTTGTTTATTTTACGTTTTGGAGCATCCAGATACACAGCGATACACTATCAACATATTAATTGTTATTTTTCATCCTTTTAATGAATATTGTACGTCAACGCCAAGTATCGATGGGCTGAAAATGAGTCAAATTGCGCCACTAGATGGCAGTGCTTACGACGTGCACGTTCCCTATCTACTCCTTTCATCGACGCAACACTTTTCCTATAATTTACGCTTAGCTCATTGGCGATCAGCTGTAGAAGCTAGTCCATATTAGTTGTTTTGTATTATATGCATGATATATCTGCCTCGGTGGCGTGGTTGTTCTGCGTACGCGTTACGAGTACGATTTGCGCGCTGAGGTCCTGGGTTCGAATCCCGGGTCGAGCCAAAAATATTGTGACTGGGTTTTTCCATCTTAAAAATTACTCAGTCGCAGCTCGGAGTCAGGAAGTTGGCGGTGTGATACCCCCCGTGCCTCGGAAAGCACGTAAAGCCGTTGGTCCTGCGCCTGATCTCTCTCCGGTCATGTCGGATTGCCGTCTCACCGGACTATGAGAGTGAAGGAATAGCGAGTGCACTTGTGTATTGCGCACACATTTGTGCACTATAATATCTCCTGCGTACCTGGCTGATCTCCGTTGAGATTGGCCGCCGTGGCCGAAACTGGCTTGGAGGATTACGTTTTTTGTATTACGGTACCTACGACTGCAATGCTGAGGTCTCTGGTTCGATCCCCGGGTCGGGCAGTGATATTGGGCTTTTTTATTCAATGTCAGCCCGGAGACTGGAATTTGTGCCCGATATGGCGATAGGCTCGCCCCTTATCACATCATGGGACCGAATACGAACGGCGAAAAGCGGGTGCATTAGTTGAGCCTACCCCTTCGGGGATAAAAGGTGGATAAAGGGGATAAAAGTGAGTGTATGTGTATACATAATAATATGTCTCTTCAGCAAGCTTTATAAAACGAGAAATGCAATTACGTAGGTGGAAAAGAGCAGTTTTTTTGTTTTGCATAATTAAAGTTGAAATGTTAGTGTCTCGCAGATGGCCGCGGGGCGCAGCCACCACTCGGTGTAAACAAAAGAAGCTGAATTACAGCTCCGAATTGTTTTGCAGCTTATTATTTTTTAGTTTTTTACGGACATTATAATTGTTTTTAATATTGTGTTTTGGGTTACTCGGTGTTGTATTTTAATCACTTTTAATTTCAGTAACTATTTCTAGTCTGGTAAAATTTTTTATATGATTTAAAGACGGGAAGAGCAAGTTTTCACCAAATTTAACGGCAACGGAACTTTAAATTGCAAAGCACTTTATAGCAGTAAACTGCCCGCGTCATCCTAACAAAATGCACCTCGATAATGTCCTTCAAACCAATAAACAACAGTTCTTGCAATTTTACTTCCATATGCCTTCGTAATACCTCCAATAGCCAAGAATTCGCTCCGCATTTTTTATATTTTTTACTCCAAAGCGCCACACTACTGTTAACACGTCTACGCACACTTGCTGTTAATTTTTAATTAAGTTTTTACGAGTTCTTTAATGGCCGAGGGTTTTTGTTTATTTCCTTTGATAATCTAGACACTTAGGAATTAAAAAAATGTAGAATTTTAATGCTTACTTCGCATGTTTCATCGCTATGCCTGATGGCGACATAGGTTTTGGACAGCCTCGGTGGCGTAATTGTATTGCGTGCTGGTACGCCTACTACTTTGAAGTCTCAGGTTCGATCCCGGGTCGGGCAAAGTCATATTGGGTTATTCTGCTCAGAATTACGATGTACCGGTAGGGTCAATCCCTAACATATCATGGAGCGAAATACACACAACAAAAGTGGGTGCACTAGTTGCGCCTCTACCTAACCCGTTGGGAATAAAAGGCGTTAGTGTGTGTATAGGTTTTGGGAGAACCTGGGTTTCATTCCTAAAACAACATTCAGATAGCTTAGTGACGAGTTTAGTATCAAATACACGAAATGCAATAGATGTTTGAAAGTAAGTAGATAGTTGATTATATTCAGTTTAGTACAAAGATCATCAGTACAGATCCTTTTAAAACATTCAAACATATTCATAAATTACTCAAGCGAGCTCAAATGCAGTTACTATCAAGTGCACAAACCTCCCAAACCCTAGACATGTTCGATGAAACGAAAAACGCGCGCGGGAAATGAAAAAAAAAAAAACGCGACGACAGGCGCCGCAGGCTCGCGTTCGACTATAGTTCGACTCTATTTTTTCCTGAAATCATGTCATCGCCGTCTGCTACCGGGTCCAGTGAAACTTTTAAAGATGGCGCGAATTCTCTTGCTCCGCTAGTTTGCGCGTTAACGATGCTGTAGGGTTGTCATTAAAACGTTTTTGAATTTAGTGCATATGGGTTTTATATAGACCCGTTTGATTACGGTTTGGCTCTGTTTTCTTTATTAGAATGTGGCAAAAAACGTATCTCATCAGATGATGTCGTTTAATATTGATGTTTGTGAATGATCGAGAGACCAATACATCAGTCACGTGTTAGTCTCTCAACCAATTCCAATATAACGAAACGGAGTGTGTCGTGTTTTTGTCAAATTCTAAACCCACTGGTCCTAATGGTAATGGCTTCTAGCTAGAGTATTAATTGTGGAGAGATGATTTTTCCTGGCTACTTGACACGATTATGCCTCTCTATTAGTTTTACCATGGTTTTACTGAAATCATGTCAATGCCGACTACTGTTGTATACAGTGATGTAATCTTTGTGTGTTAACGACCCTCTAGGGTGGTCATTAAGCGTTTTAGAATTTATGTTGTTCATGTAGTGGCATATCAATATAGATTATAGCTTATTTGGTGACGAGGTCACTGAAGTGCCACGCAGTGTGCAGTTCAAATTTGGGTATGGTGTTACTACTGTTTATGGGCCGTCTTATCGTTTACCATCAGGCGAGTGGTATGCTCGTCTCTTCATTCGACTGCAATAAAAAAAAACGTAAAAATTTGAACGATTTTTTTTTATTGCATTGCCTGATGGTAATCAGTACGACCGCCCATAAATAATAGCAACACTATACAGCGCCTTGAGTTACAAAGTACTGTGTACTGTTGGCATTCCACTGCGCTCGTCATCCTGAGACATAAGATGTTAAGTCTTATTATGTCCAGTAGTTACATTGGCTACATTGTCCTTCAAACCGAAACACAACAGTGCATGCACAATGCTGCTTGGCGGTAGAAATAGACATTGCGGTGGTACCCACCCAGACGGACTCTTACATATGAGAGACCAGTAAAGAATTACCAGATTAAACAATTTTGGCGCCCTATTTCCAATATTTTGAAGAAATGTCAGCCGAGTAGAGACAGTTTATTGAGCCTACACTCGCGATCAATGTCGTTGTAGGAAATATAAAAGGTATAAAAATAATCTAAAGTTGATCGATTGGACATTAGGTACATGACTACGTTTACAACTGTCTATTTAAATGGATATAGAATGACGTGGAGGGGATATCGCGCTATCTCTTTCGCACGCAAGCAGCGTTGTGGGCGGCGACTCTCGGTGACGCCACAGTGTGATATTACTGTTATTTGACAAATACCCCTTCCACCAATTTTGAAAGCTTTATAAAGTTATAATAAGTATTAATTATATATTATAGTAAGTACTAATTACTGCCCCAATTTTGAAAATTATTTGTCCGTTACATTTGGGATGGGATAAATTTTTGATAAATGTAATAAAAAAAAGTATTCAACTACCCTTTTATGCCAGTCTGTTCATAACCGGACATTTGACATTTTATTATTATTGGTTCACAAAACTATTTACAACAAATAAACTTTTAAAAAGTAAATACAAGATATATGACTAGTGTATACAAGGTTGCATACACTAGTCATATATGTAAACTGAGCATGCTTAAATTTGGATGACATTTTTATTTAACTACTATCGTATAACTTACGTAAAACAAACTTCGGAAATTTCTCGTTTCATGTTTTTCAGCTCATCGTCGGATATGCTTAGTTCACTACAACTGGAAACTTAAACAAAAACAGCAATATTTCTCGCCTCGAAAGAATAAAACAATTTGTTCACAGTTCTTACCGCAAAATAATTACCTGGAAACTGCAAGTGTTAACATTTTTCAGTGGGTATGGGGGTGGTTTTCAGCGCTATTAAGTATTTAAGTATTGCCCCCTGCAATGCAGCTGGGAAGGGGATGAATAAATCTGAACAAAATGCGCACTCCGCGTTAAAACCGATTAATGTCTCCCTGCCACGCAATGTTGCATTGACGGAAAAGTCGGGTAGGAGTAAGTCGGCAGAGGGTTCCATTCTTCCAAGGAATCATTTATTTAAATGATTCCTTTTACCTTTATGTACGTTTATATATGTATGTTTAATTTATATCAAGTGACTTTGTTGCACCTACCTTATTTATCTCTGCAACACCCTCAGGTTGATTGGGAGAGAATGCCTTTGGCATTAAGTCCGCCTATATGCTGTTGTATATAAAGTGCAAAAAAAAACGACCTTCCAATAATTTAAAATCACGTTTTGAAACAGCAAACATAGAATACAAAATCAAATATAGTATTAGATTTGATGACGACGAAAAGGTGGAGTACCTATGCCAATGCTTAGCCAGTGGAATTATCATCTCATGTTAAAGTAAGCTTATTGTTTTATGGCTATTTGTTAGAATCTTTGGACATCAAAATCAGTTTAAAGCTTAAACTATCGCCTACTTGTTTCATTTATTATAATTAACGTTTTAGCCATATAGGTAAGCTAAAAGCACTAAACAGCAAACGCACAAATAAACGAATGAATTACTATTAAAACCAACACACACACTCACGCCCTTTATCCCCGAAGGGGTAGGCAGAGGCGCAACTAGTGCACCCAATTTTCGCCGTGCGTATTCCGTCCCATGATGTGATAGGGGGCGAGCCTATCGCCATATCGGGCACAAATTCCAGACTTCGGGCTGATACTGAGTAGAAAAACCCAATATCACTCTGCCCAACCCGGGGATCACACGCGAGACCTCAGCATTGCAGTCGTACCGTAATACAATTACGCCACCGAGGTAGTCGGATTAGAACCAATGAAATAATATAGCAGTTACCTCTTAAATTTCAAGTCGATAATTAAAAACAAACATTGCCATACTCAGAGAACCCGGTCACAACTTTGCCTTCATTAATAATATTACTAGTTTACGAACTGGGGCTTGATAAGTTTTTGTCAAACGGGACCCTAAAAACAGTTTGAGTAACTACCGTAAACCTCGGGGCAAGTTTATAGCCTTTCGGCATACTTACTAAACAGTGTATTGTTAAGTTTCATTACTGTATTTTAATATACTATGCATGGGAAGATTAAATAAATATTTTTTGCCGTTAAATAACATTTTTATGGGCTGTAAAGTAGTACGTAAAATTGTTAAATTAATATTTTACGTCATTGTATTTTTTTCTTTTTTGTGGTACTTTGATGAGAAAAGTTTTCTTTTTTGTAGAATTTTTTATAGGCGAGTAAATCACTCACTTGATTACGCCTGCCCTTGGAGTAGCTACATTATCCAATTACAGTATCAAAGTTCTTAATTTCATTAAACTACGCTCGTGATCTAGAAGCATTGGACCTTAATCTCATAATGTCTTATAATTACACTGGTTACAATGACCTTTAAACCGGAACATAACAGTATGCAACCTACGTACAGTCAGCCACATAAGTAACTGAACTAATTCAAAACTTCAAATCGCTTATACACTTTTGTGTTCTTACAATTTTTTTTTCTTTCACAATAATAAAATATAAGCGACTTACTTTCCTACACCATAGCATACCATACCAGCCCTGTATTATATACTGCCCACTGCTGAGCACGGGCCTTCTCTAATACTAAGAGGGTTTAGGCCTTAATCCACCACGCTGTCCTATTTTTAGCCTGGCCTAGTGCGGGTTGGCATACTTCACTTACCTTCGAAGTTATTTTTGGGAAATTCTCAGGTATGTAGGTTTCCTCACGACGTTTTCCTACACCGTTAAAGAGAACGATAATTGATAAACTATACACACATAACTTCGAAAAGTCAGAGGCGTGTGCCTCGAATTTTGAACCTGCGGACATCTGTCACCTAGGCTATCGTCCACTTATTTTCTTACAAACACAAAAATAATCTATTAAACTTAACGCGTAGAGGCGATTTGAATTTTTTTATCTACTTATGTGGCCGACTGTACACGCAGTGCTTCTAACAGACTTACTACCAAGCGATTGCTCTTTTCATAATTCAATTGTATAAAAAAACAACGTAATGTTCTTACACAGAAAAAACTATAATAAAACAGATTAATCAAACAGTTATACTTGTAGTCCATACGACATTAAGTTGAAACAACGTTTAAGCAGGCAACGGAAGAGATTCTAGCCGCAAATACAGAAAAATGTATTATTAAACGTAGCAATGAAAATGATTTTGAAACACGCGATTAGCAGAAAATGAACTCCGTGGTACTTAATTATTTTGTACTGTTCTACGTATGTCGGTCTTGTATTGCAATACTTTCTTTTTTCATTTGATGTAATTGTGTTGATTAAAGTTAAAAGAAAATTGAAATTGGTATTTGTTAGTCAAGACTTTCTACTATCGTTATAATACCAGAGATAATACTTTACTTTTCTTTTTGCCATTTACAGTAATTTGGCAAGCTTATGTCAACCATTGTCAAAATAATTCAAATTATTTACTATCTTAGATAGATGTAGGGGTCGACTGAAAAATCTAAGTGTAAGTTTGTCCCATCATATTCGAAAAAATCATGGAAAATTTTATTGTTTAGTCCCAAATTGCGACAAGGACAGTTGGAAGTGATAAATCACTTCTTATACTTATTAATACAATTATAAATTCTACCGATAATCTATAGTCGAATAGGGTTGTCAAAAACCACTTGCATGTTTGGAATTCGGCACCGCCTGCAACAACCGCTTTAGCGCCTGGATGAAAAAACATCAGTTCACGAAAAGCTCAACAGACAAGCCAGGCCGTATAAGGTTTTATTGCGAGCGGTATTAAGTGTCAAATGATTGCGTCCCGATATTGGTCCCGCGATTCCCTAACAGATAACTGGCACTCGTAAAAAGTTAATAGGCATTCCGATTTATGTGAATCGTAACGTTAACGTTCACGTTAGTAAACGCTGTTTGTAATTTTGCCTCCAGCGAGTGAATTAGAGACCCGCTGGAAGATGCAAGCTGAGTTTCGTCTGTGCCTTTGTTGGGTTATTGAATCTTCAAAGCGTTTGATGAGATTCGGTTTGTATACCTTGTTTGTGTAGCGTATGTTACTCCTTTTGAATGTTCTGTTAGTGTGAATCGTTACCTGTTTTGGCTTGTAGTGTTTGACAGAAACTTTGGACTTTATATTTGTTTTGAGCATATTCAAGAGGATGTCATCGTCTCTCACTTATTAATTTCAATGTCGGTCCAAGTCAACATTAAATTGTAGGTGTACTCTGGCGCCAGTTGGCAAACTAAACTTTTTTTACGATCAAAACCACCAAACAATTAAAAATGACTCAGTAAATACTATGCTAAAAGTCTATCATTCAGTAAATGGACAAAAAACCGGAACCACACGGCGGTGGACGGTGATCGTTTGATGTCACAATCAAAGGGCATTAACCACCCGCGGGCTAACAATACTGGACTGGTCTGAAGGGCAAAAGGGCCAATTTACAGTTCCATATGGCCCATATTGACGACGTATGCGATTTTGAATTGGCTTTGTCAGTTAAAGTTTATTGAGATTGGGTACGAATTGTTATGGCTTTTAATTCATTCTGTGTAAGGTTGGTTATTGGGTTTGTTTATGACAGGCCGTAAGTTCACAAATGTAGATATTTTTGCATAACCTACATGAATAGTGAATTATCGCTCGCTTTAACGGTGAAGGAGAACATCGTGAGGAAATCTGCATACCTGAGAAGTTCTCTGAATTTCGAAGGTATGTGAAGTCTGCCAACCCGCACTAGGCCAGCGTGGTGGACTAAGGCCTTAACCCTCTCAGTTGTAGAGGAGGCCCGTGCTCAGCAGTGGGCAGTATATAATACAGGGCTGGTATGATGATGATGATGATGATGATGATGATGAACCTACATGAAGAATTGTACTTGAAAGTAATTAAAAGTATAGTCAGTCACATAATAGCTGAACGAATTCAAAACTTCAAAAGGCCTATGCACTTTTGTGTTCTTACCGAATTTTGTTTTCTCTTCACTAAAATAAAAGAAGGGATTAATTTCTATATATTTCGATACTTTGCTTCAGACGAAGAAAAAAATGTTTTAATTAAATTTAACGCGTATAAGCGCCTTGAAATTTTAAATTTATTCAGCTACTTGTGTGCCTTACATCGAGCTATAAGAAAGATAATCAGTAAGTCACCAAAAATGTAACATATATCCCAAAAAGACGACGTTCTACGACTCCAAAGCAAGCCGGCTATCTTTTTTAAAGCCAATGCGATATATTTACATATATTTTATATTACACTACTATTCTCTTTAGTTTTATGTAGCCCGTAATATATTTCTCTACCGCGGACATTACAACTTATAACAGTAAACTACAACCAAAAAACGTCGCTATGTACATTTGTTAACACGGCTGAATAAGTTGGCCATCAATATAGCTGTCATAGAAGGCGGATAGAGTCTCATGCGAAATCACCGACAAGGACATACGCGCCCGGTCAATAGTCACGTATCTATATACTGAGAGTATATAGTATGGTAATGTATTTCTAGATAGGTCTGAATTCGATGTGTATGTTCTTTTTTAATATTTTTGCTACTTATATTTTTCTCCCTGCCTGCCTCGGTGGCGTAGTTGTATTACGGTACGACTGCAAGGCTGAGGTCTCGGGTTCGATCCCCGGGACGGGCAAAGTGATATTGGATTTTTCTATTCAGTATCAGCCCGGAGTCTGGAATTTGTGCCCGGTATGGGGATAGGCTCGCCCCCTATCACATCATGGGACGGAATACGCTTGGCGAAAAGTGGGTGCACTAGTTGCGCCTCTGCCTACCCCTTCGGGGATAAAAGGCGTGAGCATGCGTAAGCATGCGCGTATATTTTTCTCCCGAGGTACCAATGGGCAACCGCAAGCATCTTTGTGTTTTTTTTTATTGCGTAGAATAACGAGACGAGCATGCCGTTCGCCTGGTGATAAGCGATACAACCACCCATAAACAGTAGCAACACCATCCAGCACTTTGACTTACAAAGTACTGTGTGGCATTCCACTGCGCTCATCATCCTGAGACATAAGATGTTAAGTCTCATAATGTTCAGCAGTTACACTGGCTACAATGCCCTTTAAGCCGAAACACAACAGTGCATGCCCACTGGTCCTTGGCGGTAGAAATAGACATTGCGGTGGTACCCACCCAGACGGACTATTACATATGAGAGTCCTACCACCAGTTTTGGTATATACTCTATATACATTATAGCCTCAACATTATATTACAGAACTACTGTTTACCGAGTATCAAATGTCTATTATGTCTTAAGTCAATGAATGCAGTTCAATACCAAGTCAATTGTCATTATTTTCAATTTATGAACGTTGATAATTACTAACTCCTTAGTGGTCTACCTTTCCGATTATACACCTGCCGTAGCAAAACACTTCTATCTCGGGAAGTTACCATAAGTTGTATTTAGCAACCTATTACTCCATTTCGAACGTCAAATGCAAACGCATATAATATGGCACCAACAACTAGCCAATTTACATTTAACCGAAATAAAAAAAAAAACCTCAAATACTAACTTAGAACTAGTAAGCACAACTTTGCCAATTTAAAGTTGCACTACTACTCTCCGTGCACGGTGGCGCTGAACATCATTCGAGAATATCGAGAGCTCGTCACCACGTCGATACATATTATATGAGTTGTACACGCGTACACATCCGTATACACGCGTATACACTCGTATACACTCGTACACGGAACAGTTGCGTGTATTGCTGTAATATTGATTGACACGTATACACAGATAAGAAACTTGCACTGTTGAAATTCGGCGCGAATCAAAGTTTTATGAGCTATGATTGATGTATGAATATTTAGCAAAGATTTGTTTTCCGTGTTCATTTTCTTCTACCTTTTGTAAGATGGCAGGCGAAGTCGTCTTTCTACATGACATCAGTTTCGCTACTTGTTACTTTGTTGTCCTTCCGAGCCAGGAGCCCTCACTCTTGAGTATCGTGGATGTTATTCTTCTTCCTAAGCCTTTAGAAGTCCACTGCTGAACATAGGTTTCTAACAGTTTGTATGGAACTCTTTGGGGTAGGCCTAATTTTGTAATGCAATCAGCCCTGTATTATATACTGCCCACTACTGAGCACGGGCCTCCTCTATTACTGCTATTACTGAGAGGGGTTAGGGCTTAGTCCACCACGCTGGCCTATTTTTAGCATGGTATAATGTAGCCATCGGATAAAATAAATAAAACAAACCATTTAAAGACCACCTATACGATATTTATTGGAATCAAATGCAGCCTTTAAATCAGCCACTAGCCCGTCCATAAGTCTGTGCTCCTAAGGAAGTCGAAGTCCCAATTGAACTCCATAGTTCGATCTAAATTACTGCTAAAACCAGCAATCACGGTATTCGGCTAGGCGCTGCGGAGCTACCAATAAAATATTACACAGAATAGCCGAATGGTAGGTTAGCAAGTTATAAGCTACGGCGTCTTACGAAAAGAGAATAGATTGTGTATTGACGCCAGCTGCTGTAGTGGATTTTACTATTATATCATTTTTTATATAGTTCTTGCGATTTATTTGGACCCTATTGGGTTGTATGTTGGGATACCTTTCCATATTTGTTCGTTCCGGGGCCAGCCGATATAGATCCCGATAGACGCAATGTCGCAGAAAACTGACAAATGTATAGAATAACGAAAGCTTTATATTTCCATACAACTTTCACGTTTTGTATAGAATTATACACAAACTGAGTATACACAGACCATCTTAACAAAAACTACAGTGTAAAACACAGTACACACCAACATTCGCTTTACACACATTCACCTTCCTTGCTAAGTTGTACCGATTTTTTATAAATTGCGCCAGCAACCACGTTCGCCTTTCGTCGGCAGCCTCAGTAACGAGTGGAGCTTCTAAATCGGCCGATTTATTTGTGTTCTTCACGTCGGCAAGTGTAAAATTTAACTCTGGAACGTTTTACTGCCCCAGTGGAGCCCGCTAGAATAGTTTTGTATGTGAATACTCCTTTGTCGAACTGAGATTGCCTTTAGTTGGTGAAGTTTAAATACGCGCGAATGATTTAGATATTCTCTTCTGTGTTTGGGGTGTGTATTGTAAAACAAATGAATGTTTATTTTGTTTGATGCCCAACTGGAGAGCGACTACCAATTAATTTACAAAATGTGAGGTTTTTGTAATGATACACATCTTCACATCACATTTCTTTCTGTTCTTTCTTTTTATAAGGAGTTCGTAATCATACATTTTAATTATAATTTTAATTTTAAAACAGATTCAAATTGAACAGACATCGCAGCCAGTATTCTAGTCGCCAGTGTTGTTATATTGGCACTCACGATAAGGCTCAATACACACATAAATAATTATAGAAAAAGGAGGAGTTTACAATATTCAATAAAGATGCCTCTGTTACTACTCTTTTCGTTTGGATTGCCAGCCATGCTTTTCTGGTGCTGTATTGTGAATGGTCATAGCATTTCGCCTAGATCCGCTGGAAGTCTATGAAACGGTTTCTAGCAACCTCTCAAATCGACATCATCTTCTTGCGTAAAGCCTCATAATGCTTAAAAATTAAACAAGCGAAAGCCCAACATCCGACACTAATTACTCCAGCTTTGTTGGCTCTACGACAAAACCTCTCACTGTATCCAATATTTCACAATCCCCAAGCAGCCACTTGACAGGACCCCCGTTCCATTTCCAAACACCAGCACCGCATACATGCAGGAAAGTCAGCGTCCTAGAGCGATGAAAGCAAATAACAGTGCCGTGGTCGGGTGCGGTTCGAATGCAAATCAAACAGAACGCCGCACCGCCCCGCACCGCTCCGCACCGCTCCACACCGCGCCGCACCGCCAGCACCGCTTCTCCCCGCGCATCCCTGGAATGCTGCGTCCCGTCCAACTATCTAGGAAACGTCCAATTAACGCTTGCCGGCTTATTCCCACTTCGCTTTTCATCCGGATTCAAGTTTGGACTTGAACATTATGTGCCTTCATATTCGGATACGTCAGCGCAATACGTCAGTAACACTTGGTCTTTTTTTTTATTTTTTTTTTGTTCGTCTCATGATCAACGGTCAGTATAGATTTTAAATTAGTAACGTAATTGTGAATACTGCAGACAACCTGATTGCTCTCGTTTTGAATTTTAAATGTATGGGACACTCTGCAGTGCTGATACAATTAACACGGTGAATATATGCCCAAAACAATGACGGTGGTTCAAATTTCCCAATTAGCAAATAAAAAACAGTGCTCTCTTTTTCCATGAATTATGACCTAACACGATTCGCTGCAGATATGTTTAAAAAATACAAGTATACGCTCGCCTTATATCCCAGATTGAATGGGTATATTCGCAACTAGTGCCCCAACTTTCGCAATAAACATGGAATATGTTTATAGCGAAAAAAATATAATAATAACAATTCTTATTTTTTTATTCTTAATAGGATTTCATAAACCGAACATAATTAAAAAGATTGTCAAATACAAAACACCGTCGCCTCCACTCGAAGCCTATAAAGAGTTAAATGCACCGAGGAAATGCGAATAATCATGCGCGGATATCCGAATAAAAGTGAACCGCGCGAATATCCGTTAATATATTCGCCGCACGTCGAACGACACCCGGTAAAATCCGCTTAAGGTGAAGATATGCCCGGGTTAATCTCACAGCGTTGATTTATGAACGTGCCACAGTTTTGTTATATCTACAGTTTGTTACGTAATTAATTCAAGTAATTAATCATCTTTGTTACTCCAGGGAAAATGTGCTGTTGGCTTTTGAATAATGTTACGAGATGAGTTTTACGTTCTAGACAACTTCTATCTCGAACAAATAAGTATGCTAACCCAAATACTTTTATACGAACAAAAATATTCTTATTTGTATCAATCAATGTTTTCTCACTACAGAAGCTGCTACAAATGTCCAAATGTAAACTGGATGCAGTTTTATTGTCGTGTGATAAGTTAAGACTACCACATCTCTTAATTCTATCAGCTCGAGCAATTACAATGAAAACTTTTACTGTCAGCCCGGATACCAACCACTGTGCACAATATGATGTTAAAACCCGTCATAGTGGCCCATGTAAGTGTAATATCCGCGAATAGCCTGTGCATATCAGGTTCAAACAGGCCGGCATAATTGTGTCGACTGGCGAGGGATAGTCATCTTTCGTCAGTCGACACTATCTGGACCCCACTCAGCACACCATCAACCGCAATAGGGTGATTTTGCAATGCAATGCAATCAGCCGTGTATCATAATACTGCCCACTGCTGAGCACGGGCCTCCTCTACTACTGAGAGGGATTAGGCCTTAGCCCACCACGCTGGCCTAGTGCGGGTTGGCAGACTTCACATATCCTCGAAATTCTTATGGAGAGTTCTCAAGTATGTAGGTTTCCTCACGAAGTTTTCCTTTACCGTTAAAGCGAACGATAATTGATAAACAATACACACGTAACTTCGAAAAGACAGAGGTGCCTTGGGTTTTGAACCTCCGGACATTGGCTCGGCAGACCGTTCCATTCCCAACAAGGCTATCGTCCACTTCATTCATTCAGGGTCATTTTACCATTCCTGTAACAAGAAAAATCTTCCGTCTTTAAATTGTCTACAGAATGTATGATGAAATATTCCAAGGAATTGGTTGGTTTGAACTTGTTGCTAAACTCCATCGCTCAACTCACTACGAGATAAATCCCTATGGATGGATGGTAGATCTCAACGGTGCGATTTGCAAGGAGCTTTCTTTTCCGTGCCATGTCTTTGTGGAACTAGCTTTCGTTTGTGGTATTTGGGGACTGTTGAGATTTAGGCGTCTACAAGGTTAGAGCTTTGATCAACATACTACAAAGGCAAATAAAGCATTGATTTCTTCGGTAGGTAGTCTGAATGTTCTTGAGCAGCTATGTTTTTCATTTTAACGCATAGTAACATGTATAGTTACATTTCATAATATCTTTTAGTGTCCGTCACAACGGAATACAACGGTACTGGCGTAATACTGCATGGCAACTGAAATAGATAATACAGTACCTACCAAGACAGACCTTGATATAAGAAAGACCTACCTAGTAAAATTAACAAATTAAATCAATCACTTTCAATTGATACGTTTGTTCGTTTAACTTTTTAAACAGAACAGATGCAACGAATTCAATCGCAGCCAGACCATGCAATTCAAACTAACATTCGCAATATGTGCAAAACATATATTGTATCTTTTAATTTTTTTTTTTTTTTAAATACTTTTTTTTTCTTGATATTTATTCCCAATGCTGTGTATAGTATGTACCGCCATGTGATCCTGTGATCATGGCTAAATAAAGACATTATCTTTCTTTCAAAATCCAAGAGAAGCACTCAGTACATTATTCGTGTACCAAAGCCCAAATGCAAACGTCTTTAATGTCACGCTAACTGTTTTTCCTCATAAGATTCGTTAGTCATTCCACCGCCACAGGATCAATTTGCATGTAAAGGGATGAGGGACCCTCACTGCCCTAGTTTCGGTTTGTCCTTGAATGTGATTTTGTGTCACGAGTCTTGTGAATCCTGTGCTCTTTGTACTGGGTATATAACAGGGAATGAACGTAATTCAGTGATGATTGGTGTTAATTCCTATCAGAAGATAATATGTGTAAAACTATGCTAACGAATAATGAGCAATTATTGTTGTGCACTGATTACATGGGATAGCTAGACAGTGTTGAATTAGGTATTATAATATTTGTCATAATATAATCTTCTGCCATAGTCGCCTTGGTGTTGTGGCAGCGCAATATTGGCTGTGATCGCGAGGTCCGGCGTTCGATTCCCAGGGACCTTAGACACAATACCTTTCTACAATCGTCGAAAATAATAGAAAACAAAAAAAAAATGGGAATGGCATACCATAACGCCTCGGGCTATCGCTAGGATATGTCATTCCCGTGCCTTTTTATTTTCTATTATCATTATCGATCGTATAATGGCATCTTGTCTACGGCCTGAGGTCATGTATTAATTCAGCCCTCTTATTCTCTATGACAGTGTTAACTCGTAACGCGGCCGCGTTACTTTAACTTCATGTAATTAGCGTTGAATGGTATTCTGTATGCTAATTTACATAGTGAAAACGCGATACGTTACGTTACGCACTTGTTACGAGCGGTGAAAATAACGTGTGTCATATAAAATAAGGGGGCAGGTGAGTTCTTCTAATAAGATCTTACAATCTTTTATCTTATTACCTCGAGAAAAGTGTCAGTATTTCGTAACATAACATGCAAAATATTACTTCTAAACCTAGCGGACACCTGTTGAATAGAAGTACCGTACTTAAACAGTAAAAAGAAGATAAATTATTCCAATTCCCGCTAGTTCCTTATTTGAATAAGTTATTTTATAAGTGGTAAGCGCAATATCCGGATCCGCTTGATCCTGGCGAACGGTAATGTTCGCCACGTTTCGGAGCTGGTATTGATTTATTAGCGTTTAGCTCCTATTAACTCGCCGGGAGCATTTATCTTCGCTAGTACCGAACTCGGCTTTCAGATTTCTGGAATAAAAAATCTGGTGGATTTTCCGGAGAAGACGTGGCTATAACGTGATGATAAATCATATTAACATACATGAAGCTTCTATGCCAGAGGAAATGTAAAAAAAGTCTTAGGAATAAATATTATGACACCTAATGACGAGATGAACATGTGTTTTGTTCGAAAACAATATTATCAACACTAGCATTGCACTGTATTTCTCACCCTGAGATGCCTAGCCCAATGATGTCCATTAATTCGCTGATGCCTTTCAAACTCGGCAATAGTGCTTGCAAAATCCTTCAAATTACATCTTGGGCGAAATGATTTTATTACTCTTTAATAATATTCTTATTAAAAATTATGATGACGTCTTCTATTCTTTTTACCTGAACCCCATAATGAAATAAAGTATAATAAAATGTGTATTTTTAATCATGTAAGCTAAAATAGCTCGTATGACAACTAAATGCATACTATCAAAAAACAGTTAATGGATATTGCATTTATAATTAACTAGACTTTTGCTCGCGGCTTCGCCCGCGTGAAAACGTTTTTCCGGGATAAAAATGTTTTCACGGGATAAAAAGTAGCCTACGTGTTAATCCAGGACATGATCTACCCGTGTGCCAAATTTCATCGAAATCCGTTCAGTAGTTTTTGAGTTTATTCGTTACAAACATACTTACATACAAAACTTCCCTCTTTATAACATTACTATAGATATCACACCCGGTCATCGGGACCCCACCCCATACGCACCTTAAACCTCATAACGTAATTTCATCACACCTTAAACTTCCTTACAAATTAACCCTGCATGGGAATATTCATGAGGGCAATAATACATTATGATCTGAATCCTATGGAAACGTTCGTCGGCTTAATCCGATGGCTAATGTTATGCGCGGCACGGCCCGGCTCGGCAGACGCCGATTGCGCCGGCTTACCCGCTAACCGCTTAAGCTTCGCACTACCTTTGACGGGTTATCCGTTTTTACATTGTTATGGTAATTTTGATTACTACACGTGTGGGTTAAGGTTGAAAATCGAGCTGTCAGTAGTGTCTTGTCAAAGTGACACGATTTTATATTTTAATCCTCTTTGCTCAGGCTCATTACTTATATCAATATTGTGATAAGATTTGCTAGGCAAGTCATATCACCTTCAAATTTCTAAGCCAAGTCAACGTTAATGACCGAAACACGCTAATAACGTGATAAGTCGGCAAAATGAACGGGTAAAGGCTCCGCACACGGTATTGTTACGTATTCAGGTTAATCCGTGACACGACTGTGCCAAATGAGGTTTTAATCCGCCGAAAGCAAAGGCCGACAGAGAACAAATTAAATAATTTGTCATAAAAAAATATAATGTTTTCGCAGGTTACCTAGCACGTGATGTAAGGAGTATTTCACAGTATAGATTCGGTTTTATAGCGTTTACGATACGACGATATGTTATAGTGACAGTGACAAGCTGTCAAAACTGTAATTTGTAGAATACTAACATTGGATAGGTGAAGCGTACAGTCAGCAGCATGAGTATCTGTACAAAATCAAAATTTCAAATCGCCTATATACGCGTTAAGTTAAACTGAAATATTTTTTTCTTCGTTTGAAGTAAAGTAAATACCTTTTATTTTATTTTTGCGAAGAGAAAATAAAGATTAGTAAGAACACAAAAGTATGTAGGCAATTTGAAATTTTGAATTTGTTCATCTACTTATGCTGCTGACAACCCTCATGTTGATTAGATTTTGATTAAATATGGTTGACAATGGTATGTGCGAAATAGCCTTAATGTTATATTAGTTTTAATGGCGAATTTTCTTGGTTATTTGAAGTAACATAATTTTAATGCCGATTAAAAATATACAATAATAATAGAAACATTTCTACTCGGATAGAATAATTTTAAAGTGAAAACCAATGAGATTTTTTTACATTCTCAATTGAACAGTCAAATATGTATCATACAAAATAAACCGCATATTCCCTTCAACCTAAACATCAAACATCCACATGTTCAGTTATCTTATTCACATCATCCTAAACACGAAAAATACACAGACAAACTTCTGACACTTTTATAAACACCTAATTTAGTCGTGTCGGAAGTTTCCCGTAACTTTCTGATGTAAAACGTTTATTAATTCCATGAATAACTTCGCAACTAAATCATGGAATAAACACGAAAATAAACAATTTCCTTTTTAAAAACACTCCAGAAACGCTTTGATGTTACAAATGTTTATAATAAATAAAATGTACAAAGAAAAAAAATTGCTCCGGGGAAAGCGCATCGAATTTTAGCCCTGAGAAAGCTCCTTTGATCGCTCAATTGGTTTAATGTTGAATATACAGAATATTTTAGTTTATGCAAAAATTGCAGGAATACAGTCTTCTTTAATATTTTATGCGTTAAGTACAGCGGACGTGGTTTTTTTTTTGGAATTGTCTTTTTGTCTTGCGTAGTGACATTGCAAGAGATTCCTTTACCTCGAAAAAAAAATTTATTATGATATATTTTTTTCTTTTAATTTAAATTGTTCATGTTAATTTACTTACCAACCTCATAATTTATGCCGCAAAGATTTACGCTTTTTACGTTGATTCAGTGGGCATTTTAAACTGTAGAAACTGTGAGGTCCATGGTTCGATATTTAATAAATCCAAATGAATATGTACTTCTTTATTCGAAAAGGGTGACATGCACGGAATTGGAATCTCTTTAACATTATGAGATTGATGTTTGACAAACCTAGGACACATTACCTACCCATTTGACTCATTCGTGGGCTTATTTTAACTAGTTCTACGCTTTTGGGCTATCGATTATGCGACTTTTAATTAACGCTCTTTACAGCAAACCTAGTTTGAACGTATAATCAAGTTGTAGAAATCCGACATGAGTAACTTCGCGGAGATTTTAACGGAAATTGCAACGCTTGGGTCGATGCGTCCCGACTCCCGACACACTGCCAGGGTTAATTAACATTATGAACTGCGCTTAGATTGGGGTTTTCATATTTTTGCTACCGATACTTATTTATAGCGCAAAGTGACTACATAGCTGATAGCAAGTTCACTGTAAGGTTTTTTTTTATGGCATTGAATGACCAAACGAGCATGCCGTTCGCCTGATGGTAAGCGATACGACCGCCCATACACAGTAGCAACACCATGCAGCACCTTGAGTCACAAAGTACTGTGTGGCATTCCACTGCGCTCGTCATCCTGAGACATAAGATGTTAAGTCTCATTATGTCCAGTAGTTACACTGGCTGCAATGTCCTTCAAACCAAAACGCCACAGTGCATGCACATTGCTGCTTGGCGGTAGAAATAGACATTGCAGTGGTACCCACCCAGACGGACTCTTACATATAAGAGACCTACCACCAGTAAGGTGAAGACTCAATAGAATATTGCTATCGAGACATTTTACGGCTCTCGTTGGTCAGGTACCCTATCGTACTAGGACACTCCGCCTGACTGGGGACGCTACTAGAAAGTGAACACTATACATAAAGTGTAAAGAAAATATTCTGTATGATACACAATTCAGACAAGTCGATGCATTTAGGCAGGGATCTTCCATTAAGTTAAACAAAAAAATGATATCAAGACACACCTTAAATCTAAATATATTACATTTTAAAAATTTATGAGAGAACTAAGAATGTGGAAGAGGGCAAAGAGTTGCATCGATATCGCAATATAATTAATATGTCGCTCAATAGTCTATGCCTACCCCTATGTGAAAGGGCGTAAGTGAGTATGTATAAATGTATACATTTTTTAGTCTCAGCGCCAGCAAAATTCTCTACTTTGCTATTGCTAGCTCTGTACCCAGTTTTATATTTTTATCTCTATAATTTAATTACCACCGCTAATTACAGTACCATCCTATAATAAACTAAAAACATAACTCAGTTATGATGATGGATGGCGTCAAACGGCCGCGCGCAGGTGTCTTCCAACACGAACTTAGAGAAACTAGACAGTATTACTGATCACATTGTAGTAATTTGTAAATATAATTAACAGTAATTACATAAACGATGGCTGAACAAAAGAAGGCAGTAGGGTAGACTTACCCGAGGCTCTCCAACATGAACACTTTAGACTTTTTTACTATAGTTGGATAGTCGCGGTAGTAGTAGAAATTAAACTATATAGTATATACAGGGTTATTTTGATATTGCGTTAATAAATGAAACCACATACTCGTCTTTGCGCCTGCTAACATTATGCCAAAAATCCATGAAAAACAAATATTTTCACTAGAAATCTCAATTTTACTTTCCAGGTTTTTTATCATTTAGCAGTTTAGTGCGAATATGGCGTGTATGTGAATGTTTTTCTGACTGAAAGTGCCATGTTGCCGCTGCGTCGAATGCTCTTAGAGTAGTAGTAGTGGCATTAGGTCATATTGACCATCTTGTACATAAAACCAACAAAATGTTGGGCTTCATAATGCGAATGTCAAAGCCGTTTCTAAACATAAAATGTATTGTATTGTTGTACAATCGCTAGTTAGAAGCTCACTGGATTATTGTTCTACCATTTGGTCTCCGCATTATTCTACGCATATAGATCGGATTGAATCGGTTCAAGCGCGATTTATTAGATGCTTAAGCACTAAAACTGGGGTTCGTAAAAAAATCCCTAACTATGTTGATAGATTGCAACATTTTAATTTTAAAAGTTTAAAGGATAGGCGAGAAATAAGTGACCTTTTAGTATTATATAAAATTATTAATGGCACTATGGATCCATGCTTGATTGATCATTTTAGATTTAAGTTGAGCAATCGTATTATGCGCAACCATCCAGTATTTGACATCCCGTTCTTTAGATTAAATACATCTTTCAATAATCCCTTTGCTCGTATGGCCAGGTTATATAATGTTAAATCTATCGCTGATGATGACATTGATGTTTTTTCTATGAACTTTAACACATTTAAGAAATCCTTGTATAACTGTTACCAAAGTAAATAATTAAGGAATTACGTTTACAAGTATAATTTAGCATAAATTATTGTTATAGTGTTTAATTCCTGTAACCACTCTCATTAAAGATAACTTTAAATAATGTCATGCATGCCTGTAAAATACATTGTGCTTTATAATTGTGCTGTATTATTATTAAGTATTCTAAATTTTTGTTATTGTTACAGTGTAGTTGGTATGCTTATTAATAAAATAAATAAATAAATAAACTTAAAGTTACTTTTTATCGATATTTATTTTGTTCACAATTTCTACTTGTTTATTTTACATATATGGTTAAATTGACTTTTAGAAACTACACCAGTTACCCTCCATTAAAAAGGTATGAATAAGCTTTAAGGTTTTCTCCAGATCTTGTTATATAGCCTCTTTATACATAGTGGCTTCGCTGTATGCTATTTTCCATTATGAATTCAAACCAACAATCAATGAAAAACTCTTTCAGATTTCCTATGCGTCTACGTTCACAAATACGTAGTTTTTCCTCTCACATTGGGAAATGTAACGGTATTATTCGTAAGAGGCTTCCGACCTATTTATATTCGGCTAATAATCCACGCGTTATATTGTGATGAGGAAGTAAGAGGAAAATGATTACTAATCCTGTTATGCCAGTTATGCTGCTTTGACTCTCGCTGGATAGAACTGTTTAGTTGTTTTTACCTCTTTAGTAACGTTATTAGTTATAGCCTGTATCCTGAAGGGGTAAGCAGAAGTGCCAGTGTAGGTGGGCAGGATGTCATAGCCAATTTTACCATAAGTTCAGGTTACTCACGGATATTTTTTTCAATTTTCACAGCTTGAGTAGGGACGTTATCGTTCACAACTGTCACCAGATATAAATGCTTGAAAGTAATCTATTACTAAAAACATTATTATGTCTAAGTGTTTACGAAATACTTTCCTCGTCGGCAACTAGATTTCGTCCCAAAACAGTGCTTTAACGCCACAAGCGAAGCTAGCCCATCAATTAAAAAGACTTTTCATAAATCGATCGAGGATAATAAGAGCCAGAGAATTTTATTAATTAGGAATTAACAATTAAACTTAGTAGTCAATCAATCATAATCAAATCCAAAATCAACAACGCATCGGGTTTATATTTTCAAATATCAATAACCTTCGTTCACACGTGCCTGATAATAAATTACACAAAAGGGAAATAATCAATTCCCTTCAAATTCCCCAAGATTTCTGACTTACGTTCAAAGCTGGAAGTTATGAAACTTCAGCTTAATAATAAAGTTTCAAGGGTGAAATTCAATTAATTTATCGGAACGAATAATGTTTTATATAAAGAAGTTTTTAATGGCCGTCGACACGTCAGCTCCTCGGGTGATTAAATTTAGTCACGGGGCGAATACCATTTTCTCTCATATATATTCCTAAGGGGTCATAAGACCGGGTGACACGCTCTTAGCTAAGGTTTAATCATTTGTTGGAATGGGTTTATTTTAATAGACCATGGTTTATTAAAATCAACCTCTTAATGCCTCGGTGGCGTAGTTGTATTAAGGTACGACTGTAGAGCTGAGGTCTCGGGTGCGATCCCCGGGTCAGGCAAAGTGATAGGTTTTTCTATTCGGTATCAGCGTGGAGTCAGAAATTTGTGCCCGATATGGCGTTAGGCTCGGCCCTTATCACATCATGGGACGGATTACGCACGGCGAAGTGGGTACCCTAGTTACGCCTCTGCCTACCCATATGGGGATAAAGGTCATGAGTGTGTATATCTATGTACGATTTTGCTATGACATTTTTCAGTTATTAAAAGGATAAAATATGAGTCAAAATTGTTTACCACATCAATATTATTAATCTCAACACCACGAAGTTTTAGGGCATGTTAATGTCTATAATATTAAAAACTTTTAGTTTATAACTTTGGTTGTAGAGGATATACACATATATATATGAATGTTATATACATGAAGTGACGCACGATATCTAGTCAACATAATTCTAAAGACATCTAGCTTCACCTCACCGACTGCACTTTGTTCCGAAACGCCAACCAGGGACTTTATTATTTACAGAAGCGTTGAAGCGAGACGATGTAATATTGATGACGTCATATAAGTCCGTATTCCTGATGAACGTTTGCGAATTTGCAGTCAACTCGCGAAAAGCAATTTACGTTTTATCAATTTTTAAATTATCGTTTATGTACGTGTAATTTTATTTATGCTGGACTGTTGGAATATTTCGCTGGGATTTTTCGAATTCTACTGACGAAGCAAAATGTTTTCGTACACATTATTTCAGGAGTGGACATATCATAATATGCCGTGTAGTGTCGAGGTATAAAGTTGTTTATGCGCCGTGCAGACACCGTTGACCTGTTGCCGAAAAACACTCCGCTATAATAAAGTTGCAGAACTAGGTGTTCATTTTAAAGTAGTGTTGTATTGTGACAAGTTGACATCATATACAAAGAAAGTTATTTTGGAACTTCATCCCCATAGTGAGTTATTTCCGTCTGTCCACACAAGTATACAATAAGACGTAAACACTCAGAGAAGATCCGAATCGTGCACAAGACGTTTATTCCGGTCCCCTGTCGTGATTCGAATAACGCGCCACTGCATAGGAAATTGGACCGGAAATTGTACACGTGACGCGACCGGACATTACGTCATTGCACGTGATATAAACTAGCCAATCGCAGATGATTCAATTATACCCGCGTCTGAGGAATTTTATTAGATTTAGATTTTCTATTTAGTGTAAATATTTTTTTATCGTGAATATTATGTGTGAAAAGTATTGAA
This sequence comes from Sphinx pinastri, assembly GCA_947568825.1. NCBI lineage: Eukaryota > Metazoa > Arthropoda > Insecta > Lepidoptera > Sphingidae > Sphinx > Sphinx pinastri. The sequence continues at coordinate 4,368,768 of OX387630.1, read as the reverse complement.
AGTAAGGTCATTGTTTTTAATGAATCATTTTCTTTTACAGGTAAGATCGGAATGATGGAGCTCACAATGGTGAAGTAAGAAATATTACATACATACATAGTATCACGCCTCTATCCCATAGGGGTAGGCAGAGACCATGGATTGCCACTTTGCTCGATTCTGGCACACCACTTTCGCTTCCTCTACCTTCATCAATCTTTTCATGCACTCCCGCCGGTTCAGGGTACTTTTGACCTGGCCCTTACTTAGAATGTCAGATATCTGATATTCGAAAGTTCGGTGCGGTCGACCCCTGCCGGCCCTTCCATCCGCACTCGCCTTATATATCCTCTTTGTCATTCTCCTATCATCCATCCTTTCCAAATGCCCAAACCACCTTAGCATACTCTTCTCAATTTTGGTCACTACATCCTCTGTCACTCCACACATGTCCATCACCATAGTATTCCGCACTCTATCACACACAGTCACCCCACACATGCTTCTTAACGCTCTCATTTCCACTGCTATTCTAAGAAATATTAGATTAAACTATTTATTATATCAACAGTGGAGATGAAAAAAATGGTTTTATATGTAATTGTACACAGACTTAGCCTATTTAGGTTTATAGGGGTGCAATTTATACCAGCGTTTGCTCGCGGCTCCGCCGGCGTATAAATGATTTTCTGGGATAAAGGTCCCGCTTTCTACCTTCCCGAGATAAAAGTAGCCTATCTCCTTAAATATGTATCTTTCTACAACTGCAAGCCCTTATGTGACAAAATCCATTATCGTCCTTTGATAGACAATCACAATAAACACGACATAGCTTTCTCCTTCCGTTATTTCATTACACGTTCTTTCAAACGGCACTTCAATCGTATTGCAAGTTCGATATTATTAAATTTGCTCGAACGTGTCTTCGAGTGGTTTTATACTTCATACTGTTTGCAAAGGTTTTGAGGGATTGTGGTCGTAAAAAGGTTGTATTCGCTGCACACGTGGGAATTTGTGGTATGAGTAATGTTGAACAACACGCGTTATGACTATAATTCGGTAGGTGACTACAGTTTTTAATACATTTATCGAAAATGTATGTATTAACATACATTTTCGATAAATATTGGATATTGATCCTCGCAATAATGAAAATTATTTCACTAATAGGAAGCTACATTACCTACTCCTGAGTGCTATAGGCTACTTTTTGTCCCGGGAAAATATTTTCACGCGGGCGGAGCCGCGAGCATCACCTATTAGGTTATAAAGCTTTGAAATATGGTGAACGTGGTAGCTGTCAAATAACAGAAATTGCAAACTGTTACATCAGCGAGTGTCCCGTCATAATGCTGCGTGCGTGAGAAAGAGACAGTGCGATAACCCCACCACGCCCCATTTTTGCTCACAACAATTTTTCTAATACGAATAACTAACTTATTCTTCAACCAATTTTGATGCTCATTTCATATACATGTATTTTATTACATTTAAAATAGTATATAAAATCAAACACAGGACACTACCCTATTAATGTGTAGTAGTGCTACGATGTAGAAAGTTTTGTAGCATGACACCGGCTCTGCGGGATGGTTACCATCCACAGTAAACAAGGGAAAATTTCAGACTTTTACACAGTCAGTGACATTATAAAAAACTCAATAAATGTCCCCTTGCTTCCTAATCCCACTTCTACCGCATATTACACTAGCAAAACTATTGCTTCTCATTGTTGTGACACAGTCAATAAAGTTAATACGTTACATTATAGACAAAAAGCAGTTATTGACTTATAAATGAAAATGCCATATTTGTAGGCATTTATTATTATCATAACAAATATTATTTCTAAACAGCAAGATCCGATATCGCAACTTATAATCGAAGCGTAGGTGCGATAGATAGACAACTTAAAATGTCTTGGTTCTGACAATTTATTATTTACCTTATAGACCTGATGACACCTTGAGATTACTTAAGGGAACGATTATTAAAAATACTATAAGAACGAAACGATTGCTTACTAGACAACTATTTGGTAGATTTGTAGTATGTGAAAACCTCTGGATGTATGTATATCTGTGCTTTATCTTATCTTACCATTGCTACCATTTTTCAACAAACATCGCCGGCCGTTGATAGATGAACCTGTACAACAGAGGTGTACATCTAATTTAAAACCTAATAGTCTTCAAAATGATGATTGCAAAATATAATGAGATTAATTAAATTTTCAACATTTACTTCGAGACACGTTTCTAGATCTTAACCCTAATATCAAGATTCTGAGCACGATCTCTCCGACATTCAGGAATTTCGAATTTATAGATTGCCGTTATGTCCCACTGGATTACGGTAGACGTGTCTACCTTCTCTATAAAATGATATTTTAGAGTATAAAATTCCTTTAAGGTAACTGCGCTTTCCGAAGCGTGGGGTAGCGTGATTTTTGTCACTGCAGCGTGTAGTATAAGCGGTAATTTGGAGTACGAGTCAGGAGGTAAAGCGAAAAATTGACGGATTAACAAGTCTCGTCACTCAACACCATTACAGTCGGGTTTTATTTGTAGGTAATGTACTAACCGAGAGATTAGTATTAAACTATAGTAGGGACAAACTAATATGGCCGGTATGACATGACACGGTTTAGAATTTTTTGGGTAGACGTTCTCACAGAGTTATCGCTTCGGGAAAAAAAATTTATTGTCATACCGGCCAGCTTAGTTTGTCCGAACTATAGCATAAAACTAAGCTGTAAAATGCATTTTATTAAAAATCGCCTCCATGGTTTAGTGGCAGTATGTAGACTCTGAAGTTCTTAGTTCGATAACCACCTGAAGTAACCAAAGGACATTTACAAAAACGGGCCTAAAATTCTAACCAAGATACTTTATATATATTTTGATAGTACTCCCAAAAACTAGTCTTTTGCAATAAATTTTATAATTTTAAAGTCCTCCGATGTTGAGATTTATGTAATTTTATGTTCCTTAAAAATTTCACTTAATATGAACGTTTTTAAAAAAGTTAGTTATAAATGGAGGGGTCTAAAAACATTTTTTAATGGATCCAAGATCCACATTTTGGGCCCTTTAATAACCCTAAAGTTTGAGCCTGGTTAAATTTTGAGGCCCAGCACCCATACAAAAAGCGGACATCTCATTTGATTTTCGATTTGAAATAAACACAACTGGGTCATCCAGGGTTGGAATTTGTGTTCTATATTGGGTTTCTTGGGATTTGTTTATCGTTAATTATCGTTCGCTTTAAGGGTGAAGGGAAACATCGTGAGGAAACCTACATACCTGAGAATTCTCCATAAGAATCTCGAGGGTATGTGAAGTCTGCCAACCCGCACTAGGCCAGCGTGGTGGACTAAGGCCTAACCCCTCTCAATAGTAGAGGAGGCCCGTGCTCAGCAGTGGGCAGTATATAATACAGGGCTGATTGCATTGCATTGCATTGGCTACTTTGTACAGTCAGCAGTATAAATATCTGTACAAAATCAAAATTTCAAATCGCCTATATACGCGTTAAGTCAAACTGAAATATTTTTTTCTTCGTTTTATGTAAAGTAAATACCTTTTATTTTATTTTTGTGAAGAGAAAAACAAGATTACTAATAACACAAAAGTATGTAGGCAACTTGAAATTTTGAATTTGTTCATCTACTTATGCTGCTGAATGTTCTCTCACAGTGGGTCAAATGTTCCCCCTTTATCTACCGCTATTGGGACAACGACATGTGTATGTATTGTATCATTGCGTATATCCAATCAATGTCCGAGATTCAACCCATTAAGTATACAAGTAAAAACACATAGAATGGTCTGTCTCCAGTGTTCGTCGCCGGGAAATCTATTTTCAGGGAACGAGTGAAAATTTTCCTCCGCGTCGCTTGTGAACCGAATTCACAATCGCCCGGTGCTTATTAGGTGAGGCGGTCGGTAACCTTTTGTTACGTAAAGTATAAGGTCAGGTGTAACTAGGTTTTTCGGTTCAGGCAGTTGTGCAATTTTGTACTAAATTTCATGGGTATTGGGCATTTGTCAGGATATTCAGTGTATAGTGAAAACCTCGCCACAGTGAATCCACTGTGGCGAGTGTGAACTCCTACTCGTCAGAACAATCGTTCTGACGAGTAGGAGTTCTCTCCAGAAGGAGTCAGCCGATATACATAAAAAAGACGACTTGAAAGTCGCCGTCTCGTGGTCGACATTATATTTAGACTTTTTTTATACTTACCAGCAGATGCAGAGCGGTGACTGCCAAGCAAGGCTAAAAAAACAGTAATAAACTTTTTAAATTGTCTATGAGTTTGAGCAATTGCAGATCGTAAGTCGTATCCAACACAATGGTTTTTCAAATTAACTTTTGTTTATCGTACAATTATTTGGCTAGAAAAAGAAAACGTTGGTACATAGTTCATAATTCAATGAAGAAAACTTAATACAATATTGTTTAAAATTACCTTTTAAGCCCTTCTAACAAAATTTTAATCTAAATTCATAACCTTTTTCTAAAATGTAACCATCGCTATTTATAAACACAGTTCTTAACTAAGTTACTGCAATAAGCGTGCAATCTCCCGGCAAGAGGTTCGATGATCGCCCCCGACCAGACTTAATTCTAGACTAATGCACTTTTATTAAACTCTGGATAGGCACTTACTTCGTCTAGGATTTAGCGAAGTTAAACAAAGTGAAACTTTATGCTTGAGTTATTTAACTGAATGAATAAAATGACAAGATACGGAACTGAATTTAGAGATTAGCGCTTTAAACTGTTCAGCTTAATGTAAATAGTGTAAATTATTAAAGACTATGAATTATTTATACAATAATAGCGAATTTATTGATTTCTTATAAAATTTAAATTATCACCTCGTTAATATTTAGGAAAATGTAAAATAATTATAATTAAATACAAAATGTGAATGCCCAATTTATGAATGAATAAAGAAAAAAATTATTACAAAACATTTCTTTTAAAATAAAACAGAACATATTAATGTTTTTTTTTATTGCATTGAATGACGAGACGAGCATACCGTTCGCCTGATGGTAAGCGATACGACCACCCATAAACAGTAGCAACACAAACCAGCACCTTGACTTGCAAAGTACTGTGTGGTATTCTACTGTGCTCGTCATTCTGAGACATAAGATGTTAAGTTTCATTATGTCCAGTAGTTACACTGGCTACAATGTCCTTCAAACCGAAACACAACAGTGCATGCACACTGCTGCTTGGCGGTAGAAATAGACATTGCGGTGGTACCCACCCAGACGGACTCTTACATATGAGAGACCTACCACCAGATTTGTACACAACACGCAGCTACTCAATCATAATCATTGATTCAAGTCTATCTCTATACAAATCTACACATTGACTATCGTTATGCATAAATGCCCAAAGGAGTTGCAGACGGAATGTCTTGGTTCATACCCAACACTGTTCCCAGGACGTAACAATGCTAATTAAACACCTACTGCAGTAAACAGGGCAAAGTGATATTGGGATTTTCTACTCAATATCAGCCCGAGGCTTGGAATTTATGCCAAACAGGGCATCTCTATCACATCATGGGACGGAAAATATTGACAGAAAATGGGTGCCCTGGTTGCACCTCTGTCTACCCTTTCGGGTATAAAGGCGTGATGTGTGTTTGTTTTTGTTTGTTTGCATTACAGAAAATTATGTTACTTTTTGCGGAGAAAGTGCAATTACCACTACCGCTCCGTTTCCGGGCTGACTTAGCGATAGTGGGGTAACACTTTTAATATGGACATTGGACACGGTAAGTAACTTCACTGCATCTGATGATAGTCGATGGGGTCCAGATGAAGTACCCCTCGTCCTTCATTAAGTCCGTCTGATTAAAAGAGATGGTGGCTTTGTTGGGTACAAAGGCTCTACCACCGATCTTCCAAGGAAGGATGAGGCTTAAATAACTAATTTCTAATTCGAAATCAGCACTTCAATTCTATTCCTGATCAATAGCTTAAAAATAAGACTATATCTGGCCAACAGATTTACTAATTTTATTCAAGTTCCAAGTATGATGTTGAACAGTGAGAGACATCGTACGCCTCAGTTGCTATAACTATGTCGGCTTGTCTAAACTTCTTTACACTTAAAGAACCCAATTTTATAGATAACAGAGAACACGTGTGCCGGCAAACTGTTGGTGCGGCAAAGTTATAAACTACTGAACTTTTTGTTTCGAGCTAAAGTGAGGCAACGAAGGTGTGCTAGTCGCAGGCAATAATTTTAACACTTTCTTACAACTAGGAGGTGATTGGCCAAATACCGCAATAAGATAATTGAAACACATAAATTAACAGGAAATTGTCAAATTGGGGATTAAGAACCAATACCATCTATCTGACTGCCTCGGTGGCGTAGTTGTATTACGGTACGACTGCAATGCTGAGGTCTCAGGTTCGATCCCTGGGTCGGGCAAAGTGATGTTGGGTTTTTCTGCTCAGTGTCAGCCCGGAGTCTGAAATTTGTGCCCGATATGGCGATAGACTCGCCCCCTATCACATCATGGGACGGAATACGCACGGCGAAAAGTGGATGCACTGGTTGCACCTCTGCCTACCACTTCGGGGATAAAAGGCGTGAGTACGCGTAGGATGCGTATACACTATTTTATATTCTATTGGCGTTAACGCTTGTAGAAAAGCATCTTGGCAACTGGCCCTGATCATTTACAATTTATAGTCCAAGGAGGCGACATAACACTATATATACCATTAATATTTCTACAGAAAACTATGCACATTAAGAGCTATTAAGCATAATAGGTCAGTCACGCTAAAACACCAGCACATCCTCGCTAATGCATCTCACAAAACAGTTCAATAACGATGTTATCGTCAGCATAAAAGGTGTTTTACTACATTTGGATATAAAAATATGCCATTATTTTATGCTTTATGCCACAATAAAGTTTATAATAAACGGCCGGGAGTAAAACCGCGCCGTAAAGGGAACTGTTCACATTGCGTGCCGGACGAAAGCCATGATTCTTTTTGCTGTAGGATTTATGGATTTGTCGTGAAATCGAAGCTAGGAAAACCTTGTTGGAAATGGTAGATTTTAGGTAACTATTAAAAAATTTCAGGTGAGGGTAGCTGACTTGAAAGTGGTCCAATGTATACACGAATATTTTACTATGAATATATAATAGGTTGAATTTTGAATGTTGGACAGAAAAATAGATAATCGTATTGTAGATTTACTTTTAAAGATTCCATATATTTACGCTTATTTCTAGTCTATTTGCACATCCTATATTCTATACAGTATTTTATATTATATTTCATAGAAATAACATACCAAATGGACACAATCACAACCCCTCAAAACAAAGCGGTCGCGAATCCATTTCCGACCCAGAAATTATTCACAATCAGTCAACATGTACGTACGGAACACCGCACATATTTTAAATTTCCCTAATCCTAAGCAAATGCGCATAAAAGGTTTACAAGGGCCGTCGGTAGGCGATGAAAAATTCATAGGTGAATAATCTCCCATTTGGTTCTGTCGCTTTGTATGCGCGCCCCGGCTTGGATTTTAATTCAGTTCCTCGATTTTTTTGTATTTATCATTCGTCGCTTGCTCGCTTTGAAAACTTCATTTTACACGTTTGCCGCCTTTTTTTTTTTTTTTTTTTTTTTTTTTTTTTTATTGCATTTAATGACGAGACGAGCATGCCGTTCGCCTGATGGTAAGCGATACGACCACCCATAAACAGTAGCAACACCATCCAGCACCTTGACTAACAAAGTACTGTGTGGCATTCCACTGCGCTCGTCACCCTGAGACATAAGATGTTAAGTCTCATTATGTCCAGTAGTTATACTGGCTACAATGTCCTTCAAACCGAAACACAACAGTGCATGCACACTGTTGCTTGGCGGTAGAAATAGACATTGCGGTGGTACCCACCCAGACGGCCTCTTACATAATGAGAGACCTACCACCAGTGTATTACATAATGAGAGACCTACCACCAGTGTACCGCCTATTGTTAAAGTGACACATCTGCTGAATAGTGCTGCGAAATGGCTGCCCGTTATTTACAGACGCGTAAATTAAATTGCACTATCGGAAAAAGTGGTATATTGCGCTGATGTTTGAAGCTACAGACAGACATTGGGCACATAAGCATTTTCATGTCTCAGAATGATCAGTCATATAGTTTAGAATTAATGTTGGGTGGTATGGTTACTATTTATACGAAATTATCTTCTTACGATTCTGATATGGACGTTCATTTAGTGTACACGTGGTAAAGTAAACCAAATCAACCAGTGATTCCTGCTACAAAAACATCTCCTTCTTCTTTAGTCTTTGGAAGTCCACTGCTGTACATAGGCTTCCCCCACTGATTTCCAAAACATCGCCTAATTTTCTTACTATCTTACTCGTACTAATATTATAAATGAGAAAGTTTGTTAAGATGTTTGGGTGTTTGTTAGAAGTAAACGCAGAAATAACTAAACGGATTTGTATGAAATTTGGCTCAAGGGGTAGACCATGTCCTGGATTAACATCAACATCATTAACATCAGTCCAGGTAATTTGCTCCCATGGGAAATAATGGATATTTTTAATCTGATTCTTTAAGTAGATGGCGCTGGCGTCTTACTGGGTTTTAAGGACATTTGTAGCGGGAAAGGCCTTCCATACGGGCGAAGCCGCGAGCATCACGTAGTTGCTACTATATTTAAACTACCCCCTGAATCCGACGAATCTGTATAATAAGAATCCATAAATGTAACCCGTCACTGCATTGTGTCAATCTATCCTGCGCCGCTAGCGTCGCCTAGATGTTAAAACGCATGTCCTCGTCCGCGCACGTATCAAATATAAATCTGCACGCTCTAATTCTAGTATGTTCCACACAATTTTCAACGGCAAGATTTTCCGCGATATTACACGAATGGAACAATGGAAGGTTGGAGGTTGCGATTCTCGTCCTTCTGTAATGGATATGGTATATCGCAGTCATAAGGAAAAACAACGTATCTATATTTTTTTTTATCAAAATTGAGATAAATAACATAATATTTATCAAAATTGAAATAAATAATTCGGAATCAGTAAAGAAAAAAATCAAAAATACAACAAAGCAAACAAATCTCCGTATATTTTTTTATGTAGAAACGTCCTTTTTCCTTGTGGCGCCAGTGGATTTAGAGATAAATATGCTTTAGAAAAGATTAAATAAACTAATAAATATAAACCCTCCTAGCGAATTTTGGCGGCGGCCAAACTACGGAGATCAGCCAGGTACGCAGGAGATATTATAGTGCACAAGTGTGTGCGCAATACACAGGTGCACTCGCTATTCCTTCACTCTCATAGTCCGGTGAGATGGCAATCCGACATGACCGGAGCGATATCAGGCGCAGGACCATCGACTTTAAATGATTTCCGAGGCACGGGGGTATCACACCGCCAACTTCCTGACTCCGAGCTGCGAATGAGTAATTGTTAAGATGGAAAAACCCAGTCACAATGTTTTTGGCTCAACCCGGGATTCGAACCCAGGACCAAATCGTACTCGTAACGCGTACGCAATACAAGTACGCCACCGAGGCAGTCAATAAATAAACCAATACACACACAAACAACATAGTAGAAATGATCACTCTTAGTACACTGGACTTCTGTTTCACTACACCCACACCTTTTATGTTACTGTCTGCATTGAACTAAGCAGTTATTTGATTACCAGTAAAATATACAAACAAAACAATTTGCAACAAAAAAAAAATTATTATATGCAGTATTAATAATGAACCTGCGGAGGGATGAAATTGCAAATGAACGTTTTATTGCTCGAAGTATATTTCAAAATACATTAATACAGCGAACAGAAATTTCGATACCGAAGTGTAAAGGCTAGGTTACCTCGTATCGGAGTAATTTTAGTCAATTTTAATCGGAGATTACGTCGTTGGGCGGGCCATGCCATTTGCATGCGCACTCTCGCACAACCAATCGTTTTGTAATGATTAATTAAAATTTATACGTATGTTTGTGACAGAAGTATGCTTGCGGTTGTAATATTGAAAACCGTTTTGTGGCGACGTGGTAAAATATAATGTAATTAATTTAAATGTTCGCTAGGAGCATAATATCACGCTTTGTTCCCTTTTCAATGATAGGCAGAGGTACACCTCTATCTTACACTTGTAAGGACATTTCTAAACTTATTAGTATCATACCCACATTTCGCCAATTAGGTACGTTACGTCCGGTGTAATAGAAGGGAGCCTTTTGCATATAGGGCACATTTCCTGACTCCGCAGTGATACTAAGCAAAAAAAATGATATAACTTTACCCTACCCGTGGTCGAACTACCACGAAATACAACTATGATTTATTTAACATAACCCAATAAATAAGTCATAGATTACTCAACATATTTCTGAAGGAAATCTAATTCAAACGTAACAATACTAAATTGCTTAAATTATATCGGAACTAAACAACTGTCAAAATATCGCTATTCGCTACCCGACCTTTGTCTAAATGTGAAACCATCTATGTCTTATGCTTTGATTAATTATATACCTAGATAGAGTGAAGCGCTGCAATGAAACTAAAACAAACAGGCCAACTTTTCTTAAGCTAGTATGCGTGACAGCTGTGTCATACGCTATCTCTGCATCATTCTGCGTATACTCGTGTGCGCGCATAATGATACCAGTTATTACATGGTTTCTATTAAAACAGGGAGAAAATTATATCCATGAAAAACAACAAAAAATAATTCACTCGAACTCATTTAGTGGGGAACAGTTCGCCTCTATTTTTTTCGACGCGTTTGATACGTTCTGTGTCTATCTAGGAATATAATGAATCAAAGGTCTTATGGTTACAAAACGGATTTTTATGAATCACTTACTTTACCTCGTTGCTCCGTCCGCGTGAAAGTTCTTTTAGAAGTCAGCAATGTTTTCCTAGACGCGAAGTATTTTGCCTATAATCTATATGTATAATGAAGCAGTAGAACCGATGTGTCTGTACATTTAAAGAAATGTAATAAAAAAGGGGGTGACTAAAGAAGAATAACGGAAAGCAAATCAGCGATTTTTATAATTCTTTTCTGTCTGTTTTTCTGTTTGTTTGTTACTGCACATCTTCCAAATGACTTAATGGATTTCGATGAAATTTGGCAAACGGGTAGATCATAGCCTGGATTAACACATATACTACTTTTTATCCCGGGAAAATATAAAGCGGGATTTTTTTCCCGGAAAAACTTTTTCCCGCGGGTGGAGCCCCTAGCAAAAGCTAGTATGTTAATATATGATTTGGTTTCTCCGTATTCTTAATTCCATCTAAATCTACTAATCCAGTTTCTACAGTGACTTCCAATAAATATCTAAACATAAAATGATATTCATATCTACCTTAATATTAGTATAATTTATACACAGACATACATGTAACCGTGACTTCGTTTTTTTTATTAAAAATCTCATGATATCGTATCCTTGCGGCGCTGTTCTCCTGAAAGAGACAATTTCACACAATTGTGAATGCATCGCTGGTCTTAAAGGGAATATGTATAAGAAAGGAGAGGGGGCTGTTTGGATTTTCGAAAATCTTATTAACTGTACAAAATGCTACAAGCTATCACTTCACTTCGTTTTTTGTGAGAGCGCATCCAGTAGATCCCCATTATATGTTACAGATATATTATTTGGCTCTACCAATTTAAAACTTACCTTTATACCTCATACCTACACATCGAAACTTCGCCTTTTAACGCCAATATACGAGTATTTTTATCAAAAAACCAGCACTTTCATTCTTCACGGGCACTTACACGTCTATTCGCCGTTAACTCGCGTTAGAAGGGGCGCAGGTGTTGGTGCGATGAAAAGTGATCCGAGCAAAAACCGGCCGTATACGCCGAATTTACGATCGAATGTCGATCTATGTCGATATGAGTGCTTGTTGACGTGATAAGTGTAATGTTATTAAAACGAGAAAGTAACTAGCATTATATACCGCGCATAAACATTAGAAAAACCTGTCCTTTAAATTACAGAGAACCGCTCATTACGCTCGTTACTCTAAAACGTTATACGCTGTAATATTAGATATTAAGTTTTAATTTCACTAGCAACTCTATGACATAAAATAAAGATAACTAATTATAATAGTTACAGATAAATCTTTACTCACTACGTCAATAAAAACACAAAATGAGCACTTAAGGCGCGTCAATCTTACCTCCCCTTCCGTCGTCGGGTAAGAGCGCCCACTGGCTACATTAACCGCCAACCGCCATTACTGTCAATAGCGTCATCCTGCTGACCATTTGTCATGGCGGGAGAGTCACGCCTCTGCCGTGTTCGCACTTTCCCGATCCGACCGGATTATACCGCTTTTAGCTGGATACGGGCGGATTTTTTTAACGTGAAATGCTTTCGGAATATTTTTTTTTGATATGGGGTTGGTAAAATTGGTTGCTATACGATTAAAAAATGTGTTTTCAGCTTCTTATACATTTTGCGAATAAATAAAGAGTTAATACATTTAGTAGAAATATATTAGCACATATTTCTAATGAATAGGCATTTCGAAAACTACTTTAACAATGGAACGCTAAAAAAGTATCCCTTCCCTCCCGATTTCGGCCACGGCGGCCAATATCAACGGAAATCAGCCAGGTACGCAGGAGATATTATAGTGCACAAGTGTGTGCGCAATACACAGGTGCACTCGCTATTCCTTCACTCTCATAGTCCGGTGAGACGGTAATCCGACATGACCGGAGAGAGATCAGGCGTAGGACCAACGGCTTTACGTGCTTTCAGAGGCACGGGGGTATCACACCGCCAACTTCCTGACTCCGAGCTGCGACTGCGTAATTTTTAAGATGGAAAAACCCATTCACAATGTTTTGGGCCCGATCCGGGATGCGAACCCAGTACGTCAGCGCGCAAATCGTACTCGTAACACGTACGCAATACAACTACGCCACCGAGTCAGTCAAAAAAGTACTAAAGATAGTATAAATGTAATCGTTTACACGAAACGATTAAACATTTATACGTGGCACATATCAGAATCAAACAGTTGTATCGTATCTTTTTAGTGAATAATGACCCTTAAACATGTATAAAGTAAAAAAATATACTACAAGACAGCCTAACAAGGTCTAATTTACAATAAACTAGTGTAATCACTTACGTCTTTTCATTAGTGGGTTGGATATGGATGCTTCATTTTTCAAACAAGTTGCAACGTCCCCTCGAAAATGAGTTACTTAAAATGTAGGTCAGGATGGCACTCATGTTCCCCTCACACTCAACCCCAGCCCAGTACACGTGTAGAATTATCGTAACAATTAAAGTGACTGCAAAAAAATAGCCATATCATAATATAATTTTCTGAGTAGTTACCTACGTGATTTTTTTGTACTAAATTGCAATGAAATTTTCATGCCAAAATTAGCCGCTTTTATAAGAAATTTGTTAATAATATAACGAGTATTCAAAAATTAAGGCGTCAATATTTCTCCACCTTACCAGTAACCGCCTAGCGCACTAGTCACCAAGAAAAACAATTCTCATTTTAAAATGTCCTCCACAACCGCGTATTCTTTTATGCAGCCAACCAACTCAATTAAAAACTTCACGATACAAATAGTTCACGAAGCGATCGAGCACTGATTAATGTCGTACGATAAACAGGCAACAAAACAGCGTGCGATTATTTAAACGTAGCTTTGGGGCAAAAAAATCCAACGGAGATACGAACCAGTGAATAAATTGTGGTGTAAAAAACCTGCCCTGCGACCCGACTGTCGGACATTCAAATTATTTAGGGGACGAAAGCGATCGGAATGGTCCCTTAATACACAGCGATTGGGGTGATATAATAGAATAATTTTGTACTACTTTGTATCAGCAATTATAATATGAGTGAAAATCAAATTGTTTCATAATATGTACAAATTTATTTTACCCCGAATTTGCCATTATTATGTAGACATTGTACATTGACATGTAGCGTGGGACGCCCTCTGGCCAGATGGCGGGACGACTTGCATAAGAGGGCCGGCAGCGACTGGATGCATAAAGCAGCAGACCGGGCTCTGTGGCGTATCTTGGGAGAGGCCTATGTCCAGCAGTGGACTGCAACGGGCTGATGATGATGATGATGTAGACATTATAGTGTTACTGCGCAACTGTATAATATCAAGTGCAAATATAAATTATTTAAACTTTACTTATTAACGAATTTATTTTGAAAAAGGCAAGGGGCGTTTGTGAAGGGGCGAACGCACTCTATAGCACGTAAAAATACCCGCCACATGGTGTGGGGCTTAAGTATTCAAAAATGTCAAGTGCACGAATGTACTGTCTGGAATTTTCACTCCGCAGTTTGTTTCCAGATAAAAAAAAATGAAAAATACAAGCTTCTATTGCGAGTGAGCGGTTTACTGTGTTGTTAGTTTTAGTCCAGTTTTTAAAATGTGATCTATTTTGATTGAACTCACGTGAATGCGCACGGAATTGTTATTCGTTTTTTGTTTTGATTGACAAAAACTGTTCATTTCCTGTGACATTTTTAACTATCAATTTTATTAGTTAAAGCCTTTACCCGCTGGGGTTGTATGAAAATCCATTTTATGACGTTAGGTATTAAAAAATTGAAATATTTCGTGCAATATCACCCAGAAATGGAACAGAAAACTGTGAATATATACATTGCAGACAGCCTTCATTTTTATGTTTTCAATTATTATTATTTTTATTGCATTGAATGACGACACGTGCAAGCCGTTCGCCTGATAGTAAGCGATACGACCACCCATAAACAGTAGCAACACTATCCAGCACCTTGAGTTTACAAAGTGCTTTGTGGCATTCTACTGCGCTCGTCATCCTGAGATATAAGATGTTAAGTCTCATTATGTCCAGTAGTTACACTGGTTACAATTTCCTTCAAACTGAAACACAACAGTGCATGCACACTGCTGCTTGGCGGTAGAAATAGACATTGCGGTGGTACCCACCCAGACGGCCTCTTACATAATGAGAGACCTACCACCAGTGAAAAAACATCAACGTGCAGACTGCCGAGAACTTAATTTTTTTATACTGATTGACTAAACCAGCATCACTCATATGCCATGATAGCCCATAAACAGTAGTGCATACATACATACAGACATAGTATCACGCCTCTATCCCATAGGGGTAGGCATAGATTATGGATTGCTACTTTGCTCGATTCTGGCAAACTTCTTTCGCTTCCTCAACTTTCATTAATAAACAGAAGTAATACGTAGAGTTTTGATCGCTAGGTACCACAAACTCTCGCGTTGTTTTTGTCCTTCTGGGACATTCGTTTTAGTTTAATAATACCCAGTAATTACTGTTATAATTTCCTTCATACTGAAACACAACAGTCCTTGCATATTTGTGTTTGATGGCAGAAATAGACGTAGCAGGATCTACGTAGACGCTCTTCCACATACGAGGTATCTACCTTCTAGTAAATTAATAATATAAATTATGTTCCTTTACTAAATTAGTTTAAATCAAAATCCTGATAAATTTAAAATATCCCTGCTCTTCATAATATCGTCTCAACAAATTCATGGTTCAGTATGAATATTTTCCTGGCGCAAGTTACAAGCGGAAGTTTGAGAATCAATTCATCTCCTTTTACAAAATTCGCCTAGGAGAGGCGTTGTATCTCTTGTTGGTTGCCATAATTATGCCGGTTTGCTTTATTGGTAAGCATTGTTAAACAATCAAGTAACTACTACTACAAGTGCTAGGAGTCTCAAATTTTGCGTGGGGGTTCCTTTTAGGACGTAGGTGCTCACTAAGACGGGATTTTCCCTAAGGGGGTAAAAAGGGGTGGCAAAGTTTGTATAGTATAAAAGAATGTCGCCCACCGCGTTTGTACGCGATAAACTCAAAAACTACTGAACGGACTTCGATGAAATTTGGTATGGAGATAGTTCCCTGGGAAGGTTACTATTTATCCCGGGAAAATTAATAGCGGGACTTTTATCCAGGAAAAACGCTTTCGTGCGGGCGAAGCCGCAGGCAAAAGCTAGTTCTTAATAAAACTAATTCCATTACATAATGCAAAAGTCATTCTAACAACTACTTTAACCTCAAACTTTTGCCTTAACCAAAAATTTGCGGATTATTTAAATTTATTTCAAACGCGCAAAGTTTATCGCTCGCACCACACATAAGTCGATGAAAGCTACTGGGAGCTGGCGTTAAAACTAGTGCTTCGTAGAGAGCTTACTTAACTTCAAGGCTCATTACACAGACGTACTCATCTCGGGGCAACGCTTCCGCCGTGCAAATCGCTTCAGCTTACATATTACACCTGGTGTTTTAATTACACGACGGTGGCACGGTACTACTTACTGAAAAATTAAAATAAACTCACATATATTTACACTATCGTAGATCTTATAAGCTGGGTAGTTAACTATACTACAGTGTACAGTGTGCCATACTGGGTATGGCATTGCTTCTTACCCTGGATCGGCAAAGTAACCAATACCTAGGTGAATTGATAGTTGATATATAAACTAATTTAAGTCCAGTTTACAGTATTAGACTTTTTTTTCTTCTGACAGCAATATGGTCGTGATATTCTGGTAAGTACAAAAGGTATCCAATTATATTATAAGACGAGAGACGCATCTTTCTTCGACAGTCTTCATGTCGCCTTTGCTGGTCGTGTACAGTCTGATTGGCATTGTGAGCCTTTACACATGCCTCAGTCTGATAGCAGTGCAGAGTTGCAGATTGCAATGCCTTGCAATATTTTCGAATTTATAGTCTTGAATGGTGTTGCTACTGTTTGTGCCCAATTCTTACCGTCGGCAAAGTAAACTGGTGGTAGGTCTTTCATATGTAAGAGCCCGTCTGGGTGGGTACCACCGCAATGTCTATTTCTACTGCCAAGCAGCAGTGTGCGTGTATTGTTGTGTTTCGGTTTGAAAGACATTGTAACCAGTGTAACTACTGGACATAATGAGACTTAACATCTTATGTCTCAGGATGACGAGCACAGTTTAATGCCACACAGTATACTCTGTACTCAAGGTGCTGGATCGTGTTGCTATTGTTTATGGGTGGTCGTATCGCTTACCATCAGGCGAACGGCATGCTCGTCTCGTCATTCAATGCAATAAAAAAAAACGATAAAAAGGACTTCGTAGATTCGTTTTGTAGTAGCTTTACTTACGTATCTAGTCTAAGTCTAGTTGTCGGCTAATATAGCATCCTCAGTATTCTCTTCAATAAAAAGTTGTGATGGTAAAGCATCACATTTCTTAATATACCATATCACCATACCAGCTCTGTATTATATACTACCCACTGTTGAGCACTGGCCTCCCCTACTACTGAGAGGGTTTAGGCCTTAGTCCACCACGCTGGCCTAGTGCAGATTTGGCAGACTTTACATACCATCGATTTTTTTTGGCGGGGAAATTCGCTTCAACGGTTAAAGAAAACATCGTGAGGAAATCTACACGTCTTAATATAAATAAAAACAATTTTGGCTGGTAATTTGCTTCATGTATTTTAACAGTAAAAGTTAAATGAGATTGAACGAAGTTATTAAATTTACATAAACTTGTAATGAGTCCGCTACTTACCATATCGAATCAATCAATCAAACGTTAAACTTGAACGATGCAGAGATAAATGAGTGTAACATTAATGTTAAACATTGAAGAAAAATTGTTACAAACAAATAGAAGCCCAAAGAAAAGTCATTTAAAAACGTAGTTATAGTTTGCATTTTCAACCGTGTTTTTTGCGTTAACGCAGAGTTCGTAACTGCTGTTACAATTTTAGAGAAACAACTTTGTACATATTACAATATATTGGAAATACTATGCTTTTGGCAATACGTCTATATTTATGTAATAAATATATACGTAAGGATATTTTTTTGGGAAACAGTGGTATTCTACGGCCAAACATAATATATTGGAAAGTGGTACTATCCTTTCGAACCTATCACTGATTTAATAGACATAACGGGATAAACCTGGCAAACCGAGCGTGCACAAGCACTTACCTACATCCACAGTGTTACAGCAACTCTTAACAATATTAAAACATTCATAGAAGATTAACACTGTTACACAGTGCCAAAAATATTATACGTCAAATGTTGTCGAATCCGCATACGCTGACGGATTGCCCCTGTTCTGTTGATTCGCGGTATTTTTTGTCAACTGCAAGCGACGGTCTACGAAATGGGTTTCAGATTTCAATTTTGCAATGTGTGGGGTTTGGTCAATGTCGCGTGCGGATATCTGCCCGCCTGCTTCGATTTTAGCATCGCTGGAGTTTGAATTGGAGTGCATGTCTGTGTCTATTAATTCGGACCTCGGTTTTAAGCCATGGAATCGGTTTTCTATATGGAGTTTTCAAATTGTGGGATCCTGAAGTCTGAATCTTGAAATTTGAGTATATTAAATTATTGGTGGTATTTATTTTGTACTTCTAATATGCTAAGGTAAAGGTCTTCCTAAATGCAATATTGACCGTCGTACGGAAAGTAAATCGGAAATAATATTTATACTGAACCTAACTCTTGAATAATATAGACATGTATTTATTCGATTAGAACGATTATTATAAACCATTTACATAACAATAAGAACACAAAAAAACTCGCCCTAAACACGGTGCATCATGCTGGCTAAAAATATTCCAAGCCATCAATTTGAATAAAATTCCGCGGCTTCTAATCCTACCATCAAGCACACCGCAGATAATCCCGCCCCCCCATCCGGCCAGTTCGTCAAACGCCAAAATCGTTCAAAAATCTAACCGATCGAGTAAAAATCAAATGTGGTCTACAAATTCCCTTTAATAAATGGCAACGTGCTTAAATTCGCTGAAATCGGTACTGAAAGCTGCAAGGCGGGCGCTATGGAATAATTTATTAAAAGCGCCCGTTACTGCTTTTGTTGAACACTGAATTGTAGGGTTGGCAGTTATTAGATTTTATCTAAGTCGTGCTTAGGAATATATTAGGAGATTCGATGAGGCCTTCATGAGGTCTCAGTGTTAAATAGGTTTAAGAGATTTATAAAAATCTTAAATTAACATTTATTGAAATAAAACTATTTTGCGGATCAATTTTTTTTTTATTTTGCGGATTTTAATGTCTAACATTCGCGTAAATATAAGAAGTCATTAATTAACATTTACTTACAATATCCTGTGTCAAAACTACTGTATCTGGAGTAAATCTTTTTTACACGCTTTATATTAGCTTCACTTGTATGTTTGTATGTATGTAGGTTTGTAACTCTCCAACTCAACTTCATTTACCCACCTAAGCTATCGACGTTTACCAAACGATTCCGCGATGCAGAGGCCGAAGCGCGCAACACTCCGCCACACGCGCAACATACGATGCGCGACATTTTATCATATGCCAATATGTTGAGAAAAATATACAGAATTTAATTGTATTTTCAAAAAATATATGTTTCGTTTTTTTAGTGAGTTATGAAAGAAAATGTGAAAATTTTATGCTATACTAGCGCCATCTGTTGGCGTGTTTGTTAAATGGACAATAGTGAACAGAACTAAAAAATTAAAAATAAGTAATACTTAAAAAAAAACACGCTTTATAGAAAATCCAACTAAAAAATAGAAAATAAATTTGAATTAAGAATAGTGTAAATAAGAAAAAATGTATTGCGTAAGGAAAGCGTGGGGTGCATGGTGACAATAGTTATAAATATTTTATTGAAAGATAATATGAGTAGAAGTATTATATATCATTTTGATAATATCTTAAAAAGCACCCCACGCTTTTCTTACAATAAAATAATTTTTTTTCTTATTTACACTATTCTTAATGCAAATTTATTTTCTATTTTTCAGTTGGATTTTCTATAAAGCGTGTTTTTTAGTTTTTTTAAACTATTATTTAACTAACTTTCTCTGTCCTTTAGGACATTTTTTCTAATGTCAAGTGAGGCGGATACACGTACAGGAGACATAAAAAGACTATGCCATATGACCAGACGAAACATAAACAAACAGCACTGTGAAACAACAACATAGACGAATAACAACATAAACAAGATGCAAATAGACGAACCACTAAAATTCCAAAAAGATCAAGAGAATTAGAAAAAAATAAATAAAATAATAGTTAATAGAAATACGTGATTATGGAGAACGATATTGACATAAAAATATCTTCTCCACTTTATTTCACTTACGCAAGGAGAAATTAAAATTCTTTTTGACAAAGAAACTGACTTCTATCGGTGTTCGTGACAACCCTAATCCCAGTCGTGTAACAGGACATCAATCATGCAAAGATGGCGCCCATCGTGTTGTTTCGAGCTACTTTATTCTTATTCACGATTGTATGCAAAGCTTGACTTTCTCCGCGACACTTTCATTTATTTCTTTTTACACACAATTGTAATGGCAATTTCCAACTGCGTACTAATGGATAAAAAATACATCAAAACTGTAGTAGATAACAATGAAACGACACGTTTAACTGATTTTTAGTCTATAAACATCAAAATAAAATAAACTTATAAGAAAAATAACCAACAAAATAAGAAACTCACTCCAAAAGAGTGCAAAGTGGATAAATTTAAATATTATTACTGAAAAATTGAGTGGCGCACATCTTTAAACGCAAAATAAACACGACAATGGGCGCTAATGAGGTTCAACGGTTTAAAAAGTTGTGGGCAAATCTAATTCGCGTCAAGGCAAATAGGAAAAATATTTTTCTCGTCACTCCGAACCGAGGGTGAGTTCAGAAGAAAACTTGATTTATAAACTCATTGAGTACGGCTTGTACAGAAGCGGGCGCTTCCTAATTTATATTTTATAATGTCGTACTGTTATTGTGCGTGAATTTGAACGTTCTGTTATACTAATAAAGCAGTGGATACATTTGCATATAAATAATTATAATAAATAAAAATGCTTCGTTCTTGCAATGTAACTAAACCTTTACATCTTGATATACTTCATCTTTGAACACTTTGATTTTCTAACTGAATACAACTACTCTCACACAATCAGATCGTGAAAATCAAGAATCAACATTCACAATATTCATAAATGCCATTAGAAGAAGTCTGCGGCGCGTTTCAAAGTGTCGTTACCTCGCAGGTGTTGCCGACCGAAGTGATTTTATAAAGTTTCCCTGCATATAGATAGATATGCCTTGTAATGCGATTTTAAACAATAATGGAAATACAGTAGTTTCTTGATATGTACAGTTATCAGCATAAGTAGCTGAACAGATTCATACTTTCAAATTGCCTATATACGCGTTAAGTTACAATGAAACATTTTTTTTCTTCGTTTGAAGTAAAGTAAATGTCTTTTATTTTATTTTTGTGAAGAGAAAATACTAAAAAAAAGATAAGCACAAACACAAAAATATGTTGGCAATTTGAAATTTTGAATTTGTTCAGCTATTTATGCTGCTGACTGTACAATCTTTCAAGAAGTCTAACGTTATATACCTGCTCGGTTAGATTACATGTATAGAGTACAGTAACCTACAGTTGTCTACAGAAGCCAAGACAGGCATAGCTTTAAAAGCCCGTTACAATATCATACATCATCGTCCTGGTGGTTGTTTCAGGACCATCCATTCATTCGTGGACGATGACGTTTGTAAGGTTGTCAGTACTTTAATTGCGCAAAGCTACCACTCTCAAAAAAAGTATATTAATTTAAAACTATGCCAGCGTGGTGTATTAAGGCCTTAACCCTCTCTGTGTCGAGGATTCCCTTTCCCATTAGTGGGATGTGTATTATGAATTATAATAAATCCTAATATTATCCTTACGAAACTAAAACGAATCCCCCGCCGCGTCTATTTGTTTGTCTGTTTGAACGCGATAAAATTAAAAACTACGGAACAGATTTCGATGAAATTTGGTATGGAGATAGTTTACGACCGTGGAAAGGATATAGGCTTCTTTTTATCCCGCAACAACTCTTTAAAACGAGCAAAGCCGCGAGCAACAGCTAGTTATTATTATAAAGTTGAAGCTGTTCTGTTCATCTCAAGAAGAATATAGTCTAAATATAAGAGTTTTATTACATTTCTGAAAGCCAATACTTAAAATCCTTTATAAATGTGCTACAGACTTTGAAAACGATTACAAACTTCGCATTTAAAGCTGAAATAAAAAGTAAAGAACGCAGTCGGTGGCGCAATCAATTGAAATCCCGTGTCTCCTTTTCCTCAACCGTTTTTTACGACTTGAAGACTGTATTTCGATTTAAGTGTTGCTCGCAGACAATAAGTGAATTGCACAGTTTTTGCAATTACTTTATAGATCCCAAGGGTTTGGTCGAGGAATTAATATCATTTACTTAACCATTAACGGTCTGCCGAGACAATGTCCGTAGGTTCAAAACCCAAGGCATACACCTCTGACTTTTCGAAGTTATGTGTGTATTGTTTATCAATTATCGTCTGTTTTAACGGTGAAGGAAAACATAGTGAGGAAACCTGCATACCTGAGAATTCTCCATAAGAATTTCGAGGGTATGTGAAGTCTGCCAACCCGCACTATGCCAGCGTGGTGGACTATGGCCTAACCCCTCTCATTAGTAGAAGAGGCCCGTGCTCAGCAGTGGGCAGTATTTAATACAGTTATTATTATTACTTAACCATTTGTATTTGGCCAGCTTGGTCCAATTCTAATCCCAATACACCTAACATCCTGGTGAAGTAAAAAATTGTAAAACAATTTCATTGTATTGAGTTTCCTTTTGTCAAAAAGTTTTCTTATTTCTTTCTATTTCTTAGTCTGTATTAAAGAATTAAATTATGAGTTGTGGTGAATTTAGTATAGTTTCAATTCTTCTATTAAGTTTACTGAATTATCGCATGAGGATTAATAGTCTGCGAACCTTTAAGCCAACAAACTGAATACCACCACCATCGTAATCTTCCAGCAAATATTCAACGTAACAATTATATTCTATCATGTTACATAAAATTGGAATTGTTGGAAGCACTCAAAGTAAATTCCATTTAGCTCGGGGCGCGGCTCAGAGCGTGGTGTCGCGTTTGTTTCATCTAATTGACAACATTTCAAAATCTAAACGTGCCTAAAACAAAAATACCGTTTCTTAATTTTTCAATTCTGAATACGATTATATTTTTATATATTTTTTTTAATACTTAATTTCGGAGATAAAAAATAAAAACCGAAAAATGATTGATGACGTCACACATACGGTCGAATGAAGTGGGTTCCTGGCTATTCATACTATTTACGTAGATATGTAAGTACTGAGTACTGGGTATATCGTATGTCGCCAACTGGATGACAAATTACAAAAGTAGTTGTTGTTGAATTGCCACTTGGCGGTTTTTTGTATTGCAAAGCAAAGGCTATTACGTCTTGAGCCGTATATATGACGTCATTTGGTGCTTACGACGCTTTAGAATAAGGCAAAATTCAAAGTGAAAATCATGAATGAAAATATCTGAAGTATGAAAAAAGAAAAAATATGGGTCTCATAATTTTAGATCAAGTATCATATAGTATAAACATTTGAGTATATTGAAAAAATGAAATGTTGTCAATTGCACGGGATGTGTGCACTCTCACGGCGCGCTGGTACTCCATTTTCACCGTTTTCACCTTAACTGTACATGAATTTAGACTGATAAAAAGTCGTATTTAATTTCTTGCTATTTTAATGTTTTCTTTCTACCCTTTGTATGCTTCATCTCTCTACCTATAATAACAGTAACTATATGAGCTTCGTTAAAACATTTGATTAGCTGTACGGTCACTAAAACTACCATTCAAAATGATTTAGCAGAATTGCATCAAACGTTTCATACTAAGAAGACTGGACATACATATAATCTAGTAACTGGCAGTTCTAAATAGTTTTTAGAACAGCAGCGACAATTTAGTTCAAAGTAAGATTTTCCAGAGAGCCTGTGGAATAAACTTATATTGGAAGGTGATGATAAAGCAGTCTCACGTACGTAGCACATAACGAGTCGGCAGCGCGTTTGTTTTATCTTATTAGATAGGTGCACTCTTCAGGCTCGGTAGCAACTTCATTTCTACACGAAATGACTAGTAACTTTATAAACTGGATAAAAGTAAACCTAAAACTAGGGAATTTAGGCCATATTATGATAAAGTAAGGAGTTGCAGTTTAAATAGATCCACCGTTGACGGCAGTGGTATCATGTCGTCACTCCCCAATAATCTTTATATTACATTTAATAAAATTAACGTTGAGAGCAAGTCCATTGCTTGATAGTAATGCTTTATCTCTATCGTTATAGAGACAACTGCACCATTTTTTTTACCCCGTGAAAAACGCGTTATCGCTACCACCACTGTGGGGTGAGTGGAATGGTTATGTTGGTTTCACCGATCTTACGGCCCAATGTCGACGCTCGGGAGTATAGCATCATCCGAACGAGCATTGGACCGAGACCCTAACACTATGTACACCCTACACCGGCATACCAACCAAAACCCGAGGTGGCCACCTTCGGCGCATACAGGCCGGCCCCGGGGTATCTTGTTGCACTAAGATAGCTGCACGGAACCGCCCCTGCGCAATGCCGCATTACGGCCCCTCTCTAAATGAGGGGGCTAAGAAGCCCCCAAACTCTAAAGCACGCCTTTGGCGTCTACGACTGCAGGAGACCGACCACCCGCAATGTCGTCCACCTCGGAGTCGCATAAACTGTAGTAGCAACCCCCACTGCTCGCCCCGCGACTCTCTCAATCCCCATTTAGTCGCCTCTTACGACAGGTAGGGGATGCCATGGCGGGATTCTCTAGATGCCCCCAGACCACAGGGCACGAGGCGCCGGTCAGTCGTCCACCCGGCGCCTCCTTCGTCTCCTCTGGCTGCGGGCGGAATCGTTCTGCTCACGATCCCGCTCAGCGCTCTCCTTCCGCGAGATGACGCACTCGCAGAAGGAAGCCATCGCGCGCCATGACCTCCAGCCGCCGACCATGGCGGGAACCACGGCTGGCAGCAAGAGGTCTCCTCCGACGACTGCTCTAAGAGCGCTGCGTTGTAGGTCCCGAGCTGGGCACTCCTCGAGAGTATGTTGGACCGTGTCCTCGCGGCAGTTGCCACAATGGCGGCACACGGCGGACTCCTCCTTTCCGATCCGACACAGAAACGAGCCGAAACACCCATGGCCCGTCAGCACCTGTGTCAGACGGAATGTCGGCGCACCGTGGCGCCTGTCAAGCCAGCTTAAAAAGACAGGTCGCACTGCCTCGACGGTCCTCAAGCTCGCACTCGGGCTCTCCAGCCTGGTATGCCACTCGTCCACAGCGGCGCTGCGGATGGAGGCTAATTGGGCCGTGAGCTCCCTAGGGGCCAGTCTCCGCCCGAGATGGGATGCCTCCTCCCGCCAGAAGAATACTGACGAAACTGCAACTGCACCTGCTACATTCAATTACAAAGTCCATGGAACTGCACTCCTTAGATGGCCATTATTTATCTCAACATCATACCTCACGTTCATAACGAAATCTAGATACTATAAAATATCATGAGTGTATAACATTACATCCGAAGTCACTCACGTCAGAACCTGCAGCCTGAAACATAAAAATCATTCGCAAAGTAAACAAACGTGCACATGAATAGATACATTTCTTTTCGTAACTTAATCACAAAGTTTGGCCACTCGTAGAAACTGCGACTTAGTTTTAAAGTACTCGTAAAATAAAAATAAAAGCGATCAAAAACGGTTTTGAAGATCCCACGTTAAAGTTTCCCGTCCCGAGACTAACTAAAACAGCTATCTGAGATTTTTGACTGAACTTTGCTTACCCACCGAGGGTTGTTACCGTTGTGGTTAAAGTTATGTCTTAACTGCCATAATAGCTAGTTTAAAACTTAATTTATAGTTAATAAAGTTTAATTTATAGTAAACATAGAATCTTCTTAGAACTGCCAGTGGAGAAATTGAATTTGTTGCGGTAAAATATAACTTCGTCAGCTGATTATAAGTTTTCATTGCCGGTTATCTACACCCAGAATAACGGTGAGCCAAATCATAAGAATCAAATAGTTTATGCGAACGGTTCTACCAACTGACGTAATTATTTCATTAGGATTTATTATGAAATAAAACATAGTATAGTAATACTGTATTAGTTTGACTGGTGGTAGGTCTCGCATAATGTAAGGGTCCGTGTGGGTAGGTACCACCGCAATGTCTATTTCTACCGCCAAGCAGCAGTGTGCATGCACTGTTGTGTTTCAGTTTAAAGGACATTGTAGCGAGTGTAACTACTGGATATAATGAGACTTAACATCTTATGTCTCAGGATGACTAGCGCAGTTGAATGCCACACAGTACTTTATAAGGCAAGGTGCTGGATGGTGTTGCTACTGTTTATGGGTGGTCGTATCGCTTACCATCAGGCGAACGGCATACTCGTCTCGTCATTCAATGCCTTAAAAAAAGTACAAGTCAACAGGCTACAATATAAAAAAATTACAAAATAAACTCAATGTAATTTAAAAACTATTTTGTATAAATATTATTTGTAGAAAGCCACTAAAAGCTTTAGTTTAAACCCTCACTTGGGTCTTCAATCCGCACATAAAGTACATAAGCTCCTTTTTTATCGTTAGCTAATGCCAGGTTTGTGGCACTGAGCGAATCCTGTATAAACTTGATTTTACCTTAAATACACAAGGGAACAATAAAATTTCTCGAGCTGTTGGTAAACGGTACATTGAATCGCCATTATGGCGGGTAGTTGGTTAATATTTGATGGAGCGCATCGTCTTGCGTCCGCGCGCCCATTTGTCGTTCGGACACCGCTTGGTGTGGACGTTTCGACCACTGCTCTAAATGTTTATGGCCTTTAAATAACTGGAAGCTATATAGATGCTAACATTGTTGTGCTAGTAAAGGGAATTCTGAATTCAATTCCTTTTCGCTTAAGAGTTTGATTTTAACTTTCTTTTAGTTACGTTTTAGATAAGAAACAGTTTATGTAATTACTTAAACTGTCGAAAGCAATTGCTTTCGACTGGCATAATTGTCAGCGATATTAAAATACACATTAACCTTGATATAAAATTTAGGTTTAAACTCTATTTATACGTCAGAATTGCGTTTTAATTTTTTACGGCCAAACTTGTAACGTAATTAAGTATTCAAATTTTGTTAGCATATCAACATTTGAAAATCTAAAACACGAGTTCTTACATCAGATTAATAATTTTAGTTTTCGTTACAGGTAAAAGGCAGACTGTTTTTTTTAAATAAACAATCACTTTAATGAAGGTAAATTACGCATACAATTAAGTTCACTTCAATTAACTCTGTTTGAACTTCGAGTACATAAAATTTTCTAAAAGGAATCATAGAAAGTTTTATATTTATTTTAATGGTAAAACCTCCTTAGGACTAGTATTTAGTCACGCCTGTCCAGTAAAAGGGTAGGCAAATAATGTACAATAACTGCAAATTATGAATCGGCGACCTACCTCCTATAATGTGCCAATAGTCTTCTTTTTCAATCTACCCTTATTACACTCCAAAGGGGTCTGCGCAACATGTAATAACAACGCAACAAGAAGGATTTGACGTAGTTTTCACGACCGGACACCTGTCATATATCAACTTCTTATGGGAGATCCACACACATTCACGCTACAAATGCATCCATTTTTCACTGTTTGTATTTTGTTTCACAATGTGATATGGGTTTAGCCTATCGCCACTTCGGTCACAAAGTTTAGAGTGGGCTGATACTGAAAATAAAACCTAATATTATTTTGCCTGAGTCGAAGTTGTACTGCAATACAGTTGTATTGTGGTTGTTGTTACACCGATGCAGTCAGGGAGACCAATAGGATATCCAATTCTGAGAAATTCCGGCATCTCTAAGAAGCCAAGCCACGAATCCAGGTTGTAATATACTGCCGGTAAACTAAGAAAGCGATATAGTATAAAATAAAATTAATAAATGTTTTCCAACATCTACAAAGCAGCGAAATGAAACGATACTTTCGTTTAGTTTCACGAGTAATTGTGGAAAGTGTGTTTATAGAAATACGGTCCGACTCACAGGAACATGTTATTACTCTGTAATTGATAGATTGTGGCATAATTGCTTAGCTGTGAAACCGATAATTACTTTATCACCGCGCTTCATCCTTTGGGAGCTGCTTAATATGAATTTGACTAATGATGGATTGTTTTGACGTGAAATTGTGTGGCTTGTGGTCATTTCGTTGAATAAATTAAATATTGACAGAAACTTAGTTATATTTATTTATTTAATAAAGCTCTATTGTACACCAAAAATATTGGTTTAACCTAGAGTCGTTTCCACGGCAAAAGTTATGAAAAAACATAACCATACCGTTGGACATAACAAACTCGTTTAAGTAGTCCAGTCTACAAAATGATAAAAGGTGTTAATTCTTGATAAAGCTCCTAATAATATGAGCGATAGCTTCTTCGATTCAGAATCACGTCTAGAAAAACGTTTATCAAGGTTTTACTCATAGTCTCATTTTAACACAAAGATTTTTAAATTTAGTCAGGTTTCATACATTGTTAAGACAGGTTAACTGTTCTGGTTGATCTTATTTTAATGATATTTTTGATGCTATAACACATCACGCTAACAGAAAATATCATTTTGAAACCACATTATAATCACTGCTATTACTTTTTGGACACACCAAAAGGACTTATTTAAACTTCCCCTACCATCAAAACTAATCCTCTAAGAACCACTTATTTAGTTCTAGTTCGGTAAGCGACGCGTTAGTTCCAAGCCACATGGCGACCTCAAAGCTGCAAAGTCCGGTGGAAAACTCCACGAATCAGTTCAGATCTTCAGTATGTTACACGATGCAGAAAATTGAAACGGATTTTGGCGGTTTTGCTCCGTTAAGTCCAACGAATTGAGATATTGCGAATTTTGAGCCCATATTTAAAATATTTTTTGAGTTTGGAATCGGTTCTGTTTAACGTTTAAATGAAATTTAAAAGATTAAGGGCCGTTTTCACCGCTTGCTAATTAAACGCTATTTGTTTCATAAATATCTCAATCTAGGAGCATAGATTAGTGTGTCCTTTGTGTTTTGTCGGATTCTACATTTATGTGACGACTAGCATTTATCAGCAACCGATGAAATCGGCCCCAAAGGGACTCTTAAATCTGTATAGATAATATTTATTTCGATGCTAAGCATATAACATGGAAAATAAACTTAATAAATGATACCTTAATCGCAAGTTGCTCAAATTCCAAAATCTATTTTCTTAATATATAAAGCTGAAGAGTTTGTTTGTTTGTTTGTTTGAACGCGCTAATCTCAGGAACTACTGAAGCTATTTTGAAAATTCTTTCACTAATAGGAAGCTACATTACTCCTGAGTGCTATAGGCTACTTTTTACCCCAGAAAAACTTTTCCACGCGGGCGGAGACGCGCGCAATGCTAGTAAAATATAAAACCTGATTGCCAATAAACCACAACCCAGTTTATTATACCTTACTCCAATTTGTGCCAAGCTTATTTATGAATTCTCTTTCATGTGATACCTCAAGGACTTTATTTAATGCATCGATGGTTCGCCTTGACTTATGTTTGATGCCTCGTCCACGCAAACGCACCGAGTCAACAGCGCAACCGTCCTTTAGAAGTGCCCTCAACCAAGAAATTGGTTACATTAAATCGTATTTTGTATTTGTATCTTAGATGGTTGATTTGGAGTGGTATTAGCTTTTTACGTATAGGTATGTTGCTCCTTTGTTGACTTTTTTCTCGGTTTAATGACTCTACACATTTTTTGGTTTCGTAATCGAGTTAATATTCTCCTAGTAACAATTACTGAACTATTACTAATCGTATAGATACAAATTGTTTTAGGTAATCAACGTTTTAGTAAACGTTCATTTAAATGTCTTTATTTACAGTAATTAGGACCCTCGTTGTTTCCTATTAAACAAATATTAATTCATATCAAGCAAATTACCAAAACATTATACAAGTAGGGTTAAACTGTTTTGATAAAATATGAATAATAGAACGTCCCAAAATGTTTCTTTATATTATGTACTTGAAGTTTATTTCAATCTTGCTACAAAATCTTTGTCAGCAAATACCCTCATTTCGCGTTCACACTCGGGTTCTTTAGAAATATAACATTTTAGGGTCATCGTAAAACTCCAGCCAAGTGTCAAATAATAAATTCCATCAGAACACTCGCATACAACAAATGTCAATAAAACTGACATTACTCTTCAAGAGGACCTGACAAGAGGTTTTGACCCGAATGTGTCATATTATTGGGCTATAAATACACAGTAACCAATTTACTAAGACCCTTCAGTTGTTTAACGAATTTATAGAGACTGTTTAGTGTTGGAGACCAAGGGTTTTGGTCATGGAAAGCTTGGTTCCCTATTACGTCGATTTAGTAGTGATATGTGACTTAGGGCGAAGTCACGTGCCAGCTCGCATAGCCAGTGTTCTCATAAACATAGAGGATGATGAGCGGTGTTGAAATGTAATAACACGTTGCTTTGCAGAATAAAGTTTGCGATAGAGATGTACGACTTTTAGGGCCTGTTTTACAGTGTTTATGTATGAATTACACAGCTAATGTAGATAGTGCTCATTAGATAAACATATATTTGATAACTTAGTTAGACTGTGGCTTTTGTATTCGGTCGGCTTATACATTTACGTGACGAGTAGCAAATACACATAAATTGTAAAACAGATCTTAAATATCAATTGCTTTTGTTCCAATTCTTTTAGCTTCTAAACTAATTTGTTTAACCGTTACCAAATTGATTATTTGAATCACCGTATAAAAAAAGTTCTCGAGTGGAGACCACGTACTGGCAAGCGCAGCGTCGGCCGACCATCTGCAAGGTGGACAGACGACTTGATAAAGGTCGCAGGAACACGCTGGATGCAGGCCGCTTTTGACAGGTCTGGAAATCTTTGGGGGAGGCCTATGTTCAGCAGTGAACGTCATGTGACTGATGATGATGATGATGATGAATCACCGCACTTTATTAGCTGGAATGGTTTCACTGATAAGTATGTCTGTCGTCTAATGATATTATTTATTTTAAGGTATCCTAAATTGTCAACTTTATAATAATGTGCACAAGTTTTTTGACAATCTATAATCAACTCTACATCCAAAATATTTCCAATCTAAAAAACAATAAAAGAATATCTGTAATTTCTTTCCGCTCTACAGCTAAAGTCTGTTGGATTTGATTTATTGCATACTCGCTGTTGCCTTTGAAGGCTTGCATCGGAATTCACATGTTTTTGTTTGTTTCTTCGTTAGACGCTTCCTGGATTTGTTTATTTTGCTGTCTGTATTTTGGTTCGTTCATTTTTCATTTGCATAAACAGTCTTCAGGGATTACACGTTTATGCTAATATTTATTTCGAATAAACATGTTGTCTATCGACACTTCATATAAGACGATACAGAATTTACTGTTCATATAATGCGAGAATTTATCTGCGCAAACAGCCGCGGTTTGGCAATTTTTATATCAACCCAGTTCATGAGTGTACAAGCACTGTTTGCTTTAGCTAGGGCAATTACTTGAGCATTATTATATATTTTCAAGATGAGCACACTGCATTTCCATGGAGTGTTTCGTAATTAAAAGTCTAGTGTGGTGTTTCTAATGTTTGTGAGAAATCTTGACGCTTACCAAGTCTTATGACCTTTCATCTTATCATTCAGTTGTTTAAAATAATCCAATACGTTTCGGTTATGGGTGGTTTTTTAATTCCAAAATGATCATATGCTTCACAATACTGACTGGATGTAGAGCAGTTTTTCACTAATCAAGCGATGCAATAGGCAGTAGTAAATTTATCAATGCATAGTTCAAGAATGGGCTATGTTTTCATGATTTCGTGATTTATATTAATTTATTTAACTACGTGAGGTGAAACTTGTGGTGCAAACCTTATTTTACTAAAATAAAAAATAATTCAAAATATTGCCTGTTTTCTTTGTTACGAGACTATCCCGCCCTCACACCCGCCACTGCAACTCCTGTAAGACAGGATCGGCAGTGGCACGCATTTTATGACACCGGGCGGTGAAGCTCGGCGAGTCTCAGGGAGCACTAATTAGTCTCAACCTGCAACGAAGTTAATCAAATAGAATACAGAATTGGTTTCTCTGTTAGTGTTAAACTGCCATAACCTAATATAAATATACAAACAAATAAAACAAACCAAAAATAACTTTATATACGTTGAAATTAAACTATTATAACGGATTTTATCGCGGTTTTTTATTTTATTTTCTCCCGACGTTTCGAAGGCTTTGCAGCACTTCGTGGTCACGGGGCGGACTGAGGTGTTGGTGGTCCGAAAAGTTAGTGTTACAAATCTACCTTCAATTTACAATTATACAATATAAAGATGTTAGTCATTGTTTGCGGTCCGATCTACGCAGTAAGAGCTCACAATGTCTTGAGGTCTGGCAGCAGGTCTTTTGGGGCCCGATTTAATTAGATGTATGACCGGGTCCCAGGCTTGTGCAAGTTTCCAACCATCTTCTCTATTGAAATTAGGATGTTTTTTGATCTCAATAGCCTCGCGGATCATCCTAGGCAGGAATCGGTGTTCTTTGGCAAGGATTTGTGGCTTGTCGAATCTAAGGTAATGGTTGGAGCCTTCTTCTGAGTGTTCAGCTACTGCAGACTTCGTAGAGCGTCGGTGTTTAACGTCAGCTATATGTTCTTTTACGCGGGTCCCTATATGTCTTTTTGTTTGACCAATATAAGAGAGGCCACAGTCGCAATCTATCTTGTATACGCCCGGTTCTTGTAGAGGTATATGGCACTTGACAGGTGGTAAAAATTGACTAATCTTCTTAGGCGGCTTAAAATAAGTTTTTATGGAAGCGCGCTTCAGGATATAGCCAATCTTGTCGGTGACTCCTCTTACATAAGGTAATACAACTGGGACACGATCAACTGTGGCTGGTTTCACTCGGTCTCTGTGACGGCGGCGTGGAATTTGGAGCTTGTTGTCTCGCAGTACTTGCTTGACATGTTGCAGCTCAGCAGCCAGGTGTTTCTCGTCACAGATTCCTTGTGCTCTCTGAAACAAAGATTTGCCCACAGTAGCTAACTGTTTTGGATGGTGATGAGATTCACCGTTCAGGTATTTATCTGTATGGGTCGGTTTCCTATACACAGTGTGGCTTAGGGACTGATCAGGATTACGGATGACTAAAACATCTAAGAAAGCAAGAGAGTTATCCTGTTCCAACTCCATGGTAAATTGAATTTTATCATTAATGGAGTTGAGATGAATTAAAAATGCAGTTACTTTGTCAGATGGTAATATTGTGAAAGTATCATCTACGTACCGTTTGTAAAACCTTGGTGAGACCGGGGCTGTGTTCAGGGCTGTCTCCTCGAAGTCCTCCATGAAAATATCGGCGACTACTGGAGATACAGGTGAGCCCATCGCTACCCCCTCAACTTGTACATAGAACTGATCATTCCACAACATATAGCCAGATGTGAGGCAATGTTGGAGTAGTTCTGCATATTCGACAGGGATGTTATTTTCTGCTAACCTCTTAGAAACAATTTTAATGCAGTCTTGTACTGGTAAACTTGTGAAAAGTGACTGGACATCAAAACTGACCATTGTTTCATTGTCAGCTAATTTAAGGTGTTCAATGTCGCTGACAAATTGGTATGAATCCTTCACAGATGCTCTAGTGTTTCCTCTGAGTGGTGAAAGCACTTTAGCTACGTGCTGAGCCAGTCTGTAGGTTGGTGTGTCGATTTGACTCACAAGAACCGGGAACTTACAAGAACCGGGCGTATACAAGATAGATTGCGACTGTGGCCTCTCTTATATTGGTCAAACAAAAAGACATATAGGGACCCGCGTAAAAGAACATATAGCTGACGTTAAACACCGACGCTCTACGAAGTCTGCAGTAGCTGAACACTCAGAAGAAGGCTCCAACCATTACCTTAGATTCGACAAGCCACAAATCCTTGCCAAAGAACACCGATTCCTGCCTAGGATGATCCGCGAGGCTATTGAGATCAAAAAACATCCTAATTTCAATAGAGAAGATGGTTGGAAACTTGCACAAGCCTGGGACCCGGTCATACATCTAATTAAATCGGGCCCCAAAAGACCTGCTGCCAGACCTCAAGACATTGTGAGCTCTTACTGCGTAGACCGGACCGCAAACAATGACTAACATCTTTATATTGTATAATTGTAAATTGAAGGTAGATTTGTAACACTAACTTTTCGGACCACCAACACCTCAGTCCGCCCCGTGACCACGAAGTGCTGCAAAGCCTTCGAAACGTCGGGAGAAAATAAAATAAAAAACCGCGATAAAATCCGTTATAATAGTGTTAGAACAATAATATTTTTTGTGAGGGTACTTGTGACGTGATCAACCATCTTTGCTATAAAAGCACAGAACGTTTGACAGGTCGAGTCAGTTGATCATTGACTTTCGTGCCGGTCGGTCGCCTGGTGGTATTTTTTGTGAAAAGTATTTGTGTTCAGTGGTACATATTTTTATTTAAATCAAAACCGTGGCAGTTTCTAATATCAGAATTGGGATATGTAATCGATGCCCATACATGTGGATTGTATTCACCACATAGCTAGGTATGCTATATACCAATGCTACTGTGGAGGACGTTATGTGTACACGACTTCGAATGAAGAAGTGTTTACGGGCACTAAGGTGTCAACTAGCGCTAGATGCTAGCGGCTCCACTGCAGAGGATCGGTGACTGTATAGGAAGTGTGGTATCGTATGACTCGTAATCCTTGCTTGAGGGTTATGGTTTCCTTTATTTCTCCGTGATTCCCGCAAACGTTGGGATCTCGTTTTGCATGTGGTGGCTACTGGAGATGATGACCAGGGCACTTCGCGAATGGAGTTGTTTGTTGTA
Organism: Sphinx pinastri; assembly: GCA_947568825.1. Lineage (NCBI taxonomy): Eukaryota > Metazoa > Arthropoda > Insecta > Lepidoptera > Sphingidae > Sphinx > Sphinx pinastri. The sequence goes on along the minus strand of OX387630.1, from coordinate 4,333,740 downwards.
GCAATGAAATTGCTATTCGGAAAGTTTGATACGAGTCTTAATCAAAGGTCAGAATAGGCCGAACGGTCTGTTGTTGTTTAATGTTTTTGCTTTTCTGTGCTTACAGGAACCGGAGATCCTTTTGGTGTATGCCCGGTGCGGAGTAGTGCACTAGGCTGTGTATATACGTGCTGTCCAGACTGCGGACACATGCGGTCCAGGGCGTGCGGAGGCGCGCTCCAGGATGTGCGAAGGCGTGCTTCAGACGGCACGGAACGGTGCGCTCTATGCGCCACGGAACGGTGCGCTCTATGCGCCACAGAACGGTGCGCTCTATGCGCCACGGAACGGTGCGCTTTAGGCGCTGCGGAACGGTGCGCTCTATGCGCCACGGAACGGTGCGCTCTATGCGCCACGGAACGGTGCGCCCTATGCGCCACGGAACGGTGCGCTCTATGCGCCACGGAACGGTGCGCTCTATGCGCCACGGAACGGTGCGCCCTATGCGCCACGGAACGGTGCGCTCTATGCGCCACGGAACGGTGCGCTCTATGCGCCACGGAACGGTGCGCTTTAGGCGCTGCGGAACGGTGCGCTCTATGCGCCACGGAACGGTGCGCTCTATGCGCCACGGAACGGTGCGCTTTAGGCGCTGCGGAACGGTGCGCTCTATGCGCCACGGAACGGTGCGCTCTATGCGCCACGGAACGGTGCACTCTATGCGCCACGGAACGGTGCACTCTATGCGCCACGGAACGGTGCGCTCTATGCGCCACGGAACGGTGCGCTCTATGCGCCACGGAACGGTGCGCTCTATGCGCCACGGAACGGTGCACTCTATGCGCCACGGAACGGTGCACTCTATGCGCCACGGAACGGTGCGCTCTATGCGCCACGGAACGGTGCGCTCTATGCGCCACGGAACGGTGCGCTTTAGGCGCTGCGGAACGGTGCGCTCTATGCGCCACGGAACGGTGCGCTCTATGCGCCACGGAACGGTGCACTCTATGCGCCACGGAACGGTGCACTCTATGCGCCACGGAACGGTGCGCTCTATGCGCCACGGAACGGTGCGCTCTATGCGCCACGGAACGGTGCGCTCTATGCGCCACGGAACGGTGCACTCTATGCGCCACGGAACGGTGCACTCTATGCGCCACGGAACGGTGCGCTCTATGCGCCACGGAACGGTGCGCTCTATGCGCCACGGAACGGTGCGCTCTATGCGCCACGGAACGGTGCGCTTTAGGCGCTGCGGAACGGTGCGCTCTATGCGCCACGGAACGGTGCGCTCTATGCGCCACGGAACGGTGCGCTTTAGGCGCTGCGGAACGGTGCGCTCTATGCGCCACGGAACGGTGCGCTCTATGCGCCACGGAACGGTGCGCTCTATGCGCCACGGAACGGTGCGCTTTAGGCGCTGCGGAACGGTGCGCTCTATGCGCCACGGAACGGTGCGCTCTATGCGCCACGGAACGGTGCGCTTTAGGCGCTGCGGAACGGTGCGCTCTATGCGCCACGGAACGGTGCGCTCTATGCGCCACGGAACGGTGCGCTCTATGCGCCACGGAACGGTGCGCTTTAGGCGCTGCGGAACGGTGCGCTCTATGCGCCACGGAACGGTGCGCTCTATGCGCCACGGAACGGTGCGCTTTAGGCGCTGCGGAACGGTGCGCTTTAGGCGATGCGGAACGGTGCGCTTTATGCGCTGCGGAACGATGCGCTTTATGCGCTGCGGAACGGTGCGCTTTATGCGCTGCGGAACGGTGCGCTTTATGCGCTGCGGAACGGTGCGCTTTTAGCGCTGCGAAACGGTGCGCTTTTGGCGTTGCGAAACGGTGCACTTTTGGCGTTGTGAAACGACACGCTCCAGTTGGAGTGGTCTTGTCATAGCCCCGACATTGTGGCTATCTCGTGCCCCGACATTGTGGCACTCTGTCACGACATTGTGGTTTGTGGCAGTACGATTTTTCGTAGCCCCGACATTGTGGCTATCTCGTGCCCCGACATTGTGGCACTCTGTAGTTTGTGGTAGTACGATTTTTTATAGTCCCGACATTGTGGCTATCTTGTGCCCCGAAAGTGGCAGTGTTGGTTTATGTTGTTGGTGCTGTTCTCTGGAACCCTGATAGTGGTTGCCAGATGTTCTTGTTTCAGAAATGATTGGGTTCCATAACTCAACCATTACTGATACGAATTTGCTTAATTGTGTTACAATGGGTGACTAAAGTTAAAATGTTTCGGGTGATGAATCAATCCGCCCCCGAAGGACCTCTTGGGCCCTGCAGCTCTCATTTACTGCTGCCGTCACGAGGCTCTTTGAGTTCTATACGGTGTGTGTAATGCGTGCTGCGACGTACAACGCAGCTACCACTGAAAGCTATCTGCAGATTGTCAATAGCACTCTTCTCAGTTTACTAAGAATCGTTTTCATTGTACTCAGTTTAGTAACTATTTGGCAAATATGCCGCTGGAGAGATTGAAAAAAAAAAAAGAGCGTGATCGAGGACGATCACATAGTCAGGAAAGGCCGTGTTAGAACAATAATATTTTTTGTGAGGGTACTTGTGACGTGATCAACCATCTTTGCTATAAAAGCACAGAACGTTTGACAGGTCGAGTCAGTTGATCATTGACTTTCGTGCCGGTCGGTCGCCTGGTGGTATTTTTTGTGAAAAGTATTTGTGTTCAGTGGTACATATTTTTATTTAAATCAAAACCGTGGCAGTTTCTAATAATAGTTTAATTTCAATGTCTAACATTCGCGTAAACATAAGGAATCATTAACTTTATATACGTATATTTGGAGTCGGTGCCTAATGTTTTCGTATATTTGTTCGTGTATTTGCTTAGCTTAGCTGGCAATTTAAATTAGGCACCGACCTCCAAATATACGTATATACTAAGCGTATATAAAGTTACATTATTTTTTTTTAATCATTTTAGTGTTTATGAAGTCGGTTTTATTTTTAGTCAAAATGTTTTTCTTATTGATTTTTTGTTAGTTAATTATGGAATGGTGTAAACAATACATCATAAATATACGCTTGCAGCATTCGCGGGTCATCTGCTGTTAGCTACTTTAGAGTTCGATTGTCTATCTCCGAAGATGTTCATCAAATCCTAATAAATTATATACTAAAACCTTGCCTGAAAAATATACACTTGAATAACGAAAACCCCATACAAATCGGAACAGTAGTTTTTAAGAAAATCGCGGCCATACAAACTTACATTTTGAAGTCAAGTCAAGTTTGAATAATCAATAACCCTCAACAAAATAAAGCCACATATAATATATATCCATACATAGCATAACGCTTCGTCAAAAATAAATAAAGCTGTGTACACACTTGCTCGCAGAATACACGCCATTAATATAACCCTTTGAAACGCTAACACGTGTCTAGCGGCCATATATCAGATGCATAACATTTTGAACAGCGCACTCGTTCCGATCCCCCCCTCTCTCTTCCTGTCCCCTCCCCCCACCCGCGGCTCACAAACCGCACGAATACTCTCTTACATAACAATAATACCTTTTCTACAGTCTCCCGTATAAATATATCTAGGTAGGTTGTAGCAAGATGCTGGAGTAGTGTGATTTACGAAATTGCTGTTTGGCATCTTGTGACGTGTAAATTGAGTTTTGTATTTAAATTTTATATATTTTTATAGCTTAGTTATATTATATATGAAAATAGAGAGATCTGGATTCAGTCGCCTGGTTTAGGAATAGATTTCTGTGCCTTTCGATTCCAAACGTTTTACTGGATCAAAATTAGAGCCTGACATGGCGAAATCTTCTTGTCCTGTCATGGCATGAGATGAAAATAAGTTCTCCGAACAGCATAAATATACAAAAAAAAATATTATATCAGGTTTACAAAAAGCAAACCCTGGTACAAATCGCATTATAAATTAATGAATCAAAAACATAAAATATTTAATTATAAATGAACCTAAGTAAAACTCTTAATAATTAATAAACGGATTTTTACACATTACCTGCGGTATAAGTACAGCGTTTAAAAATAGACTAGACGTTACACTTAAAAGCTATATCTAAATTTATCCTACGACATGCCTATTTTAGACTCATCCCCACCACGTGGTTCAATAAAGTTAATATAACATTTTAGCGCCATCTAGCGGGTGGCAGCCGAGTCACGTGTTTACAAAAGTTCCGGAAAATGGTTCGTGGAAAATTTGGTGCTTCGACGCGAGTCACGACGTAGTTCGCAACTTACCCGTCTCGTACAGAGATGGCGCTAGTTGTTGCATTCTATGAACATTAATGAGTATCGAATTGATGTTAATAAATTAAAGTTTTAAATTTAATTTTTATTGTTTCAGCTCACGGAGCTGGAGCAGCGAGTCCTGGAAGCTGAGGGCAGGGCTGAGGAGGCAGAAGACAAGGTAATGAAACAGATTTTATAATTTTTTTAAAACCTATATGTTACATATAGGTTTATAGGTACGTCGTAGAGCGTTATATTTTGGAACTTTATACAATAGATATCGGGCTAAGATTAGGAAGAACATTCGACAATCGATCGTGAGTCCGTTGGCAACTGTTTACGTAACAGTAAGAACACGAAAGGGTTGGTCTCCGAGCAATGGCCTCAATGTTACTGATTTGGAAAAAGAAAACTAGAGCTAATAAATTTCAACGCGTGACCCTGTTACTGTAAATAAGCTATTTATTTTGGCTTTTTTGTGCCTTTCTTATTTTCTCACGGCCTCACGTGATATTAAATTTGTTTTGGTGCCCATTATTCTTCGGAATAAAAACCTAGATATTAGAAAATGTATTATTGTCTACGATATAAGCCTAGAATCGTGAAAACAAAACAACTTAAAAATATTCCTTAATCTTTAAATACAGTACCTAACTAATATTAAGGCTATGTTTTTTGCACAGCCTGGATTGAGAATTCGACATACTCCTATCGTATCACAGCATAGCAATGAATACAAAGAGAATCATGTAAGCAATTCCTTCTGCATACCTCATCGGGGATATATGTACGAAATGCCGCGTTAGTTACATTATCCATGTCATTTATTACAACACAATACTTATAAAACCCGATAGATTAAAAAGCCTCGCCAAGTAAAAACAAATATTTTCTTGTGCGTAACAACTATCTTGCAAGTCATGAGGGTCGGCAGAATCTTTCCATTAATCCTGCGCCGAGGTTTTGTTCGTCACGAGACCTTCGTCAGGGCGAAAAAATACGCAACAATGGCGTTCTTAGCGTGGCGTAGACTAATGAGTTTGGGAGCTGGGAAATGGATGGTCGGGGTGAAATCTTACGGTTTTTGTATAGTAAGTTATGATGCGAATGTAGAGCAACGTTAGGTATTCGCAAGTTAAAATTACTGCACAAGACTGTGTTAAAAATAGTCAACATATTCATCTTAGAGAGACTTGCCCTAATATTAAAGTGCATATACATTTTTGTTAAGTATAAAATTATTAAAAGTATAATTAGTGGCCTTATAATCCCAGGAGTATTATAAGCTATCATGGAAAGAATAATATAATAGAACGTAATAGAAAGGGCAGTCTAAAAATCAGATTTATATCTTCAATTAACATATAAACATTCTCCACAGCGCAATAAAATTGTCTCTATAAATATACTACCAATTAATAGACACACGCAATACCATTTCGGGCTAATAAATCTGTTAATGGTTGTTGTGTCAATACACAGACCCACGTTTAATTATCTGTCGTTGAAGGCCAATAAATTGATTAATTCCTCATCCCGTTCTGTTAACGTGTTGTTTATTAAGCTAACATTTGAGCTACATACACATATGCAACTTTGAAGGTAGAGGTGCAACTATTGCGCCTGCTGTTCGTTGAGTTTTCTTAATACTGTTCAAATGTATTAAATTGGGAAGCAAAACTCTTTCCTAACCTTTTTTCTGTGACTGTTTTTTTGTGAGATAGAACCAGCGTAGAACTATCCGATTCGTATGTAGACAAAGAGTTCTAAGATTATAATACTGTTGAATGTCTTTGTATGTAGACAAGGCCGACTTAGTGGGTATTGTATTTAATTTTGAAGGCTATTGCTAAACTGCTAAGGGTCTAATCTATGCTCCTAGATTAGAGTGTGACTTTTGTATTTGTTCGGTTTATACATTTACGTGACAAATAGCGTTTATAAGCGGTGAAAGCGGCCCTAATTCTACACACACACACACACACACACACACACAATCACGCCGTTTAAGGGGTAGGCAGAGTCGCAACTAATGCACCCAATTTTCGCCGTGCGTATGTATAAATCTAATGATTGATAACTTATTTGGAAGAGGTTTAATTTAACTTCGTCACGCTGTGTAAATTTATAAATGTTTAAACTGCATTCCAAGATTATGAAACAAGCAAAGCGTCAAGTCGTAAAACAGACCCTTATTTGGGACATTTGTTGGAATACACACGGCCGCTGACAACTGACAAATCGGGGGAGACGGCGATTACTGACAAGGGTGAATGTACCGACGGCATAACAAATTAATATGAAATATGATAAGTTAGACAGATACTGATGTAAAATTGTTGTACTGTTGTAAAATGTTGCAATTTTTTATAGGTGTCTTTCGCGCAATTGAAGAAACATGAAACTGGCTGTAAAATGGAAACTATTTTTTTATCTATTCTTTTGATAAATTTTCTTCATGCATTAAGCGTTTCCTACCAACGATGTTCGTGGATTTTTTTACATTATATTTTTTGCTGTAGGTACTGAATATTTGGTTATGTTAATGCATACATACATAGCATCACGCCTTTTTTCCCTTTTTAGAGGTAGGCAGAGGTGTAGCACTCCCACATATCGCCAGCTAGGTCCCATGTAACAGGGGGCGGGCCTATTGTCATTTGCCGGATATATTTCCAGACTCCGGGCTGAAACTGTGTAGAAAATACAATATTACTTTTAACGACCCGGGATTTGAACTCAAAACCTCAACGCTATAGTCGTACCTGGCACGCAATACAACTACGCCACCGAGGCGGTCTAATGTTAAGTTATTGTCGAAAAATATTTCTAAGTTTGCTTCAATACAATAACAGAGGCATCTACAATCCTGAGTCCTTCCGCCGTAGCGTGAAGAAGCTGCTTAGTAGGCCGGCATAATTGTGTCGAATGGCATTAGATAACCATCTACTGCCATTCGATACTCTATCTGGACGGCATCGCGCTTACCATCAGGTGAGGTGCAGTAACATTGTCGCGCCCGAATAAAAAAATAATCTTCAATGCGTGTCAAAAACATATCTTATGTCACACCAATAAAATCTAATATTACAATCACTTCTTTTTATTCTGACGGTACCGTACGGCATACCGAGCGCAGCCCACGGCAGAGCACACAAGTGCACGCAGTTCTGTTGGGGATGAACGTTATTGATTTTATGAATTGCCGGATTATGACTCACTCCGCCCCGAGCTCTTTGTACGTTCATTTTTGGCGAATTATTAATTCACTAGGGTTTGTTTTTCATTGGCTGTATGTTCATTTTGTATTAATTAAAATATTTAATCATAATTTACATATGCGATTGTTATTGTAGTTTTGAGTATAGGGTAATAGTTTTATCAAGTTTTATCATTGAAATGGTCACGATTGATGATTAACAATAAATAGACTTGTACGAATAAGCTTACAGTTAAATCACATTAAAGTCACGACACTATTCGATAATATTATCCTCGCATGATTTCCAACAACGAGTAATTTTCTATTTCTTCTAAAATAATTAGTAATCTAATCGAGCTAAAAATATTTTTGAAAATTAATTATCTAAAAGGGTTCCATCCCTTCAAACCCACTGTCTATAATTTAATAAAAATATTTTTATGTCGAATAATAAAAACTCAATATGCCATTCAAGTAAGCCACGAGAATCCCAACGTAACAAAGGGAGGTATTCAGCTGCATTTTATCGCCTCACGACTGCGAAGTCATTTGCGTGATCGTAAAACACACGATATCAATTCCATCGTGTACACACTGTAATAAACCGTACGTGCGTGTTTTATTACTCGGATTTTATATAAAGTCATAGATTGTTTACAAAAAAATGTTCAGAGAGGTTCAGGTAAATAAACTATGTGTAACGTCACTGGAGGATTTTATTATTATTATAATATAAATATTTCGTTCTGAAATGAAATGAAATGAAATAATTTATTCGAGCCCATAAAACGTTATACATTATTTAGCTTCCGTCAATATTAACTCTACCACCAGTTCGGAAAGCGGTTCTCACTAGAGAAGAACGGGCAAGAAACTCTACTCTGTGTTTCCCGAGTCGGGCCAAAAGCGTTGTGACTTAGTTTTACTATCTTAAAAATTACTCAGTCGCACCTCGGAGTCAGGAGGTTGGCGTCGTGATACTCCCGTGCCTCGGAAAGTACGTAAAGCCGTTGGTCCTGCGCCTGATCTCTCTCTGTTCATGTCGGATTGCCGTCTCATCGGACTATGAGAGGGAAGGAATAGCGAGTGCACCTATGTATTGCGCATACACTTGTGCACTGTAATATCTCCTGCGTACCTAGCTGATTTCTAATGAGATTGTCCGCCGTGGCCGAAATCAGCTAGGCAGGAATTTTATGTGTCGAGATAATAATCGCAACACAAGGTCAATGAGGTCCACCAGTTTTTATCCCGCCTCAGATTTTTTTTTATCTGTAGCTGCCTTTACTATAACTACTTTAATTTACTGCGAGCAACAACTAGTAAAATAATAATACCAGGCATGTATTGTATACTGCGGGTTGGATGACTTCACATACCTTTAAAATTCTTATGGAGAGTTCTCAGGCTATCTAGGTTTCCTCAGGATGTTTTCCTTCGCCGTTAAAATGAACGATAATTATTGATAAACAATCGTCTGATAAGCCGAAAATTGTGTGAATATAGGTAGGTATCATGGATTTATCTATATCTGATTATGTCCCAGTTTGAACTACATAGCCAGTATAAATAGAAAAGTTTAGAAAAGGAACTTAAATTCCAACGTCCTAGGTAGAAAACTGACGAACAAAGTTCATTGCCGTGGAATGCTTTCTAATTCCAGGGCAGTGTTGCTACTATTTGGCGCCATAGTCACGAATTTTGGATGTATTCTGCCACGACAAATTGGCTACAATCAAACATAGAATAAGTACAACGAAAAAAGTACATTGAAACATGATTTCGAACAATGAGATACACTGTGTCTCTTGAAGGCCGATAAAATAATGCCGGCCTATTTCCCTAAGTTTATGCTGGCTAGAGGATTTGTTCCCGGCTCTTTTTTCTGATTCCGGGATTTCTGAATTATCTACACGTAATACCGAGATCCCGATATAGTCCCGAGATTGTAGTGGTAGTGAAAAGGTAGTAAACCATATCCGGCTATTTTATTTAAATTATCTTATGCTGGCTGACTTGCTATATTTATAGACTGACAAGGAGAAAAAAATCCTGCTATGGGGTACTTTTACTTTTCGTTTTAAAATAATTTTGTCAATAAAAGAAAATAGTTCCATATTTTACCAAAATATGACAAGGTTTTAATATCCCGGTCATTTATTTAGTTAGCTTTATATTTCCACAAATCTGGTTACATTTTTTTTTCATTTTAATGTGTGCTCCCCTCCCGGTCATGCTATGCTATAATCGCAAACCAAATTAGTAAAAAATATATCCAGAAAAAGTAAAAATAGTCAACATAAATCACTGGAATATATTAGTATCCATTTTACTAAGCGCTATATTTAATATTTTGTGCGATGAAGTGATCTGTTATTTAATATGACATTTGCCTTGTTCCTCTTCCTTTGATACAAAATATAATCCTCCTTTGATATTGCGAACAATATATAATACTCATCCTTTTGTCTATGATTTGTTATAGATTCTTAGCTAAAAGCGGATTAGTTCTCAAATTAAATATTTAACAAGTAATAAATAAAGTTCAAATAGATTTGCTTTCTTTACGAAGCTATTTGATGCGGCGGTAATGATATCATAGCGGTCTCAGGAGGAACAAGGCAAAATGTTAATTGAAATCCACTGCAAGTCCTCCCTTGGGTAATAAAATTGATTTAAAATGCATAAGCTAACCTTGACACGTTACCCCATGCGGAGATTTACGGAAAAATGGGTTAGTTTTGGTATACTGGTACACTGGGGGTAGGTCTCTCATATGTAAGAGTCCGTCTGGGTGGGTACCACCGCAATGTCTATTTCTACCGCCAAGCAGCAGTGTGAATGCACTGTTGTGTTTCGGTTTGAAGGACATTGTAGCCAGTGTAACTACTGGACATAATGAGACTTAACATCTTATGTCTCAAGATGACGAGCGCAGTGGAATGCCACACAGTACTTTGTAACTCAAGGTGCGGTATGGTGTTACTACTGTTTATGGGCGGTCGTATCGCTTACCATCAGGCGAACGGCATGCTCGTCTCGCCATTAAATACCATAAAAAAAATTACGTAATTTCTTTTGTCTCACCAACTACTTTCTACGCAGTCTACTACAGTAGGTATTTATTTAGTAAAAAGTCAGAATATCGCTTTTCTTCCGACATGTACATTCCAAAATCAAAAGGAATAAAAACGTTCAAACATTCACTAACATCTCTCACGTCGTACAATATTTAAACGATGACATAATAACCCAACCGGCTGCCTTTTATCCCTGACCCCATCTCACCCCATTTGCCTTTTCAATTCGCGCGTCAATCAAACGAAAACGCACTTTATTACTCCGCAATAAAATCCACGGAATATATCAATGGATTAGTTTTATGGAATTGTTTTTTTTTTTCACGTCGAAAGTCTGGCTCTGGCAACAATAGGCTACGGATAGCTACGGCCACCCTTCTACGCATGCGTGCTGAATCGCAGCCAACTTCAAGTTTATAAACCAAGCCACAGGCCGATTCAACTTCGTCCCATACCTGTATATACATTACATTTTCTTCTCGTTTTTTAACTGTAAAATATATAAAATAAAAGAAATTAATTCCGTCTTTAACTCGTAATAGTTTACGTGCTAGTGTACACGCAAAAACCACGCTAACGCCATTCACCAACGCGCGTTCAGAACATAAGAACGTTCGTATAGAAATACTCTTGATCAATAGGACCTCTTTATTAATTTATTTGTGTTCTAGATAAGGAGCATCGCTTTCGGTGGTTTTAGTGTTTTAGTACGCGTGTGTGATAATTTTATTCTTAAGTGACAACGAATCTAGTGCTAGCTTTACGTGTAAAGAAATAAGATATTTACTGCCGTCAAATTAATCGTCAATTTTGGAGTAATCCGATTAGTGATAGTGTTATTATGTCTAAACCAAATACCCTAAAGGCTCACAGACTGAGCGCAGAATTTGCTGAGAAGCGTGGTCAATCCATGAAGAAAACAGACCCTACCAACTCATAGCAACCACCCGTGAGTATTAAATGCTTTTTATTGCTTAATTTTGAAATTCGAATTTGTGTTTCCCTTTTTATTTGCAGCGCATGCTATTTTTATTTTTATTCAGAACTAAAAAAATGTAATTCCTGTGAAATAGTCGCTCACAGATTTTTGTTATGATGATTTAAAAAATCGAAACAATGTTTTTGGTACCTAACCATAGATAATTTAAAATGTTTGTATTTTAAATTCAATTTTGTTTAACTTCAAACTAATAGTTCGAACTAGATTTCTGTTGTTATTATTTATAACTAAAATATTAAAACCTTCTTTTCTGACTTGTAGAGATATGCTTTAATTTATATATTTCCCCAAAACATACTAACATAAGAATCAACGTATTGCAGTATCAAACTGGCGCATACTACAAGGGTTTCGTGTGTTTTGAAATATATGTCAAGCACCTACCCATCTCATACATTCTACTATATAAGCAGTATATGTTATAGTAAGCGCTAACATGCACGACTAACTATATCCAATTAGTTTGGTGAATGAAATAATAGGTCATAGTTCATAGACAGCATGAATAACACGTTTGTAATCAATGCCGAGTGAGTAGACTCAGTATCTAGGCTGATGTCTTGTCTACGACAAAGCAACATGGACGCTCAGCTGTTCCGTAGTACGCATGCGCGGTGCGTTTCCCGCCATCATTTGACTTCGTCCTACACGCGGTGTATTCGATATGCAAAGCGTTTTATATAAATTGTTTTTTATTTATCAGTCTGATAGGGATTTTTTAATATCAATGGTCTGATATAAAAAAAATGAGTAGAACAAAAAATATTCCATAATGCAAATGATAATTCTTTGATGAAAATAAATTTAAATAACCCCCGACACAAAAAAGCTCTTTTACTTTTTAGAGCTTTTTGTGTCGGGGGTTATTTAAATTTTAATTTAATTTTTATTTCTAACTTTTAAAATTACTATATTCTCCATCATGGGGCCTTGATAATCAACTATCTAACACTTGCTCGTTGAGACCATTCTTATGAGCCCACACACGCTATATCTCCTATAAGTTGCTAAAGAGTTGGGTATCCCGCATGGTACTTGATGCTGTAGCATCAGATCAAGGTTAACATGTCCTTAAAATATTGCCGACGTCACAGTACCAGATTTTAAATCAATCGGAGTTTTGAAAGTTTGGAAATGACCTGATAATCTTGAAACGCCTGAACAGATCTTCATAAATTATAGCTAAGAACCATCTCGATCACATCAGCTTTCAAACAAAAAAACCGCCTCAAAATCAGTCCATTCGTTTGAGAGCTACGATGCCACAGACAGACATACAGATACACAGACACACAGATACACACCCTAAGCTTATAACACCCCTCTTTTTTGTCGAGGGTTAATTAGGAAAGGAATTTGATAAAATTTCAGAAACAAGATCATGTATTATGTATAAATGTGCCTATAAATATATGTCTGCCTCGGTGGCGTAGTTGTATTACGGTACGACTGCAATGCTGAGGTCTCGGGTTCGATCCCCGGGTCGGGCACAGTGGTATTGGATTTTTCTATTCAGTATCAGCCCGGAGTCTGGAATTTGTGCCCGATATGGCGATAGGCTCAACCCCTATCACATCATGGGACGGAATACGCACGGCGAAAAGTGGGTGCACTAGTTGCGCCTCTGCCTACCCCTTCGGGGATAAAAGGCGTGAGTGTGTATGAATGTATGTATGTATAAATATATGTGTATCTTATATGAAATCATTAGATAGAAAAAAAAATATGTCAATTTTTATTTTGCTGCACCATGGAAGTTCGCCAAAACTCTTGAATAATATTTGCGCACACCTACATAACATCCCATCTCCACAAAGAAAGATGAATGTCTCGTTCCAAAACCATATGCGTTAAAACATAACATAAAAAAATCATTGTTCGATACGAATAAACCTAAACATATTACCAAAATACAAGAGAATTAATGGCCTCGGTGGCGTAGTTGTATTACGGTACGACTGCAATGCTGAGGTCTCGGGTTCGATCCCCGGGTCGGGCACATTGGTATTGGATTTTTATATTCAGTATCAGCCCGGAGTCTGGAATTTGTGCACGAAATGGCGATAGGCTCGCCCCCTATCACATCATGGGCGGAATACGCTCGGCGAAAAGTGGGTGCACTAATTGCGCCTCTGCCTACCCCTTCTGGGATAAACGGCGTGAGTGTGTATGTATGTATGCGTGTAAGAGAATTGATTTTATTTTAACCAAGCACACAAATATCAACAAGAACGTGCTGATTGCTATAAACAGCGAAATCCTTAACTAAAACAAATATAAATATCCATTCGAACGTGATCTGCAGTTTATTATACATTCTATACATTTAAGAGATCTATATTCTTTTGTTTTCGTAGGCCTGAAAGAGTAATGCGCACAGGAAACACGCGAAGTTTTTATCACGCTATATTTTCAGTTACCTGATTTAATTCGGTATTTTATTATTATTGGTCATGGGTATTCCTATATGGAGAATTAGAGATTTATAAAAAAAACTATTTATAATGATTATACTTAATCGCGACGACAGCCTAGTTGGGAATTTTTTATGGGATTGAATGACGCGACGAACTTATGCCGTTCGCCTGATGGTAAGGGATACGACCACCCATAAACAGTAGCGATACCATCCAGCACCTTGAGTTGCAAAGTACTGTGTGGCATTCCACTGCGCTCGTCATCCTGAGACATAAGATGTTAAGTCTCGCTATGTCCTGTAGTTACACTGGCTACAATGTCCTTCAAACCGAAACACAACAGTGCATGCACACTGCTGGTTGGCGGTAGAAATATACATTGCGGTGGTACCCACCCAGACGGTCTCTTACATATGAGAGACCTACCACCAGTAGGATGTCACCACCTACAATGTCCGGAGGTTCAAAACCCAAGGCACACACCTCTGACTTTTCGAAGTTATGTGTATCAATTATCGTTCGCTTTAACGGTGAAGGAAAACATCGTGAGGAAACCTACATACCTGAGAATTCTCGATAGGAATTTCGAGGGTATGTGAAGTCTGCCAACCCGCACTAGGCCAGCGTGGTGGACTAAGGCCTAACCCCTCTCAGTAGTAGAGGAGGTCCGTGCTCAGCAGTGGGCAGTATATAATACAGGGCTGGTTGCATACTTAATCGATATTGTTTTTAGGAAAAATAATAGATAATGACGCAATAATTTGTCACAAAAAGAGAATTTGAAATATTATGTTAACACATTAAGTATCATTTGAAGTCAATCTTAAAAAGCAATGAGAGGCAACAGAATAGTTCACTTAAAAAAATATCCTTTCTTACCTCGGTATAAAAGAGATAATTATGTTCCAGATCTATATTACAGATTTTTGGGTTAAAGTCCTGTTTCGCCTATTCGATCCGATTGCCAAAATACGACATGAAAAGTACGATTATATCCAATGAAAACAAATATTGTAGATACATTTTCACCGCTATATTACAATTACATTACGCCCTATTCCATAAAACCAACAATCGATCTACAGTGCAAACATTAATCTACGTATGCAAACATTATGATATCGCAATACGTTACATAGTGTGTTCTGTATGGTGGTCCACTAACAAGCAACTGTCTATAAAGATTGATGCGAAATCGGTTCGACTAGTTCATAGTAACGTGGAATGAGTCATGCAGTGCAATAACCCGACCAGACGGATAGCACTGCAGATCCATCGGTGGATTAGTCGGCAGACCGATTCGGTTTAGCTCCCAAACTGAAGACGAGCGATAAGGGTTTCAAGAGATTAACTAAGAAAATAAATACTAAAGGATTTCTACTATATAAGCAAAGCTGTTCGTACCTCTCGAAGATTGAGACGAAATTCAATTAAAATTTTCCTTTTTCTCCGAAATTGGGAGTCAATTACGACGCTCTGAGTTACAATTATTAATTTCGGAAAAACAAAAGATAAAGGGATGATGGATTGTCAAAGGCAAAATGGATTTTGTCAGTTATCTCTGCCTTCACTCAAACCATTATGACTTGAATCAGTTTCTTTAATATTTTATTATAAGCATTATTTGTAAGGATTCTTATGTTTTGAAGAATAACATCGTCAAGTTTGTCTGTGTGGACGGAACACCCGATATTCCAAAGAACTATTTCTTCAACAGAAAGGCGTCAGCACCAGACGTGACTTGAAGTTATTAGGCCAATATAGGTGAAAACTTGTCACAGTGTCTTGTTACTGCGGGTCGGGATTCGTGATCAGGCATTGTATCTTCTAGTTATCTTGGAGACATTATAATTACAGCTGATGATACGGAGGTATTGGTCGACGTTGAATTTGCTAACGAAGTAAACATTTTGTGATGACGATACAAAATACGTGTTGACGATCATATTGTCTACAATCAGGTCGTATTTAAAATCTCACGTGGTCGTGTGAGTAGTAAAAAACTTTAAAAGCCACACACTATAGTGTCTGTAGTATTTTTATTTGTACGGCTCTATGTACTTTTACTTTTAAAACGTTCTACTGTTGCATGTTAGTTTTTACTGAGATTTTCGGGTTAAAAAGTAGACTATGTCCTCTCCAGGTTTTTGAACTATTTCTATGCCAAAATTCATAAAAAATCTTTAGTTTTTGAGTTTATCGCATTCAGACACACAGACGCGGCGGGGGACTTTGTTTTATCATATTTAACGATTAAGTAACACATCACAAAAATGTATAACTTGTAGGTACAGCTAAAAAAACAGCAAAATTGAGTTTTAGAATCTTGATAATCTGTATTCTTTACAAATAAAGTCAGTTGTTGGAACAATTTATTTTTTGTTAACTACACAACTATACTTATCCATACAGCGCGGCGTCCTTAAGTTAGTTTCGGTGCATTGTAAAGTTTCAACTTGCAAGAGGAAGTTTGATAGTTAGGAACTTAGGATGACTTGGTGTGTTACTTGGAATACGTGGATTTGTGGCGAACAGTGAACCTATGCTATGGATGTAATACAATAATTTATAATATGTTTGTGTTTCTGTGTTATAATTTAAACCGAAAAGCAAGTAAAATTGGGAACTATATCAATTATGTTAATACTAGTGGCTAGTATTGCTCGCGGCTCCGCCCGGCTAAAAAAGATTTTCCGGGATAAAAATATTTTCCCGGGATAAAAAGTGCCCTATAGCACTCAGGAGTAATGTAGCTTCCTATTAGTGAACGAATTTTCAAAATCGGTTCAGTAGTCCCTGAGATTAACGCTTTCAACCAAACAAACAAACTCGAGGCTCATATTTGAGCAATTACTTCTTCAAATAATGCATTAAATTAGGTATTCCTACTTTAATGTTCATCGTTAGTTACCGTAACGAATTAAGATTTTGTCGAAATATTTTAAAACAACAAAGGCACGTACCAGTAACGCTTACTAAGCTTTGAATAATATAATTGTTATACTAGCCATGATTGAATATTATTTTTCGTACTATTTTTATCTTAATCACTAAACGATTCACGGTATCAATACTTTTATTACACAACACTATATATTATTATATATATATTATATATATTTTTGTCCCAATAAAATAAAAAAAAATAAAAAAAACACTAGTAATGAACGACAAGTTTCACGGTATCATAAACATCTCCAGTACGTTTCCTTGTAAGTACTTGAGAAATAATCGCACAACAGACGGGGTCCATCAGAGACCGCTGCGCTGTATCGCTAAAGTATCCGTCGTCTGTATTTACCATAAACCTATCAAGACTTGAACACAAAGCCGTAAGTAATGCTTTCGTCTACATCGCTTCCTTGCCCTTACCACGGTTTTAACTCTTTGATTTCAACGGTTCCTTCCATACTTCTCGAAAATATTGGTATTATGACAAAAAAATATGTTGTACCTACTTATAATTTTTTCATTCATTAATTAAAGTTGAATATTGGTAAAATATTGGTTTTGAGATATATTAGGTCTTTACCTATGAAATTTTCCTTTAGTACACAGAAGGTTAGTAATTTCTTTTTATATTTTTATTTTATTTCTATCAATCAAGATATGCACCCATGCTATCGATGCATTTCTGCCAGCGCAGTGGTAATTTTTCAATGCCCTTCTTGAAGAAGTCATGTGTACGGGGGCCTGCAAACTCTTCAAAGGCATTTTGTACTGCCTCTCGGGTATTCAATTTTCTCTTTTTCAATTTTACTTTTATTTTCTGTATAGGTACTAAACGGCAATTTCATAGGTAAAGACCTAACACCTGCACCGAATTTTATCTGAGCATCGCTTGGCTTAGGAATATCACAATAATCATTTTATGTTAACGCATCATTATTTTCAACATTCTCTGCAAGTAGCCATAAACTTCCATCAGATTGTTTTGTTATGCTCCTTTATCTGTTCTATTAGATCTTGGTTTTTGATCTTGATTCGCAAATTCAGCATCAAAACATTTAAAATTGATGTCAGTTCTCCTCGTGTCACTTTCGCGTTAACTTAGTAACCTAAAGCTCCCAGAGCCAGAGATGTCGCAATAAATATACACATAATACGAACGCCTCGGGACTATGAAGCGGACGTGCTGAACTAGGGACCTGTGCGAAACATACATCTTTGGCCAGCGGTAAAGAGATAGCTGTTTTGTATTGTGATTGATGATTGTTGTGTGTTCTTAAACTAGGATCTAAGTGAGGTTTATTTTTGATGTTTTAATCGTCTTCAATGGTTTAGAAGACTAGCAATATGAGACAAGTTCTGCATACATTTCCATGTTCAACCCTTACACAAAAATATTCCAAATTAAACAATTCATAATATCACATCATCTTTCCACAATTCTAATCAATACGTCTTAATGATACACTCACTTTCACTTTTAAGTATCTAGAAAGTATATCAATACTATTTAGATACTACACCTAATAATATTCATGGAACTGCTTCAAAATTTGAAACTGGAATAGAGAGATAATGTCGGAAATTGTGTCTCTAGAGATGTTTGTCCGCAGTCCAAGGACCTAGGACTCTGATACTTTTCAACCTTATCGTGTCTCCATAATTCATGAGTGTATCCATGGTATGACGCATTGCGCATTTACATAGATTTCCCAATAACCCCCGAGCCATCGGGCGCAGCTGTCGCTTTAATACATTTTTTATTATTTTCTCTTCTACGGGAAATAGATTCTACATTAAAATGCCAATTGTAGACGTACTCGCTAGGCGCATGTGCGAGGAATTGCAATATTAAAGTGATTTTGCGTTTCTACCATAGATTATAGAAGTATAAAGTCTATGGTTTTTACTTATTCTTGAATTTACATCAGGGTTTGTAGAAGTAAGAACATTTGAACATTAAAGTAATTTTATTTATCGTATTCGTAGATTTTTTATGAATGACAAAAATAGATTAGTAAACGTAACGATTGAAGATCTAGTTCGGGTAGTTGTAATTCCACAAATGAGGCCGATCGTCGCAGCAATCCAATCATCAGAATTGATACTATTCTAATGTTCGGGTGACGTTGATTAGTCAAAATGCAATACCCTAATGCAAATGCTAACGAAGTAATCAGTTTTGATTGCTGGCGTTGATTTTGAGACTGATTACGGTGTATTATATGACCAAAATTTTAAAGATACGTTGACGATTATGGTTGACTGTGGATGATGGTGATGTGGTTGATATTTTAGTAATGTTATGCTGTACATAAGAGGTAATAAAGAATATATCTAGAGATGTAATAGTAATTTGTCTTAAATTATCGTAGTACAGGTCCCAACCTATAAATTATAATGTACAAAAATCAAAATGATCAAATTTAGTCAATGGTTATATAAAGGACTATTTTTTAAATAGTATGTATTTTAAATATAACGTTCAGTTTCCAATACACCGTAAAATATCGCATCGCGTTTTCGTATAACATAGTTCTCTTCAGTCACGCCCCAAAACCGATATAACAATATGAATATTTACTTGGACACGCTTTGAATAACGTATAGCCGGTGTAAGACGTTCGCTAGAGGATAAATTACAAGGTATAGATAACATCGTCGAAATCGATGAAACTAAAATGCTTCATTGAATGCTCTGTCTTCGGTGGGCGTCTTACGATGTAAATTATGTACATACATATAAACGATAGATTGGTACCCAAAAATAATGATATTTTCGACAACGTCCACGGTTGAAAGATTCTTTGCAAATGTATTTTTTGTCAGCAACCAGACAATACTCTAAGGATAGATATATTTAAAATCAGAAAGAAAGGACAGAAAGGGCAATCCAAAGAGTACAAAATGCATGTGCGCGATTTTGCTTTAATATTCCACGTCGGGAATATATTACGCCATTTCTAAACAGAAAAGGTATCCTTAATATGACCTCAAGAAGACAGTTACTATACGCATTTACACTACACAGGGTCATTTGGAACAAGAAACCAGAATATTTATATGAAAAATTATTTTGGGTGAAGGACAAAACTAAAAGGCTTCGTTCAGCCTCACAAAATCTGCTTGTGACTCCATCACATAGATCTACACGATACAGGGAGGGCTTTAAGTTTTCTGCAGCGAGCATTTGGAATGACCTGCCTCCTCCTATGAGGGGAAAAATGAGTCTAGGCTGCTTCAAAAAAAAGTATAAAACAGGTCTTTTAGAAAGACAGCTTACTGCAGAGAACTTAAAACACTCCCGCTGGGGAATCCTTAATCTAGGAAAAATATTTACAAATATGTAACCCTACCACATAAGAACATTATGCTGTTTTTGATACACACACACGCACACACACACACACAAATTCTATTTAATTTAATTATAACTTTGTTTTATTCACTATATAAATTTCTTTGTTATTTGTGGTTTATAAATTATTGTAACTTTTATGTTGTTGCTTCACTTTTTATTCTGTATGTATGCCCTATGATATTTAACTTAATTAAAGTTTTCCGTTGCAATTACGCCATTAATTAGCACAAGACCATAGGGAGATAGGGGTGACTGAAAACCAGCGCTGATCTAAACTCTAGTTTCGGTCAGCTCATGCTGAGTCATTTCCTTTTGTCCTTCACAAATTTTGTTTGCTTATTTTTATTTTTTATTTGGTATTTGTTAATTTGAAGGCAATAAATTACTTTTATTTTATTTATTTTTTATTTTATTTAAAATAATTAATTACACATAACTAATTTGACACCTAAGTTTAAGCAAGTTTATTTCCAAGCATTATCAGTGTGAACATGTCTTTCGGAAACCATTCGTGTTAAACCATTAAAACCCGCAGACATTTTGTCCAGAGACCAGACGGGACAAAAAAAACCCATCCTTTATGTTACGCAACCCAGCGTTCAGGAAATCACGTCCGAAATTGTCACAGGAAACGAGTACGAGCCACGTTTCCTTCGGCCACCTTATCTGTATTCGACGGCAGTCCGTCACAACTGGTCCGTACCTTACACGATGTTACGAATTACGATGTTAATTCATGCTTTATTGATTACAGACAAGACATACGTTAATACTAGTGTTATTGACAAGGTTTCAATAGGTGACATTGTTTTTGGTCACGGTAGATTGTCACCTATTTCCAGATATGGAGGACGGAATAGCAAAGAATTTAGCTAGATTTGTTAAGGATATATTTGACCCATTATAGTATGATAAGAGACAAAAGAGAGACTGTTTTTAGATTATCTAAAGCAAACTAATCCAAATATGTAATAGTTACATACGTGACATAACATTATTCAATTGTCTACAAAACAAGAACACGCAATTTTCATTGTTTGTTTATCTACTATTCCTATTGTTCTAAAGGTTCTAAATGTTAACATTCGGCATTCGATATTCAGGTTTCGCTAAGTGAGGTCCTTGTTGAATGATTTGTTACAGGTGCTTATTCTAAATTCAAATCATTGAGTGTTTGTTCTTGTTTTTTTTTTTGTGTTTTAAAGTTTTTTTATTTCTGTACGATAATCATGGAGCCTATATTAGGAGCAAAGTAAGTTTGTATTTTGTTATTCTTTAGTTTCTGTGTGACCTCCGGAGTTGCGTAGCCACTGAAGCTCTTTTTAAATTGAAAATAAAAGAGAGCAATATTTTTTTTCATTATTACTATTTTAATACACCAAAATATCATTTAGAATCTTAAAACAATTTAACAACAAACGCCATCCAAGTTCGATATTCTACACAAATAAAGATCTACATACCATAATTTTACTCTTCACTTATAATTTAATGGTCAAGTAAAAACAAATTTCTAAACACATCTGAAGTTATAATAACACGCTGATCTCACACGCTCCGTTCTGTATTTGGCGATGCGCCAGACCGTAACTCCGGCGCTCGCACCATTTTGCTCTTTTTGACTTACACCCGTTGCGCACACTGATCCTTTTCTATAATAGTGAATTAATTATTTTTAATGAAGCATATCCGTTCATAAGATCTGTCGCGATAATCATAGGTTTTCTAGTTTGGTGTATTTTAATGTTGTTGAAGGCAATATCAAGATTTGTGTTGGCAGAATATAGAATCATACTCGTTACGCGCTTAATGAAGGTGGTCGCCGCCTTAGAT
The DNA here is from genome assembly GCA_947568825.1 of Sphinx pinastri. Classification (NCBI taxonomy): domain Eukaryota; kingdom Metazoa; phylum Arthropoda; class Insecta; order Lepidoptera; family Sphingidae; genus Sphinx; species Sphinx pinastri. The sequence continues at coordinate 4,311,678 of OX387630.1, read as the reverse complement.
TTCGTGCTTATAAGGTTATCTTTATCCTGATTATTAGAAACTGTTTTAGTCTTGACATGTACCAGTACAGCGTTGAATATTGCCAAACAAAAATACAAACACACGAATTGAGAAACTCCTCCTTGTTTGGAAGTCGTTTAAAATCACCAGCGCGGCCTAAGTCACTTATTAAGATGATGCCTAATACTTGATAACGGTGATATCAGCATGTTCTCTCAGTTCTATAGACACAGAAGCTTCTTTGAAGCCCCTTTAAGAGGATTAAATTACACCAATATTTTATCTATTTGTAGCTTCAAACTAAAAATAATGGCAATAAAGTCCAAGCCGTAATTTTTTTACTTTTCAAACCTCCACTTAAAGTTGACCATGAAATTTTAAAAAATACACATGTCTGTCCCATTCGTTACTGCATCTAAACATACACATGACAGCTCTGATCGGCTGCGTATCGTGAGTGGCTTTATTGGTCCTACTTGATGATCATCGCATTACACTGAGCTTAGCGGGGTAGGCAGCGCATCGCCGTATCGGGTGACGATTGTGTTAAGTCGGGAGTTTATAATATAGTTATGTAGTTACTAGTTAGTTATTTGGTTAATACTTAATGTACTGTACTTTTTTTTATTTTATTTTTATAATGGCATTTGTGTTCACATTTTGCCAATGTCAAGTTTGGTTTGTCTATTTTATTATCTGTAGTATGTCGAAGTAAAGCAGTGGCTACCTTACCAAGGCTTTATCGAGGAGTATTGGCAGCAACAAAAAAATCCTTGATTAGCACAATTATTTCAATTCACTTCATTTGAGCTCTTTAATAGAACTATATTGGATAATATACCACCTTAATTATGCAATATAACACTAAATATCACCGAAATAATGAATTAAAACAAGAGCACCTCATGACACTTCCAAGTTCCCGCCAAAACTCTGTACTGTACTTAATGTACTGTAATCAAAAATAGAAAGAGTTAAAACGTAGATGTTAGGAAATTGAAACACATTAACTCTTTAAAAACATTTTAATACTTAGTTGTGATATCATAATACCATAAATCCAATAGGGATATGTTGAACAAATTAGACGTGGTTAAGGAACTTAAAGTAAAAAAATATTTTTAGACTTACACAACTTTGTCCCTCAGAACCTTAAGAACATAAAAGACAATAATATGTTTGTAATAATAAAACATTTAAATTAAAATCGGATCCAAATGATACTGGCCTATATATTTGTGCTAACTAGGTCAGACGGTGTAGAACTCTAGAGCTTTAAGTGTTGCAGCCTGGTAGCAGTAAGAGGCATCCAAGAATAACTGAAACTGCAGAGTGCACACTTCTAGAAATGTACTTAACCTATTTTGTTTCGTTGAGACAGTTTTCTGTGGTTCTTAATATTTGCAGTAAATGATATTCCCGCACTACTTAGATATTTTTTTTCTTAAGTTATACATTTTACATAAAAGCATACCTGTATCTGCTGCACAAGAGCCTTCTCATGAACAAAAACACATGTTAAGAAATCACAACAAGAAATCCATATCAGAACCCACCAGAATACAAGACCAAAATAATACTCGTAAAAATCAGTATAGCGAAATAGTTGCAACGAAAAGTACGTCAACAATGCAAAAGGAAATAAACAATACTCCTAAAACAAAAAACTTTGACCATAATGAGTCACACCAGAGAACATATGCTGTGTATTCTTCACAAGAGAATGCCCACAAGCTAGAATACCTCATACTAAAACAAACTGAAAGAATAGATCATCTTATTACACAAATGAGCACCATGATGAATCTCATCACGAAACTCATCGAAAAACTTCCACAATGACCTCAATACGAGTAGCCACCTGGAATATCAATGGATTGTTGCCAAACAAACAAGAACTGGAAATATTACTACAAGTTAATAATATAGACATTGCTTTAATATCTGAAACACACCTTAATAACCATAAAAAAGTTAAAATAAACCAATATTCTGTGTATAACACCAATCACCCTGATGGCACATCGCATGGAGGATCTGCACTGATAATTAGGAACAACATTAAACATCACATACATAGCGAGTTTAAAGAAGACTGGTTGCAAGCTACCACGGTGACTATAGAGGGAAGAAATGGCTCTCTTAACATCAGTTCTGTCTACTGCCCGCCAAAGTATAATATCAAAGAAGATATGTATGTTAGTTATTTTAATACCCTAGGTCACAAATATATCTGTGGTGGAGATTGGAACAGTAAGCACACACATTGGGGGTCTAGGCTCACAACTACAAAAGGAAGGGAGCTCAAAAAGTGTCTAGATAATCTCAAATTACTTGTACTATCTACAGGTGAACCTACTTATTGGCCTACTGATCCTAAGCGTATGCCAGATCTTCTAGATTTCTTCATAACAAAAGGACTTTCGAGTGTATACCTGAACGTCGAATCATTATTCGATGCCGTTTCTGATCACTCACCAGTTGTGTTAACCCTTAGCGTAACAGCTATTCAAAGAGAACAAAGCCAAAAACTGAGTAATCATAAAACGGATTGGAATGTGTTTGCTGAATACCTTGAACATAAAACAAACCTAAAGGTGAGACTTAAAACTACTACAGAAATAGATGACGCAGCCTTTAACATTACAAACCTAATACAAACAGCGGCATGGCATGCAACACCAGCTTTAATTCCCTCATCAAGTAAAACTGATATTCCATTAGAAATACGGCGTAAACTGGGAGAAAAGCGTAAAATTAGAAGGAGACTGCATTTAACTAGATCAGAACACGATAAAGCTGAATATAATAGAGCCTCAAGAGAATTGAAATTTATCATCCACGAAAATAGGAATGCCACCCTGCAACAAAAATTGTCCTCCTTGTCAGCACACAGCAAAAATAATTACTCACTGTGGAAGATCACGAAGAATCTTAAAAGGCCACATAATTTTGTTCCTCCATTAAAAACAGGTGCATCTGTCTGGGCTAGAAGACCAAATGAAAAAGCTGAATTATTTGCTGAACATCTGAGGAAAATCTTCACCCCAAATCCATCGACAATGTTCGACTTTGATAAAGAGGTGGAAAGTGTAATTAACAGTGACCAACAGCTATCACTGCCAGTTAAACCTGTAACTCCAAAAGAGATGAAGAGAACCATACAACACCTTAAAAATAAAAAAGCCCCAGGATTTGACCTTATAACTGGTGAGATACTTAAACGTCTACCAAGAAAGCCAATAGTATTCTTAACTATGCTATTCAATGCAATCTTCAGAACACATCACTTCCCCAAAATGTGGAAAATCTCACAGATATGTATGCTGCCTAAACCAGGAAAACCACCAACCGAACCTAGCTCATATAGACCTATAAGCCTCCTGCCAGTCTTGTCGAAGGTATTTGAAAAGGTATTTCTCCAAAGACTCAAACCGGTGTTACACGAGCACAGAATCATACCTGATCACCAATTTGGGTTCCGAGAAAAACATGCCACTACGGAGCAAATACACAGAGTGGTACATAAGATCAGGCAGTCGCTGGAGAAGAAGGAATATTGTTCGGCTGTATTCCTGGATATACAGCAGGCATTTGATAAAGTATGGCATGATGGGCTACTCTATAAACTCAAACAGCTTCTACCAAACTCGTTTTATGGGGTACTTAAATCTTACCTACATGAAAGAAGCTTTCAAGTAAAATTTGAAGACCAGTACTCGAAACTATATTCTATTGCTGCTTCAGTTCCACAAGGATCAGTACTTGGCCCAGTATTATACACTATATATACAGCAGACCTACCAAGCACAGATGAGGTAACAACGGCAACATATGCTGATGACACGGCTTGTCTAGCAAGTGACAAGGATCCAATTACTGCATCTCATAAGCTACAGGTACAAATTAGCAAAATAGACCAATGGCTAAGTAAATGGAGAATAAAGGCCAGTGTGACCAAGTCAACACAAGTTACATTCACTCTCAAAAAAGGAGACTGCGCACCTGTATCCATGGAGGGCAAACCATTACCAACTAGTGATTGTGTGAGATATTTGGGTTTACATCTAGACCGGAGACTAACATGGGCCAAACACATACAGGCGAAGAAAAAGGAGGCAACCATACTATATAAAAATTTAACATGGTTAATAGGGCGAAAATCACAGTTATCGCTGTGTAACAAGCTGCTGATCTATAAAGCCATTATCAAACCGATATGGGCTTATGGCATAGAGCTGTGGGGCTCTGCTAGTAACTCCAATATAGAAATTCTACAAAGGTTTCAGAATATTGTCCTTCGCTCGATATCAAGTGCAGCCTGGTTTGTACGAAATACAGAAATTCACGAGTACCTGGAGATGACTACAGTTAAAGAGGAGGTCAACAAGAACAGTAAACGCTACAAGGAAAGACTTATTGAACATACGAATGAACTAGCTAAAAAGCTTCTGAACACACATGAAAATATAACTAGACTAAAAAGACGGCACATATTTGACCTGAGGGTCTAAGATACTACTTGAAGGTGACTCTTAATGGAGAGTCACCTAAACACTACACCCCACCGAGACCACATCTAATTATGGCTAAGAAAGCCGATGGTAGATGGAATAAAATAGGGACAAAAAAAAAAAAAAAAAAAAAAAAAAGTTATACATTTTGGTCACTATGCTCACCGTGAGCATAGTGACCATAATTTAGGTAATAAAATCGCTTTAAATTTTTCTATTCATCAATTGGATTTATTGAATGGACCTACCGGCCAGTAGCCTGACGCGAGTCGGCTTTTCTGGCCACACCGGACTTTCGGGTGAACGCTTTAGGCGCTCGCAACCCTTTAATTTAGGTGACCATGCTGAGGGCAACCCACTAACGGGTTACGAACCTCGGCTCAGGACGGTCACTGGTAGAGGATGAGACATCAACGATTAGTGGGGTATCAATTAGATAGGGATCACCTAAAATATGATGAAAACTTCTCTATAACGGAGTCTTGTTTCTGGATCACATGCGGAAGCTTTATTTCTAACATCTTGAAATGCAATATTCTTCGAGAGTCGGATCTACATACGGATTTCTGATATAAAATTTATTTATTCAATAATAACAATGAGAAAATATTTCACAAATAACGTTATCTTATTTAGCAGCATTACTACTTACGAACAATTTCCTAGCACTTACGCATAAATCATAATATCATCTTCATCATTCATGATGCGGTTCTTGAGATACTACTTCATATTCGTCTCTTTACTTTTCCCTGAACTCAAAAAAGCTTCATTACTATAGCAATTCCTCTCATCTACTTGGACATTACGCGAATGTTCTAACTCAAGTGTAATAACAACCTTTTTATAAGCGCAGCCCACCTCCGACTTGGACGTCGTCCAAACATGGTACATGCTTTTTGTTCTCAATGTTTGTCGACCATAACGGCGGCTGACAATTGCAAAGTTCAGTTTTGTGTTAAAAAAGTCTATTTGTTTTCAATGACGTGGAATTATGGATCTTTGTCGTTTATTGAGATTTTAAAGGCGACACACACACCCACACACACACACACACACACACACACACACACACACACACACGCACACGCACACACACACTCACGCTTTTTATCCCCAAAGGTGTAGGCAGAGGCGCAAAATGCACCCACTTTTCGCCGTGCGTATTCCGTCCCATGATGTGATGGGGGCGAGTCTATCGCCATATCGGGCACAAATTCCAGACTCCGGGCTGATACTGAACAGAAAAATCCAATATCACTTTAAAGGCTACATATTACTAATATTTGTTAGGAACATAGAATCGTAAGATCCCAGGACAGTTGCTAACTCTTTGATTAAAACTACTTCGTTGGCGTAGTTGTATTACGGTACGACTGTAGTACTGAGGTTCGATTCCCGGGTCGGGTAAAGTGATATTGTTTTTTGTTCTAGTTAGTACCAGCCCGTAGTCTGGAATTTGTGCCCGATATGGCGATAGGCTCGCCCCCTTTCACATCACGGGACGGAATACACAAGGTGATAAGTGGGTGCACTAGTTGCGCCTCTGCCTACCCCTTCGGGGATAAAGGGCGTAAGTGTGTTTGTGTGTGTGTGTGTACACGACCTGGGAGTCGAAACGAAAACTACTACTTTCTACTGTACTAATGACAGTACAACTGAAATACTCTGCTAAAGGAAGCGGTCACTATCCAACTCTACTGTACCCGTCCTAAAACAGCCATATTGTCGCAATACACACGAACTACAATAAAATCACACCGCAGTGGACGTGTCTAAACTCAGTTCAAGTTTACAGCCGTGGTATTTATGAACTTGAGTCAAAATAAGTTAAATAAAGCAGTACCAACTTATTGCGCGAACGTGTGTGGTTAGTGCGTGTAACTTAATTTCTGTTATTAATAGTGAACTGTGTTTATGTCCTTTTGGTTTAGTGTTGGGATTTTTAACGTATTAATTTTGCAGACAACTGATTTCTCTTCCTATTTATTGCCAATTATAATATCAACTATAGTGTGATACTGTTTAAAAAATCCACTAATTGAGAAACTCTATTTGTAATAATAATATAATATAATAATACCAGCCCTGTATTATATACTGCCCACTGCTGAGCACGGGCCTCCTCTACTACCGAGAGGGGTTAGGCCTTAGTCCACCACGCTGGCCTAGTGCGGATTGGCAGACTTCACATACCCTGGAAATTCCTATCGAGAATTCTCAGGTATGTAGGTTTCCTCACGATGTTTTCCTTCACCGTTAAAGCGAACGATAATTGATACACATAACTTCGAAAAGTCAGAGGTGTGTGCCTTGGGTTTCGAACCTCCGGACATTGTCTCGGCAGACCGTTCCATTCCCAACTAGGCTATCGTCCACTACTTGTAAACACTATTTGTAAACACCTTCATAAAATTATATCAGAAATCCCATTGTCCATAATACTCTTGACTTGGCTTATATTAAATAGGTAATAGTTTTACTATTTACTGACTTATTTAAGTCAATTTGCCGGCCAATAAAAAAGTCCTTGCAATAAAACAAGGTTTAATTGAACAAGTGTCACTGAACAACGATCGACCGTCACATCAATTCGCGCTCTAATTGTCACCGTATACGTATCCCTATTTATCGATACCCGCTTGAATGATTGAGTGTGGATTACTGACCTTTATAGTTGGTTAAATTGTGGTAGAGCCGTAAGTTAGCCAGTTTTGTCTTAAGTGCTGCTTGTCTGAAGCTATACGCCATACTGGGTCTTGTAAGTGTGTCGCATTCCGAGATCAGCCTCTGTATATCTGGTTTGGGCTCGTCCATTAATCACGTGATGTTTTAGCAACTTTTGTACCCCCTCCCCCCTGGTGATATTTCATGATTTTTTCCGAACCCTTCCCCCTTTTCCAGTCTCACGTGATTAACGGACGACCCCTTTCAAAAAGGCGACATCATTGACTGGTGAGGAATTATCATCTGGCGTCAGTTGACATTCTTGACCCCACTCTCCGCGCCCATATAGTCCAAAAAACTCATAACCATATAGTTACTTTCCACGGAAAACTGACGTGAACTGCTTTGTTTCTTTCGTGGTGCTAGTACATATTTAGTTAAATTAATCATGACTGTGTCCGGCGGTCACATTTAGATATTTGTAAAATTTACCACTATACCACCAGCGAAATGCAATATGTAAATACTGAATAGAAAAAATGTACCTACATGACATTTTATTATATCATGAGATTTACACTTCCAATTTTCACATTCAAGGCGAAAGTTAGACCTTAATCATAAATATGACGTAAATTTTATCTAGAAGTAAGTTTCTGTAATTCTACAAATCTTCAAAATTTGTTCATAAAATGGAATAGTCGAAAATCAATATAAAGCTGAACAACTTCTAGAATACTTGTGTGATTTCCTTTGAGACTGTTTCCCGTAACTAAAATTTCTGTAAGATTTGAACTAACATTTTAGTTTATACAAAACGATGTCTTGACAATGAATTATCATGGTTGGTTATTGGTGTCTTTTTAGATATGTAGTATTAATAAAATAATCTTATAGCATTATGTACCCTATAATTTATATGAATAAATAATTTTAATGAGTATTATTTTTGTATTAAAATTATTCATGAGTAAAATGTGACAAAACAGTGACTAGTTAAATATTTTCTTTCAAAACAGAATATTTCATTGCTTACTAAGATAGCTATACATATTTGGTATTAATAAATTTACTTTATTGTACCCAAGGCATGTTTTCATAACGTTTTTCGTTGTAGCAATATACATAATCAGAAACTACCAGCTTTTTTTTAAATATCCCTATGCAAGCTAGGACCTATCTATAGTACCTAAATACTAGGTACAATAGTGTACTGGCGACACTAAGGCGCCGCATGGTAGGCGGACGCGTCATGTCTTCCCGAGCGCCAGCAGACAGGGTTGGGCCTTCAGATATTATACTAAATATGAAATTAGAATTTTCTTGTCTTTTGCCACCAACACTGCAAATACTGCAAGTATTTCGTAGATGATATTGTAGTTAGTTGATTTATTTGCTGCTAGACAGTTACTAGGCATAATGTAACACAATAAGGTGAATTTGTACCAATATCGATATAATTTGGATATTATTAGGTATTCGTGAAACCTATAACCAGTTTTAAGGTTTTGGTGGTCAGCCGTTTAAAAACATACAAACACACGAATTGATAACCTCCTCCTTTTTGGAAGTCGGTGAAAAATGACCGCATGCCTACTAACATTATATCGCACTTTTTCTGTCATTTATTTATGAGTAGATACCGCTTTTTTGAATTTTATGTCCCCGTCAAATTGGCTTCATAATTACGTCATAAAGGTACACAATATACGTAATTTAAATACCTTTTGAACAGTTATAAAAATTAAATAATTCCCCAGTTCGTTAGGCACAGCCCTACTCGTCATCGAAGCGTGACTCCTCACGGCTGTTTAATATAATACGGCTCTTTGAATTTAAATCTGAAAATCGTGTTTATCTTCATACTATTAAAGATAAAAATAGGTGTGTGCGTTATTGACGACATCGCTGAGTGAAAAACACTGCAGTGTACTTTGTTGTACTTTTATTGTACACTGGTTCTTTTACGGATCTTTGGTGAAAAAGTTTGCGTTTTTCTCAAACACAATTTTCACAAAACAAGTCCTAAATATTAATTGGATATTATATGCATAAAACACACTACATAACATGTATTAGTTAAGTAAAGCAATGTTTTTTGCTCAATAAACTTCCAATTTTATAACTAAACTATCTATAGCTTGGCCATCTACGCATCTAGATTAAGCTGCGAAGTTAGGCAGCTCATGGAAGACTAACTTTGTCCTTTCAAAGCCTAGATTAAATCCTCCGCCACACGTGAGGTATTCATGATGGAATTAATTAAATTTCTACTGGACGATGCGAAGATGCCGCAGGTCAAGATATGCTGGGTGCTTTATAACTCAAATGTATGTCAACGTCGTATTGAATTTTTGAAGTTATCCTGCTTTTGGCGCGTTAGGGAAAAATTATGAGAGTAAATTTTTACGATGCGCGCGCACACCGTCACGAAAAACCGACACCCTGAAGTTAGCTATAGTCAACATTTTAGTTTTGAATTTTGAACGTAGAATAAGGCGAAAGATAAAATTTTTAAAAATATTTTATCTTGTTATGCCAAAGAAGTATAACTTCTAACGCGTCTACATAAGTACACATACACTTTTTTTCTAGCTAATATAACTAAACTACTTCTAATTATTTAAAAAACATTTGCATAGAGAAAACCGATACGAAAAAAAAACAAATATACCATAGACAAGATCAGAGTTTAATTAAGGTGATACAAAACTTTTAATGAAAATTATTTCGGTCACAACAAATGTGTGCATATACGGAAAGAACATTGAAATAAATCCTTACACGTAAATCCTCCTAAGATTTACGAGTATAGGCCATATATTTTATGCGCAATAAAATTCGCTACATCTTTAATCAATCTAATAACGCAATGTTTGCCTTATATCCCTAATGAAGGAAAGTGCATACGAAAGCAGAACCGCAAACACCCCTTTAGAAATAAAGCTGCCTTACATCTATGCCGTTAAGGTTTATAATCTTATGCGATTTAATCACATGTTTCCCTTCATATGAGTCAGTGTGTCCGACGAGGGTTCAAAAGGACCCTACCCTACATACTAAGGGTTGACTCATTAATGGACATTTTTGCCCCAAATACTGTAATGTGATATAAAAATGGGTCGCGGTGACAAAACTGTATGTTTGGATTTACTCCAGAGCGTGTCAACCCTGACCTGAGGGATTGAAGGCTTGCCAAATTCTAGAAAGCATTTCCCTATTGTTGCCAAAGTAGATTACCAGAAAAGTAGAAGCTAGTGAACTTTCATCGAATTCAAGGCAGCTAGAAGCCTTTTTTTATAATCCAATGCTATTTTCTTTGAAGTGTTGTGTTTAACAATCACAGTTACAGACCTTTCGGCAATCTCGATATAGATGATTTTACTGGTGGTAGGTCTCTCATATGTGAGAGTCCGTCTGGGTGGGTACCACCGCAATGTCTATTTCTACCGCCAAGCGGCAATGTGTGTTGCGTTTCGGTTTGAAGGACATTGTAGCCAGTGTAACTACTGGACATAACGAGACTTAACATCTTATGACTCAGGATGACGAGCGCAGTGCAATGCCACACAGTACTTTGTAACTCAAGGTGCTGGATGGTGTTGTTTCTGTTTATGGGTGGTCGTATCGCATACCATCAGGCGAACGGCATGCTCGTCTCGTCATTCAGTGCCATAAAAAAAAAAAAAAAGATGAACGAATGTGAAATGTTCACTCATTCATTCACTTGATCACAGCCGGTGTTTGGTAGTGCGTGTTAATCCATTATAACCCTTTATCGATTCCACTACACTTCGCCGCTAATTGGTTACGTGTACAGATGTAGGTAGTGTTACTTTAAATTCACTTTTATTTCCATTTTACGTTGAAACTCTTCAATGTAGTCAAGTTTTATAGTCAATTTAAATTAACAATCCAGTTTATAGACTCCATAGATTATGAAATTAGGTTTATTGCCAGAATTAAGAAACAAATTGACAGTAACTAATCCGTAGACAGCGAAAGCTAAACGAATCATATTTTGAGTAAGTTTATGGTATGCACCAGAGTGTGTGCTAAACTAAATTATAAATGAGTTCATATCTTCAATTAACCCTTGCAAATAAATTCGAGCTAGATTCATACTTAAGACAATTAGAAATGGCACTCATAAGAAGGCAGACGTTAAAGCTCTCAAGTCATTTAAACATAAAGATTTCTCAAATGTGTTAAATGAAACAACTTTAACTACGGTCTGGTGATAATTTAATATTCATTTGCATTCGATACATAACGCATTAGCAATAAATATAATGAAGTCTACCAAAAATAAATCAACAAAACTCTCAGTAGACAAAACTAAAAATTATTTTCCAAATAAATTTATTTGGCGACGGTGTCTCCTCTAATCTTCGATTCAACGGTTAATGTATTTGGCACAGGACAGAAAATACTTTCTGGTATTTTCAAGGCTTCATCGCTCGTGCCTGATTCTGGATCATATCCAAGCCACGTCACCGTATCCATGGTTCTTTTGTGCCCGTAATCAGGGAGAGTGGTCGGAGGTTTCACATTGAATGTTTGTGCGTAGGAATTGTAGTTATGCGTCTGTGCATTGTTTTGTATCCATAGGACATAAAACATTGATTGATGTTTACACGAATTTTGTTATCAAATCTGTTATGGACCTAATTGATAACAACAGTAAATGCTTTGCATGTTATCTAGGTTTCAGTTGTAGCATCTAGCAAGCATTTTACGGGGACTTGTGATTTCCTTTGAAATCATACTGTTCTAGGATCGTATAATGCTCTCTCTACAATATCAGCTGAGATTTTAAACCTTTTGTGTTTTTTTTTTTAACATTTTAAACTGTCAACTCCCCACCCGTACCACTTCTTCCTTTTATAGACAATGTCGCGTCGCAGTGCAATAAAAACGTGGTTCATCTACAGAACCGTCCTAACGTCTTCCGTTTTTAATCTCATCTGATTTATGTCTATATGAGGGCACCGTTGTCTGTGTTATTGCATTTCTTGTAGTTCAATGAATTTTATTTGGTGTCACAAAATGTGTATTCATAAAAATATTTTATGTTATAAATTGTATGATTAATATTTTTTTAACTGAACATTTTCGTCATTCAATTACATCCTACACATTTTTTTATGGAAATTAATTTATGTATCTAAAAAAATACGACGATTTAGGTAACGTTAATAACTCATATTCTCTAAATATCGTCATTAAAATGATATTATGCTAAAGTAATTATCACATCTTCAATACCTTCAACACTCCATTCATTGTCTGCCTCGATAAAATCAAACTTACAGTGATAACTTACGCTTTATATTAAACAGTGTATAAATAAATCATTTCCACCCACGCCCTATCCAAAAACTCCATTAAGTCAAAGACCGTGTTTACATGCATAATAAGCTATGGAATACTTAACATACAGCCTTTACGTGTTATTTATGACATTAAATGTAAATCTTCCGTTGATATAGTGTTGTACAGGGTTTTTCGTCTTTAAGTAATTGTGCTTGAATATTTTTTATTCTGACTTAATAATAGGATTTTTGGTTTTTAATATATACACGCAGGTACTGTGATTTTAATGTAGGTAAGATTTGAAAACTTAGAAATAATGTATCATCTGTGTAATAGTTATAAATATTATAAAGAAGCGGGTAGTTATAATTATGATTGTACGATGCATAAAATACAAAAATAAAAACCAGTTCTCAACGACGATCTGTGTGTTCACTTCAATCTGTATTATCTCTAAACAAAATCAATTTCGATTATTGCTTCATATCGATGACAGATGTCGGTCCACATAAAAATACTGTCAGATTAATTAAATTCGTAACTGCTTGTTATATTTCTGTGATTCGTAAGCTGCTTGTCGAATTTGACAGTTGACATTTGACCATCCACATTGATTGGTTTGTTATTGTAGAAGAAAGAAAGAAAGAAAGAAAATACCTTTATTTAGCCATGATCACATGACCAGATGGCGGTAAATACTAAATGTTACAGCACGGGGGAACAAAATACAAAAAGGATAAATATTTAAAAATAAAATAAAAGCAAAAAACACAATACGAAATTAAAAAAAAAAAAAATACAATATAAATACTACCTAATACAATCTACAGCAAAACAAACTTAAAGACTACTTATAACTAAGTGGTCCCCGGCATATTCATATACCCCAGCCATCCGCATCCGAGGCATGGCCAAAAGGGCCGCAAGCTCAGCGTTCATCAGGTGGACGGGTCCACCTGACACTGATTTTCAGCGAGGGCCACAGGAGTGTCACACGGATGCCAGCAAAAGACAGGAAAAGTATAGGTTTTATATAAAAGAAAATAAAGCAAACAAGTACCCATACATATATAAATGAATACACATAATGACAACATTTATACTTAAATACTTAAATATATTGTAATCAATATTCTTTTTATTAAGTAACAGCTTTTATAAATCTATACGTACGTATTTATTTGATTAGAACATATTTCTTAGTAGCATTTAAATATGTCCATCATGAATACAGACGTTTCACATTAAACGAATAAGAGGGTCGCCTGTTGAGAAATTGTCACCTCTGAAAATAAATATCTGACATTGACTACATTAATTGATGAAAGGAAATTTGGAGAAGATACCTAATGGTCAACGGAGCTCGAACAATTTTAAAAGCATCTTTGAAGCATATCCAGTTACCGCCATATCATCGGTTGATGGTTCAACCAGTAAAATATACAAAATTATTAAACCATCACACAAGGATTATTAATATAGATAATGAGAAATGCAATCAAAGCCACGTCCAGTTGAGTTTAACGCCCCTTTGTTCACGCTCATTCGTCCATTGCAGAAGCATCTCTATGTATTTATTTTGTGAGCTTTCATCACACACGCTCGTTTTAGTCTGGATTGTGATTAACTTCGTTTAGTTTTATGTATGATTCTCTTTGATTTTCTATTTGTGAATATGCTTCATTTACTCTGCAATATGATATTGATTCAATTAGGTTCGCCTATATGGCTTTTGTTTTAGCTACTTTGTTTCGTTTTCTAACATCTGATATACTAAGGTTTTAGGTATATAAAACATTATCTATCAAATAATTTGATATTAAAATCAAGATTTTGTAGACTTTAACACTGTTGTTGACTGTTGTTTTATGAACTTCTGGAAAAACGCAATATATTCTTTATTTATCTTTAGCGAGCCAATAAAACTTTCTGTAACAATATACATTCCAATTCTTGTTTATTCTCAAACAGTAAAAGTAATAGAACAATTTGAAACGTCAACACAACAGAAAGGATTAGATTCCCGTGGGGTTTTCGGTATTCGTGTCGTTCACTCGGCCATAACCCGGCACTTTGTGAAGCACTGAGTGACTATGAATCATGTTATTTATAAAACTACGATGAAAATAACCGTATGACGACCATACCGGGTGTAGTTTCACTCGACTTTGCCTGGAATAGACAGAAATAGTTGCTGTTGTAATTTCAGGAGACGTCGTTGTCTTACTTTTGTTAAATCCTATGAATTGTATAACCTAAGTGTATTAGTTTTTTATAAGCTCATAGCATCCGTCACATCAGTTCGATAAAATCGCATATCCATGATCCACTATTCACATTATTAAGATTCAAAGGAGAAGTTCTTCTCATAGCCATAAGAGATTCTAATTTCGAACGTTTTTTGCAAACGAAACTAAACTCAACTAGTCTTCTAATATTGTTTGATTTTAATTCTTATCGCGTTTCCAGATAATGTATGGATGACTGGAATTTAATGCATAATAATCAAGACTAAATTAAAATATTTTATCGATCTAATTAGCATCAGCCAAATATGAATAAGTTATTTACATTATGCTGCAACGAAATTTTACAAAACGAATGGAGACACAATTTAAAATAAAATGATGCGACACAACTCAATATAAAAAAATAATTACAGTTGACTATCCAAAGTAAAATATAAATATTGATCGTTAATGTAAACGCATCACGTCCTGTAGGATATCCTCGGGAGTCGGGACGTTAGTTCCCTTCCGCGCCGCGTGCAGCGCGCACGTCGCGTTCCGGATTCCGATTATAAAATAAACGGTCCTGTACATTCCTCAGGGATCGTTGCCGTTGTGATAGTGTGGAGTGTCCTTTATATTGTGTTGACGATTATCGATTATGATTGTGAATTAATCGATGTATTTCAGCCAGTATTAGTGTGGAATTTTTCGGATACTTATGGGTTTATAAGTTTTTTTGTATTGGTAAATTATAAATTTATAAAATAGTATGTATAAGTATACAATAAAAATAATAACTACATGAACGTTAGTATTTAAAGATTTTACAATATTACTAGAAAACCTTGAATAGTGAAGTCAAAATTAAATATTTTTCCAATGATATATATAAAATAGCGGCGAAACTAAAATAATTTATTTAGTTGAATTTTCTTTGCCTAATAAAATCCCAGCGTGAAAAATATGGAACACATGTTGTAAGTTGGGAAGTAAAGAAAAACTTCGCGTCTTTACTGAGAAAACTAATTTTAACTGTCAATATATTTTAAATTAAACTGGTAACTTTATGTTAGAAACTTAGATTTATTCTAAAACAGCCCTCAGAACAATAACAAGCAGAAATAGCCAGATTTTTTTTTTATTACTTTTTTATCATTCAGTAATTTTTTTTTTATTTTTATACATACCTAGATGTTTATTTTTATTTTTGTAGGTAATGTAGAGAGCAGAGGTTTTTATACTGTCTCTATTCTTGTTTCTACGTTGTAAATGATACTAGTTACCTACAATTAACAATTAATTAAACTAAGCCACCATTGTCGTTTGTTCAAGTCGCCTATATAATTCACTTATGTCAATTAGTTACGGTGGTAACTTGATAGACAAGACTAATAAATTGGCTTCCGTAAGACGGAGGGTATGGAATTAATGAACTAATTTACTTTTACCTTACGTTGGTGTAATTTACATTTTGTTGTTCCTGCTCTGTATTCTCTTATTATTTATTTTATTTTATTAGGGAAATAAAGTGTTAATATTAAGTTTGTAGCAAATGAATTATGGAATAGAATAACCAATATTGGTATCGATATATGATTTTTAACTACATTTTTTATTCTGTTTGATAATTTATATATTTTTATAGCCCATACTCTACCGAAGCTAGTCTTTCCTATGATCTTTTAATAATAGTCCTTATGAATATTTGCGGTTAGTTTCATGTTCAAATTAAAGATAAGGATAATAGCCAAAATTGTATTTAATAATTAACACAATATCAACTTCAGACTAGAAACTTGCTAAGGTAGCTAAAAACAAATATTCGAAGAAAGACACGAAAACTTGTTTTCCTTACCATACTATACTACCATACCAGCCCTGTATTATATACTGCCCACTGCTGAGCACGGAGCTCCTCTGCAACTGAGAGAGTTTAGGCCTTATTCCACCACACTGGCCTAGTGCGGGTTGGCGGACTTCACATACCTTCGAAATTCAGAGAACTTCTCAGGCATGCAGATTTCCTCACGATGTTTTCCTTCACCGTTAAAGCGAACGATAATTCACAAATATTTTTAAATGCTCTACTGCTTTGATTCAATTCTTTTATAAGCCGCGGATACAAGTATTTTTGAGTTTAAAGAATTTATTCTCATAAAAACATACAGTTCACTTACAATGAGATATAAATAAAAATGGAATTATGTTTTACTAGTTCCGTATCCAGGCTGCTGGATAAACGATTTATCTAGATGTATATATTACGGCATGCACACATGCTTTTTAAGTTTATTTTTAAAAACTAATATGTTATTACATTCTTTTAATTCATTAGGTAAGCTATTATACAACTGTACTCCTTCAAACAATATCGTTTTCTTTCCGTAATTAGTTCGGGCATTAAAAAGTTGCCATAACAATCTTAAAACTAAACTCATCGCACAAGAGTTAACTAATGCAAATATCTCGGAGGCGAAGTTTGAGCCAGTGTGCCAATTTTAACCCATAGCGGTACTCCGCGCTTCTGCGGCATAATTAGTATGATGCTGTGTCTTGAAAAGTTCCTTGTTATAATACTTGTAATTGCTTGTTTGCTCTTAATGGATTATGACGGGTGCACAAACATCTAGATTTTCCGTCTTATTTTATGTAAGAGTCTTCGGAAATCAAATTAGATCATGTGTTGGTTTCTTTGTCGTATTTTTTTAATTCAGCCAGTCCCTTGCTTGAAGGTAGATCTTGCCTTGCTTGACAGTAACAACGGTTAACACCATATCAATTTTGATTTGAATTGTAGTTACGGCTTCATATAAAATATGACTTTAATTCTTGACAGCCCACTAGGCATCTTACCAACTGTGTGTGGTCTCTAAGCGATATTCATTGACTTCCTACCACTAAACAAAGATTACCGAAAATACAGATGTATCAACACATAAATCTCAATAAGCACTTACCGGAATGTTTTTCGTAATTAAACATGCCTACCGACCCAAATACCGGAAAGTCCGGATGTCTCGCATCCGCGCCCGATCCGATCGCTTTGATCTATTCCGAGCATCATCGATATAGTACGAAAATGAACTATTCTTTTGTTAGTTCTTTTAGATGATAGTGAAGTGATAATTTGTTGGTGATTTGTCTTTTGTAGAATGAGGTAATCTTTTGGAATGCCAAAGCATTAAAGGATCTCGATACCTACTTGCTCGGAAGTCGTTCCTCTTTACTCATCTATACTAATGTTATAAACAGGAAAGATTTGTATTTTTGTTTTTGTATCTTTGTAACAAATAAACTCAAAAACTACTATACAGATTTTAAAAATTCTTTCACCAATATAAAGCTACATTATCAGCGAGTACTATAGCGTACTTTTTATCGCGAGAAATATAAAGCGGAACTTTTATCCCGGAAAAACTCATTCAGGCGGGCGGAACGCGAGCAAAAGTCTAGTGTAAACAAAAGTAATTGTATTAGGGGGTACAACAATAATTACTGAAAGTACAAAGTTAAAGCATTAAACATGTCTCTTATTCATTAGTATTTTAAACATCAGTCTAAGAACATCTCTTATCTTTTGTTAGTAGAAGTTCTTCGTAACTATAGTTCCTCGGGACCTAAGGAACTGTATACAGTTGCCTTGGGTCGCGAGAAATTTAATAACCCGTCTTAATCAATTACAATAGATAATAGAATCCTTACGTAGGTACTTAACGCAACCATTTATTGAGTTTTATAAAGTGAAAACTGATATGCAGTGTTTCACTATAAAATACAAAATATAACAAGACGGACACTTTAATTTAATTTCATAGGGTAAAAACTCACAAACCACTGTTATGAATAATAAATAACCGAGCTTCCTTTGTTTAGAAATTCTGTAAAGTCTGTTCCAGACAACTACATTTAAACAGGCAAAGTACGGCTTCAAGTACAAAACTTGTCATGTTGCAGAGTTTTTTATTACACACCGCGGATGCTTGCTTCAGTAGCGACAGTCATTTATTATTTTTAAAGTGCTGAACTTCTTTACGAATCACTCACGCTATTTCAACATTTACCTACGCCTCTTTATTGGGAAACGTAGTAGTAAACTTTATGTGTTCGTGGGAGCAAAATGTAAAACTATTTGGTGTAATGGTGTAAAATGTAATTACTCAGTATGAAAGTAGTAAAAATATGCTTCTCCGATGTGTTATAACCATTTTCAGCAACGGAAATGTAAGAAAACGTACTGTTCATGAGAAAGTGGCAGGATTTTTACACGCATGTATGTGTATTGGTATTTAGGTACGTCAGGTTATACGCACATAATAATTATTTTAAAAGAAATTGAAAGGACATATTATTAACGAGTATTTGATGATAATTTATTAACCTTTCTACTGCTATAAATAGGTACCTATAGGTACACTTAATTATTCATGCAGTAGGTTAATACCGGCTCAATATTATGCTCATTTACAAAACTTAGATTTATTAAAATCTCTTTAATATTTTAATATTGAAAACAAAGTATGACCATTACTGGTAGACTTCAGTTTACATTCCATAAAGCCACATACTTAAAATAAAAGAAACCGACCACATCCGGTGACGCTTACGGTCGCGCTTAGTGAAAATTTATTTTTAAAACATAAATCTCACTGTAAAGACTACTGAGAGATTTTAATATACGAGTATTCCTTGCTATTTCCATAATAAGTTGTGGATTTTACTTGTAAGTAGACCGAATCATAGAGTTTAAACATCGCAAATCATCAATGAAATGAATCCATTCGCTATTTTCAAAATGGCGGTTTGACGTAATGTGAACAATACATTCTAAATATAAAAGAAAAAATTTTTGGAACGCTATACATCAAAAGGAACGTGGAATATGTTTATGTTCTGGTTTGTACGCACAAATTATTAGATCGATACGCAAGCTATTCCGTGGAGTGTCCAACTTTTATATGACTCACATTTCGTTCTAGACAGTAACTTCAACTAGGCACGTGTACCTACGGCGACGACTTCTTAATGTAATAGGTATACGATAGACATTACATGTACCTAAATCTGAACCTATGAAAATTTTATGCTTACAATCATCTAAATATAGGTATCCAACAATTAGTTAGGAAGCTATGAACAGTTTGGAGTATGGACCTGTATTAAGTAGTTCTAGGATACAATGTTTTATGTTTTTTAAATTACTAACAGCCTAAACTACGCAACTATAGAAAAGAAATGCGGAAGCCTGAAGAAACTATTTATTTGTGATCCAAACATATGGCATACTATGACATCTCTCACCAAATTTGTTTGGGTGTGTTCATAATAACACTTAAATTCATCATAGGTATTCACATTTCATATTTCACAGAGTTCTTAGAAATCTTCCATCGGTACTATTTAAAGAGAAAATAAAAGAGTCATGTTAATTTCAAACCTCCTTTTTAGGTTTTGGTTAACAATCTCATTACGGAGCTAATAGTTAATTAACACTCAATCTTGGTACAAACATGGAAGTTTGCAGTGAAACAATTAAGTGTCGTATATTAGACTTAGCCTGGCAATGAACTGGCGTGTCGGTACATACGACATACGTTCTAAATTTAAATAACTTGCAGATTTATCTTTTCATTGGTTTTATTAGAGTTACCTACATATTTGAACTCAATGAGTTTTCTGAGAACAAAACTATGCGATAATTTCATAGATTTCATAAATCCTTATACTAACTGTATGACGATTGGTGAAAATGTACATATTTTTACGTGGTTATTTAATGTTTGATTTTAATTTATTTTGGTAACTACTCTAATGTAATGAAATGTGAAGTGCAGCGTCTTAGGTACATTAAAAAATTCAAATTATTTCTACAGATTATTTTACTTAACACTTCACAATGTTGACGCTAAGTGTCCATTGCTTATTTTTCTTACTCCGAGTGTTGCCAGATTTAGAAAGTTCCCGATTCCGCGGCGTCCCCTTCTGTCGTGAGTCAAGCAAATTACCGCTTCAGTGATTAATGCGAGCTATTCTCGGTTGTATCCTCAACTCGGTTACCTTCCTTTGTTCTTCGGTGAAATGTTCGTATGATAGATTTAATTCGTTTTGTGAATGCGAAATTCCGGTTTTCCGGGTTTCGGATGGACGTTGTATTGTTCGGTTCCGTGAAATGTGAGGAAATGTTTATGCACATCCACAGTTGTATACCTAGTTATATTCTAACATTTAAACGTTATTTCTGTTGAATATTCAGTGCCTCGGACGCAATCAAGCTGCAAAATGACCTTGATAGGTTCTCAGATTACTGTTGTTCTAACAAACTTCAACTTAATGTTTCCAAATGTTTTCACATCACTTTCTCCAGGTTGAAAAATAATATTAATACCAATTATACTTTTTACAATAATCCCATAAGCAAGGTAACTGAAATTAAGGATTTGGGTGTCATACACGACGGCAAACTATTATTTAACAAACATATAGAATATATGGTTAGGAAAGCAGCTAAATCCTTAGGATTCATAATGAGGACTGTTGCTTGTTTCCGAACACTGAAGCCTATAAAAATTGTATATTGCTCCTTTGTTCGTAGTCAATTGGAGTACGCGTCACAAGTTTGGAATCCACAATACAAAACATATATTGCTCGTATCGAGCAAATCCAAAAAAGATTCCTAAGATTTTTAGACTATAAAGCACAACAAGTTTCGTCCGACTACTATCATCGCTGTGAAAGGTATCACTTTCTTCCATTGGAATACAGGAGATGTATAAATGATATATGTTACCTAATGAAATTATCCAGGGGATCTATTGACTGTCCTTTTCTTCTCTCAAAGTTATCGATGCGCACTAATCAACTAAGCTTTAGACAAAGACCATTAATATGCACACCTTCAGCAAATACAAATTATAGAACAAATTCATTTTTGATACGTAGCTCTAATAGTTTCAACGAATTACATGCAAATTTGGATATTGATTTATTTTGTACAACAATAAATACGGCTAAACACATATTAACAAAAGAATACTTCTCAACTCTAAGTTCACATTGAAATTATAATAAGTTTATTATGTTAATAACAATATTGTAGATACGCACAAAACATTTACTCAGATTTAAGTAAAGACTATTAATTGTTTACAATAATAAATAAGTACGTAAAAGATACACTGTAAAAAAAAAAAAAAAAAAAAAAAAATGCTGATCATAATTTATAATTAGTGGTAACAATGTTGTTTACAAATTGGTGGAGGCTTGTAATTAGCAATAAGTATAATTAATTTCTTTTATTCATCATTGTTATTAGTCTGTAAGCTTTCCTAAAATAATAAAAATATAAAAAATATAAAATATTCTGAGGGTTTTTAAAGACTTAAACATGAATATAGATTAAACGTTTTAACCCAAGAGTTAATCGTTGAATTTGTAAGTACCAGTTTACTAATGCGTTTTCTAGTAACTAGTTAATTGATTTTTTTCATTATCCCATCATATCCACTTGTTTTTGATATGGTCAACTAAATATTTTATCATGCAAAATTTTAAAATTCCTTAAAATAATTAGCGGTATGTCCAAAATTAGTCGTTGAACTTATTTAAAATAAAGTATGCCGTTCTTCGCTACATTGATCTTAAATACTTATTTTCGGAGATTAGATAATATCTCATTTTTATAATTAAGGTATTATTCCATATGGAGAATGGGACGCCTCTTCAATTTGGTCATCATCTTAGGTAGCAATAGCTTGCTTAAATTAAATTAGAATGACGGTAATCAAATAAAAGGCAAAGGAAATTCAACTAGACGCATACATGTATCTATTTCTGAACGTGTAAAATATACTTCAAACATAAAATTTCAATTAAAGAGCCAGGGTCAACGGACTTATTTAGAACATTAAAGTTCATCTCGCGTGTTTATCGCCGGAAACCATGCACCTTCATGGACGTTGTTAGTGGATTATAGACTGTAACGTGATGACATAGTGATCAGTGATGATTAAAATACAGTGAGTTCGAAGCCGTCGAAATGCTGTTAATTAATTTGTACGTGGACGTGTGTAAGTATCTATAGATATGGATTTAATGGCTTGACTGTTTAGTACTCATTTGAGCATCATTGTATGCATAATTTCAAGGGCGTAGCTATAGCTTTCACATGTGGGGGGGGGGGGGGGGGGGGGTACGATAAATGTTTCTTTCTTTCTTTCTATATACGGGTTCTTGCCTTGCATGACATCGTGTATAAAATCAAGTAATATATTAGTGTGGTAGCCCGATCATTTTAGAAGCTAAGGGGGTGGGGTCCGGATCCCCAAAATGTCAGCGGTCAGTGGCGTAGCGTGGTTTATTGTAAGCTGACAGTGGGCTCTGGACCTCCCTGAACCCCCCCCCCCTTGTATACGTCCATGCATAATTTGATCGGTCGCCTATAAATATTGAGTAGACATATTTTATACTTACATATTTTTACAAAAACTTATTATTATTTTATCCCAGTAATGTGTTCCCATGGGAAATAATGGCATTTTAGTCTGATTTTGTAGCTGAAAAGACTTTTACGCAGGCGAAGCCGCGAGCAACACCTGTGGGCTTAGAATATGACAAAAAAACACGTCACGTCTCCGTTTCGTCTTATTGGGATTGGTTGAGAAACTGACGTATTGGTCTCTCGATCAATCACAAACATCAAAATTAAACGACATCGTTTTACGAGTTGCGTCTTCGTGTCACATTCTAAGCCCACTGGTAATTATTATTTACGTAGGTAACTTAGTAGGTACTTACCAACTGTGCGTATTAATAGTTTAATACGCACAGTTATCTTAAATCAAAACATCTAAGCCGAGACCAAAGCCCTGTCACAAAACTAACGCAACAAGCAATAAACAATGCGGTTAGGTGGGTACTGGCGTTGTCGTCGCATCCACCCGGCATCTGGATTGCGACACACCGGTATCAAATCCTGCGGTCACCGAGCGGCTTTGTTACACCACTGCGTATTGTGGTTAGTTTTATTGCACGGCTTAAATAAAAGCTGGTGAGCTGTGCGTGTTAGCTCGTACGTAGAAATTAATGTGGGGAATGTAAAGTATCGACAAATGGATTGGGCGGATTGGATGTGTGGAGGACGATTTCGTTGGTGGTTTTGTTTGTTTATGTATTAAGAAGAAAGGTTTAGAAGGAAATAAGTAAGGTTTAGTTCAGGGACTTTTGTTATTTTTGATACTTTACCTATTTTTATAAAAGCCGGTATCTAGATTTGTCTAAATATTCAAACTACTTCTGACTTCCGAAAGAGCATTTTGCGTTCAAAAATCATTAATTGGTGCTGGTGGTAGGTATCTCATATGTAAGAGTCCGTCTTGGTGGATACCACCGCTATGTCTATTTCTACCGCCAAGCAGCAGTGTGCATGCACTGTTGTGTTTCGGTTTGCAGGACATTGTAGCCAGTGTAACTACTGGACATAATGAGACTTAACATCTTATGTCTCAGGATGACGAGCGCAGTGAAAAGCCACACTGTACTTTGTAACTTAAGGTCCTGTGTGGTGTTACTATTGTTTATTGGCGGTCGTATCGCTTACCATCAGGCGAACGGCATGCCGGCATGCTCGTCTCGTCATTCAATGGCATAATAAAAGACAAAAAAAAAATTAGGTGAACGGACCAAGCAAAGGTGCCTATAACACAATTCAACGTGTACCTATATTCATTCCAATGTAATTACCTGAAATGTGTACAACGTGGCAGTGATAAAAAATATATAAACCTGTTTAAAAAAATATAGGTATTTCGTATAATATTCCTTTAATTTTTCTCTCTGTTACAGGTCCGCGCCATGGAGCAGCGGCTTTGCGAGTGGCCGGCGGGTGCTGACGGCGCTCCCAAAGCTATCTCGCGGCTAGAGGGCCAAATAGAAGAACAGGTAATTTTTTTTTTGCTTTGTACCTCCCATGTCATAGACAAGCTAGTTTTATCTTTATAATTAGTTTTATGAAGTGCAATGGACATTGTATGTTACAGTATTTAAAGTCTAGCAAATGTTCGTTTTACTATCTTATCTATTGTATTTTTTCGTTTAATTTAAAATGAGAATAACTTAATGTTTCAAGAATTCAACATCTATATATTTATTTCTGAACGGACCCAAGGCATGTTATGAGCGTTTGTTTAGATTTTTAAACGTCATGTTGACGTCTATTCGCATCTGGGAAATGGAATACGGACGCTTGTTTATGTTTTAGAAAGTTTTGTGCTTATTATGAATGAAATATCATTATTTTGTGTTCTAATTATACTCTTGTTTAAATTTGTTTTCTATTGCAAATAAGTGTAATAATATTTCATTAGCAAAATTTATGAAAATGTGTCCATAAAACGAGTAACATTGAAAGCTAACATGCAGGTAAATGAATAAAATATCAACAAAGTTTTATAAATACCTACCTTAAACCTACGAATATAATATAACTCCTCAATTCCAGCTATACTCGGAAAATATTTAAGTATTTTTATTCCATCGCTACCTAAAAATAACGGCTTAATGGAAATGTAAACAAACAGTTTTAAAATATTATCTTGTCACAAACTTACGGATTTAATGTTCGATTTTTAAAATTCAGCTAAAGTTAGTACAAACATTTTTTGAGCTAAGTATAGATGTAATTTAAAAATCGAACATATCTTAATTAAAGAGTTAGCATGAATGTTGTAAATATTTTAGTAATAAATACCACATCCACTTTCACTGTTTTAATGGCTGACCTGCGTATATCAACCTAAACCTACTGCAATATACATAATCGTCTATATTCAGAAACATCTAAGACTCCAGGACGCGAAGCAGGTAGAAGCCAAGGCCGCCCGCATCAAAGAGTGGGTGACTAACAAGCTTCGGGAGCTTGAGCAGCAGAATCAACTGCTGAGGGAGCAGAACGACCGCTGCAATCAGCAGCTTGAACTACTGAGGAACCATATAGCTGCGCAGGGCAGCAGGAATTGTACTGTAAGTATATATTGAAATCTTTAGAGGAATAGACATCTTAGAGTTTCTATAACAGTTTCTATAAACTAAATGAACCAACTATGTTATCATAGGTTTTTTAAATGAAATTTATGTTATGATTACAATTATTATTCCAAAAATTTACTCAATGATAAAATAAGCACTGTCTCTTAAATTAGTTTTATAAGCTTGATTTCTTATACTGCAGTATTATAAAAGTTATGGTTTGAATTCACTTATTAACTAATATCATACATGATATTATGCTTGGGTAGTCAATCTCATGAAATTTAAAACATTATTGCATAGGCCATAAGAATATCATTTACATGCCATAGCCATGCTAATATCATATCATTTGATGGCATAATAACTTAGCTTTCTAAGCTGTTCATGCTATTAACTGTTAAAAACTGAAAGAAAACTAAAGTGGAAACAAAATTCTTAGTTTTTAATATAATTATCAATAACAATTATCTAAATTGCCAATTAAATAGAAATCTACAAATTTCAGTGCCAAACATCCAATCTTTTCTTGAAATTGAAACAAAATTAATCCCCAGATACTATTACACAACCAAAATTATTACCTCCATACCTCCTTGCGGGTAAGTTGTATTACTTAATTGGTTGACTCCCCAGTTCCTACCGACTCGTGCAAGTCTCTCCCTCGAAGTGAGGACAGAGGAAGGTCCCTCACGGGCCACAACCAGCCTTATAGCGACCAACAGGCGTCGTTCAGAGAGCCTCGAAGGGCCCCAGGTAGAGCATAAGCTCTTACAGCACTAGATGTTTATTTTGGCACATTTATGTTCAATGCACTATAACAGGCCTCTGCTTACTTAGGTCTAAACTATTTAGTTGCTAACTTACCACTCATGATATCACTTTTGTTGAATGCTATTGTGAGTTTTAAATCTTGAATAGCAATTTTAATTAGAGAACCATTCATGTAACATTGTTGCTGTTTTTGTTGAAAGAAATGGGTAAAAATATCAATTTAAGAATTGGTATTTCTTATATTTATAAAGAAATATTTGATATTATATGATATTGATGAATATTTCTATAATGTGTATTGTAGTTTTAATGTAAACTTTCAAAACATGAGAATGAATACAAAATTATTTTTACCTATTTCAATCAACAAATACAGCAAAAATAATAGCAATATATATTACATTCTCCGGGCTTTGGTTAGCAAGCTGCCTGGATGACAAATATGGGTTTAATGATCTGAATAACTAGACTGATATTTGCAGCTTATTCTGTAATTTTCTTTGTTTAATGCACTTTTTAGGGATGCTCTAATACAAATTTACATATAATTTAGCTATAATGAAGATATCATTGGTTGTATAGTCCACTAGATACAAGTTATACTCCAGAAGTCATTTTATTAAATATTCTAAAGACGGCTACAATAGTACAATGTAATTATTTATCTAATTGCTCAATGAAATAGCATGACATGACTCAAAGTATGTTATATTATTTTTCGGCAAGAATTCAACTTTTTTCTTCTGATATGATCGTAAAGCTAAACCTTCGCGCTTAACAGCTTCCATTGCTTAGTCTTAATGTAATGTCTGTTATGTTATTTGTAAATATTATTTTGCCAACATTCACATAATTAATTTTAGTTGCACTATGTAAAATAATTATAAATTGTCTCAATGTCTTTAGTGGGTCAATGTCTGTTTTGTAATTTGTATAAGGCAAGTTACTGACATAAACTGGTATGAGTTTCATCGTTTATGGTAACACTGTGAATTTAATTGGATAACCCAACAATTCCTACAGTTATGTTCATAATACAATTCATACAATTTAGTGTACAGTCAGCAGCATAAGTAGCTGAACAAATTCAAAATTTCAAATTGCCTATATAGTTTTGTGTTCTTACCAATCTTTTTTTCTCTTCACAAATATAAAATAACACATTTACTTAACGCGTATATAGGCAACATGAAATTTTGATTTTGTACAGATATTTATGCTGCTGACTGTACATAATATTAAAACCTTAATTATATTCTTGATCTAGAAATAAAACATACGTAGCATGTTAATTTATCCTGCATATCCAATTATAACTACATAACTTGAACTAAGTAGTATGTGTATAGTCTATTTAAAAATATTTAGTAATTTGCGTCTAGAATCTAAATTATTTTTGTAAAAGCAGGATTTCTGTGATTAAATCCTTTGAACAATGTTTTAAAATATGTCCTAACAAGTAAGCACCAAATTTATCATAACATGTAACTGTACCCCAGTGGCAGGGGCTTACCCCACACATTATCATGTTACTTGATATGCATCAGTGTGGAGAGACCGCAAAGCAATAAAGGGTGTTGAACTGAGTAAAATATATCATCCTTATTGTAACTAGAGATTGATCATTAAGTGGAAATTTAAAACAATAATTCATAAAAGCTCTCTTAATATTATTAATTATTTTTTTAAGGTATATTTAATTTTGAGAACAGACCAAAAATTCTTTCGCTGTGTAAAGACAGGGGGCGTAGCTTATGCTTATCAATAAAAAAATGTATGGGAGTATTGACTTATCGATAGAATATGTCATTTATTTGTCGGCTATCATACAACTGACCATTCCAGTTGCCGATAAATTCGTCGGAGCCGCACTACAGTACTCCGGTGCGACATAGGCGCAACCTGTCTATTGGTACTACCAACATAGCGAACAACAGCGGTGCCAACACTGCCGCATTGAACACCATGAACCGCACAATGGACGAGAGGACTACAGCCAGCCTGTTGGCGGATGATTTAGCTGTAAGTTGCGTGGAAATTAATTTTGATTATTGGATTGGGGTAAATTTCGTAGGTCGATATTATTTACTGATGATACATTTAATATTATAATAAGCCTAAATAGCTAAGCCTAAATATTATGATCGCCTCGGTGGCGTAGTTGTATTGCGTACGCGTTACAAGTACGATTTGTGCGCTGAGGTCCTGGGTTCGAATCCCGGGTCGAGCCAAAAACACTGAGACTGGGTTTTTCCATTTTAAAAATTTCTCGGCAGCTCGGAGTCAGAAAGTTGTCGGTGTGATACCCCCCCCCCCCTGCCTCAGAAAGCACGTAAAGCTGTTGGTCCTGCGCCTGATCTCTCTCCGATCATGTCGTATTGCCGTCTCACCGGACTATGAGAGTGAAGGAGTAGCGAATGCACCTGTGTATTGCGCACACACTTGTGCACTATAATATCGCCTGCGTACCTGGCTGATCTCCGTTGAGATTGGCCGCCGCGGCCGACACTGGCTAGGAGGATTACGTTGTATAATAAGCTCAATAATTCTGCTTCTAATTTCCTGTTCGTCTTACAAGGCAACACTTCTACAATCCCCATGGCCTTCATGGGCGATAGCTATTACTGTCTATCCATATTTACACATATACTTAGCTTCAGCTGTAAAAAATACATATAAATTATGTATTATGTATGTATCAAAAACTTTCTTTCTAATTTCTTGAATACAATTTTACATACTTCTTGTGAATTCCAGACCGCTGTAGAGAATTTAGTGGTGTTGCCGACCACGCCAAACACGTCCACAGATGGTGATACAACACATGATTACGCGGAGATTTACACGCCCAGTAGAGGTAAGAGTCCATTAGATTTGGCTCATACATTAGTTTGTAATGGTTATTTTGATTGATTTTAATGGGTCATTTCATATTAAGCAAGTGTTTATAGGTGGGTGCCGCAACACCATTAAGTAGTGTGTAAGTACTGTGTTCTGGTTTGAGAAATTGTTCCTACTGTCAGCAGGCAGTATGGGATTGAACATGTAATGTCTCAGGATGATGAGCACAAATTAGTGCTAAGCAGTTTTTTTTTTGTGGCTCCTGCTAGGCAGTTGTTATTTGAAGTTCAGATACAATTTTTTATGAGCGGTCATGACGTTTACCATCAACACAGGTTTCACTTCTCTTTTCTCAGAAACAAATAGCATCTGCTTGTAGCCCAAGATAGGGCAGATTACTTGTCTTTATTCCAGTAAAGAGAATAATAATAAAATGAAATATTATCGTATGTCAGAGCGCACACCGGCATGGCAGCCGCCCGGTGTGGGGGCGGGGGTGGGGGCCGCGAGCGTGGTGGTGCAGGGCGCGTCGCGCGGCGGCTCGTCGGCGGACTCGTGCGCCTCGGACGCGCCGCGCCCGCCCACGCCGCCGCTGCACCGCTTCCCCAGCTGGGAGGCCAAGATATACCAGGTCAAACAACACACACACCAACACCAACACACACACACACACACACACACCAACCAACACACACACACGAACACACACACACACACACACACACACACACACACGAACACCAATACGCACACACACCATCACGCACACACACACACACACACACACACTTCACACAATGTAGATGGATCACGTACCTCACCCAACATATATTTATTTGTCTTATAAGGATGTATACACGAGAATATACATTGACTATTTCAAACCGTTAATACCTCCCAAATTTAATCTTCTAAGTACATATTTAATTGATGCGTAAACTTTATAATGTAAACTATCAGTTTGAACTTTGGATACATGCCACAGAAAACATTGATGAAAGTATAACACAATCATTACTAATATTACTTAAAACTTAAATTATTCTTATCGACTTTACGAACTGTCTTACGAAATTTATCTCAATGTAAGTATGTTACGATAAAAACGCAGGAGCGCATAATTTTATATGATATATTATTATGTGGTCCAATTTCGTTCACGACTCACCACTGCAGTGTATTTAATTTTGATATTCACATTTTTAATTAACGCAACAAATATCTTATGTCTTAAAGTTAAAATTAATAGTACAAATCCAATTAATTCGACCCAATTATATAGCCAAAAGCAGCTACGTAACTAATTTATTATCTGGTGAAGGTGGCAGACGACGGGTTGCAGCAGTCCGTGGAGGAGGAGCTGAGTCCTCCACCATGTCCTCGACCCATGCACGAGTCCACCAGCTACCAGGACATATCAGTACCAGTCTATGCCACTGTTAAAGGGGTGAGTTCACATACATCCTACCTTATATAACTTAAGAGTTGAAGAAATAGTATTATTCATGAAATTACAGAGACTCAGGCCCATTCCCAAAGTGCCAGGCTAAAATGCATCTAATGCACTAATATTTCGCGGTGCTGATATTTGCGATTCGTCCCGTGATAGACCAAAATTAAAGCAGGCATATAACTCATGAAATATATCTCCATTTCCACACCCTAAGTAGGTAAGTAAACGGGTGAGTTTTTCAAGTGGGCGTGGATGGAGAAATTGGATTGACATTTAAAAAATCCAATGATGCAGTTTTAGATATCACTAAAATCGGCCCCGAGGCTCCTTTGAGCATTTTTTGCTATACCTCATAGTTTCGTATTTCGCCCTCCACGCCCATTTGAAAATTCCTGTATATTTTGTTCTATTAAATATTTGACTATTAACTCCCCCCTAGCGTGCAAGTCAGATAAGGTCGATGCCGTTCACGGGAGACTCCTCGGATGACTCCTCCGAGGGCGAGGAGTCCATGGGCGTGACCGTACACAACACGCCGCACCATCAGCTCGTCGCTAATACATCCTATGGTAAGTGGGTTTCCAAACATTTATGTTATAAAAGAACAAGACTACATAAATAAGTTGTAAATGTATCTTATTTGCTAATGTGATAACAAAAAGGTAGTATTTTAGTTATTTATTTTATAGTAAATACTTGTATAGCGATAGTGAAACAAATTAATGAAGCCCATAGCTTATTTCATATTTTTATAATTTTAGTATTTTAGACGCCACTCCACCCGTCAACAAAGATCAATATCTTTGTTTCGCGGTGGCTTATAATTATCCCGCGCAAAGTGGTATGCGTGGCGACGAAGGATTGTAAGACCACAAAATGTTATCCAAAACTTTTTTGCTGACCCTAATACATCGTATGCAAAAATAGTCAAATAGCAATAAAACCATACAAGTTTACTATGATATATTTCTTAAAGAATCTCATATACTCCAGGCGGTCAAACCTCTCAAATACCGATCAACAACGTGAACCTGACAAGCGCGTTGCCAGCGTCCATCCAGCACACCAACCACGCGCTGGTACTCACTAACAGCGCCAACGGACAGTGCAGCTCCTCCGACACCAGCCTCAGCGCCAGCAGCCCCTCCAAGAGTGTGAAGACCAGCTCCAGCCTCAGCCCAGCGAAGAGATCCAGTAGCGGATCGCCGAGCAAGCAGAGCAAGACTAGAGGTTAGTGAGAATTGAAATTACTAGAATTTCTTTTATTAAGGAATCACCCTCAATGCAAGCAAGCTCCAAGAGTGTGAAGACTAGCTCAAGCCTCAGCCCAGCCAAGAGATCCACTAGCGGATGCCGAGCAAACGGAGCAAAAATAGAGGTTAGTCTAAATAAACCTACTACATTTGTAACCGCAATGTTCGTCGAGTTGCAATAAATTGTAATTTATAGTCAATGTTTATGGTATAGACTAAAGACAATCATCATAATTGGGTAAGATAAAAAAAAAACAATCGTCAATGATTTTATTGAGATCAAAAAAAAACAATTGTCATTGATTTTATTGAGATAAAAAAAAACAATTGTCAATGATTATCGGGTGTATAAAAATTCATACACATTCACGAACGTTTCATGTGCATTTACAATTTATATCCATAGTATTATAAATAAGACTTAAAGGACTACTTAATTAAAACAATACAGAAATAAATCGTAATATTAAAGTGTGGGAATAACATTTTTAAAAGTGCAATATTAGTAGTTAGTACTATAGAATAAATGTGTTACTCGTCGATTTAATGTCTATTTCAATAACATACCATTGTCACACACATAATTAGACCCTGTAACACTCAAAGCTTTATCACTCGCCAAGAACAGAGCCAAATTAGCAATTTCTTCCGGATCACTAACTTTTCCAAGTGCAGTTGCTTCAGCAATATCATCCCACGAAGTATCATTGCCAGCATTATCCAATATGTCAGTTTTAACAGGCCCTGGACTTATTGCATTAACTCTGACTCCAAAAGGAGCCATGTCCATAGCAACTCCTCTAGTGAAATGATCCATTCCTGCTTTTGAAACACTGTATGCAAGAAGCTGTGGCGTAGGCACAACTTGACCAGCTACACTAGATATATTAATGATGTTACCTTTACTTTCAACTATATGTGGTATTGCTAGGTTTGTAAGGTTGAAAGCTGCTCGTAAGTTAGTGTTCATTACTTCGTCATACGTGTCAAGAACGTTCTCATCACGTACATTTCCGTATCTAACAATACCTGCATTGTTGATTAGTACGTCCAGTTTGCCATGTCTATCAATAGTTTTCTCAATAATTTCTTTCGCATCTTCTAGATTTGTTACGTCAGCTTTGATTACAAACGGGTGCGTTTCGCATTTGTTTGCGACGTCATTTAGTTTCATCTCGTTTCTGCCCACCAAAACAACATTTGCCCCCTCTTGAGAGAAAAGGACGGCTATAGCTGCCCCTATTCCGGAGCTAGCTCCCGTGACTATGACGACTTTCTCTGACAAACTCATATTTGCAAATGATTATGTATTATAACTTTATTGCTTTTATATAAAATATTGTGACCTTCAGAATAACCTACATTCATGTCTAGATTAACCTTCTGAAGTCTACGACAAATAAATGATGAGGGAAAATAACAATTCAATTTCAAGAAGGCTTTCGATAAGGTTGACCATGAGCTACTTCTTAACAAACTAGCGTATAACGGTATTAGAGGAAACTTGTTACGTTGGTTCTCCTCGTATATTCTAAACAGAACACAGAAAGTTGTCATTAATGGCTTCCATTCCGGTAGCATTATTGTAACGTCTGGAGTGCCCCAAGGATCGATTCTTGGGCCTCTGTTATTTACTCTTTTTATCAATGATATTAAAGGCTGTTTTCTTAATTCGAAATTTTTACTGTATGCTGACGACCTTAAGTCCTATAAATCGATACGTAATATTGAAGATTGTTTATCATTTCAAGAAGATTTAGATAGATTCTCGGCGTACTGCAAATATAATAAACTACAGCTTAATGTCTCTAAATGTCATTATATACATTTTACTAGGAACAAAAATATAATTAATTTTAACTACAGCCTTTGTAAGCATTCCCTTACTAAGGTAACACATTTAAGGGACCTAGGAATACAATTGGATAGTAAATTATGCTTAAATTTGCACATTGAGAACATTGTCCAAAGAGCGTTTCAAATGTATGGATTCATAATGCGGTCATCAACTGAATTCAAACGTACATCGACATATGTGTATTTATATATAACATTGGTGCGCTCGCAGCTTGAGTATGCTACGCCCATTTGGAATCCCTTCTATAAAAAATACATTAATATGATTGAGAATGTTCAGCGAAAGTATCTGCGTACTGTACAATATAGACTTCATAAAAATAAATACTTATCATATCCCCTACTACTCAGTAAATATAATATGCTAACATTAGAATCTAGACGTAACTTTCTTGAAGCCTCTACTCTATATAAAATTGTTAACAACAAATTTGATTGCATTGATCTTGTGTCGCGCTTAAGTTATACTGTACCTAGGTCAGCGAATGTACGTATGGTACGTGCCCGCTGCCTGTTTACCCTCGCTCCCTGTCGCACAAATGCTGGGATGCGTTGCCCTATGCGCCGCATGATGGAATCCTATAACATTAACTTTGAAAAAATTGATATATTTCATTGTACGAATATTACTTTCAAAAAATTAATATTGAAGATTTGCTCCTGTGCTAATGTTGAATAGAATAGAATATAATAAGCGTAATGTATCTCAGGTGTTGACTGTTTTGTTGTATTTTGAGCCATAATATTGTTATTCATGTCATATTATATTGGAATGTATGTAGCTCTATAATGATATATAAACATTCAAGAGTAGTGCATAACATACTAGTATAGATTAATGTTAAACATTCTATACTTCACCTTGATGTCTATTTTCTTGGTTTTGTTTTTAATTTGGGGTGGGAATAGTGTAGTGGGTTACATTATTATTATCACCTGTTACTAAATTTTTTTGTATTTAATTGAATATGTATTTTTTTTTTATTTTGTAACTGTTTGCTATTCCAACAATAAAAAAAAAAAAAAAAAAAAAAAAATTGGTTTATACTTTATAAATTGTATGTTGCAAGTGCATTATTATGGTTTAGTACAATAATATTATGACTTGCACAAGAGTAATTGGCGCTCGTACATGTTGTTATCCAAGCAAAGGAAAAGGTTAAATTTAAACGGATAGTAACTTGGGGTCAGTTAAGGGGCCGTATCTAAAATTTCAACTATTTCAGTCAACTTTTCATCGTGGTTTTTCAAAAAATAAACTGATCTGATTAATTTCTAATACATTATCGGAAAGACTATTTCAACATTAATAAAATAAACGAGCCACATTTTTCATATCTATCTTTAATTTCAATCTATCCACCAAGTTCCAACGTTTGTTTCAGAAATTTTGTTGTATGGAGACTCAAACATGATGCCGTTTTCAATCAAAATCTTGCCTTAAAATAACTAACGAAAATTACTGTTTATTGGTATAAAAGTCGCCTTAATTATGAAAGAGACAATTTCTGTATTTCCAATGTAAAATCATACAAAATGAAAGAGATAACGTAGGGTATTTTTTTTTTTAAAAGTCACTTTATTTTGTATGATTTTACATTGAAAATACAGAAATTGCCTGTTCATAATTAAAACGACTTTAATGTACTATATATTATTTATTTTACTTGAAATAAATGCTTAGAATGTGGCAAAAAAACGCAACTCGTAAATCGATGTCGTTTAATTTTGATGTTTGTGATTGATCGAAAGACCAATACGTCAGACACGTGTTAGTCTCTCAACCAATCCGAATACAGCGAGACGGAGTCGTGTCGTGTTTTTTACCGCATTCTAAACACGCTGGTATTATTATACTCATAAGCATCCATTTCCCAGACACATCATTCGAGTCGGGCATGTCTGACGACTACGCGATCCCGCCGGACGCGGTGTCGTGCGAGAGCTCTGCGTGTGCGTCGGCGCGTGGCGGGGCGGGGGCGGGGGGCGCGGGGGGCGGAGCGGGAGGGGCGGGGGGCGCGGGACCACAGGCCGACTCGCCACGCAAGACCGACGCCTTGGAGAAGAGCGGACACCTCGCCAAGCTGGGGGGGAAGCTCAAGACTTGGAGGAAGAGATGGTATGTATTATTTATAATCGAGGCCTGTGTGCTTACCATGGAAATCAATTCCAATCTCAAGATAACGCGAACTCGAAACAGTTTCAATTCCAATCTAGAAGTTATTGGTACCACTGACCAAATCGAGTCCATTATGGGATTGAAATTGAAATCGGGTATGCGATCGAGTATCTGTGTGGCCATATTTGAGACCATACATGATCTACCAAAATACTATAAATAATTTGAGACGTAAAATTTTATTTTTATTAATTAAAAACATGTAGTTATTATAAGTTATTACATAAATATTGTAGGGCGTCAAATGAATAAATAAGAAATGTATTTTGTATGTAAAAAATAATCAAAATGTTAAAGTCAGGCAGAATAAATATGTTGTCGTTGTCTAAACTATAATAAAAAAATGAAAAGTCGCGCAGTAAACAAGGTCAAAGTTCAAAACAGTAGTTCTCAGTATATTTATTTGGAGAATTTAGGTATATTTAAAGTAGAAGGATGAGTAGGCCTACATCTCTGCAACAGGAGGCACTTGCAGATTTCCTGGAGCAAAACCCAGGGATCGCTAAAGGCCTCTTACGCACCGCTAATGCAAAACAAAACACGAAAAAAAAATGGCACGAACTATCACTAAATCTTAATGCGCTAGGCGGTGCACAGAAAGATGGAAAAGGCTGGGCGAAGGTAAGTAAAGTGCTTGTAAAACTTATATAATTTACAGTCAATATTGTTGTTGATTTACATAAGTAATGCATTGGTGTATTTTTCAGTATTGGGCTGATAAAAAATGTGCCTTAAAAAGGATATGTGCTCAGAAAGCACAATCCCTGAGTCGTACAGGCGGTGGGTCAGTCGAAGCTTTGCCATCTTTGACGCCTATCGACCAACGTTTGGTGGCTGTGATGGGAGGCCCACGATTCGCTATTGGTGACAGCCATGTGGCCATAAATCCGTTCCCAGAGTCACCAGCAGTAAGTTACTTCATTTATATTAATTAATAATGCCAAGATAAAAAATATTCCTGCCTATTGTTTTCACTGTGCTTACATAATAATAATTAGGTTCTGTTAAAAGTTTCTTGAATGGTCAATTTAATACATTTTTTTAATACAACATAGTCACCTACATGGTCTAGCTACAGCATATTAGAGCTGTGGATTGAGTAGTATTGAGTTCAATTCCCAGATTAGACAACAAATTGTATGAAATTTTATGTCTTATTAAAAATTACTTACCTTTAGCTGATAAAATTATTATCTAACTTGTTAAATGACACACACTAATTTGATGATTGCAGGTTCAAAACATTGAAATTGTGGAAACCCCTTCATTGGAAATTATACCAATGGTGGAAGAAAATCATGGAAATGATGAAAGAGCATTAGAGCCTGGCTCTAATTCTGCTGTGCACAATGCTGATTCTGTGACAGGTTTGTAAAAACGATTACCATATTAAATTATTATTATCCCACTCTACTACACCTACAATGGAATTATTAATTTATTGTGTAAATGTAAAATAAAAGCCATGAGCTGATTGTTAAAACTTTGTATATTTAATTATATGAATGCTTCCGTTACTAGCTCTTTATTAATATAGATATAATGGTATATAAAATCTAACTTTTATACACTTTTTGTTTACTCTAGTGAATATGGTACCTCATGCCTCACAACATGAGAGTTCAATGCGTCCACCAAGGGCAAGCAGGACACGTTCGCGGACAAGACCTTCCAATATGTATCAGCAGGACAGGCAAATGTTTGTTGATATAGAAAGGCAACGTGTAGAAGCGGAGACACTCACCGCGAGAGCGTTGAGTGAAGCAGTGGGAAATATTGCAGATATTGCTACTGCAATAAATAATTTGGCACAAGCTATAACAGGTGCTGCCCAAGTTATAGCACTAGCAATAAATAATGCAAATGCACAATAGTTATATTTAATACTAGCTTTTGCCCACAGATCCGCCTGCGTGAATAAGATTTCCCAGGATAAAAGTCCCACTTTATATTTTACCAGGATATAAAGTAGCTTATGTGTTAATCCAGGACATGATCTACCCGTGTGCCAAATTTCATCGAAATCCATTTAGTAGTTTTTGCGTGAAAGAGTAACAAACATACATTCTTACAAACTTTCGCGTATTAGTAGGATCTATAATATATTATGAGAGTTTGATATTTAATGTTCTGAATATGCATATCAAATAATAGTACCTATTGTTACTTAAATTTAATTTATCATTATAGTATAATTATGTTGAACCAATGTTATTAGCCAAAGTTTAGACATAGTTTCAAATACTTTTCTATTTTTGAAACACTAAATAATAAATATAAAGAGAAATATAGTTATTTTTATATTATAAACATTGTAAGCTTAGGTTTGGACTGAGAATTAAAGATTTTTTTCTATATTATTGTATAATAGATATTAACTAACTATAAGTTTGTCATATTATGTGATTGTTAATAGGTACTTACATTGTTTATGTTAATATTTATAGTTTTTATATTACAAATATTGTAACCTTAGGTTTGATCTGAGAATTAAAGACTGTTCCTATATTATTCTAATAGTTAAAGACATATGTGATTGTTAATAGGTACTTACATTGTTTATGTTAATATTTATAGTTTTTATATTACAAATATTGTAATCTTAGGTTTGATCTGAGAATTAAAGACTGTTCCTATATTATTCTAATAGTTAAAGATATATGTGATTGTTAATAGGTACTTACATTGTTTATGTTAATATTTATAGTTTTTATATTACAAATATTGTAATCTTAGGTTTGATCTGAGAATTAAAGACTGTTCCTATATTATTCTAATAGTTAAAGACATATGTGATTTTTAATCGGTATTTACTTGTAATTTATATGGCCTCTTCCATTTTTGTAAGTAGGTATAAATTAAAGAAAGAAAAAGAAGTAAAGAATAAACAAATTAACCATTTACTTTAGTTTTTTTTTTTTTATATTAAAAGAGATGTTGTGCAGTCCACAGTTCATTAACTAAACGTGACCGAGCCTGTGTTCCCCTGGTCAACTCTGCAGTTGATGCTGGCAGCTCCTCTGAATTACCTTCTTGGTTATAGTCTGGCTCAGCTATATTGAGTGGTATGGTATCTTGAATATTATCCTGACTTAGACGTGCCTGATTGCAAATGTTGTGTAGGACACAACATGCATTTATAATTTTGGCAGCTGTGTCAGGATGATAGTGCAAGACCCTGTGACCTAAAAGACAACGCCACCTATTTTTTAGAACACCTATAGTGCGCTCCACAGTATTCCGTGCCACAGTATGAACTTGGGTATAATATCCTTCTGGGGTGTTGGCAAGAGCATCAACTATAGGTGTCATCAAGTATTCCCTTTGAGGATAGCCTGAGTCACCTAAAAGTAAATAAATAACAGTTACTAGATATAGTGCCACATAACAGACAAATAAACGCTTCTTGATAACTTTAACAATAACTTACCAAGTAAGTAAATTTGTTCCCCTGAACTTAATAAATTTATTAAGTGAGCCTTGAGAAGGTGCTGGTTAAAAATGAAGGTGTCATGTGTGGCACCACCAAATGAAGCATCCACATTTAAAATATTTAAGTCGGCATCACAAATCTATA
Source organism: Sphinx pinastri (assembly GCA_947568825.1). Classification (NCBI taxonomy): domain Eukaryota; kingdom Metazoa; phylum Arthropoda; class Insecta; order Lepidoptera; family Sphingidae; genus Sphinx; species Sphinx pinastri. The sequence continues at coordinate 4,271,996 of OX387630.1, read as the reverse complement.
AAGATTAACATGATACAAATTATGTTAATTTATGTCAAAACATTAATAGAGAGTTGCATTATTATGATGTGGTTTTATGCAACATAAACAAACAAAATAACTTACAATCATAGCATTTCTTGAGTGGAAACCCTTCCTATTATAAAACCTTTCTTCATTGCTAGTTGGCCTTATTATTGATACATGTGTACCATCAATAACTCCTATTACCGATGGAATTTTAAACTTTTCATAAAACCTGAAATAAACACTATATTTATTGTACCTGACTATTACAAGCCAAGGGAATGCCATAAATTAACGGAGGGGAAATGTATGAATTATTAAAGAATATCACAGTTTTGAGTAGAACTGAATAATGAGTACCTACCTTCGTTTTATGCAGTCTCTTTCTGCGCGTGTTTGAGGAAATTTTATCCATTTTTTCGTTATAATTTCGGCATTTAAAGCGTTTGTCACTTCTGCTATTGCCTTGGATACTGATTGCTGGGACATCATCGTCCCATGCGTAGCACCTACCAATCGCTGATAACTACCGGTGGCGTAGAAAGACAGTGCCACTAAAACCTAAAATTTATGTAATTGGTTAAAGAAATAGCACGACTGTAGGCATATTATGTTAAGGAATGTGTTTATACAGTTATACTTTAATGATAAATAGACAGATACCTTATATCGTGTAGTTATATCACTACGACGAGTAGGCTTCGGTAATAGACTCTGTAGCTCCTCATGTAGTACTTCGAAAAGTTCTTTACTCAACCGGTAATTATTCTGGAACTCAATGTCGTTCATCGCGAAAGCATTACCGGCATATCGCGCTATTCTTCTTAAATTGCGCCTCTGCCTTTTATCAATATTATTGGATTCATCCAAAATATTGTGTAAAAGCGCCAGTCGTGCCATGATAGTAATTTATAACTTTCAGTAGTATTATAATTCTCTTTGTTTATAACTTACAATAAGTCACTCGAACACTGAAAAAGTTAAGTCTTCAAAACTGTGTCGATCCGATTTCAAACACTATCTCTAACTCGAAAAGTCGCTGTCAAAATGTAGTCAAGAGTGCCAAAATATATTTGAGATCGCGAGGACTCTATTTCATTTAGTTCTCTTAAATTCCACTGGAATCGTGTTAAATCGTGCGCTAGTATCGCGTTCAAGAGTACCAATTACCAAGTTTTCGAACCCAATCCTAAATCTCAAATGAAATCGAGTGTCAAGAGTAAGGCCACTGTTCCGTCTTGTTCGTCAGGGCATAATGATTATAATTGTATTCCATACAAGTTTCATAGTTACAAGACTAAATTTTAAGCCAGCCATAAAATTGTTAATTATTTTAATTGTCGTAAAAAGTTGTCTAGAAGAAATCGTCAATTGCGATGAGATCGCCATTTGTACTTCTTATTGTTGCCTAGTTTATATTGTATATTTGTTATTTCCACTTTTCCTTAGATGTACAATAAAGAGTTTATAAATATATAAATAAATAAAATTGTGTTGTTATATTCAATTGGGTTGTCCTTACGTCTTGTCTAGTATTTGAACATTCACGAAAAAGTAATCATCTACTACATTTCAATAATGAAAAGTTTTTTTTTTAAACAGGTTTGTCCTCAAAAACGGCACCTTATCCTACTGGAAGTCTCAGTCGGAAGTGAACCGCAAACCACAAGGGCAGATCGGTCTCGGCGAGGCGTGCAAGATATCGAGGAACGAAGGCGCGGCCACATTCGAGATATTCACCGGGAGTCGAACCTACTACCTGACAGCTGATAGTATTGCTACTATGGAAGATTGGATACGGGTTTTACAGGTAAATATTTTTTTCATAATTAAAGCTAAATGTTAAGTCTTTACCGGCCATTAACGACTAATTCTTGGCAATTGGAATACGTATATGGAGTTGTAGTATCGCATACGAGTGATCTGATAAGTGTCCGAAAATTATAAGTTTTAATCATTATAACCAACAATACTAAATCATTCTACTGTCCTTTTCAGAATGTACAACGACGCAACGCAACCAAACTACTGTTAAGCAAAGAGGACAACAAGCCCACTATCCAAGGTTGGCTGACGAAGGTCAAGAACGGACATGCCAAGAAGAGCTGGTGCGTGCTGATTGGCAAAATGTTCCTGTACTTCAAGTCGCCGGGAGATCAGGTAAATGGCGAATTCTCTAATGATTCATTCATTTGAGTATGAATGACAAAACAAAAAACTAATGAATCATGAATCTACTGCAATTTTACCAAACCAATTTAGGATCGATGCAACACACTTTATCAAAAACATTCTAGAGGGGACTTGGCTTTATTTTAACCTGAAAAAACTGGATGAAATTTAGCACATAGACCATGTCCTGAATTAACTTATACAGGGTCATTTTGACATGCGTTAATAAATGAAACCACATACTCGTCTTTGCCTCTGCTAACATTATGCAAAAAATCATCCGTGAGAAACGAATATTTTCACCGAAAAACTCAATTTTACTTTCCTGATTTTTTCATAATTTTGTAGTTTAGTACGAATATGGCGTGTGCGTGAGTGAATTTCTGACTGAAAGTTTCATGTTGCTGCAGCGACGAATCCCCATAGAGTAGTAATAGTGGCATTAGGGCGTTTTAATTTAAAGTCACTTTTTATTGATATTTATTTTGTTTGAAACTTACACTTTTTTATTTTACATGTATGGTTAAAATAATTTATTGGAAAGTGTTATTTTCAAGGAGATAGGTATGTGGTTTCATTTAGTAACGCAGTGTCAAAATGACCCTGTATATTTTTTCATGACTGCCTTGGTGGCGTAGTTGTATTACGGTACGACTGCAATGCTGAGGTCTCGTCTCGATCACCGGTTCGGACAAAGTGATATTTAACTAATCAGTATCAGTTTGGAGTCTGAAATTTGTGCCCGATATGGCGATAAGCTCGCCGCCTATAACATCATGGGACGGACTATATACGGACTTTTCGCTGTGTATATTCCGGATGCACTAGTTGCGCCTTTGTCTACCCCTTCAGGGATAAAAGGCGTGAATATGTGTATATATTTATTATTTCCGGTAAAGTGCGCAGTCAGAATTTAATTCCGGGAAATTACTTTCACACGGTCGGAGCCGTAAGCAACACTTAGTAACAAATTAACTAGAAATATGCATCTAGAATAATAAAATGTAGGTATGATTCTTTACAAAATAGTTTGATTCCAGAACCCAACGGGTCAGATTAACATGCGCGACGCTCGTGTCGAGGACGTGGAGCACGTCTCCGACTCCGACTCCGAGGAGAAGAACGACGACGCGCGCAACCACCTCACCGTCGCCATCTACCCGCAGCACCAGGTAACTGGGGTCGGTGACTAACTCATACTACTAGCATGCGAGAGTAGACCCTATACACATACACATAAAGCTATAGTTTGTGGCTCTAAACACGAGTGGTATACACGTGGCGAATGGACGCGAAGCTCGAAATCAATAAACAATCTTAACCACTACTAGCGGATCGACGGCGAAAATGGACCAATCAGAATGAAGTGTTTAAAATGCTGAATTATTTTTATTGGTTAACTAGCTTTTGCACGCAATTTCACACGTTTGAGTTCTTCCGTGATAAAAGTCCCGCTGTATTTTTTCCCGAGATAAAAAGTAACCCAAAACCTTCCCAGAGTCTTAAACTGTCTTCATACCAAATTTTATCGAAATCCGTTCGGTAGTTTTTAAGTTTATCGCTTACAGGGGCGGCGGATGACTTTGTTTTATATTATGTAAGGAAGGATTCTTGCCAGCTGCCATGTAAAGGTCCAGTCAGTAAGGTAGTTTATTGAGATCGGCCGATAGAGGTTTATTGTAGGACTAGGTGATACTCGCGGTTCCGCCTGCGTGAAAAAGTTTTTTCGGGATAAAAAGTAGCCTATAGCACTCAGGAGTAATGTAGCTTCCTATTAGTGAAAGAATTTTCAAACTCAGTTCAGTAGTTCATGAGATTAGCGCGTTCAATCACACACACTAACTCCTCAGCTTTATAATATTAGTATAGATAGTTGAAAGATTTTGAAAGATTAGTTGCTTAGGTAACTAAAGAGGAAAATTTAGTGTTTTATACTGGAATGAGTTAAAACCTCCTTCCTATAAACTAGGGTCCTTCAAGCAGAGCGTGAAGAAGCAATTATGCAGGCCAGCATAACTGTGCCGACCGACCAGGGATGTTTATCTATTACCGGTCGACATTATTTTGGGCTTCACTTCATTTACCATCAAGTGCAGTGAAGCCACTTTGTCGAGCCATCGATAAAAAAAAACATTATTGAATTTGTTAGTGTAATATGGGTAGTTGCAAAAAAGTTGAAAATATCTGTCAGAGAGTGCTATGAATTCAATATGCGTTAGTTTATATATATATGCAAACCATTTTAGGTCCTCCAAAGAACTGATATTTAATTATAGCACTGTTGAAACAATTTAATAGACCGTAAAGATGTAGAAAACTAAGAGAATTTCACCAGTACTAGAGTAAAGCATGATAACCAATGTGCATGAAATTATACTGAATTAACTATGTATATAAAAGTGTGTATAAATAATTATACTATACTGCAAAATTATATAAGGTTATCTTCAGAAACATTAGGAAAAATAAGTTATCGAGTTATACAGAATTTAATGGCATTTTAACTTGAGAATAAATCATTAATATTAAATGTATTGTATCATATATGCTAAAGTTTTTCGTTATTGTAGCATAAGAAAAAAAACGAACAGATACTACCCTACTTTTTATAATACCATATATATCAAAAACTGTATCTTCGCCATTTGTAATTTTATTAAGTCCATAATCAAGTAATTTTTTTTGTATCGGACATGTTAGCATTAACGCACGCACGGCGAAAAGTGGGAGCACTAGCTGCGCATCTGCTTACCCCTTCGGGGATAAAAGGCGTGAGTGTGTGTCTATAATAAAAACTCCTTTCTTCAATACTCAGGAGTCAGGACATATTCATGGTTGTTTTCATTCCAGGGTCCCACATACCTTCTGTTCGAGTGCAAAGCCGACAAGGACTCGTGGCTGTATCATCTAACGGTGGTAAGCGGTGGTGGCTTAAGCCAGGGGACGCACTTCGAACAACTCATACAGAAGCTGATGGAGACTGACGGAGATCCTAGTGAGTAACTGCCTTTATATTTATAGCTACAGAGTTGATTAGAAATTAAGGTTAATTGACTTTGAACAGTCAATAAAAAGTATTTAATTCTGTTATATTCTGCACATTTTGTTAAAATATCACTGCGTAACCTACCTTTGTGCGCTCTAGATATAAATTTTAGTTTCTAAACATTGTTTCTCAGTAAGTGAATTATGTATGCAATTCTTCATGAGAAATAAAGTTGTTCTTAAACCTGTTATATCAGTACAAGACTTATAGGTATTTTTTTTTTTCAAAATTTATTTTTATAGTGGATCTGAATTGTGTTTTTGAAAACTTATCATCATTTTTTTATTGTAGATTGTGTGTTGTGGAGGCATCCAAACCTGTTGTATTCGAAAGAGAACCTGACGTCACCGCTTACTTCGCTGAACTCTGAGGCACTACAGGCGGAAGCACTTAAATTGTTCAAGGTTAGTTGGTATATTTTATTAATTTCTGTTCAGGGGTGACTTTTAATTATGAAGAATTTATTCTTCACCTTTTGTAGTCGTTTTTCGTAGTGTTTTTTTGCTTTATTCTACATAATATTATAATTTTGTAAGATATTTATAGTAAGTTAACAGTATAAAATACTAAAACACTTACATACTTATATGTAGATTAAAATCACCATGATATAAGCCAAATTGTATGATTGTATTTTAAATATAGCTTGATCAAGAAAATAAAAATTCGACTTCGGGGCGCCAATTTTGCTAACGTTGTCAGTACAAGAAATTAGTTCCATATTTTATCATAACATGGGTCGGTTTTTTATTTTTCTAGTCAGGCTATAATTTATATTTCAAAATATTTTTATGTTTGTATTATGACACCGAGTGTATTGTGGTCCCGCAGTGCGTGCAGCTGTTCATGTCGGTGTGCGTGGAGCAGGCGGGCATCGACTACCACGTGGTGCTCGCACAGAACGCGCTGCAGCAGTGCCTCGAGGTGCACGAGCTGCAGGACGAGCTGTGCGCCGCGCTGGCTCGTCAGACCGCGCCCCACACGCACACCAAGCACGCCGTGCAGGTACCACACACCACGACCTCCGCGCCCACCGCCACGCCTCGACGCCTGCGCCTTAGGCCCGCCAAGCTTACCTCTGTGAGTCGCACTTACACACACACACACACACACATATACACACTCTGCGCGACGATGGCAATGTCAATGTCAATCGATATCGACACGGCACGCCTTGTCGATATCGATTGTGTTATGGTTATTTATCGATATTCATCGTGAAATTGGTATCGATATAATTTTTAATAATAACGCAAATTGTTGGCAATGAAAATGTGCTACGCTCGATTATGTATATTTCGATCGACATCCGCTGAGATTTTTTTATCGACTTTTAAATAACATTAAACTCGCTTATTTTATAACTGTCATAAAATTACATCTATACTCAAAATAACCACACATCGACTATCTTCAAAGCATCATTACAAGATAAAAGATGGGTTTAAAAATCAAGTTTTACGTTTGCCTAATATATAGCTTGTTCCTTTATTTCTTTTAGAATTGTATGATTTAAGCCCACCTTTATAATTTCTATGGGAGTAAGTAAAGGCAAAAATATATTTTAAAAAAATCCGTGCAAAAATTTTGCTTTTTATTTGCTCTCATATGAATTTCTCTGTGTACTTATAAACTTTTGTATTGTTGTGCTCTTGCTTAGTGAAAAATATCGATATTAATTTTGTAACAATGTTTTAAGGCTTATTTTTTATTTCCGTCGACATATTTCAACTTAAAAAAATGACGAATACTACCCTAAGTAGAACACAATAAACTTTAATTTGCTATAACTACGAATAGTTTACGTTACTAACGCAAACTATTCGTAAACGTGTACCATACAATATAGCATGGCTTTCGATGTAACTATAATTTTTCAGGGAACAAACGAAGATTAATTTTCAATGTGTTCATAATTATCGCTTTTATCAGCAAGGGCTTAAGCTTCAAGCCAAATGCTTTGCTTTTCTCATATGTTATCATTCGTACCGATCATGAGTGTTTCGTACAACTATTGGCACTTTGTAGCAAACGTTAAATATGCGCTGGAGTACTTGTGTAGGGGTTAAATGGGAATAATATGGCATTAATATTTCATTTTTAATGAATCTCACTTTGACGTTAGTCTTTCTGATGTGTTTCTGGGTATAGAACAGCATTAGTACTTACATTAATCAAGCCTTTCATAATTACTCATTTAATTTCATACATTTGATGAAGTAATCATTTTTTATTTTTATCATTAAGGCCCAGTCGCTCTTTATTTACCCAGACTCAATCCCTGGGTATATTATTTTCCCTACTACTTTCTGCAAGTTATAAATAACTAGACTTCTGTTCGCGGCTCCGCCCGCGTGAATCAGTTTTTCCCAAATAAAAAGTAGCCTATATCTCTCTGGAATAATGTACCTTCCTATTAGTGAAAGAATTTTCAAAATCGGTCCAGTAGTTTTTGAGTTTATCCATTACAAACAAACAATCAAATCTTTCCTATTTATAATATTAGTATAGATATTGCTCTCTATGTCCCAGAATACATCAGTCAAAGATCCCTCAGTAGTGAGAATATTTTTGGAAATAATCTATTGGGAATACCGCCTAGTAATTAGAGCACATTGTGTATTATAGTGCTTGACAAAACTAACATTTATTTTGCGTTATAATATGTAAATATACACTAACAAACCATATTGTTACTAGACAGCTTTGTGTGTTGCAATGAAAAAAAAGTAAAGCTTCAAGTGTCGTGGTTGATCAATTTGGAATTGTGTATGTGAAAAGACAATTTATTGGCTTGATTTGGTATTAAAATAAATACAAAATTACCAATCCATGTGGAATATTATTTTGAAACGAATATTCCAAATTCGATCGTCAAAGTTCTGGCAACATTAGAAAAGAATAAGGCTGTGGACAGAATACAAACGTAATGTTGCCACAACAAAAGTAGCGATTTGTTACGTCACTTTCAAATGGAATGTTGGTGTAAATTTTTGTTCCTCCATTTTTTTTTCTTCCGAGAATGTTTGCCCCCCACTTCCCATAGACGTAGGGAATGATGTTATTTTTTATTTATTCATTCATAATCTATCATAGCTAGTGTTTCTATTGGCACTGTTGGAACTCTTTGTATTGAGATGTTGCAAGTTTTTAGTCTGTGATCATGTTTGGATATTAGTGTAAAGTTATTGGACAGAAGGTAAGTTTAAGGAATAATTATAGAGTAAAAACTGTGTGACTGCATAATACTCTTTCAAATTGCTATTGAACACAAATAAATACTTTATTGCTTAATAATTGCTAAAGTTATACGTTTCAATTTGCGCAACTTACTTTTAACTTAATATTTTGTGAGTAGGACTTTTGATCAATTATTTATTGTTATCGTAACTTTTTTTGATTATGTAGGGACATTTTAATAATTCTATTATCACAAAAATACTTTTGTGTCGTTCTATTCATTTATAGAATAATTATGCCATATTTAAACATTGCTCGTACAAAAATTTCCGGTACTTATTAAATAAAAATTATTATGCAGTCACAACGATGTCACATGTCACACTGTACAATTAATCACAATTATTACATAGAGCAGATACAATGTATATAATTGGGTTGCTAGTAATAAACAGATATAGCACATAAAGGGACGCCTAGTGCAGTCTAATAGCACACATTGGCAACGCACATGCACTAACCAAGCATTGGGTACATGTTTGGTCCAATTATGTTGGCGTCAAATGTACATCCACTTTTAATGTGGTACGAGAAACACCTGAATGTAAGTTGCTGTAAAATTACAGTAAAATGAATTTTTTATTTAATTGGTCAATGAATTTTTTGAACAAAATCAATTAATATCTACAAAATCTATTAACACGAACTGTTATTATCATCACGTTATCATTTCAAACTCAAATATCCACATAAAACAGACCAACAGTACATATCATTGAAACACTAGGAAGTATGGCAGGTGTCGGCACAAAAAAAAAAAAAAACAAACGCCAGTAGTCTCGTCCCCCGCATAGTGAGAGAACACCAACATTTCATTTGTACAGCAACTGCTACTGTGCGCGACACAGTCGCTGTTCACTTGCGACACGGGCGCGTCGTCCGTGGGCGCCGACAACAAGAGCGACGCGCCCGCACACAGCGCCGGCTCGCCCAGCTCCGTGCAGGTAACGTGGCCGTATATAATGGGGGGCTTGGGGGGTCCGGACCCCTCCTTAGCTTACAAAAAGAAATCCGGGCCACAAAACATGTGCACGTTATAATGCCTATGTGCACTTCTAAGAAACATTTCCCAAACTTTCGCATTTATAATAATATGAAATAGACCCGTAAAATAACTTTTTACTTTTAATGATGGGAGGAGGGTATATACGCCACTGACATTTTGGTATCCAAGTCCCCCCCTATGTGAAAGCTATAGGTACGCCCGTGGGTAACACCGACGCGTCACGGCAGGGCGGCAGGGGTGGCGAACCAGCGGCACGCGAGCCGGGGGGCACATAATTATTAACAGGTGTGTCCATCGTACACGACATGTAAAAACCGCCATAGTTACGTAAGTGTGGCGCGTTCCAGGATAAGTTTCCCTCCCTCCCTCATCCCTTTTCAAACAGGCCGGCGTAATTGTATGGGATAGCGAGGGATAATAATCTTTCGTTGTTGACAAACTATATGGAATGGCCGAGTAAAAAATTGGACTCGCTAATAAAAATTGAGAATGTATGCAACATGAAATAAATTTAGCCAGAAAAGGGGCAGACGAATAAGTCCGGTCCTGGATTAGGCCACCATTACAGGAATATTTTTTATAAATAATGGCACGTAAGCTAAAAAGGTTCGTCATCCCTGGCATAGGGTGTGGATTAGAGTTCCTTTTAATACGTCAACGTTTACTGATAGTACTAGTAGATAAAGTACAAACAGTTTGAGGAAACAAAGTTCATTTTTTACGGTACAGAGTACACTGTACATTTGATTTGAGAATAATTAATTATTAGGATCTGTCATTTTTTTTTATTTTTTTTATAGCATAGAATGACGAAACGAGCATGCCGTTCGCCTGATGGTAAGCGATACGACCACCCATAAACAGTAGCAACACCATCCAGCAAATTGACTTACAAAGTACTGTGTGGCATTCCACTGCGCTCGTCATTCTGAGACATAAGATGTTAAGTCTCATTATGTCCAGTAGTTATACTGGCTACAATGGCCTTCAAACCGAAACACAACAGTGCATGCACTGTTGCTTGGCGGTAGAAATAGACATTGCGGTGGTACCCACCCAGACGGCCTCTTACATAATGAGAGACCTACCACCAGTAGTTACCACATAGTTTACGGTGTAAACGCTATTTAAAATGTACTATAGTTCTGACAATTCTACCTGGCCGGTATGACAATTCAATGTTTTTGCGACGCGATAACTTTGTGAGAACTTCTATCCAAAAAGACAAAATTCAACTATATAATTGCAAATATTTACCATGTCCTCCATAAATTATAACAATGAGTATAATATTTATGTACCATCCCTGAATTAATATTGTAAAAATATACTGAAATAAAGAATTTAATATTGACTTTTAAATCAACGCGACGCCTTTACAATGTTGTATTCTTCAGTTCACGGGCGTAGCGTTGGAAAAGTTTTTAATCGTTTGGAAACGAAATATATAGCATTTCTAATGTAATTTTAGTAAATATAAGTACCTAATGCTACTGAATACGCATTAAGACTGTCGCACCGAACTCTACTAGGATTTATTAGATACTAATTGGCCTAAAAGGGCTGTTTCATAAAATCAATGAAAAATAAATTATGTCAATGTAATTTAAACTTCAGATGTTTATCCACGTCCATCGTCATTAATTCGTTAATGCTGCGTGTATTAGTCACATAATCTCTCAGATTTTTTTTGTTTGTGCTTATATTTTTGACTCGGCTACGCTGTTACGTTTGAGCTGATTCTGTTATTTTTGTTTACTTTGGCTTGTTTGTACCGAACTTGGAGTACGCATTACGTGATTTTTAGGTATCTTGTTTTTAATGTGTTGTAATATTAGTATCATTTATACTAAGTTTAAATGAAGGATAAAGTGAAATTTTGGCCCAAGATAAAAAAAATACGACTAAAATCAAATTACCCTGTTGACTATCGATTATAAACTCTCTGAACAAGAAATCGATATCACTTAAGAATCGGTTATTTGGGGCAACCGATTTTTTGGTCTGTTCCCTACATATAGTATTCTGTGAAGTGTCAATAAATTGTCATACCGGCCAGATAGGATTGTCAGAACTATAAGAACTTTAAAGATATTAAGGATCGTATGACGCTTGCAAGGCTGGTGACCAGGTTGCTGAGGTTATTTTGTAGGAATATATACCTTTAATGCAAGAAATAAAGGAACTCTAATCTGTATTAATTTCCCCACGAGTACACTTAAATGTAGAGATAAGCATCGTTGTAGTCCCTAACTGTTCCAAAGCCCGTAGAAATTATAACTACAGCGCAGTATTATTTCGTAATGCAAATAAAAAATTAAGCTTCTGACTTCCTATGACCGTTTTAATGTAGAGTTATGTTATAAATTAATTTGGATACTTATTAAAAAAATCAAACATATAATGTGATATCTATGATGCATAGGGCTAATTGCCTTAATAAAATAAACCAATTGCAAAGGCTGAAATTCATAAACTATCTTGAATATATTATATTTATTATATATATGATATATATGACTGCCTCGGTGGCGTAGTTGTATTGCGTACGCGTTACGAGTACAATTTGCGCGCTGAGGTCCTGGGTTCGAATCCTGGGTCGGGCCTAAAATATTGTGACTGGATTTTTCCATCTTAAAAACTACTCGGTCACAGCTCGGAGTCAGGAAGTTGGCGGTGTGATACCCCCCGCTCCGTGCCTCGGAAAGCACGTTAAGCCGTTGGTCCTGCGCCTGATCTCTCTCCAGTCATGTCGGATTCCTGTCTCACCGGACTATGAGAGTGAAGGAATAGTGAGTGCACTTGTGTATTGTGCACACTTGTGCACTATAATATCTCCCGCGTACCTGGCTGATCTCTGTTGAGATTAGCCGCCGTGGCCGAAATCGGCTAGGAAGGGATTATTATTATTTATTATATTGATATACCGCTGAATTGATTACTGTGTGTATTAATATTATCTACTTATTTTCATTCGTTTACCATCGAGATGGATTCGTGATATGTAGATATTGAGATTGTTTGTTAATTTCGGCCTTAAAAATAAAAAATAAAGTCGAAACAAGTATACAAGGATGACTTCAATCTCTTTTTTCATTAGGTCTCTTGGATTTATATTGCAAGTGTAATCAAAGGAGGATCAGTCTGCGCTCGTTTTGTTTCTGATTACAAGTATTCAGCAATTCAGAATGAAACACTAAGCTAACTTAGAATTCAATAAAATACCTCCTGAAGCCAATAAACGTATTTTCATAAACATGAGGCATATGAGAAAGGCAATTATTCAAAAATATATAGGTACATTGGGTTGCCATACAATAAATAAAAAATATTTCCCTGATTTATGAGAATGTTTCGATTTAATTTAATTATATTTAATAAACATATAAAACGAAGCGAGTAATATTTCAGGCTCCATTATTAGTGGATTGTAAAAGCAACCCGCCCACGTACAGTTTCGTCCAGGGCTGGCAACTCTTGGCATTGGCCGTGAGTCTCTTTGTGCCTCGAAACAATCGACTGTTGTGGTACTTGAAGCTACATCTGAGCAGGCATTCGGATTCAAAGTGAGTATTTTGTGTTTAAGCTTAATTTTTGATATGAATCATGAATATCTATTTTTTTTTTGTGTTTGAAAATGTATCTTTAATGTTTTTAAGGATTGATTTGTTATTTCCTTCGTTACAAAAATTTTATAAATCCCAAAAATATACATATTTTACTTCAATATGCTCATTTCTGATAAAACCCTAACATTCTACATTATTGGTTTTAACTAACAATTAATGTAATTGTTGTTAAAATATTTAATCACCTTACATCAGTAATATAAAGTAAGTTTAAAATATCATAAAAAAAATCCACAATATACGTTTCAGAACGGAATGCGGCAAGTACGCGGCGTACTGTTCGCGCGCGTTAGAACGTACCATACGCAACGGCGGGCGAGAGGACAAGCCGTCTCGCATGGAAGTGTTGTCCATACTGCTCAAGAACCCGTACCACCACTGTCTACCCCACGCGATACCCGTGCACATGCTTAATAATACTTATCAGGTAAGATTTTTGAACCCAAGACATTTTTCAATAATGGGGCCAGGAATGTAAAATATTTGCAAATTCGCATAATGTCGTAATTTCCATATTGTTGAAAGAATAAATAGCTCAATCAAAAAAGGAAAAAGATGAATAAATTTGTGAACAACTACTGAAAAAAAATCAGTATGACGTATACATCTTTAAAACCAGTTTTTCTTTCTATCCTGTCTAAAATCAGTTTAAATAATAAAAAAAAATGACCATTTAATTCAGTAACAATTTCCCTTCTCAGGTGATAAGCTTCGATGGATCGACGACGGTAGAAGAGTTCTTAGCGACCCTGAGCACGGAGCTGGGATGTAGGGACGCTGCTTCATCAGGATTCGCACTATTCAGCGATGACCCCATAGAAAAAGATTTGGAACATCACATTAAAACTGATAAGAAGGTAATAATGGTTTTTTATTTAACAAAGCTTCTTTTTTTTATGGCATTGAATGTCGAGACGAGCATGCCGTTCGCCTGATGGTAAGCTATACGACCACCCAAAAACAGTAGCAACACCATCCAGCACCTTGAGTTACAAAGTACTGTGTGGCATTCCACTGCGCTCGTCATCCTGAGACATAAGATGTTAAGTCTCATTATGTCCTGTAGTTACACTGGCTACAATATCCTTCAAACCGATACACAACAGTGCATGCACACTGCTGCTTGGCGGTAGAAATAGACATTGCGGTGGTACCCACCCAGACGGACTCTTACATATGAGAGACCTACCACCAGTTCTGCTCGTGCCCTCGCCCGGGGGAAAGATTTTTTCCAGGATAAAAGTCCCGCTATATATATTCCCGGGATAAAAAGTAGCCTATGTAGATTCGCAAGCCGAAAGCCTTCCTAGGGTCTCAAACTATCTCCATAGCAAATATTAATATTTCGCACCTTTAGGACGAAAACGACACAAATCAAAAAAATCGAAAGTTGAGTTATCGTCATAAAATTATTTAAAACGAAAGTTTCAATACAATAATAGTCCAAACACCGCCATATTCAAGCGGGAAAAGGACAAAACTATTATATCGTCCCTTTTTTATTATATTTTCATTAAAAAGGGACCAGTTTTAAGTCATTTTATGACTATAACCCACTTTTTTATTTTTTTTAATTGCGTCGTTTTCGTCCTAAAGGTGAGTTTTTTTTTTATTATAATATTCGTATTTGTTACAGTTATGTGACGTCATATCGAAATGGGAGACGGCGCTCAGAGAGAAGGGCTCCGGCAAGTTCGAAAACTCAAGAGTAATTCGATTGACGTATAGAAATAGGATGTATTTCAAAAGTTCTGTGAGAACGGAAACGGACAAAGAACGATTGCTGCTGTGCTACCAAGTTAATCAACAAGGTAAGGAATCTCACTGGTACTTTATTTGCAAGTGATTTATTAGAAAGTATATTTCTTCTATTTGAATACTATTGCTAAATACATGAGTGGGGCACTAAAAGGTATACAATCATCTTTATGCTTTAAAATCCGTTTTGACTGCCTCGGTGGCGTAGTTGTATTACGGTACGGCTGCAATGTTGAGGTCTCGGGTACGATCCCCGGGTCGGGCAAAGTGATTATGGATTTTTCTATTCAGTATCAGCCCGGAGTCTGGAATTTGTGCCCGATATGGCGATAGGCTCGCCCCCTATCACATCATATCACGGCGAAATGTGGGTGAATTAATTGTCCCTCTGCCTACCCCCTCGGGGATATAAGATGTTTTTTTTGTTCACTCAAGCATCTTAGTGTATTTCTACTTAAAATTTTTGTGATATTTAATTGATAAATAAATAAATAGAGGTATAAATTGCACTGAGACGAATGTCCGCAGGTTCAAAACCCATGGGCACGCACCTCTGACTTTTCTAAAAAACGCTCCACGCTTTTTTTACAATAAAATACATATTTTTCTTAATTACACTATTCTTAATTCAAATTTATTTCCTATTTTTTAGTTGGATTTTCTATAAAGCGTGTTTTTTAGTTTTTTTACCTATTATTTATTTTTAATTTTTTAGTTCTGTTCTACTATTGGCCAACAAATGTCACTAAAAATATATAAATTGACAAAAATCTCATTTTGCAAATTGAATAATGGCATAATCTTATCAAATTAGTGTATTGTTATCGGTCCTCGACAAACCTACAAAGTTTGAATAAAATCTGACCGTTTAAAGTGGGTCAAAATCGCGCCTAAAGGAGTCGGAGTCGGAGAGTTACAAACATACAAGTGAAGCTAATATAAAGCGTGTAAAAAAAAAAACCTTCACAATTTTTTACTACGCTTATCTAGCTCTTGTCACCTATGGACACGCAGGGTGTACTTATTGGTTGTAAGTACGCCTTGCGTTAACCGATGCTCGACGATAACCGACGCAGTACATAGCATTGTAGACAAATTTTTGTGATTTTTAATGCTAAGATATTTGATATGAAAAGTTGATCTCTTTGTAAATTGATAAATAAATAAAAAAAAAAAGCTGCACGGTGGCAAAAATTGATAAAGGGATGTAATCCAGTGACCTTTCTCTTAATAGTATCAACACGTAGTTATCGAAATATTTTTTTACTAAAATAAGTGTAATTACCTCGTTGCATTGTATTGTATTTTGTGGTGTAGTGGTGGCGGGTCGGTTCCCGGTGTCGCGCGGGCTGGCGGCGGAGCTGGGCGCGCTGATGGCGCAGCTGGAGCTCGGCGACGCGGCCAGCCACGCACACCTCGCGCACCTGGCGCCGCCCGGGGCCCTCGCGCACCGCTTCTACCCCTACCGGTACCGCGCCGCGCTCACGCCCGACCAGCTCAGGTACCATACTCATAAGTGGAATGCCACACAGTACTTTGTAACTCAAGGTGCTGGATGGTGTTGCTACTGTATATGGGTGCTCGTATCGTTTACCATCAGGCGAACGGCATGCTCATCTAGTCATTCAATGCCATAAAAAAAAACAAAAAACTCAACTGAACTGCTCTAAACAAATACTGAATTGTATTTTTTTTCTCTACATAATGCATTGTATTTTATACCTTGAACTGATTTTGAAAAGAGCAACACTAGAGTTTCTTGTCCGTTCTTCCCTAGTGAGAACTGCTTTCCGAACTGCTGGTGGAGTTAATATTGACGGAATCTAAATAATATATAACATTTTATGGGTTCTAACAACAACAAAAAGAAAAAAAAAGAAAAAAACTAACTGGGTACAAGGTACCGCTACTCTCTCACTTTGGTATCTCAAAAAACTATATTTTAGAAATTATTACATACAAATTATAATGCTTTAAAGTACTTATAAACATACTTGCTAGGGTGTTTTATAAGGTATATTCAATAAAAAAAATCTTTTTAAAATATGTTTTTCCCAAAACGTTTTTTGAAATAAATTGAGAAAAAATTTAAGTGAGTATACAATAGTGAGTAAACAGTTCTTGGTGTCAACAAGGAACTACATTATGCTCACTAATGAAAAAAATCTATGAGTAAAATGCGCCATTTTTCATAATTACTTATATAAATCATTTTTCAATGTAATGTAATATTCCAAATACAGAGAATTAGAAGAGAAGCTGCGAGCGAAATGGGCAGCACTGAAAGGCAGAAGCACGGCGGACTGCGTGCGGATATACCTCAACTGCACGAGGAAGTGGCCCTTCTTCGGAGCAACACTGTTCCAAGCTAGGGTAAGGATACAAAAAAATGGTCCTTCGAACTCACTTGTCTGTTTAAAGTTTAAAACATAAAAGTAGTGTTTATAAAGTGTTTTATGTTTGTCTTTTTTTATTAATACGTATTTATATGTCGTCAGGGTTAGTGCAATACCGCATGCCAAAAAATCGTTTCCTATTATCAATCTTAAGTTTAGTGTAGTAAGGATCAATATCCATTGAACTTTTATCGTAACTTACGCAGTATTGCACTATCTCCGACGATATTATCCTTTTTAGAGTCATACAGGAGTGTTTAATATTCACTAAAAAAAATGCTATTTAATACCATAAATAAATTCTCCCTTACAGATAAAACAGCCGGACTTGTCTATGGTGTGGCTGGCTGTATCGGAAGAAGGCGTGACAGTGCTAGAGCTCGCGTCTATGGCCGTCATAGGACGATACGCGCTTAACTCTATTGGGCTCTTTGGAGGATTACAGGTAAATCATTAATCATACCTTCTTAGTATATATCTGCATCTCCCTATAGTTGTCTAGATCTCATCATATATTTACTAAGTGTAACCATATACAGTGTTATTTTGACATTGCGTTAATGAATGAAACCGCAAAGTCGTCTTTGTCTCTGCTAACATTATGCCAAAAATTATCCATGAATATTTTCACAAACATCTTAATTTTACTTTCCTGATTTTTGTATTATTTTGTAGTTTAGTGCAAAAATGGCGTGTGTGTGAGTGTTTTTCTTATTGAGTGTATGGCGCTGCGACATGTAAACTTAGTTACTTTTTATTGATATTTATTTTGTTCATATCTTACACTTTTTATTTTACATCTATGGTTAAAATAAATCAATGGAAAGTGTTATTTTCAAGAAGATAAGTATTTGGTTTCATTTAGTAACGCAATGTCAAAATGATCCTGTATATATAAGGGTCACAAATACAATGCCTTGAAGGATATGTTGATGCGATGTTCTAGTTTGTGTTGCTTTTATGTATTGACAGGCGTTTTTTGGTGTTTTATACAGTTATTTATCAAAATACGTCTCGTGGTTTTTGGAACGAAGTTCCTTATCGCGCGTTGTGAAAGGGGGCTGGACGGAAAAGTTGTCACGACACTTTTTGCTATTATCTTACTAATATGAACCTTAAATACAATGCGTAGAAGCTATAATTCTTGAAACGAGTATATTTTTATTTATTTTATTTATTAAAGTCATTAAAACCATTTCTTACTAATCTAATATGAACCTTAAATACATTTATTTATTTTATTTTATTACAATTCCTTCACTAATGAATCGAAAGGAACTTCGTTCCATCCAGGTGTCCCTTGACACCTCTCATTGCTTTTATTAAATGTGTTTCGCCATTCTGAAACTATAAGGTCAGACCTCACTATACCAGCGCAGAGACATCAGTATTAAAGGAAGCCCGTGTCCATATTCATATTTAAGTCATTGTTAATGTATTTTAATATGCTAATTGTTTATATTCAGGATGATCTGATGATGTTGATTGACGGAGAGGACGCGAGGAGCCCAGTTCACAAGATGTTGATCAGTCTCAATAAACCAAAAGTAAGTAGCATTGTGCATGTCCCATGTATTTCTACCATGATATGATACTAAAGATATACATCTAAGTTTTTGTGTATTATTCTATAATTTATAGCATTTTTCTTCACAGAGCATACATTTGAATAAACTCTTATAATAATTCTTATTAATGATTTCGATTTATCACCCAGATGGTAGAGCTAACCCATCTAATAGCCGACTACAAGAACGCCATCTTGCGCACGGGCACGGGAACCCCACAGATGAACTCTCTCACCCGCAACGGATCCCACCGCTCCATCCGCAAGCCGACCTCCACGCTGCCCCACTCCAGCCCGTCCACGCTGCCCCACACGCACCAGCTGAGTCAATCCCACCACACCCACCATACAACCGGACATAACACTTTAAACTCACACGCGACGACGATGACCTTGGGGTCGGATCGTAACGCGACCTTGACCCTTAGCTCGCATACGTCAACCTTCAACCAACATGTGGAAGCCCGCGTGCTGTCCCACGGCCAACCGGATATATTAAAGTCGACCCCAGACCACCACAGGAGCGAGAAGAAGCGAAGTCACACACAGGACAGTGGGGTCGCGTGATTCAGGTAGTGGTAACGAAGTGGACATTTAGTGTAGTGGACTGAGTAGGATGTAACTGTTTTACACGTGCTTGTATCTTCATATGTTGCTAACCTTTCAATTCATTTTTTTTGTGTTAGAACGTTATCTGCCTACGCTCTAGGCTTCTGACATAATTTGGGAAGTTATATTCGTGTTGGTAGGCAGATGTGTGCGTCTTTAGACTGAAAATGACAGTCGAGGCTATATCAGTTGATTTCACAATTATAATACTCGATTTAGGGTCTTCATAAACTCGAGTAACTTCAAAAAAGTAACTTCTTCATGGTGCTCATACTGTGCTATTTATATCGAAATATACACGCATATTTAAAACAGTAACGTTCAATGCATTTTAATGGAGATATTAATTTTGGGTATTTCTTACTGGATAACATACATCGATATTAGAATTTAACTAAAGTGTATTTTGTCAATTTTACGTCAAACCTATTTCGATAATTTCCAATAAATTAATAAAAAATCTGAAATATACTATTTAATATCTCGTATGAAATGCACTTGTACTCAAATGTACCAGCATTCCACCAAAAACGTTAATTCATAAACGAAATAATTCAAATATACCTCATATTTTGTAGCGTCAATCGATTCAGCCCTAAGTTTATCGGCTTCTAATAGATTTACGGTTAGTTATTAGTTTTATTTGACGAATAACTGAGCGGTGTTTGTAATGGTGTCTGTACATTTCTGTGTACAAAATGTATGTGTGAATGGGAGTGACTGTACTTTTAACTATTAGAAATTCTGTTATGTAAATTGGATCAACTGTAATCCAACAATAGCGACCAACTTGAACGCTGACTTAATTCGTTATATAACTTTTTAACGAAATATATAACGTATTGCAACAAAAGATGTATTTAATTTTGACGTCGATATTTTAGATTTTGCACAAAAATTATCGACTAGAAGTTATCCAGTTTATAATGATGGACTCACATATAGACATGTGCAGAGTTTATTAAATTCAAAAATATTTTCTAGTTACATTAAAAAGGTGCTTCTCGTAAATTCAAAGGTCATGTTGTGTATTCAACTGCAAATAAAATAATCAGCTGTTTAAATAAAAATGAATATGAATTTTATAAACTCTGTACACGAATTTGTTCCAAATCGATTTAGCATAATAATAACGTGTAGAAGTATCGATTTGCCGAAGTGTTATGTTTTCACAAGTGCTATTAGACCGTGACATGACATCTGTTATGTGTCACGTTTCTGTGACAATGTGTCACACACGTGTATCGTGTCACCTGTATGTGATCATACAATTTAATATTCCGAATATGCCAACTCTAAACTCTGCCAATTAGAAGACTTCTAAAGACAGGGTCATGGGAACTACATTTTTCCACTAGCAAGTGAAACTCGAATGGTTAGAATCTCAAATTTCCAATTGATACATTCCTTATAAAATCGTTAAATCGAAAGAATATTAAAACATCACAATTGGAAGGCGCGAAACTATGGACTGATGATTGTAACATTAAGATCTTCAACGAATATAAGACCATTATTATGTATCGTGTAGTCGAATCTAATTAAATCTTTGAAATTGTTGATATTGTAATGTATGAAATAATTCAATCGAATGCTAATGTTTATTGAAGGCTCATCTCATTCGTAGGCCTAATGCGGTTGTTAACGTTAATCGTTCAATATTTGTCGATAAATAAAATATCGATAGAATATACTGTCATCACTATAATCTAAAAATGGTTGTCGAGTTATTCAAAAAGACTTACATATAAAAGACCATGTATGTCGATATACAAAATTCTTTAGATTGAAGACATTTTGTCGATATTTGTAGCGTCGTTAACGTCGAATTCTAAAACGTTAAATGTTGATTCGTGATATCAAGTAATTAGGCAGTGGTTGCGCTTTTTATACGACGTAGTGTAGACACGCCGCCGCGTCGATAAAGTATGCGTTGTCGATAAAACGCAGTTTTCTTACGATACCCGGTTGTATGAAGGATTTTTCATCGACTATATAACGTAGTTACATTTTGTGGGCATTTTTACTTGTACCGTACTGTACATAGAGAATATTTTGTATATTTTTGCCTTTATTGTTTTGAGGGTTTCCGTGGTAATCGATGATAGCCAGTTGTATATCCTAACTAGTGAATAGTCTAAAGCTGTTAGAAGTAAACGCGTCACATTAGACATACGTTCGTCCGCTGTAAGTTATTTTTATTATAAATCTTAATTTCTAGTCGTAGTCACATCACGGGATCCCGAGCCGAACTATCGAATATAATTTTTATACTCATAGCTTTGATAGATATATTTCTACGGATTTTATAAGTAACAATATATTACAAAGATTACGTTACCAGCTTGATGTGTGTTGCTTTTTTGCACATTTCATACAATAAAGAAGGATTGGTCGCGTATTGTAGATAGACGTGTATATAATTTCGATGTAATCTTGGCCAAAGATTTTTATCGATATTTTGTATAGATATCGATGTTTGTCGACATCGATAGTTTTGTCAAGAATGCTACTTTATATCTATAAGTAATTTATTTTCATTCTAGACTACTTATATATTTAGTCATTGTATTGTGGACATATTGAATTCTCATTCAATATCGATGTTTTAATATTATGCATAATACGAATTATATATTTGGTCCAAGACCTTCAGACGGTAACATCACATACTCTATGTATATTTTCTCACATAATACGATCTGATTGTAAGTTATTAATATAGATCTGTAGTATATAAGTTTATATTAATTAATGCAGTTTGATTTAAGTTGGCATCCGTTTCAGTCGACATATTTAATAGTCTCAAATGTATATTTTCTATATTTCTGTAACCTTCTTTATTGTATGCATAACACATGCCACAACTGGCTTATTGTAAAGGGCTACAAAAAAACGGCAACTAATAGTGGTAGGTTAAAATAGATTAGTGGCTAATCGTTCATTAAAATATATGAATCATGTAATGTTTCGACCAATACGCTTCCGTGGCCAAAGCGCCGCGGTGACTGCGCCGTGGTCAGTTTCGATTTTGCTACTTATGAAGAAAGTGATAAGGTTGAAAGTAAAAAATGCCGGTGTGATCAGGAAAACATTGTCAAAAATTTTACGCAAAAAATATCATACAAAACAGTAATAACAGTTTGTAAGATCAATTCATAAAAAGTAACAACCATCAATTATATGGCCATAGCAACTAACAAGATAATGTAAGGGAAAAAAAAGTTCCAAGATATTTTGTTTTATGATAAGCAAAGAGTTCTAAAATTATATAGAGGGGACATGGGAAAATTGTCATACAAAAATTTTGAGCCTGTTCGTCAGTAACTCAATCTACCGTGAAATAACAAAATACCTATCTAAAATTCATTAGAACATACTTTGACATGGTCGTAATGCGTAAATTGGCATATTTCCTTCCAAAATGTTGTTTTCTTTACAAAATTTAAGCATACCGAGACGTCTTGTTACACGGACATGTCAGATAAGACAGCGACTTATTACCAATTGGTAATAACTTTTGGACGAAAAATTTGGTCCTGATGTCCGGTCTATAACTATACTGTTTAATGTATTTGATGATAAGTATGTAACTACAGGACATAGTGAGACTTAACATCTTATGTCTCAGGATGACGAGCGCAGTGGAATGCCACACAGTACTTTGTTACTCAAGGTGCTGGATGGTGTTACTACTGTTTATGGGCGGTCGTATCGCTTACCATCAGGCGAACGGCATGCTCGTCTCGTCATTCAATGCCATAAAAAAAATGTAGATCGAAACTGGCCATAAGGTTGTAGTCAGCTCTTTAGTTATCAAACATCTCAATTGCACATTTTTGCATAACACATAACTGTTGATAATTGTACGTATAGACTAATGTATATTTTACAATGTAGAAGTGACGAATTTTTATTTTCTGAATCTTCTATCGGATTAAGTTGTAAGTTAAACTTTAATTTATTATTTATTTTTGTTTTGTAATCGATTGTTTGTTCAATTTGATTGTATAATTCGGATTAAGTTAATATCGGCCTAGCTCGAAGACTAATCAGTGTGGTTGGGGCCTAAAGATTAACATTGCATTTACGCGATTACATTATTTTTGTTTGACGATGCGGAAATAAACTTGTATTACTGATCTAGTGTTTTTTTCACATGCAAAATCCCAGAAACTATATATCACAGACAACTTACGTAGGATAAAGTTGCTAGAACTTAAAAAATATAATAGATATAGCCAATGGTAACAATTCAGTTCAATTCAAAACACAGAAGGATTTGTTCGGGGTGTCTCAAGCAAAAACTACAAAAAGAAATTTGTCAAAACAGCAACCATGTAATTAAAGAAAGATACTTTATACAAATTAAATAATAGCTACTATTGCATTAAAAATAACACTTTGGCACTAAATTACACAAGAGTTTTTACCTAAAATTAGATATACTAACAAACACTAATTCGCAAGCACGAACTCTTCGATATTGGTATCCAGGGCATCCAGTATAGATTCCGTGTCATAAGGAATAGCTGCGGAAGACACACACAATATAATAATCACTTCCTAGTCGATTTCGGCCACGGCGGCCAATCTCAACAGAAATCAGCCAAGTACGCAGGTGATATTATAGTGCACAAGTGTGTGCGCAATACACAGATGCACTCGCTCCTCCTTCACTCTCATAGTCCGGTGAGACGGCAATCCGACATGACCGGAGAGAGATCAGGCGCAGGACCAACGGCTTTACGTGCTTTCCGAGGCACGGGGGTATCACGCCGCCAACTTCCTGACTCCGAGCTGCGGCTGAGTAATTTTAAGATGGAAAAACCCAGGCACAATTTTTTGGCCCGACCCGGGATTCGAACCCAGGACCTCAGCGCGCAAATCGTACTCGTAGCGCGTACACATTACAACTATGCCACCGAGGCAGTCAACACAAAATATATTTATACTGCGTGTTGCACCGTAGGTTATTTTACAGAAGGCAGAAAGCCGGTATGTTTTTTTTGCGTCTAACGGGAATCTCGGAGCCCCTGAAATATATCTTCCCTAATATTTTCCAGATTTGCAAATTACAAACTATTCCACTGCGATTGTACATGTACATGGCCAATGGTTAAAGCACAAGTAGTTATAGTAAGTAGGTGGATTACCATAACTTCTACCGGCTTTTTATCTTTAATTAATGGTAGTATTACTTAGTGGTGGTAGGTCTCTCATATGTAAGAGTCCGTCTGGGTGGGTACCACTGCAATGTCTATTTCTACCGTCAAGCAACAGTGTGCATGCATTGTTGTGTTTCGGTTTGAAGGAAATTGTAGCCAGTGTAACTATAGGACATAATGAGACTTAACATCTTATGTCTCAGGATGACGAGCGCAGTGGAATGCCACACAGTGCTTTGTAACCCAAGGTGCTGGATGGTGTTGCTATTGTTTATGGGCGGTCGTATCGCTTACCATCAGGCGAACGACATGCTCGTCTCGTCATTCAATGCAATAAAAAAAAATATTATAATTCCGAAAGTTTGTTTTTTTGTTTTTGTTTGGATCGATGTTTGTTACTCAATCACGACAGAACGGCTAAACGGATCTGGATGAAATTTTGGCATAGAGATAGGTTATAGTCTGGAATAGCAATAGCTTTTTATCCCGGGAAAACATATGGAGGAACTTTTATCCCAGCAAATCCTCCTCCTTTAAGTTTAAAATTACTAAAACTTAATGTTACAACAAATTACATACCTATATTAATCCATTTAGTGGGGTCGTGTCCTGATGCCTTCCTCGAAGCCATAATGCATTCCCGTAGAGCCAGAGTAACTCCGTGAGCGGTGCATATACCCATCTCACCGCAAGCTTGAAACAAAGTTTTTAAATCTATAAAGTCATCACACACACACACTCTCACGCCTATTATCCCCGAAGGGGTAGGCAGAGGCGCAACTGGTGCAACTAGCGCACCCACTTTTCGCCGTGCGTATTCCGTCCATCAGAGCCTATCGCCATATCGGGCACAAATTCCAGACTCCGGTTTGATACTGAATCGAAAAACCCAATATCACTTTGCCCGACCCGGGGATCGAACCCAATATCTCAGCTTTGCAGTCGTGCCGTAATACAACTACGCCACCGAGGCAGTCATTACTCATCAATTATTACAACAAACTGAAAAAACTACATTCGGGTAGTTAGGTAAATACATTTAGTATTTAACTCTATACAAGCTCGTAGCGAATTAGCCTAAGATAGATCGGTATAATAGTGCCGATCATAGAGAAGAGCAACGTACCGTTAGTTGATAACTGACACTGGATTTACCAACAGATGCCGTATATTCACTACGATATCATGATAACAAATGATTTGGATAGAAAACGCCTCCCCACACTTCATTGACCCTTTTAATCAATATAAAAAGCATTTTTTTACAACTTTGTATGCAAAATGGTCTACTTCTACATAATACATTAAAAACTTACTTTTAGCGCCCAAAACTCCTTTAGTATTCTTGGAGTTATATCTCAAGGTGACGTTGTAAGTGACCGGTATATCAAGGCACAGCGGCACGTGGTAAGTAAGGGATCGGTTTGTCAACAATTTGCCGGTTTTTTTGTCGAATACTAGCTTCTCGCAGGTGAAATATCCAACCCCTTGTATGAAGGCACCTTCCACCTTAAAAATGAAACAAGCTTATTTTTCATAGTCGGAGCTTTACTATATTATATAATATTCGTATCGAGTAACTTGAAGTTTAAGTAAAAAAAAAATAACTATAATATTCCAAGAAAGACATGCGTACTGCCGATTCCCATATATTTCGACTTAAATTTCTATGACTACACGATTTATAATTCGAAGTTTACCCAATGTTCATGCTGCCATATTTTAGTTCCAAATATCCTCAAGGAGCACTGTTCCATACAAAAATTTACTTTATCGAAAATATATCGTACTATAATGCAAATATTCGAGGTAGAGTACTGACATGGTTTTATACGTGCAACTGCAAAGCGTAGGTCGCACAAACCATACTTAAATATTATGCTAGAGGTGCTCACGCTACGGGTATAATGAGGGCTACTGTAGTTTCTGCAGCAAAATCACAAATTGTATGTTATGCTTCCGAGTCTTGTTCACTACTAGACAGGTACCCGTAAGGAGACAAAATGTTTATATTAATTAAATAATAACATCTTGATCTCGTGGGACTAAAAGCCTAAGTGAAATACTGTTAAATTATTCATTTATTTATTTACCTGTCCAACATCCACAGCCGGGTTGACGCTCAAACCACAATCCTCTAATATATCAACGCGCACCATCTGGAACTTGCCAGTCAACACATCCAACTGCGTTTCTATGCACGAAACCGCAAACGCACTGTATCCTTCCAGACCTCGTTCAGAATCCTTCATCATGTATGAACAAGTCAGGTCGATTTGTTCGTCCCCTGCCGCCATTGTAATGCTTGGCCACGACGCATTTCCCATACGGGCCCTGATCGGAGCTAACCTTTCCATCAAAACCTCGCACGCTTTGATAGTAGAGTAGCAAACGCTCTCCGTCGTGATACTTGATCCTGAGAACACGTTATTGGAAGCGACGAAGCTATGACACGATATTACATGAACATACTTCAGCGGTATACCCAATTGTCGAGCGCATACTTGAGCCACTTTCGTGTTCGCCCCTTGTCCCATCTCTACACCGCCTGTGGAAATCGTCACGGTACCATCTCCTCTATAAATCGATATATAAACAGAGTAGTTGCCATAGTATATCACGGGAAAACTCATCACGTTGATGTTAATAGCTTTCTTCATCCATCTGTTGGATTCGTTGAAACGTTTTACTTCTGCAAGCCGATCTTCGTAATTAGCACTTTTCTTCAAAGTCTCTATCATTTCTGGTAGATCGTTGCCGTTCGCTCTCATATTGATCATTCGTACTTCTAACGGATCTTTTTGGAGGCTAAATGCTATGTGACTCATTATGTGCTCGACTGAAGCTATGGCCTCGCACGTGCCTGGAATAATATTAAAAGGTACAATTCATACAAAATACATCTGTGCATCTGTTTCTTTGGTTTTCCATATTATTGTTTTCGTCTTCATTCTCATTGCCTTCATATTAATGGAGCTGCACTTAACATAATAGTCAAATCCGAATCGAAACCCAACCATTATCGAGCGGTGTCCAAACAAATTACTTTTTTTATTAAATGTATGGATTTCTTATCTATATTTTGGTACAATATCAGGTAGGTCTCACTAGTGCTAAGATTTTTGAAATGGGCTACATATTTGATATTTCAATATCATAATTGGAAAGATTTTAAACACATATTTGAAATATGTACCTGGGGCTCTGGCGAATGTATTTGAAGCCAGATCAGTAAGAACAGTGGCGGTTTTCACAGAGAACGTAGAGGGATCGTAGCAGTTCGCGAAACTAGAGGCCACGTAACTGGTTACGTTGTCGTTGTTGGAACATCCAGAGTCTTGCACTAACGCTGTCTCCAAGTACTGGATCTTTCCATCATCGTCTACTCCCACCTTAAAATGTAAACAAGTTAAATGTATTTTTCTATTCTGGGAAAACGAACCCTAATCTAAAATGCATAATATTTTGTAAACAGTAAAAATGTGATTTTCCCGGTCATTTATCATGCAAATACATATAGACTGGACTTGACATTAACCTACTCCCGAGCGTCGACATTGGGCCGTAAGGCCGGTGAAACCAACATAACCGTTCCACTAACCCCTCAGTGGTGGTAGCGATAACGTGTTTTACCCGCGGAAATAAAGGCATACGAAGTATAACATACATAATAGACTTTTTTATTATTTATTTCTTTCTTTTGTAAGTACAATAATTAGGTATTATAATATGCATAAAAAGCCTCTGCGGTTTATAGTTATGCCATATAATTTACAAATTCACGTACACATTAACAAGTCAGTTAGGTTAGTTAGTTACATTACTTAGGGATCTTAAAAATGAGACTTTATTGAGAGAGAAAGCCCTGATCGTAGTATAAAGTCTAAACATTATTTTTGCGAGACAAATATAAAAAAATCGTCCATAAATCTCAATATTACCCAATTTTTTATTGAAGCCATGATCAGAGACTGATATAGCAGTTAAAGATACCTCATACTCGCACAGAGTGGGTATCCGTCTGCCAGCAATGGTGAGGTTGGTCTGCATCGGCAGTATGAACCGGCACGGTCGGTTGAGCTTGTACGCGACCAGCCCGCAAGCTGCTGCCACCTGCCCGTTGCGACTGATCTTACCACCAAACCCGCCGCCAATGCGACTCACTTTCACCAGAATCCTAGATTGAAAAAAGATTCATTTCAACTCTTGTTTTCGCGAGGAAATTGCAATTACTACTAACGGCCAGATTCTTGAGCAACTGCGCGGGTTTGTTGGAGTCAGTCTCGTCGTCTTTACAACCCAGCACAGAAAACATGGTAAACGTCTAGTTGGCGCTGGGTAGAGTCCCTAAGCTATATACACGAATTTAACGGAGGGCCGTAAGTGACAACTCACTATTCTTCTCCGTAAAGGTGAGCAACTTTTATAAATTCTCTGGTTAAAATAATATTCATGGGTATTGCTCGTATACAAATTTTTGATACAAAAACTAGGAAAGAAAATTATGAAGAAACTATCATAATTATGAATAAAAAAACCTAAAGTTAGTTAATTTAGGTATACTCACTTATTTTCTTGAATACCCAAACATCTAGCAATAGCATTCTGCGTTAGATCCATCCATTGCGTCGAATCGTACACCTCTAGTACCTGGTCTACTGGTTTCGCGATACAAGTCATGGGTTCCATGTAGTAATGATACTGCGCTGCGATTTCATATCGTCCTTTTATGATGTTCTTAATATTATCGCCACGGCTTGTTGGTGTCACGCTTCCTTGGCCAACTGCATATCTCGAACTGTCTTTTTTGGCCTCGTCTATTGTAATAACTGGTTTTGTGTTTTTAACGTTTTTGTAAGTGATCCGGACTTTCTTGGCAACGGCGTGAGCCAACTCTTCTGAGTTGGCAACAACGATGGCTACAGGTTGTCCGTAGTACTTAACCTTCGTGGCAAGTACTTCTTCGTCCTCTGTCTCGAGTTGTAGCCCTGGGAGGATGAATGAGTTTTTGCCGGGAATGTCACCTGCCGTTATGACAGCAACCACGCCTTCAGTTTCCTAAAACATACACTGTTATTATTGCTGCTTATTTTGTCATAATTATACATAAATAATGTAAAATATATCATCGAATAAAGTGTAGGTATAATTCACACGAACGCTAAATGTGAAACCGTTTTTAAATTTAGGTTAAAGGAGATGTCCGCTTTTTATTATGGCAAAGGGCCTCAAAATTAAACCAGGCTCAAACTTTATGGATATTAAAGGGGAAAAAATACGGATCTTCGATCCACTAAAATGTTGATATGCAAATTAGAAGAAGACAAACGTATTGGCATAGGTGGTAAAAGTTAAAAAGCGTATCTTGAATGTGACATCAGCATAAACGCCATTGTTTTAGTTAACACCTTTTATTAAAAAAATCCATTCGAAGTTTACTCAAATGGTTTATAAGTCATATAAACCAATATAATATAATCACGTGAGTTGCTCGATCTATGCAATAATGGCAGTTGTTATTGTATCTTTTGCATGACAGCGTATTTATGAGCAGTGACTTAGGCGAGAGTGCGATATTAGTCCAGGAAAAAACTGCAAAGTTTTATGCCTGACATCAAAATTCACCTGAACCTCAGGTCATTCACTTTCACCCCGTTTCACCTATCCATAACTCATAAGATGGGTTCTCGTGGGACAAGAAAGACTCCCGTTTAAGGTATCTGGTCCCGACCTACCACTAGACATACAATAGACTAGACCAAGGCGGAGAACACACTGCTAGATTCCCATAATTATTAGCCGTATACATCGGTAACACATCTAATATGTTTGTTCATAACCTGCAGGCCTGTAACTGTTTTAACTCACCAGTATCTCATCAGCATGAACTCTATCTACTTCTCCATTATGCGTGGTGGACAGCACAAATGCCCCAAACACTTCATTGGATTGTGGAGGTACATCATTAGCATAAAAGGCTTCTCCGGAACTCTGGATCAGTGCTTCAAGTTTCTGGACTGGCTCGTTAAGAGGGTACAAAGAGGGGTCGGTCTGGTAGTCTTGTTTGCCTTGGGAGATAGGACGGGTGAGAAGGTCCCCCCCTGAACGGTAGCTAGGAGGGACTACAGAGGTCGGAGCTACGTTGAGGACGAACTGTAAATAACGAAGGTGAAAACTAGTTAGAATTGTTTTTTATTTACACAGATATAGCAAATGCGAAATAAAGGATAATGGCACACAATAGTAGTATGTCTTGTAAATTAATGGCGGTTGTTTTGAGAAACTTTTATATTGGATAAGTGAGTAGGTATTGGATCAAGCTTAAAATCTATACTAATATATAAAGCTGAAGAGTTTGTTTGTATGTTTGAACGCGCTAATCTCAGGAACTACTGGACCGATTTTGAAAATTCTTTCACTAATAGGAAGCTACATTACTCTGAGTGCTATAGGCTACTTTTTATCCCGGAAAAACTTTTCCACGCGGGCGGAGCCGCGCGCAATGCTTGTAAAATATATAATCATATTTAACAATTTAATCTTTTTACTATTAAATTCTAAAAAAATTATATGGCAAAACAACGTTTGCCGGGTCTCAGATAGTACTATATATATACTAGCTGGCCCTTAAAAGACTTGATCTTCTTGTTCTTTTAAACCGCGGCATTGTAAGTAACAGAAATTTCAGAAAAAAATCGTATGAAGAGAATTAATTTAAACGAATTAAAATACAAGCACGGTCGAAAAATGAATAAAAATTTGGTGAAAACTCAATAAGGGTGTTAATTAATCGCGTAACGGGTAAGCGCAACGATATGCAATGAAAGGAGGTAATATGACATTATAATATAGGTAGGTACTCTTTGCGACCGCCACACGGACTGCGCGCAACTGGACTCTGGAGCAGCTGTCAAAAGAAAACACAACTCCATGTTCATGTTTTAAAATTCGAAATGAAATGTATGGGAAAATTTCCTTCATAACTTCCTTGATAGTGATTTTTTTCTATATTTTTATAGTTATTCTGCTATTCGGAACGGAGACAAATCCAAAAATCAAAGAACATTATAATCTGTTTGGCCGTTCTCGAGTTATCAATGGTGTACCTAACTAACACAACTCTCTTTTATATAATATGCAAGTTTAGCGCGTGTGATTACTTAGTGTGAAACATCTATGTTTATATTATGTTACTAAAAACAGTTAACTTTTTTTTTTAAGTTTTTGGGCTTTTTAAAAACTATAAAGTATTGCACCGCACACACTAGCGTAGTGACTTGTCTAACTGAGATATTAGAATAATCAGTTTTTACAAGTTAGCTACATTGTCCAAACAAGAACAAGGCTTGCACAATATTGTGCTCGGTGACTCAAATTGTCATTGTAGTGTACCGTACTTAGTAGTAATACCTAGTACATAGCCAAACTCATACGAGAAATGTACAACCTAATTTAATAAGCTATTGTAAAGATTTTTAAACATTACATGCAATATTCAAAAGCATAACATTTAGGTAACTACTAATAGTCGAACTGATATTATAAAAAAACAAAAAAAGTGTGTGTGTA
Organism: Sphinx pinastri; assembly: GCA_947568825.1. NCBI lineage: Eukaryota > Metazoa > Arthropoda > Insecta > Lepidoptera > Sphingidae > Sphinx > Sphinx pinastri. Next base: position 4,239,830 of record OX387630.1, on the reverse strand, counting down.
CTTATGTACACGCGTTAAAAGTTATAGGTACTTCTTTGGCGTAACAAGATAAAAATCTTTTTAAACAACGCGCCAAAAGAAGTATAAATTCAATATCTTTGCCTTATTCTACGTTCAAAATTCAAAACTAAAATGTTGACTATAGCTAAATTCAGGGTGTCGGTTCTACGTTCAAAATTCAAAACTAAAATTTTGACTATAGTTAACTTCAGGGTGTCGGTTTTTCGTGATGGTGTGCGCGCGCATCGTAAAAATTTACTCTCATCATTTTTCCCTAACGCGCCAAAAGAAGTATAACTTCAATAAATAAATAATATATGGTTTTATTGCACAAGACCTAAATGATACCAAGAAACCGGAGTTACCTGAATTTTTTTGCGAATGAAACTGTTGAAGGCATAACCAATTACTTAAAACAGATTACCTATACTTAATTAATTTTATCAATTTTTTTATGTGTATCAATTTTTAAACGTAGTTTAATCTGGAAAAGACGAGGGCTTGAAAAGGTCAAGAAATACACGTTTAGTATTGTATAGTGCACCAACCATGTCTTGTTCGATCGGTGAATCCATGTAAAGTCTTTAGTACCTCAAACTCAAGAAGCTCATTAAACCTTTGTAGGAATACCGTACCTAACCGTTCAATTATTGCGTGTCAACAACAATGTAGGTACTTATTTTCTTGGATACATTTCATTTCGAACACGAGGTTGCTAGCTTATGTCTTACTGATTACCAAGGTAAAGAAACAGACCGTAATGATGATCACTCTTTATATTATCATTATAATTATGTCTACTTAATTTTAAGGATATTTCGTTAATTCTGATGCTGAAAACCAGGCGTTGGACCGGAATCTAGTCGGGGTATCGCGAAGCAAAAAAAATGTTGCATTTTATTGGTACAACTATAGTTTTTAATTTGTGTCAGCTATAATTAACCTTACAAATTTAATTTGACGATTAAAAAATATTTACTTTATTGATGAAAGTGGAGGAAGTGAAACTAGTATGCCAGAATCGAGCAAACTGGCAATCCATGGTCTCTGCCTATCCCTACGGGATAGAGGCGTGATACTATGTATGTATGTACTTTATAACGGGAAGTTAAATTGCGCAAAGTACGCCATGTTTTTATACTGGCTAGACAAAGCAACCCCACTGCACCTGATGGTAGGTGGAGTAGGGTCCAAATTGAGTGATGACTGATGAGAGATGTTTGAACCGGATATACCTAAACAGGCTGATCCCAGAACGAGACTACGAGACTATTCCGCCCTCACACCCACTGCCGTAAGCCAGGATCGGCTTTGCCACGTATTTTATGACACCGAGCGGTGAAGCTCAACGAATCTCAGGGAACACTAATTAGCCTAAACCCGCAACGAAGTTAATCAAATAGAAGGATAGGGAGGAGTTGGAAATATATTTTCCACTTCCATAGTAAAGCGGCAGACAATATAATGAACCCGAAATTTAACTGGCTGACTAGACTGATCCCGGAACGCGACACACTTGCGTGGGCACTTGTGGTTTTAGGCACACTTGTGTACGGTGTCGCTATCCAGGCGGACAGAAATCCTACTACCAGCGATTATTATGCGTTAATAAGAATATATCTCTCACCTTATAAAACAATCCAAGAGCGAGCTTCTTCCTCGCAGCCGGGGAAGGTTCAGGTGGATTTTCATCAGGCTGCAGTTCATTTGACAGTGTTCTCAAAGCCCCCTGCAGCGTTGCAGTGCAGAATAAATTCTTATTCTTCAGATAAACTTCGGTTTGATTCGCATGTACGAAGTCTGGTGCTATGTTCCCGAATACAATGCTTGAATGTTGGACCTTGTTTTTAGAGTCTACACGCATAAGGAATGCTGCGTTCACTATGGCCAGCGCGTTTTGACTTCTCGGCATGATCTGGAAATATCTATAAGTTTGCATTACTCATATTACCTTGTGGACTGGTCTGCCCTTTTCGCTTACTATATCTAAGTATTAGGGGTATATCTTGAACTTAGATTAATAGCGACATCTTGAACATTTCAGATCAAATTATTACATGATTCCTGAGATAGTTATGCACTAGTGTTGGAATTTAAAAATTTATTACCTATTTTGCGAGTATATAAATGAACTGCTCTAAACAAAACTTAACAAATACTGAATTGTATTTTTTTTTTCTCTACATAATGCATTGTATTTTATACCTTGAACTGATTTTGAAAAGAGCAACACTAGAGTTTCTTGCCCGTTCTTCTCTAGTGAGAACTGCTTTCCGAACTGGTGGTAGAGTTAATATTGACGGAATCTAAATAATGTATAACATTTTATGGGTTCGAATAAATTATTTCATTTCATTTCATTTCATTTCATTTCATTTCATTTCATTTCAAAATAATTTAGTTTAAAATGTATCAATTCACTATAACTATGAATTATGATTAACAAACAAACTATATAGCTGGTCTGCTTTGATAAAGTATAAAGTATATTTTATTGGATATTTTTTTTACTTTATAGCTGTTGAAAATATGGGAGCCTTCACTCAACGGCGGCAGTTCTATTTTCAGCAACAGGCAGCCTCGCATGTCGAACTTCAGGAACTGGGGCAGCGACAAGCTGACGATAGACCCCATGTAGGTACCTAGCAAAGAGCATTATATCAATCACCTAGACGACCTGGGACAGTACCGGTAGGCATGTAGCTAGCTAGTAATAATTTTTAAATAACTAAATGGTATTTATTTACCAAAACAACAAATCACAGATATTTAAATAAACTGTAGTCAGTGCTAGATAATATCAGCCTTAGACAAATTGTCCTATTGATGGCACGTACACCCTTACGTATCTACTGGACGGCTTCGACCCTTTTTTTATTACATATTGGTAGAATTCACGTAAAAACTTTGTCTATTTTCAAATAAGTGTTAACTTACGAACATTGACGACTGCCCCTACGCATTCGAACAGTAGAAACACGTCAGATTGATAATGAGGGTAGGCACGCTTGTACATCAAGTTACCAGCCAATGACGCGATCTGAAATAATACACAAACGGTGGCGTAACGGGCTGCCGGCCAGAGGAAGAGGTCCGTCCAGAAGAATCCTACAATTCATAACATATTTTTTGTGTATTGGGACCTAAATAAAATTTCGTCGGAAAAATCTACAGATTTTTTATAATATATTTCAGAAACTTGGCAGCATTGATAAGGGTGCCATTCGACCATTTGAATTTACCACGGGCCCATTAGGTTATAGTGAGGAGTTACGACACTGATGACAACACTAGCTTATCAATAAAAAGTTTCTAAACGTGTTTCAGCTGTAGCACGTTTAAAAACTCTTGAAACATTGTTGAATGTGATAAAAATATGCAAAACGCCTAGACACTATAATTGTGTGCATGCATTGGACCCGCATTCAAATGCTGTAACTTTTTACTTATCATCTAGTACAAAATACATTAGATAATAATTACTTATTTTACCAGCATATAATCATGATTAGATATTTTTAATTCTACTATAATATTATAACCGCGAAAGTTTGGAAGAATGGATGTCTGTTACTCTTTTACGCAAAAACTACTAAACGGATTTCGATGAAATTTGGCACACAGGTAGATCATGTCCTGGATTAACACATAGGCTACTTTTTATGCCGGGAAATGTATTTTACTTTATAAAGCAGGACTTTTATCCCAGGAAAACTTATTCACGCGGGAGGAGCCGCGGGCAAAAGCTAGTATTAGCATAAGAGTAAGCAAGAAGACACATCATATGTATGGTAAAACATTTACGATAAGATATTTATTTCCAACCCTGAAGAAAGAAGGTATATAAAACTTACATTTCTGACAGGTATATGAGCGACAACTTCAAAATGAGGCACAAATTGTCCGAGGTAAGAAAAGTCACTATTCTCCTTCGAAGTTTTCTTGAATAACGTTATACAAGATTCTAGCGACATGTTAGCGCCAAGGATCAAATTCTGATCGAATTTGTAGTATTTAAGTGACTGTACCTCACTTATATCTATTAAAGTTTCGGGATATTCGAAGTTTTCCAGGATACCTGAAATTGTATTTGGGATAATTAAATCTGACTGCCTCGGTGGCGTAGTTGTATTACGGTGATATTGGGTTTTTCTACTCAGTATCAGCCCGGAGTCTGGAATTTGTGCCCGATATGGCGATAGGCTCGCCCCCTATCATATCATGGGACGGAATACGCACGGCGAAAAGTGGGTTCACTAGTTGCACCTCTGCCTGCCCCTTCGGGGATAACGGGCGTGAGTGTGTGCGCGTGTGTATACAGTATAATTAAATTGAATACTTTTTGGATGAACATTTCAGACTATATTGTAGTAAATAACAGAAGCAATTCTAAGAGTCATACGAATAAACAAGCCATTGTTCTCAATTAATAGAAACTAATCTAATAGACAAGCCTAATGCCGAATCTAATATTCGCTTTCAGGCGGCGCGCTTATTAATTTTCATTACATACTAGAAAATTTATATGTAGGTAAGTATTTAGTACACCTATATAAGTATTCAAGTATAATATATACTTAAATCTTACCTTTCCCAGTGTTCCCATCAACCAGCATATAAGAATCAATCCCACGCTCATGAAACACTTTAAATATATCGTCTTCTTCAAACACTTTATAGAAGTGATAATTTCCAAAATCCATGCTAATTATTGCCTCATCTTGAACCTTTTCGATAACACTCCAATCGCTGCCATCGCTTCTGACAGAAGACTTTCTAGTTATCAGACATTTTTTGGTGCAAGCAGTGACTTCTTCGATGTCGTTGACTACTTGACAGAGTTTGGGAGTGGCGTCGCATGCGAAGGACTTGACAGTATCCATGAGCGGGCGGAACCCAGTGCATCGACATGTATTGGACGCGAACATCTTTTCCATCTCGGCCATGGTGAGGTGCTTGTCTTTTATGCTGCATATTAGGAAAAATCTTTGAAAATGCTAAAGCTAAAAGCATTTATTGGTACTTGTGCCTTTTTATCGAAGGTATGGCAGAGTGTCTGCATTCTCCTGATAAACTAAACGAAGTTAAAAAAACAATAGCCTATAGTGAGTTCAAGCGCTTATCTAGATTTTATTGAGCTGGGATAATTATAATCATTTTTGGTATCGTTTTACCTTTTTTCAATTGAATACATTGCTTGCTAACACCCTTAATGTGCTCTAGGACCCCGTCATGCACCAGCAGTAAAAATTTAATTGAATAAATCAGCTATCTCTTCAATATATATCGTTGAAAATTTACGCATTGTCATGTCAGCTGCTCTAATTAATACAATCATATTTAAGAAGTCAAAATAGCTTTATTATACCCAATTGTACCTATCCAGGAAAAAATAATTAATTGTGTAACTAGCTGACGAGGGAACAAACGCCTCAGGCATAAATAAATCATTAGTGCCAGTATAGTCGATATGTCAAAATTATATTTGGTACACGAAATCTCATAAAATGGACATACATAAATCACATAACAATGAGAACACAATAGGTAGTAGGTACGATCAGCCACATAAGTATCTAAAATTCAAATCGCCTATACACTTTTGTGTTTTTATACCTACATACAAACATTTTCACAAACTTTCACATTTAACATGTGACGTAAGATAAAATTTCTGGAGACAAAAAGCCAGCCTCCGTGCGCTTCCTATTTCATATGATTTCCATTTAAAGTTGGCAGCGAATCTGTGATTCTTGTGTACCAATTATATGTGAAGTTGATAAAATAATATAATAATAATTAGCCTACAGGTGTATTGAGGCCAATTAGCAAATAACAATTTTGTCTGTACAAGACCGCTTTAGTATAGCTGTAATGGTGTTGCATATAATATATGTATAAATATAAATATAGCCAGGATAATAAAAAACCTGCATTGGATGTGCCGCTTTCGTTAGTTACCGTTGCCACTTGCTAGTACGAGAAACTAGTAACATTTTTCACCACAACAAGGCGAGGTCTATTTTCCTGATCGGGTCATAAATAAGCCTGTTCAAAGTTTATCAGACTGATAAAAAAATTACCTGTTCAACTGCATAACCCATCCAGGAGTGCAGTAACCGCACTGAGTGGCAAAGAACGCTGCCATGCGGGTTTGGATCTCGTCGTAGCCATCCCGCCGGTTCCCGAGACCCTCCACGGTCGTGATCTCCCAGCCGTGGCAGGAGAAAACCAGCACCAAGCACTAGGAATGAGAAGTAATAAATTATAATAAATGTAGGTCCTATATTTCAGTAAGATATTTAGGCGACTGATTGTAAAACAAAACAAAATCATTTGTGTAACATGCGTCTAAATTTCAGTGTTTATGCGTACATTCCACTGACTCCTAGTTTAAGCCGTCAAAGAGGAGAGCGTTGCGTCAACTCTACATTAGAGTGGGGTAAAAGTAAGTAGATAAACAAGCAAGAGATCATTTGCCATTTTGATCCAGCGCCGCTTTCTGGCTATGCAAGGGCTGCATTTGGTACACGTTTTTACATAAGGTCAGGGGGCCCTATTCCGTTCCTATACGGCTATCAAAGCTGTATTTCGATTAGAACGCCCGTAATTGCAAAAAGACGGATTCGCCCCTGTAGGCCGCATAGGGTCCTTGACCTTACCTAGTTTAGTGTTCTAATTTTTTGCTTCTTTAAAGATGTACCTACAGTCAGCCACATTAGTAATTGAACAATTTCAAAATTTCAAATCGCCTAACCGCGTTAAATTCAATTAAAACTTTTTTTGTGTGAAGTAAAGTTAATTTTATTTTTGTGAAGAGAAAACAAAAATTGGTGAGAACTCAAAGGTTTTTTTTATTCAGACACGACAAAGTGACTGCACCTCGCCTGATGGTAAGCGCGATGCTGTCCAGATAGAGTATCGAATGGCAGTAGATGGTTATCTCATGCCATTCGACACAATCATGCCGGCCTACTAAGCTGCTTCTTTGCGCTACGGCGGAAAGATCCAGGATTATAGGAAGGAGGGAGCACGAGCGCCAGTAAACTATTCCAAAGTCTGATGGTGCGGCAAAGAAAAGATTTAGCGAACCCATTTATTCGGGCCGAGATGGTTTTAACCATCAAGCTGTGGCTTCGCATGCCAGCACGCGAGGTTCTGCTGAGGAAAGGAGAGGAGGAGATCAGACTAAACAATTCCTCAGAGCATTCGCCATGACACAGACGGTAGAACAAGCTTAGAGAAGCGACATCCCTCCGCAACTGTAGCGACTCGAAGTTGCTCGTCACGTCTGCATCATTCACAATGCGGATGGCCCGCCGCTGCAATCCATCCAAGGCATCGAGCAAGTATTGGGCGGAACCGTCCCAGAGATGCGAACAGTATTCCATACCCGGCCGTACCTATGCTTTATACAAGCGGTAGATTTGACCGGGCGTAAAAAACCGACGCACCTTGTTCAGGATTCCATCCCTGCGTGATGTGGCAGATATTACGCCTTCGATGTGATTCCTTGGATTCAGATCACAGCGGATATCCATACCAAGGATACTCAGGTCATTCCGCAATGAGAGTGGAACACCCTGAAGATTAGGGAGAGGAGAAAACGGGGATCTTTTGCACGTGAACGCACCCACCTGCGTTTTCTTGGAATTGAACTTTTTTTTTATGGCATTGAATGACGAGACGAGCATGCCGTTCGCCTGATGGTAAGCGATACGACCACCCACAGTAGCAACACCATCCAGCACCTTGACTTACAAAGTACTGTGTGGCATTCCACTGCGCTCGTCATCCTGAGACATAAGATGTTAAGTCTCATTATGTCCAGTAGTTACACTGGCTACAATGTCCTACAAACCGAAACACAACAGTGCATGCACACTGCTGCTTGGCGGTAGAAATAGACATTGCGGTGGTACCCACCCAGACGGACTCTTACATATGAGAGACCTACCACCAGTAAAATCAAATCGCCTAACTGCGTAATACTTTTTTTGTGTGAAGTAAAGTAAATTCCTTTAATTTTATTTTTGTGAAGAGAAAACAAAAATTGGTAAGAACACAATAGTTTAAAGGTGTTTTGAAGTTTTGAATTTGTACAGCTACTTATGTGGCTGACTGTACCTTTACCTTAACTAATAGTTTCCTATATACTTACAGAGTTAACAGAGAAGGTCTCCGTCTGCTTGCTGGGGTAGCGTTTAGCGCGCACGGTGACGATGCAAGCACCGCACCCACCTTCACGGCACATCGCCTTGGTGCCCGGCAGACAGCAGTAGTACCGCAAATACGCATTTAACGACGTGTTGCGCGGGATGCTTTCATTTACTGCCGACAAATGTTTATTATTTACGTATAGAGTTACTTAATAAATTCAACCTTCTTTAAATTAAGCTTTTGTTGGAAATGGGTCTCTACTAATGAGAATTTTCACCTTGTGCCCATCATCTTGACTTTATGCGGGTTGGTAGAGTTCACATTAAAAATTCGCATGATAGACTTATTATCAGGTATGTAATATTACCATAATATTCAAGAATATAACCATAGGTGCAGAAGCAAGACTAATATAGAGATGTAAATGTTATCCTACTTGCGCACGTTTAGTCCTATACTTATTACCTATTACCACAAAATTCAATTTACGGTTTGACCATTTTAAGGGCAGAGGAAAACCGACTTGATAAACATGCAAATTGCAGACAGTTTAAATAGATTGGCCATTTATTTGTAAACACTGTCTGAATTGTATAATAATGCATGTTCAGAACACAATATGATGATAGTCATCATCATAATCATCATCAGCATTAGCCACATGACGTCCACTGCTGAACATAGGTCTCCCCCAAAGATTTCCAGACGGACCTGTCAAAAGCAGCCCGCATCCAGCGCGCTCCTGTGACCTTTATCAAGTACCTTTATGATGATAGTACTTACTACCAATGCGCACATCTGCGTTGTAATACTTATAGTATTATCTCTAAGATTACCTATACAACTGTAACTTTCAATTTGAATACCTATCAAATGACCTTAACTTAAGGCATAATTTTGTCTCAAGAGGATACAAATGGAAAAATAATAAAAGGCACAAATGAACGCACTCTTTTCAACACGATTTATTGATCTTTAATAATTTATTGTATGTATTTGTCACATTATATTCTGTCTTGTACAGTGTACACCTCAACTGCGCTTTCTTTTCCTTTCCCTGTCTTCATGCTACGGTTGTCTGTAAGAAATTGCCTCGAGTGATAAGACCGCCAATTGTACTTTATTTCTAGTGGATATACTGTATTTTTTTAATGTATTTTTTTTTTTTTTTTTTTTTTTTTTTTTATTGCATTTAATGACGAGACGAGCATGCCGTTCGCCTGATGGTAAGCGATACGACCACCCATAAACAGTAGCAACACCATCCAGCACCTTGACTAACAAAGTACTGTGTGGCATTCCACTGCGCTCGTCACCCTGAGACATAAGATGTTAAGTCTCATTATGTCCAGTAGTTATACTGGCTACAATGTCCTTCAAACCGAAACACAACAGTGCATGCACACTGTTGCTTGGCGGTAGAAATAGACATTGCGGTGGTACCCACCCAGACGGCCTCTTACATAATGAGAGACCTACCACCAGTAATAAGTACAGTAAGTACTTGTACAATAAAGTATTATAAATAAAAAAAAAATAAAAAAAATATCGTTGTTTCATAGTCGAGTGTTTACTGGACAACTCTATGTCAGGATTCACTAGAAATACAGTATATTACCGCCTCAATTCCATAAGTAAACGCAGCAGAAGACTAATATACTTAGTAGTCGCGTAGCTGAACACTGATGATGTAATGCTAATAACCGCGTAAATAATTTACTATACGCCGATTCCCAGCATAAAAACACTGACCAATAGAGAGACTACGATAATTACACCTGTTGAAACTTGAAACATGTTTTTTTATGCGCTCAACCGTCACTGCCACTATTAATTTGACGTCTCGACTGGTTTTGCAAGTGCCCAATATTATATGTCCAGAAACCCACAAAAAAAGAATCAATAGAAATAGAATATCCGGAACGTATACCTAAATTCCACTAATACCTACTTATAACCAGACTGCCTCGGTGGCGTAGTTGTATTACGGTACGACTGCAATGCTCCTCAGCATTGCAGTCGTATATTTTCAACATACATAGGTATTTCTTACATATTAATGTAAGAAATACCTATGTATGTTGAAGACAAGTAAAATTTTCACTTTTTCATTGTCACGTTCACTGGCGTAGCTGTAGCATTCACATAGGACCCCCGTCCTAGGAAACCAAAATGTCAGTGGCGTATAGTGTGGGTTCACATATCGACGGTAGAAAGCGGAAATGTCGTATCTCGGAAAATGGCCAAAATGACTTATTACTATATTATTGATCAGAAAAAAAAGCCGCATCGAATGGTCTAGGTCCCGTCTTCTTACGACGAAAAAAAATTAAGATACGCCATCGATTTTTTCCTAGTTTTTGTACAGTTTACACAAAAATTTGCTGTAAATAGAGAAAAAAACGTTACTTTTGAAAATAAAAGAGATACAACAATACGCCCAGTGTAAATAATTGTTACAACATTATTTTTCAATTATGGAGATTGATTTTCGGAGATACAGCATTTCTGTCGGCCCAAAATTTTACGTTGCCAGAGATGTGCGTATAATTATTGAAAAGTTACTACATTTCAAACATTGAATCGGATAGCGAAAATCACACTTACGTCATAGGAACAGAGTATTGTTTTTTTGTACAGTGATTAATACTTTGTCAACACGTCACTCTAGCCAGACCCGCTCCCGTCACTTCGCTCCTACCCCAGCGTGTACCTTACCTACGCCATTCCGAACCAGCTTCTCGACTTCCAAAGCACTTCTTGAGCGACCGCTGCATCGCTCTCTTGCTAAACCCATAGTTTTGGCGTAGCGGGTGATCAGGGTGTACCGCACAGTTTCTTTCGAGGCGGCTTGCTTGTTGATCGGTTTCTTGCTTTGGGATCTGGTCGCCCTCTTCGATGCTTTTCATTGGTGGGAGGAGGCATCCGGACATGGGCAGCATCCGGCCCTGAAGAAGGTGGAGACCATGAAGGCTTCCCTACGTCGAGCTGATGTGGAGGAGTGGCGTATCAGGCGGGAGGCCCTGACAGCGGGGTTCAGGGTTGTCGCGGTAGTGCGCCCGGTTTACTGCATGGCTGGACAGGCGCCATGGCCCGGCTACGTTTCACTTGATACAGATACTTACCGGGCATAGCTGCTTCGGTGAGTAACTGTGTCGAATAGTAGGCGCAGAGGTTTCGGTTGTTTGTCATCATTGTGAAAACTGCCTGCTGGATACGGATCAGCACACATTGGAGTTTTGGTCAGTCTGGGACGAGGAGCGCAGCGCTCTCAGAGCAGTCGTCGGAGGAGACCTCTCACTGCCGGCCGTGGCCGGTTCCATGGTCGGCAGCCAGAGGTCATGGCGTGTGATGGCCCAATTCTGCGAGGTGGTCCTCTAGCAGAAGGAGAGTGCCGAGAGGGATCAGGAGCGCGAAGATACCTCCCGCCACCAGAGGAGACGTAGAAGACGCTGGGTGGAGGACTGACCGGCATCTGCCACCGTATGGATTGGGGGCGTTTGGAGAAGTCCACCACGGTACGGTACGGTGCCTGTCGTAAAAGACGACTAATAGTGGCCACCGGGGGTGGCGGGCGGGCGGCAGGGGGTACTATACCATACCATATCAGCCCTGTATTATATACTGCCCTCTGCTGAGCACGGGCCTCCTCTACAACTGAGAGGCTTTAGGCCTTAGTCCACCTCTCTGGCCTAATGGGGGTTGGAGGACTTCACATATCTTCGAAATTCAGAGAACTTCTCAGGTATGCAGGTTTCCTCACGATGTTTTCCTTCACCGTTAAAGCGAGCGATAAATTACAACGAAAACACACATAACTTTTTTAGAAAAGTCAGAAGTGGGTTTGGTCAGAACCCTTGGGTTTGGAACCTGCGGACATTTGTCTCGACAGTCCGTTCCACTCCCAACTAGGCTATCGCCGCTTCAAGCAGGGTAGTTCGTCTTTAATGTTGTATTATCTTTTAGTACAATGTTGCGATCTCAGTGATGGAAGATAGCGTGGAAAGTAGGTCTCACGCTGCCCTTGACGCCGATTTTTTCCAACTCCTCCCTATGTTTCTATTTGATTGATTTCATTGCGGGTTAAAGACAGATTAGTGTTCCCTGAGATTCGCCGAGCTTCACCGCTCGGTATCATAAAATGCGTGACACTGCTGATCCTGGCTTACAAGAGTTGCAGTGGCGGGCGTGAGGGCGGGATAGTCACTGCCATTGATGCTTAAAGCGTAGTTCGATGCTTGGGGGATTCTAAGCAAACAACAGGAGACGAATATAGTTAGAGTTGAATAGAAAAATTACTGTTTATTTTGTTTATTTATTTGTTTTTTTTGTCCTTACATTCTTAAAAAGAAAATAAAAGCGTTTAGTAAAAGATACAGCATTTTATTTTTATAACTTTTATGATACTGCTTGTATGTAAGACGTGGTTTTTTTCATAAACTAGTTCGAATAAATCATATACAGCAAAATAAACATGATTCGCATGGTTTTTATTTGAGATACAGCAGATCCGTCGCATCGAAATCTTTATGTATCTTAGTTGGTCATACATTTCACCTCACAGATAAAACATTTCTGCTGCTCGACATTAAAACATCGACTGCTGTAACTAGTACAAAATCAATGAAGTAGTAACTTTAGGATATTTCGGTTAACCGTGAAAAGTAAGGTTTAGATTTTTGGAAATATGTTCCAAATCTCAACTTTCTATCTTCATAAATTTACGAGTTATGAATTTTTTAAATCGTTTTTTGGCTCTGGTGTAAAGTTGGATATTTCGAGATACGACAAAATCGCTTTTTACCGTCGATATACACCAAGCCATCAATTATTTTATATCTCAGCTCGCGGCCTTTCAGGTCGGGGAGGCTGGGGGCCCGTGGCATTTTGCCTCTGCCACCCTATAGTTACGAGACTGGTTGGAGATAAGTACTTCATAATTATTAGGGCGTGAATGGCGTGTAGGTTTAACAACACGTTGCCTACGATAAAATAGTACTTGTCATAATTGTTATGCATATTATATGACTATGCTGGGATTATTCATTTACTTTTAGATGCCTCAAACTTATTAATTTCATAAACATCATACTATATTTTTATTTTTATGCATAAACGTGACACGATGAAAGGACAATGGCGAAATCGTATTTATAAATAAATTATGCGTTTAGAAATTCCATACATGGTAATCTCAATATAATTATTTTGTATGATTTTTCAGCATACTAACTTTAGTTGTACAAGTGTGTATAAGTTGCATAAATTATTAAAAAAACTTAATTGACTTTTTAGCAATGTGTCACGGCCATATTTTATGAATGACATAAGATTATTTAGGCTACCAAAACATCATTTTCATCAGGTCTCTAAAAATTGCAAAAAATATATCTGACTATAAAATGTTCATTAGGAATAACAACAAAGATTTCAGCTTTCTTACCACATTTTTTTTACTATGTATATTCTATTCTATACATTCTTACCAGCTGCCTGTTGGCTGTATAGTTACGGTCATTGCTTATATCATTTTAGAAAAAAAAAAGCTATTTCCGACATTTCGTTTCTGGCATGTAGTATTTTTGTAAAATGTGTGATAATATGTTTTGATTGAAAATAATGTACCTGGTCGAGCAACCGTACTGTAGGTTGCTGCGCTCATACCATGACAGTTGTCTGGTATTTGGGTTGGGCCGCCAGACAAGGCAATGTATCTGCCCCGGGAGAATTTTTAGATGAGATATTTATCAGAGAGAATTATTATGAAGAAGATGAATAAACATTAAAGAAAAAAACAAATGTGTTTTATTTTTTTTCAGAACTCGTTTTTATTAATTGTTATTTCCCAAAGTCTAGGACTTAGGGTCTGAACGTATTTTTCCCAATAGTTTCAGAGTTTATTACAAAAAAAAACAACAAAGAAACCTTTACTATTTACTATAGTAGTATCTATAAATAAAAAATGATTAGATATATAAGCTTGTATAGCTGAGGAAGGTGCATGCCGCGCGCTAGTATGCCGTGTGGCAGATCACCCTTCTCCATGTTTAGTGAAATGTTAGGTTCGAATGTGATGAGGGAGGGTCTCGCGTGACAATAGACAGATTACCAAACATTTTATGAGTTTCATTATTCATATTATTATGTAAGAATCAATTCATAAATGTCAACTAAATCATAACCTCAAAATCTTTAAAATGAAAAATCTTTAGATTTCGACTTTTTTCACTAATAATCTTGATACATAATTGTTTAGGAATTGCTGCTGAATTGTTAAATATTTTTTTTACTTCTAAACGCTACACATTTACATCAACTAAAATCATGTATGGAGACCTGCCATTGTCCTTTGACATTTAATTTCAATAAAAAGTGGTCATAAATGTTTACATTGCAATTAAATCTTAACATAATATAATAGTCACTCAAGGATATAGTAAACTATTAAACTAAAACTTATTTGTTGAAATCTAATAAATGAGTTAAAACTTACGACACGAATTTAAATAGTTTTCAAAGACCAAGAAGGGGTAGATAGATATAGACCTTTACATATTTTTTTAAGTATCTTAACATGGGAAGAACCCGTCAACGCCCGCTTATATATAAATAGACTAGCTGACCCTTTTTAGCGGTGGTAGGTCTCTCATATGTAAGAGACCGTCTGGGTGGGTACCACCGCAATGTCTTTTTCTACCGCCAAGCAGCAGTGTGCATGCACCGTTGTGTTTCGGTTTGAAGGACATTGTAGCCAGTGTAACTACTGGACATAATGAGACTTAACATCTTATGTCTCAGGATGACGAGCGCAGTGGAATGCCACACAGTACTTTGTAACTCAAGGTGCTGTATGGTGCTACTACTGTTTATGGGCGGTCGTATCGCTTACTATCAGGCGAACGGCATGCTCGTCTCGTCATTCTATGCCATAAAAAAAACCCGGCAAACGTTGTTTTGCCATATACATTCTTTTTAGATATTATTTTAGTAGAAAAAAATGAATTATTGATCAGTTACCGACCGGGGTTAAAAGTGATTAAATTACTATTAAAAAATAGGGGATGATGGAAGAATGTAGAAAATTTAGAGTTATATGTATTTTTTAATACCACATCAATAAAAAAAATCTGTCCGAAAAATAAAAATAATTTTCTTTTGAGGTGGGCCACCCTTATTTCTTAGGAGGATGAAAAATAAATAACAACCTATTCTCAGACCTACCAAGTGTGAATATAAAATTTCATTAAAATCGGTTCAGCCGTTTCGGAGGAGTATGGTAACAAACACTGTGACACGAAATTTTTATATATAGGTATAGATTTATACGTGGTTGCCCTATATACTCGGACGCCGGCGTCCGCCGCGGGCGTTGACGAGTCAATAATTATTCTCAATAGATATTACCGACCTTTACATATTTTTCCATTGACAGTAAATTGTATACATTTAGCCATCTTCTCGCCGCTTCTTCACTTGTATACACTGTGTCGCGTCGCGAATGTAACTAAATGTTTTACACGCTTAGACCGGTACATTATTTATATGCTGTTCAGTTCAGTGTTAATGTAATAACTAATAAAATACGTACGAATTTTCGGATGGACGGTATATCCACGTGTTTCTGAAATATTGATTGTTTTAAGAGACAGATTTTTTTTTTTAAAACATTACTGCCTCGGTGGCGTAGTTGTATTACGGTATGACTGCAATGCTGAGGTCTTGGGTTCGATTCCCGAGTCGGACAAAAGTCTGGACTTTGTGCCTGATATGGCGATAGGCTCGCCCCCTATCACATCATGGGACGGAATACACACGTCGAAAAGTGGGTGCACTAGTTGCGCCTCTGCCTACCCCTTCGGGGGTAAAAGGCGTGAGTGTGTGTGTGTGTTAAAACATTACGAAACACTGGATTTAAACTAATTCCAACCAATGCGACGTAGATGTGCAAATGTTTTCTATTTCGAGATACTAAAAAAAAATTGTTTTAAGTGCCTTTTACGTTTTGGGTAATTACATAAAATACCGCTTTTATTATCACCTCACTTAGCTATATGATGCCGGTCTTGCAGAGTTGAATACACTTTATAACATACGTAAAAATATATCTATGTTTGTTGTCATTATGCCAAGGGCAATTTTATAACATATTTAAAATCTTCAAGACTGCATTGGTGGCGTAGTTGTGTTGCGGTACGGCTACCCGCTACAGTGCTGAGATCTCGAGTTCGATCCCCGGGTCGGGCAGTGATATTGAGATGTTCTACTCAGGATCAACCCGGAGTTAAAATTTGTGTCTGATATGGCGATAGGCTTGCCCCCTATCACATCATGGGACGGAATACACACGTCGAAAAGTGGGTGCACTAGTTGCGCCTCTGCCTACCCCTTCGGGTATAAAAGGCGTGAAGTTGTGAGTGTTAAAAAATGTTTTTCGTAGATATTTTCTAATTTCAGTGTAGGTAAGAAGTGTCTTTGAATAAAGTGGTGATTTTATTATGTACCTAACTATCTATACCTATTTAGTTACTATCGACTATGGCCTATATTATATGTGTAATATTTATTATTATACTCCTTTATTCTAACAGTAATCTTTTTTACATTTCTATATATAAGTTACAAAAATTCATATAAAAATATAAAAAAATAATCACCCTCCGATGGCGAGGCTCAAGACCCAAGCCACCGGTGGTTAGGGATTCAAAGTGAGGAATCTCCTCACAATGCGTGCCGTGTCCAACAATACTGCCTTCTGCATCTGGCTCTTGACCCAACGACCAATTGAGAGCCTCTTAAGATGTTGGTCAAGGCTCTTTGGTATCAACCCATGTGCAGAAATAACAATCGGAACAATAATTGTGGAGTCCACATCCCACATGTCAGTAACCTCATGTGCCAAATCTAAATATTTAGACATTTTGTCTTTTTCGGCTTTAACAAGGTTATCGTCATGCGGGATGGTGACATCAACAAGTATTGCGCGACGCGTCAATCGATCTACGATCACAATATCAGGTTTATTAGCAAAAATAGTCCTGTCAGTGATAATAGATCGATCCCAATACAGCGTTGCATGATCATTTTCGAGAACTGGTTGAGGCACATACTGGTAATATGGCACTTCAGGAGTCACAAGACCATACCGAAGAGCAACTTGCTGGTGTATGATCTTTATTTATTTATTATTACCAGTAGGTAATATACAAATTATAAATAAGTAGGCATTACAAGATATTAGTGAATGAAAAAAACTGAGCTTCAATAACAAATAAATATTTAATTTCGAAGTCCTTAAATTTTATATCAGCCTTTTAAGATAATCCAGGTGGGATCGAAAAGTCAAACTTAAATTAATATAAATATAAACAGGTCTCAAATACTTACTGACATTGATTTATCAATTAAGTTTTAAAACAGAAACTAGTTACAAAAATTAATAACTAAACGTCAACATTAAGGGTCAAACAGAAATATTGTTAAAATAGGTAATATTATTTAAATAGGCACTTTCTAGGTACAAATTAATCTATATTTACAATCTTTATACAAAGTAATAAATATTTACTGTACTAAATAATAAACTCATTATTTTATTTAAAGCATCTCTTCTTTTGCGAAGCATGGCATAAAGTTCGGTGGGTAATTATAATCTTACTTACGCTCCACATTCAAATGAATGGGAGTTTGTGATATTAGATACGAACTAAAGATATGGCGACAACTAAGCTCTCTCAATTATTCGGGGAAACCAGATATGAATGATAAATCAGACCATAGTTTCGTTGACAACATCATCCCTACATTGCTCTTCATTATCAACAGTTGTTGACTTTACTTGTAGCTCATAATCTTCAGGTAAATCGAAGTCTATTCTCCTTATTCTAGACATTATGACACTTATTGGCTTCCTTAATACGGGTGTTGATGGTAATGATTCTTTCAATTTCTCTGGAGTTGATGACGGAGTTGATTCTTCTGCGGGAGATCTGAATTCCAGCTTGCTTGTATTGAAGGATTCAACAGCAGAACTTTCAAATGCATCGCAAAATGGGGCGAATTGTTTTTTGATTGGAGACCATTTTTCGATGTTAGGTGACCACGGAGGGGCGTCAAACTCTGAAAGAAGAAAAATATATTTATTAATTATGTGAAAAACCCTTAACGGATTGTTGCCCTTTGTATAATAGACTCTACAAAACGTTGCGTATAATTGTGAAATCACACTCACACATACACACACGCCTTTTATCCCTGAAGGGGTGGGCAGAAGTGCAACTAATGCACCCACTTTGCGCTGTGCGTATTCCGTCACATGATGTGATAGGGAGCGAGCCTATCGCCATATCGGGCACAAATTCCGGACTCCGGGCTGATACTAAATAGAAAAATCCAATATCACTTAGCCCAAACCGGGGATCGAACCCGAGACCTCAGCATTGCAGTCGTACCGTAATTCAGCTACGCCATCAAAGCAGTCATTGTGAAATCATCTCAAAAAATATTCAAAATCTATTAACAAAATACAAATTTTACGTAAATATCGAACGTTATGCATTTTATAGATAATTAAAATATATTTACCATCTAATTTCTCTTTCATTGTGATGTCTAAAAATTTCAGTCCTTCAGCGAAGAAAATACCTTTGTTCATTTTGATGCACTTTGATTTTAATTTAAATCTCAAAACAATGTTTACTCAACAACTGACTTGTGGTGAATGATATAAAATTTGAAAAACACACGTTTTTATACGAATAAGGCCCACGAGAAAGGGTAAATAGGATCATTATGGTAATGATGTCCCCGGTAATTAGTTAATTATTGACTAATTAATTAAATCAGATGAAGTGGTAAATAGTAAATATGGTAATGATCTTAGAACCAATATTTGTTTTAGTATTTTTTTTTGATGAATATAGCCAGATACTTAATTCATTAACATTAACAACATTATTTTGTTAATGTTAATGAAATCTAAGTAGCAAGTACATACTTAGAATAGGTACTTACCTTAAAAATATGAGTTGTCTAAATTGTCCTCTATCACTTATTAGACCGACTTACTGCACTTTCGTCGAGGCTGATGTAGTCATCTTGAACCATCAATGTATCTAGATGCCTCCAAAAGACATTAATCGGCCAAACCTTACAGCTACACCTGTGTAAGAGCGCGAGTTATTTTAATATGGTAGATGTGTCATATATGAGTGCCTGTCTCCCTAGCAGTAGCGGCCATAACTTATGGTATAGGTATGTACCTTTGTTAATTATATTCTCTACCTTGTCATGAATTATGTTTACTGGTGGTAGGTCTCTCATTATGTAAGAGGCCGTCTGGGTGGGTACCACCGCAATGTCTATTTCTATTTCTACCGCCAAGCAACAGTGTGCATGCACTGTTGTGTTTCGGTTTGAAGGACATTGTAGCCAGTATAACTACTGGACATAATGAGACTTAACATCTTATGTCTCAGGATGACGAGTGCAGTGGAATGCCACACAGTACTTTGTAAGTCAAGGTGCTGGATGGTGTTGCTACTGTTTATGGTAGGTCGTATTGCTTACCATCAGGCGAACGGCATGCTCGTCTCGTCATTCAATGCAATAAAAAAAAAGTGCTTTTTATATTTTTTTAATACGATGTTCAGGGCGGCAGAACTTCGTGAGGCCCCTTTACCTGATTGTCGAAGGAACAGGGCCGGATTATTCTAAAGGCAACTTAGGCAACTTCCCGGCATCGGACAGGGCCCGTCGTTCGGAAAAAATAATGTGAAAATTATATTTAAGGATTTGTATTTAATAAACCCGTCACCCGATGATTATATATTATTGCCTTACCTTTTACATTATATTTAAATACATTTTGGAATAAATTTTAAGTTATTAAAAATAAACATGAGTTTTGGCGGGAACTTGGAAGTGTCATGAGGTGCTCTTGTTTTAATTCATTATTTTGGTGATACTTAGTGTTATATTGCATAATTATGGTGGTATATTATCCAATATAGTTCTATTAAAGAGCTCAAATGAAGTGAATTGAAATAATTGCGCTAATCAAGTGTTTTTTTTGTTGCCGCCAAAACTCCTCGATAAAGTCTTGGTAAGGTAGCCACTGCTTTACTTCGACATACTACAGATAATAAAATAGACAAACCAAACTTGACATTGGCAAAATGTGAACACAAATGCCATTATAAAAAAAAAAAAAAAAAAAAAAAAAAAAAAACATAACTACTTAATTTTTTTGCCCTCGCGTCGATTAATTAGGTTGTGGTACAAAAATATATTTTAGTAAGTCAGGAAAGGGAAAAAGGGCCCCAAGGCGGCAATGCCTAGGGGCCCCGACATTCTAATCCGACCTTGGGATGAAGGGTAATGTTTTTTTCTCTGAGCTTCTTGCAACCTCGAGACCGTGGGCTGTTGCCCCGTTCACCATTCCCTGAGGCCGACACTGCTGTCAACATACCACCGTCTCTTCTAATTGTCATAGATATAGTTCAGCTTTGTTTAAAATATTCTGCGTGTTGCTATTTATGAGCTGTTGTGGAACTTCCTGTCAGGCGAGCTGCTTGCTCGTCTCTCATTCAGTTGTATAAGAAAATGTGTTATATTTATAATTCTCTACGTCAATGTTGTATAAAGTACAGCAAATTTGGGTAAATTTAAAAATGTCCAAGTTTGCGGTTTCTTATAAGTATTTGATTGTTTGATACTTTTAAACGATAATAATGCAACCTTGAACTGCGTAAGTCCATTTCAAGAAAAAATTACGTTACGCTGTGTAATTTAAATATTAAAATAAAAAAATAACGTTATACGAAAATACCATTTATTTACCAAAAAGAAATACTTAACACATAAACTATACTAACAATATCTTATGATATTTTGTCAACGACACAATATTTATAAACTGATGAAGGCACAATGCGTTTTTAGTTCTTTTCTTTACTGATAAACTTCGATGTTACGTTTGGATTTAGACATCAAATGTTTTAATGTATATTTTTTACAACTTGGAAGATTCTCTTCAAGGCACAGTAAGGAAAGAGATAACTTTTATCTTATATAAGTTGTAGAACTATTCACATAGAAGATTTATAATTATGGAATATTTAATTCTAACATTTTGTAATATCCAATGGAGGTGGCACAATAAAAAAAAATACAATTAACTGTAGAAATGCTAAATTACAATTCTCTCTTACGAACCTTAAAAACGCCAATGAACGAAAATATCTACATTATTTTTAACAATTAATTGTTTAGCGTAATATAGTGCATATTTTACTAAATATCGAACGAAAAATATACATAAACATGAAACATATCAAGACTATTTAAATATAAGTATGTAGGTATAATGGCAACCCTCAATCACATAAAGTAACTAATGTTATAATTATTGAAACAATAGTTTAAGGCTAATTTATTACAAATCATCAAAGCAATTCATTATTACTTCATAAATGAAACAAAAATAGTTACAGCTTATTCCATATTACAGTAGTTATTTATGAAAATTAGCTTTTATTGACAGCTAATTAGCACTTTAGGTAATTAAATCTTAATTGTACTAAATATAATTAAAGTAATGAAATTTGGTATGTTCACAGCTACAATGAAAAGAATCAAATATTGTATTCCATATAATTATGGAAGACCAATTAATTAAACTACAAATATATTAATTTGATTCCTTTCACAATCAGTCAAACATAAGGTACATAAAAGAATTAAACACTAAAAACGCCTGGTTTAAAAAGTTGCAAAAACGACATTCTTCATAACTGGGATGGTTAAAAAAATACAAATATATGACATGAAATATTTGAAAATAGATGTAACAAATATATTTAATTACTTTACAGTAATAAATATAGGTTTTAATTTGCTAATATTGTACAGTACTTTTATGTATTGTTACATAAAAATCTCTAGAACACTTATGTAATTGACATATCGGATTATAGAAAATTTTAGAGGCGTTGAAAAACTACTACGCCTCGGCTTAAGTAGTTGATCCAAATATGTCAAAAATGAATCAAATTTAATAAAACCAGTGATCTGGCTTGAAGGATCAAATTTATAATGTTCGATTCCATGTTTTTTTATGGCAGAAGATTAATTATGTGTTCTAAATAACATTTTTCTGTTTGCTAAGTTCTACCATCATTGTAGATTGTATATCGAATGAGTAGTGCAGTCGGAATTTAGAAATCTTTCAGCTGTCCTTGGATGTATTTAAGGCATGATTGCACTTCTTCACTATCAGCCACTAAGCCCTGTATTTTATCTTGGACATCAGCCAAGAAATCGGCATCAAAGTTTCCCTTTTTCAGTGCGGTTAAACAAAAATTGTTTAATGCCTTAAAACATTGCTTTCTGGGGTTATTGTGTGGTTGATTGTCCCAAACTGGGGTTGCTTTTACATAGCTCCAGGCAAGAAATACATACTGTATTACTGATTCCCAGTGTTGTGACTCAACTAGGAATTTTCCTTGATCGACAATACACTTTTTAAATGCCGCCAAATGAGTGGATGCGCGGGAATAAGCAGGAGAATCCGTTTTAGAAGTGAGGCGGGAAGTTGGTAAGCTTTTGAAAATATTAGATTTTAAGTAGCTCATCTTTTCTTCCAGAGGTGTGAGGTCTGGAGCCGGCATATCTTTTCTCAATTCCTCCTCCACTTCAGGATACTTGTAAGTGATATTTTTTATAATATGAATCAACTGACTAGGGCTCAGCCCTTTCAAAGCAGTGTCAATGGGTCCTTTAATCTCTTTTTCCCAGGTTTTTTCGATTCTCGATCTTTTGGTAGGAGGTGTGCTTTTAACAGGGCTCGTTAATTTGAACTTTTGGGGAGTGCTGATATCACTGAAATCAATTTTTTCTGGAGTTAAGGGTACTCTTTCCGTATCGCCAAGTAGTAGACGTTTACGTGGGGTTGATCGTAAGGTAACGCCCAGTTTTGGGGGAGAGAGGCGGCTAGGGGTGTTTTTTGGTGGAGTCCTCACTATTGAGTGGAAGGACGCATTCCGTCGTAGTTCAATATCGGGCGACCACGTTACGGGCAGACGTCGGCGACCTGCAAAAAATGTAGTCAATTAAAATAATTTAATATATTTTTTGGTTTTTTATTGCGTTAGTGAGCAAATAAGCAAACAGTCTGCCTGATGCTAAGATCTGCTACCAATGGACTGTATGTCTTCTATAAAGCATAGTACATTTCTCTCAATAATGCTCTAAAGCTCAATTAATTTCGGCGGAATTTGGCACAAATAAACCTAATCTTGGATTAATAAAGACTATATTTATCCTGGAGCAATAAACAGACACACTTTTATTCTAGTATAATTAAATAAATTAACTAGAAAAAAAAAAAAAAAAATGATGTTTTCATTAATGAAAAAACCCCCTAAAGAAATAAAGAGAAAAAAAAAAAACTAGAAAAATCTAGAACCAATGATAATAACGATGTAATATTACCTCTCTGTTGTATAAGCAACTCGTCAGGCGAGGCGGCCGGGCTCAGGTACCCGGGCGGCAGGCCGGGCGACAGGTCCCGCGTGTTGGCGATGGACTGCAGCGGCGTGACGCGCAGGCGGTCCAAGAAACCAGGGATCTCGGCCAGAGCAGCGCGCGTGCGACGACCGCCTTCAGGCGTCAACGCGCCTTCCATTATCGTGGTGCTTCTTGTAAAAAAAAAACTTCAAATAACATGAATAATTATCTAGCTTTTGCTCGCAATTTCGCCCAGGTGAAGGAGTTTTTCCGGGATAAAAAGTAGCTCCCAGGGTCCCAAACTATCTCCATACTAAATTTCATTAAAATTGTTCAGTGCTTTTGAGTTTATTGTATTGAGACAGAGGGATGTGATGGGAGACTTTGTTTTTTTAACTGACTTCAAAAGAGGTTCTGTATTCGATCCGTATGTATGTATGTAAGTTTGTATGGCCGCGAGTTTCTCAAAAACTACTGATACCGATTTGGATGAGGGTTTCATTATTGAAATGTATATTTTTCAGGGAAGGTTTTAGTATGTAATTTATTAGGATCTGATGAAGATCTTCACAGATAGACAATGGAACTCTTCAATAACTAACTGCAGATGACCCGCATATGCTGTAATTGTATATCGATGATGTATTGTTTACAAAATTTCAAAATTAAGTAACAATAAAGCAATAAATAAAAACTTTTTAACAAAAAATAAAACCGACTTCGCAACCACTACAAACCAAAAAATAATTTAACTTTATATATGCTTAGTATATACGTATATTTGGAGTCAAGGCCTAATTTAAATTGCCAGCTAAACTAAGGAAATACACGAACAAATATACGAAAACAATATTCAATTTAAATTAGGCACCGACTCCAGATATATGTATATACTAAGCATATATAAAGTTAAAGAATTTCTTTGGTTTTGAAGTTGGTTTTATTTTTTGTTAAAAAGTTTTAATATGTAAGTATTTCATGAAAGATGCGTTATTTTATCATTTAAATAATAAATTAGGGATGACTAGCAGAAAATAGTCTATAATTTGTCACAATTCAAATGGGTGATTTGACAGGCTGGACTTTTAGGATATAAACTGTTTTGATGTCCTTAATGTAGCTTGCCACATGCCATGCCCAACAGTTTATGGATGATGAGGTCATGAAGAAATTCTTCACCTTTATGCAATCTGATGAATGTCACTTTTTAAGCTATATTAATACTGCAACAATGTTGTGTTTGTAACTTTGGATGTAAGGAGTGATTTTTGTAACTAATAATCCAATATAAATTAATGTAACATATATAATTATAATGAAATACAAATACAACAAATACAAATAATTTATTTTTCAATCTTACGCTAAAATACATGTACACATGACACAGTGGTACCCGCACTAGGCGAACCTGTATCGCGGGCTACCTGAGAGTATTACCAGGAGATATTTTAACTCAGATTGTACAGAGTGAGCCAAAAAAGAACAAAAATGAAAAAAAAAAAACAAAAACAAAAATGAAAATAAGGAACCAAGAACCAAATTTTATATAATTCCTGAAATTTTGTTAAAGGTTTTTTTGTTACAAGGTAATTATTGAGTAGTACCCCTAATATTTGGATAGCTTGCTGCTGTATTCGATAGCGCTATGTAGGTACGAGAAGAAATGATTCAGTGGTGTCATAATCCAAAGAATGAAGTATATTTGTGACTTTGATTTTAACTTGATTTGTACTAAGTTGTCTTAAGTCACAGAGTTTACTCATCTTTTTATAGATAAATGGAAGGGAAAAAGATGAAAAGTGATAAGCAAATGTCGTTTTGATAGTGAATGGCTTCAGTCTAAGTCGCCTTCCTTGATCACTTGATTTATATTCTGCAGAACTGGATAAACTCTTATGGAATCTAAGAGTTGCGTTCAGCAGGTACAGCTGGCGTATGCTCAGAATTTTTGCTTCGAGGTACAAGAGTTTAGTAGGATAACGAAACGGCTTTTTGTACATAACCTTCAAGACTGATCTTTGAGCACGTTCCAAAGACATCATGTGGGTCTTACCCGCAGCTCTCCATACCGTTATACAATACCGAATAAGAGATTGACATAACGCGAAATATACCATCTTTAATATACGATTGTCTGCCCCAATTCTGAGAAGCTTCATTATATGAATGGTCTTCCTGAGACGACTAGAAAGTGCATGTATGTGATCTCTAAAGGTTAGTTTTTGATCTATAATTATGCCAAGATATCGAATTGAGGCGGTCTTTTCCAGGATATGACATGTACAATTTGACATTGTAATGCAATCATGAACTTTTAAAGAAAGTGATTCCGATGGTTTCGAGTGGTTTGTTTTGTAAAAGCAAATATATTTTGTTTTAGCTGAATTTAGTGTGAGCATATTATCATTGAGCCATGAAACAATCTGCCTTAAACAGTTTTCAGCTTTAGAGAATACTGTGGACCATGTCTTGTCCCGAAACATAACAGCTGTATCGTCGGCGTATGATATGATTTCAACTTCATTATTATTTTTAAACACTTCCATTAAGTCATTCATGTAGACAATAAAGAGCAGAGGACCTAGGATACTTCCTTGGGGAACACCAAATAAGATTTGAGAGGGAATGCTAGTGATTCCATCTACCATAACAGAAAGTTGTCTTTTTTCTAAATAGCTAGTGAACCATTGCAGTGGTAAGCCTCTGATCCCAATTAGTTCCAACTTGCGTAAAAGGATGGCATGTGAAACCGTGTCAAATGCCTTGGAGAGGTCAAGGAAAACTCCAAGGCACGGCTTACTGTTGTCTAGGGTTGTAACAACAGATTCTAAGAGTAGGGAGACTGCATCTTCGGTAGAGCGATTACGACGAAAACCAAACTGCATCTTAGATATAAGGTTGTTAGTTTCCAAAAAAGATCTCAGTCTCTTTTCAACTACCCGCTCGAGGATTTTAGAAAATACAGATAGCAGTGAGATCGGCCTGTAATTTGATGGATCATTTCTATTACCACTTTTATGGATTGGAACTATGGCAGCAGTTTTCCAGCAATTAGGGAATTGTCCAAAGGAGATTCTCAGATTAATTATGTGCGTTAGCGGTTTCAAAATGAGATGACACACATTTTTTAAAAGGAAGTTACTAAATCCGTCTATCCCAGGAGCACTTCCAGTCTTCAAGGATTTGACTAAAGCCATAACTTCAAAGGTATCAGTGGGCAGCATATAAAATGACTTATATACACCATTTTGTACGTGAACTTTAGCAGCCAAATCATTTTCTGAGAGCTGTAATTTGTGTAGTATGGTATCAGCAAGATTTTTGCCAACATTTGCAAAATATTCATTACATACTTGTAAGGATTCTTGAGGAGTGGTTTTAATATTGAGAAGTTCCAAATTGTGTTTCTTTTCCTTACGAAATTCACAGATTTCTTCAATTTTATTCCACAACTTCTTAGGATTATTTATGTTCTTTTGCAATTGTTCTTTATTGTGGCGAGCTTTTACCTTTTTAAGTAGGTCTCCTAGGAAATTGCGATATCTCTTATACGTTGTGCGGAGAATATCATTATTAGGATTGTTTCTAAGATCCAAGTGAAGTTTATCACGGGTTCTCGTACACCTAATAAGACCAGGCGTAACCCAATCCTTTAGATTACAGCGGGATCTGCTAAGTGTCAACTGATAAGAGTTACGTTTAACTAGTGAATCAAGAGTATCAGAGAAGGTTTGAGCTGCATACATTACATCTGATGAGTTGATTATATCTGACCAACTTTGATTCTCAAGATCTTTTTGGAGAGCCTCTATATTTATTTTAGTCACAGTACGCTTAATATGTTTATTGGTATAGGTTTTAGGTAAAAATATAGCCATAACTAAATCATGATCTGTAATATCAGTTTTGCATACTATTCCCATAGCGGATATTTTATCAGTTACAAATATGTGATCAAGACAAGAATCCAACCTAGTGGGAAGTGATATCACCGATTTGAGGCCCAACTCAGCAGTGACGCACATGTAAGTAGATATCGAATCGGAAAGTGTCAAACAAATTTAGATTTAAGTCACCAGCGAATATAATGCTTTTTGGGGTATTCAGGCTTCTAATATATGCATCAAATGTACATAAAAACCTATCAGTATTTTTTATTGACGGAGTGCGATAAATACCTACCACTACGCTAGAGTCTGGGAATGTTACTGTGAGGCTATCCGCATCTTACACTTAAATAATTTGCAATATCCCCTAGGTCTTTAAGTAGATAATATTTTATCCTGGGAATGGAATAATGGATAACACAGATAGAGTCAAGGATAAAAGCTTATTCTGAATAAAATAAAATTCCAACAAAATTTAGATTACAGAATTGGCCAGAATTATAAATAAAATACATTTTGGTAACAAACAAGAGACAAGGCTGCCAATATTGGGTACATTGCTTCGTTGCTATATTTGTTAGTAGAAAAAACAGTTCATCCCATAACAAAACTGGTCTAGAAATACAACTATACAGCTGAATATTACTGTTGTGGGGCTCCTTTTTCCGCACTTAGCCCGTAGAAAGTCGGGCCGTTGTGCGTGACAGCTGAATATTAATATAAACATTTATGTGCAAATGTATAATGGAAAACATAAATTTATTATTCATCCAAATTATAGGTACACAATTCTCCTTAACGGTGATGTCCACACTGGGGTCTGTTGTATTGTAGATCGTAGACATCGTTTTAAACAACCACATGGTTTAAAAATTTTCTGTAGTATTACAAATATTCATCATTTAACCATAAATCTGTATAATTCACATGCTGGTTTTTAATAAATATAAAGCATAAAGAGCTGAGAACAATAAATGAGATAGTACCTACTCGCTTAACTTTAAGCTAGTCATGAGTCAATTTATTTGGTAAATTATAAGCTATAGTTAGTTCAACAAAGATTAATTATGTAAGTTGTTACAAGTGATTGATGAATTTGGACTATAAAGAGCCCAATTCGAAGATTAGTATTATTATTTATCACATTACGGAAATGCCAGCTACAGTTACTGATTTCAAATATAATTATTTCAGAATAGTAACACGAATTGAATGCTTATAGGTTCAAAGTAATATAAGATGAAAATAAGTACCACAGCCGCACTGATGCAGATAACAATTTTACTTCTGAAGAAAAATTAATATTTAATACAGAGAAATATTAGACAGAATGTTAATTCCGTGTAATATAACGTAAAAATAACACAAACAAAAACAAAACGTTCATAAAATATGTTTTAGGTGTGTAGTCTAACGCACGCGTAACAACTAACAATAAACTCGGGACGCTGCTTGACGACTGGAGTTACAAAATAGTCAAAACAACTAATAAATGAGTTACCTTCGAAAAAGACTATGACACAAACACGTTTATTAGCTTAATGTTCGTATTTGTCAATAACTAATCACAAGTTATCAAGTTTTATTGTTGCATTCCCGCTCAAAAGATGCAATATTTTACTCAGGCTATCAACACTCGCATTTACCCACGGACAGTATTTTTCACATAATCACACATAATTTATAAAGAAAAGTAAGTAGGTACCTTGCTGGGTTTTATTGTGGGTACGTTGTGATGGCGATGTTCACGAATAAAATAAAGAAAATAACATGGAAGCCAAACGAAACGAAAATAACAAAATTGGCGCAAAAATTGACAGCTGCAAGATGCAACGGTTGGTTTACGTTCCATTTCAAGAGAGTCGCTATTCCAAGCATAAAATAGTAAAGGATTCTTTGAAACGGTAACAAAGAACGAGAAAGGTTTAAATAGAGTGCATAGGGCGGGTGACTACGACAAAAAAACCAACCATGCTAAAAATTTGTTGGATAAATTTTGTAATAAATGACTTTCAGATATAAATAATCGACTAAATGGGAAGCATAATTTTTTGATCTCTAATTTATATAAAGTGTCAATTGTCATTCACTCACTCCACTTTGACTCACTCCTGACTAAAATATTTGCTTTTTTGACAAAAAAATATCATTCATAATATATCATTGGATAAAAATATAATGGGGAAAGTAGACTTTCAAACATTGAATTAATTAAAATTCTGACTGAAATCCTGCATCTCCGCAGTAAACATTCGTAATAAACAGTGAGCAGGAACATTAATTTAATATGAGAAAATAAACATTCCTATTTGTGCAAAGGATAGCGCAATTCCCAATTTTATTTTCAAATAAACACTATTAGCTTAGTCCAAAGCATTTATTTCTAAAGTGTAAACTCTAAGAGTGTTTGTGAAAGGGCGTTGGGAAGTGGGTCAGCGGTGAGCGCCGTAAACAAAGTGCACCGGAGACGTAGTATGTTCTAGATTTTCTTGCGCTGCGATAATGGGTTCGTTTGGGGGTCAACTGTGAGCATGGAGAGACTGTCGCAGGATTTAAACCTGGCTTTAGAGGAGAGCAACTGCGGTCGGCAGGAGCGCCGCAAGATTGGGCTCCGTCGCAGGACTCGCTCTGCTGGCAATCTGCGTTAGTACAACTTTATTTGTTTAAATATTTTTATTTAACCTTGTGAGTGTTTGGTTTTCATTTATCTTGCACATATAAACTTGTTATATATAGTATGCTAATGTGCCACATACAGGGTAGGTCAGTATGCTTATGTACTATTGGTCATGATTGAATATGAAAACATTTATATTTAGCCATTCTGTAGCTGTTATTGCAAGGTATTCTGGTTTTGTTGTCCAGTTTCATAGCACTTTCTAATATCATTTGGTTGGAAGAATGGCTGTAGAATAAATTTATACCACTTCGGTTGTTTGAATTGTTTGGTCCAAGCTTAACATTGAATAATTAGTACTATATTCTGTACCTCACTCATGTAGGTATTACCATTAAAATGCCATTCATTTCCATTTTTAAATGTCATTCTTGTTATATCTTTTAGAACTCTACACACCTATTGAAATGATTAGTTCCTAAACATTTTTCTTTGTAATTAATGAACAATACACTAACATTCTAGTAAGACCATGAAAACATGTAACTTTTACCATGCATTACACGCACGCATGCTCACGCCTTTTATCCCCGAAGGGGTAGGCAGAGGCGCAACTAGTGCACCCACTTTTCGGCAAGCGTATCCCGTCCCATGATGTGATAGGGGGCGAGCCTATCGCCATACCAGGCACAAATTCCAGACTCCGGGCTGATACTGAATAGAAAAATCCAATATCACTTTGCCCGACCCTGGGATCGAACCCGAGACCTCAGCCTTGCAGTCGTACCGTAATACAACTACGCCACCGAGGCAGTCCACTTTTACCATGCATTATACTTATAATTTTAATTTTTACCAACTGGTTTATCCTGAGTATGTACTGACAACACATCCAGCTACATTAATCATGATAAGAAGAGATAATAGATTTCTTTTATTAAGACTCTTTATCACACAGCAGCTGCAGTAACCGTAAGCCTGGTGGAAGATGGCAGCTCAAGCAGTCCACCTCAGGCACCACTCATCACACAACCATTATCTGACTCTGATGATCCTCATGTCAGCCATCACAAGGCGTCCAGCCTTAAGTCAAGGCATTACTGCCACATTGGCAACTTTGAGTCAGACTCGTTCAATGAAAACTTCTCACCAACTAGACCAGCTAATGCAAGGCGGAAAAGGAAATATAAGAAAATGCCAGTGGAGTATACAGATGGAAAACGGTCACCTCCTATTGAGATATTAAGTGTGACGACTGAGGTGAGTCATGTTAAGGAAATTAAATTTGAGTGTTTAGTTATGGAAGTGAAAAATTTGTTTAAATTCGGCAGTATCTGAAAATAAAATATTTATGAAAGTCTAATAATAAAATATTCATAGAAAAGCAGTTTTTTTTCTTTTCTTAATATGTGTTAGAGTAATAAAAATATTTTACCTCATCAATTGAATATTTACAACATAATTATCACAAACTTCTATTTAATCTAAACCAAAAATAAAGTTTTTTTTTTGAGGATATAAAATCTTTAATTCAGCTGTTATTGTTTCAATAAAAGCCAAAGTATTTCTATGTTTATTGTTTCCAGCCAAATGCATTGCCGGCAACAATAATGCTACAGAGTCAAATGCTGTCCCCAGCTATCCATGTAAATAAACACAAAACACTACTTAAATCAGAAAGGTTAATTTTTTATTATCTTTTTTACTATTGAGGTGGTCATTGCAACATTTTTTGATATTTGAAAATTTACAGGAATGCTTTCTGCGGCAAAAGGAAATGGTCACACAGAGATAAAGATGTCTGTGAAATGAGAGAGAGGTCATTGAGTGGTGGGTGTTCATCAAAGTCATCTTTTTTCAAAAATGCTGAATTTAAGTACAAGAAATATGATTCTGAGAAGATTAATAAAGACTCAGTGTTGCAACCAGGAAAGATAGTACTTAAATCGCAGAACTCTGAAGGTACAAAATCAACATTTGGCAATACACCCTCATTACCGGGTAGCTCCAGTTTTAACTTTGTTTATAAGAATCCTTCAAGAAATGGTACTCCGGTACTGTCGAAAATGACAGGTTACAAAATAACTACACATTTGCCTCCGTTTTTTTGTACTTCCAACAGTATCCTGTCAGGGTTCGATCCTAAATACCACAGGAAGATTAAAATGTTTAATAAATCCCATCCACCACATTTGCTAAGAAACCCGCACCAATTTGATGACTCACTCAACAGTATGGATGCGGGGAATGAGTCTAGTTCATTGAGTAGTAGTGATTCAGAGGGCCTGGTGACTAATGATAGTGACAGGGAAGGCGATGACGAGCTGACCGATTGGCCCGGAATTGAAGAACTGAAAGTGTTCAACAAAAGCCTAACATTCAAAACATCCAAAACGTCAGTGAACACCAACTCGCCAAAGACTGTCAGCAACATGCCTCCGCCAAAAAGGCTAAAGAAGGAGAAATTACTTGTCAAAAGTGGGTGGGCTAGCTGCAAAAATAGATTCAAAAAGAAAAGAGCGAAAGTAGATTCCGGTAATGATGATGATGCTATGATGTCCGATTCTAAAACGATTATAGATATGGGGGAGGAGTCGACGTCTAAAGAAAGCAGAGATATTCTACAGCCACATTCGTCTTTTTCCAGCTTTAGTGACGTAAAGAACGCTGGTCTGACAGGACAGAATGCAAACGAGTCGTTTTTTCAATCGTTTCAGGCTTTCCAAGAGAAAACTGCTCAACAGGAGGAGATTAATCAGGCGCCGCGCACTAATTTCACGCTACAGAAAACGTCATCAAGTGACTTGAATTTAAGTGAGAAATCACCCCAGAGCGATCACTACTACAGCGAACATTCTATGGGAAACGCTGTAGTGACAGAAGTAAGGGAAATAAGAGCTGGTTGCCGCAGAATTCGCGAGGAAAGGCCTGGTTTTCTCATTCTTAGTGCTGCTAATGAACAGCTCTCGAAGTTCCTACAAGATTCTTGCCAAACTGAGTTGAAATTGTCCAGTTTTAATGACCCAGAAGAGAGGGAGAAGTTGGAGTCGTTAGCTAAACTGTACTCCTTGGAGTTGCAGGTTGAGATGGGCCGGCCTATATTAAGGAAGACAAGGTAATAATTTGCAAGTTTTTAATTTTTTTTCATAAACCATAGCATTCATTTGACTGATAATATAAACTTTTTAAACAACTTTCAAAAAAGTAAGAGGTTATCAATTCTTTGTGAAAGTATTTTTTTTATGTTTATTACCTCAGATCTCAGTAATTTTTTTTTTTTTTTTATTTCTTTGTATGACGAGACGAGCATGCCGTTCGCCTGATGGTAAGCGATACGACCACCCATAAACAGTAGCAACACCATCCAGCACCTTGACTGACAAAATACTGAGTGGCATTCTACTGCGCTCGTCATCCTGAGACATAGGATGTTAAGTCTCATTATGTCCAGTAGTTATACTGGCTACAATATCCTTCAAACCGAAACACAACAGTGCATGCACACTGTTGCTTGGCGGTAGAAATAGACATTGCGGTGGTACCCACAAAATTTCTACACCAATTGGGAAAATGCTTTTTTTTTTTAAGAAAGCATATACTTCCAGATTGGTCCCATAGAAAAATTGCTAGCTAAGCCAGATAAATACGTGAACAAATATAGGAAAACAATATTTTATTTGTCACCGACTCCAAAATAGTTATCAGTATACAGGGTAGACTTTTGAGACGGGGCATTAAGGGCTTAATGATTAGTGAATGTTTTAGTTCCTGAATAAATTTCTATTAATATTTGTAGATTAATCGACCCTGGATACATAGTTTTGTTGTGTTTAAAAGCGAATTGGAGTTGCAATTCCTTCAAAATGTATGAAGAAAGTTTTTTGTAAGCTGACCTTAAAAGTACTGAAACCTCTAATGGTCTTTATAAGCAATAGGATCGATTGGTCTCAAAAAAGTTTTTGCATAAATTGCAATTTTTCTTGCTGACTAATTTTTTTTTAAATCTGTGAATGTAGATCTTAATGTGTTAAAAAATAATGGACAGTCCTTAGAAAGTTTTGTCGTAGCTACAACGGTTAAGGTAGTTGCCCTCGCTGCCCCATCTCAAAAATCCACCTGTATAGGTCATGTTAAATTATTTATTGGTTTTTAGTTGTCTTTGAAGGTGGTTTAATTTCTTGTAAAAAAGTTTTTTAACTTATGAAATGAATGAATGGGACAAAACTTTACTTTTGAGTTTGTAATTCTTTATTTACAAATTAGTAAGGTCGATTTTTAATAGATTATTATTTAAGCCTTAATAGTGTGATTACTACTAACATCTACATCATAACATTTTTTATCACAGCTATTTCTTTCAGTAACACCATGCAGGCTATCCGAGTAGAACATTCGTACCACACTTTCCCCTCGGATCACAAGAGGCGTTGCTATGGTGACGAGACGGATACGAGCCTCAGTCTCAGTGATCAAAACTCTGTCCATTCCATCAACGATTTGGACGAATCGCAAGACGTACCACAAAGAGAGTGTGATATGACGTCACAGGACTTAGTTGATACGTTTTCGCACACACTTGTCGATAAATCTCTATTGCATCCAGGTGACATCGACTAAATACCATAGTGATTAAATACAATTGAATTTAAATGTAGTCGATTTTTCGGATAACATCCGAGTGAAGTATCGAAGACAGTGTTCGATTTTTGAATCTTTTAAGCAAAATATTCTATAAGGTTAAGGGCCAGTTTCACCAGTTCGTGATAAAGTTCCAGATAACTATCTGGCATATAACGGTATCTAACAAATAAATCTGACAGATTACTAGTGATTTTTTCTGCCAGATATTTCTATTCGAGACCTGTGAAACCGAAAGCTGTAGTTTATATGGCGGATAAGTTCCGCATAGACTATCAGGGGCTTTATCAGCATGTGGTGAAATCGGCCCTAAGCGATCTTTTGCTTAACTGTAATTAAGACATTTTAAATGACCTACTCGGATTTGAAGCACCATTAACAAATGGTGATTATTATACAAGGTTATTTTGACATTGCGTTATTAAATGAAACCACATGCTTATCTTCATGAAAATAACACTACTATAAGTAACTCGGACTGTAGATGTAAAATGTAAAAAAAAATTAAGTTTCGAACAAAATATACATCAATAAAAAGTAAGTAAGGGGCGATAGCCTATTTGGGAGTGGAACGGACTGCCGAGACGATTGTCCGCAGGTTCAAAACCCAAGGGCACGCACCTCTGACTTTTCTTAAGTTATGTGTGTATTCTTGTGAATTATCGCTCGCTTTAACGATAAGGACACCATCGTGAGGAAACTTGCATACCTGAGAAGTTCTCTGAATTTCGAAGGTATGTGAACCAAGTAAGTCTGCCAACCCGCACTAGGCCAGCGTGGTGGACTAAGGCCTAAACCCTCTCAGTTGTAGAGGAGGCCCGTGCACAGCAGTGGGCAGTATATAATACAGGGCTGGTATGGTATGGTAAGAAGTAAATTTAATTTTATACGCCTAATGCCACTACTACTGCTCTAAGAGAATTCTTCGCAGCAGTAACATTACACTTTCAGTCAGAAATACATTTACCTACACACACACCACATTCACACTAAACTACAAAATTATCAAAAAATTGGAAGACTACAACCGAGATTTTTGACGAAAATATTCGTTATTTTTGG
Organism: Sphinx pinastri; assembly: GCA_947568825.1. Lineage (NCBI taxonomy): Eukaryota > Metazoa > Arthropoda > Insecta > Lepidoptera > Sphingidae > Sphinx > Sphinx pinastri. Next base: position 4,203,959 of record OX387630.1, on the reverse strand, counting down.
ATGATTTTGGGCAAGACGTTAGCAGAGAACGAATGTTTGGTTTCATTTATTAACGCAATGCCAAATGACTCTGTATAACTATTTCTAAATCGTTGATGGTCAAATAGGAGTCTTTTAACAGTTGTCCAGTACATACAATCTGAATGTAGTTTGTTTATTCAGCTCAATGTTTTGGGCAATATTAAACAATATGACGGTAAAATAGAAAAAGATTTCCTGTAGTAAAACCCGTGTATATTACATATTGTAAATAAATATTCGGAGGTATACTACAGAAAAAGTTAAAGATCTTCCTTCTAGAGTTTCGGTAACTGAGGAACTGGTACTGTCCAAATAATTTGTAACGCATTAGGCGCGCGGAAGAGAATATAAATATTGATGTTGTTATTTTGTAAGTGACCATGCAAAATATGATAAATAGTCATGGATGGCGTTTTGATGAAGCATTAATTAAATCTATTATCGGCCGTTTTCAATACACGATTCCAATCTAAACTTCGATACGATCCTGAGGATGAATCAATCGTAAAAACTCATATGTAAGCATGTCAGAAAACTTTGTTCTGATTGATCCATTTTCTAGATTGATTGAAAAAGTGATCAGTGGGCTTAGAATGTGACACGAAGACGCAACTCGTAAAACGATGTCGTTTAATTTTGATGTTTGTGATTGATCGAGAGACCAATACGTCAGTCTCTCAACCAATCCCAATAAGACGGACGGAGACGTGACGTGTTTTTTTGTCACATTCTAAGCCTACAGATCGTTTATTAAACGGCGGTAAGGATGTAAGTTCATTCCTTTTGAATTTAGTGAAATGGCTTTAATTTGTAATTTTCGACTGTTTTGTGTCTATAGTAATATTTTTTGGTTTAGGACTATGGTATGGCAAAATTTGCATTTTATTATGTGTGTGAGAAAGTTCAAATTGACTAATATAAACCACAAAATGAATACATACGCTTTACTAATAGAAAGTCTGTTTGTAATCTAGTTATGAATTTAATATTAATATTTTGATGGACATTTAACGTTAGAGGAAGCGAGACGAAAAAAATAGTAAATATGACACTCGTTTAGAGCGTTTACTGACTTGACTGCCTCGGTGGCGTAGTTGTATTACGGTACGGCTGCAATGCTGAGGTCTCGGGTTCTTTCCCCGGGTCGGGCAAAGTGATTATAGATTTTTCTATTCAGTATCAGCCCGGAGTCTGGAATTTGTGCCCGATATGGCGATAGGCTCGCCCCCTATCACATCATGGGACGGAATACGCACGGCGAAAAGTGGGTGCATTAGTTGCGCCTCTGCCTACCCCTTCGTGGATGAAAGGCGTGAGTATGCGTTAGAGCGTTTACAAAGGCATAACAAATTAATCTAAAGTTGATATACAGGTTGATGTCTAAATAAATGATACCGGAATAAGTCCACTGTATTGTCATGACAAAATTTTTATTGACTTCCCTATGTATAAAAAAATCAATTTAATATATTCTAGATTGTAAACTTAATTCATAATTTTAATATTTGCAGGCCATATAACAATTTTTAGGGCTAAGTAAAAACAATGTGTGTAAAAATTACATTGTAAGACTATTCGAGGTCAACACCTTCTCATGAAATGTGGTTTCTGAACAAATAATTCCGTGAAAATAATGGTAAGAATTTAATATTTTATTATCCTAAGATATTTCGTAATGAGCATTTATTCTTAGGAGTGGTAAAAACTACACCAATAGATTTGAGTTTTTTTAAGTATTGGCTTTTTAGTTGTACTTTCGACAGTGTTCTAAGGATTGCATTCGACCGTCTTTCTTTGACCACCTAAATATGGTCTCTGTTTATGTTCCTCATTCTTAGTAATATTAGTTACTAAAGTGGTTAGTAGCTATTTTAATGGCTAATTATTTGTGAATCATTAATAACCCCCATTACGAGTTTTTTTTATTTTTTTTATTTTTTTCTTGCCATTCGTGAAACTATAAATTCATATTTTTGTACTGAAATGTTTGTTTTGTAACTGACATATCTCTACGCGAGTGCGGCATGAACTTAAAAAAGTATACATTCAATTTGTAAGTCAAATTATTGAAAGTGTAGAAGCTTTTTGATGTTGTTGTAATTTCGCAACCCGCTGGCACGGGCTATAATTACTTTGTAGTTATAAATTGTTCAGTAAAATGTAAATAAAAGATTTCTTTAGACATTACAAAGATATTGAAGAAATTTGAGTGTACATTGTTTCGGTTGAGTGTATTATTGTAAACATGTGAACTGCCATGCGAGTTTGGTATCTTGAATAGTGGTACAATTATAACAAACACCAATAAAAACATCTTTGAAATGGGCATGTAATGGATTCATCAGGATTTTCATTCATTCATTATATTGTTATAAAGGGTACCAATATTTTATATTAATCAATGTTGCCAATCAGTATGGCAGATTCAGTGTAATTTTTTTTCGTCGATCACTCACTGCCATATTATTTTGTCTTTATAAAACAATAAACCAGGGTCTATAGGTTCCTTTATATAATCGTAAACGCTAATGTTATTTATAGGATTGACATATCTTAGCGATAGATTTATAGTAACGGCACACTATGATGGCCGGTTTGACGTTTATCCGCTCATGAAGTTTCGTATTAATTCATAACTAAGTACGTTGAAGGAGCTAATTGCTGTTTGTCAATAGTGACGTGCAGTAACATTTATTGGAATGTATAATTTTAACGACAAAAACACGGCATTTTTTAAATTCGAAATAAAAAAAAAAACTAATGGGATCGCTGGCTAGTAGCTGGCTATATTTCTTCCATAATAAATTGAGATTTCGTCTCACTATTGTAATCTGTCAAAACGGCCATCGTAGTGTGCCGTTACAATAGGATATGTCATTCCCAATATTTTTTTTTCTGATTTCTGGGGGCGTTAACGATTGTAGAAAGGCATCTTGGCTACGGCCCCAGAACATTGCACGATAGTTTAAGACTTCATAATTTTCTTGCTCGATGTTTTTGTGATGATTATTGCAAACATCGGATTCACGTAACAATATATTTTTTTGTATTTTTTTTTTATGTTTTAGTTGTATTGGAAACATTTAAATCTTTATATTCAACAAATATAAAGTCGGTATCCCTACCCAAATGTACTAACATTGAAAATGATTCTAAATAATGTCCAAGTTATCATTAGCAAGAGCAATTAGTTACAATTGTATGTAATATTGTTTAGACCAATATCCTAATGCAACTATAATATTTAAATAGAAAATCCCCATCAATAGAGGGCGTTAATCGCGCTATTGGTTTAAAAGACTATTTTAGTTAGTCGATAAGTTTTAACAAAACATATAAATTGGTTTACATTAACGACCTTATTCATAAACAGTTTATTAACCTATTTTAGTTATAGAATGTTTTATCTTCTTCCTTCTAACTCAATTCAAAATTCGTTCGCAGAAAACAAAAAAAACGATAATTAAAATTGGTTTATAAACTGATTACGAATAAGGCCGTAACTCCATACAATTATTTGTAGTTACTGTAAACGTATCAATGTCATGGGGATGGTTTTGTTATATGAAATACAAGAAATTATATCTTTTGAATTTAATATTTTTGTTCCGTACTTTTATTTATTTTAGAATTCAGGTAATGCTAGCACAACACTACGTCATATAATTATTTAATTTATATAACGAACGGATCTGTATCTGCCACAAAATCCGAACGCATCTCAAGCAGCGACAAGTGCTGCCACCTCGAACGTGCAATATAGACGCACTTCCTCTTCCGTAAAATCAACCGTTACGAACGCAACGTAGTTCTGTGCGCACTGTATCTTATATTCAATATATTAAGATTATTCCTAGAAAAAACTAGTGATACGTGTGGTGCAATACTTGGCGGCAATCAGCAACCTATGGCCATTCACCAGCACTGGGTACCCAGGGAAACGAGCGGTGCTGCAGTTGCAGGTGAGTGGTAGATACAGTCCACAATTTAACACCATCCGATGGTCCGGTCGATTTCTCATACACTTTTTTTCTTACTCGTTCAACCTTGAGGTTTCTTTAAAATGTTACTACAATCATAACCAGGAAAAGACAATAGTTTTAAATAGCTTTTTATTAAATAAAACGTATAAACGTAATAATATAGAAGGGTAACAAAGTAATCATAGACAACAACTGAGCACCACTTAAAAAAACAATAACTTAGATTTTCCGACTATGGGTAATTTTCGAAAAGTCTTTTTGCTTTCAAAATATTAGGCAAAATGAAAAACACGTCTTTTGACACACCTGTGACTTGCTGCGGAATGACTAATATCAATAAATATTTTTTTTTTCATAAATATATTTTTACACACCATTTTTTGATTCTGATTTGACACTCGTAGTGCTATCACATTTTTCGATAAAGAACATACTGCCAATATACTTAAATTGTAGAGTAAATGTAACAAAATAAAATGATTTCTACAAAATGCTTTGCAACTACAATGTGATGTCTTTTATTCAATACAATACTCACTCAACTTAAAATAACATAAATGGTGTCACTGACACGGAGGTTTACACTAAAATATAAAATTATTTTAACCCTGCAGTGCAATAGTGATGTACAGCTCAACAAGATGGCACACTGTTTTTTAAACAGTTCATTCAATATTCCATATTTGAAGCCAATTAATTGATATTCAATCTTAGATTTTTATTTACATTTAATACATTACCTGTAGCCTGCTGGAAACTTGCAAATTTGTTTTATTAGGGCAAATAATTTTACGCAATAATTAAAGTGGGTAGTGTGACAATAAATAAAACAGAACCACAGACTAAAAATCGTCTTGAAGTGTTTAGAAATCGTGGCGCCGTACTGAACTTTACAAACAATATTTTCATATTCCGCTTAGATTTGAGACTTAGAATAAAATTACCTAAGTATTGAACAGTTTCCACCATGCTACAGTTATTATATTTAGTTTATTCGATGGTGCAGATGAGATCATCGCCTTCAAGCTTCTGTCCGTTGGTGATCAGTACGGATTGCACGGTACCGGCCTTCGGCGCTTGTACGATCATCTCCATCTTCATGGCGGATAGGACGGCAATGGGCTGGCCCTTTTCGACTTTATCGCCTTCTTTCACTTTGATTGCTGTAAAAAATGTGAATAAAGTAATTGCTATAATGGCATTTTTATAAGAATTTATGACATGCAAATACTCTCATGATAAACGCCACGCCTGTCCATAAATAATAGCAACACCATCCGAAACTTAGTATACTGTGGCGGCACAATTAACATAAACCGCCGCCTATCAACATGACTGGTGGTATCAGATGAAGTTGTCAATTAGGAGAACCGACACTCATCCATCAGACATCGAAGTGGTATCCGCCCATTAAAACCGCTAGATGGCGACACTCAATTCTGAGTTGCGGTAGACTGGAAATCTTTCTCTTCCATAGAGGAACGCAACCATCTTTTCCTCCACAGTGGCGACGACCTTCCGCCGTTAAAATACTGCTAGGCAATGCACTTCTCTACATATCGCACCTTTAGAACGAAAACGACACAATTCAAAACGATCGAAAATTGAGTTATCGTCATAAAATGACCTAAAACTGGTCCCTATTTATAAAAATATAATAAAAAAGACCCGATATAACAGTTTGGTCCTTTTCCCACTTGGATATGGCTGTGTTTGAACTATTGTTGTATTGGGAACTTCGTTTTAAGTCATTTTAACTCAATTTTCGTTTTTTTTTAATTGTGTTCGTTCAAAAGGTGCGATATACTATGTGCTGTTCAGTAACAAGCCTGTGGGCTTAGAATGTGACACGAACTCTTAAAACGATGTCGTTTAATTTTGATGTTTGTGATTGATGGAGAGACCAATACGTCAGTCTCTCAACCAATCCCAATAAGACGAAACGGAGTCGTGACGTGTTTTTTTGTCACATTCTAAGCCCACTGGGTATATTTTCCTTCAAATTGGAGCAGTGCTTGTACCCTGCTGATTGTTGATAGTAATCGACAATGATGTAGTAGCATATTCTAATTGTCTTAATACTATTGTAGGTTGAATATAGTTCAGTCAATAAGCTTTTTTTTGTTATTGAGTAACATTTATTATGATATCTCGTATACTATAGCGTGTTTTACACATTTGGGGTGTCGGGGCTATTTGATACGTAGCTCACCGCCCAAGTCAATAACGTTAGTCGTCGATAAGCGAAGTAACTGATAGAAAAGACAATTGTAATTTGTGATGTTAAAATTGAAGTGTACTTACTGAGGACTGTTCCGGGCATGGGGGCACCGACTTGGTTCTTGTCTCCCTTGATGGCCTTAGGGTGGATCTTCATTTCCTGAAAAATAAAAATAATATGTACATTTCATTTGTCTATAGAAATCCGAATAATATAAGCAATGGTCCACAGGAATTTGAAAAATAATGGAGGGAGGATATTTATTCATTACCAGTCATTGAATTGTTGATACCTTAGTTGGGGTTAGATTATTGGTAACCAATTATTAATTAATATAGCGTACGATAGCCTAGTTGGGAGTGGAACGGACTGCCGAGACGAATGTCCGCAGGTTCAAAACCCAAGGCACACACCTCTGACTTTTCTAAAAAGTTATGTGTGTATTCTTTGTGAATTATCGCTCGCTTTAACCCGTCAACGCCCGCTTATATATAGCTATAAGCTAATTTCCTTATATAAATTGACACCGGTGTCCACCGCGGGCGTCCAAGGATTACCGGTGAAGGAAAACATCGTGAGGAAACCTGCATACCTGAAAAGTTCTCTGAATTTCGAAGGTATGTGCAGTCTGCCAACCCGCACTAGGCCAGCGTGGTGGACTAAGGCATTAACCCTCTAAGTTGTAGAGGAGGCCCGTGCTCAGCAGTGGGCAGTATATAATACAGGGCTGGTATGGTATGGTATAGCGTAAGAGGTAGCCATTTAAAATTGTGGAAGTCATTGGCAGAGATCTATCACGTACTAGCCTTACTCTAGCCATAAAAAATAAAGAGAAAAATGAGATTACCTTGCTCGCATTATCGTCCCTAATGAACACTGAACGCAGCTGTCCGTTGAGTTCGAAGAACACTTCCCGCTCTCCCGCGGCGGTCATCTCCTCAGACACGGCGACCGTCCTGATGTCCAGGGTCTTGCCCTTCTCGATCTTCACTTCGATAGTCTCACCGACCTGGAGTTACAGTTATTTGATAGTTTGGTGGTATTTTTCATCTAGATGTATTAAAGTTGAAAATAAACTATATTACATACATACATAGCATGATGCCCTTTTCCGTTTTCAGGGGTAGGCAGAGGTGTGAGACACCTACATTTCGCCAGTTATGCTAGGTCCCATGTAATAGCGGGTGGGCCTATTGCCATTTAAAGGGCACATTTTCAGGCTCCAGGCTGATTACTGAGAAACCCAATATCACTTTGCCCGACCCGGGAATCGAACCCACGACCTCAGCTCTGCAGTCGCACCGCAATACAACTACGCCACCGAGCCAACAACAGTAATAAAATAACTGGATCATAAATAACATTTTAAGTTCGAAAAGATCTTTAATTTTTTTTAATGGTAGGAAATATTATTTATTTATTTACCAACTGATACTACTTACAGGCTCATTATCCCAATGCTGTAGTATCGATAATCTATTTACAGAAAAGTTTTATAATAAATACAACAACAATTGTATTATATAAAACTACAAGTCAACACTCGCCCAACTTTGAAGATTGGACCTTATACGCTAGGATCTATTGTTTAGTTTGGTATTCCTCACTAAGGTTTTGTTTCATCCGTGGTCAGGTAAAGTTAAAGCTCTTATCACACAATGCTTATTAGGTACCTATTATTCTAAAGCATGATAATATTTTTATGTTAAGTTAGAGACTCGTTATGTTCCTGCAAACTAACTGCGTAAGTAGTTTTGTGGGGCATTGTAGTATATAAGAACTTGTAACACATCATTCAAAATAGTAGTCCCATCACATCGCCAAGAGATGGCGCTACTACGGATACGTACAAATTGTGAATCGCGATATCAAGATTCTCCGGCGAAACATGACCCGCGGAGGAATTTTGTGAGTTGTGGTGGTAACAAATCACAATTACGGCTACCGAACTAGCTTCCACTGCGTGGGACTATTTTTGGGATCAACGTGTATAGTTAAATTATAGTCAACGCTTCCACATTGTGGGACGTTTCACCTGTAGTAAGCTATCCACAACGTTGTATGTATTCTCGTCTTCAATCTTAAATACAAATAAAAATTCTTGAAACCTGAGACTGTGTTTCCACCATCACCAAGAATAGCCCCTTACATCTGGCGACCAACGTGGGGCAAATCAAAAACCTCGAGACCCTTACAAACTTAAATTAACTGTACCTATTCATAATAAATAAATAACACTGGCAAATTGCAAGCGAATTTTCAGAATTCTAGTGTCATAAGACCGTTAACTTGACCATCGGTAAAACAAGGGGTAAATCCTCTAAATCCGTTCTGAACCCCTTATTTACAACGATTTTAAAATAATCAAAAATATATCATCAGCCACTGCTGAACAAGGTGGTCGGTAGGTGATTAAGGGCGCAGTGGCACGTTGGATGCAGGCCGCTTTTTTTTTTCTAATAACTTTTTTTATTAACTTTTTTTTTTTTTTTTTTATTGCATTGAATGACGAGACGAGCATGCCGTTCGCCTGATGGTAAGCGATACGACCACCCATAAACAGTAGCAAAACCATCCAGCACCTTGACTTACAAAGGACTGTGTGGCATTCCACTGCGCTCGTCATCCTGAGACATAAGATGTTAAGTCTCATTATGTCCAGTAGTTATACTGGCTACAATGTCCTTCAAACCGAAACACAACAGTGCATGCACACTGTTGCTTGACTTTAATAGCTTTCAACAGGTCCGTCTGGAAAAATATATATTAATTCGAAAATATTTCTTACATTAGGTCCCACGAGGAAGGTCTTGGTGTCCAAGTGCTTGACCGGTCCGTACTTGTCGCGGATGCGGAAGAAGTCGTTAGCTACTTGCGGGTACATAGCCGCCGACATCACGTCGTAGTCTGTCACCTAGTAAATTAAATAAATATTATAGATCGGTACAGTAAGCGACACAAATCATGAGCGCAGATGAATAGTGGTGTAAGCGAGGGTATGTACAGTCGGCCACATAAGCAGCTCTACAAATTCAAAACTTCAAAACGCCTTCACACTTTGTGTTCTTAATAAATTTGGTTTCTCATCACAAAAATAAAATACGTGTGGCGCTCGGAGACTGCCGCGGTAAAGCTATTGCATAGCATTTTTTTATCACAAATTTTGATTGACTAAACACAAATTCGATCTTACGCTTACCACATAAAGTAGATTTTTAAACGCGAGCAACGCACGTTTAGTCTTGTTATTGATAAATGTCAGAAATGCAATGGTCATCACAACCAAAGTAGAATAAATCAAAATTTGAAAAAAGAATGTCACGTTCGATTCTTTTGTACTCGTGCCGTGCCAACGCTGGGGAAATAGCTTCTACGCAATGTATTTAAGGTTCATATTAGATTAGTAAGAAATGGTTTTAATGACTTTAATAAATAAAATAAATAAAAATATACTCGTTTCAAGAATTATAGCTTCTACGCATTGTATTTAAGGTTCATATTAGTAAGATAAAAAAGATGTCAGGTTATTTTCGTTACGGAATTTCTGGATTCGGTCTCCACGCTCAAGGCCATAGAAGCTATGCAATAGCTTAATAAAATAAAAGGATTTTTTTTTACTTCACACAAAGAAAATGAAATGTTTTAATTGAACTTCACGCGTATAGGCGATTTGAAATTTTGAATTTGTTCAGCTACTTATGTGGTTGACTGAACAAATTGGACGAAAGTATAGTAGCCCATAGCAAAATTAGCAAATAGGCAACGAGCATCGACTGATGAACCAATCGCGCGAAACATTAGCGCGTTGGACGCCAAACCGACCAATCACAAGAGGGCTCGTACCTAATACAGATAATATAACCCTAACTTCATGGTGACAAATTACAGGAATATAAAGGAAACAACTTCAAATAGTAGATTCGTCTCGAACATTCTCTCGTTCTTGAATTTCCGTCCACGATTGGTCGAGAATGTTTTCTCGATCACAATAAACTTTGCCGCAGCGCTCACATAAATTACTATCTTGATTGTTAAATTTTTGATCATGAGATGGCTAACGCGATTAATTTATTTCGGATAGTCTTACTTCTGGGTAGCTTTCCTTGAGGTCGGTTTTCAGTTTTTCGAAGTCTAGCGGCGGCATCTTCTCTCCAGGACGGCCTTCTATCCTAGGCATGTCCTTGAGTACCTTAGACCTAGATCAAAATTGTTTATATTGTGCATATCTCTTAAAAACGCCAGTTATACATCAAAAGGTCAGGTTAAACCACATACACAGATTAATCGAATATTTTACATCCGATTTAATATTTAGAGTGCGATTTAATACCGCAACGGATAAATGGTGGATGGTTTTTATCGATATTTCTAAATATATCGATAAAAACCATAGCCAAATAAATATCCTCCAATGGAATATCGCTAACTGTATCTACAAAACTATCGATGCTAACTATTGATTTATCCAATATCGATATTCACCTGACTGCCTCGGTGCCGTGTTTTAGGGTTCGATCTCCGGGACGGGTAAAGTGCTATTGGATTTTTCGCGCCTCTACCCTACGCCTTAGGGGGTAAAAGGCGTGAGTGTGTGTGTGTGATACTCACCTAAGTGGTTCGGGGAATCCTCCGTACGGGATACCGATGGCTCCTTGCAAGTATTCCACGACGGATTTGGGGAAGGAAAGCTCTTCGGCTCTGGCCTCAATGTCGGCAGCAGTCAGTTTGTTCTGCACCATGAACTGAGCGAAGTCACCGACCACCTTGGATGATGGGGTCACCTTGATGATGTCGCCGAGGAGAAGATTGGCTTCTCTGTAAGTAAAATGTTGGATTATAAGAAATGTTGCTGTGCATTTTAGTACCTTTTTATTTATGGATTCTTCTAGGAAGTAAATTTTACAGAAATTTAAAATAAAATGTAGATTAATATCGATAACTTTCTAGAATAATTATTAAAAAAAAAAGTTTTTTTATGTATCTCAACAGAATAAAATGCATACTGATTTGATATTTTAAATATAAAAACTACTGTGTGGTTAGAATGTGGCAAAAAAAACTCGACACGACTCCGTTTCGTTTTATTGGGATTGGTTGAGAGACTAAACACGTGACTGACGTATTGATGTCTTGACCAATCACAATCATCATCAAAATTAAACGACGTTGACTTACGAGTAGTGTTTTTTTTGGAAACACTAAGCACACTGGACTGAACGAACTTCCATTTGGCTACATCTCCAAACACACCTGTAAGCCTTCTTGACTTCTTCGAACTGGCTTCCAAGACCAAGAGAGAAGGCCTGGAACTGCAAGTTGGTGTACTGTCCTCCAGGGATCTCGTTCAGGTACACATCAGCGTTACCAGACTTCATGGTGGCCGTGCACTCGAAGGGACCGTACAGAGTTCTCGCCTGTTCCCAGTACGCTGAGTATTCCGACACTTTCTGGAGAGCGATGTCTGTAAAAAACGTGTGGGTTTTTTTGTTATGCTCCAGGTATTATTAACTAGCTATTAGTAGGTTTTTTTTTTGTATTTTATTGCATCGAATGAGGAGACGAGCATGCCGTTCGCCTGATGGTAAGCGATACGACCACCCACAAACAGTAGTAACACCATCCAGCACCTTGAGTTACAAAGTACTGTGTGGCATTCCACTGCGCTCGTCATCCTGAGACATAAGATGTTAAGTCTCATTATGACCAGTAGTTATACTGGCTGCAATGTCCTTCAAACCGAAACACAACAGTGCATGCACACTGCTACTTGGCGGTAGAAATAGACATTGCGGTGGTACCCACCCAGACGGATCACGTACTCTTACATATGAGAGACCTACCACCAGTAGGTACTTGGGTGTAGTTTATAGACTTACAGGCATCTTATTTGCAGTACGGCTGATGAGCTTCTTGGTACCACAGATTCGAAAGTTAGTATTTTGTGCACCGGAGGCGTCCATGGTGCGCAAATGAGCATTATAACGTCCGCAGCGAAGAAACTTATGTAATGTTAACTTTATGGTTTAATGCACTGATATCAATTTATAGCGTTATCGATGTAATAAATCTATTTCGCACTATCGGCGCCTATACCTAGATTGATAACGCATTAAACTCAACATTGGAGATCGCGCACGGACTACGTTTGTGTTCTCGAACTCGACTGAATATGATATCAAGTTTGGTGCCCTGCAGCGATGTTTTCTGGTGGTGTAGGTATGTGTAAGAGCGTATGCGCGTACGTACTAGTGTCGAGCTTGGTGCCCTGCAGCGAGGCGACGAGCGCGCCCATGCTGGGCTGGCTGGTGAGGCCCGACATGGAGTCCACGGCCACGTCCACCACGTCCGCGCCCGACGTGTCGTGCGTGTGTATAGTGTATGCGCGTACGTACTAGTGTCGAGCTTGGTGCCCTGCAGCGAGGCGACGAGCGCGCCCATGCTGGGCTGGCTGGTGAGGCCCGACATGGAGTCCACGGCCACGTCCACCACGTCCGCGCCCGACGTGTCGTGCGTGTGTATAGTGTATGCGCGTACGTACTAGTGTCGAGCTTGGTGCCCTGCAGCGAGGCGACGAGCGCGCCCATGCTGGGCTGGCTGGTGAGGCCCGACATGGAGTCCACGGCCACGTCCACCACGTCCGCGCCCGACGTGTCGTGCGTGTGTATAGTGTATGCGCGTACGTACTAGTGTCGAGCTTGGTGCCCTGCAGCGAGGCGACGAGCGCGCCCATGCTGGGCTGGCTGGTGAGGCCCGACATGGAGTCCACGGCCACGTCCACCACGTCCGCGCCCGACGTGTCGTGCGTGTGTATAGTGTATGCGCGTACGTACTAGTGTCGAGCTTGGTGCCCTGCAGCGAGGCGACGAGCGCGCCCATGCTGGGCTGGCTGGTGAGGCCCGACATGGAGTCCACGGCCACGTCCACCACGTCCGCGCCCGACGTGTCGTGCGTGTGTATTGTGTATGCGCGTACGTACTAGTGTCGAGCTTGGTGCCCTGCAGCGAGGCGACGAGCGCGCCCATGCTGGGCTGGCTGGTGAGGCCCGACATGGAGTCCACGGCCACGTCCACCACGTCCGCGCCCGACGTGTCGTGCGTGTGTATAGTGTATGCGCGTACGTACTAGTGTCGAGCTTGGTGCCCTGCAGCGAGGCGACGAGCGCGCCCATGCTGGGCTGGCTGGTGAGGCCCGACATGGAGTCCACGGCCACGTCCACCACGTCCGCGCCCGACGTGTCGTGCGTGTGTATAGTGTATGCGCGTACGTACTAGTGTCGAGCTTGGTGCCCTGCAGCGAGGCGACGAGCGCGCCCATGCTGGGCTTGCTGGTGAGGCCCGACATGGAGTCCACGGCCACGTCCACCACGTCCGCGCCCGACGTGTCGTGCGTGTGTATAGTGTATGCGCGTACGTACTAGTGTCGAGCTTGGTGCCCTGCAGCGAGGCGACGAGCGCGCCCATGCTGGGCTGGCTGGTGAGGCCCGACATGGAGTCCACGGCCACGTCCACCACGTCCGCGCCCGACGTGTCGTGCGTGTGTATAGTGTATGCGCGTACGTACTAGTGTCGAGCTTGGTGCCCTGCAGCGAGGCGACGAGCGCGCCCATGCTGGGCTGGCTGGTGAGGCCCGACATGGAGTCCACGGCCACGTCCACCACGTCCGCGCCCGACGTGTCGTGCGTGTGTATAGTGTATGCGCGTACGTACTAGTGTCGAGCTTGGTGCCCTGCAGCGAGGCGACGAGCGCGCCCATGCTGGGCTGGCTGGTGAGGCCCGACATGGAGTCCACGGCCACGTCCACCACGTCCGCGCCCGACGTGTCGTGCGTGTGTATAGTGTATGCGCGTACGTACTAGTGTCGAGCTTGGTGCCCTGCAGCGAGGCGACGAGCGCGCCCATGCTGGGCTGGCTGGTGAGGCCCGACATGGAGTCCACGGCCACGTCCACCACGTCCGCGCCCGACGTGTCGTGCGTGTGTATAGTGTATGCGCGTACGTACTAGTGTCGAGCTTGGTGCCCTGCAGCGAGGCGACGAGCGCGCCCATGCTGGGCTGGCTGGTGAGGCCCGACATGGAGTCCACGGCCACGTCCACCACGTCCGCGCCCGACGTGTCGTGCGTGTGTATAGTGTATGCGCGTACGTACTAGTGTCGAGCTTGGTGCCCTGCAGCGAGGCGACGAGCGCGCCCATGCTGGGCTGGCTGGTGAGGCCCGACATGGAGTCCACGGCCACGTCCACCACGTCCGCGCCCGACGTGTCGTGCGTGTGTATAGTGTATGCGCGTACGTACTAGTGTCGAGCTTGGTGCCCTGCAGCGAGGCGACGAGCGCGCCCATGCTGGGCTGGCTGGTGAGGCCCGACATGGAGTCCACGGCCACGTCCACCACGTCCGCGCCCGACGTGTCGTGCGTGTGTATAGTGTATGCGCGTACGTACTAGTGTCGAGCTTGGTGCCCTGCAGCGAGGCGACGAGCGCGCCCATGCTGGGCTGGCTGGTGAGGCCCGACATGGAGTCCACGGCCACGTCCACCACGTCCGCGCCCGACGTGTCGTGCGTGTGTATAGTGTATGCGCGTACGTACTAGTGTCGAGCTTGGTGCCCTGCAGCGAGGCGACGAGCGCGCCCATGCTGGGCTGGCTGGTGAGGCCCGACATGGAGTCCACGGCCACGTCCACCACGTCCGCGCCCGACGTGTCGTGCGTGTGTATAGTGTATGCGCGTACGTACTAGTGTCGAGCTTGGTGCCCTGCAGCGAGGCGACGAGCGCGCCCATGCTGGGCTGGCTGGTGAGGCCCGACATGGAGTCCACGGCCACGTCCACCACGTCCGCGCCCGACGTGTCGTGCGTGTGTATAGTGTATGCGCGTACGTACTAGTGTCGAGCTTGGTGCCCTGCAGCGAGGCGACGAGCGCGCCCATGCTGGGCTGGCTGGTGAGGCCCGACATGGAGTCCACGGCCACGTCCACCACGTCCGCGCCCGACGTGTCGTGCGTGTGTATAGTGTATGCGCGTACGTACTAGTGTCGAGCTTGGTGCCCTGCAGCGAGGCGACGAGCGCGCCCATGCTGGGCTGGCTGGTGAGGCCCGACATGGAGTCCACGGCCACGTCCACCACGTCCGCGCCCGACGTGTCGTGCGTGTGTATAGTGTATGCGCGTACGTACTAGTGTCGAGCTTGGTGCCCTGCAGCGAGGCGACGAGCGCGCCCATGCTGGGCTGGCTGGTGAGGCCCGACATGGAGTCCACGGCCACGTCCACCACGTCCGCGCCCGACGTGTCGTGCGTGTGTATAGTGTATGCGCGTACGTACTAGTGTCGAGCTTGGTGCCCTGCAGCGAGGCGACGAGCGCGCCCATGCTGGGCTGGCTGGTGAGGCCCGACATGGAGTCCACGGCCACGTCCACCACGTCCGCGCCCGACGTGTCGTGCGTGTGTATAGTGTATGCGCGTACGTACTAGTGTCGAGCTTGGTGCCCTGCAGCGAGGCGACGAGCGCGCCCATGCTGGGCTGGCTGGTGAGGCCCGACATGGAGTCCACGGCCACGTCCACCACGTCCGCGCCCGCCTCCGCACACGCGAGCATGGCGGCCACGCCCGCGCCCGACGTGTCGTGCGTGTGCACGTGGATCGGCACGTCCGGGTGCTTCTCTCGGATCGCGCCGATCAACATCCTGTACACAACACACCATGCTTACAAACCACGCTATCGAATAGCTCTTATATAACATGAGAAAGTGGCTTCATGAGTTAAGGCGCTTTCACATTAGCCGCTAAGTGCCACGCGAACACAGTGCTGCAACTGCACTGCTTTATAAATCCATAAAAAAAAATAAGTGAGAAAACAGGCTCTTATCACACTGGCGAACTGCGAGCGAGGCGAGGCGCAGCGATCTCGGCGCGAGTGCGCAACGTGTTTGGTACAGTCAGTAACAAAGGGCATGTCCAAAAACGGGCCTAAAATTCTAACCAAGACAGTTTATATATATTTGGATAGAACTCCTAAAAACTAGCCATTTACAATGAATCGTTTAATTTTAAAGAACTCCGATTTTGAGATTAATGTAATTTTATTTTTGCTTAAAAACTACACTTAGTATGATTTTTTTTAAAAAGTTAGTTACGAATGCGGTCTAAAAATATTTTTTTAATGGATCTAAGTTCCATATTTTGCCCATTTAATATCCCAAAAGTTTGAGCCTGGTTAGATTTTGAGGCCCAGCACCCATACAAGAAGCGGACATCTCCTTTATTCCGACAAGGACATATTAATGTGTAAGAAAATCGTCCATATTTGCAATTATCAAGATCTACATTTACAAGTTGTCGACACACATTTATTATAATCAATTTCAACTGAAGAAAAGGGTTGTACGAGAGCGTACACCCGCTGCACCTTCGCATCGCTATGAAATCGCTCGCAGTGTGACAGGTCTCTTAGCGGGAAATTTAATTTCCTTTCTTTTCATTCACAGTTTATCGTTTTACTTTATGTTAATAATAGAATGCAAATCTTTTCTATCCGTATTTCTAATCTAACATTTAAAAGTGAAAAATTTACAAGTTTTTCCTCCTTACTACAATCCTTACAGACATTTCCATAACCTTATATCGATAAAATATATTTAGTAGTCGCTTACTTGGCTGCCTGAGGTTTCAACAATCCAGCCATGTCCTTAATAGCAAGCACGTGGGTACCAGCCCTCACCAACTCATCGGCAAGGTTCGTGTAGTATTTGAGGTCGTATTTCTTCTTGTTAGGGTCGGAAACGTCTCCGGTGTAGGAGATGGCGGCTTCGACGACACCACCGGCTTTACCGGCGGCTTCCATACCGAGGATCAAGTTAGGAAGGTAGTTCAGCGAGTCGAAAACTCTGAATATGTCCATACCGGCTTTTACCTGTGGAAAACACATTATATTGATGTCAGTCAGAGTAATGGATATACTTCCTACACTTTTTGGTCCATAGGACTCCTCTAGTTGTTATACGACAAATAATTGAACTGAATAATTCTTTATTTCATTTTTTCCCTGTCCTCGTGAGTTGTTTTTGAGGTTATTATAAACTAATATTTTTGATTGCAGATGTATCTAATAAAAAAATATCTGTACAAAATTTAAAATATATAAAAAACAAGCCACATATTTTTTAACATAAAATCAAAGCATACTCACAGCCATTTCACAGAACTTGTAGACGGCGTTGTCCGGGTAATTTGTGTAGCCGACAGCGTTAGCTCCTCGCAGTAACATCTGGAAGGGGATGTTGGGGATCCTGCGCCGCATGTCCTGCAGCCTCTCCCACGGGCACTCGTGCAGGAACCTGCGCACAAGCAACGAAGCAGATAATCAATGAGCTCATCTTTGCATTAGATCATAACTAGCTTTTGTCCGCGGCTCCGCCAGCGTTAAAAAGTTTTTCCGGGATAAAAGTCCCGCTTTATATTTTCCCGGGATAAAAAGTAGCCTATGTGTTAATCCAGGGCATGATCTACCTGCGTGCCAAATTTCATTGAAATCCGTTCAGTAGTTTTTGCGTGAAAGAGTAACAAACATACATCCATACATTCTTACAAACTTTCGCGTTTATAATATTAGTAGCATTGGTGGCTACATTGAGTTAAATCAGCAGTTCTTAGAGTTTTTTATAGTCCGTGCTAATGGAAGGTTTGCTCGCGATACGAGAGCACCTGTGTAGCTTTTACTAAGGATAATTTGTGTATTTTAAATACACCTTTGGATTGAACACGTATTTTATTATGTCACGATAAACTAAGCTGATAGATCAGACACAAAATAAATAAAAAACTTTATATCACTGATTTCTTATGTTTACGTGAATGTTAGACATATAAATAAAACTATTTTTCGGATTATATCGCGGTTTTTTAATTTATTATTAGATCGGACCGGATCGGAAAAATCTTTTATAATGGTTAAGTGTAGGTCGATATTGTAACTTTTAAAAGCTGCTGCAAAGTCTTCGAAACGTCGGGAGAAAATATAAATTACAAAACGCGATAAATACTGTAAAATAGTTTTATTTAAAAATCTTTATATCACTACTTTTACAGTACAAATATCTCACCTCAAAGCGACGTCAAAGGTAGCTCCACCCCAGTTCTCAAGCGAATAGAGATTGTTAAAGTTGTGCGCGACGTATGGCGACACTGCCAAAAGGTCGTGTGTTCTCACTCTAGTGGCGAGGAGGGACTGGTGCGCGTCTCTGAATGTGGTGTCCATGAGCAGGAGTCCTTTGTGCTGGCGAATTGCCTTCGCGAAGGCTTCGGGGCCACCTTCCTCGAGGACTTGTTTGTAGCCACGAGGCGGTTGGACAGCTAGAGTTCATTTTTGAGCATTCAATATTTTTTTGGGTAATTGATGATATTTAAAAATATTTATGATGTTATCAGTAGATATAGTTTAATTTATAAAACTTGCACTACATTGCTTTTTTGCTAATGTAGCTACAAGCTACATTACAAGTTATTTACCGGAGCTACATGTCAGATTTATAAAAAAATATGTAGGCAAAAGTTAACAAATACCATCCATGCATATGCTTTTATTTCTTTAGTTGACGGAATAAAAAATACTTTCAAGGGAAATAGAGAAAACTAACATAAGGAGGTTTAGTATGTTAACACAGTTGTAACATATTTGACATTAGCAAAGAACATTTATACTGTCCATAAGTATTTAAGTCATTTAGTTTATAGTAGTCACTGAACTTTTTGTATTAAACTATGGTATCTATTTGGTGTTAAATGATCAATGCAACATTTAACAAGACACAGTATTAAAATGACTTATGTATTTTGACGGTCCAGAGTAAACTATGAATATACAAAAATATGTAGTATAAGTACATATTTTTGTACATGTATCCAAATTTTTTGGCAATTAAGTCACTACTTTAAATTGGAAATTTCTGCAGTTACCAGTTGGTACAATACTAGTTTACTTAGAAACCGTCAGTATGGTAGCTACAAATACGTCACAAATGTCCTCCAATGTACTGATCACGATCTTACCTGTGTTCTCACCAGTTAATTCCTGTCTTTTAATAGCCTCGGGGGAAAGGTCTGAAAAATATTTGTTTAGTAAAATAATGAAATGTGCGCTATGCGTATGGTGTGCACAAAATTAAAAAATAAAATGGCGGATGATGTACCAAACAGTACCGTAACCACAGTGATTTTTGTAATGATTCTACCATTCATTAGAAAAAAGACGAAAATGGCAAAAAACATAATCTAAAAAGCTAATTACTCCTAACAATAATTTAAAGAAAAATAGACGTCAAAAGCGTAATTTAAAAATCAGAAATTCTACGAATTAACGGGGAAAAGTTTTGAATGGCGGAAGCATTACAAATAGATTTCAACAGTTTTAGTTTTTATCGACATCACAAGTTAGAAAAATGTTTTATAAGTTTATGTAACCATTTTTTAATACTTATTTTCGTAAGACCTGGAATAATAAATACATTTAAATCGTGTACTTTATATACTTTTATACTGTTGTTACGCCACTGAAAAATAAAAAAAAAAATCCTGCTAGTCTATGGGCAGGATGAGAAATTTAGCAAATAGTTTTAAACAAAATTAGAATTGGATTACACTTACAAATATTGATTTTAGTTTATACATATTTATATGCGTTACATTTATTCGGGAACTCACGGATTTTTTATGTGTAGCTAAATGTAGCTAAAAATTTGGAAGAGTGCCTTTATTGAATAAGTGTGCAGGTGTTTTAGCCAAATCATAATCGACTATATTGAGTTCACGAATATTAAAAAAACAACCAAAAACTCCATGTGGTGAAGCGCCCCTTTATAAAATAAAATTAATAAGCAAAGCTGTAAGAAAAGTAAGACATCAAGATTTTTTTGTAAGTTTTTAACCTACCATACCAAGTGTGGACTGCAAAAAAAGTTGATTTTCATTTTTAATCCGAAAATAGTCAACACAAAAAATAATATTGTCGATGATTCGGCACCTTTTAGCACTATCGTGAATATATTGAATGTCATTGATTTTAAATCCACTATGCCAATTTATTTATTCCAAATAGCACAGACAAACTATCGACCACTCACTGGGCACCCACAAATAATTTATCGATTCTAAATACCCCTAATTCCATATCGATTCATGATCATAACGATTCTACCACACAATGGCTTACCCAAAGGCACTGCAGGTATGTATGGCTTGACGTCGGAGGGCGGGATCTTGGTCGCCAAGGGTGTGGCTGGGCCGTTAACCAACACTTGTCCGAGGTAGTTGAGGATCTTCTGAGCTCTGTTCTGTGATGCCTTGAACATGAACAGTTGTGGGTTCTCGTCGATGAAGTAAGTGTCTACTGAGCCTGTAGACAAAATATACCGGGTTTTAATATCGAAGTGCCTACTATGATATAGAACCTAGGATATTTCAACATATTTTATATGTAAAGGAATTTAATTTCTAATAACTAAGGAAAGGTGTTTTCTGATAGTCGCTTTGACTTATAATCGTACTTCTGGTAGGAAAAAGAAAATTACTTAGGCATATAGCTATAACATTAAGGATATGGTTAATCCAGATAGCTATAAAAAAGAATTATCTGCTTCTGTACCAACTGTAAATCTATTTTATTTACAGCGGATACAATGCTTACCATTCAAGAATTTCTGGTTCTCCAACACGTTGAGCAAGAAAGGAATGTTGGTCTTCACGCCGCGGATACGGAACTCACGCAGCGCTCGGTTCATTTTGGCGGCCGACGCGGGAAGGTCTTGGGCGTGGGAAATTACCTAGAACAAGTTTTTTTCTCATTTAATATCTATTTTCTGTTGTCTAATATATAAAAATATCGTCCAGTGATTGCGGTCGCATTCCTCCGAAACGGCTCGACCGATTTTTATGAAAACATTATGTATATTTCGTAGGTATGAGAATAGGTCGTAAGAATGGATGTATGTATGTTTGTTACTTTTTCACGCAAAAACTACTGAACGGATTTCGATGAAATTTGGCAC
This sequence comes from Sphinx pinastri, assembly GCA_947568825.1. Classification (NCBI taxonomy): domain Eukaryota; kingdom Metazoa; phylum Arthropoda; class Insecta; order Lepidoptera; family Sphingidae; genus Sphinx; species Sphinx pinastri. Next base: position 4,182,706 of record OX387630.1, on the reverse strand, counting down.
ACGGGTAGATCATGTTTCGGATTAATACATAGGCTACTTTTTATCCCGGGAATATATAACGCGGGACTTTTACCCCGGAAAAACTCATTCACGCGGGCGGAGCCGCGGGCAAAAGTTAGTAAGAAATATATATATATTTTATGACTGTAAAAAGGTTGGTAAAGAACAAAATTCATATCGCAGAAAACGTTTGTCGGGTCAACTAGTAATAATTATAAAATACACAATAAGAACGTCGGATAAGAAATAGACTCGGTTTTGGGATTAGTTGCGTCAAGATTTAGTTTTAGATTTTTATAAACACGCCTATCGAATTGAAATGTCATGGGAAATTAAAATTACAGCCACTTACTTTGACGAGCAGCGAGTCGTAGTAAGGTGAGATAACCGCTCCGGCGTACGTGGAGGCGGAATCGAGACGGATACCCATACCTTCACCAGACCTGTAAAAATTAAAAATAAATGTTAAAAATAAAATCGATTAAATTTTGTAAAATATCGACAATTGTATCGATAAAATCTTGGCAGTATATCTCAAAAAAATATCTCTAATTCAAGTAATACAGACGGCATAAACTTGCGACTATCCGACTATAACGTCTCTCATTATTCGACATTATACTAATATTGTACTTTAAGTTGGGTCGAGTAACATAAGGCCTAGACTTGAGAGAAATTACTTAGTTTACTTGATCTGACACTATCTGGACCCCACTTCGCTTACCATCAGGTACAGGGGGGTCACGTTACATTATAATCTTACTAATATTATACTCGGTGACTGCCTCGGTGGCGTAGTTGTATTACGGTACGACCGCAATGCTGAGGTCTCGGGTTCGATCCCCGGGTCGGGCAAAGTGATATTGGATTTTTCTATTCAGTATCAGCCCGGAGTCTGGAATTTGTGCCCGATATGGCGATAGGCTCGCCCCCTATCACATCATTTATTTATCATGGGACGGAATACGCACGGCGAAAAGTGGGTACACTAGTTGCGCCTCTGTCTACCCCTTCGGGGATAAAAGGCGTGAGTATGCGTATATTGTATACTAGCTTTTGCTTGCGACTCCATCCGCGTGACAAAGTTGTTTCCGGGATAAATGTCGCCCTTTATATTTTCCCGGGATAAAAAGTAGCCCAAAACCTTTCCAGGGTCTCAAACAATCTCCGTTAGTTATTTTTGTATGAAATTTGGCACACGGGTAGATCATGTCCTGGATTAACACATAAGCTAGTTTTTATCCCGGTAACTTGCTCCCATGGGAAATAATGGATATTTTTAATCTGATTCTTTAAGTAGATAGCGCTGGCGTCGTACTATGTTTTAGGGACTTTTATAGCGGAAAAGGCTTTTCACGCGGGAGAAGCCGAGAGCAACACTTAGTATAAAACAATAACTTACCTAAACACCTCAATCCTCCCAGTGCTGGGCTGGAAGTTGTTCGCGGGGTCCTCAGTGGTGACTCGGCACTGGATGGCGTACCCTTGCGTATGGATGCGGTCCTGGGTCAGTCCCATCTCGGGGAGGGTCATGCCTTCCGCCACGCGGATCTGGGACTGAACCAGATCAATGCCAGTCACTTCTTCTGTGATCGTGTGCTCCACTTGTAATCTGAAGGTTTAATAGTGATTTAGAACTTTGTAAAGGAGGTACGTCTGGTTGATGCCGCGGATTTATCTACGTTTTATCAAGCAATAGGGTATTTTGATCGTTTGATTTTATGCATTATTTTATATGTAACAACAAATAATACGAAAAAATACCCTTCTATAAAAACAGTATTAAAATCGGTTAAGAAATGAGGCAGTAATTCATATTTCAAATTTTGCCCTGTGCAGGAGTGTGCGCTCAGTGGGAATATCGCTCCATCTCTTTCTTTCGCACGCATCGCAGTTCCCGATGACTTCACGTGCTTATATTTGGACGCCATTTTCTTGACGATTACCCCTTCTATCGAATTTCAAAAGCTTATAACTTGTTGATTTTTTGCCGGATTTCAATGAATCTTTCTGTGTTAAAATTTATATGACGTTAACGTTTTATAAAAGCAAAAAACAAAAATGAGTCAAATACCCTAGTAACTTCTTCTTGTATTTCGGTTTGAAGGATATTGTAGTCAGAGCGATTATCGATTATTATGCGGTTTCGTGTAATAAAGTCTAAGTAGGTACTAAGGCATAATAATTGAGGTTTAGGGAACTGAGCAACATGGAAAAAAGTTCTATCAAAATTTTACGAAATACATCACGTCAGTTTTGATTTAAATCAAATTATATCAAGTTCACGCCCCATATAATAGCAAATAATCCATTGCGTATCGACGGTTCGCGGGCTAATTGACTTAAGCGTCATATTTTTGCGACATTAAGTTTCACACATATTTAGAATGCAAAGGAAATGTCCGCTTTTTGTATGAGTGCTGGGCCTCAAAATCTAACAAGGCTCAAACTTTAGGGATATTAAATGGGCAAAATATGGAACTTAGATCTATTAAAAAAATATTTTTAGACCCCTCCATTCATAATCAACTTTTTTGAAACGTTCACATTAAGTGTAGTTTTCAACCCAAATAAAATTACATAAATCTCAAAATCGGAGGTCTTTAAAATTAAACGATTTATTGCAAAAGGTTAGTTTTCAGGAGTTCTATACAAATATATATTATTAGGATAAAAGTTTTGTAACGGTATTTGTAGCATGCTAACCAGTTGAAATGTCAAGCTAAAAGTGGAAGTGGCAGTTGGGAGTATAAAAAGGGTGCCGTGTCGATGTGCATGGTCAGTCGGGCTCAGTCTCGCAGTCGATCTCAGTCGTAGTCTTAGTGACAGTTGAGTAAGTTTATCTTTGACTTTCATGCTGGTCGGTTGGTTGCTGATATCTTTGTAAAAGTATTTCGGCTAAATGTGTTTATGTAAACTCAGTGATAAATCGTCTTTATTTAAATCAAAATGGCTTCTGTTTCTAACATCAGAAGTGGGATAAACAATCAATGCCCACAGAAATAGATTGTGCTCACTACATATGTACGCTATGTGGAATACATCGTACGATGGAGATATTTGACTACCTGCAATTTACGGGAAAAAAGAAATTGCGCTGAGTAATGTTGGAATAAGGATTAGACTACAACGTGAATAAAAGTGGACAAGTGTGAAACATAGCCATCGCATGTTCATTTCTGACGTCACGTGCATACGGCTTCAAATGAACAAGGATCTGCGTGTGTACCGCGATCAAACTGTTGGTGTTCAAGTGTTCCTGTTGGTGTTCAAACGTTACTGTTGGTGCTCTAACGTTCCGGTAGATGTGCTGCGTATGGTGTCACAGTTGGTGGCCTGGGCAAAGTGATTGCGTCAACGTGTCAAAAGGTGTCAACTGGCGATTGATGCTAACTGTCCTATCGTAGAGGATGTTCATCGTTGACTATAAAGGAAGTCTGGTATCGTATGACCCATAACTCTTGTTTGAGGGTTCTGGTTTCCTATATTTCTTGGTAACCTTTACAAATATTGTGATCTTGTTTAACAGGGCATGTGCAAACATGGATTAACGACCATTTTGTGGTTATTGTTGGTACAGAGCTGTCCCTAAACTTACGGACTTGGAGAAAAAATACCCGTTGTGGTAAACTATGATTGTACATGGCCTTGGTTGATAAAAGTGATCTAAGTGTATAGTGTTCGGTCTGAAGGATGGCTGGCCTTCCTAGGTCAAGGTATCGGATCGTAGCACTGCACTGTTTACAATTTTGGATTAAAAGCGTGTCATGCGATAATTTTTAGGTTGTCCTCATATTAAGATGACTACCAAACTCCTGGTCAAAGTTTGATGTGACATTTGATTGAAGGCCAGGATAGAGTGAATGATTGATGCCGCTGTGTATTTTAGATTGCAGGGACTGAAGATCCTTGCGGGGGGGTACTTAATGTTTTCAGCGTTAGAAGACCCCGTAAAGCGTGACTACTGAGGAGCCTCTGTGGGATCCTTTGGTGGATTTGACGATTGCTGCAATGATTGAGGATATTTGGTATCGTATTACCCGTAATCCCTGCTTGAGGGTTATGGTTTCCTTTATTTCTCCATAATCTTCGTAAATGTTGGGATCTTGTTTTACCACGTGGTGGTGACTGGAGATTCTGCCCAAACCACTTCGCAGGTGGATTTGCTTGTTGTAGCAATGAGATGGCTGTTCAGAAAGTTTAACGCCAGATTTTATTTAAGGTCAGAAAAGGCCGAACGGTGTTTTTGCTGTTGTGGTTCTTATGTTTGCAGGAATTGGATATTCATGCAGTGTATGTGCCCTATCTTCGCAATGCGGAGCAGCGCGCAACGACTCGCTCCAGGCTGTACGAGTGCGGATCGGCGCGCTCTGGTCCTTGCGGAGTAGCGGTTAACAGGCGTTGGCCTGGCAGATGCATTTTTAATGCATAACAGGCGTAGTCCTGGCAGATGCGTTTTATAATGCATATCAGGCTATGGCCTGGCAGACACTCTAGCCGTGGTATGTAAACTGTTTTGAAGTCTACGCGTGGTGAGTCATGTGTAAATTATTGTAAGTAGCGAAGGCCATGTGTAACCTTTGTAAGTGACTCTGGACCAGTCCTCTTGACCTTTTGCTATACGGACTACAAAACATGATCGGTGTATTGTGGATGATTGAAGTCCGGAATTCAAGCAGTCGGAATACACCTTCTTTTGTTAATTTTTGTTAAAATGAATTTGTTCAAAATTATTTTTGATTAGGTGGTTGCTCGTGAAAGCTCGAGTGCACGCTTGCTTTCGTGAGTCATAAGCTTTTGCCTGAATGATACTTCAGGGTACATGTTAGGCGTGCGGAGGCATGCTCCAGGCGGCATGCAACGGTACGGTGCGCTCTATGCGCTGCGGAACGGTGCGCCATATGCGCTTCAGAACGGTGGGCCCTATGCGTTTCAGAACGGTGCGCCCTATGCGCTTCAGAACGATGCGCTCTGTGCGCTGCGGAACGGTGCCCTCTATGCGCTGCGGAACGGTGCGCCATATGCGCTTCAGAACGGTGGGCCCTATGCGTTTCAGAACGGTGCGCCCTATGCGCTTCAGAACGATGCGCTCTGTGCGCTGCGGAACGGTGCCCTCTATGCGCTGCGGACGGTGCGCCATATGCGCTTCAGAACGGTGGGCCCTATGCGTTTCAGAACGGTGCGCCCTATGCGCTTCAGAACGATGCGCTCTGTGCGCTGCGGAACGGTGCCCTCTATGCGCTGCGGACGGTGCGCCCTATGCGCTTCAGAACGGTGCGCTCTATGCGCTGCGGACGATGCGCTCTGTGCGCTGCGGACGATGCGCTCTGTGCGCTGCGGACGATGCGCTCTGTGCGCTGCGGACGATGCGGTCTGTGCGCTGCGGAACGGTACGCTCTATGCACTGCGGATCAGCGCGCTCTGGTCCTTGCGGAGTAGCGGATCTTGGTCTGATTCGAGAGTTTCTTTGTAAACGTACACGGACTCTGTCCGGCAGACACAAAGTGGTTATGCGTGCAGACCTTGATCCAGCTGACACATTTTCTAATGTGTGCAGACCTTAGTCTGGTTTTGGGCCCGAGGCCTTCACGGACTCTGTCCGGCTGGCACATTTTTAATGTGCTCACGGACCTTGGTCTGATTATGGCGTTGCTTTGTAAACGTACACGGACTCTGTCCGGCAGACGCAAAGTGGTTAGGCGTGCAGACCTTGGTCCGGTAGACGCACTGTGTGCGTGTGGACTTCGGTCCGGTAGGTTGTACGTGATGCGGTGCGCTGCTGAACTGCGCGCTTCTGGCGCTGCGGCGCGGAGCGGAATGACTCGCTCCACTATGCTTACAGTGGCACGGATATCAGGCACAGGCGACTGGCAAGCTCGACTCCGGCATGCGCGGGCCTTATCGTGTGGTCAAAGCGCTTTCCCATGGCCGATATGAGCTAAAACTGCTGGCAGGCTCCTATGGCAAATCAACGCAAGCTGCGGCCGAGTTTATGGTACCGTGGCACGGGGAGTGGACTCCTGAGACGTGCGCTGTATACTTCGAGGGTGAACATGCATGTGTATGATAAGCTAACGTCGTGCCTATGTCATACATATGTAGATTTTTCATGTTACGCTAACGTCGTGCCTATGACATGTGTGTGAGAAATAAGCTAACGTAGTGCCTATGTTTCTCGATTAACGGAGATAGCTAACGTAGTGCTTCCTCTCTGGTGTGTGGTGAACATGCATGTGTATGATAAGCTAACGTCGTGCCTATGTCATACATATGTAGATTTTTCATGTTACGCTAACGTCGTGCCTATGACATGTGTGTGAGAAATAAGCTAACGTAGTGCCTATGTTTCTCGATTAACGGAGATAGCTAACGTAGTGCTTCCTCTCTGGTATGTGGTGAACATGCATGTGTATGATAAGCTAACGTCGTGCCTATGTCATACATATGTAGATTTTTCATGTTACGCTAACGTCGTGCCTATGACATGTGTGTGAGAAATAAGCTAACGTAGTGCCTATGTTTCTCGTTAACAGAGATAGCTAACGTAGCGCTTCCTCTCCGGTGTTTATGTGAACTATAGTACTTATGGTTCACTGTGTAAGATGATATAAAGCGCTGAAGATTTATTTTCAGTGTTTCTAATTAAGATGTTGTTTATGTTCTCAGGCGCAGATAGCAATGATGATAATTCGGAGTCCACGCCTGAGCGATCCGCCGTGCCCAGCGGAGAGCCTTCTGACGAGAGGATGACGGAGCCTGTACCTGGCACTTTCAGATCTGCAGAAGAGATCGAAACACGGGAGAACGAGGACGTCCTCCAGTCAGGAGAGGCCGTATTAGGATAAAAGTTTTGTAACGGTATTTGTAGCATGCTAACCAGTTGAAATGTCAAGCTAAAAGTGGAAGTGGCAGTTGGGAGTATAAAAAGGGTGCCGTGTCGATGTGCATGGTCAGTCGGGCTCAGTCTCGCAGTCGATCTCAGTCGTAGTCTTAGTGACAGTTGAGTAAGTTTATCTTTGACTTTCATGCTGGTCGGTTGGTTGCTGATATCTTTGTAAAAGTATTTCGGCTAAATGTGTTTATGTAAACTCAGTGATAAATCGTCTTTATTTAAATCAAAATGGCTTCTGTTTCTAACAATATGAATTGTCTTGTTTAAAATTGCAAGCCCGTTTTTGGACATTTCCTTTTCTTCCCTATTTTGAACATAGGTTAAATAAAAAAAAAATGTCGCTTAAGTCAATTAGCCCGCCAACAGTCGGTATGTAAATATTAAGTCTGAACGTTGTCATACTAAGCTACAAGTCCTCACCTGGCGTTGACCTCAATGAAGAAGAAGTTGCCTTTATCGTCGAGCAGGAACTCGACAGTTCCCGCGTTTTCGTAGCCCACATGCCTCGCCAAATGCACTGCACAGTCTGTCATTTTTTTGCGAGTCTGGAGTATATAAATAAATAAAATGTTTATTGTAATTCCGTTTTTTTTTTATGGCATTGAATGACGAGCCGAGCATGCCGTTCGCCTGATGGTAAGCGATACGACCACCCATAAACAGTAGCAACACCATCCAGCACCTTGAGTTACAAAGTACTGTGTGGCATTCCACTGCGCTCGTCATCCTGAGACATAAGATGTTTAGTCTCACTATGTCCTGTAGTTCCACTGGCTACAATGTCCTTCAAACCGAAACACAACAATACATGCACACTGCTGCTTGGCGGTAGAAATAGACATTGCGGTGTTACCCACCCAGACGGTCTTTTACATATGAGTGACCTACCACCAGTAAACAAATACGTGGAACCTTGCCATCTGAACTAGGGTATCCTGTGTCTGAGATGCCGAGATTTTACAGTACAAGGTGCTACTCACCAAGCGCTACATGTTACTAAGTAACATTACATACAGTACGAGACTACCCCCCTTACACCCGCCACTGCAACTCCTGTAAGTCAGGATCGGCAGTGGCACGCATTTTATGACACCAAGCGGTGAAGCTCGAGCTTTACTGGTGGTAGGTCTCTGATATGTAAGAGTCCATCTGGGTGGGTACCACCGCAATGTCTATTTCTACCGCCAAGCAGCACTATTGTAATTCGGTTTGAAGGAAATTGTAGCCAGTGTAACTACTGGACATAATGAGACTTAACATCTTATGTATCAGGATGACGAGCGCAGTGGAATGCCACACAGTACTTTGTAACTCAAGGTGCTGGATGGTGTTGCTACTGTTTATGGGTGGTCGTATCGCTTACCATCATGCGAACGGCATGCTCGTCTCGTCATTCAATGACTTAAATAAATTAAAAAAGGCTCTGGGAACTACAACTAGTCTTAACCCGCGACGAAGTTAATCAAATAAAAGATAGGAAGGAGTTGGAAATATATTTTCCACTTTACTATTAGATAAAGTAGAGATACATTCTGAGTGGCAAAGATTTTGAGGGTCGAATTTGTGTTCAAATGCTAACCACTTGGATGTATTTGGTTAATCTACTCCTAATTATATTTATAAAAGGAAAGTACGTAATAAAAACATACGTTTTATTACCGTATACGCCATACGCATACTCACGCCTTTTATCCCTGCAGGGGTAGGCAGAGGCGCAACTAGTGCAACCACTTTTCGCCGTGCGTATTTCGTCCCATGATGTGATAGGAGGCTAGCCTATCGCCATATCGGGCACAAATTCCAGACTCCGGAGTGATACTGAATAGAAAAATCCAATATCACCTTGCCCGACCCGGGGATCGATCCCAAGGTCTCAGCATTGCAGTCGTACCGTAATACAACTACGCCACCGAGGCAGTCCGTATTACCGTATAACTATTATTTAATGATATTGTGGTCTCCCGTGACTGAACTACGAAGACTTGTAATACAAACATACATAGCATCTGACCTTTCACCATTTTCAACGTTTACATTTCCCTAGCTAGCTTTTTCGCTCTACGTATTCCGTCCTATGATGTGATAGGGGCAAGTCTATCGCCATATCGAGTACAAAATTCCACATTTCGGCGTGTATATTCCGTCCAATGATGTGATATGAGCCTATCGCCATATCGGGCACAAATTCCAGACAGAAAAACACAATATTGCCCTACCCGGGGACCGAACCCGAGACCTCAGCATTGCAGCCGTATCGTAACTCAACTACGCTCCCGAGGCAATCTTGCGACTCTAAACCCTTAAATGAATGATTACTGTACCTCTGGATCTAGCTTGGGTGCGGGCGCTATTTCGACGACCTTCTGATGCCGCCTCTGTACTGAACAGTCTCGCTCGTACAGGTGCACCACGTTACCTGCCTTGTCACCTGCCAACACCATGGAGATCAGTTAGTTCACATACCCTGTCTATTAGTTTTTTTTTTCAATCTGACTCTGTACTTTAGGACAATTTTGCCAATGTTAAGTGAGGATGAACCCTTAGTAAAGCAGTGGTTACCTTACCAAGACTTTATCGAGGAGTTTTGGCGGCAACAAAAAAACACTTGATTAGCACAGTTATTTCAATTCACCTCATTTGAGCCATTCAAAAGAACTATATTGGATAATATTCCACCATAATTATGCAATATAACACTAAGTATCACCAAAATAATGAATTAAAACAAGAGCATCTCATGACACTTCCAAGTACCCGCCAAAACTCTGTCTATTAGTTATTTTGTACTTAAAGTTTAAATCTGTTTTGGCGTTTTATAACCATTTGCGTAGTTTTTTTTATATTATAATACATTGTAAAATATGAACAAATAATAAATTTGGTGTAATATTTTAGGTTAGCTAACTTATGATTATAAACTAAGTATTAACAGTTTTATAAAAATCATACACTGAGACGAGTAAAGTGTCATCACAATACATTTTTGTACAAGCAAGTGACTCACCCAACAGCTGCACTTCGATATGCCGCGGCCGTTCGATGAACCGTTCTATGAACATGGAGCCGTTGCCGAACGCGCCGAGCGCCTCCGAGGACGCGCGCTCGAACGACGACGCCACCTCCGACATCTCGCGCACCACGCGCATACCGCGACCGCCCCCGCCGAACGCGGCCTGGCGCAAACGCACACTACATAAATCTTTTTTTTTTTTTTTTGGCATAGAATGACGAGACGAGCATGCCGTTCGCCTGATGGTAAGCGATACGACCGCCCATAAACAGTAGTAGCACCATACAGCACTTTGAGTTACAAAGTACTGTGTGGCATTCCACTGCGCTCGACATCCTGAGACATAAGATGTTAAGTCTCATTATGTCCAGTAGTTACACTGGCTACAATGTCCTTCGAACCGAAACACAACAGTGCATGCACACTGCTGCTTGGCGGTAGAAAGACATTGCGGTGGTACCCACCCAGACGGTCTCTTACGTATGAGAGACCTACCACCAGTCTTATCCTTTGATTATACCTAGGCTAAAATTGCGCGCGGCTCCGCCCGCGTGGAAAAGTTTTTCCGGGATAAAAAGCCTATAGCACTCAGGAGTAATGTAGCTTCCTAATAGTGCAAGAATTTTCAAAATCGGTCCAGTAGTTTCTGAGATTAGCGCGTTCAAACAAACAAACAAACTCTTCAGCTTTATATATTAGTATACTAGCTTTTGCCCGCGGCTCCGCCCGCGTGAATGAGTTTTCCCGGTATAAAAGTCCCGCTTAAAATGTAGCTTATATGACACGTTCGTAGATTTACCATAGCAGCGCCATCTATTGATTACTTACTCAACCCAGTCGAAAGGTATCGACATCTGTTAGAATCATTCATAGCAGCGCCATCTATTGATTACTTACTCAACCCAGTCGAAAGGTATCGACATCTGTTAGAATCATTTGGAGTTAAGATAATTGTGACTGTCAAATAATAACAGACAAATAATTAGCAATAAATTAAAATTCCGACTATAATTTGAGATTTAAACTATCCTATCTCTCAAGTTGGATCGAACTGCACATGGTGTGCGAATTTTATTATAATCGGTTAAGTGGTTTAGGAGTCCATTGAGGACAAACATTGTGACACGAGATTTATATATATTAAGATAGATAGACACAACGTTTCAAACGCGTCGAAAAATAGAGATGAAATGTTCCCCACTAAATGAGTTCGAGTGAATTAATTTTTGTTGTTTTTCATGGATGTAGTTTTCTACCCGTTTTAATAGAAACCATATAATAATTGGTATAATTATGCGTTCACACAAGTATACGCAGAATGATGCAGCGATAGCGTATGACAAAGCTGTCACGCTTACTAGCTTAAGAAAAGTTGGCCTGTTTGTTTTAGTCTCATTGCAGCGCGTCAAATAAATAAATATAATTCGTTATTAAATTGTTTAAATTGATACCGGTTTGATGTCTGTCCCATTGAAAACCAGCGCCGCGGCACTGCATTGGTGGTACCGTGGCATTTAGCTGAATGGGAGGCCCATTGTTGGTACAATAATTGTTTTTTTTTTTTTTTACTTTATAGTATGAGATGTGTTTTTGTTTTCCGTGTGCAATATTGTTCCGATAATAAACTTCTTCTTTCTTTCTTTCATTCTATCTCGGTATATAATTAATCAAAGATCTTATGTATACTAATATTATAAAAAAGAAAGATTTGATTGTTGGTTTATTTGTAATGGATAAACTCAAAAACTACTGGACCGATTTTGAAAATTCTTTCACTAATAGGAATTATTCACGCGGGCGGAGCCGCCAGAAGAAGTCTAGTGTTAGCTAATGTGATACAGTAGACCCATAGTTATCTGACAAACGTTTTGCAAAACGTTGTCGGATTGTCAAATTTGCCGGACTACAGGGTCCTGCCACCAACCCCTTGAAGTCCAGAACTTTTAAGAAAAGGAGAAGCTTGTAATCCAACTAATTATATGCTTATAATAAAGTTAGACTGCACCTACGTGTACTATATAATTGTGCTGTGACGAAAATGTCATGACATAGGCTTGTCGGACTATAAGGGGCGCCGGATTAGCCAATGGTCGGATTACCGCGGGTCTACTGTCTATCTACATGGTTAGAAAGAATAAGATATTCAAATTGATAAAAAAATAATAATCATCATCAGCCACATGAAATCTACTGCTGAACATAGGCCTCCCCTAAAGATTTTCAGACGGACCTGTCAAAAGCGGTCTGCTTCCAGCGTATTCCTGTGCCCTTTGTGAAATCGTTTGTGCACCTTGCAGATGAAAATTTTACCATAGAAAGAATAATTCTAAGATATTCAAATTGATCTAAAAACAAAAAAAAGGTAATGTATCGATCGTTGTCACATCGGGTGTACCGCAGGGCTCAATTTTAGGGCCTTTATTATTTGTTATTTTTGTGAATGACATTGATAAATGTTTCGTACATAGCAACTACCTTTTGTACGCCGATGATCTTAAAGTATATCGTGCAATAAATAACCGTGAGGATTGTTTGCTGCTACAGGATGATTTGGATCGACTAGCGAAATACTGTATAGATAACAAACTTCATTTAAGTTTAACGAAATGCTGTTCAATGTCTTTTACAAAAAAGACATTTCTTACCGAACACACTTATTATTTATACAATTCTCCTTTAAGTAGTGTACTGACTATTAGAGACCTGGGTATATTTTTAGACTCGAAATTACATTTAGATAATCACATAGATCATATAACTAATAAAGCGTTTCAACTTTATGGATTTATTATGAGATCGTGTGAGCAGTTCAAACGACCGGAAAGCTATTTGTTACTGTTCAAATCTTTAGTAAGGTCGCAACTTGAGTACGCAACAGCTATATGGAATCCCCACTACGATATATATGTTAACCAAATAGAAATGGTTCAACGTAAGTTTTTGCGGTCAATTTACTATAAATGTTTCCGTGCAAGGTCCTCGTATGTAGATTTGTTAGGAAAGTTCTCGCTTACATCACTGAAAGTTAGAAGACTTTATCTAGATCAAATGTTGCTATATGGTATTTGCCACAATAAATTTGACTGTATTAATATTAACGACGAGATCTCATTGTCGGTTCCCCCACATATTCCCCGTTTATGTAACAACCATTCTAATGATGTATTCTATACTAAATTCTGTCGGACTAATGCTGGTGAGCGTGCACCTATACGACGACTTATGAAGTCATACAATGAATATTTTTCTGATATAGATGTGTTCGCATTAAAACCTCGCGTGTATAAAAAAAAAATATTAGAAATATCAACAGAATTGTAATGATTTATCTATTTCTACTTTACCCTTTTATGTATAATTTCGGTTCTGCAGTTTATTTATCCTAATATTACAAATGTTGCGGTGTAGGTACAATTTTATCAATATAATGAGTTAATCTGGGGACAACGGTGTTGGTTAGACAATAAGTTAGACTATTTAATAATATTTTGCATGTAAGATGTATTGTGTAACTGTTTGTTGTTCTAAATAAAATAAAAAATAAAAAAATAAAAAAAAAATGTAAAACTTGCTTAAAAGTTTCATTAATAACTTTAAAATTACCTTAAAGATAACAGGAAGCCCATGCTGTTTGCAAAACTCCAAGGCTTCCTCCTTGGTGGTGACTGGACCATCAGTACCAGGAACAATAGGAACCTCTACGAAAAGAAAAGTCAAAATTAAGCAATGGCAAAGCCACATGATTGAGTTAAAAATGTTCAGTCTTACACACACACACATGCACGCACGCACGCACGCATACACCCACACACACACACATACACAAACACACCCAAACGCTCACGCCTTTTATCGCCGAAGTAGAAGACAGAGGTGCAACTAGTGCACCCACTTTCCGCCGTGCGTATTCCGTCCCATGATGTGATAGGGGGCGAGCCTATCGCCATATCGGGCACAAATTCCAGACTCCGGGCTGATACTGATTAGAAACACCCAATATCACTTTGCCCGACCCGGGGATCGAACCCGAGACGTCAGCATTGCAGTCGTACCGTAATACAACTACGCCACCAAGGCAGTCACTAGTAACCATTATTTTATTATATTGTAGCTAAGCAAAGTCTTGCCTGTTGGCAAGGCTATAAAGACCATAATATAATTAAATACAAAGTAAACAAATTAATTGGAACATTTTAGCCTCACTACATAATTCTGTTTAACGACAGTATTTATTTCATCAGAGAAGAATAATTATAATAATTGAACCCGCAAACATAATCCATATAAGCTATACTGATGTGCATGACTAAGTAATCAAATAACTTGATAATTTAAGGTTTTATGTTCTATGTTTATGTTTTCTGTTGGTAGTTACTAAATAATGTTTGTACAGTCAACAGCATAAATATCTGTACAAAATCAAAATTTCAAATCGCCTATATACGCATTAAGTTAAACTGAAATATTTTTTTCTTCGTTTGAAGTAAAGTAAATACCTTTTGTTTTATTTTTGTGAAGAGAAAAACAAGATTAGTAAGAACACAAAAGTATGTAGGCAATTTGAAATTTTGAATTTGTTCATCTACTTATGCTGCTGACTGTACATAACATTAACCAACTTTCGTAAAAACATTTTTCTTTTCACTTTTTAATTTTTTCACTTTTCATTAAGCATACAACATTAACTAGAGCATAGATTAAAAAAAACATTGTTTTAATTCGACTAAATGATTTTATGTGGAGGACTCAAATGAAGGAAATAAAATAATTCTAATTTAATTTCCTTCACAAAGAATGTACTCGCTCTTATTTAAAGTATCCCCAGGATATTAAAAATCATCTGGAATAGTTTAATTTAGATACAAAAACATCAATAATAATTTATTTGTCGTAATATAAAATCTTTGACAGTATATAAGATAACACATATGTGTGTAGAAAATGTTATTTAAAAAATATGTTTTTCTTGACTTTAGTTTATTGTTTATGTACAGAGCCTTGAATAAGGAATTATCAGCAGTGCCAGTCATTTAAATCAGCTACCCAGTAAAATTTAAGTTTACACAATATGTCGGGCATGATAAAGAAATTGTGTTACACAAATAAGTGACTTATGGTATTTCCTCTAAGATACAATGTAAATTGTTCGTAGATATGTTATGTAAATAAATTTTATTATAAAAAGAGTAGCAGACCTATTTGGAAAGAATATAAAGTATTATAAAGGAGTTCAATGTAAGTAAATTAAATATGAACTATTTTTTTATGCAACTCTATGCGACGAGAAAGAAGATTGTCTGATAGGAAGGGCCGCGCCAGTAGGAAAATCACAAGATCAAATCAATGGTCCAAGTTGATTCCCACGTAGAAATATGCCACATTTACTAAAATAATAATATTTTTCTTTTTTACTTGCAATACTTTTTCAAGAATTTTGTACAAGGATTTAGCTTATATTTTAACGTTAACCCACTTCGCGACTACCAGTCCAGTGCAAATCTTAAAAAAATCAACGGCCATAGACTCGCACTCTATCATGGCACAGGTCACTTCTATTCGACCGCGCCAAATGGAGACGGCCGCGTTCAGTTTTAACCGATCCAGAGGACGATATCACTCTGGCCATCCGCCGTAAGAACGAGTTCTTGAAACTCACACACTCCACAAGACTGCAGTTCCGTCCTCGCCGCCGAGGACCTCGTCGCGTTCCCCGTCGCCCTCCCCCCCCCGACCCCCTAACAGATCCGGCCCGCGTGCCGAAGAAAGCAACGGATAGGATTAGAATTAAAACCAATCTTCCCCACTAATCGCTGATGTCTCATCCTCTCCCAGTGACCGTCCTGAGCCGAGGTCTGTAACCCGTTAGTGGGTTGCCCTCAGCATGGTCACCTAAATTAAAGGGTTGCGAGTGCCAAAAGCGCTCACCCTAAAGTCCGGTGTGGCCAGAAAAGCCGGCTCACGTCAGGCTACTGGCCGTATTAGTGAGGTCAAAAAAAAGGTATAAAGCTAAACAATTATATTCATAAACTAGTTGCGCCTCTGCTTACCACTTCCATGATAAAAGGCATAACGTCGGGGATAGTGCAAAACCGCGTAACTGACA
This sequence comes from Sphinx pinastri, assembly GCA_947568825.1. Lineage (NCBI taxonomy): Eukaryota > Metazoa > Arthropoda > Insecta > Lepidoptera > Sphingidae > Sphinx > Sphinx pinastri. The sequence continues at coordinate 4,166,701 of OX387630.1, read as the reverse complement.
AAACGAAGGTTTAGTATTATAAATCTAAAGTTAATTATAGTAAGGATCAAATTCAATTTGTTTTTTTTTCGTCACTTACGCGGGTATTGAACGATCCCCGACGATAAGTGAGTGAACCAATATTATATTTATATAGATATACGTACTAGCAGCAATAGCGGCTTGTCTGGCAGCTACTTTGTCACCCATCTGCTGGACCACTTTCGGTGAAGGTCCGATGAACCGGAGACCGGCATTCTGGATCGCCTGGGCGAAATCGGACCTGAAAACCGGGATTTCCTTTATTCATATAATACAAAATTATCTACGGTTTCATCTAAGTAATATTATAAATACGAAAGTTTGTGAAAATGTTTGGATGTTTGTTGTATGCAGCAACTACTGAACGGATTTGGATGAAAATTGGCACACGGGTAGGTGGATTAACACGTAGGCTGCTTTTTATCCGGTTATTTGCTCCCATGGGAAATAATGGATATATTAATCTGATTCTTTAAGTAGATGGCGCTGGCGTCGTACTGAGTTTTGGGGACTTTTGTAGCGGGAAAGGCCTTTCACGCGGGCGAAGCCGAGAGCAACACCTAGTAGAATAATAAGACTGGGTGGCGTAGTTATATTGCAGTACGATTGTCATGCTGAGGGTCTTGGGTTTGATCCCAGGGGCGAAGCTATATTGGGTTTTTCTGCTGAGTATCAGTCTGGAATTGGGTCCGGCAAGGCAATAGACTCGTCCCCTATTACATAGGTCCTAAGATAATTTGGGTGTGATAACACCTCTACCTACCCCTGAAAAGGGAAAAGGCGTGATGCTATATATATATCGCGGGTTAAGAACAAATACCATATTTCATTTATTTTTTTGAGAACATTAGGTTTTGAATATTGATGCTTATGTTATCTTTATTTAGACAAATTATAGAAAAATGCTACCATAACTATCGCATTTCACCATTCATTTCAGCCTTTTCATTTGCTACATAGTTTTAAACTCTTTCAATTGATTTCTTTTATTGGCAGTGAAATATTTTTTCTCTGGTTTAAAATCCCCTTTTACAGTTAGATGATATTGGATCTTAATCCGCGTTATATCGAATATTGTTTTGGATGACAGTGTGAAACTACAAGGCCATAACTTATTTCAAGGTTGGTTTGGAAGGTTAGCGTGTCCGTATTACAATTTTACGCTCATTCGGTAAGCGATGGTCGGTGCCATCATAATGTAGCGTCGATGGATACAATTTAAATATTGTCAATGAAACCAAGACGGCAAGGAATAAGTACTTTCTGCAAGAGCAACTCAATGAGACGTGGTTTTATAAGACGTTTTTGTAAATTTACTGTCCGTTATATTACGTCGCTATGTGATAGTGCGTTTTCTATAGAACTGAAAGATTAGTGTATGCCAGGCGATAATGGTCCTTTGGAAAGCAGCTACTGCATGGAGAATAATACTTTACACTATATTATAATAGGAATTATATTTCGAGAATAGTTACTATAAATAAAAAATATATACAGTATTTACTCTTACGACATAAAGTTCATTAAAACATAATTATATAATCAGCACGGAAATCATTCCGTGCTGATTCAATGACTGAATCATTCCATAACTATCAAGTTATACACAGAACGCTATATCATTTTGTAACCTTAAAACGACCTTTCTACACTTCAATAATATGTAATACTAGTTTGTGCCCGCGGCTCCGCCCGCGTGAATGAGTTTTCCCGGGATAAAATTCCCGCTTTATATTTTCCCGGGATAAAAAGTAGCCTATGTATGAATCCAAGACATGATCTACCCGTGTGCCAAATTTCATCGAAATCCGTTGAGTAGTTTTTGCGTGAAAGAGTAACAAACATCCATACTTAGAAACTTTCGCCGCGATCTAATAGATAAAGAATCACAATGATTTATTTGAATTCACATTTTTTTTTATATATTAGGCCGGCCAACGAACATGTGGGTCGCCTGATATTAGCATAAAAACCGATAATACCAAGAAAACCATGGAGGCACTGCCGGCCTAAAGGGATAGGAGGAATTAGGATCAGGAAAGGAGAGTGTATGAGGTTGGCTCCAGAAATCTCACTCACAACACGAACCCCAAAAATAAGCAATTAGCCTTTCGGGAAAGATGAAGATGTGATATAAAACCCACCTTTCTGAAAGTAGACCATATCCAGGATGCACGGCGTCGACGTCATTCTCCTTTGCGACCCTGATGATCTCCGGGATGCTGAGGTAAGCTTCCACGGGCGGTAGACCTTTGCCGACTATATATGATTCGTCAGCTTTTTGCCTGTGAACAAATTGTTTTTATTTAAAGTTAATTATTTTGCATTCCTGCTGAATTCGTTTTGGCTTAAAAGGTTGTTCATAGTTTCGTAAATTACCGTGAAAATGGTTTTAAATGCTTTGGAGTCTAACTTCGTGTTTTGTTTCGAAGTAATTTATTTTTGTATCATGTATCTTTTTTGTGATTGAAATTAGTGACTAACACCTTTTTATATATTTTTATCTAATTCAAGCATAAGGTCTTCGGTGCAGTTAAGTCCAAGGTTAAGGCTTTATACTTATTAAAAAGAAAATGTAATAAAGTATAAATTTTCAAGTCCAAATAGTTTTAACCCTTTTTTTTTCGCGGGGATAAAACGCGTTATCGCTACCACCACTGGGGGGTCAGTGGAACGGTTATGTTGATTTCACCGGTCTTACAGTCCAATGTCGACACTTGGGAGCATAGCATCATCCAAGCGAGCATTTTACCTGTGCATCTGCAATTTGTCTTGTTCGCTGTAAATAGCGACGGAGCGAATCCCCAGCTCGGAGCATGCTCGGAACACGCGGATCGCGATCTCTCCACGATTGGCCACCAACACGCTTCTGATAGGCTTGTACTCTACGATTTTGGAGTCCTGTAACCAACATGGGATCAATGGCGACAATACGTATTTTTTTATACAGACACGGCCCAATGCGCCCACTGCATCTGATGGTAAGCTGAGAGAGATCCAGATGGTGTCGACCGTGCAAATAAATGAAATAAAGTTAATGGAACAGGAAATGTGATGATCAACATCTTTCTTACTGTTACTAATAATATAAATGCGGAAGGTTGTGACAATGTACGGATGTATGTTAAAGTAAACTCAGAAACCGCTAAATAGTTTTGGATGAAATTTTTGCACACATGAACACCATGAACATGAGGCTATGTCCTGGATTAACACATAGGCAAATTTTTATCCCGGCATTACTTCCTCCCGTAGGAAATATTAATAGTATAGATGGCGTTGGTGTCGTACTGTCTTTTTTTTTAATGGTCCTACCTGCCAGTAGCCAGACGCGAGTCGGCTTTTCTGGCCACACCGGACTTTCGGGTGAACGCTTTAGGCGCTCGCAACCCTTGATTTAACGGGTTACGAACCTCGGCTCAGGACGGTTACTGGGAGAGGATGAGACATCAAAGATTAGTGGGGAAGGTTGGTGTTTAACCTAATCCTATCCATGTATTTCGTCGGTACGCGGGCCGGAACTGTTAGGAGGGTCGGGGGGGCAACGGGAAACGCGGCGAGGTCCTCGGCGGCGAGGACGGAGCTGCGGTCGTGTGGAGTGTAGGAGTTTTAGGAACTCGTTCTTACTGCGAATGGCCAGAGTGATATCGTCCTCTGGATCGGTTAGGACTGAGCGCGGCCGTCTCCATTTGGCGCGGTCGAATGGAGTGTATATTGACGCTTTGCGGACTAACGTATTTGGGTGATTTACCGCCCGATCGAAGTAGCGTTTGCTGGTCATTATGTTGGTATCCACGTGGAGGTTGCGATTGCGAACGTACCACGGGGCACCAAGAGCGTGTTGAAGAAAAATGTTTTGCAATACCTGCATACGCTTAAGACGAGCAGACGGTATATGGGCGAACACGGGTCACGCGTATGTCATGATCGGTCTAATGTCGTACTGATGGCGCTATGGATAAGTGAAGCGATTTAAAGACTTGAAAATCACGCGGGCGAAGCTGCGTACAACATCTCGTACCTACGTAATATTTCTCTTCAGTTCTTCTTTATCTCACTGCAAAGTGCAAAGTAGGGTCTGTCCAACATACACGCCCATAGCATATTGCGGAAACGCATACACACATTCACGCCTTTTATCCCTGAAGGGGTTGGCAGAGGCGCAACTAGTGCACCCACTTTACGCCGTGCGTATTCCGTACCATGATGTGATAGGGGTAGAGCCTATCGCCATATCGGGCACAAATTCCAGACTCCAGGCTGATACTGATTAGAAAAACCCAATATCACTTTGCCCGACTCGGGGATCGAACCCGAGACCTCAGCAGTGCAGTCGTACCGTAACACAACTACGCCACCGAGGCAGTATCGCGGAAACGGCCCTTGCTAGTTGCCCTATGTCATAAAAATGGTGAACTGTAGCTTCAAGAGTTTCAAATCGCACCTCAGACTACCACGATGTTATAAAATTTATGTCTATAGCGAATTATATGATCATTGATCACGTATAGGAGAATGACAAAGAGGATATATAAGGCGAGTGTGGATGGAAGGGCCGGCAGGGGTCGACCGCACCGAACTTTCGAATGTCAGATATCTGACATTCTAAGTAAGGGCCAGGTCAAAAGTACCCTGAACCGGCGGGAATGCATGAAAAGATTGATGAAGGTAGAGGAAGCGAAAGTGGTGTGCCAGAATCGAGCAAAGTGGCAATCCATGGTCTGTGCCTACCCCTATGGGATAGAGGCGTGATACTATGTATGTATGTATGATCACGTATAGAAAACGTGAAACATTGCTATCAACATTTATGGACACCAAGACGGATTCCGGCATTTACAACATAATATGAAAGTTCATGTTACAGTAATCGTCACTCTGATATAATGTGGATATAATAAACATAAATATCGTAATTATTTTGATAACGTTATCGGAAATGAATACAAACTATAAAGTTCCTTGTAGAGTCAAAAATGCGTTATTAGGTGAAATATCTAGGTTCCAAAATATTGGAAAATCGTCGATTTCAAGCAAAGTTAATATGAAAGAACAAACTTCATAGAAATCAATATAAAAAAATAAAGCGTCCATTGTATTTTCACTAGTTTTGGTTTTAGGACATAATTTGGTCATTTTTGGCTCTGCCCATGGATTATTTTTCACCTGATGGTGAGTATAATGCAGCCCAAATAACGAGCAAAAAGTCTCGCAGAACCGTTGTTGTGAGACGCGAGAGTTATGACAACAGATTTTACATCAACTGTCTACGAAATTCTAAAGTAATAAGTATATTTCTAAGCCTATACAACCGTATCCATAAAATACTTTTTAAAAATCGCCTATTTCTTATAGTTGCCAATACACTAGCTGCAACATAGTAAGGGAATACAGTACGAGTTGATAGCTAGTTCACACGCTGCCATGCCGTGCATCAGTCTCTATCTCTGATAAGCATCTGGCGACCGCGAAAATTGCATGTTTATGTATTTTATGGTAAAATATGCAAGTTGTTGCATGTTAGGTCTTTAAAATGATATACTTTGTTGTTCCAGTACTTACCCAGATTTATCATATATGCGAGAATAGGATAGTTTCTGACCTGAATATTACTGAAAACCAAATAAAAAAACTCGAGCGTCTCCAAAATTGCGGTATTCGGTTTATATATGGTTTGCGCAAATTTGACCACGTATCGGAATTTCGTAGGAAGCTCGAATGGCTGCCTATCCGTCTTCGTCGGAATACTCATATTTTAACGCTTGTGTATAAAATCCTCTTTGATCCATCTAGCCCGCCTTACCTTAAAAACCATTTCCATTTCTTGCATGTATCTGACTCCCGTCCTTTGCGTTCCTCTAATACTTACCAACTTAAAACTCCTGTCCATACTTCCTCCTTCTACGGTAAATCATTTTCTGTACAGGCTGTTAGATTGTGGAATGATCTGCCTGTCTCCATACGACGAGCTAAATCACTGTCCCTTTTTAAGATCCTTCTAAAAAAACATTACCTCTCTATAATTCAGTAAGCTGTTATTATTGTATTTATTACCATTTGTTCTTTTATTTATGTATAATATTATTGTATATTTTCTTCATTTTATTTTATTTTTTTTATTTATTTACTTTATTTATTTTTGTATTTTTTTTTTTTTTAATTTGCGTAAAATATAATGTTTTAATTTTAATTTAGTAACATAGTATTAATAATTGCACCACCGTTCTCTTTTAAATTATGTCCGTTACGTATTCAAATTAATTATAATCCATTCGGTTGTCTGGAAGAGATCGCTTAAAGCGATAAGACCGCCCGTTGTACATCATGTTTTTTTTTTTATAACTGTTTTTTATGGCTAATAATTTTATATGTTTTTTTTCTATCATGTGTGCAATAAAGTGTTTTGTATTGTATTGTATTGTATTGTATAGTTTCCTATATTTAATTATGTATATTATTTTATATGTAACTGAAAATAATGCGAAAAACAAATTCTTCTATAAAATCCGCATCAAAATTGGTTGAAAAATAAACCAGTAATTCATATTTGAAATATTGTTGTGCGCAAAAGTAGGGGCGTGGTGGGAATATTGCGCTATCTCTTTCCTACGCACGCAGCGTTATGGCCGTTGTTGCTCGGTGACGTCACAGTCTGATATTACTGTTATTTGATAACTACCCCTTCCACCAAATTTCAAAGCTATATAACTTACTAATTATTGCGCCAATTTTGAAAATTCTTTATCGGTTAGATTTTGGATGGCATACATTTTTGATAAATGTATTAAAAAAAAGTATTCAACTACCCTATTATTATCATGGAGGCCTAATTCTACAGTTGTTGTTGTACATATGTATGTAGCTAAGAAATATGAATTTTATGAGTACAATATATCTCAAAGGAAATTCTAATTTATGACATGGGTGGGTTATATGTCATGGTATAACAATGGTCGGAACAATCGAAGCTCTTGTTATTTTTACTACCCTATTTTTTTGTCTTCACTATGTTTCACTATATCATTCAGGCAATGGCGCCAGTTAGTGATGTAAAGAATACAAAATATTTATGTTCGCGAATACGAAACGAATATTCATCTCCAGTATTCGCAAATACGAACTTTAGCTTTTTTATATTAGCGTAATAGTTGCAATAATATGTGCGCGAAGAAGTATACTAAAGCATAGCATGTTTAGATAGTTATTAACTTGTAATACCCATAGATAATACGTAAGAAAATTCAAACGAATGATAATGTACTCGCACACAAATATTCGCACAATTTTCGCGAATACGAATGATAAAAATAGTCCGTTTATTCGTTGAATCACTAGCGCCATTAAATTGCAAATATGGCTGAAATGAACGTAATTGAAATAGTCACGCAAAGGCGGGTCCCTAGCGTGCTACGGCTTGCTATAGTGCATTTACGGGATAGCTTAAAACTATTGCCTATAGCGAGGCTATATGGTCGCTGCCTATAGCCGTAGTCATACATTTGATGTATAAAAATGGTCACAAGTTTCGATGCATTATAGTTTGTTTATTGGGAGCATGGGTTAAAATGATTAAATTAGGTACAATTATCTATACTAATATAAAGAGGACAGATTTGTATTTTTGTATGTTTTTAACGCATAAACTCAAAAACTACTGGTCCGACTTAAAAAAAATTCATCCTACTAATATTATAAACGCGAAAGTTTGTAAGTATGAATGTTTGTTACTCTTTCACGCAAAAACTACTGAACGGATTTCGATGAAATTTGGCACATAGGCTACTTTTTATCCCAGGAAAATATAAAGCGGGACTTTTATCCCGGAAAAACTGTTTAAAGCGGGCGGAGCCACGGGCGAAAGTTAGTAATAAATAAAATCAGTGTACATACATAAAAAATTAATACAAACACACGAATTGAGAACCTCCTCCTTTTTTGGAAGTCGTTTAAAAATAGTCAAGCATTATATCCTGAACTGTCAACAAAGTAAGGGTCACTCCGCACTGTGCTTATTTCAATTAAGCTTTTGCTCGCGGCTTCGTCAGCGTGAAACTGTTCCAGGATAAAAGCCCCGCTATATATTTTCTCGGGATAACAAGTAGCCTAATACCTTTCCAGGGTCTCAAACTATCTCCACAGCAAATTTCATTGCCACCCGTTAGTTATTTTTGAGTTTATTTGCGGGCGACTTTGTTTTTTACTATGTAAGGACTAAGGATTATATTTTACTAGTATTTCCGGGATAAAAATATTTTCCCGGGATAAAAAGTAGCCTATAGCACTCAGGAGTAATGTAGCTTCCTATTAGTGAAAGAATTTTCAAATCAATCATTAGTTCCTGAGATTAGCGCGTTCAACCAAACTAACAAACAAACAAACTCTTCAGCTTTATAATATTATAAGTATACATGAACTATTTTATACTATTTCTTACATTGACTAATGCAAATATTTGTGATTCATACAGACATTTTCCTCAAGCAAAGAGTACGCATGCATGGTAATCGTTTTCTCCACTAGTGGAGGTAAATGAACTTCAAGATTACGTTCTCCACAAATATATTTTAATCTAAACGTCACGGTCAAGTTATTGCGTGAAATTATAATTAGTTTAATTAACTACAGATAAGAATTAAACGAGAAGTGTGCTAAATAATGGGAATTCATTTATTTTGGAGTACTATTTAACTTATGTAGTCCCTATTAATCTAGCTTAAAATATAAATACATTAAGGGGCGATTTCACCGCTTGCTGATAAACGCTATTCGTCACATAAATGTATAAGCCTACCAAACACAATATAGACTCTGGGCCTGGTTAAAATTTCGTCAGTTATTTCCTCTCAAACGATAATTGGTGGGATGCATATAGTAGAAGAGTATAGAGAATAGTATCATAAAGCCTCGTGAATGTCAGCTGCGATTCCGTAGCGGCGATACCATAATATTAGTTTCATCGGACAATTCATATCGGAGCGTGATGCCGAAAAAATTAAGATTATATCATTTCCTCCAAGATGAAAATTTAAAGCTGGTTGTTAATATAATGCTGTAATTAATAACCTAACCTAATCTAAACCCAATCCAAATACAACCCAAACCCAATCCAACCCAAAAACTCAACCGAAACCCAACCCAAACCTACACCTAAACCTAATCCAATCCCAACCCAAGCCAAAACCCTATCGAAACCCATCCCAACCCAAACCCAAACCTAAACCCAAACCGATCTGTGTCTGTCTGTCTAAACATTAAATAACAGAACTAACATAAACCTAAGTACTACTTCTCTTCCTTTCTTAAAAAAAATAAAACAATAAAATACAATTTATTTTAAATGTGGCCTAACTTTGCCCTACTCCGGGTAACAGGAGGAGAATATGGTGGTGTTGACGCGGCGTACTGCCCGCGCTTTGGGGACATCTCTTCCTCCCTACACATCTCATATTCATCTTCATTTTATTTGGGTTTGACACCAAAATGATAAAAAGGTTTTTAGTTGGGAGGAAATGACTGAATATATATTTTTTTCTTCGTGTTTGGGAAGCCTCCCTTACGTGATGATGAGTGGTTGTATCATCCCCAGGGAACCACAGCTGACATTCACGAGGCTTAATAATACTATTCTCTGATGCGTCTCACCAATTATCGTTTGAGAGGAACTTGGTCATGGCAATCTGTTACTGGCCCATGGGCCAATAGGGGCATTACACGTGAAGCGGGCTACGAAAAAAAAGGCAGGTTCTGGATTTTGTTCATAATTGGGTCAATTGGACTTCTATGGGACCTGAGTTAATATCCATCATTATTTTTATTTTTTTAGCCTAGTTACGAATTAATGCGACTTCAAAGAATTGTAAAAATTTGAGGAACGGATTTTTCGATAGCCATTAATTTAGTCAACCAAATGGATTAAGCAATAAATAAACAGTGTTTATTAGAGAAGATTCTTTTAGAAATTGATTAATATTTAAAATTTGATTATTTTGTGGCGTAGTAAACTGGAAGTTAATATTAAAAATCAGTTTTTTTTCAACTTCGCATTTTTATATATGTACTTAAAAATAGATAGATAGGCCTTCAGAATATAAATTCCAAAAATAAATCAAAATTGATAAGCAACAGAACATTTGAAAATGAATTTGCATTAATATTGTATCAAGTCAATGATTTTTGAAAAGGAGTTAACGAAAAATCAAAATTAATTTCACCTTAAGCCCTAACGTGATATTCCATAGGGGGATCACATGCCAAAATAATGTTCTTCCATACATTATAAAATGATTATTCACAACATAAATAAAGGATTAAGATACGTAGATGTTGTATAGATAATTACAATTGTTATTGATGAAGGATAAACAGACGTTTGTGTAAGAGATAAGTTCTGATAACTGAACGATTATGTCAATAGAGAGAATTTATAAGATAGGCCTTTCTTATCTTAACGGATGGCATAGAATATTACCTTTTCGACTCTACGATGACATTCGGCCGTAGAAGGCCAATAAATTAGTAAATAATGATTAAAGAAGCAATAAATCGTGCGCCCACGCATGTTAACAAAGGCTCACGAATGTGTATGAAAATTATAAAAAGAAACGCAAGGAATGTAAACAATATTTAAAGAGATAGAACACTAACACGTTGATAATGTCTAATCATCGACAAGCGATTGATTCTAATGAATTCCGTATAGATAACTCAATAGTAGTAAATATCAAAACGGAGCCTTGCATTCAAATCACATCCGATACTATCTTTTTCTTCAGATTCTGTTTCTACGGATAGATCGTGAATCAAACTTGCACGCTCGAGATTTGTATAAAGGGCATATAATTTACGCAAAATGTTTTCGAGATGATATATATAGAGATAGAGACACAAAGTCAATTTCGTTCCGCTAAACACTTAAAAACTATATGGTGTCGACCCCACATTGGAGAGGGATAATTTCAGATAGAAGATAAGACTATGGCGAAAACAAGAAATAAAATCCCGGTGATTATAGAATTAAAAAAAATCCTACTAATATTATAAACGCGAAAGTATGGATGTATGGAAGTTTGTTACTCTTTCACGCAAAAACTACTGTACGGATTTCGATGAAATTTGGCACACGGGTAGATCATGTCCTGGATTAGCACATAGGCTACTTTGTATCCCGGGAAAATATAAAGCGGAATTTTTATCCCGGAAAATCTTTTTAACGTGGGCGGATCCGCGGGCAAAAGCTAGTATCCTCATAAAGCAACTGATAAATTGGTTACAGGTGTATTTCTAGCTGACGATGACCATAATGATAATGAAAATCATTGTGAAGATGATAAGTATATTGATGAAGAGACATCAATGACTGATGATTGTATTGGTCCTAGCATTAAAAAAAATGATAGCGGTGATAATCAGGTGAAGGATGAAAAAGAGGATGAATATAGTTAAGAAATACTAACCGTAGCTGCAGTGCGGCATTTGGCGGTACTCCATGCCTGGAACTGTGAGGCGGTTGCCCGTAAAGCGAATCGCGCCTTTAATATCTGCATTTTTAATTGTCCAATACAACTAAATAAAAATTTAAAATAAGTACAAATATGTAAAACTACTTAACGCTAATAACACAGTTTTATTTCATTTTTGTGATAAATTTGATTTTATAAAAGATAGGTTGACTAGATTTTTAATTTTTATATTATTATATTCGGTTTTCGTGTCGTGCTTTCGGCGTTTCGGTTTTGAATCTGTAACAAAAATAATATATATTTAATTTATAAAAAAAAGCTTAGATGTCACATATTACAAAACTGAAATAATATAAAACTTTGTAAGCAAAAAATTCAGTAGGTTCATGTCGTGTTTCATACATTATCATACAAAATTGGTCCTAATTGCTAATCGGCACGTGCTTATAATCTAATGATTTTCTATTAACACAATTTGCGGCAGTCCTAAATAGTTGAGTGTATGTAAAATTGAGAACATTAACCTCCTTTTTGTCTCCGTAACGTTAGGCACAAGGCTTTGATTAATTATATACCTAGAATCTAGATAGAGTGATGCGCTGCAATGAAACTAAAACAAACAGGCCAACTTTTCTTAAGCTAGTATGCGTGACAGCTGTATCATACGCTATCGCTGCATCATTCTGCGTATCCTTGTGTGTACGTATAATGATACCAGTTATTACATTTCTATTAAAACGGGGAGAAAATTATATCCATGAAAAACAAAAAATAATTCACTCGAACTCATTTAGTGGGGAACAGTTCGCCTTTTTCGACGCGTTTGAAACGTTCAGTGTCTATCTAGGTATATAATTAATCAAAGGCACAAGGTAATGTGTATAAATGCTCATATATACACAATCTCTTTTGCATGTAACCATAATATGATTAAGTGTTATAAATTTAAGTGTGACGATATGAGCAGAAAATTTGCGTGTAATAATGCTTAAATTCGTTTTTTATACATATTCATATTTTGATATGCGGATTTTCTTCTCATTATCACCATGGAGTTTGCGCCCAATATGACGACATACTCTCCCCCATTACATCATGGGACGACATTCACATGGCGAAATTGCACGTCATTCGACTAAATATGGCAAGATACTTTGTTATAAAATACGCCACCTAATAATGTATCCATATTTGCAAAATAAATTGATTGATTGACTCATAATTGTGTAATTTTACTCTAGACTCGCCCGACTCTATGCACGTTGGAACAAAACTGTATTCATATAACCTAGACTTTGCCAATCTCTTTATAATATCTACAACGCACAGAAAAAAATACTCTACAGTCTACACGTTCCAAGATTCCGCACATCGTGCGTTACATAATTCTTGATAGAGACAACCTAATCGTCCCCGATGACATTGGCATAAACTTACTGGTCACCTTTGCTTGTTCCATATACGAGTGGGTAATACGCATGTATTAGATAATATACGTATTGCAACTAAATTTCCTATCATTTTATCGAAAAGTTCAAAGTTCTAGCACACTGATGGCGCTATGTCGTATACTAACCTTTGTTTTGGTTAAACTTGGGTTCATTTAACAGTCAAATAACTTTTCATAACTTTGAAATTTTGATAGGTTATATTCATATAATAAAATCAGCCCTGTATTATATACTGTCTCACAGCTGGGCACGGGGCTCTTCTACTACTGAGTTTTAGACCTTTGACCACGCTACCCTAATTTGATAGATTGTCTAATGTCTATAATAAATGTCAAAATAACTACGCGTCCGACATTATCCGACAAACTTGAGTTACGCGTTGTAGTTGCAGGTGTGATCGAAGAATTATTTCATATTTCTAATACAAGAAGGCTATACTATAATATAGCGTAGGTACATTATAAAAGTTCCATGGTCTAACAGCCGTTTTTAGTAATGATCCTAGTTTTAATCTTCGATCCCGTGAATCTTAACTTACTAATATTATAATCTTGCTAATATTATAAATGCGTAAGTTTTATGTTTGTTAGAAGTAAACGCAGAACAGCTGAAAGGATTTGGATGAAATTTGGCACACAGATAGACGATTTTCTGGATTAACACAAAGGCTACTTGTTCAAGATTGTATTTATTAAAACTATAGGCGACATCTATTATTAAACAATTTAACTTAAGTGCTGACGTACAGCGCTTTCTTCATCGTGATTGGTCGATCTGTTCCCTTCCCCTTTATCCACGAACGTTGTAACTCACTTGGAAAATTTTTATTCTAACGAAGGTTAATTCAAAATTAGTAAAAAATATATTTCGCATATCAAAGTCTACGTATTCATTTATTTCACAAGTCCAAATCCAAAATTAAGTCCATACCAGCACCGAGCCACAACACTACTTTTTAACCCGGTCACTTACTCCTATGAGAAATCATTGGATTTTTTAAATAGATGACGCTGGCGTCGTTCACGTGGCGCTATACATCACTAGTGTTTTAGGGCCTTTTGTAACAGAAAAAGCTTTTCAGGCGGGCGAGGCCGCGAGCAACACCTAACTTAAACTAATACAAATAGGTCATTTGTAAGCATGTCAAAAAAAATCTGTTCTGATTGGTCCATTTTCGCCATAGATCACAAAAGGCGATAGGATCATTTATTTAAAAAAGTAAGTCATAAGGAAACACATGTTCATTCCCACTTCCCTATGGGGTCGTTACTCTTAATCGATTATTTCTATCAAGTTTCTCGGAACGCAGCCATAACTGGTCACAGGAATAAAGGAAAATTGTATAGTATTACATTTTATTACGTATGAATATTAAACAATGCAGGTTCTTTAAAAAAATATGGTTTAAAATATGCTAATATTTTTTTGTCATCGCGTGGCGAGTCTAGTAGATTTGTATAATAGTAATGCTAAGATTAACCATAAACAGTAGAGACAGGACTGAGCATAGAGTCTTGGATTTTTAAGTGACAAGTTGTGCTGTAATTGACAACAAACTTCCTTCGCTCCATGTGTTGACAAAACCAAAAAACTCCACAGTCCACACACTACCGATAATAGACTCTAAATATCACTAAATGTATTGCGCCAGCGATAATTCTTAGTTTAAACAAATGGGAAATAATAACCTCTATATACAAACATAATAGGACTTGTTCTTATTTAATATTTGCAAATTTTAAAGTAAACTTAATATATATGCAAGGCTAGCTTTAGATAATGGTAAAACACATTTCAAGGTTATGCATTTAAATGATAACCGCGTAGTTGAATATACTTACTCATAATAAATGTTCCAACAATGAGTTCCATTATACATAATCTCTTACTGGTGGTAGTTCTCTCGTATGCGAGGGGCCGTCTGGGTAGGTACCACAGTAATGTCTATTACTATCGCCAAGCAGCAGTGTACACGCACTGTTGTGTTTCGATTTGAAGGACATTGTAGCTAGCTTAATTACTGGGCATTATGAGTCTTAGGGCCTCTTTCACCACCTTCGAGTAAAGTATCGAGTAGACTAATCGCCAGTTAAAGTGACCCGTAACTGCACGTGTCAATTTCACGACGTTCGAGTAGCACTAATCATATGATTAAACTGACCCGTAACTACTTGCCACGTCGTCTGCCAATTAGCGTGTTTACTTGACAGTTAAATAAAATCACAGAGTTAAGATTAATAAATATTTGTATATCTGTTGTCTAAAAATGGATTTATTTGTTTTAATTGATCATCAATTGAATGAATTAGAATTTTCTACGCTGCAACGGATATCGAGGATTCGTGTAATTAAATTCCGTGTTGATTATTTTACGGACTTAGATGAAACTGATTGTTTCGCTAGATTTCGTCTATCGAAGTGTGCACTGAACCAAGTGCATAACTTACTATAACAAAATAATTCCTAAAACGCAAGGGTATCATTTTTTCATTATTTAAAATAATTTAAATACTAATACTAGTGTAGATAACCTATCAAATCATAATTATTAATTCCTTCTACACCTTGGACATAAAGATTGAATACGATGTTCTGTCAGTAACCTACATCAGTAGGTGGTACCTACTTATCTAACAAACAAAAAATCTCGATTTCAGAAATCAAGCAGTTTGGTATTTCTCTACAAGTGATATCAAAATGTCCCTCTCATGTAATGAAAAGTTTGCACTTGTATCACTTTTAACTTCATCCATGATAATTTATAAAAATATTAAAACCACACGCAATGATTTCCTAACCAAACACACAACAAACAATACACGAATGACGAAATGAAATGACAAATTACAGCTAACCTGCCAATGACGTTTGACGAGTATAGTTGACGTAATATTGAACGAATGTAACGTATGATTTGTAACGTCATTCACTTAACCGGTAAGTTGTTACTCAAAGCTTTATTTTCGCTTGTGAAATTGATAGAAGATACTCGTAAGTTTTACTTGCCGATTAACGTTAATTGGGAAGTAACTAATCAACGCTTTACTTGGAGATGGTGAAAGAGACCCTTAACATTTTATGTTTCAGGGTGACAAGCGCGGTGAAGTGCCACGTAGTACCTACTTTGTAGGTAATTTAAAAGGTCTATAGGTATGGTGTTGCTTCTGTTCAAGGGCGGTCGTATCGCTTACTATCGGGCAAGCGGCATGCTCGTTTCGTTATTTAATTGCAATAAAAAAATATCAGTTAAAAATCTTCAAAATTAATAACTTCATATTATGCTATTTTTAAAATTATTTATTTACTAATCCTACACAGGTATCCCTCCTCCCCCCTCCTTAACTTTATAATGTTTAAGCCTATTTGTGATACAAACAATATCAGCTTTTTTTTATGGCATTGAATGACGAGACGAGCATGCCGTTCGCCTGATGGTAAGCGATATGACCACCCATAAACAGTAGCAACACCATCCAGCACCTTGAGTTACTAAGTACTGTGTGGCATTCCACTGCGCTCGTCACCCCGAGACATAAGATGTTAAGTCTCACTATGTCCTGTAGTTCCACTGGCTACAATGTCCTTCAAACCGAAACACAACAATGCATGCACACTGCTGCTTGGCGGTAGAAATAGACATTGCGGTGGTACCCACCCAGACGGTCTCTTACATATGAGAGACCTACCACCAGTCTTTTTAATATATCAATGGATTATATTGTACTGTATTGTATTGTACTGTATTGGATTGTATTGTATTGTACGATTATATTGTATAGAGATACAATATAATCCTATATGAGAGCTCGGGATTCCTCTACTACTGAAAAGTTAAATCAGATTTCTAGCTATTACGCTTATAGCCCGAAAAACACAAGGAAACGAAAATGTTGGTCTAATTACAGACTACTATCGCAAAAGGATTTGATTTATTTCATGTCCGTGTCCTCTGTACCTATCAGCCCGTGCTGGTTGTTCATTATTTAATCTAGGTACTTTAAATTATTTAATTGGTATATGTACCTTTGTTATTGTCTCTACCTTGTCATGACTTGTCATAAGTGCTTTTTTATAAGCCTACTTGATCAATAAATGTTTTTTTTTTTTTTTTATTTTTTTTTATTATGTTAATGATTTTTGTAAGTTAGCTGCAGGCTTTGGGATTAAAGAATTAAACAAAACATTAAACCTATAAAACATCACTTTTTTAAATAGATGTGTGGCGTTAGTACCTTGATTATTTTATATAAAAATAGCACCGACTTCTAAAACCACTCTAATGTAAAAAATAACTCATACTTTGCTCATGGGTTATAAGGAAATTTAAATACTACCAATATTATAAACACTGCCATTCGTGTGATTATATTTATGTGCAATGAATAAACCTTTGGAGTCGGTGCCTGATTTTTGGTACTTATTTGTCATGCGACTAGAATTTTTTAATTCATTCTTTTGTAAAGTATATATTTCATATTACAATTTAATGTGTGTAATTTATCTACGAGTATTTTTTAATAAACATATTTGTGTGAAGCGGCGATAGCCTAGTTGGGAGTGGAACGGACTGCCGAGACGAACGTCCGCAGGTTCAAAACCCAAGGGCACACAACTCTGACTTTTCTAAAAAGTTGTATGTGTATTCTTTGTGATTTATCACTCGCTTTAACAGTGAAGGAAAACATTGTGAGGAAACCTGCATACCTGAGAAGTTCTCTGAATTTCGAAGGTATGTGAAGTCCGCCAACCCGCACTAGGCCAGCGTGGTGGACTAAGGCCTTAAACCCTCTCAGTAGTAGAGGAGGCCCGTGCTCAGCAGTGGGCAGTATATAATACAGGGCTGGTATGGTATATATATGTAGGCAGTTCGATTTTTTTATGACCGGCACCGACTCCAAAGGTTTATTCATTGCACATAAATATAATCACACGAATGGCAGTGTTTATAATATTGGTAGTATTTAAATTTCCTTATAGCCCATGAGCAAAGTATGAGTTATTTTTTACATTAGAGTGGTTTTAGAAGTTGGTGCTATTTTTTTTTTAAATGTTTTTATTTTTCACTTTTTAGTAAATAGGTAATGCAATATAGAGTTAAATATTATAATTATTGCTATTATATATTCAAATATTAAAATTTATTATAATAGATGGAATTCCCAAAGCTGTCTTGATTCGATATTTTGATGATCAAACAATAGATACAAGCCTAGAAATACTAGCTCAAGAGTCATGAGAAAAAGACTTTTGAAAGTGAAAGAGTTTTTGTATCATTTATATCGACATATAAAACTCTTTGAGTAAAACTGACAACGGAAATTTTTAAAAACGAATAATTCTGTCAAATTATATTGACAGAATTCAATAGGAATATTATTTCTTCGGATTAATTATAGCTTAAATTTATTTCAGCACGCAATTACATATATCAGTAAATTGATTTGAAATTAAATCTAGATTATAGTGTGTTCATGGTTTAAAGGAGGTATAAGACAGGTTCGTCTGGAAATCCTTAGGGGAGGCCTATATTCAGCAGTGGACATTATTCATACAGCTTTCTCTGAAGATGACGACTTTCTCCGACGATGATGAAGACAAATAACTTCAGGTTGCTCTCTCAAAAAATTGACCCGACCCCGTTCAAAAATAATAATAGTTTTCATTTTTATTTCAGAAAATTATATCTATGCTTAAAACCAAAATAGTCCAGGAAGGAAAATTTTATTATTATGTAACACGAAATTTTACAGAAAAGGTGCTATAAAAACTCATGGTTTGTATCTGTATAATCTAAGTCCAAAGAGTAGGTATAATATATACTACGAAAATCCAAGTCATTCTAGGTATACTGTTTGAATTTGTATTGAGAAATAAATTATTTTTTGTTAGAAGTGTTTTATTTATTCTTACCGCATACCGCGAGAATGAGCGGAGCGGTCATATTTTTTTTAATGAATTGAATGACGAGACGAGCTTGCCATTCGCCTGATGGTAAGCGATACGACCACCCATAAACTACTGTTTACATCCAGTACCTTGAGTTACAAAGTACTGTGTGGCATTCAACTGTGCTCTTCATCCTGAGACATAAGATGTTAAGTCTCTTGTCCAGTAGTTCACTGGCTACAATGTCCTTCAAACCGAAACAATAGTGCATGCACACTGCTGCTTGGCGGTAGAAATAGACATTGCGGTGGTACCCACCCAGACAGCCTCTTACATATGAGAGACCTACCACCAGTAGCAGTCATATTAGGCTGAGAATGGTCTTATAACTCTGAACGTAAACTTAAAGGATCGTCAGGGTAGTGTCACGCTAGGACAACAGCTCAGTGGGCTTAGAATGTGACACGAAGACGCAACTCGTAAAACGATGTCGTTTAATTTTGATGTTTGTGATTGATCGAGAGACCAATACGTCAGTCAAATGTTAGTCTCTCAACCAATCCCAATAAGACGAAACGGAGACGTGACGTGTTTTTTTGTCACATTCTAAGCCCACAGGTCTGTATTATAATATAAAAGAATCCATCATTTGGGTAGAACAGCCTGATGCTCACTGTTGAGTTGTTAATCTAATCTCTAGAACATCACACGCAGTTAGATTAGACTTTGCAAACCAAAGTAGATATAGATTCTAGTAGATCCTGAAATCAGGTGAAAATCTTAATGCTCCATTATGTAGCAATGATGAATGATTTATTAAATCACGAGTTAAACATTCCTTTCCTTTAGTAGAATCGCAAACTTGCATGGGAGTTTTGCGTGACACACATATTACACTAATATACGTATCTATTAAAAGAATTCTGCAAGTCATTATAATATATTCGTTCTCAAGACTAAACAGCTTATTATTATCATATTTTAAGGTCCATTAGAAGTCTATAGATAGATACTAACTACAGTCTATCGAATCTGTCGAAAAGCGCCTACTCATTTTTTATAGCAATATGACAAATCTACGTTTTTTGCTATTTATTACTTTTTTTATAAATAAATCGTTTCATATACCTATTTATCCCTTACCATCTAGTGGGAGTCCCTGTTATTCGTATAACGGGTCACCATGCATATGTATTATCTTTTATTATGCTTTAATTCAATAAAAAAATAGCTCAAATTTATGCGTTGCTAATATAATTTCGTAAGGGTACTTTTAAGTAGTCGAATGAAATTACTTATATGATTCAGGTTTACTCGGTCTGTTCCATAAAATGATGAACCCTATACCAAGATATATTGAAATGGGACCACTTCGCGACCCTTATTTACTTAATAAAGAAGGAATCAAGGAAATACTCTCCCAATTTTCAGAGAAATCAGTGTACATACATAAAAAAAAAATACAAACACACGAATTGATAACCTCCTCCTTTTGGAAGTCGGTTAATAAAATAGGTGTACATTTTCCTGCGTTTCGTCTGCATGGGCCATGGATGACGCAGTGGCGTGAAATAAAGAAAAAATAAATTTAAGTTAACCTCGCGTGTAATGGTGCCTACACATTAGGTCAAACTTGTCGCAGTGTTTACATAAATAAAAAATTTAATCTCGATAGTTTTATCAGAATGGTTCATAAGAAAACGCCGATATAGAAAAATAAATAAATGTTCAAAGACACATGTTATTTTTTAATGTAAAGAAAACGAATTATTGGCGATAAGAATGCAATTCTTAATTTCGCTAGGAGATGAAAGGTTTTTCTATTACGATTTCCGAATTGAATATTGGCAACATTATAAGGTACTACGTAATATTATGTAACTATGCTATGCACATTTTATAAATGAGTAATTCGTATACGGGTCAATACTTATCTATGAGTATATTTTTCTAATCGTACATAATTTAACTAAATTTACAATTAAATATTTTAAAAAAGTCAAAAATAATGAAGCAAACGGCGCTGAAAATGTAATCTTATTCAAAAATGATATAACAAACAAATACCTTGGCTTTAATATTTGAAAACTTTTGATTTATTAATTAGTAAGAAAACCGTAGTTGAATACATAATTTAAGTACTTTGGACAAAATATTTTAAAAAATCTGCTGTTGGTTTGCAGAATCTACTATCAGTAAAAGTGATCGTAAGTTTATTAGCATAGTAAAATGACGACAATCAACGAAGGCGTGACTAATTGGACGCTATCGCCACTCCAGATTACTTAGCAACAAGACTTATTATAAATACTGTTCCTTCCTTCCTATATCTGTACACTGTGCATGACATACATTAATTAAGGTTAAAACCTTAAATCACGTGCATATTTATAAAGAAGACAAATTGATAATATTTTTTAGTAACTCAGAATTCTGAAACCAACTTAAAAATATTGAGCATCTCAGTAACTGCATTGTTCAGTATTTTTTTATTTTTAAGTTTAATTACACGGATATTTTGCAGTTTAAGGATTAAAACTAGATAAATTAGGTTGAAAGTCGTGTACAGTATGCTTTTCATATTTGTACGTAAAGCACGACTGTCGCAGTGCAACTGCAATGCCGTCTTGCGACATTGCGGCTAATGTAAGTGGGCTCTTACTGGCACATTATACATTCTCCATGTATGTTGAATAAATATAAAATTCTTTATTAAAAACGTTGCAAAACTTAACTATCGTCTCGACATTTTAAATATTGCCATGCAATTTTACACAGTCTAATTGGCTGGTCACACTGTACTGGTATTTAAATACACAACGAAGCGACACAAGTAAAACATTGTAGAGTGCAGACACATGTCTCAATTGAGACTTCGTTGGCTCAATTGATACGATATTTTTACAATCGTTGGTACTCAATATAGAGTCATATTATGAAACAGTGGACGATATCCTAGTTGGAAATGGAACGGTCTGCCGAGACAATGTCCGGAGGTTCAAAACCCAAGGCACACACCTCTGACTTTTCGTAGTTACGTGTGTATTGTTTATTAATTATCGTTCGCTTTAACGGTGAAGGAAAACATCGTGTGGAAACCTGCATACCTGAGAAGTTCTCTGAATTTCGAAGGTATGTGAAGTCCGCCAACCCGCACGAGGCCAGCGTGGTGGACTAAGGCCTAAAACCTTCTCAGTAGTAGAAGAAGACCGCGCTCAGCAGTGGGCAGTATATAATACAGGGCTGATTGCATTGCATTGCACTATGAAACAGCTATAATAACATACCATTAGTTATTCCTCTTCTAGTGTTTTAATTTGATTTTCAAGCTAATGTAATGGTGATTATATTTGATAGGTAGATGATAAGAAATACTGCTGTTAGCTGAAAAATAACTTCATGCGATTCAAGCCTAGACTAATGTTTGTTTGATCTACAAATATTTTCTTAGTGTGTGGGTATCGTGTCTCTTAAATCACTTACAGATTAGAAACTTAGGGTGTGTGAAAGATCGTAATGTCTTCATTAGCCCACTATAGAAATGGAAATATCTACCCACTTATTTTATCTTCATCATCATCATCATCAGCCACATGACGTCCACTGCTGAACATAGGCCTCCCCTAAAGATTTCCAGACGGACCTGTCAAATTCGGTCTGCATCCAGCGTGTTCCTGCGACATTTATCAAGGCGTCTGTCCACCTTGCAGGAGGACGCTACGCTTGCTTTACCTACTTCTTATTTTATCTATTGTTTATTAATTACTATATTTACTACATATTATTCATCTGTACCCGACTTACCCTATAAGTTACACAAAATAAAGCTGAATACTGGTGGTATGTCTCTCATATGTAAGAGTCTGTCTGGGTGGGTACCACCGCAATGTCTATTTCTACCGCCAAGCAGCAGTGTGCATGCACTGTTGTGTTTCGGTTTGAAGGACATTGTAGCCAGTGTAACTACTGGACATAATGAGACTTAACATCTTATGTCTCAGGATGACGAACGCAGTGTAATGCCACACAGTACTTTGTAACTCAAGGTGCTGTATGGTGTTACTACTGTTTATGGGTGGTCGTATTGCTTACCATCAGGCGAACGGCATGCTCGTCTCGTCATTCAATGACACAAAAAAAATCATAGGTAGAGTCGGACTCTACATGGTACCTGTTGCTAGACAAGTTTTTCCATATTACAAGCTGACATATCGCTACCACAAATTCTATTAGACCAAAGAATTTGAATATTCGAAAAAAAAACAGATTTAATTGTATTATTTATAACGTTATGCATTGCGGAAGATTTTGTGTGAATAAAAACAATACACACAAAAAATATTTTATAGAATAACCAGCTGACCCGGCAAACGTTGTTTTGCCATAAAAAATCTATTTAGAAATTATTTTAGTAGAAAAAAATTAATAATTGTTCAGTTATCGAACGGGGTTAAAAGTTATTACATTACTAATATCGCTATTAAAAAATAGGGGATGATGGAAGTAGGCAGAAATTTTAGGGTTGTGAGTACTTTTTAACGCCACATCATAAAAAAAAATTTACCGAAAAAAAAATTGCCGTTGGCCACCCTTATCAGTTAGGGGGATGAAAAATAGATAACCTATTCTCAGACCTACCAAGTGTGAATATAAAAATTCATCAAAAACGTTTCAGCCGTTTCAGAGGAGTATGATAACAAACACTGTGACACGAATTTTTATATATATAGATAGATATCACTGAGTCATAAAAAAATGAAAAGTCTGAGGAAAATGTATTGATATTATGAGAACTCGCCAATGTGACACCCGTATCTTTAAACTGCCATTCATTGATTTTCTACGGTGTCTATAACTATAAAATTTCCATAATAATAATGAAAAAGTGTTTTATACAGTTTTATAGTAAGTTGCCTGCCTCGTGACTGCCTCGGTGGCGTAGTTGTATTACAGTACGACTGCAATGCTGAGGTCTCGGGTTCGATCCCCGGGTCGGGCAAAGTGATATTGGATTTTCTATTCAATGTCAGCCCGGAGTCTGGAGTTTGTGCCCGATATGGCGATAGGCTCGCCCCCTATCACATCATGGGACGGAATACGCACGGCGAAAAGTGGGTGCACTAGTTGCGCCTCTGCCTACCCCTTCGGGGATAAAAGGCGTGAGTGTGTGTGTGTGTGTGTTATAGTAAGTTGGAAACATTTTAATATGTATTAAAACGAGTACAATTGTACTGAAACTGCTATATCAATTTACTATGGTTTCCACGACGTTCATGTGATTGAAATAAAACAAAACATTTACTTATCTCGTAGAACAATGAACAACACCTTTGCCCACAAAATTGCATTGTAGTTTTATTGTCGTAAATACATTGGGTTGTTATCAAGAACATTGCTCGGGCTTCCTTTGATTGTGAAAGAATTTGCCAGACAAATCGCTATTTTATACGGCTTCGCAGATTTTTTTTCGTGTTGTGTAATTATGATAAGTCTTCGCGCAGTCGCTGTAAATATTTTCCTCACACACGACACAAAATTTCCTTTCCAAATCCTTATCCTTATTTTAGAACATAGCCCTCTGCCACGTCTGTCTGTCTATCTGTGCGTATGAACGCGACAAACTCAAAAACTACCGAACGGATTTTGAAAGTTGTTATAAAGATAGTTTGAGACCCTGGGAAGGACTTTTATCCCAGAGAAACTCTCCCAATGGGCGAACTCGCAAACAAAAGCTAGTAATTACAATAAACCTGTCACGCATCAACTAAATAAAAAAAGAACGGGTTGCACTCCGGGAGTGCCGGCAGAAGTGAAAGCTTGAACATTAACGTTGTGCATTTTTTAATATTTTGGAATGGTTAGGGAATAATTTCGCACGAATTGCTTTATTGATCAGTATAAAAGTACTAGCATTTATGTGGTTAAATCATTGATGTATTAGGGTTTTTTAATACATCAATGGGTTAAATACAATATTTATTCATTGCGCTATCGTCATTGATGTATTAAAAAACCCAAGATGCACAGTTGCAAATAACACATCAATAAGTGTCGTCGATAAGTCAAACTAAAATAACCTCCTCCTTTTAAAATAGTACTAATATTAGTACTGTTAATTTGAAATATTTCAAACTGTTGAGGTAAAAAATGGCATAGAATTTAATTGGCAAAAAATCTGAAAGCTACCTTTCAAAACTAAACGTTAATACAAACATTTTAAAGACTTGCGTAAGAGTTTTGAATTTTTGTGAAAACATATTTTCGCTCAATATGCTTTGTCCATTAATGGTTCAGACACTAGAAAAGAGTTTTTGATTGCTTATCATTAACCACGACATATAATACTGCCTAAATGTTATGACTGATTGCTTGATGAAAACGAATGATTATCTTTAACGTAGAATAAACGTGTTCATAATGAATACTGATTCAAAATCGTTGTAATTTAAATTATTAGTGTAGCCTTATGTAATTTTAGAACAATCACACAAATAATTTGAATTACCCTGCTAATTTCACATGACTTTCATAAAGATATATGATCAAAATCCACTAAGCAGATTCCATATATATTCCATACTAGTGGGTGTCAAATACTAAAGACTACAATTCCACACGACATTCCGGAACGAACATCAACTGTGTAGGAAGGACTCCCACGAGCTCTCATATTCATTATTATTCTTTTCCTATGAACATCAGTTAGATCATAATATTAATCTACAACTTATATACTTCTTTTGTTTATATTTTTATCTTAAAGATCTTCAATCTTAGACATCTTTATTAAAGCCGGACCTAACCATAATCCGACTCAGTGCAAATACACTACTATCAGTAGAAACGTTGACAAGCATATTTGAATAACGATTATCATACACTGCTTTTATATTCGCACTTTGCATTTTCTGAGCTGTGGAAATGTTAGGCGTTTATTTGACTTTAATTTTATCTGTGTCATAAAGATACTTATTTTAACTGAACTCCTTGGAAGGAGGTGCGAAAAATCGTTGTAGAAGTATTGTGTTGAGATTACTTGAGATCTATATGGATGATAGGCAATAATACAAAGACGTTTTTGCAAATTCTAGACTTATTGTGTATTTTAGTATATTACATACATGTTAGTATTTGTAAGTTATAAAAAATAATTAACACACACCGATTTATCATAGAACCTATAAGTACTTCTAATAAAATTATATACTAGAAATTCACTATAATCACAAATAAATATTTTAAGAGTAATTACGTAGATTGAAAATTAAGGATTTAGTACCTACGCTCGACCTCCAAAGAGCTGTGTAAATGTTGGTCGGTTTATTTATGATGTAAAAATTTATTATATTATTTAAAAATATTAGGGGCAATAACACGTAGATAAAGACATTTAAAACAATTGCAATAATACAAGTCATATTGATAAAAAAAAAACGATAAGCCCTATTGTTCGAGTACAAATATTTGTTACAATCCAATCATTATTTAAAAGAAAACGGACGCAGGCAAATATTTAGTTATGATATTGATAACGGAGTAGTTGAGGAAATAGATTCTCAAGGTGACGACAGACGAGCTCTAATAGGAACATCATTACTAATTAAACACGTGCCTATGGATGGACATTGTTCAGAAACTTATACGTATTGAAACGAATGCGTTGTTTTGTGTTATAAAGAGATTATCTGACTGTTTAAAAGACCTTTTTTTTCGCAGGCAAATAACGCGTTGTCACTACCACCACTGGAGGGGTCAGTGGAACGGTTATGTTGGTTTCACCGGTCGACAGACCTAGGCTACTATTGGAAGGTCATATTCGGAGCAAAAGAGAAAAATTTAATGAAAGTTATGCGATGACAAAAAAATGATTTTAATACAAGAATTTGAACGTGGTGCTGTGGTTTCTCAGGATTTGTAAAAGTCTACATTGACATTACTGCTGTACATAAAATCAAAAATTAAAACTAAATTATAGGCGATCCAAAAAAGTTAAGGATTTCTTCAGCTTCAAAAGGGATAAAAATAAAAATAATTCACCCGAAGATGTAATTTAGGAGAAAGGATAATTTATCATAGACTAAGGGCCAGTTCTGTCCGTTTCTAATAAATTTCCAGACAACTACGGGACATATAACGCTAACTAACAAATAAATCTGACATATTACTAGTGACTTTTTCTATCAGATATTTCTGTTCGAGACCTGTGAAAAGTCAAAAGTTATAGTAAGTTCCGAATAGAATATCAGGGACTTTATCAGCATGTGGTAAAATTATTCTTAATAGACACAATGTTCTAGTTTCTTGAATACTTTATGCTTGAACTACTGAGGACCGAGGGGAACAACATTTTCCTCCTCTCTGTAGGTATATAAGTCAATAATTGAAGATTTATATCATGAAACACGCAAAATAAAACAAACACGCTGAAATAATAAAGGTAAACAACATGACGCACCATTGAAAACCAGATTTGTCGATAAATGACCCTAACTGGTTTGTAAACTTTACTCGTTTGGAACTAGTTTTCGCCAGCTAATACGTTCATATATGGCGTTAAGTTTATCTGCATTTTTATTAGGTTATTGAGTTCATGGCAATGAATAACATCATAGGTACCTACAACTGATCTGATAACAGTAAAAAAAAATGAAAAAATATTGGTGCTATTTCTTGCTTAGTTTTGCTATCATCAAAACTGGTTATTAAAGCAAATTTTTAACAACTCATCGATTACTAAAAAAAGAGTATTCCTCACTAGCTTTCAGTATGAACAGAAAAGAATGGGAGAAATTAAATGATCATGCGGTCACAGACATAAATAATGCCAAACAATAGCTTTGGGTATTCTACGCAGTGTTCAATTTTGCAAGGACACTGAGTATTGAGCAATTCATGTTTATGAAAAAAAAACGAGCTTTTACCCGCGGCTCCGCCCGCGTGCATGAGTTTTCCCGGGATAAAACTCCCGCTTTATATTTTCCCGGGATAAAAAGTAGCCTATGTGTTAGTCCATGACATAATCTACCCGTGTGCCAAATATCACCGAAATCCGTTCAGTAGTTTTTGCGTAAAAGAGTAACAAACATCCACACATCCATACATCCATACATACAAACTTTCGCGTTTATAATATTAAATAGGATTAACTATTTTCTATATAACGAAGGTTCCAACGATTTGAAATAAGCTTATTAATTTAACAGAAAATCTCTGTACTTGAGTATTCATAATATTCATCAAAGATGTACAGTCAGCCACGTAAGTAGCTGAACAAATTCAAAATTTCAAATTGCCTCAACGTGTGAAGTTTAATTAAAACATTTTTTTCGTTGCATGAAGTAGTGTCGCCTTTATTTTATTTTTGTGAAGAGAAAATAAAAATTAGTAAGAAAAAAAAGACGGCTTAAGACGGCTCAGGGTCACTCAGCGAGAGGGCTATGCTAGGTGTTTCTCTACGCGATCGAATCAGAAATGAGGAGATCCGCAGAAGAACGAAAGTCACTGACATAGCCCAGCGGATTAGCAAGCTGAAGTGGCAGTGGGCAGGGCACATAGTTCGAAGAACTGACGGCAGATGGGGCAAAAAGGTTCTCGAGTGGAGACCACGTACTGGCAAGCGCAGCGTCGGCCTTCCACCTGCAAGGTGGACGGACGACTTGATAAGGGTAGCAGGAGCACGCTGGATGCGGGCCGCTTTTGACAGGTCCGTCTGGAAATCTTTGGGGGAGGCCTATGTTCAGCAGTGGACGTCATGTGGCTGATGATGATGAAGAAAAAAAAGTGTAGATGCGATTTGAACTTTTGAATTTGTTTAGCTACTTATGTGGCTGACTGTACATCAGTGACACCATAAACAGTTATGGAGGTAAACAATCGATAAAAAGTTTTATCGATATAAAACTAAATCGATTTTCAATAAGTGGACTACTATTGCGATATAAGGAAACAATGCTTTCACGTATCGATTTAAATGCGACACGTTAATTCGTACGATTGCCAATGCCGGTCGTTGAACTAAGCCACGTTTGTTGATATTATATTATGAAAATAGAGATAATGAATTCACGGCCAAAACTGGTCGCGTCCATGAATAGTAAGTGCAAAATATACATCTTAAAACAAGTATATCTTGTTTCGGAATCATTTTACCGTTACAATGGTTGATTTTTACAGCCTCAAGTAAGCTAAGTAAATGTAAATTATCTTCGAGACAGATGAACTTTGTACCCTTTTATCTCAATGAGTAAAAATAGTTACCCAGTTTCTCCGAGTTACGATTTCGCAATAACAAGGTTATGAGACTTACCGTGAGTTACGGCTGTTTTCAATTACCAGCATTATCATTGTTATTAAATAGCGGTAGTTTTTCATAACTGAATGAACTTCTACCCGAGAAGTTCTCTGAATTTCGAAGGTATGTGAAGTCTGCCAACCCGCACTAGGCCAGCGTGGTAGACTAAGGCCTTAACCATTCCAGTTGTAGAGGAGGCCTGTGCTCAGCAATGGGCAGTATATAATACAGGGCTGGTATGGTATGGAATGAACTTTTTACGATACCACATTGGGATTCCACTTTCTCGTCTTTCGGGAGTCTTTTCTCGGAATAGGAGTCTCACTGTCCACTTTTCTAACATTCATACATTATTCTCATTAATATTATGCAGATAGTAGGATGCCATGTGTAAGTACTCAAGTTGTCGTAGTGAGATAAGATATTGATTGGAAGGTTTTATTTACGTAATCCTAGATAAAGGTTTTATTTCGCATATAAATAAAAAAAGTCTGTTGTAGAATATAAATAACCAAATAGAATACTTACCGAAGAATTTGTTGCCACAGAATCGGGAAACCCCAAAAGAAAATAATCCCAGACGGTGCTAATTGATTCGGCATATTGATGTGGCGCCGGATAATTTAGTGAAGGCAGTAATTAGTTTAAAATTACTAGCTCAAATAAATTGTCGCCTAAACAAGCCTTCAGATTGTTCAGAACATTCACACTTAATACTTTTAGCCTACTGTACAAAGGTCTTTCAACTTATTTACGTGTTATCTCATTTGTTTTTTTTTGCGTATGTTTGGACTTTGATCTTTGAACGTAACAAGCCTATGCCTTTGCGCTACTCTTTTAGTATTGACGGCATCAAACCGCGTACTTTAGGTAGCCAGTAACTTATTTATAATATTACCTTTAATTTTAACTGTTCGTGTTATTATTTGACTCGAACAAAATTGAGTAACTCCCGCTTCGAAATATCAAACTTATAGGACCCAGCTAGGAACACCTAAAATTCCGTCTGTTCTGAAACTTCTGGCTATCAGAATTTTACGCAGATAAAAGGAATTTGTTTTTTTCTTATCAATCAAATAGTATACTCCTATCTGTAGGGTAATAGTACTCTTTGAAATATAAAAAATGCACTTACAACTATGAAAACATTAAGGACGTAATAAAAAAAATATATCAACTCGTACAACTACTATGCACCAATGCTAATATTCCTCTTGTTATTTGTGAGTCATTATAATGAACGTTTATCCCTCTCGGCTTGCCGTGTTATTTATTTAATTAGTCGAAAAAGAAGACAATGATAAAATAATATTTTTAATTAATATGAATGTAATTAAGAATAGTTTTCAAAAAAAACAAGGAAAAAAAGTCTGCAAGACCAGTAAGGATGGATAAGAAAAAACAAGTGTAAAAACGTTAAATGCTACTAATATTGAAGCAATAACGGGAGATGGGGTTTCATGAATACGAGGTAGTCAATTAGTATGTCATCTCACGTATAAGAATCCATTCATTTAATCAATCAAGGTTGGAGTAACCTCGGACACCCACTTTTATAAATAAACGAAAATATCAATAGTGAAAGAGAAAAATTTACCTTTGGAGATAATTTTATCGAACGTAAACGATGTGCGGAATCGCGAGCACACGTCCTCACTGCACTGACGCCGGCACGAAACTAACTTGCCTTGCGTAACTTCGTGAGACGAAACAGGTCATAGCGACCTCTAACAAAGCTTATCAGAGGTTCAATGGCAACGGACTAACTCTGTTTCTACTTAGAACTGTCAAGTTGCAGTAGACTGATTTGGAGCGAAATTATACGGATCTAATTGTCAACATTATTGACCTAGACTGCTTGCCAAGGTTGTACGTTAGACTAAAACCTTATATCGTCAAAGCTATTTATTGAGCTTGACGGAGAAACGATTGGTCAGACAATCGAAATGCCAATTTCTGCAGATGTTCTCCAAGTTATATATTTCGAACCGTTTGCAGTGCGGTGGTTTATTACTGCTGTCTCCGATATTGGTAAGTAATTGGGAGAGAAAGATCGCATCTTTACACCACCTGCAACACCTGTAAGCTAGGATTTACATCAAGCATTTCAGATATCCAGCAGTGAAATTTAGCGAGTTTTAGGGAGTTCTATTTTGTTTGTGACGAAATAATCTTTCTAAATATTATTGGTGTCCCAAAAGCAATACTTGTTCATATCTGTGTCATGTTTGTGTCGTCATATTGTATATTTTTATTTGATAAAGCATCTCTTGCGTAAGCTTAGAACGTCAGTAGACAAAATAATAGTCATTATTTTTATGTAAACAGAAATTGAAGTAAATTTTATGTAGGTGATAAGATTGATTTCATAATATTTTTTTACATTGAATGTAAAGGAGGTTTCCTTTATGAATCAATTGCTTAAGATCCGTGTAACGTAGGCAAAAGCGTAGGCATATTAACAGCGACCATATTAAGCATGTCAGAAGTATTTTAAAGACACGTCTTAATATCTATAAAATACAAATTGATACGCCAGATATGGTTTTAATTGTTTTGTGGCAAAAAGTGCTTCAAGATTTGCTTACTTTGTATTTTAAAATCCACATAACATCAAAGACTGAACGATGACCGCAAACTGTGATAATGTCATAATTGTCCGAAAATTTCGCGTTTTTATGCTCAATTAAGTTTGAAACAAAGCAGTGGCGTTGCTGCCTTGGCTAAGTCTAGAATTTAGATTTCTAGCTTTTTTTAGTCACTTGCAATTACGGTCACGTTTCTTCACTTTTGTTTAAAGTAATATAAGAACGTTTGTCTTTTAAACATACACAAAATTTCATTCAATAATTTCTTCGGGTTCAGTGCCAAGAGAATGTGGTACAAAAATAGAATGATTACGTATTATACTTACGGTGACATGTGCAGTTGTTGGCACAAAAAAATTACATGTCGTAATTTAGTGACATTCTAAAATTAGTAATATGTTTGATAAATGGTGAATTATCTATACTATTAATAAAGAGGAAAGATTTGATTGTTTGTTTGTTAGTAATGTATAGACTGAAAAACTACTTGCCCGATTTTGAAAATGCTTTCGCTAATAGGAAGCTACATTACTACTGAGTGCTATAGGCTACTTTTTATCCCGGAAAATGTTTTTCACGCGGGCGGAGCCGCGAGCAGAAGTCAAGTTTGTTATAAAGCTCTTCAATTTTTACTAAAACTATTTCGTTCATGAAAATACACAAAACATAATACCATTAATTCCAGCCAGATATTTT
Source organism: Sphinx pinastri (assembly GCA_947568825.1). NCBI lineage: Eukaryota > Metazoa > Arthropoda > Insecta > Lepidoptera > Sphingidae > Sphinx > Sphinx pinastri. The sequence continues at coordinate 4,134,309 of OX387630.1, read as the reverse complement.
GAAGAGTCCTGTAATAATCGCAGTACTATGCAGTATGAGTATAAGTTAATTTTTAAGCATTAAAAAAATATACCCAACACTCATATACTTCAGGCTTGATACCGAGGTAGGATACTCTATCTTAGATATCAGAAACTACTACAAACCAAATATTACTAAATATATGAGGATTCTATGCTTTTGTAAGAAATCTTGATGTACAGTCAGCCACATAAGTAGCTGACCAATTCAAAACTTCAAAACGCCTATAAAATGTTGTGTTCTTACAAACTTTTAATTTCTCTGCACAAAAATAAAATAAAAGCGATCTACTTTACTTCACACAAATAAAAAAAGTTTCAGTTAAACTTGACGCGTAAATGCTAAAACTTGAAAATAATCATTTAATTCTGCTACTTATGTGGGTGACTGTACGTTTAATTGAAATTTGAAGTATGAGGGAATTTCAGTAGTCTGTTTTCATCTTCGCACAAGAAAGGGACTACACTAGCCCTGATAAAAAGTAGTATTATATAATTTTGACCAACCAGAAGGATGACATTTCTCAATGGTCGCCAGAAATACATAAGCGTCATATACTGGTTGTAGGTACCTATATCTGTTAGCCTCGGAAAGAGACTCGCCGAAGTGAACCACTATGGCGAATTTTGTCATGTGTATGGTAGACCCTGACAATTCGGTTACAAAACATCTTTAGTGTTTAAATATTTACGATATTCGTACTTATTTTCTCTTAGAAACTAAATTGCTTATAGCTTGGCAGTATGGTTTTTGGCCTTAGCCTTGTAGAACGAATAAAAAAATATCCTTGGCGCGTTTGATTTTCAAAGCGCGGTAAACAATTTAGCCTTTTAGTTATATTAAAAACTAGCTTTCTACCCGCAGTTCCAGCCGCGAAAACATCCATTTTACAATGATCCGTACCCTTTATACACCGGTCTAGTACTAGTATGAGATTTCTAACTAACCCGAAAAAAATTATATCTTTCGATTCCGTGGGTCGATTTTGATGAAATAAACCCTGTAATTCGGGGTGATACGACAACGGACATTTAAATCTACTATATTTTTTTATATATAAGTACCTATAGGTAAGTAGTATTGTCTCGTGTCTGTGACGACTACTCAACTTTTTGGCATGACAAAATTTAACGTTTTTGGCTAGTTATCAAGTACTCGTAAGTAGATATTAAGTGATAATTCGAATGATTTCTACATTAGAAATTTAGCTTAGCTTTTAATGATTAGCTTGGTATTTTTGTTTGTTTTTGTTTAGCCAGACTTTGTTTGACATCAAATTTTTAGTTAACCAAGACGCAGGATGTTTTTGTACCGCAATTCGTAGTCCTTATGTTTATCCTTCGAGGGAATCCTAGTCTTGTTATCAAGTCCGTATAAAAATCCCTACATATTATAAAACAAACTCCCGTCGACGTCTGTCTAAACGCGATAAACTTAAAAACTATCGAATGGATTTCGATGAATGAAGGCTACTTTTTGCCCCGGAAAAACTCTTTCACCCGGGCAAAGCCCTGGGAAAAGCGAGTAACTGATAATTAAAAATCTATCTAATATACGTAAGTTACATTATAATTAGTGAGAAAGGCAGTAGCTAATCTATCACAACTTTCCATCGAATCATCAAGGCTTGTAAGCCGCAAGGCTGATTATCCGAGATCTACATAATATTATGCGTCATACGTATACTTATGGTAACCATTTCTTGATACTTTGAGTACACACAGACATTTATAGATGCAGCAAAGCAAGAGTCTTACTAATATTATAAATGCGAAAGTTTGTAAGTATGGATGTATGGATGTTTGTTATTCTTTCACGCAAAAACTACTGAACGGACATTGAAACTGAAATTTGGCACACGGGTAGATCATGTCCTGGATTAACACATAGGCTACTTTTTATCCCGGGAAAATATAAAGCGGGCGGAGCTGCGGGCAAAAGTTAGTATTTAATATTTAAATTTAATTATTAAAATTATTATTAGTGTAAATATGATAGTTTGGAATTTTCTTTTTATGAACATGTAGGTATGTAGTATGTGTCTAACCTTGCTGTACATTTGTTTTAAACGCCATGCCATATAATTACCATTGACGGCAATTCAACCATTGAATGTGTTTCACTAATTGAATCTTACTTAGGTCTTTGAATTCATCTCATAGAAGCAAGCAAGCGTAATTCTATCAAAAATTGTTGTATATATATAAAAGGGTATTATTTTAAAATCCACATTATATAACACGGGAATCGAAAACGAGATGCTTAATTTTTTACGTTTGTTAAATGAGTTGATACTGCCTGTAGACTGCCTCGGTGGCGTAGTTGTATTACGGTACAACTGCAATGCTGAGGTCTCGGGTTCGATCCCCGGGTCGGGCAAAGTGATATTGGATTTTTCTATTCAGTATCAGCCTGGAGTCTGGAATTTGTGCCCGATATGGCGATAGGCTCGGCCCCTATCACATCATGGGACGGAATACTTACGGCGAAAAGTGGGTGCATTAGTTGCACCTCTGCCTACCCCTTCGGGGATAAAAGGCGTGAGTGTGTGTGTTAAAATTGTACGTATGGTGGTAACCTTACCCATTGATATCGGCTTTGTAATTTCTTTCCAAATTAAATATGCGTGTGCAGATGGCACATCGTAAAAGTTAATGACGCAGTAAAGTGCTTCGGGGTTCTAGGGCTTATTTGAATACATATAGCGTACAATAAGTATCGAAATATTTTAAAGATTTTCTCTTATTTCTTAATCAATTATTACATTAATTTGAAGCCTTCCTCGACTTTTATGAGTTTGGTAGATGAAACCGTAACGGTGAAGGGCGATGTTCCTTTTCGGAGCGATACAAACAAGTCTGCTTCACATAAGTTTTATTGCAGAGATTTTTGGTATAAATTTTAAATGCCTTGAATTTTATTTTGCGCGTCTGCGAAGCAAGTTTTGAATATACGCGTTATAAACAATTTAATCTCGCTTTTAAATACTGACGATCCTAGCTCGTGGTTCATCAAGATCATTGGATCCTCATTATCACTATGTTTCTAGTATCTCTACCTACTGTTTGGCGAAGCGCGCAAGTTCAACAATGGCGCGTAGCAAGTAAAACTCTCGGCATTAAAATCACGGTTTAGCCATACGTCGTAAATCGTAACCTGTAAAAGCATGGTTAATAATAAAAATAATAATACCAGCCCTGTATTAAATACTGCCCACTGCCGAGCACGGGCCTCTTCTACTACTGAGAGGGGTTAGGCCTTAGTCTACCACGCTGGACTAGTGCGGATTGGCAGACTTCACATACCCTCGAAATTCTTATCGAGAATTCTCAGGTATGTAGGTTTCCTCACGATGTTTTCCTTCACCGTTATAGCGAACGATAATTGATAGACAATACACACATAACTTAGAAAAGTCAGAGGTGTGAGAGTGTGCCTTGGGTTTTGAACCTCCGGATATTGTCTCTGTAGACTGTTCCATTCCCAACTAGGCTATTGTCTACTTTTAGAGCATGGTTATCCAGTCTATATCCGTAATTTTGGACTTTCGTTCATTGTGGTAGACTAATTCAATTAGTTTATTCATAGTTTAATTATTCTCTCGCATTTACTGTGGTGTCGTGGTTTGATGTATCGATTTGTATTCAGGTTTACGACGCTGCCGCAATGCGCGAGTTGTAGGCTCAACCTTGGGGTTTGCACGGCAATGGAGGATTCATGGGGCAGGTCATCAGATCATAGTCCTCATAAAATATGTATAGACAGATTTTTTTTCAGTTCACTAAGAAGGAGGGATTGATGTTTTTTTATGCACATTATGGCTTAAATTTAAGATAATGGATAAGAATTTGTAGTCTAGTCTCTCGACTCTAGTGAAAAGAACCATTTTAAAATTCATGAAACTACAATGTAAAAAATTTGATTCATCATCATCAGCCACATGACGTCCACTGCTGAATATAGGCGTCATCCAAAGATTTCCAGACGGACCTGCCAAGAGCGGCCTGCATCTAGCGTGTTAAAAAAAAATTATTACAAGACATAATTTGTACAGAAGTTTAAAAGATGTGCAATCCTAGCACGGGCGTAGCTTTCACATAGGGGGTCCTAGGATACCAAAATGACAGTGGCATTGCGTGCAACCTCATGACACCAAATAAGACATGACATCAAAGGTTTAGATTAAGCTAAGGGGGAGGGGATCCGACCCCAAAACCTCCCCCTTATATACGCCCATGATTCCTAGTTGCCAATTTTTTTAATAAGTAGTCATTTTGATTTCATCATCATCCACATGACGTCCATTGCTGAAGATTTCCAGACGGATCCGTCAAAAGCGGCCCACATCCATTATTATTTTATTGATTTGGTGACTAGAAATTAATAAATATAAAACAACTGTGATAAGCCCTTGAATTTTAAATAATTAAAAAATATTGTACTCCATTTATCACCACTAAATAAAAATGGGTGCTGCAGCAAAGAGGTAGAACAGGAATATACTATTTAAGAAAAAGTTCAATAACAAACAAAATAAATTCAAAAAAGGAATTACAACAGGAAAAGTTTTCATAGTGTTGTAAGTGGAACAAGTATATACACAGTTAACACAGTAATAATTGTGAAAGACACTGACAAACCTTGATCTACATAGAGCAAACAGTGTGTTTAACTGTATCATATTTATTTGATATGATTTGAGTTATATGTGTTAATTATTTTTGTATAATATTCCAAATATATATAACTAAAATATTCATTAATAGTTAGGTACCAAAGGTAGCTATTACTTACTATGAAAAATATTTTTTATTTCATAGCACAACTAAAAAAATTACGTATGCCTTTTATAGTAAAATTATTATAATTAATAAGAAACATAAGTTAAAACATTTATTTAAAAACCATTTAATTTAGGTATAACAATACTGAAGTATGAGAGCCCTAGAAACGCTACAAATAATAAAAGGTGATAGAAACATAAAATTTATTGAAGAAGTGCTTATATTATGTACATAATATATTTAATTGGGCACAGAATCAAGGTAGATAGGTATAATATAGATACCTCGGCACTAGACAAGATCCTTTTACTTTAGATCCCTGTGGGCATTTTTAGTATTTTAATACTTAATACAAATTTATTGATAGGTACCTATTTCCTATTTTAAGCCATAAAAAAACTATCATAAAATATGATTGTTTCTGCATATTGGCAATATTATAATTGTTTTATTGAATATTATTACATTTACTAAATTAAATTAAAATGCGTATTATTTAGATATTCACTTGGTTTACTTTTAATATAAGTACGTTTCGGACACTTGTTGATATTTTAAAGCGTATGAAACGTTATAAAAAGTTCAATTTAAACATTATCGGAAAATATATATAAAACGTACTTACCGATATTAAAATAATAATAAGTAACTGCATGTAGATAACTAAATAATTAACCAAATACTCAATTTTCGAACTATAAAATTTAAATAAATGTATGATTACACAAGACAAACTTGACGTTCGTGCTACATTCAATGACGATTGATTTGACAGATTGAAGCAGTGTTGTCAGATATATTATGGTCACAGAACTCACAGACTACTATAGTCGCCGAAAATTCATTAATTCAAATTATTTTTAGTTGGTTTCCTATAAAGCGTGTTTTTTTTTAGTATTTTTAACTATTATTTATTTTTCATTTTGTAGTTCAAAATATTAAATTGTCATCGGTCCTTGATAAGTATGCCAAATTTCGATTTAATCCGACGTTTTGAAGGGGGCCAAAATCATGTTCAAAGTTTCCCTTACATACATACATACGCATGAAGCTAATAAAAGTGTGTTAGAAAAGATCTATTCTTTTCGACCGTATTATTTCCGAACGGCTTGATCCTTTGGCTTTGCGTAGAGATGTAGTATCGCTCTGCATTCTCTATCGCATTTACCACGGGAGTGCTCTGAAGAATTGTTCGGACTTATCCCTGCTGCTGAGTTCCATCAGCGTACATCGCGGCAGAACTCCAAATTCCATCCACATCACCTCGGAGGTTGGCAATCCACCACTGTACGTTTTAGCTGTCATTTTTGCCACGTACTACTAAACTATGGAACCCATTGCCGCCAGCAGCATTTCCGGACAGATACGACCAGGCGACCTTCAAAAAAAGAGCGTATTCCCACCTAAAAGGCCAGCAACGCATCTCTGTGCCCCATGGTATTGCAGATGTTCATGGGCAGCGGTGATCACTTACCATTAGGTGAACCGTATGCTCGTTTGCCCCCTATATTATAAAAAAAAATCTATTTCATTAACATTTTGCCTTGAAATAATAAATATGCTAATACCGGCAGATTCCAACACCAAACTCGATTCAAATGGCGAGCGGGAAGATAACTACATTATTGAATAAAAATTATTATCTTTTATTCCATAATAGAATCAGAGTTTATAACGTTATTATAACGTATTAATATTTTTTTTTGTATAAGTTTAAAATTGTTGCATAATTGTTAAACCTTTCATTCACTTATACTAATTGTAATAATGAATTATATATGTCTCTGAATACAAGTTAAAAATAAAATAAATTCTATTTATTGTTTTGAAAAACACAGTTTGTCGCCAATTTTAAGTAAAGAAAGTTACAGTTTTTTATTAGCCGTATACCCAGGTTTTAAATTTCTTTCATGTGTCATATTTTGTTGAGTTACAGTATAGTGCATTGCATGACTATACTTATATCAAAATGTCTCAAAAAGGCCTCTGTATATTTGACCTCATGTTGCTCCTGTTTCCGTTTACTGAACCAGCTTACATTTTTTGTTTCAAAAAAGTTGTGTCCATGTAAGAAATACACCATAATCAGTCATATAATACCGCATAGAAGCGATATAAGGGAAAACATTTTTTGGCCGCTTAAACGATAAATATTGACCTATGTACGATAAGCGGTCGCCATTTGCAATATTTAGTCGCCGCGACACCCTCCGAGATAGCCTAAATGGCGAAAAGTCGCCTAATCTGGCAACACTGGATTGAAGTTTGAACCATAGATTAGGTATATACTTTTTTTTTTTTTTTTTTTTTGTGGCAATTGTATGAACATTTTGCCAATTTCAAGTTAGGAAAGGTATATACTTGGGTATACACCTTGGTATACACTCAGAACAACACCAAGAACTAGAACCCGGGCTAAAATATCTACTTAATATATATATATATATATATATATATATATATATATATATATATATATATATATATATTGATACTATTTTATCTTGGCTTGGATAAGGTGATAGAAAGAGATGCATACTCATTCATGTATTCAAAATTTGCGAGGTTGTCAGTGTCACTAGTTTTCACGTAACTTTTTTGTGCTAGAGATGAGATAGAGTCGATTTAAATAATATCGAAAAGTGACGATGATGTTCAGAAACGACTCATATTTTATTAAATGACTATTTACAACAATAATTAAGAATTAAACAATAACAATTAACTCCAGCTGGGTAGGTACCACCGCTATGTCTATTTATGCCGCCAAGCAATATTGTGCAATCATAGTTGTGTTTGGCTTTGAACATCGCAGCCAGTTTAATAATTAACTAGACTTTATGACATTAAGGGCCAGTTTCACCGGTTCCTGATCAACGCTATTTTTCACATAGACTAGAATGCGACATTTGTGTTTGGTTGGCTTATACATTTATGAGACGAATAGCATTTATCAGCGTGCGGTGAAATCGGCTCTCATCATCTATTATAACAGGGTGACCGAGTGGAGTGCAATATTGTTGTTACTTTTTATGGATAGGCGAACAACTTGCTGGTCTTGTCACTTATTTTAACCCTCGATGGAAAAAAAAGGGTGTATTAAGTTTAAGGTGTGTATCTGTGTATCTGTATGTCTGTGGCATCGTAGCTCTAAAACGAATGGACCGATTAAATGCTTTTTTTTTTAATTTATGTGATCGACTTAGTTCTTAACTATAATTTGGAAAGATCAATTCAGGCGTTTGAAGATAATCAGCTCATTTCCTACTTTCACAAGGCTGATTGTTTTGAAAGTTTGGTGTACTATTACTTCAGTGGTATTTTAAAGACCAAGATGCGAGGATGCTTGAGTTAAATTATTACTAGCTACTTATAATTAAAGGTCAAACAAACACATTTTATTTTTAACTTTTAGGAGATTTTTTGTGTTTTTTTGGTTATTAATTTTTTTTTATTACAAATAATACGACACTTAGGACAAAAGATTTTTATAACCTGAGACAACGGAACCATTCATAGTCTACTGAAAGGAATACTGAGAAAAAACATTGTTTAAATTGCAACATATTTAATAATAAAATAAGAACCATACGATTGCCCATAAACAGTACCAACGCCGTACATAACTTTGACTCACAAAGTACTGCGTGGCACTTCTGTGCGCTCTTCATCCTTATACCTAACATGTTAAGGGCCTGTGTCATAAATTTCTATGTAAATTTTATTTGACAGTTATCCTCTTAAACAGTTCATGTAGATAGTACTTATTTTATTACCGTTTATTTGGGCATATATAGAGTGTGATTGTTGTATTTGGTTGGCTTATACATTTATATAATGATTATTTATATATATGGCCGATTGGATGTCATGTTGTTCATTCACGATCTAATGTTGGGCTGAAGACCTGGTGAGCGCAACATAACCATCCACCTTTCCCCACTGGACTGGATCTAAACTGGAATCTAAAATAAAACGTATAAAGTCCTCAACATTATCGATAACTCCTATTTGTCACATCTCTGTGATAACTATAATTATTTGTAAATATTTAATAAAAATACAATAAAAATAGAAACCGAATTTTATGTGGAAACTGAAGTTGATACAATTTAAAAGCATATTCTGAATATCCACTTATTTTATAATTAAGGAAAAATGCAAATTTTGCTAGAAAACTCACCTATGAAAAGTCACCAGCTCTTACGTATTTTCTTTTCACCCTGTATGTGATTTACAACCAACTAACACACACGCCATGCCTTAAACTAATTTCGACACAGTATCGACACAGAAATTATATAACATTTTAGTTAAATTATTAATGTAAATAAATATTTAAATCAATTTTACGTTTACCGTCCACAATACATCAGACACATTATCAATCCAACTAAATTTATGTGACATGACATTTCCAAACATGACATATAAAGAACGCATATTTTTAATTTAGGCGCATAATTTTAACCAATGTATCCAAATTGACATATTTTCTCTGACTCTTTAGAAATAAATGATAGCCATGGAGTATTCACTGGTTCACTCACTCTCGTGTAAAAGCTGTATTATCAGAGATGAATAAGATTGATGTTTCGCAACTGTTATTTTAGCGCGGATTCTAGTGCTTATTATTGTTCTGAGGGTATACATACGTATGATACTGCCGACGTCAGAGCGAATAACTCTTTGAGTATTTACCAAAACTCAAAGGAATAACTCGACCGGCTTAGTAAATTCTGTAACTTATAGGCCGGGTTTATACATCCAGAACCGCACGGCATGCTGAATTAAGGCCTGAAATTCAGAATCTGTAAAACGGATGTCATTCCAGCCTTTAAACTTGAACAGATCTAGGTGGTATAACTTTTATTAGATAATATATCACTTGTATTCATTCGTTTGTTCCTAAGGTTTGTTGTATAGCATAAAGAGTTAAAATAAATAAACAGTCGTTAGTCTTTGGAAATATTGTAGATCACAAGTCACCACACTAGCCATTTTTGTTTTCGTTTTGACAACTTGACTTGTATCTTTTGAGTTTTGGCGGGAACTTGGAAGTGTCATGAGGTGCTCTTGTTTTAATTCATTATTTTGGTGATACTTAGTGTTATATTGCATAATTATGGTGGTATATTATCCAATATAGTTCTATTAAAAAGGTCAAATGAAGTGAATTGAAATAATAGTACTAATCAAGTGTTTTTTTTGTTGCCGCCAAAACTCCTCGATAAAGTCTTGGTAAGGTAGCCACTGCTTTACTTCGACATACTACAGATAATAAAAAAGACAACCCAAACATGACATTGGCAAAATGTGAACACAAGTACCATAATAAATAAAAAAAAAACTTGCGTCTTTGACATTTGTCTGTTGTCAAGAAATATAAAATGTAAACAAACGCCTAAAATCATCCTAATGCTTTTATTAAAATTTTTATTTATCAAAAATACATACTTTTCTCTTAATTCATTAAAATAGCAAATAATTAAAAATATTTAAATGGCTGAACTAAGGTTGTGCAGTCACACTGAGGTCTGTAGAACATGTCTCGACGATGCGCCGAGTGGGTCATATATTGATTTATTCTCCAAAAGAGATGATTCTGTAACTGTGTATGAGATGTTGAGAGCATGTATTTCGATCAAAGTAAGATTTTTTTTATTTCTAATTATAATAACAGATACCTAGTTATCTCAAGATATGGTGAAACATTCGTAATAACTTTGGGGCCTGTCTATAAGCAGCGTATGTTTACTATATAAACGATATTAAATGTCTTGTTTAATTAATAAATATCAAATAATTGTTTACCTACACATCATACCATGGGATCCAACACATGGCTAAAAGTGGGTGCCTTCGTTACTCCTCTGCCTATCCCTTCGGGTATAAAAGCGTGATGTGTATGCGTGTGTTATAATTGTTAAGTTAATTGTTAATCCTTCAACGTCCGCGGTGGACACCGGTGTCCATTTAGATAAGGAAATTAGCTTATAACTATATATAAGCGTGCATTGACGGGTTAATCACCTATTTTTGAACACAACTGTATTACTCATAAAGTGCCCAAAAATGTATTTTCAATTTATAGGTTTACCCTAATGACGGCCTTCCAGGAGTGATATGCAGCACATGTTATGACTGTTTGGTAAAATTTTATAATTTCAAAATGGTAGCAGAAAATGTCAATTCAAAATTATGGAAGCCGTTTGAAGAGGACCATAAAGATCCAGATACAATATCTAACTCAACAATAGATATAAAAACAGAAAACAACATTCCAGCTAATTATGATTCTCTTGAGAGTGATCATAGTTCAGATACCAAAGAAGATAGTGTTACAATGACAGAAATAAATTCCTTTGATGATTCAACTATTGAAAATGGAAATAATACTGATTTGAAATGTGATGTGTGTAATAAGGTATTCAGAAAAAAATCTAAACTAGAAAGTCACAAATTGAGGCATGAAAATAATGCATTCTCATGCGATTTATGTTCGGAGACATTCAAACACCGTCACAAATTTATCAAACACCTTCTAACACATGGTGATGGGAACCAGGAGTTAGAAACAAATGAAAACAAAAATATAAAATGTAATATATGCTCGGCAAGTTTTAAATCTGTTAACTCACTTTCAGCTCATCAAAGAAAACATGTGAATAAAGATAGAGTGCTATCTTGTTCGGTATGCAAAAAGACATTTAAGAAACTCAGCCATTTGAAAAGGCATGAAATGAGTCACGAAAATAACAGGCCTTATAACTGTTTGAAGTGTAAAAAATCTTTTGCTACCGAAGCAATGTTGACTGAGCACATCAACAAACATAATGGAATCAAGCCTCATGCATGTCCAATTTGTTTGAAATCGTTTTCTCATTTGTCAACTCTGACTAATCATATAAAGATACATGTGAGGCAGAAGCCGTACTTATGTCCGACCTGTGGTAAAAGATTTGATTCAAGTACAAATTTGAATCAACATGTTAAGCGGCATCTTGGGTTGAAAGTGTTTGCTTGCAGTTTATGTCCGAGGAAGTTTGTCAGTAAAGGTAAATAAGAACCTTTCCAAATTCAAATTATATTGCAATGCAATGCAATCAACCCTTTATGATATACTGCCCACTGCTGAGCACGGGCCTCCTCTACAACTGAGAGATTACTACAAATTAATTATACTAAACAATTTCTGTTGCTAACTATAATATTATAAAACCTGTTATGTTGGACATGGCCTTCTATTAGTGAGAGCATTTAGGCCATAGTTCACCAATCTTGCCTAATACGGTTTGGCAGAATCTATACTCCCTAACTGACAACTACAATATAAAATATTATGTAACAAATAAGGCAACCGTCTGTAATTATCATAACTTTTAACCCCAATACAATCATAACCATTTCTAGGTGAGCTGAAATCTCACAGTACCACCCACAGTGGCGAACGGGCGTACACTTGTGGCCAATGTGGTGCATCATTCACCAAACACAGTGCGTTAGCAAAGCACAGGCTGCGACACTTGGGCGTCAAGCCGCATCAGTGTGGTGCTTGTTCTATGAAGTAAGTTTATTGAATTAAATATACATATACACTCACGGCTTTTATCCCCGAAGGGGTAGGCAGAGGCGTGACTGGTACATCCACTTTTCGCCAGGTATATTTCGTCCCATGATGTGATAGGGGGCGAGCCTATCGCCATATCGGGCACAAATTTCAGACTCTGCGCTGATACTGAATAGCAAAACCCAATATCACTTTGCCCGACCTAGGGATCGAACCCGAGAGCTCAGCATTGCAGTTGTACCGTTATACAACTATGCCACCGAGGCAGTATATTAAATTAGTCCTGAAAAAAAAGTTAAGTCTAGGTAGGTTTTAAATGTGTAAGTTTTACTTACTTACTTAAGACTTGGGCTAACAGCATGCGATAAGGCAAACATAGTAAGTAGTAAGTTACTGTAATAACATACATACTTATTGTAACTTACTAGTTACGACTAGTTTACGAAACTGTTTATATCAGTAAATTAATTACAAGAAATTAACTTTTGTAGTAATTACTAATATAAAACCTGTATGGTCAATAGAAGACATTTGTACTGAGTTGCTTAAAGTATACTAACTATTTAACCTAACGAATACAAACAAAATATTAATCTGAAGTTTTTGTATAATATCAAAGCACTTAATTATTTCCAGATTCCTAAGCAAATATCATCTGGAGCGTCACTACCGCATCCACTCTGGGGAGAAGCCTTACCGTTGTGACGTGTGTGAGCGAGCCTTTGCACAGAGCAGTGATCTCGTGCGACACCGACGAGCTCATTTGGGAGATAATCTTTATAAGTTGGATTTTTTAAATATTTAATTCATACATAGTCTCGCCTTTTTCCTGGTGAGGCAGAGGTGTCACCACACTGACATTCCGCCAGTTGTAGTCCCATGTAGTAGGGATCGAGCCAATGCCATTTACTTAGTACATTTTCAGACTCTGGGCTGTTATTAGCAGAATAACTTATTTTACTTTGCCCAATTGGGATTTGAACCCGAGAGATACCTCAACGTGATAGTCGTACCGCGCACACAATACAACTATGCCAACAGTCTTATATAATTTTTCGTTGATCTATAATTTTAACTGACTTCAGAAAGGAGGTTTTCATTGCGTTTATAATCTATTTTCCAGATGCACACTATGCACTCAAAGTTTCCGTCTCAAGTCCGAGTTACAGCAACACATCTCAGACCATTTCGTGACGTCACAAGTGCAAGAGTACCCCATAGTCGCTGAAGACAACGCCAAAATAATTGTTAACAGCCAAAGCGTGATAAAGTTTGATAGTAACATTAATAAAGGATTAAATGTGCTTAATATTATCGAAAAATAATAAACAAATATGAATCTACTTATCTCTATTGCATTTTGAGTAATTAAATTTTTTTCTTATAAACTCAGCTGAAAGTAAGATACTATTAAATAGATATTTATATTTAATTCATTATGGATTTGAGAATTTTGTCTTATGTTCAAATGGATAAGAATATAATAACCTCTCTAGAATGTTACTATACCGAATTTGTGTAAAATTAATGTTAAAAAAGGTTAAAAACATATTTTTCTACAGTTTATAGCAAATAATCCCAGATTTATAAAAATAATGTCGATAATTTGTTTTGTAAACTTTGTTCCAGTGCATTTATTGTTCTTTTTAATGTTTAGCGTGTAAGTTATGGAAAATAAATGATTTATTTTTAATTTTCATTTGTTTTATTTTATGAAATCCTTGAAAAAGGCCTACAATCCTCTAAGCCTAGGCTGCTCAACCGCAGGCCTTTTATATGGCCCGTGCAAAAAAGTATCAAAAATATCTGCAAAGTTGAAAAAGTGTAGGGAAAAATGTTCTACAGTGGGTCACGTGGAACAGTGAATCTTTTATAATAGCTAAACACTCATTGCTCTCACACATACACGCAATAGATCCATTAATATTTATCCGGTGCTGCATGATTAATCTAGATCTCTGTGTGACAACGGGAAGAAGCGCGATGGCATATAGGTCAGCAGGTAAGATCAAAAAAAATATTGACGTGTTTCTGGAAAATGTTTTGCTTCGAAGTTATTTAGAATTTGTTGTCTATGTATTTTTTCCATTCATGTTACATGTATCTTATTCTATAAACCTGCCCCCGTTATTCTCTATGACACACGTTATTTTCACCGCTCGTGACAAGCGCGTAACGTAACTCATCGCGTTTATCACTAAGGAAATTAGCATACCATACAGAATACCATTTTACGCCAATTACACGAAGTGAACGTGACGCGGCCTCGTTACGAGTTAATACTGTCATAGGGAATAAGGGGGCTGTATTAGTTTTAGTCGTTTAAAGGAAATTACATTGTATATTATTACTAAGCATTTGTGCTAATGACAATTGGGTTACAGTGAATCACGTCATTTTGGGGTTCAGTGGTGCGAACATTCGACCATATCAATATTTTTTTCAGGTCAAATTGCTGCAAAATAGAGAAAAAGAAAAAAAAAATGGTTTTCACACCAAAGACAAAATGCGTAATATCTAACCCAAACCTCATAGTCGATTGTCAAACAATAAGAGCGACCCTGGACCGAGATCCTAATACTATGCATGGCAATAACAGCTCATTAAGTTTCAATTTCAAAGATTGATATTTATAATTTTTAAGAGCAAATAAAGACTCATACTGTGTAAAACGAAGCTTTAGTACCTACATTCTAAATATTCATAATTTCAGGTGGTTCAGTTGAGCCACAGTAGTCCAGTCCCTGATATTGGACTCCAATGTGACCCACATAGGTATGGGCCACATTGGAACAAATGCCTTTGTCAGTAAAATTGGTAATATTAGGTATGCATCTGATATTCTAAAGATTATGAATGCCTCGCCACATTTAATAAAAAACTTGGACCAATTATAAAAAAAAAATTCCGAAATACATAAACACATACATAGTATGACGCCTCTATCCCATAGGGGTAGGCAGAGACCATGGATTGCCACTTTGCTCGATTCTGGCACACCACTTTCGCTTCCTCTACCGTAGTCCGAAATGCCTTTGTCAAAAAAGTGGTCCACTGTAGAACGTCATACCCTAGCCTGCCGCGGAAAGAATGAGTCACGTGACCACCAAAACATCGCTCACTTTTCTTAATTTTCGTTTTTATATGTCACATATTACATCCTCACTCTAAATCCATTTTCTAAGTAAAAACTTTTCAAAAAGTTACACAATTTAATTTCTGCACCTTGACTCCAGGATTGACAGTTTAATAGACTAAACGGATTTCTAGAGATTTCTGTAGGCCAATGAAAAGCGTCAAATCAAATCGGTGGCCCTGACTACTACTGACTATTAAAATTATTATTAACGTTACGTTTCACTATGAATTTTGTAGGTCAGTTCTATTAAACGCACGAGCAGGTCGATGACCCAACAAATCAGCTTTCGTAATTGGTAGGTACTGCACAAAAATATGCGATTCATTAGCGCCATGCCACATAAGGCTTTGGTTTAATTTATAATGCGATAGATATTAGATTTTTATCAAATATTATGAGTACTTAAATAATCTTTCTATTGGTTACAGCTTTGTTAGTTTCTTCGTAGGTAATTGAATTTAGGAAATGCATTAGGTAACTAAGTATGCTTCTAGGCTTAGAGTTTCAAAAGACTTCAACTCAGTTTATATTTGTATAATTATTTATTACGAGAGGCCTATATTCAGCAGTGGACATTATAATATGGCTGATGATGATGATGAATTATATATCACGTGAGTTCGATTCTTTATTATATGAAATAATTGTCATTTCCCTCCTTCTCAACGTGTTATCTTGCCAAATTGATCGAGCTTGTTGACTTTTAATTGAGATTTGGTATATCCCAATGAGAATATCCAATACTAGCATTTGCGCGCGGCTCCGCCCGCGTGGAAAAGTTTTTCCGGGATAAAAAGTAGCCTAGAGCACTCAGGAGTAATGAAGCTTCCTATTAGTGAAAGAATTTTCAAAATCGGTCCAGTAGTTCCTGAGATTAGCGCGTTCAAACAAACAAACAAACAAACTCTTCAGCTTTATATATTAGTATAGATTTTTAATGTGCGTATCACGCTGCGTTTGAAAGAAAGTGTTGTGAGGAAACGCGTGTGTAATTCGAATTGTAATTTATCACGTATTTATTTGTTTTTTATAACCAGCAGTGGAGGCATATAAGATGGCAACTGGCAAATGGAAGTTTGAAAATAATAAACGAAGTATTGCCATTACTTATTAGCATGGGCGTAGCTAGAGTATTTTTCCAGGGGGGCCAGTGTCCTAGACTAAAATAAAATGACCTATGTGTACTTGCAGTTTTGACAATTTTGGTCGTTTTATAGCAGTAGTAATATGATGGATACGGACCATCCGCCTCCCTCCGCCCCCCTCCCCCCCTATATATACGCCTATGGCTATTAGAGAAAGGAACTGTCCTTGTCATAGTAATTATCGACAATAAGTTGACAGCGTTTGCGCGGCGCTTTAATGTTCTAGTGATCTCCCTTGCTGCAGTATATTCTTGATTTAATATCTATTCATCTACTTTCCTTACAAATTTTACTCATAACTTTTAAGACGACAAATTAATCCATAAAATTCTCCTAAGACTGACATGTATACGATACAATGATTTAGAGTGCCATTTAAGAATATAACAATATTTTCCGTGAACATATATGGCACTAAACCTACTTGCATAATTGAAGTATACATTACAATTGTATATGGCCCATTTCCCCTACCAAAGAAATTAGTTACGACAACGTACGAGGAAAATGAGTGTTCACGTTGTGTAAACAGTATCAACACAATAAAATGGAAGTCTATATTTCACGCTAAGTTTCCGCACAGGTTCCTAGATTGTTATTTGTTTAGTTCCAAGTCCGGAATTGGGCTATCACATTCCTTTTTCATTAAAACTTGCTGTGCGTGTTAACTGTACATACTGTTCTGAAATTTCATTCCAGATTAAGTCTGTGTAGATTTTAAAATACAACACGCATGTCAAACTCATAAAATGTGATTGCTGTAGGCAGTAGGTACCTACTATGATTATATTGAAACTAGCTGACCACACAAACGTTGTTTTGCCATCAGTTACCGACCGGGGTTAAAAGTTATTAAAAAATAGGGGTTGATCGTAGAAAGGTAAAAAATCAGGGTTGTATGTATTTTTGAATGATGTATCATAAAAAAATAAAAGCAAAAATTAAGGGGTGTATTAACCTTTAACATTTAGGGGTATGAAAAATAGATTTTGACCGATTCTCAGACCTACCCGATATGCACACAAAAATTCATGAAAATCGGTTGAGCCGTTTCGGAGGAATGTGGCAACAAACACCGCGACACGAGAATTTTATATATTAGATATTGTCCAAAATGTTTATTTTCACTCTTAGCAAATATTGCCAGAAATTTAAAAGACGTTTTGTTATATACCCAGAGATGTTGGTTTATAATCAAATTCTCAGTTTTTTTTTCATATAAATATCAGAGTCTAATTCAGTGTGGCCAATCTAAGTAATTAGTTTAAGGATGGTGTAAAAAAATTATCGCAATGATAGTCATCTTGGCTTTTTTTTATGGTAGCCTTTTTTTATATACTGTATAAGACCTAAGTAATTCCTAAGACCTAAGTAAGGAAGATAGATAATAACATTTTCATAAACGAGGCGGGAAATAATCCACGGCTAACTTGTGCGCTAAATGATGATTTTTTTGTTTGATTCGAGATAACTTTCATTTTCTCAGCTGATAAAATAAATGATGCGCGAACTAGGGTGTTTGGAATTATTCGAATATACAGAAGTAGGTTTATATTTATTTTGTTTACTAATCGAACTCTCCAAGTATCTAAATAATCCAAGACCTCTAGTCCGAGATTCACTATTTGGTCATGGACCAATTTTTGATGATTCGTGCAGATTTTAATTTATTGGAAAATAATGTTTATTTGAAAAGTAGGTGCTCTGGTTGCACCTATGTTTACCCCTTTAGGGATAAAGGTGTTATGTGTATTTTGTTTTGAATTTATCTTTCGCGGAGTTGATAGGCTGAGTACTAGGAGTCCCCATCGTACAAATGAATACTTAAATCCTTCCGACAGAGTACAGATATATTTTATGGAATGGCATAAACTTATAAGAGCAGAAGGGTGATAGGAGACGTAAATATACTGTACCGTGCAGTGTCCTTTATCAGCAGAACTTTAATACAGAGGCTATGATTGTCTAATTATAATAATATATAATAACAGCCCTGTTTTATATACAGACTGCCCACGTTTGAGCACAAGCCTCCTCTACTACTGATATGGTTTAGGCCTTAGTCCATCAGGCTGGCCTAGAGCGGGTTGGCAGATTTCACATACCTTCGATATTGTTTATGGAAGATTCTCAGGCATGTAGGTTTCCTTACGATGTTTTCCTTCACTGTAAAGCGCACAATTATTGATAATAAACACATAACTTCGAAAATTCAGAGGTGTGTGCCTTGGGTTTTGAACCTACGGACATAAATATGTCTCTGCAGACCGTTCTAATCCCAATTAGGCTATCGTGATATTATCGAATGAAATTTTATTTAATTTTCTACCTTATGACGTTGACTTTACATACGTCGAGATCTACTGTTTAGAACGCATCATAATAATATAAAGTTCAAAGGAGACAACAACATTAAAAATCGTATTTAATATATTCTAAGTATTTATTTATGTTGAAGAAAGTTTGTTATAACGAAATATCTCTTGCCTTATAAAGGTCAGTAATTATTTCTACGGAAAGGAATGCGGGTCGGTTTGTACAATAGTTTGTGTAAAATGGAAAGGTCGCAATGGTTAACTTTGAAATGCTTTTGCAGGGTTTTGGAACAGGAGCGAAATAATATATTCGTGGATAATTAAATTATTTATTTTACTTATAACTCGGACACATTCATTACAAGGCACAAAGCAAAGAGAGCGGTTTTACAGTCTTAGTTGCCATACCACAAAAAAATTAACCACTATTAAAATATATAATGTTGCCAACTTAATCTACAATATTCAATAAATGCAAAGGTATTTCTGGGTATGCAGTTATTTTTCTCTAAACGGAAGATGAAAAGGACTTGTTTAAAAATGATTAGTGGGCTTAAAATGTGTAAAAAAACGCAACTCATAAAAATATGTTCAATTTTGATGTTTGTGATTGATCGGGAGAACAATACGTCAGTCTCTTAACCAATCCCAATAAAACGAAACGGGGTCGTGTCGTTTTTGCCACATTCTAAGCCCACTGAGGAGAAACGTCACCTAAATGACTTCTCCTGCCTTCGTTTGGATCAGCGACCATATAAAGAGCGTGTACGAACTATAGGGGGCAGCACAAAATCGACACAAGAGCCACAGGTGGATAAAAAAGAAACTAGAACTAGAACAATAATTTGTTTATACATTCTTTTAATATGACAAAAATGATAAAATATGTGATCCGGCCGAATCTTATTGATACCCAGCGTATCCAGAATATGCTTTTTTTAGATGGGAGCTAGTTATTTAAGCAAAATTAGGAGGTTAATAATAATAATAAATGTTTTTGTGTTGAATATTATCTTCAAACATATTTATTTTTATAAATTACGTAACGAAACATTTCTAAATGCTTTTGGAACTTATAATTACGTATGTTTTATACAGCTTTTATTATTTTTGTCGATTTTCACATAACCATGGAATGGAAGTACTTAGGTACTATTATTGGGAACATTATAATGTAATTTCACATCATTTGATTTGTTTATTTTTATGTTTTGAAGCATCCAGATACACAGCGATATATTATCAACAAATTAAATGTTATTTTTCATCCTTTTAATGAATATTGTACGTCAATGCCAAGTATCGATGGGCTGAAAATGAGTCAGATTGCGCCACTAGATGGCAGTGCTTACGACGTGCACGTTCCCAATAGCCTCAGTCGCTGGTTTGGATACTATCAAAGACATTCAATAGTATAGTTAGATACACAATTTTGTATTTTATGGCGTCGTTCTAAACTCTAATCTCCACATATGTCTACTACATATAATATTATGCATTATTTTTTGTCAGGACCGTTGGGTTCTGGGTTTAATTTCTACAACACTTTATGCGGTTTTGTATGTTTTGTTTGGGATTGGATTCCCCATAAAAGATGACGTCAGGTCTAAAATCTAAATGGACCCCACTTGTCTCTTCAACGCGCTAGATAAAGTGTTTTGCGCCGACTCTACATATGGGATAAGAACAAATGGATGTAGGTAGAAAGTGTAATCTAAATATTATGTAGGTGCTATTTGGAAGGGAGTCACCTACTATAATAAAATAATTAAACTATTTTATTTTAAAAAAATGACTGCCTCGGTGGCGTAGTTGTATTACGGTACGACTGCAGTGCTGAGAGCTCGGGTTCCGAAATGTCCGAACACAAATATGTTTGCAGTCACCAAAATATTTTGTATAGGAATCGAACCGCGGCCTTCCGTTCTATAATGAGTCACTAAAGTGTGTGTCGGCTAAAAGTTTAATATTATGGCAATATCATAAGACAAACGTTACCTACCCCTTTTTTATAAATTTTGTGTCCCTTTATACATTTATTGTTTTGTATCTGCTATAATTACTTGACATTGGAGAAAGCCCCGATAAATAATCGGTGGAAGCCATAAATTAAAAGAAGAAGAAGAAGAATTGTAATTTTTTTTATTTCTTCCTTTCTGATGTAAAAATAATAAGATCAGCATATGAAATGAAATGAAATAATTTATTCGAACCCATAAAATGTTATACATTATTTAGATTCCGTCAATATTAACTCTACCACCAGTTCGGAAAGCAGTTCTCACTAGAGAAGAACGGGCAAGAAACTTTAGTGTTGCTCTTTTCAAAATCAGTTCAAGGTATAAAATACAATGCATTATGTAGAGAAAAAAAAATACAATTCAGTATTTGTTAACTTTTGTTTAGAGCAGTTCATTTATATACTCGCAAAATAGGTAATAAATTTTAAATTCCAACACTAGTGCATAACTATCTCAGGAATCATGTAATAATTTGATCTGAAATGTTCAAGATGTCGCTATTAATCTAAGTTCAAGATATACCCCGAATACTTAGGGCGGTATTAATAAATCAATCTCAAGTTTGAGTTACATCTCAAGTAGATATAATGTATGAATAGTTCAATACAGTCTATCTACTTGAGATGTAACTCAAACTTGAGATTGATTTATTAATACCGCCCTTAGATATTGTAAGCGAAAGATATAGTAAGCGAAAAGGGCAGACCAGTCCACACAAGCAGCACTCGTTCACGAGTATGACGCATGTGCCAGCCATCGGCCTCCTCATATATAACATATCATAACAGAATTCCCGTAATGCTTTCAAAAATTAAAGGGATGTTTGAAATGTGTTCATTTTACCAAGCATATTATTCACAATACTTTTCCAAATCATTGAGTTTTCCTTATAATGCCAAGAAGGTTATAAAAGTTTATTTAACTTTTACTTTTTATTTATAAATTATAGGTCAAATACCCGGTAGTACAAAAATTGGGTAATTATTATCAAGTTAATTTGTTACTTTTGCGAGTTCTTGAGGTCGATATCAATACTTACCTTACTTTTAAAGCCTTGGAAATAAAACTATGTCACTTTTTCAAATCGCTTTATTGGTGCAGTGATACAGTAAAGTACTTGAACTGAGGTTTTATATCCGTCCTTTTAGCACTCAAAAGAAACCGTGCGATTATTTATTTGAATAGAAATAGACTTGCTGACTATAACAACATTTTTTGTGCTTATGAATTAATAATGGTATAAGAACTCGTAGAGAAAATGGGAAAAAAAGGGAGAAATTAACCTCTATAATATAATAGAAAACTTTATATCAATTGAATGACTGCCTCGGTGTCGTAGTTGTATTACGGTGCGATTGCAATGCTGGGGTCTCGGGTTCGATCCCCGGGTCGGGCAAAAGTGATATTGGATTTTTCTATTCAGTATCAGCCTGGAGTCTGGAATTTGTGCCCGATATGGCGATAGGCTCGCCCCCAATCACATCATGGGACGGAATACGCACGGCTAAAAGTGGGTGCATTAGTTGTGCCTCTGTCTACCACTTCGGGGATAAAAGGCGTGAGTGTGGTATATTAATTGAATTGGTAAATATTCCATACTCAAGGATTGTTTTGTTTTAACTATATTTGTATGTTTGGCCGACAAAAACTTAGCTTCTTATTGTTCTTCCTTTATTAAAGTATCTAGTGTTATCTCCTATACCTTACGTACAGGACGAAATACCAGAAGTTAGTTCCGAGTTCCGAGCTAAGAGACCTATTAAACTCGTATTCTTATTGCCACAATATAGTATACAATAATATTACATCATCCGTGAAATGGGCAAGTGTGGTGAGAGAGGCGAGCGTGGTAGGGAACTGTCAGTTCACGGTGCGCGCGTGTGTTGCACGCGCACAATCGATCATCGATTAATATTTCGATTCGTTCCTTTAACGCTCTATGGATTTTTATTTTTTAAATTTCGGTAAGTTTTTACTTTTTTGAATTTGGAATGCACTGATAGAATCTAATGCTGATTATAGTGATGGTAAAGTACCACACATTTTAAATTAGTTTTGGTTTATTTAGTGAAATTCGTGTTGTAATTATTTAATGACTCTTATAAATATTTTAAGTAGACGCGAAAAGGGTTAGGAAGGGTTTTTTAATTTCCTAAGGAAGAAATAAGAAATAAATTTATTTTCCAAAAATTACACACATTTAAACTTTATTACTAATTGATTATTACTATTACTAATTGATAACTTACTTACCTTTAATCAGAAACCATCTTAGGTTAATGCTATTTTAATTGACAGGTATAAATGTTTTTGCAATCAAAATTATTTTTATCCTATCGTAAATTAGTAAATTACGGGCAATGACTGTTTAGTTTCACCTGATTATTGTATTAGCGAATTTAGAAATTAAATCTGAAATCTGTCTAGCTATGATTGTTAGGACATTTCTTGCATCAGTTTGTATTTCGTTATCATTTGGCAACAACTAGCCCGGTAAAAACCTGTTGCCGTTATTTTATTTCTTATGTAAACACTTAAGAAATCAGTGTGAATTTATTTTTTGATAATAGTGTTTTTACATATTATATTTTCTCTAATATGTAATGTTTATAATAACAAATTGGATTTGGATCAACTTATGTAGGTACATACATAATTATATTGAAAAATATCAAAAATATAGTATTTATTTTCAATCAACGTATTACTTAAAACAAGTCAACTATCTGGTTATGATTATTGTTTGTTTTTATTTATTCGATGAATAGTATTTTATGAGCTTCTCATTAGACTCAGATGTTGTTACTTTGATTTCGTAATCTCCAAAATTTTTAGTGACTACTAATTTTATTTTTATCCTAATATAATATATTAAATCTAATTGGTATAAAGTTTAATTGAAAGGTTCGTTACGAAGAATGTGTGTGTTACTTTTAAGAGTATTTTGCAGTTCTGAGTATTTTGTTACGTAAAATTTAACGTCAGAATGTGTGCAATATGTTTTGCTAGTGACCACGCGGCATAGTATCGTAAATTTGTTTGATTTCTTAATTAGATGGATTTGTATGACAATTTAGTTTTTTATTTATATCTCGATAAAAAAAATCTCATAATAGTCGAAGGATTAATTAAAGAAGGTAGAGACGATTTTTTCTTTCGGTTTTTAAGTTATGTATGCTCGGGTATAGGAAATTAATTTCTACCCAGAGACGTTTATACCTGGAAAAGCCAGTTACTGTCTAGAGGGTTGATCTATATTTTGGCAACTCGCCAGAACTAGCTTCTTGTTGTCCTTGTATTCCAATTGAAAGGGAGTTTTTATAGAGGTTTTATCTTGCGGTTAGCGTCCCGGCAAAGTTGTAAAATAAACAGTTTTGGGTAAAGTTACATAAAGCCTGTGTTTGGTTTAAAATATGTACTTTCAGTATATTTGCTTTGAGCTGCGGGATGGTGACAATGTTGACAAAAAGTGATTTATTCGCAGTTAGCTAAAAGTTAATACGTAGTAGCATGTGTAAAACTGTATAATTAATTTATGGTTTGAATTACAACAAAAATTATAAACTCATTGAGTTTAAACTTTATCTACAAAAAAACTTTAATTTATGTAAATAATGTTGGTAAATATTATGTATAACGCTGTCCAAATATACGACCATTAATGTGAGGCATCTCTAGTCTTATTGGATTTAAGTACACCGGATGACAAAGGAATATGACTCGTCGGAAATAGCTACTATGGCGGGTTTTTCTCTATACCCTAATACTATCCAGTTAGTCTAATAGATATAGAATAAGAAACCATAATAATATTTTTTTGTGCGAGTCAAAACCTAATACTTATAAACAAAACTATTCGAGACTATGTAAGAGTTATAACATTCGGGTCAAAGTCATACACTACTGAATCTAGCTAAGCGCAGTTTGGTAAGAACGATAACTGCTATACGTAATATTACATATCATGACACTTAAAAATAACTGGTTAATACCGTGGTATATAAAGAAAAAGTTAGTGGGTCAGTTGGCTTAACAAGTTACTATTAATAATTTCGTTCTGAAATGTAGTGAGGCGTAAAAAAGCGATTTTATTTTTGGAGATATGTGTATATATTCTTTGTATAGGTGAATGTACGAGTAATTATACACGTATGATTTTTTTCTATTATTAATTCTTATCGATACTAGCTGCATTTGATGTACAGTCAGCCTCATAAGTAGCTGAACAAATTAAAAACTTCAAGTTGCCTTTACACTTATATGTTTTTATCAACATTTGTTTTTACTTTACAAAAATAAAATAGAAGCCATTTAATTTACTTCACACAAAGAAAAAATATTTTTTTGTTAAACCCAACGTAGAAAAGCGGTTTGAAGTTATGAATTTGTTCAGCTACTTTTGTGGCTGACTGTACCTACATTGATGTACCTACTGATAACTGTTTTCATTTCTAATTCTGAAGATATGTTCATATTCTTTTCTCTACTATCTACGTGAGCTAACACGATGGATTGATGTGAGCGATGTGTGGCCGCGGATACCTATCCCTAATTATCACCAGGGACCCGGGGTTCAGGGGTTCATTTTACATCATAGAAAATGTTAACAAGTACGTTTTTCATAGAGCAGTGTACTATCAAAACTATGGTGTCTGCTCCCCGAAAATCGAAAAGAATAGCAACATAAACAATTTAAAAAATGCATGGTGCCGTTTCAATTTCAACCAAATTACCGGTAAGCGCAGCGTTGGACGTCCACCTGCAAGGTGGACAGACTGCTTGATAAAGTTCGCAGGATTACGCCGGATGCATGCCGCTTTTCGCAGGACCGCCTGTAATCTTTAGGGGAGGCATATGTTCAGCAGTAGCCTTCATGTGGCTCATGATGAATAAAAAATTTAAACGTTTTTATAAAAAGCGTTTTATCAGACCGCTCGTTACAATATGTGTTTATAATAATAAAAAAAAACTACGAAACACGCTTTATAGAAAATCCAACTAAAAAATAGAAAATAAATTTGAATTAAGAATAGTGTAAATAAGAAAAAAAAATATGTTATTGTAAAAAAGCGTGGGGTGTTTTTTTAAGATATTATCAAAATGATAATATATAATACTTCTACTCATATTATCTGTCAATAAAATATTTATAACTATTGTCACCATGCACCCCACGCTTTTTTTTACAATAAAATACATTTTTTTCTTATTTACACTATTCTTAATTCAAATTTATTTTCTATTTTTTAGTTGGATTTTCTATAAAGCGTGTTTTTTAGCTTTTTTAAACTATTATTTATTTTTAATTTTTTAGTTCTGTTCTACTATTGTCCAACAAATGTCACTAAAAAATATATAAATTGTCAAAAATCTCATTTTGCAAATTGAATAATGGTATAATCTTATCAAATTAGTGTATTGTTATCGGTCCTCGACAAACCTACAAAGTTTGAATAAAATCTGACCGTTTAAAGTGGGTCAAAATCGCGCTCAAAGGAGTCGGAGTCGGAGAGTTACAAACATACAAACATACAAGTGAAGCTAATATAAAGCGTGTAATAACAATTACACTGTTTTTACATCTCATATCTCTTTTATGTCAAATCGTAGTTATTAAATGGATTACGATATTCGCGATCTTGAAAATTGAAAGTGGACCGGTTCGGAGTACCAGAATAATTGGAACGAACGTATTTTGTGTCTATATCTGTTTACGCGAAGGTAATGCACGTAAATCATAACGTTTAAATGCATAGAATAGGGATGTAACTCCTTACTTCCTACATTGTTCACCGGGATTTTTCTCCATTGGTGAATGGATTGTCAATGGTGGTGAGTTCGATGTCATATTATCGCATAATATATTAATGCTTAAAATTTGTATATTGTTAGTACGTAGTAGATGCAATTAAAACGGAATTTGAACCAATATTTAATAGCTCATCGATATTGAAATAAAAAGGAAACCTACAGTAAAATTATACTGGTTAAGAGTATATCTTAACTCAATACGCCTTGCTATACTAAAACTCATTGATAATACGACAAATCAAAGTAATCTCAACTTCCAAATCCAAAACAAATGATACTCGATTAAACATTTCGCCGGTGCGGAAATAGGGTAGTTGACTACTTTTTTTTAATACATTTATCAAAAATGTATGTCTTCTAAAATGTAGAGGAAAAAGAATCTTTAAATACAAGCAATAATAAATGAGTTATAAAGCTTTGAAGTTTGGTGGAAGGGGCATCTGTCAGATAACGGAAACAGCAGAACGTGACGTCACTGAGAGTCGCCAGCCATAACGCTGCGTGCGTGCGAAAGAGATGACGCGATATCCCCACTACGCCCCCACTTTTGCTTACAGAAATATTTCAAATATGAATAACTGTTTTAGTTGTCAACGAATTTTGATTCTGATTTTATAGAAGAATTTGTTTTTCGTATTATTTTCTGTTACTTATAAAATAATGTACAAAATCAAACATAGGAAACAACCCTATTGAAATTACGACCTTTCGTTTCTCGGTCGGTAATTTCGCTTGGTCATTGAGGTTAACTGACAAACACTCACATATTACAAATACTTTTAGTGCAATGTTTGCAAATATTAATATTATATATATTAGACGCACCAGGGATAAAATATTTACTGATTTCTTATAGGATATAGTCAGGACTCAGAAAACAAGATACCTACATAAATATAATATTGTGGTAATTAAATATTACCGTACAAGAAAACCTTGAATACTATCTTAACTGTCATTACATTGCTGTTTAAGAAAGGGTTAAGTTATGAGCCTTTTGTATCCTATAAATAGCTCGAAAATTTTATTTGGCAATAATTCCAGGTACAGGCAACGTTTTCAGTAATATAAAGCAAGGATTAGCAAGAAACTTGCAGAAGTTAATTAATTGCTACGTGAACTTGCTAGTCTTAGCTTTAGCGATAAACTCATGTTATGCCTGATTGGTTTGGAGTCCGAAACCAGGAAGCCACCGATGTCACACCTTACGCTTATTAGAGCAGGTTAAGTCGTATCCAATATGCAAGATAGCAGGAATCATGTATCAATTACGAACTTCCTAGTATTAGAAAATAAAAGATATATGTTTACAGTTATACAATCATGTTTCCTCATTACTCATTAATCTTTTTATACAATCGCAACACTTTCGATGATTTTACGCAACTACGCTAGGGTTGTCGTAATTGCCGGGACTTGGACGTTAAATTATTGTCACACTTTGAGACTATAGCTTTTCCTCTAGAATACTATCAGTACGGCACAGTCGTTTAGATAAGTTATGTTAAATTGATAGTCTTTTCATATTATTGGTGGGTCACTCGGGTATACCTATGTTGTCTATGTTATAGGTAATTATGCAAGGTAATAAATACCCTATGGCGCACTTTCACGTGGAGATGAAATCCAGCTAAACTAAATCTATCTGAATACTATTCAGTAATAAGCCAAAATATATATCCAAGTTCCAATATACAGTCTCTCCTCCTATATACTAGAAATTTGTTTATCGTATCAATCATCCAACTTTATCTTGCGCGAAAAGTCAAACTGGCATAACAAGGTCATGACCGTGATTTTACATTCCGGAAAACATTCCGGTACACACAGCCCTGTTAATTACGAGCATTTCGGATTCATCTTGAAATTTGCATTTATTGTAGTTACATCAGTTACGACCCAGCATTTCGCAATGAACTCTTAATCCATCTCGTGTCCTGGCAATTATGATGAAATAAAACTGCATTTGTATGCGCCAGTTACATGAAAATTTAAGGACGGGTCGAAACGATCTCTTCATTTGATAAGACTGCACTGCAAGAGGCACTGTTTTTCAAGTAAATTAAATAAGTGAGTCTCTGTTCTCCGCTACGTTATCTTGGCTGAGACAGGTTTCCTAGATTTGTTAATTTTAATTGTAAATAAAGTATTCGTATTAAACAAAATCCTACCTATATTTTACATTAGATGCCCACAACATCGTCTGCGTAGGCTTAGATGTATCTGAGCCTGAAAAGTTGTAAAGCAAATATCTTAAAATAACGATCACCTCTTTCCGATTGGAACGATACCGATTCTGCTCCCAATCATGCTCTGTCTAAAAACTTATAACAAAAAACATTAAAACTCAGTCAGAAAATAATTCTAAAAATCCCTGGTTTTTAAAAGCTTTTATTTAACTTGCAATGTAGGTATGTATGTTTGTTCGGGTGGAATCTTGCAAGTCAATTTTGTATATTTTTGAAGCAGTTACCCTCAACCGATTGTGTTGAAATTTTGCATACACGTTCAGTTTGGGTGACAATGAATTGTTAGCTAAGTGACGTCATTCTGAATTCAATATGGCGGACGGCCCAAGATGATGGACTAGTTATTTTTTGTGCACGTCCATAATATGGGTATCAAATGAAAGGGTTTGCTGAGAAGAATACAAAAAATAAAATTAACTCTCTAAATCTCATAATGCGAACGAACCAAGATAGCGGACTAGTTATTTTTTGTTGTTAAATACTCAAAGTTTTTTACGTACTCCTATAATATGGGTATGTAGATACACCATTGATGTTATTATACAAGTTAGATCATCTTGGCATTCGTGGTAAATTTCTATCATGGATAAGTGATTTTCTTTCCGAAAGAACTTTTTGTGTGCGAATTGGTGATATATTATCAAATCCACGCCCCGTTATAAGTGGTGTCCCGCAGGGATCAGTTCTTGGACCACTGGTTTTTATACTATATCTGACTGATCTAAAATCAATGCTGAATCTACCATTCTCACTTTTTGCTGATGACACAAAGTTCTTTGGTAATCCACTTACGCAATGGCAGAATATCCAGGACGATCTGGATATTTAATTGGACTAAAGATTGGCTACTATCTTTGAATGTGAACAAGTGCGCAGTACTACACATAGGCCGAAATAATCCACGCAAGAAATATCTCCTGGATAATAAGATACTAGCATCGGTTGACTCACAAAAGGATCTTGGTGTTACCATTACCAGTAATCTAAAGTGGGAAACGCATATCTCCTGTGTACTGAAGAAAGCTAATTCTATCTTGTATATCATCCGTAAAGCATTTACCTGTCTCACACAAAGGACTTTTGTTAAATTGTATAAAACTTATGTAAGACCGCTACTCGAGTATGCCTATGTTATCTGGGATCCATATTTCAAAAAAGATATTAACCTATTGGAAAATGTCCAACGGAGAGCTACGAAATTGGTTGCTAATCTGCGCAATAAATCCTACAATGAACGCCTAAGATGTCTAGGTCTCACAACGCTTGAAAATCGGAGGAAGAGAGGCAACTTGATTGAGAAATACAAAATTATCTCTGGTTATTATGACGTTCCTGGTTTGCATGATATTTTCCGACGTAATGAGAATACCCATCTACGAGGACATCCTCTAAAGCTATCTGGAGTGTCTTCTAAAGGAAATCCAATGAAGCATTTTTTGACAAATCGTGTTGTTACCGATTGGAACAAACTTCCTGAAACTGTTGTTATGGCACCTTCGCTGAATGCCTTCAAAAATAGACTGGATAAGAATATTAATCAGTATGATACACACGCATCAGCTGTATAGAGCTGCTAGTGTGCTTACCAAATAAATAAATAAATGTAAAGAGTTTTTTTACATCAATGAGATACACAAGTAAATCTCGCGACAAGCTTTTACATCTACATAGTATTCAACAAAGTTTGATTTAATTTAATGTTTTTTCTTTTTTAACCGACTTCCACAAGGAGGAGGTTATAATAGAGCAATTAAATAAGAGCTTCGTTTTAATTATTTTTTTTACTTTTAATTTATTTATTTATGTATAGACTCGCCGGGTTCTTTTGTTTTATTATAAGTGTACACAGATAGATTTCCATAAAATACTCCATTGGCTTTGCAGCAAGAATTTAGGTACTTTTTAAATCACTCCATTAGTTATTTTAAACACCTTAGGACTAAAGAACTGAAACGGACTAGATAATTCGTAATATTTAGTCGTAATATTCGATAAACTAGTAATTTTATGACAATAACTCAATTTTCGTTTTTTTTAATTGTGTCGTTTTCGTCCTATATGTGCGATATCCACTTGAATGACTATTTGTAGGGTCATTTTTGCCAGTTCCTGATAAAATTCCAAAACTATCTGACATATAACGCTATTTAACAAATAAATCTGACACATTACTAGAGACTTTTTCTGCCAGATATTTGTATTCGATACCTATAAAACCATAAGTTGTCGCCTATATGGCAGATAAGTTACGAATAGGCTATCAGCGATTTTATCAGCGTGTGGTGAAATCAGCCCTTATTGCCTACAGTTAAAAACCTTTTGTCAATTTAATTGTCACCGTGCAAGCTAATAAATCAACTTACACATTGATACCATATATTAATAAAATTGATATAAATTATTGCATAGGAAGGTGAGAAATATAAATATCCTCGTATCTCTTCGCGCAACCTTCCAAAGGAATATTAAATGTGAAGTAGTAATACACAGACGCGATCTCAGCGATTTTATTCAATTTCTGCTATATTCTGCAATAAGGAAGATATTAAATCCAAATGTCAATAACTTTACGTAGAACTTTAACCTTTATTTTGCTCTCTGTTCTGTTCTACCGGTATTGTAAAGTCAATTGTTTATGAAATCGTTTGGGAGTTACTTAGAAGTAAACTCTGAAACTACTGAACGGAAATCGATTTAATTTGACACACAATAGATATATTTTATCCTGGAAAATACATACTGGAATTTTGGGTATGAACCCAGGAATGGTCTCTCATGGAAGCAAAGCCGCGAGTATCACCCAGTTATAGATACCTCTCTCTCTCTCGCTCTTCATAGCTATGGATGCCACATGGTGGTGAGGTCAGGTTTCTCTTCGTTTCTGAAACCTGACATTCTCTCATATCCTACTGCACTACAACTTTCCACCTTGTCTTCGGTCTCTCTCAGGATCTTTAACCATATTATCAGTTATAGGTAACTAATAGTTTCAAAACCAGTAGATGCCCTTATAAACTCAACTCAAATTACTACTCTGTATAAAGCGGTAGTTATCTTTATAACTATATATACAAGCGAAAGGTCACTCATTATGAAATCTCAGAAACTATAAGTGCTACGAGTCTCAAATTTTGCAAGAGGAACCTCTTAGGACGTAAGTGCTCACGAAGGCGGGATTATGCGAAATTCAACCTCTACAGGGGTAAAAAGAGGTGGCAAAGTTTGTATGAAACTTCATAGCTTTAATTAGTAGTAGGTTTTACTAGAAAATACTCATTATTTAAAGAAATTAAAATGTAGTTAATTATTTTTCTAAATAACCCTTACAAAGGGGTGAAATAGGGGATGTAAGTTTGTATGGGAAATCTTTTACTTATTTTTAAAGATATCGACTCCAAACTTACATAATATGTTCTTTACTAAAATTAATTAGGCATCATTTTTTATATTTAGAAACTACCTTCATTAAGTGGAAAAATAGGGGTTGCAATATTATAATAAAGAGGAAAAGTTTGTGAGCGCGTAGGTTTGTAGGGGCTAATCTTTGGAACTACTGAACCGATTTTGAAAATTCTTTCACTAATAGGAAGCAATATTACTCCAGAGAGTTATAGTTTTTGTCCCGCGAAGATATTTATCCTGGAAAGACTTGTACACGCGGGCGGAGCCGCGGGCAAATGCTAGTATTAAATATAACTCTCTACATATGCTTGTTCCGTCGGGAGTCATTTCTTAGACATTATTATATATCTTATTAGAATTTCTGCTTACCCGTCTTATATTTGAGCCATTTTGCTGTCTAATATAATTGGATTGACTGCTTCGGTGGCGTAGTTGTATTACGGTACGACTGCAGTGCTGAGAGCTCGGGTTCGATCCCCGGTCCAGCAAAGTGATATTGGGTTTTTCTACTCAGTATCAGCCCGGAGTCTGAAATATTGCCTGATATGGCGATAAGCTCGAGACGTCATGGGACGGAATAACGGTGAAAAATGGGTGCACTATTTGCGCCTCTGTCTACCCCTTCGGGGATAAAAGGCATGAGTGTGTGTGTATATTATGGTACAACTGCAATGCTCAGGTCTCGGGTTCGATCCCCGGGTCGGGCACAGTGATATTGGATTTTTCTGTTCTGTAGGTATCCGCCCGGAGTCTGGAATTTGTGCCCGATATGGCTTTATGGATAGGCTCGCCCCAAAACTGCAAACTCAAAACTGCTGTTGAAAGGATGAGACAAAAAGTTCCTTACCTCGGGGTAACGTTTACGGTTTTACACATTCCAAGTTGTATTACACAACGTAAGGGCGCGCGTGCCACTCTGTAACAACTATTTAGATCCGGAATTTGTTGAATGGCTTTTGCCTCACAGTTAACGTTTCAAGTCATACCTTGTTGATCTATACTAATATTATAAAGCTGAAGAGTTTGTTTGTTTGAACGCGCTAATCTCAGGAAATACTGGACCGATTTTGAAAATTCTTTCACTAATAGGAAGCTACATTACGCTTGAGTGCTATAGGCTACTTTTTATCCCGGAAAAACTTTTCCACGCGGGCGGAGCCGCACGCAATGCTAGTTAGTTATATAATTGCTTGTCAGTATTTTAAGTTTTGTTTTGTTCATATTAGATCATAAACATTTGTGTTTAGGGGCTATATAATCGGAAATAACTAAACTATATTTATAATAGTTGATGATACAAATAGTTCTTTTTATGATATAGGGGGCAAACGAGCATAGTTCTAGCGTGTAGAGATTAAAACAATTAAATAGGTAGTTTCTTGCATGCAAGAGGCCATTTGGGTAGGTTCTTACCACTGCGACATTAGTAAGCTCTATTTTATTCAGGTTTGAAGGACACTGTAGCCAGAGGGCAATATGAGAATTAAAATCGAATGTCTTTGGGATTCAAAGTTCTGATGATCGCTATTGTTGACGGGTTGCTTACATCAAGCGAGCTTCGTCTCGTCATTCAGTTGTATAAAAATATGTAATAAATGTTAAGTAAAAGTTGAACGAGAGTAAATAGTGTAGTAGCTACGTAGCTACTAACTAGTAGCGTGACACACTGACACGACTTTCGATTACGTGTGAGTAATGCGGGCTAGCGCAACGAATAGGTGCGGTGCTAAACATATTGTCAATATTATAAGTCTGGAAACTCGTCTACGTGCAGAAGGACGCATCACGCAAGCTAGTGTTTTTAGGGTTTCGAACCTTAGAAGGAAATAAAAAACCCTTATAGAATCACTTTGTTGTCCGTCGGTTTGTCTGTCTATCAAGACCCATTTTATCAGACATCTGTAGAGATATCAAGTTGAAGTTTATATCAAACACTTGGGTTTACGGTCTCTTTCAGCTGTGAAAAAATCAAACTTGTAAGTCAACGCGATCGAAAGATATGATCGCTTATGTCGCATATTTTGCGATTTCGCAAGGGAATCAAAACCTATAGAGTACTCTCCGTTGACCTAGAATCATGAAATTCG
The DNA here is from genome assembly GCA_947568825.1 of Sphinx pinastri. Classification (NCBI taxonomy): domain Eukaryota; kingdom Metazoa; phylum Arthropoda; class Insecta; order Lepidoptera; family Sphingidae; genus Sphinx; species Sphinx pinastri. Next base: position 4,099,765 of record OX387630.1, on the reverse strand, counting down.
GTTAGAAGCAAGGTCTTACTACTGCACATGTATAGGAAAAAATCTGAAAACCGTAAATATGAAATTCAATTACAAAAAAAAGAACAAACTTATTATTTGGGGTTGGTGCCAAAACCGTATTTAGGGATCGAACGGCAATGAACTTATATACTTAGATACCCTACCTTACAAGTTTGTACGGAACCCTCGGTACGCTAGTCCAACTCGCATGGTCCGGTTTTTATTCGTTCTTCATCGATTGACACGCAGAACCCTACAAGATTTTTAAATACACTGATCTAAAAAACAAAGGAACAGTAGGGGTTTATTTGGGCTTCCAGAAATAACAATCACCATGCAAGACTGGTTGACGATATACCGAGGTCAGACTAGACTACAAACCGTCAAACTTTCATTGAAAGTACGCGAGCAAAAAAGAAAAATACAATACTGGTCAAAGACTTCTACATAAATGAATTTTCTAAATAATTATGACTCATTCAGTTACGTGCCACGGTTTTATTCACAAGCGTTACAAAATACATTCCTATTTTCAAAGCTTTCTTCAATTGTGAGGTGTAAACGCGCGACTATTGTGATCTGAATGGTTAGTTTACTCTTCAAATGACACCACTTTACTGACACAAACAGTAGAGACAGTTTTATTATATTGTCCAAGCCATTGTCTGAATCTTTTAAAAGGTTTAAGCATGGATACATTTGAGGGCTTTGCGGTTGGTTTAATATTATATAACATAGACCAGCTGTTGCTCTTGGCTTAAAACGTCCTAATATTTACCGAAATAAAACGTTGTCTATGTACTTTCCAAGATCTCAAACTATATCCCTACAAAATTTCATATAAATACGTTTGGCAGTTTTTGAGTTTATCACGTTCAGACAAACAGAGACACACGGCGGGGAAATTTATTTTATAATCATTATATAAGGATTAGAAGCTGGATTTTCTTTTAACAGCCTTATCATAAATATTAATAGTGCTAAGATGTAGGCGATATATTATCTTCTATCCATCAATAGATGTTGCGATTCGAATTCGGAACTATAATATTGGTCTTAGAATGCAACTCGTTAAAATTGGGCTGGCAGGGGCCGTAGTATGCCTTTACGATCGTCAACGCTAAAAGAAAACAAAAAAGTTTGGAGATGACGTATTCTTGCGATAGATTTATCGATAGTATATTCGAATATTTTTTTTGCGTTAACGATTCTAGAAAAGTATCTTGGCATGCAGTTGTATGGTGGTCAGAGAAGAACGTGATGTATCTGGTATTTTTCTAACATGAAATCAAGCTACGCTGCCTCGTCAGAATAAATATACATATTGCTATAAATACCTTGAAGTAGACGAAGTAATACTAGCCTCCAACTTTGTATAATATGCGGCATGAGATGTCAAAAGTTCGAAAAGTAATACATGAAACTACTGGAAATGTTCCTAGTTTTGCTGTCGTTTTCAATATAGCTCCTTTGGAGTGCAGGGAAGTTATACCAACCACTAGCTAAGAGATTTGAAAGATACAGTTTTAGAATTAATATGTTTTGAAAGTTGCATTTGTTATTACTTTTCTCATATATAAAAGGAATAATAAAAGTGATCATGATCCAAACAGCACAATCCAAACAATGTGGATTATGCTCCACTAAATTTCTTTACCGCGTTGGATCCAAATGAGTACTTCTTGATTTATAAGATTCATCGTACGATTTTTTTGTTTGGCTTATTGTCGTGCTTATTGTGACTTTTTTGTTTGTCAAACATATTGTTATTCTTTTAAGATTCAAAATATTTTCTATCATACGTGATACGACATAAACGATGTCCTGTCAAAGTGTTGCAAGTATAACACTCCACCTACTTCCTTAAGAAAGACGTTAATTCTCAATGTTACCTATAAGAAACAAGTTTATAATATCGCTACAGAGATAAATGAATTATATTAGGAATGTATTTTAATAGAAAAAAATATATTTATCTTTACGGTAGGCTTTTATTGAACCTTTTTCCTTTGTTAAATCTTCATTGAGGGACAAGGATTTAGGAGGCTTAACTAACAATAGGAGATATATTTATGACTTTATTCTGTGAATAAACAAGTGTGATTACTGACGAGCAAGAATTATATTGGCAGATTAAGTTGCAAAAAGGCAGTTAATTTTAATTTATGACTAGCTCTTGCTTGTCACTGCGCCTATCTGAAATGTTTCCTTTCCAAAATATTCAAGCCGCTGGTCTGTTACTGTGATAAAGAAGAACACACTAACAAATTTTGGTACATGAGTTACGTAATTATCAGTAACATTTTCCTATATCATGTGTAGGTAGAATAAAAGTATAGATAGATAACAGTAAGCTGGGTAACAATTTAAGATAGACTTTTCTCCATGATTGATAATGCTAAGTATATATTTTTTTTATTTCTCGCGACCACCGTACAAGGTGTAAAACCTGTCTTAGTGGCCCACGTAAGTGTCAAATTCCGGAATCACCTAGGCTGATATCGGCCTGTTCAGATCCGTTCAGGCAAGTAAAACTAAGCCATTTGGCTTAGTCATCGAACAGCCCGCGTCAGTGCTCAAGGCCGAATCGTAGCACTAGCAGCTCCCGATATTTTATTTTAAAATGATGGTTTGTGCATGCAATAAACTGATGCCACATTATATCAAAATGTTGCCCATAAAAAAAGAAAATTGATACCCCAAATGTTGATGTTAATATCCTAAAATTAATGTATTTCTAAAATTAACTTATTAATTTGTACTTTTCTTTTTTTTTTTAGTGGCATTTGCGTTCACATTTTGCCAATGTCAAGTTTGGTTTGTCTATTTTATTATCTGTAGTATGTCGAAGTAAAGCAGTGGCTACCTTACCAAGACTTAATCGAGGAGTTTTGGCGGCAACAAAAGAAACACTTGATTAGCACAATTATTTCAATTCACTTCATTTGAGCTCTTTAATAGAACTATATTGCATAATATACCACCATAATTATGCAATATAACACTAAGTATCACCAAAATAATGAATTAAAACAAGAACACCTCATGACACTTTTTTTTTTTTTTTCTTATTGGCAAGGCGCGGTTTGCGCATCTGCCAGTGTCAAAGTTTTTGGAAGTTACATATATAATATTGTTTCTTTTTTATCCTCAGTAGTAGTAGTACTATGTCGAAGTAAAGCAGTGGCTACCTTACCAAGACTTTATCGAGGAGTTTTGGCGGCAACAAAACAAACACTTGACTAGCACAGTTATTTCAATTCACTTCATTTGAGCCCTTTAATAGAACTATATTGGATAATATACCACCATAATTATGCAATATAACACTAAGTATCACCAAAATAATGAATTAAAACAAGAGCACCTCATGACACTTCCAAGTTCCCGCCAAAACTCCCTCATGACACTTCCAAGTTCCCGCCAAAAAAAAAACCTAATTTGTACTTTTCCATGCTTTGACATTGTGTTGCCAGTATTAGGAAAATATTATTTTTCGGTTGATTTGATTTTAATTGACATTTAAAATTTTTAACAAGCATATATTATTATTTTAAATGAAAATAGATCTAAAATAAGGACACCTGTATATTTTCTTTTTTCGTAGTTGTTTATGAAGTTTTAATTTATAATTTTAGCTTTTAATTTCGTCTTATTTTCAGCAGACGTAAGCACTAAGCTTCTAATGACGTCAATTATACGGTTGAATAGTAATGCTGCCTTTGTTTTATTAATAAAATAGAAACAGTGACATTTGACATTATTGGCATTTCCTAACTTGAAATTGGCATAATGTTCACACAATTGCCATTAAAAAAATAAGATAAAGGCATTCTTTCATATCATCATCATAAAACTAGAATGTAGGCAAAGGTAAATACCGTATTCAACCATTTAATTCACGTCATCAACGTAATTTGTTTTTAATTTGGTATTGTTTTGGTCATTCTAAGGGTTTCCCCAAAACCATTCGTTTTTTAAGACGGGATTTATTTTATTATTTTTTATTTCAGATTTTTGTCATTAAAATTAACAACAAAGTAATTCCTTACAATTCCATAATTAAATAACTTAAGTTTTTGGGGAAAATCTGATACCACTAGCAACATTGTTTGCACACTTGTGTGCGTGTGGCAGAACGTCAATACGTGTGGCTTACGCCTACATCAATGAGTTTTATGCTTCACACTTGACAGTTTTTCGATATGAAACTATCATTCTTGGCGTTATTATTCTATGTACCCAGGTATATCCGGCTCTAAACACACACACACACACACTCACGCCTTTTAACCCCGAAGAGGTAGGCAGAGGCGCAACTAGTGCACCCACTTCTCGCCGTGCGTATTCCGTCCTATGATGTGATAGGGGGCGAGCATATCACCATATCGAGCACAAATTCCAGACTCCGGGCTGATACTGAATTTAAAACCCAATATCACTTTACCCGACCCGGGAATCGAACCCAAGACCTCAGCATTGCAGTCATACCGTAATACAACTATGCCACCGAGGCAGTCAATCAGGCTCCAAACAGGCCGGCATAATTATGTCGACTGTAAAAAAGTAAATAAAGTGAGTTAGCCGTCAGAGTAAAACTTTTGAATGAACTGTGCCGTGTCCTGGATTATTTAGCAATGGTACCCTTTGTTCGGACTCATTTCCTGCAAAACTCTTTTAATTTTATTCTCCTTTATGCAGCTGTAACTGGTTGGCGTTTACCCTTTTTCTAGACTTCTTGAATCTTTTTTCTGAGACAAAATAGTGATGTTATTCCGACATAAGAAATGTATTCATATATTAACACCGATATATTATTTTATAGATACTAATATTGCTTTTATATTTATATTACTAATTGAATGAATAACTTCGAATACAATTCGTGAGGAAAAAAGCGATTTTACGTTATATGATTGTAACTCAGGCTAACTCTTAGGTTTTTGTATTAAGGCATATTACCTTGTACATGTTAATACGTAGTTTATTTATATTCATGTCCGTTTAAGGCATTGCATTAAATTCATTCTTTATTTAACGCGTAAATATGTAAAGTGTTATTTATGGAATGAAGTTCATTCGATTGAAGTAGTAAATTCATTACATACGAATATACAGTTAAAGTACTGGAGATACAAAAAATGGTTTTATTGTACAGTCAGTACATAATTATTTATCTATGCTTTATAAGTGGTTAAGCGATATATTTAGATAACAATAAATTACCTGAACCAAGTCAATCAGCCACAAAAGTAGCTGAACAAATTAAAAACTTCAAAACACTTCTGCACGTTCACTCCAGTCGAAATATTCTTTTTTCGTTATCTAAAATAAAGTTAACCCTGTGAAGTTTATTTTAGTGAAGAAAAAACAATTGTTGACTGACGCAAAAGTTTAAATGCGATTTGAAATTTTGAATTTGTTCAGTTACTTATATGGCTGACTGTACATGTTATTTAACCGCTTAAATTGTGGGAAGTTGCAGTAGAACTTATCAGTAGCGCTTTTTTTGGAACGAAGTTCCTTATTGCGCGTTGTGAAAGGGGGCTGGACGGAAAGTTGTCACGACACTTTTTGCTATTATCTTACTAATATGAACCTTAAATACAATGCGTAGAAGCTATAATTCTTGAAACGAGTATATTTTTATTTATTTTATTTATTAAAGTCATTAAAACCATTTCTTACTAATCTAATATGAACCTTAAATACATTGCGTAGAAGCTATTTCCCCAGCGTTGGCACGGCACGAGTACAAAAGAATCCTGTTAGTCGCTGGAATCGAACGTAACATTCTTTTTTCAAATTTTGTTGATTTATTCTACTTTGGTTACTGACATTTATCAATAACAAGACTAAACGTGCTTTGCTCGCGTTTAAAAATCTACTTTATGTGGTAAGCGTAAGATCGAATTTGTGTTTAGTCAATCAAAATTTGTGATAAAAATGCTATGCAATAGCTTTACCGCGGCAATCTCCGAGTGCCACACGTAGTTATTTGTTTTTTTGTCTAGAAACTTATGTATTGGAACGGAAATAGGAAAATATTTATATATTTATATATATACACACTCTGTTATATAAATAAAATTTTATTACAATTCCTTCACTAATTAATCGAAAGGAACTTCGTTCCATCCGGGTGTCCCTTGACACCTCTCATTGCTTTTTTCCGGGCTCGGCATAGCACCCCGCTGTACCTGACGGTAAACGGAGAAGGGTCCAACTCCAGATAGAGTGTCGATTGGCAAGAAGTTATCAATAAAAATACGCGTTAAAATAAATTTACGAGGTGGTTGAGTCAACAGCCATTTCGTACGTCTTACTGAAAGTTGCTAACCTTAAATAAAGTGAAATTTTATTTTGTCTTTTATATTATTCGACAAAACGTGACTGATAAGATCTGAAATAGGAATCAACAAAAAGATGTCTTTTAGGTTAATTTCACACACAATCACGCCTTTTATCCCCGAAGGGGTAGGCAGAGGCGCAACTAATGCACCCCTTTTCGCCGTGCGTATTCCGTCCCATGATGTGATAGGGTGCGAGCCTATCGCCATATTACGCACAAATTCTAGGCACCGGGCTGATTCTGAATAGAAAATCCAATATCATTTTGCTCGACCCGGGGATCGAACCCGATACCTCAGCCTTGCATTCGTACCGTGATATGCGTTACCGAGGCAGTCAATTTCAACTTTATTTTTATTATTATCGATTTTTTTTTCTCGGAAAGGACTACTGTTCCTACTTGTTTCAATGTTGTTATAGGTAATAATCATGTGTTCAAAAAGATAATTTATCCCTGAGTATATTTTATTGCTATAACACTATATCTACAAAGTTATAGTATAGACTATAATTTAAGTACGCAATAAGAACAGAGATTTTACTAACATTTTAGTTATGCAGCGACTTCTTTTATTTTTTGACGTCCTTAAATATGGCTATAACAAGTTGACTGCAAATTTATTAGCTGAATGTTTATTTTTATCATAGCACACAAACTGGTAATTTCCAAAAAAATATAGAGTAAATAAGCATTTTATTGTCCTTTTAAAAAAATATTATGCAGCACGAAATCACCAAATATGGCAAGTATCGTCATGCTTGAAGGTAAAAATACAAACTTGACACAAAATATAAGGAATATTTACAAATTTTATTTTTACTTTTGTTTTTTATTATAGGTTGATCGAGTAGTTGTTTTGTGGTAACAATTTACGTTCAAATATATTAATTACTAGTTTTTTCCCGCTGCTCCGCCCGCTTGAATGAGTTTTTTCGGGATAAAAAGTAGCCTATGTGTTAATCCAGGACATGATCTACCAGTGTGCCAAATTTCATCGAAATCCGTTCAGTAGTTTTTGCGTGATAGAGTAACAAACATCCACACATCGATACTTACAAACTTTCGCGTTTACAATATTAGTAGGATACTGCGAAGCCACAAAGATTTTTTGTTATTAATTATACTAGGTATTGCTTGCAGCTCAGCCCGCCTGAAATACCTTTACTGTTCACCGCAGTTGACGTTAATTTAGAACGGAAGAAGTAAAGTTAACGTTCTTATTACACTCAACGAGCGTGCAGTGCCTTCGCGTCGATGTGAAATCGTTTGCAATTCGCTAGTGTGATAAGACCCTTAAATTTACCTGATCACGGATGTAACAATTTGCCCTTAGTCTAACCGTACATACAAATTCATCGAAATTCATACATCGGTTTCTGAATTTACTTCCAAAAAACATTTAAACCTAGCAAAAAATATTTAAGTGAAATATCTAAATTATACAACAATTTTCACATATCACACCTTTAGAACGAAAACGACACAATTCAAAACAATAAAAAATTGAGTTATCGTCATAAAATGACTTAAAACTGGTCCCTTTTGTATAAATATATAAAAAAAAAGGCCCGATATAACAGTTTGGTCCTTTTTCCGCTTGAATATGGCTGTGTTTGAACTATGGTTGTATTGAGAACTTCGTTTTAAGTCATTTTATGAAGATAACTCATTTTCGACTTTTTTGAATTGTGTCGTTCTCGTTCTAAAGGTGCGATATACGTAGTATTCCTGTGGAAATTTTTAATGCAGTTATCTGGCAACCGCAGCAGCATGCAGCCATGTAGGTTCATGTCTTAATTTAGCCTGGGAACTAGTTTACGTAAGAGTATGTATGTTATATGGAGAAAACTTATTTAGCTTCCAGACTTATAATAAGTAAGAAAATTTTATAATTATTCCTCTGACTATCAATATTATACTATAATTATTGACTGCCTCGGTGGCGTAGTTGTATTACGGTACGACTGCAATGCTGAGGTCTCGGGTTCAATCCCCGGGTCGGGCAAAGTGATATTGGGTTTTTCTATTCAGTATCAGCCCGCAGTCTGGAATTTGTGCCCGATATGGCGATAGGCTCGCCCCCTATCACATCATGGGACGGAATAAAAATGGCGAAAAGTGGGTGCATTAGTTGCGCCTCTGCCTACCCCTTCGGGGATAAAAGTATGTGTGTGTAAGTGAGTATGCGTATAATTATTTTTTAGGTAAAAATATTCGTTATTAATTGTTTGTTTTATATCAATCGAAGACTCTAGAATTTTCTATTACGTGGTAGACCTCTCGTATTCGAAGAAGTTGTGTAGTTCTCTGTCAATCAATGTGCAACCACATTTGGGTTCCTTTGCAGTTCAAGAATATCTGACGTAAATACCAGTACTACAAACAATAAAGCGATAATGATCAGTTGTCGATGGTTAAAAATATTATAAGCCTTAAGCAATATTGCAAAACATTTACATAACGAGCCGAATAAAATAACCTTTATCATTAACCAACAATTCGAAACCGTCCGATTGTATTAAAACGATCTTGGCGTAGCAAAACGCGCTGGGAACTTTCACTAAGTTGCTTTAAGTGTTTTTTTCTTCTTTTTTGCAGGCGTCAATCTCGAACTAAACAGCAACGGTGGCCAGTGTTGTGAGGTGTTGGGTGTATGACAGTTTGTCAAGTGCTTGTGTAGTGTAAAAAAGCGGCCGAAAATGGTGAGTGAAATTCAAAAAGGAAACGGTTCGAAATTTAATTGCGATTTCCTGGCCGACTCATTAGTAAATTTTCATAGTAATTATGTTTACTGAAAATTAAATTAAATTCACACTTTTAGAAACCAAAGTATTGCGTGGGCAACATTGCAATTTAATTTTAAAATTTCTTAGAATACATGCAGTAAACCCTTTAAAAGAGTTTTGTAATAATCATCACATTTACAAAATGATAGTAGTATATTAAAATCTCAAAACAATTATTTTTTTATCTTAACAATAAACGCCATGTAATAAGAATAATGATCTATCGTACTTAGAATACGCGCATCAATATAAATGTTAGCATGTAATATTTGTAGCGAAATTCCGAATTACAACAGCGTCACTAGTCCATATAAGTGCTCATTTACATGATGTGTTTTAAAGTGAACGTGATATAATTATGATGTATTATTTAGAAGCTATTATGTAAGAGGCCGTCTGGGTGGGTACCACCGCAATGTCTATTTCTACCGCCAAGCAACAGTGCGCATGCACTGTTATGTTTCGGTTTGAAGGACATTGTAGCCAGTATAACTACTGGGCGTAATGAGACTTAACATCTTATGTCTCAGGATGACGAGCGCAGTGGAATGCCACACAGTATTTTGTAAGTCAAGGTGCTGGATGGTGTTGCTACTGTTTATGGGTGGTCGTATCGCTTACCATCAGACGAAGAGCATGCTCGTCTCATCATTGTATGCTATAAAAAAAAATCATGCGGCCATATTGAACATAGCTTCTATGGCGCAGAGCGGTGATGCTTTAAAACAAGATATCGTAAGTTCAATTCTACAGAGACAAAAGTAATACGCATTGGTTTTTCTCGGTATGCAGTTTCCGTTATTGAATAAACTTCTTTATCCTTGATACCTGCGTATAAAACAAATGCATCTATTATTACACACAAAATAACTTTCATAAAATTTATGATAACCAATTCACACTTAAATATATCACTACAATTTTGTTAAAATATAACTCTAATTTTTAAAAGTGTTACACTCTACGTGGACCATACCTGAATCGGATTCGGAGTATACGGACTGTCGGCTATACTCATTAAGACTTCTGCTCGGAACTCCGCCCGCGTGGATGAGATTTTTCGGGATAAATGTCCCGCTTTATATTTCCGCGGGATAAAAGTAGCCTATGTTATTTGCTAATAATGTAGCCTTATACAGGTGAAAGAATTTTCAAAATCGGTCCAGTAGTTCCTGAGATTAGCGCGTTCAAACAACCTCTTCAGCTTTATAATATTAGAATAGATAGTATAGATAAGTATAGATTTACTTTAGAACGCATTTCCTTTTTGTCGGAATAATTCTGTCACATTTAATCTCATGCTAAGCGCGTGGTTTAAATGAGTCTTTAATGTGTTATTGACGATCGAGAACCGTCCTTGCCCGGTCGAAGAACAAATCGCACGATTTCCTTAATAAACTTTAGTGATTGCAGACGCATTATGACCCATCCGTCTTACAATAGATGATTAACGTGCTATTACTGGACGAACTTATACGGTATCGATGAGGAAGCACCTACGACTTAGTCGAAAACATCGTTAGGATATGTCAGATGTTGCTCATGGGTTCGAACGTGTGTCGAACGTGACTTCTGGAAACTCCTATTATACTTTTCCGGGTTTATAATCGTGTATTTATTTAAATTGTCAAATACATATTTTCATAAACATGTCAATAGATCTTCCCCACTAATCGTTGATGTCTCATCCGCTCCCAGTGACCGTCCTGAGCCGAGGTTCGTAACCCGTTAGTGGGTTGCCCTCAGCATGGTTACTTAAATCAAGGGTTGCGAGCGCCTAAAGCGTTCACCCGAAAGTCAGGTGTGGCCAGAAAAGCCGACTCGCGTCAGGCTACGGGCCGGTAGATGCATTCAAAAAAAAATGTCAACAGATGGTGTTATACGATAAAGAACTGAATTGCGATATAAAGATTATCCTACTAATGTACTTATGGTTCTGAGTTCAAGGGAATTAATTAATGTCTTTCTGACAAACTAAGTTTTATTTTAATCCATTGCTGGATATTTAATAACTAATACCACTCTAATCCTGGACGTGGTCTCTCACACACACACTCTCGCACCTTTATCCCCGAAGGCTAAGGCAGAGGCACAACTAATGCACCCGCTTTTCGCCATGTGTATTCCGTCCCATGATGTGTTAGGGAACGAGCCTATCGCCATATCGGGCACAAATTTAACACTCCGGGCTGATACCGAGCAAAAAACTATATATCATATTGCCTGACGCAGGATTTAAGCCCAGGATCTCAGCGATGTCGTACAGCGCAAGCAATACAACTACGCTATCGAGACAGTCTATCTCTGATGTGATGTGTCTATATTCTAAATTCTATCCAAATCCATTCCGCAATTGTGTTTGCTTTAACAATCAGCCAAACATCTTTTCAAACTATCATAATCAAAATATTAGTTCGTAGTACTATTCAGTATTCTGTGATATTAGTGGGTTAAGTGAAATAAGATTGTTTACGAAGTTGATCCTTTGTTATCTTAAGGATTATTAACACAATCAGAACGTCGACAATACTTTTATTTGGTGTTTATTGTATAATAGTATTGAGTAAATGAAATGAAAGGATTATATTATAGATAGATTAGATAGATTCTCACATCAAGACGATGTTCGTGTGATTCACAAAAGTAATACTGGGCGTTTTGGCGGCTAATGTTCAAGTTTTTTGACACACGCGGCTCAAGATTTGATGTTAATATGGGCTTTAGAGCTAAACATGGCACTGTTGTCTGTTACTTAAATATTGACATTTAAATAAAGACTAAGGCCTCGTTTTCGGAGACGCGGGGCGGCGCGCATCGCGTGTGGCGTTGTTTCGCAGTGCGTTGGGCGATGTTACCGTTTAGAGAGAGGCGGCGCGTGCAGCGGTCCGCGTCATCTCACGCGTAAATAAAGATATGGCAATGTACGTTGTTGTTTATAAAGATACGGTACGCGCGACGCCGCGGGCACCGCAGCGGGTGTCACTAGAACGGAGAATTGCCTCTGGGAGCGCGGCCGCGTGGGACGCGTCGTTGCCATCCGCGGGCTTCGCCGCAAATATCGCGCAAACGCGTGTAAAATAGCTTCTTCGTAAACACACTCATACAACGCCATATGTTTGAATATAGTGCGTTCCGCCCCGCCCAACGCTACGTGCGACGTCCCGCGTCTCGGTAAATGAGGCCCAATAGTTAGTATTCTGAAGAGGGTAAAGCGTTGTTATTTTTGTTCCATAGACTTTGCGTCATTTTAGACGTAAAGCCAACCCTGTCTCTAGATGTATCTATTACAAAGAGTTCTAAAATTATATAGAGCGGACATTGGGAAAATATTCTCATACAAAAATTTAGAGCCTGTTCGTCAGTAACTCAATCTACCGTGAAATAGCAAATTACCTATTTGAAATGCATTAGAACATACTTTGACCTGATCGTAATGTGCAAATTGGCATATTTCTTTCCAATATATTGCTTTCTTTACAGAATTTGCGCATACTGAGACGTCTTCTCACATGTAGCTGTCAGATAAGACAGCGACTTATTACCAATTGGTAATAACTTTGGACGAAAAATTTGGGCCTGATGTCCGGTCTATAATTAACTATATAAGTCTCTTTCGTGCAACATTTTGATTATAGTTGATTGGTTAATACCAACCTTGGATTAGTTTATTATATATCCAATCTACGCATGCTCATGCCTTTTATCCCCGAAGGGGTAGGCTGAGGCGCAACTAGTGCACCCACTTTTCGCCAAGCGTATTGCGTCCCATGATGTGATAGGGGGCGAGCCTATCACCATACCGGGCACAAATTCCAGACTCCGGGCTGATACTGAATAGAAAAATCCAATATCACTTTGCCCGACCCGGGGATCGAACCCGACACCTCAGCCTTGCAGTCGTACCGTAATACAACTACGCCACCGAGGCAGTCCAAATCATATCCAATCTAGTTTAGCTTGAGTACAAAATGTACTTACACACTGCGCTAAGTATTTTTTTTACTATGAACCGCTATTTAGAGCATTTTTTTTGGCAAAAGGGGATAACGAGCGTTTGCGTAAGTCTATCTAAAAAAGGATTTTTTATAAATAACCAAAACTCTACAGTAATTTATTCTTCGAGCAACGGATCGGTGCGATTTTTTGCATACTTAATAATAGCTTAATTCAGATAGTACATACGCTATTTTCTCCAAGAAAAAATACCTACCGGTTCAAGAACCCGGTATTTTAATAACGAGAAAAGTCATCGGCGTAGCTGCAGAGCCCAGTAGTATTACAACAATAAAATCATATCAATATATAGAAAACTTTGCCATAAAAATGTTATTACTTCAAGGTCGTACCCGTCTATCCTTTTGTCCTTTGTTGTACCTAAACGTTTAGCAGACAGGCGTGGACTTAAAAGTGGATCAAGAAATCCGATCTTTTATAAATCTTGCAACTTTGTAAAAATGAAATTGGTTAAACTTTGATGTTTTAAAAGCTTTCAATTTCTGAGGTGACGATTTGGTATAGGTCTTTGACTTTATGACATTGATACAGATTGGTGTTAGTTGTTTCAAAAAACTAAAAAAAAATGATTTACTAAGACTAGTATACCTATATTTTTAAGGAACATAAATATTACGTTGTCCATTGCCCTGATGTAACATGAGAAAATTATTTACACGAAAAAAATAACATTAAACCGGAGATTGATATTTAATGGCAAAAAATAATTTGATGATACCATCATAATTCCTTTTCATTGATTCGATGTCAATTAATAGATAAATAAGTAACAAAATACTTACCCACGAAGGATTCTTATTAATTCCTTAATTGCTTATTTCTAAAATGATTTTTATTATGAACTTCTCAGAATATAGATTCTATATTTTGTCAATTTAAATGTATTCTTTACTATACTTTATTTGGGGGTCCAACAATTTTATTACTATATTGCCCCCAAAATAGGTTTTTTTTCTTTTTTTATGGCACTTGTGTTCACATTTTGCCAATGTCAAGTTTGGATTGTCTTTTTTTATTATCTGTAGTATGTCGAAGTAAAGCAGTGGCTACCTTACCAAGACTTTATCGAGGAGTTTTGGCGGCAACAAAAAAACACTTGATTAGCACGCTTATTTCAATTCACTTCATTTGAGCTCTTTAATAGAACTATATTGGATAATATACCAATATAAAATTAAGTATCACCAAAATAATGAATTAAAACAAGAGCACCTCATGACACTTCCAAGTTCCCGCCAAAACTCCCAAAATAGGTTCCAAGTACGTCTGAGGATGCCCGTGGCTGTGTACGAGTACAAACCATTTATCCATGGTCAGATAAGCTAAGGAATATTATTTGATACATAGCGAATCCTAGCCACATCATAGAAACTAGCTTCTCACATAGCTTTAAACTCTAGACTAGTAAGTTTAATCGAAATTGTTTGAGTGTGGAAAATAGTTTGTTTTCGTTACAAAGGCTTGGAGATGAGTTGCACTAGTTTTGGTTGAAGCAGTTCAATTCCAATATGAAAACTTTGATGGTGGACATTCACATATTTATCTACATCTTATGTCGGTACGGTCCCACTGTCTCCAGAAAAAAACAAGTAAAACAGCTTCCTGTGTAGTGTAGGTTCAAATACTTCCGCGATGCTTCCGCTCTTAGGTCGCGGGTTCGATCATGTTGGGCAAAGTAATATTGGGTTTTTCTTATATCATACCGGAGGCTGGATTTTGTCACCGATATGTAATTAGGCCAGACAGTAAAAAATGGGTGTACTAGTTGCGCTGCAGCCTACCCCTTTGTAAAAGGTGTGAGTGTGTTTGTGTGCAAATAACGTCCTCCCTAGCCCTCCCCCCTATTCCTTCACATTAAGGCCGGCAGCGCACCAATGATTTATCTTATATTGAGGGTTTATGTGCAGTAGAGATCCCCCAATGTTAACTGAATTGTCTTATATTATCTATGCTACAAAGCAAGAATCCAATTTAACGAGTCATAACGTTTACGTTCCCTTTCTCAAGAAACTTATTACGTGTGTATAACATGTGCAAGAAGTAAGATAACATGAAATATCTTGACTCAACTTTTGAGATTTTAATTGAAGAATAATATTAAATACTTTTGATTATGTTAAAATAAATATTTTAAAATGTATCGAACAACCTCTACTTTCTTTAAAACAGGGTTAGTGTTCCCAAAATAAATTCACTAAAGTATTTTTTTTTCCAAATGATTATACTAAATTGGTTTCTTATTTTTATAGTTGCAAGATTTGGTTTCGAATTAAGGGAGGCGGGGGGCGGCAAGGTTCGACTATTTGATACGTTACTCACCCCTCCCAATACACTGATGTTCCCAGATACCGGGTCGTGCTTCTCATGAAATACTGTCGATTCTGACTTAAAGGAATTGCAGTGGCTCATGTGATGACAGGATAGTCTCTAGAGTTTAGCTCACTGCGGCTAATTTATATAGGGTCTTTTTTCACATCTCTTTTTATTCAACTTTAAAATAGTACAATCTATACTTAATATTATTAAGCTGCAAAAGTTTGTTTTTGTTAATTTAGTTGAATGCGCTAATCTCAGGAACTACTGAACCGATTTTGAAAATTCTTTCACTAATAGGAAGCTACATTACTCCTGAGTGCTATAGGCTACTTTTTGTCACAATATTTTCATGCAGGTGGAGCCTCGAGCAGGAATAGTTTAAAGATAAAATAAATGAGCTAAAATATTTTTTTATTATAAATAACATGGTTATCTAGGCCCAGACATTGTAATACTAAAAACTGTTTCGTTTTACGATTGCCATTACACTTTACTTTGTCGTAGACATAGCTAATAGCTTATTTGGTGAACTAAGCAAAGGCGATTATGGTTGAAGTTCTGGATACTTCTAAGAAGTATTTTTATGACCATCACCTTTGTAGTCCCAGTGAGGTGACATACTTATGATTTCCTATGGTTACGCGAATGTTCTTCGAAATAAAACTACTTAATAGTTTTTTTTCGCGATAAATTGTTATGTTTAGGTACCAAATTTTCAGTAAAAAAAATCATTTGTTCGAGGATTTTACGCTGTAGAGATTTCTGTCGGCGTTGGTAGAGTTGATGGAATTTATACATTATACATGCATATAAGACGGCAACTACTTGCATTTATGACGAAAGAGATGCGACTTTGAGCTATAGGTGGATTGAAATGTAGTAGTACTTCAATTTAATTTCTAAATGTACAAAAATTTTGCAAATTTTATTCAATGTGATAATGGACTGACTGTTCTAAATATTAAAAGATAATACGTCTCGCACTTGTCCTGTTTTTTTGTTCTTATGTATACTTTTAATCTGATAGATTTTGATGGATTAAACTATTTAAATTTCAGATTCGTGAATATGTTAGTAAGTCCCAGAAGGCTTGAATGGTACAGCATAAATAAGAGATCCTCAATGCTCTTAACTGTACGTCTCAATCTACACAGCCCATCTTTGAGTCTCTTTGACAGGCTGAATAACATTTGCCTTAGCCAAATTAGTTTAGTTAACGTACAGGTTTTGTTTGTATAGCCTAAGTGGCTAGATTAAGGACGATAGTAGTGATGACATTAAATGAAAAATGATAACAATATTATCTTCTAAATTTTAGATTAACCTAAAAGTTATTTGAACAAACAAGACATTTATCTTAAAATACACAATTCTACATAAACTGGCCAAGAAAGTAAGGGCTGTTCAACCGTTTCTAGCAAATCTGAAATTTATTACATCTATCTACTCATGTAATCTCTAATTTCTGCATAAGGTTCATATTTGGTCTACGCAAATATGACCATATATCTGAATTTCGCGAGAAGGTGAAGTGGTTACCCATCCGTTTTCGCCGGAATATGCACACTCTGACTCTGTTATATAACATATTATTTAGCCCGACTACCGCTGAATATCTCAAAGAACGTTTCGAGTTTTTACATCTTTCTCACTCTCAGTCCCTGCGTTCCTCAAACACTCTTCTTATGAAAATACCTACTCATACCTCTAAGTTTTATGACGGATCTTTCACTGTACAAGCTGTCCGACTTTGGAATGCCTTGCCACTAGAAATAAGACAAGCGAAAACCTTAGCTATATTTAAGAATTTCGTAAGAAACCACTATCTCTCCATGACATAGTGTAAAATATCACTGTAATTTATTAATTAATGATTATATATATTAGATATTTTAATATTATTATATATGTATTAGGATTCATTTTACCTTTTTGTTTGTTTCTTTTTCTTGTTGTACACCGCTATCTATGTGTGATTTTAGATTCTTTCCATACAAAGGTTGCCTGGAAGAGATCGCTTGTAGCGATAAGGCCGCCCATTGTGCATCATAAATTTAAAGAAATTGTATAATTTTTAATTGTTTTTCTACTTTAAAATGGTTACAATAAAGAATATTTGTATTGTATTGTATTGTAATAAAATCGTAGTTTTTCCGTATCTGTACATAACGTTTTTTAGAAAACAATATCTAGAGATTTAGTCGCAAGGAATAGGTAATAGAACATAAAACAACAACTTTGAAATATTTGTCTGTTTGCTCAATTGTTCGTCAGCGCATCACACCAAAACCAATCATCGGGTTTAAAATTTAGTAACTGAAAAATATTGAGCTTTATTTAGGGTAAATTATAGGATGAGGCGGGGACAGATGGCCACACGGGGGTGATGGGCCACATGAACCGCGCGTGCTCTTTGCTACGGGGAAAGGTATGACATAAGCTGAGATGAATTTAGAAGTTCACACAGACGACGTTGTGGGCATAGCTAGTATATTAATATATATAACGAACCTACATAATTTCTAGCCGATTTCGGCCACGGCAGCCCATCTCAACGGAGATCAGCCAGGTACCTACTTAGGAGATATTACAGTGCACAAGTGTGTCCACAATACGCAGGTGCACTCGCTATTCCTTCACTCTTATAGTCCGGAGAGAGATCAGGCGCAGAACCAACAGCCTTACGTGCTTTCAGAGGCACGGGGGTATCACACCGCCAACTTCGTGACTCCAAGCAGCGACTGAGTATTTTTAAGATGGAAAATCCCAGTCACTATGTTTTTGGCACGACCTGGGATTCGAACCCAGGACCTCAGCGTGCTAATCATGTTTGTAACGCGTACGCAATACAACTACGCCACCGAGGCAGTCAATATAAAAAAAATATATATAATGTAGCTCTGTTTGCTATTAAACTATGTTAGAACCGCGTGATGTAACGTGGCGACTGCAAACATAATTATTAGACGCAGTACGCTCCAATATCGATAGACAACTGTAACTTACGAGTTACGTAACATCTTCCTGTCGAGCAAAAATGCTATTCTTTAATAAAGCATTTGGGTTCCATTTGGTACAATCAATAGGATATCCGTATACAATATGAGAGCAAAAATGAACTATAAGCCTTCATAAGAAGATTTAAATTAGCCTGGTTAGACAATCGGCGAAAGTGTAGCAGTGGCTCACATTTTTTTACTCTCACTATGAAGCGCGGTCACGGTCTACGTCTGCTCGAGTTTGCATTTATGGTGTAATTATGAGAATTGTTATGATTATAGTATCATTCATTCGGTGACGTAGTTGTATTACGGTACGACTGCAATGCTGAGGTCTCGGGTTCGATCCCCGGGTCGGTCAAAGTGATATTGGATTTTTCTATTCAGTATCAGCCCAGAGTCTGGAATTTTTGCCCGATATGGCGATAGGCTCGCCCCCCTATCACATCATGGGACGGAATACGCTCGGCGAAAAGTGGGTGCACTAGTTGCGCCTCTGCCTATCTCTTTGGGGATAAATGGCGTGACTACACAGTCACGCCATTTATCCTGTGTGTGTGTGTGTGTGTGTGTGTAGTATCATTTGTTATCTGAGCAGCAGCCATTTTTTAATTGTGACGTACGTCAAAAATATGCCGCCTTTTTTGAATATAGAACGTTCGAATTATTACATAACTAAGTGTTGCTTACAGCTCTGTTCGCTTGAAAAACCTTTTATTTCGCAGAATAGAAATCCCAGTTGGTACTTTCCTGAGATAAAAAGTACTTAGTATATATTAATACTGTATGTGTATCTGTGCGCCAAATTGCACCCAAAGCCGCTGAGTGTTTACATCACTTGTAACAAACATTAAAACATCTCAATAAACTTCTTGCATTTATATTAATTAGTAAGATTATTATGATCGCCATTTTGCATTCATGAATACCTAGTGATTTAATTACCAAAATACAGATATGTGAAAACGGAAGTAATTATTTTTAGCAAGAATATCAAATAAAGTAAGTATTTACTTACGTAAAACTTATGAGTTAACACTTTGGGGCCGTTGTTTCATCCGTAGTTAAGCAAACTAAGAATCTTAGCACACTGCCGAATTCCAAGCGAATTCACAGAGGCCAAGGCGTTACGCTCGTCCAGTGTAATTAAACTGTTAATTTTACCTTACCACGTATGATACGACGCTTTAGATAGCATAGAAAGATAACTGTAATTTATTATTTTATACGTAATACGTTTATTTTTGTTTGTTACTAAATGGACCATTATAGATCTATAGAGTGGATATTAAAATAATTATCACACAAAGTAGACAATTATTCAAGACACATAAAGACAATTTTTATGGTTTATACCGATAGGTTTGTTTTAAGGACCGTGAATTGGTTTTATTTTTGTTTGATTTACATCTCCAGTTGTTTTTTAATCAGAGCTTATGTCTCAGCGAGGGTAGGTAGAGAAAACAAAAGTTTGCCTATAATAGGGTATTTTCCTATGTTTGACTTTCTACATTATTTTATATTATGTAACAGAAATTAATACGAAAAAGAAATCCTTCTGTGAAATCAGCATCAAAATTGGTTGAAAAATAATGCAGTTATTCATATTTGAAATATTGTTGTAAGCTAAATTTGGGACGTGGCAGGGTTATCGCGCTGTCTTTTTCTCACGCACGCAGCGTTATGGCTGGCGACACTCGGTGACGTCACATTGTTGTTTCCGTAATCTGACAGATACCTACTCCTTCCAACAGACTTCAAAGCTTTATAGCTCATTTGTTATTGCTTGTATTTTGTAAATTCTTTTTCAGCTAGATTTAGAAAGACATCATTTTTTTGTAAATGTATTTTAAAAAAGTATTATATTTATTCTCAAGGCATTTTGTTGTAAAATTTTTGCTTATAATTACCAATAGCCACCTCGGTCCACTACTTTTTAATGTGTTTATTAATGATGTAATTAATTACATTTATAACTCTGATATATTACTATATGCTGATGACACAAAAAATTTAAAGTAATTGAGAATTATTCGGACTGTATTTGTTTACAAAATGATTTAATTATTTTAAGTGAATATTGTTTAAGAAATTACTTGTTGAAAAATGCTGTATAATTTCTTATTCTCGTAAAAAAAATACAATTTCATATAAATACAAAATATATGATAAACCTTTGAAACGTGTCACCTAGGTGAGAGACTTGGGCGTACATTTAGACAGTAAGCTTTTATTTGACAAACATATTGAGAAAATCACAGACAAAGCATATAAGATGCTAGGTTTTATCTTTCGCCTAACTAATGATTTCACTCATGAAAAGACTCTAATTATGCTTTATAATTCCTTAGTCAGATCTCAGCTAGAGTATGCCTCGACAATTTGGGATCCTCTGTATGATATTTATAGTCATGCAATTGAAAAAAATCAGAATAAATTTGTTAAAAGATTTTTTCATCCCATGTAGAACTAATTACTGTAAGAATCGTTTCATTGCAAGAGCATGTCGCATTCATAATAGAGTGTACAATCATATTGATGTATTCAGTAAAACGAAAACAACTTATATCAATTCCTTAAAAACAATTACGTATTCTTGTCAATAGATTTTTTACATTTATTTTGTAAATAGTTATTTTTATGCAACTTATAATAAGGTTCACTCCACAAACCTGTATTATTTAACAGTGAAAACTTTATTGGCTTTTTATATTACTTTATTTGAATAAGACACAATGTTGTATTGTATGCTGTATGTTTTCCTATGAGAATAAATAAATAAATAGCCACATGATTGTTATAGTTGTTTGTAATTGTTACGCTTACGATGTTCTTTCTAAAAAGGGTCGACATTTCCATTAAAATCAATGCGTATGTAAAGTCATCCACTTAACCGCTTAAGTAACTGAAAAAATTCAAACCTCATACGTTACCTATCTTTAATGGGAACATTTTTTCTTTGTTGTAAATCAACTGTATTTTATGTTTGTGAAGAAAAACATTTTGGTATGAACAAAAAAGTGTACCTATAGACAATTTTAAGTTTTGAATTCGTTAAACTATTTATGTGACTGACTGTATTTTATCTATCTAATTTTCCAATTGACAGTAAAGTTCCTCATTGCATGGCTCGCAAAACCAACTGTAGGTAATTAAATGCTTTCACTGGAGCAGTTTACAGACGTAACACCTTGCAAATACACAATCATTCGATGAATGAACGAATAATTCGTACATTCGTTAATTGCTTCGTTTAATGTCAGATTTGGGATGGAAATATTCTGAGGGAAATATTTAGAATCATAGTCTCAAAAAAAACTGTAAACCATTGAGAACTGTTGTTCCCTTGACCATAAATACTATTCGCATCCCAATTTACGAGTATATTTAAATTATTCGTAGCATCTGTTTGTATACATATACTATACCTAGTACATAGTCACGATTCCGATACCGAACACCGTATATTTCTATAACAAGTAACTAATATACGGAAGCAAATATACGAGTAGGGTCTCCCGACTATAAAATAAATATATTTATGCACTCAGATATTCAAAGAAGTATCCGGAGAATAAATATCATTCAGGGCAAGACGGAATATAGGGGTAATGTCAAATTTATACGAAGTTCGGGAGGTGAAACGTCTAAAATATGCAAGCGCCGAGCTATAGTACACTTTTTTTCTTTATAATGAAGGCTTTTGTTGTAGTTATAAATTTGAGACCTTTCTATGATGAGACTAAAGTTGCAAATAGTAACAATTGGTATGATTACCAATTGTTACTATTTGCAACTTTAGTCTCATCACTAGTTTATGTGTACCTCACTATTCTTGTCTTTATGTTTACTCTGTACTCTTTGGTAATCTCTCAATTAAATAAGAAATATAAGAAATAAATTTATTTTCCAAAAAATACACATCTTATAGAATTAACAACGATGTCCACACTAGGCTATGCCTGTATCGTAATACGTTGTACATTTTAATTTCTGTTTTGCTTTTATTTTATAATACAAAAATAAATCTTTTAATTAAACCGAGTACGTTAGAGATTGGAAAGTAAGTTGATATTGTTTGTTTAAACTTTTCCTTCCGTACATTATGTAAAGCAGTATTTATAAGATACAGAATACTTTTAAGCAGCCGTTGCAACACCATCTTGACATAGTGCCATACATTAGACGAAGACATTAAAGCCAGCGTAATTGCTGGGCATTATGTGACTTAACATCTTTTTTTTTTTTTTTTATAATGGCATTTGTGTTCACATTTTGCCAATGTCAAGTTTGGTTTGAATATTTTATTATCTGTAGTATAAGTCGAAGTAAAGCAGTGGCTACCTTACCAAGACTTTATCGAGGAGTTTTGGCGGCAACAGAAAAAACACTTGATTAGCACGCTTATTTCAATTCACTTCATTTGAGCTCTTTAATAGAACTATATTGGATAATATACCACCATAATTATGCAATATAACACTAAATATCACCAAAATAATGAATTAAAACAAGAGCACCTCATGACACTTCCAAGTTCCCGCCAAAACTCGACTTAACATCTTATGTCTCAGCGTGACGAGAGCAGTAGACAACAGTTTGTTATTCAAATTTCTTTATAGTATTGCTTCTGTTTATGGGCGGTAGTATGGCTTACCATGAGGTGAAGGGCATGTCTGTCTCATCTTCAACTACAATAAAAAAAGAGAAAACTGTGATATACCGTAGTAGCAAATAATAAAACACCACCACCATCTTCTTTCTGGTCTCAAGATTTACCTAGATTCCTTGTTAATACTATATTTTTAACAGAAGCATGTTTGAGCTTAGCGCACAGGCTCATTAGTATTGCAATTTGAATTCGTGATCTTATTATTAAATTTTAATTTTGTTTGGTCTGTTATACTATTATTTCCTAGATGTTTTGCTGTATGTTAACAAAGCATAACAAATCAAATTTACGACCCACCGCATTGCAGTCATTTGCAACTAAAACTCCAGTATAGGATTGTGCTATTAGAATTTAATATTGCTACAGCTCCCGAAGTTACACTATAGTATAATTATTTATCTCATTTGATGTACGATATTATTTATCATTCCTATTCTTTAAAATTTCCTTTTCAGTCTTTACCTAGAATAGTTTCTAATTTTGGAAAACTTTAATAAGTAAATTCAAATCATTTATTAAGTAATTAGGCCCCTAAGGACACTTTTTTCTAATTTTGTTTAACATTTGTGTATTTCAACTCTCAAACCATTTCGTTTTAATACACTTTCTATCTTATACAAATTATCTTTATTAAATTCCATAATTATGTATATTAGTTATTACGGAATTAAGTAAACAAACCAAATTCGAACTTCATTTTAACTTTTGATTTATTATTATCATCTTAAGTAGTATGGTAGACATTTTTATGGAGAAGCCATGGCAAAATTTATTGATGTTCTTTGATACATTACCTAGGAGATTTCAAGGGTATCGAATATTGAATAAGCCTTAGTTAGACTATATTTTATTAAAAGGAATCTTGTCGGAAAGTTATAAGAATATTGATGATAGTTGTTTTAAAACTTTATGCGTCATACCTACACTAATATTAATATTAAAGAGGAAAAGTGAAGGAAAAGCCGTTATGGTTCAATACCTATCATAAATCAATATAATATATAAACACACATACATACACTCACACCTTTTATCCCCGAAGGGGATGAGGGGGAGGCAGATGTGTGTACCGTCCCATGATGTGATAGGGGACGAGCCTATCGCCATAACGGACACAATTTCCAGACTGCGGGCTGATACCGATTAGAATAACTCAATATTATTTTGCCTGACCCGGGGATCGAACCCAAGACCTCAGCATTACAGTCGTACCGTAATACAAGTACGCTAACGAGGCAGTCTAGGACAAGTATTGATATATCATTATCAATTACATGCTATACTTCACAAACGTGCCAAACCACATCGACACAATAGTAAACGCTCTCCGCAAATTTTTAAAGCAACGTGTATTGTGTCCCTAAGATATTGTCAGTCAGCATTGCGACTCTGCCTAAAAAATCTGGACAAACAAGCTTGACAGCGGATCTCCCATAACAATAAACATGTTAGTTTGCAACTGTATATTCATTTATTTAGACCGAGCTAGACGTATTTTTTTTTTGTTTTAATTCGAATCACCATTAGGTAATACACAGTACAACTATCTTAAATAAAGTCTTAGGTTAGGTATAGAGTATTGTGTTTACATCTTAGAGGTATTTACAACTTCCTCCAAAGAAAAATTATGAGGTACTTAATGGGATATAATTATATTAATAACTTAATTCCGGGCCAGAACCGGTGATACTGGCCCTAAGCCCAAATCATCGACCGCTGACGTTAGAAATGTCTGTGGTTTGACCCTTATTCCGTATAGAATAAATTGTAATTTTGATGCAAAAACGGGTTTTTATTTCGGAATAAAACACGTCTGTAGGTGTACAATAATTTTGTTTAGGTAGTTACGAAACGAATGATTGCCTTACAAAATGTTTATATGCTAATTCATACATATTTTTGTGTAACACCAATAACTTCTAATAGCCAGAGTCTTATATATTTGGATATCGACAGCGATAATGAAAACCTTGGCTTGGTGGTTTGTTGCGACGAAGCGTATTCCGGGGTGAGTTGTATATTAAGTACATCTAATAAGACAGGTGGGCATGATTTAATGATGGTCGGTGTAAGCAAACGTATTCGGACTTACCTCTTACCACGAGATCCAGAATGGTCATATTGTTGTGACAGAATACAAAAAATTACATTAGATATATTTTAGCTTTACTGAACTTACAAGTACCTAGTCTTATATCCACTTTGCTGAGCCAAATGTTTTGATTTTTTTGCTGTTAAATAACGAGGCGAGCATGCCGAACGCCTGATGGCAAGCGATAAACATTAGCAACGCAGCACAGACCGTCAAATTACAAAGTACTGTGTGGTACTCCACTGCGCTCGTCACCCTGAGGCACAAGATGTTATGACTCATAATGCCCAGTAATTACGCTGGCTACAATGTCCTTCAAACTGGAACACAACAGGGCACACTGCTGCTTGGCGGTCGAAATAGACATTGCGGTGGTAGAATAAATAGAATCACTCGCACGATGAAAGTACGGTGTCATTTTTATGTCTCAGGATGATGAGCGCAGTGGAATGACAGACAGTACTTTGTAACTCAAGGTGCTATATGGTGTTATTACTGTTTATGGGCGCTCATATCGCTTACCATCAGGCGAACGGCATGCTCGTCTCGTAATTCAATGCCATAAAAAAATATATCACAGACCTACCACCAGTAACGTCATTAGTAACGGTCTTTGGTTGTGCTTGGATTATTGCATCGACCTTGCATACGATACGAGTACTTCACTTTTACTCTCATATTTACATACCCTAGCGAATGTGAGAAAGCATCAATACAAGCCAAAACCTAAGTTTGAGCGGGAATTGATTTTAGGTTAAAGTTCAATCAAAGTTCAATTAAAGGTCGTTTTCAATAAATAGTCCCAGTCTTAATATTCGATCCAATTCTGAGAAGAAACTAATGAAAATAAATTATTTGTTGGCATTTCAAAAAAACAATTAAATCTGGTTGGTCAATTTCTGCGATAGATCGATTGGGACCCTTTGTTGAAAACGGCAGTTAGACTTATATTTAGTTATGATTTTGAAGTAACAAAGGTTTATCATAAAGATGTAAATTACCTACGGTAGCTTGTTTGTAGAGTCAATTTCTTTCATTGTTCAACCGAATTGTAAAATTATATCATTCCTGAGTGACAAGGCTACGTTTTGTTTTGAATTTTCTTGATAATTGGTTTCTCTTTTTTTATGGCAATTTTACATTGATGTATTATTTTTAATACATCAATGCAATTTTACCTACATTTTGCCAATTTTTTTTATTTATTTTTTTATCGATGGCTCGACAAAGTGGCTTCACTGCACCTGATGGTAAATGAAGTGAAGCCCAAAATAATGTTAATTAATTAATTAACATTAATCAATTAATTATTAATTGCCATTAATTAATGCCAATTCCAAGTTAGGAATGATTTATTTAATACAAAAAAAGAAAAAAATATGCGGACGAAAGCTAGAAAAACTTCGGATTACATTAAATAATTATGATGTAAATTTCGAACTGTGCCTCAATTTTAGCGCTATCTGTTATTATGAACAGATTTTCACACGTGTTAACTTCTACAACTTTGAATATTGCTAAGACCGGCGTGCGGTGACTGTAATTAAATTGTGCTCTAAGTAGTTTCCGCACGAAATCGATATGAATTTGTACAATAAGCACAAATGATAATTAACAGTCTAATATAGGTCGAGACTGGGAAGAAATAAATACATTTATCGGGGTTCGTTTACAATTTATTTTTGGAGAACATCGTTCAATATACGTAAGCTGGTAGGAATGGACACGTTGACTGTACCAAAACGTAGAAATTCAATATAATAATCATGCCTAATATTACTGCGTATATACCGTTATTGTATTTTATACAACGCTTAATCAGCAAAATGTACAAAGTTATAAGACTTAAAAATATTTTAAAAAAGTAATACCTCTTTACAATTTAATTTCGAATTTAATGACACGTCTGTATGTTTAAGTATTTAAGATAAAAATAAGAAGTTACCTGTTATTTACATAACGCGTAATCAGCCATCTCAATAGAGGTCAAGGGCTCGTTTAACGTTCGCGAATACACAAAAACCAAATAAAATGACTAAAAAGGGCAATGTAACGTTTTCAAGCAAGGCTCAGTCAAGGGAAACGGCCGAAGTGAAAAATTATGAACTGCGGATGATGATGCAGTTAAAAAATAATTCATGATAATTTATCATTGAACTTTGTCCGGAACTTGAGTTTCCATGTTTAAAATATTTTTATGAAGGTAATATCCGAACGGATACGGATTTAGTTGTGGAAAATATACAACGACGTGGAAGAAATTAGTGTAAGATTGGAATATAATATTGTTTTATTTGTTTTTATTATGGCGTCCTCGCATACGCTATTATTCTGCCAATGTCGAAGTAGACTTAAGGTAATATTTAGGATGGCGTTGTTTGTAGATTGTGATGTCAGTGGATACTAAATGAAATAAGAACAATTTTGTTGTCTTTTAAATATAATGCTATTGACGCCATATAAACTATTAAAAATAGAACCTTTTAAATCGAGTATTTTCGCAAGCTGTAGACATGTGTAGGTATCCACTACCCACGTAGGGGATAGCTCTTCATAGTGTCCGTTACTAGATGACAACGCCAACCCGCCAAGGCCAGCGTGGTGGACTAAGGCCTAACCCCTCTTAGTAGTAGAGGCCCGTGCTCAGCAGAAGGCAGTATATAATACGGGGCTGGTATGGTACGGTTACTAGATGATGAAGACATTTCAATTTGCATGTAATATAAGAGATTACAATGACAAATATGAATGCCATGTTTTAATGTTTAGTTCATCTGGTATTGTGTAATTTAAACTACAATAGCTGTCAAATGACTTGCAATTTGTGTTGAAAAGGTGCGGGGCGTGGCGCAAGAGTACATGACGTTTGTTCTCAAAATTCCACCTGACGCTTAGGTGTCATATTTACCTCTTTTATATTCAAGCTATTTATCGCTTATATTATGTATTTGTCGTTATATGATTATCATAAGTTTATTCCTTTTTTATATTTTCTTTCATTTTTTTAGGGAAATAAAGTTTTCAAATTTTAAGAAACTAACCACAGTAGGATTATTTATTAAGTTTCTTTCTTTGATGCTGTATTCTATGAAATTGCTATCTCATCTAGAAGGCTGAATTAAATGCATAGCACTGTTTTTAAAGAAGTAAACTTCCGGGAACCTATCTCCATTATATTACATTTTCCATAACAATTCAGATTTCCTGCAACAAAAGATGAGGTAACAGCAATATACTTTAAACACTTCCTATAATAATCTGTAACATTTCACAGTGTTCAATGATACTGCGCTTGCGCAACGAACCAGTTGCCACGTAACCGTCAAGGAAGATCTAGGCGACGCGTGTGCCAACCAGCGTAACCTGTAGGAAATGGAACGGGTTGTATCCACTCTTATGTAGGAATTTGCTGCTGTTGTGAGATTTCTTCTGCTGATAAATCGTTAAGAATGTAGTACGACCTCTGATATACATTTTGTTTATTTTAGTTACACTTGAAAGGACATGTCCAAAAATGGGCATCAAATTCTAACCAAGACAATTTATATAGTATATTTGGATAGAACTCCTAAAAACTAGCCGTTTACAATAAATCGTTTAATTTTAAAGTCCTCCAACTTTGAAATTTATGTAATTTAATTTTGCTTAAAAAGTACACTTAATATGATCTTTTTAAAAAAGTTGGTTATGAATGGAGAGGTCTATTTTGCCCTTTTAATATCCCAAAAGTTTGAGCCTGGTTAAATTGTGAGACCCAGAACCCATACAAAAAGCGGACATTTCCTTTATCAGCAAGTATTACAGATTTTCCGTATGTGTTAGTTTATTGTTATGTAATGTGTCATTTGTAAACTATTGGATCTTGAAGGGCAGCGATACCAGCGATGCAAGATACTAAACAAACCCAACGACTTCTCAAGTCTCTTTTATCCCCGAAGTGATGGTCATTCAAAACTCACCAGTGGGCTTAGAATGTGACACAAAGACGCAACTCGTAAAACGATGTCGTTTAATTTTGATGTTTGTGATTGATCGAGAGACCAATACGTCAGTCTCTCAACCAATCCCAATAAGACGAAACGGAGACGTGACGTGTTTTTTTGTCACATTCTAAGCCCACTGTGCTATAAACAATAGCAACTCAATTACATTATTTACGAAGCACTGCGTGGTAAGGGCCTTCGTCGCTCTGAGACATTATCGTGTCTCATGGCTGCAACATTCTTCAAACAGATACACAACTGCTGGCACAATGTTGCTTGCCGGCAAAAACAGACATTGAAATCACGATTTGTCAAGTTAAGATAACAAGTATTAACCCAATCGGAAATATTGTTTAAAAGCCAATACAGGTGGAATTCCCAATTGCTTAAAAGGTCAAGTATTTATAACATTTTACGTCATACGCCATAATGTGTAAATCACCACAATTATCTGATTAAAACTTTAAGTGTTCTGTACGTTGAACCTCATTTCCAAGGCTGTCTTGGAGTGATAAAAAGGCGTTAACATTCACCGAATGTGGTTGAAATTAAAAACCAAATTGCAACATACCTTGAGGTAATCCATGGGTTATCCAACGACGAAAAGATTACATGATCATGTTTATATTATCCTTGTTAAAAGGGCGTGAAGAGTTCTGCGAAATACTTCTACGTTTGGACGATTGCCAGAATCTAAGATTTACTCCGTTCGTTGGAAGGTTCAAGTTCAACAAGAGTTTTAAGAAAATACGTCTTATGTTAACAATAACAGTTTGATCCCTTATTAAGAATCCAAGTTTTGTGTTATATAAACATAAGTTATTGATTTAGGATTCATTTTGCTTTTTCTTTTTATAATCGTTCGAAAATTCGATTCTTTGCTAAAGAATATTTTTTTATACCAACCATATTCGCCAGCAATTAATCCAAATGTAGAACAATGCACGTACAACATAAAATTTTATTCAAATCACTCCTTACCAAGTTATTAAAAGCAAGTTCACGTGCAAAAGTCACCCATAAATAATCCACAAATGACGCCTGCAGCTCTTTTAAAGTCAATGAACGGGCACCATTGTTTATTGCACATTTTCATATAAATCGCATTAAATTGCCCTCACCGGGACCTAATAGCCCTTAAGTATCGGGATGTTTGTAAACAAACTAATTAACGAACACAATCAGAGTACATTCATGTTTGTATAGGTGATTAAAGTACTACTTATTTGGCGGACCACCGTAGTAACCGCGTTCGAATTTTGTGTGACTTGAATGCGAGATAAGCATTGAATAGTAAATTTAAACGCGAAATATTAAGGTATCATTCTCGTGAAATTGAACAATTTAGTTTTTATTTTGTAAGCCGTCTGCGTCTGTAGTTACTTTAAAAATATATTTTTAAATGTATGAAGCGTGTTCTTTCATAATGGGTGTTTCATTTTTTTGCTTACTTACTTTATTTGAATAATGTATTTGTGCAGCGAAAATTCAACTGAAATAAAACCAATAGCTCTGTTCATGCTCTTTGGACTATTACACCTAATTAATGTACATTTTATATTAATTGATTGTAAATCGCTAAATATTGCACTACAATACTTATTAACTCACCAAATTGTTTAGTACGTTTTCGCTAAAATCTCTACAATTTCCAAGCAAATTAAATATTATGTTGTATAATATTCTCACGAACGTCTTGTTTAGCGTATATGTTTAATTTGTGTATTCGTGGAGTTAATTGCGAGCAAATAATTATACATCCAATTCGTTGAATAATTGTATAAGCCCGAAGTAAATAAGGAACGCACGTGATTCTAAAACTGTGATTCGTCACCACTATATTAGTATAGTAGCAAGCCCCGGCTTCGCACACCATCAGCCGTATGAAGTCCACTGCTGATCATAGACCTCCCCTAAAAATTTTCAGCCGAACCTGTCAAACGGTCTGCTTCCAACGTGTTCCTGCGACCTTTATTAAGTCCTCTGTCCACCATTCTTGGTTTCGCACGGGTAGCACTAACTATAATCTATAGAGATGCCGAGGATGACACGATATTACCAAAATGTAAAAAAAATATGGAGGCGATCACATTTATTTTTATATGTATAGACGGTTCGTATTTTATTTGTGATCTAACGGCCCATTGAAACGCTCCTAATTACTATTTCCGAATTGATTATGAAAAGAAACCAATCACAAGAAAGTTAATTAAATAAATGAAAAATGGTGTGAGGTCGCTATCACATCAAGGATAAACCTCATATTGTGATATATCCTCACAGTATAAGTGATGTTACAGCTTCAATAACGCCCGCATTCACAGAATTCACTTAGCTAAGTACTAAGCTAGATAATAAGTCTGTTCTCGTAGATTTCGGCATGACAGACTTCAAAGTGCGTAGGCAAAGGAACGCGGTGATTGGATAATGTTGAAATTCAATTTTGCCTTCAGTTGGCCGTCAGATGAACAAAGCTGAACAAGGCCAAAGAAAACTATGAAATTGTCGACACTATGCGCTAGTGCCAAACTAATTATTAAATTAATGTATTTTGTCATATGTATGGAAATGCTGGAATCTTGCGTGTGATTTGCTGAGAGTGTTTACAAAAATGTCAATGACCATAGTAAATATAGAGTTTGTGAACAAACATCCTTACACTATACCAATAATTGATACATGAGTCACTAACATTGTTATCGTGGTTAAATAATATTTTTCTATATTTTAGTCTTTTAGTACCTACATATTTTTTCATGAATCCGTCAATCAAGCTGAATAGTCTGCATTTTTTTTTGCTATTTTACATGCACTTGTATAAAGGAAGTAAAAGGACATGTCCAAAAACGGGCTGAAACTTCTAACCAAAACAGTTTATATATATTTTGATAGAACTCCTAAAAACTAGCCTTTTACATTAAATCGTTTAACTTTAATGACCTCCTATTTAGAGATTCACTTGCCTGCCTGCCTCGACTGCCTCGGTGGCGTAATTGTATCGCGTACGCGTTACGAGTACAATATGCGCGTTGAGGTCCTGGGTTCGAATCCTGGGTCGGGCCAAAAACATTGCGACTGGGTTTTTCCGTCTTAACAATTACTCAGTCGCAGCTCGGAGTCAGGAAGTTGGCGGCGTGATACCCCCGTGCCTCGGAAAGCACGTAAAGCCGTTGGTCCTGCGCCTGATCTCTCTCCGGTCATGTCGGATTGCCGTCTCACCGGACTATGAGAGTGAAGGAATAGTGAGTGCACTTGTGTATTGCGCTCACACTTGTGTATTTCGCTCACACTTGTGCACTATAATATCTCCTGCGCACCTGGCTGATCTTCGTTGAGATTGGCCGCCGTGGCCGAAATCGGCTAGGAAGGGATTATTATTATTATTTAGAGATTCATGTAATTTTATATTGTGTAAAAACTACACTAACTTAATATTGCATATATGGGATACTTTATTCACAAACGTTACTTAGCTAAGTATGCAGCAACGCTATGATAATAAGTCTGTTTCTCAGTGCTTTCGGCATGACAGCGTTCGCAGTGCGTAGGCATAGGGGCGCTGTGATTGGCTAATATTGAGATACAACTTTACTGCAGTTGGCTGTCAGATAAACAAAGCCAAAGAAAACGATGTAAGGACATGTCCAAAAACTGGCCTAAAATTATAACCAAGATACTTTATATATATATTTGGATAGTACTCCCAAAACTAGGCCTTTGAAATAAATCGTATAATTTTAGAGTCCTCCGATTTTGAGATTTATGTACTTCATTTTATTTTGCTTAAAAACTACACTTAATATGAACGTTTATAACATTGTTAGTTATAAATGGAGGGGTCTACATATATTTTTTAAAGGATCCAAGATCCATATTTTTGCCCCTTTAATAACAATGTTTGAGCCTGGTTAGATTTTGAGGACCAGCAGCCATACAAAAAGCGGACATCAACTTTCCAATACTACCTATGCGATCGAGCGCATTTCATGCACTGGGCACCTTCATAGTAGTTCATAGTATTGTTTGTGAACACAGGTGTAATTTTATTCTTAGTTTTACGCTAGACATCTCGTAAATTCGAACTCACTATACTATCTACTCAGTTATTTACCGAGTCACGATGCATGCTTGCGTTGAAAAAGTATAGTTACGTAGAAATCAGAGAACTTACGTAATTATAAAGTCAAGACCATTTCACACTTGCGTGGATTTACAACGTGTGACTTTGTTGTGTATCTCGCTGCGTGTGCTTGCGATAAACAAATACTGTTACAATCGAGTTTCGTAACTGTACGACATTGAAAAGAAAACATTTTGTTATGCTCTCTAATTGTAATCGTAAAATTATTAATTGTAACTAGTGCTACCGCCCGCGCGTAGAAATTCAACATATTATTTTACTCCTTTACATAAACTTAAATTATGCCAAATCTCATAGTCCTCCGTGGCAAGTGTCCAATAAACTTTAAGTTCTTTTAATACAATAATTGATTAAAGTAATAAATGCAAAATAGTTAATTATAATAAAGCCGGAAAAATCATGGTTTAAACATGAATTTTATAACGTTTATTAAAATTTCTAGTTACGGTGTTACAGTTAATTACTTAAATTCGTGTATTACGTTACTTAGTCCGTACTCTCTTTAAGCAAATTCTATCTGGCAGACAAATAAATATTTATTTAAATTATAATGTCGCTACTTCTTAGATTGTTCCTTTCTTGACACATTCAAGTTACAAGAAAATGAGCAGTATACAGATGTGATTAGTTATTAAATATTTAGGAAATTGTTCGTAGTGTGTCCAAAATGTTGAATTAAGCTGCTTCCATTTACTGCGCTGCGCATTAATTAATACTTTAATTTACTTCAATTATTTAGAAACTTTTAATTGGCGTTAAGTTGACGATAGCCTAGTTGGGAATGGAACGGTCTGCCGAGAATTGTCTCGGCAGACCGGACGTTGGTCCGCAGGTTCAAAACCCAAGGCAGACATCTGACTTTTCGAAGTTACGTGTGTATTGTTTACCAATTATCGTTCGCTTTAACGGTGAAGGAAAACATCGTGAGGAAACCTACATACTTGAGAATTCTCCATAAGAATTTCGAGGGTATGTGAAGTCTGCCAACCCGCACTAGGCCAGCGTGCTGGACACGTGCTCAGCAGTGGGCAGTATAAAATACAGGGCTGATTGCATTGCATTGTAATTGACGTTAAAACTATAACAGTAAAATTATATAACGTGTAGTGTAAAATTATAGAATGAAATTATGTAGTCTTTAGTTGGTATACAAAGTAGATGTTTTTGGATGAGGATGAGGATTTTTTTTTCATTCAAATAAGTAAAGAAAGTCGTTGGTTACCTAATTTGTTCAAATCTCTAAAATAAAACATTTTTTTTGGTAATTCTACCGTCTCGCCAAGGAAACTAGAACTAATAATGTGGGCGATAAAGATCACAGCTCCAAAAATATATTCATATCACAACTTTCACTTGTTAGGTTCATGCAATGTTTTGCACTCGAGCGCATAAGGATCGTGGCTTTGTATACAGAGCGAAGAGATGCTGCACAAGATAAGATGAGTGAGCGGAATTTGAGTTGTGCTTATGTAAGAAATATAAGACAATTTTCGTTGCGCTCACAGTTTGAAGTGGCTTCGCGAAACTTCCTTCTAAAGTTGTAATTGTTAAGTTCATAGTAGTGAAGTAGCTGCTGCGTATTCTCCATTATTAATCTGAGTCTATTTATAATCTGGCGTTTTTGTCAAACTGCTAGTATACCTTTATGAAGCATAATTTACAAGAATAGTTTTTTGCACAATAAAAATAAAATAAAATAAAATCATTTATTGATCAAATAGGCTTATTAAAAAGCACTTATGACAAGTCATGACAAGGTATAGACGAATAACAAAGGTACATATACCAATTAAATAATTTAAAGTACCTACATTAAATAATTGACAACCAGCACGGGCTGATAGGTACAGAGGACACGGACA
Organism: Sphinx pinastri; assembly: GCA_947568825.1. Classification (NCBI taxonomy): domain Eukaryota; kingdom Metazoa; phylum Arthropoda; class Insecta; order Lepidoptera; family Sphingidae; genus Sphinx; species Sphinx pinastri. Next base: position 4,064,548 of record OX387630.1, on the reverse strand, counting down.
TTGGGGACGGGAATAGGGCTAGGTAAGGAGAAGTGGAGCTGATATAAAAGAAAGGGAAGGAATATCTTTACATTACGAGGAAAGGAAACGCCACGGTCCTCGCCGGCGAGGATAAAAAGGTCCTAGCCTAGCTAACCTACCAGCCTTTCACTAGCTACCTAAGCGATGACGACCCGAAGAAGAAAGGCAGAAAGAAACTCCGGGCTTAATTTTTTCGTCATCAATTGTCATGATTTTCATTTTTTTAAATGTATATTTTACAGTATTATTATTACGCGGGTTAATATATGCATGGATGTAGCCCTAAGATATAAATAAAATACTATTGGGAAGCAACCAAATAAAATTATAATGGCGTTCATGATGCATTAACCCACGTTTACAAATGTAGTTTATACTAAATACCTACATCATATCTTTAGTCATTGATAGTAATAGATATAGATCGGTCATCACTATAATTAAATAAATCCAAGGACACTACAAAGATTCTCATTTTTGTTGCAATTATTCATTTGTATGATATCAACACTCCAGAGTCCAGTGTAAGGTGGAAGCTTGAATCTAAATCTCAAAGGAGAGATTTCTTTTATATTTTCATCTTTGGAAGAATTTCTTTGTAAATCAGGCTTTAGTTATCTTCGCGGTCGCTCGGTATGCACAAGCTCTTGCTTATTCTTGCACAAAGAATCCTCTCGCAATTTTGCACGGATGTATGACTCTGCCACCTACGCTTTGCATAATGCCATCTTCAGTTCAGTGACGAAGATAATAATCTTGCAACTTTAATATTACTTCATAATTTTAATTTCCGCGTATTATGTAAGTTTTTTTTAATGTTACGGCCATGTTACTGTTTCACATAGGAATTTATGCATATGTTAAATAACGAAGGTACTAACTAATCTTTTTAGGTTTTTAATCTCTTAGGCGCTATTAATAAGAAGCTATGAAATGAAAGGCTGCGGGTTTGAATCTCACAACAACATATTATGTTTGTATGATCCGCTTATATTTGTTTCGGGTCTTGAGTCGTGGGTCTAAAAGTGAATTTTCTATTAAAAAATGACGTCTCTCACACAACACTGCATGCATAATCTCGGAAAAAATTAAATAATTATACTGTGTATACATACCTGTGTGTTTATGCAGCTGATATTCAGGAGTGCGCCAGTGGCCTGCATGTTGATTATAGTCAATATTATTCAATCAGCCCCCTTATTCTCTATGACAGTGTTAATTCGTAACGCGGCCGCGTTACGTTAACTTCGTGTAATTAGCGTTAAATGGTATTAATGCCAATTTCCATAGTGATAAACGCGATGAGTTACGTTACGCGCTTGTTACGAGTGAAAATAACTTGGGTCATAGAGAATGAGGGGCAGGTCCCACTGGCATAGCATTATAACAATTATTCACTCAATTACTCGTGTTGACAAGTCTAGGATACGTCATAAGGGATTTGTTTCATGGCTTTATTTGCACGAAACTAGAGAATAATATGAAATTACTTTGACGATAAAACTGAAGGAGTATGCTCAGATAGTTACGTAAGTATACTAAGATTGGTTTCGGTGAAGTTCAAGCTTCAAAATCCAAGCCAAGCAAGCAATTTTTTTTTCAAATACTACACGTAATACTTGGCTCAAGATGAGAATTTAAACCCACGATAAAGCAATCCCCAGCATGGGATTAAATTATGAATCATTACGCAAGCTCGGAGAACTGAACGTCTCATCTCTGCCTACCTTTTCCATAAACGCTTAAGTTATTATGAAGTATGCTCGTTATTATACTTTTTTTTTGTGGCATTGAATGACGAGACGAGCATGCCGTTCGCCTGATGGTAAGCGATACGACCACCCGTAAACAGTAGCAACATCATCCAGCACCTTGAGTTACAAAGTACTGTATGGCATTCCACTGCGCTCGTCATCCTGAGACATAAGATGTTAAGTCTCATTATATCCTGTAGTTACACTGGCTACAATGTCCTTCAAACCAAAACACAACAGTGCATGCACACTGCTGCTTGGCGTTAGAAATAGACATTGCGGTGGTACCCACCCAGACGGGCTCTTACATATGAGAGACCTACCACCAGTAAAAGTAAAGTAAGATCAATCGTGCGTAAACAATGTAAAGGAAAAAAGTTAAAAGAACTCAAAAACCCGTTATTACAAACTTTACGTGCAAGAGCAGTGTTGTAAATGTAATAAGAGCCGTATAGTCATATATATATAATAATGCGTTTCGGGTAATGTTGGGGCTACCGCGTTTCTGCAGTGCATCGAGAATGTTTGCAGAGGCGGGTGTGCCTGATTTTTACGCCATACTACGACTGCGAATAGCATCCCTAATGCGGCGGGTGCGCGATGGCCCAAACAGACTTGTGTCTACGGTAGGGCATAGATTCGACAGCGCTTTGGTGTGGCACTGGATGACCACTCACCGTGCGTCTTTCAGATACCGGAAATAGTGTCGAATTGTGTCCCTGGTCTTTAATATTATTAGTTTTTGTGGTTTTTTAATTATAAATGTATGGATGTAAAAAAAAAAAAAAAAATCTGAAATAAAGTTTATATTATTATTATTATTATATATATAGACGTATATATATAATATAATGTGGAACAGTTTGGCCGCATACGTGTTCCCTCCTTCCTACAACCTAGGTTCCTTCAAGCGGAGCGTGAAGAAGCAATTATGCAGCCCGGCATAACTGTGCCGACCGACCAGGGATGTTTATCTCTTGCCAGTCGATATTATGTTGGGCTTCACTTCATTTACCATCGGGTGCAGTGAAGCCACTTTGTCGACCCATGGATAAAAAAAAATTGCGGTTGTTGTTTGCGTTTTGCCGGCATTCGTTATACTGTAACAAGGTCGTACTAGGTGGTAAGTCTCTACAATTTTGTATGGAACCCTCGGTACGGGAGTCTAACTCGCACTTGTACGGTTTTTTTATTCGGGCACGGTAAGGGACCCCACTGCATCTGATGGTGAGCGGAGTGAGGTACGGACTGAGTGTCGACTGTCGAAAGATGATTATCCCAGTCGACACAATTACGCCGGCCTGTTTGTACTGGATATACACAGGCTGATCCTGGAACGCTACACTTACCTGGGTCACTATGTCAGGTTTATTTCCTGCGGGATAAAAAGAAAAGGTTTTAACACCTTGTGTGCGGTGGTCGCTATCCTGGCGGATTCAATAATCCCACCACCAGCTATGCATGCATAAGCATTTGTTAAATCGCCTGGACGTAGGGTTGCCAGGCGTCCGGATGAAGCCGGACATAGGCTTTTTAAATGCGTGTCCAGCCAAATTAAACGGTATCCGGATTTTAAAAATGGGCCGCGAAAAAATCGTATTAAAAACCTTTAATAATTTAGGGTGACCGGCCTTTTTACCAAAATGGTCGGCCTAACTGGCTGGTCTGTCCGGCGGTTGACGATCTGGCAACCTTACCTGGAGGGAAGGATTTACGCCCTATAACGACATGTACCAAAAATCGCGGTAGCTATTGGAATAGACAGTAAATTTAGGTGGCATATGCATTGTGTGTGGAAATGAACTTGAGACTACAATACACACTATACGCTGATTAGTATCTTCAAACATAATTACCGTGAGAAATGATTGTCGGCTTGACATCGTTTGTATACAGACACGATAAGTAAAAAAATGGCCAAGCGCGACTCAGAATTTAACCATTCAGTGTTCGTCAGTTTGACAGCTGACGCCTTTTTTTCAGTAGAACCTTATGCGTAGGTAGTAAAACCTATTTTGGCATTTTGAAAGGAGACTTCATGGGACCCGGGTGCCACCGCGAATGTTAACAGGTTAATGAAGAGGCAGCAAGTTTAGTCACGTTATATCAAATAGTGGTATGAGCAAGAATGCAAGTGTTAAGTGTAGTAGGGTAATGTTGTTGTCCCTCTCGCATACCCGTAATGGAATGGCGGTGACGTCACAATTTCGCTCATCCTTTTTATTTAAACTTATTCCTTATGCCAAAAGAGCTTATAATTTACTAAACAGTGATTTGTGTTACTATTTTTATTCTTAATTTTGTGTAACGTAAAATTTACTTTACGTTACGTCGTAAATGATTTATAAAATATTAACGAATTTACTACCCTAAAATCTTCTAGGGCAAATATCTCAACGATCAATTCATTTAAGACGCAATATCTAGGGCAATAGTATCAAGAATTGCAAATTGCAACAGTGAGCAGACCATTCATATATTCTTCAAGATGCCGTGGTCTCCTTTATATGCGACGTGCGTTAGTTATTTATTTTTAAGCGTCGCGTGTGAAGTAATAACCTGTAATTTATATGAGCGCTAGCAGGCCAATGTCGATCGATTTATGTGCAATATGTGATGATTATATTAATTATTTTCAACGTGTGTCTTTCAGGGGCGTTAAGCATTACCTATATAGTTTTGTATCGGCCAAGTTTTCCTTCGCCATGCCGGCCGGTTTGAAATCGAAGTATACACAGGCCGGTCCCGGAATTCGTAACACTTACATACGTGGGTCACTATGACGGGTTATAGGTACACCCTGTAAACGGTGGTCGCTATCCCTGCAGATCAAATATCCTACCAACAGCTCTATAGCTGTTGGTCTATCCTTAATTTAAAATGAAGCATCAAATACTACTATTTGATACTTCATTTTGAATTAAGGATTCTTTAAATATCACACACACACACACTCACGCCTTTTACCCCGAAGGGGTAGGCAGAGATGCATTCCGCGCGATGCGTATTCCGTCCCGAGATGTGGTAGGGGGCGAGCTTATCGCCATATCGGGCGCAAATTCCAGACCCCGGGCTGATACTGAATAGAAAAATCCAATATAACTTTGCCCGACCCGGGGATCGAACCCGAGACCTCAGCATTGCAGGCGTACCGTAATACAACTACGCCACCGACGCAGTTAGTTCTTTAAATATCCCCTCTACCAATTTAATAGTTTTTTAAAGAATTGTAATATAATGTATTATGTTAAGCCGTCTGGCTTGATAATATTAATAACATGTGTGTTAATCACAAAATAGGCTCTAAAGTCTAGCCCTGTCATTTAGTACTGTTTTCATCAGCTACTTACGCTAATAATTTCATAAACATCATCTCATTTATTCCAAGTTTTAATACCTGAATTCGATGACACAATTTTGCACCATATCGATTATGCAATGCAATGCAACCAGCCCTGTATTATATACTGCCCACTGCTGAGCCCGGGCCTCCTCTACAACTGAGAGGGTTAAGGCCTTAGTCCACTACGCTGGCCTAGTGCGGGTGTTAGAGTGGACGCTATTGTCCTATAGCCTAGTTGGAAATGGAACGGTCTGCAGAGACAATGTCTGCTGGTTCAAAACCCCAGGGCACAGACCTATGACTTTTCGAAGTAACGTATGTATTGCTTATCAGTTAGCGTTCGCTTTAACGGTGAAGGAAAACATCGTGAGGAAACCTACATATCTGAGATTTCTCCATGACAATTTCGAGGGTATGTGAAGACTGCCATATGGATTATAGCTTAAAGATATTTTTTCCACAGCTGGGGTCCCGGTGGCCGATACTATGCTTGCCGATACTCTTGGCTGCGTCGGCGTGTGGGAGCGACATCTTGATGATCACGATGGGAGGTACCAAGTCTCATAAAATTCCTTTCTGGGCTCTCGCAAAAGGACTTATTAGAAGGTGAGACTCGTCTTTCTTTATATTTTATATTCAATTTTGTGTAGTAGGTCAGTGTTTATCTTATTTGAACCTTACTAGATTCATTTTAGATTTGATCTTTGTACTGTTTTATTGTGAAGTAAGAAGTTCGCAGATATTTATTTTATTGTCAGTTTTATATTTTGTTCGTCATAGAATTAACCTTTTATGGTCATAAAAGGTCATAAATTATATTCACTGTCTTAGCTTTCAAAGTGGCTAACAATATATGCAACAGTTGATATCAAAAGGTGGATAGCAGAAATAAATTACCTAGTATTCAGCTAGACCATGCTCAATGAACCTGAAGTCCTATATAGGATAGTTTTTATCCGAGCATGAAACTTGAAGCTCTTGAATTTTACGGACCTGGGAACACTAAACTACCTTATTTGAATAGACGTATTGAAGCGAAATACTTCAAAACTGCGATGTAAATAAAAGTCTTTAAAATGCGGGTAGAACTCCAAGTGTATCCGTTTTGCGTAGAGACTGCAATCAAGTCTTTAAGTCACAATGGATGGGAACAAGCGTCCGCCATTTTACCTTTTTACCTTCGTTCGTACATGCTTATATGTAATTTCTTATGCTTAAGATTGGTCGAGCGTTGTTCATACTGAGATTTTTCACTCTCGTCACTCTGAGACATAAGATTTTAAATCTCATAATGCCCAGTAATTAAGCTGGCTACAATTTCTTCAAATCGGACCATGCACACTGCTGTTTGGCACTAGAAATAGGCATTACAGTGGTACCTATCTACAAGGCCACCCTCCGATTATGAGAGACCATTATAACATGTTACAATTAGCTCGAGACTTTGTTATAACTATCCATGTAGTAAATAAAAAAATAATATTATAAATGGATATATTACACTGTTCACTTTCTTCTAGTATGTACTAGCTTTTGGTGGAAACTTTGCTGGATTTTGTTTTATATTTAACTTTGCAATTGTTCTGTGTTTCCCATATATTAAATAAATAAATATAAGACTCAGAAACGTTTTAATTAGTCCATAGTCCATATTAATAATGTAAAACAAAATTTTATGAACGTATAGTTTATATTCTCAGAAATGATGCGGGTGCATACCCAGTCACTGTGCCGTCTGCTGGAATACTAGCTTTGACCATGTGACGTGGTATAAAATGTGATGCAGAAAAAATCTAAAGTTAAAGTTATCGGTGAAAATGCTGTGTTACAACTTACCCCAGTTACAAGCCCCTTGCTCCCCTACCATATTTACTTCGCCGTATAAGCAAACGTTTTGAGGCAAAAGGCAATCGATTTTAGTAAACACTTGCCAAGCAAAACTTTATGAATAATTTATGTATAAATAGTGGACGTAACGAAGGTTATTAAAATAAAGTTATAAATTAATAACATTCCTTACATTCAGACATTTAACGCTCCCGGGAATAAAGAATTCACAAACGTATTACTTGAAAGTAAAATCTGTCATACAAAGGGCATGAAAATATAGCTCTTTGCAATCATGCACTCGTTCAATAAAGCGTATTACTTGCACTGAGGCTTAAGTGGGGATGTAATGGACATACATATGATAATTATGATGTTGTTCAGAATTCGTTTTTTATGTCCTCAATAATTACTTATAATGGGAGATGCAACGGTCACATCGTACTGTAATGTGTAGGGCTTTTCTAAAGTTGTTTTAATTGTTTACTAAAGTTCATTCATAAACTCTCATCAGCAATTGAGATCTAGATGCAAACTATTACAGCCATTCAATTATTTTACTAATTATACCCAGATGCCTTACAATAAGATTCAAAATAATTAGTAAATATTTGTCCACAATTTTCATTCTACGAAAGTATTCCAATTCGCATTCTTACTTTCGTAAAATTCTGACATTTATATAAAATGCAATTGAATTGTCCAGAGGTCACAACATCACATTCATCAGTGCGTTTCTTCCTGACTTCCACATGGATGGGTTGGAGGAGATAGCGCCAGATGGCCTGGTGTCTTATGTGAGGAACTTCATGTCCTCCGACCTGGTGGGAGCCAGGATGCGGGGCGAAGAACCGGTTGCTGTTACTGACATCCTCAGATATGGATATGAGGTAATTTTAGATTCTTAGATACGCTTAGATTTTGAAAGACTATTTTCTGCCACTATATCAAAACAATCCGAAAATATTTTAAATTACCTTTAACACCTTTAAAGGTAATTTAAAATAAACACCTATAAAAACACCTTTGTAACTTTTGCTACAGCTTGGGCACTGCTTTAAAGAAGGTTTCATGGCACAAGTTGACAATATCAGATACATAGTATTATGTATTGTCATGATAATACTTTTTAAATAATCTTACTCTATATTTTGCCCCCAGGCATGCGACGCTTTCCTCAGCGACTACGAGACAAGATCTTTCTTGCGATCAGGAAGATCCTTCGATCTCATCATGATTGACGGCGCATACCCGGAGTGTGCTATGGGTCTGGTCTACAAAATGAAAGTACCTTTCATGTACCTCAACACCGTTGGCTTCTACCCCATGCCACTCAGCAACTCCGGCAGCCCTACTCCGTTCTCTGTCACCCCCTTCTTTGGAAAGGCATTTACCGACAACATGAACTTCATTGACCGTGCCTTAAACGCTGCCTGGAATCTGGGTGCTATTTCGCTCCATGCCGTATCAATGACTATTCTCCAAGGAGTATTGCGAAGGAATTTCGGTTACCGAATGCCGCACGTTTACGATATGTCGAAGAACGTGAGTTTTATCCTTCAGAATGGGCACTATTCTGTATCGTATCCAAGGCCATATCTGCCTAATGTCGCCGAAATTGCCTGTATACATTGCAACGAGCCGAAAATATTGGATCCAGTAAGTGCTTTTTGCAATTTTCTTTCTATTGTTGAATATAGATCAGCGGGTAAGTTGTACAGATTTATGAGTTGGAGAAACTTTTTTATAGATTATAATAGTGAGTGTGGCTTTATGTTATATGGTTATGTTTTCTATTGTATATTGTAGACAGTTAAAACTTCGAAGATATTACGAGAAAAAATAAAAGCGTGTTAAAAACATTAGTTCGATGGATTACTGCAGTAAACAGTAGCACATATTTCCAATGCATTTAGACGTTCAATATTTTTACTATGTATTATTTAGGAAATAGAAGAATGGATCTCCGGCGCTGGTGATGCTGGCTTTATCTATGTGTCGATGGGATCTTCGGTGAAGACGGCCAAGATGACGCTCGCTGCTCACAAGTTGATAGTTGATGCCCTCGGCAGGCTCCCCCAGCGAGTGCTTTGGAAGCATGATGCTGAGCAGAATATGACTGATATACCCTCAAACCTAAGGTTGTTGAAGTGGCTTCCACAACAGGATTTACTTGGTATGTTATGTTATGTATAGGTATCTCTTTTTATATTAATAATCCATTGTGAGGTAAAAAAAATTGTTAATTTAGTCATAAAAATTGAATCCATCAATCATGCAACTTAACGATTTTAACGTGAATAAAAATCAAAATGTAATTGATTTTATTCTTTAAAACACGCAATCTGATGAATTGTCAATTATTGTCATAAACATCACTCAAGATTTTAAAGTGTTTTATTTCGTAACATGAAATCTTTTGTGCCATCAATTAACATATTTATATATTTCCAGGTCATCCAAAAATCAAGGCTTTTATCACACACGGCGGCCTTCTCAGCATGTTCGAGACAGTCTACCACGGAGTTCCGATCGTTACCATACCAATCTTCTGTGACCACGACGCAAACGCAGCCAAAGCCGAGGTGGATGGTTACGCCAAGAAACTTGAACTCCAGCATCTGACGTCAGATCAACTTTACGATGCTATCAAAGAAGTGATAGATGACTCTAAATACAAAAGAGAAGTGAAGTATCGTCAAATTTTGTTAAGAGACCAAAAGGAAAGTCCCTTGGATAGAGCGGTATATTGGACGGAATATGTGATCAGACATAAAGGAGCGTATCATCTGCAGTCTCCTGCTAAAGATCTGAACTTCTTCCAATATTATCTTCTTGATGTAGCATTAGTTTTCCTCATCACTGTAATCACGATGTACGCTCTTATTTCTTTAGTGTTAAGGTATAGTTTGAAAAGACTTGCAGATTTCATGCAAAATTGTCAAATGAAGAGAATACTGAATAACTCAAATATACTTACAAAATCCACGTCATTATTAGACCGTTCTACTATGAAAACGAAGAAGAAATTGTAAATGAAAAAATATTAGTTAATAAGGTTGTCAGCGGATTTGAATTGTCTTCCAAGAGACTGTGTTTGTTTTAAATTGAAATTGTATTTTTATGTACAGTTTAGACTGTGGGTATTTATTTTCAGGTCAGTATGTTTGAAGTACGGACTTTAAATAAATAAATGTTTTACTCAATTAATTGAAGACTTATCTCAAGTATAAACGAGAATGAAATCATTTTAAAGATGGAAAGTAATGAAATTATGTCTTCTGATTAGTTTCTATTATAGGATAATTTCAGTCTAGCAAAAATAACGAACCTTTCGATGTAAAAAAAAACAATTATGTTTTTTTACGAATTTTCCAAAGAATTTTCACCCTATTAAATAACAATACTGAAAGTATTCTGTTAATTCCACCGTATGATAAAAAGAGTTACCATTTAAGTTACCATGGAACGGACCATATTGAATTTACAAATGGTATTATGGAACCGTTTTATATTAAGTAGTTTAAAATATCATAGTGATTTCGTGTATATTTTTTCAGATGACAGGAAATAGAAGATTTCCAAATATATTAAAATGAAATTTGTTTGTTGTTTTTTTTTTACATATTAATCCAAAGTTAGACAATCCGTTAGGCCGGGTGTTTCATCCGTGGTCAAGTATTTCAATTTCTACCGCTAAGCAGCAGTGTGCATGCACTGTTGTGTTTCGGTTTGAAGGACATTGTAGCCAGTGTAACTACAGGACATAGTGAGACTTAACATCTTGTGTCTCAGGATGACGAGCGCAGTGGAATGCCACACAGTACTTTGTAATTCAAGGTGCTGAATTGTGTTGCTACTGTGTATGGGTGGTCGTATCGCTTACCACCAGGCGAACGGCATGCTCGTCTCGTCATTCAATGCCATAAAAAAAAAGTAAAGTTAGTAGTTAGGTAACTTACACCGGACAAGCGCACAGCGCGTTCGCATCGCTGTGAATTCGCTTGCAATTCGTTAGTGAGATAAGAGCCTTAACTTTAACTACGAATACAACAACCCGGCCTAAGTTACCTGGAGAAAATTTGTATACTGAGCCTTATAACCGTCAAGATATGGAATAGGAATTACATATTTCAGTTTGTAACAATGTTACCTGGGGAAAAGCAATAGCAATGCTGTTATTTCATGTCAGTTCGCTGTTTGCTATAATTGTTTTATAGATGTTAGTTTTTTTATACCTACAGCCTATTAGAACACTCAGTGACGTAACATAGTTGGGGCGGCAGAGGTGGCAGACCCAGGGCGGCACTTTTGGGCACAATACTTACGGATAAAAAAAACCTTTAACAAATTTGAGTATGTTCTGGTCGGTAGAGGTGGCCCGCGTAATGCTTAGTTTATGTTGTTGAAATGGGACCTTTTTTCACCCTCGGTGCGTAAGGGCGGCAAAAACCCACGCTACACCGCTGAATACAATGATACATTTATCTACATTGAGCTTCATAATCTTCTAAATTACTCTAGGAGCCAATGACTTAATGCAGGGTCGCTTGGCTTTAAAATCGCAAAGCCGTTAGTTAAGTAAAAAACTGCTACTAACTTTAATTTGATTAAAACAATCCACGTGATTGCTAATTTATTGCAACTAAGCTTACAATAAAGTCTAAATTAATCTATTTACAGTGACTAGAATTGAACTGTATTAAACTATTAAAACAATTGCAGACGAAAAACATTTATAAAAAATTAACAATATTCTCGAAATTAACATACTTCAAACTAAATGAACTACACTAAATGTTAACTTATTTAATAATAAAATAATAAGAATACAACTTATTAAAAAATAATGTCTTTAAATTGCTCATTACAGTAAAGCAGTAGAATCGCTTAAGCAGTAAACTAGAACACTAACTAATTCAGTTTTATCAAGCGGTGAAAAATAAGTCATGTGACGACGACTTCTCATCCGAAGAATGTTCCGATAAGTCTTAATACTAAACAGTGAATCTAAAATCTATCTCCGTCGCCCATAAGTTCTTGCGAGACTCAAAGTTTGAGCCCAGATACCGTGGTAGGCTAATCTGTATTGACGACTCCAGGCTACATACAGGTTAAGAAGCCGTCGTATAGTTGATTACATGTTGATTTTTGGAGGCTCATGACTTTGTCCAATGACGCTCACGTCTTTCTGCTCTCCATCTTCGGGATTGACTTTTGTTACTGAAGAATCTCCCTTCACTGCTATACGCATTATGTCGTCTGTATGGAAAAACATTGAAGTAATAAGATATAGATGAAGTACCGTCAGCCACAAAAATAGGTGAACCAATTTGTAATTTGGAATCAACTATACTTAAGTTTAATATATTTTTTTTATTGTATAAATAACGTAAGTAAACTTTTTAGCTTTTCAGTTTTTGTGGTCGACTGTAAGTCACAATAGAATGTGGATCTATTGGTTCTTCTATTTCTATGAGCATTCGTGTATTTGTGTGATTTACGTACATTTGATTATTTATTTAAATGTATACACATACTCTTATCAATAAAAGTAGGTACCGTATACCTAAGAATTATGTATGATGTTAAACTATAGAAAAAATACGACAATACTGCAACATTCGTTTTATCAATAAAAAAATGTAGTGTCTTAAATATCTGTGGAAAGCATCTTGAGCAATTATAGTGATAATTTTATGTACCCAGCTGTTGCATTATTCGCCTTGGGCTATTTTACGGTCTGTAACAATTGAAATGGTGATTTGGTATGAATTTTAAGACTATCCAATGACGTAACAAAACCTTTCAACTATGCTTATTTTCGAAGCTTAGAAATTATTTTATGTACGACCGAACTATGCCTTAGTCCTAACACAACATATTTTGAATATAGAACACCACTTTTGTTAGTAAGAGAAATGCATCTAACGCAATAAGAGACGTTGTAATGGGTTTTTTAATACATCAATGGTTGTAATAAATAAATAAATAACAATAATATTGTCGGCCTTGTTATATTGTCTTCTGCTGAGCACGGGGCTCTACTACAGATGTCACTCGATTTAACATATAATGCTTATCATTTTATAGGATTTCAAACATTAGGGATAATGTTTTAGCGATAAAATGTATTGGAAAAAATCACTTACCTTTAAAGTGGTAAATGACACCGCCCAGGGCAGCGAGCATGCCAAACGAAAGCATCCACCAGCGTATCACAGACACGATACGCTTTGGGATAAATAGCTGGTTCTTTAGCATCTTCACGAACGTCTTGTTTAAAGATAGACCCTGGGATTTGCATATTAATTTTTAGAGTATAATCATTTAAGTAAATATGGCCATAGGCCCCTATCACATCATGGGGCGGAGTATGCACGGCGAAAAGTGGGTGCACTTGTTGCGCCTCTACCTACCCCTACGAGGTTAAAAGGCGTGAGTGTGTGTGTATGTGAGTATCATTATCGAGTTTTTGCCCGCGGCACCGCTCGCATAAAATCCGATCCCGGCACAAAAATTGCCTAATTCAGGGTTATTGTAGCTACTCTCTTCACATTAATGAAAGGATTTTCGGAATGAAATCAGTAATTTCATACATTCCCCTTATACACAAACTTACAAAATCTACATCTTTATAATATTAATATTGGTACTAACGCGAATCAAAGGAAATTGATAAATTACAATTAAAATAGGTCATATTGAAACTATGTAATCAAATCATAGAAAATGTTTGGATGTTTGTATATTTGTTAGAACTTAGAAGTAAACGCAGAAACAACTGAACGGATTTGGATGAAATGTGGCACACGGGTAGATCATATCCTGGATTAACGCATAGGCTACTTTCTATCCGAGTAATTCGCTCCCATGGGAAATAATAGATATTTTTAATCTGATTTTTAAGCAGATGACGCTGGCGTCGTATTGTGTTCTCAGGACATTTGTCGCTACAAATGAAAGCGACATTTGTCGCTACAAACGCGTGAAAGCCTTTCCCGCTGGGCTTTCACACGGGCGAAGCCGCGAGCCATACCTAGTCAGGAATACATTGTAAACTCATTAGTTATTGTAAGACGAGAATACAAACAATAATGTTACTATGTAATACGTATACAATCGTGAACTCGTTAAAACTTCCCAACTAATATGTGGTTTGTTACCTCTTCGATCCAGAACAAGGGAACTACGTAGCCAGGCAGCTCTTTCATCACATCTATTTTTTCTATTTGCAGCAATTGGATGTTGAATTGGATTCTTTGTTTCGCCACCATTGGTGTGCCGCTGATCTGTTTAAAGTTTAGGCTAGGTCTAGATTTTGGATGAGTTTAATTAACAAAACATTATATTATTATTACTGTATCGCATGATAATATATATTTATTTATGCCCTTTACATACAAATGTGTATCGGCGGACTTAATGCTTAAAGCATTCTCTCCCAGTCAACAGTAGGGTTGTGTAGAGATAAATAAAGTAGGTGCATCAGGTAGCTTGATATTTAAAGATACGAATAAACATTATTATGTTTAAGTATTAAAGTTCGATGTCCATTTTGACAGCCACGCTTTGGTCCAAAATGTCAACTGGTGTAGGCTCTGCAAACCCGTTTGGGATTATATTGGAATTGTTACATTGTTTATCGAAATTTCTAGATATTTTTTTACTTTATTCTGATGGTTTTGGGTGGCCTTAAAAAGTTACCGGACTTTTCATCTTATTGTCATACTAAAAAATCTACAACAAAATTCTAATTACCATACATTGTAACTGATACTTCACTACAAATGAATTCAAGGCTTGGAGAAGTTAAAAACAAATGAAGATTTAAATTAAACTTACTGGTTCGAAGTCAATTTCTATGCCATGCTCGTTTATATCAGGATTTAGTCCTTTAACATTCTCTAGTAGTTTTGGATCAGCATCCAAGAAGTGTGGCATAGAGACATACATCGGCGCTTTCAAACATTTATACACATCCATCAAGCCTTTTGGAGGGCAATTTTCAGGAGTATCACAAAAGCAGTTCAGCTCTGGGTCATTGGCGAAATCCCCAATAGTTGCTATGTAATGGTTTGTCTTGATTCCACGGTAGTAAGTCTTCTTTTGGTACCACGGTTTGAACGACCTAAAAGGCATTGCGTATTAGAATAACAATTTAAAGTCTGATTTCTTATTAATCCTATTATTATTCCTGACTGCCTCGGTGGCGTAGTTGTATTACGGTACGACTGCAATACTGAGGTCTCAGGTTCGATCCCCGGGTTGGGCAAAATTATATTGGATTTTTCTATTCAGTATCAGCCCGGAGTCTGGAATTTGTGCCCGATATGGCGATAGGCTCGCCCCATCACATCATGGGACGGAATACCCACGGCGAAAAGCGATGGCTTAATGTTCTACAGAAAGATGATCTCCCTAGTCATTCAAACAAAAGAAAAAAACGATATGCCTTAACCATATCTAATTAGTTCTTCGCCTATATTTTAATATCAATAAATAATTACCGGCACAAATCAGCTGAGTACGACTGCAAGCGATCCTTTGTCGTTAAGAACGGCGGGAACACAGTACCATCGGTACCCTGGTACTCATTGCAGTGGTCTCTCCAGATCTCCAGTTGTGGCGCTGCGTCCATCGCCACCACCTGGCCCACGTCCATCACATTCTTGATGCCGCGCTTCACTGTCACCACGTGGGAGTCTACGGTATTGTTTTTCTGCAGGATAAAATAATCGTCATTTCTCATATTCTTTTAATGAAACTTGCTCGTTGCTGAAGATTGTCTACTGCAGATGAATTATTTCATTATGTATTTCCTATTTATTTTATTAAGTTTGCAGTTTTATTTGTCCCTTGTATTTCTATAACTTCTTTATTACCATGATCTAAAATTGAGAACGAACTCAAGAAAAATACTAGATAAAATGTGGTATATTATGGCGGTTTAGAGAATTATCTTGGTATTTCATTAACTCAGTTCGAGATTTTCAAGTATTTACATTAATAAACCCAGACACACAATTTATACCGTGTACCTCATATTAGATTCTCAATTTCTCCTTTTCTTTTAATTTATCTCTTAATAGTGCATGCCGTGTTCATTTACAGTAGGTTGCAAATATTTTTAAATATTGAACTGTATCACTATATTATACGAATATCATGTGTTTGTAACCAGTTTAGTAGACCTAATAAAAAGAAAAAGAAAAAATAACAACTCACCATACCAAATAGCGAGAATCGGAACTGATTATTAGGCTCAAAAACTAGACTATTAACTGCTTCCTTCCTGATAGCTGTGCAAGCAGCTTTAGGAGCGAATTCTGTTCTATCACAATTTATTATGATCCCTCTGAACATGATATCCATCGCTTTAACGCGCATGAATATGTCAGTTGGAGCGTCAAAAATTCCTTTCAAGGCTTTTCCTGCCACGTTCATCATTGATGGTTTCTCCCTGTTTACTGTTAGGGCCATACTCTGAAAAGCAAAGTACGTGTTGAGAGTCTTTTCATAAACATTTTTAATTTGTGTGTGTTAATTTAAGAAATTTAAAAACAAGTGATTAGTTAAAACATTGATTAAATAGCGTTTATTGATAACACTATGCATAATACGTTTAGCACTAAACACATTTAAACCTCGTGTCGTCACTACGATTTGCCATTAGGAGTTGACAAATACAGCACTATGATTAAAATATAAGTATTTAGTGTTAATCATATTTAATAAGTCGTTTTTAAAGCTATCCTAGGTATTGTTTGTACATAATACTGTCATCTTTCACAGTGCCTACTTCATCATGCTGACACATCGTATTATTTAAATGTAGATAATACGAGCAAATTGTTTAGTGTTGTTTCATCCATGGTCAAGTAATGGTAACGTTGTTATTACAATGGACAAGCGGAGCGCCCTCGCCACGCAGTGAATTCGCTTGCAATTTGCCAGTGTGATAAGAGCCTTAACTATACTTGACTACAGATGAAACAACCCCGCCTCAAAGTAACAAAGTGTCAGTTTAATTTATTTTAGCATTTTTGGCAGTATTTTAGATTAATTGAGTATTGCCGTTGACCATTCATCAATGCCGGTGACGTAAAAAATATTCATTGCTACATTGTTGATGTTATCGGTATTGGATATCTTTTTCATCAGATGATTTACCATCAGCAGACTTGATTGCTGGCTTCATACTATAAAAATCAATCAATTTTGAAGAATATTCATGGTTCGAGGTATTAATTTCCTTGTCAATTAGTAGTTCGTTAACAAGATTTGAAATGAATACTACACTATCGCACGAGGGTTGGTAAACATTGTTACGCGGATGACGAGATGTCACACCCTATTCGTCTCAGAGAGGTTGAAATAAGGGAAGGGATCGTATGAAACTGGTACTGTAATTGTCTAAATTAAAACAATAAAATGTGTTCGTACGGCACAAAAATGAGAAATCTCTGCGATATTGAAAAAGTGACATACGAGAATCCATCTTGTTTCTCTGCTTTGTCTATGTCTGCCACCAAGCAGTAGCTTGCAAGCTTCGTTGAATTACAGTTAGCATGGTATTGTATCCATTCTTACCAGAGACGTGTACAATTGACACTATGGGTGTTGCTTCTGTTTATGACCGTTCCTGACACTTACCATAAAACGATGAAACATGAAACGATTATCTCGTCTTTAAGTTGTATAAAAATCACATAATAGTGTGAAAGTCCTACCATCATGAAGACATGAGGCATGACAATAATCTCCTCTCCTGTGAGTTCAGGGCCTGATAACTCTGGTTTGAAGTAGAACACGTCCAGTTTGCGGTAGGTTATCGTATCATCTTCTTCATGGTCTTCGACCTCCACTTTTTCTTTCCATTCTCTGTTAACAGCAACAGGGTGTAAATATGGTGGAATTTTATGTTTGTTCCTCATTGTTGGATGTTTTTAATGTCTTTGAAACGACATCTCGGGAGAGAATATGAGGAACGACACTACAGTGCTTATTCAAGCGACCAAATTTTCAGAATTTTGTTTTATTAATGCTGAATTATTAGGACTTCAAATTTTAGTCAAGTATAACTTAATCATCAGTAAGTCTGAGGCCAAACAATTATAATGAAGTCATGACCATATACCGTTTCCAACACAATAATAACAAAGATACTGAATTATAATCAAATCTGTTTTTTCACATTTAAGTTACTAATTTACCCACACACTCACGCCTTGTAGCCCCGAAGGGGTAGGCAGAGTCGTAACTAGTAGCACCCACTTTTCGCCGTGTATACCTATTCCGTCCCATGATGTGATAGGGGACGAGCCTATCGCCATATCGGGCAAAAATTCCAGACTCCGGGCTGATACTGAATAGAAAAACCCAATACCACTTTGCCCGATCCGGGGATTGAACCCGAGACCTCAGCATTGCAGTCGTACCGTAATACAACTACGCCACTCAGGCAGTCGCCAACTTCATTACAAATATTGTGTATCTAATTCAATTAAACAATCGAACCGGCTTTCCTCGTTAACTAGTCACTAACTCTTACTAAATCGAAGAAAAGCTTTATATACAAAGTTCTTGAAAACAACTTCCAAGCCCGAACTTTTTACCGCTATCTCCCATTTCAAAACCGACAGTATTTCTTTCTTGTATACTTTCAAGGAGGTAATAGGTGAATGAAACTGAACATCAGGTGACTCACTTGCTCGTTTGCCTATGCTGGCCTACAAGCTCTTTCCCAATCAAGAATTCAACTTACTTGAATTCAAAAAATAATTCTCCTATATAACACGACCGCAATTTAGCCCTCATGTACTTACTCATACTATTCCAATCTACAGTTTCATTTAGATTTGGACATTTAAAGTTCGTTTAAAGCTTTGCATGGCATGTGATTCAATGACAGCCATTGCAATTGGACCGTGGCTTTGGAGTGCATCTGTCCATTTATTATTACATTGACGAGTGACAAAATAATGGCGTTTTGGACGTTTATCAGAATTTTGAAATGTGGTCATATTAAAAGGGCGGCTCGACGACTCAGAAGTAACTTTATGCAATAAACATAATTGTATAACTCTAAATGTAACTTGGAATATAGATCATGTCTAAGTACACATTGTTAATTGCCAAATCTGTTTAGTTAAGTATTTTCATATAATAAAGAGTTTTATTATAGTGTAATCACTCGTATTCTTATATTTAGTGGCTGTACCAATAAAATCAACGAAAAATAAAATGTGGGTTTTTTAATACATCAATGGTTTTAGCGGTAAAAGGCAATAATACAACTGGCTAGTAAAACGCGTTCTCAAAAAGGATGATTACCGTTTTTCTTTTTAATTAAACTCAAAGTTAGTTAATTGACCTCCTTAAATATTAAACTCAGCGGTTCAGTGAGGAGGAGGAAGTGTCCTCCGCTGACGATAAGTATTTCAATTATTTGCACAGATTTGACAGGGTCGTAATCTGCAGTTTGGGTTAGATGGTATGGCAATACGTTATTATTGATTAAGCGAAGGAATGAAAATTATACATAATTAAAATGCTAATCGCTGTAAAAATGTAATGTTTCTTGCAATAGTTTTTTTTATACTAAACGTCTATCTACTATATTTCCTGAGTCTAAAAAAGCAGGTTATATTATTATCAAAATGAATTGAATAATAATGGCCAGTTTATTATTTGAATGTGCAATTGAAAATTCAAATGTACGATCTAAAAGACATGGGGTAGATAATTGCAGATAAGCTCCATACTTATTCCTTTATCGATCTTTATGAATATTTTATTGGAAAAAGTGGAAGGAGCACAATTTTAAGTACACGGGGTATCATTTGTCGGCGTTTGAAAAGCAGTAATAAAGGGGTATGTTGCGAAACATTTTTATGGTGGAATTAATGCTTTCTTGAATACGTGATGTGTTTCCTTGGACGTTGGATATTTAATGTTAAAGTTTCGGTTGAAGGGTTAATCGTAGAGGTGGAATTTGGAGAACAACTTTGAAATTAATACCGACTTCAAGGGTTGCCGATTTAACCTGTCTATTTATTTTATGCTTTACGTCTTTGATTAATTATATACTTAGATAGGCACTCAACGTTTCAAACGCGTCGAAAAAATGTTCCCCACTAAATGAGTTCGAGTGAATTATTTTTTGTTGTTTTTCATGGATATAATTTTCGCCCCGTTTTAATAGAAACCATGTAATAACTGGTATCATTATGCGCGCACACAAGGATATGCATAATGAGGCAGCGATAGCGTATGACACAGCTGTCACGCATACCAGCTTAAGAAAAGTTGGCCTGTGTGTTTTAGTTTCGCTGCAGCGCGTCACTCTATCTAGGTATATAATTAATCAAAGCCGTCATAGGCCTTCAAAGTTAAAGTTGAGCCCTACTTTAGCGTAGTACTTAGTTAAGTTCCACATAGTTTACTTTGAAGGACTAAATAACTTTGGAACATCATTTCTACACGATAAAATTTTCTTCATCGAATTTTTGGTAGCATATAACTCTAGATTTACTAGCAGACCGATAATGATAAATGGGACTCTCAAATATCCTGTTCCTTTTTTTCAATAAAAGTTGTAATGAGTAATTCTTTTACGGGGGCATATCATCATTATCATCATCATCAGCCATATGACGTCCACTGTTGAACATTGGCCTCCCCTAAAGATTTCCAGACGGACCTGTCAAGAGCGGCCTGCATCCAGCGTGTTCCTGTGACCTTTATCAAGTTAAGACGGGGCATATCAGTCTTTTTGCAATTACGAGCGTTGTAATCGAAGGACAGCTTTGATAGCCGTATAGGTAAAGATAAAAAATCTAATATTTACGCCCTCGTAGACGAAATAGGGGCCCTCGACCTTAAATATACAAATCTACAAATTAATACGATACTCTGTCTAGGGTTCCAAAGGTCAAGTCGTTTGACAAAATAGCACTTTAAATCTATAAATAAGGTCTTCATAGAAGAAGAAAAAAGCCGTTACAATTCAAAAAAAAAAACATCTATTTACAATAGACATGTCTAATAGTCTTTAGCATGTCATGTCTACATCTCCAATTGTTCTCAAATTAAATTGATATTAAGGGTACGCCTGAAGTGGACTCGAAAACGAAGACTCGGCACAAGATAATTATATATTTCAATGAATTTTGAAAGTAGCCCTTTGAAATATGCGCAAATAGACAAAAAAGTGTGTGTGTACTTATGTACACGCGCTAGAAGTTATACTTCTTTGGCCTAACAAGATAAAAATCTTTTTAAATAACGCGCCAAAAGAAGTATAACTTCAATATCTTTCGCTTTATTCTACGTTCAAAATTCAAAACTAAAATGTTGACTATATCTAACTTCAGGGTGTCGATTTTTCGTGACGGTGTGTGCGCATCGTAAAAATTTACTCTCGTCATTTTTCCCTAACGCGCCAAAAGAAGTATAACTTCAAAAATATTCGGTTAGAATATTATATATTCGGGACTACATATTATTTTGGCTACTAAAGCATTATTTAATCTTATTTTGTAACAATGCTTTGCCCTTTTTGATGTTATATTAACAAAATACCGTTATTTCGACGGTTTTGAATACCTATTTAGCTAGTTTCACGATGATGTAAAAGACTTAAAAGAGTTTCAAGGCAAAGAAGTGATTTAGTCGGGATCTATAACTTACTTAGACTAATAATAACTTATTGCTTAAATTTGTAGAAAACGACGCAAAACTTAATACGTGATATATTTTTACAACAACTTTCAACTCTTATTTCGGGAAGCTTAAGGATCATTCTTGTGTTTGCACTCTCTCAGTCTCAGCTTCCACTCTGCATAGACTTGACAGTTGACAGCTGTGATATTAACTTACTCAAAGGAGTTTTGGCGGGAACTTGGAAGTGTCATGAGGTGCTCTTGTTTTAATTCATTATTTTGGTGATACTTAGTGTTATATTGCTTAATTATGGTGGTATATTATCCAATATAGTTCTATTAAAGAGCTCAAATGAAGTGAATTGAAATAATCGTGCTAATCAAGTGTTTTTTTTTGTTGCCGCCAAAACTCCTCGATAAAGTCTTGGTAAGGTAGCCACTGCTTTACTTCGACATACTACAGATAATAAAAAAGACAACCCAAACTTGACATTGGCAAAATGTGAATACAAATGCCATAAAAAAAAAAAAAAAAAAACTTACTCAAAGTAATAAGGTCCAATTTCCTTCACAATAGGAGCGGCGCCCTTCTGCACCTCCTCAGGGTTGGTGTAGTTGAACAGGTACACCTTGAAGTCCAGAGCGAAGGGAATCTTCTCCCACATTTGTCTGACATCGGTCTTCTTAGACAACGCCATTTCCTTAAACAAAGTACCTTATTACCTATTGCGGAGAATGCAATTTACCGAGTAATGTATTTTTGAAGGCAGTAATCGATCATCGATGGTTGTTGATTATCAAGAATGTTTGGTATTTACGCTAACATATGCATACTCACGACTTTTATCCCCGAAGGGGTAGGCAGAGGCGCAACTAGTGCACCCACTTTTCACCGTGCGTATTTCGTCCCATGATGTGATAGGGGGCGAGCCCATCGCCATATCGGGCACAAATTCCAGACTCCGGGCTGATATCGAATAGAAAAATCCAATATCACTTTGCCCGACCCGGGAATCGAACCCAAGACCTACCGTACCGTAAAACAACTACGCCACCGAGGCAGTTATGCCACGCCAATATGTATTCCTCTCTATTTATATATTATTATTTATATTTTTATATCTGACTATTCCGATTTTGTATATATCATTTAGTATTGTACTTATGACTTCTCCAGTCCGTTGCGCGTGCGCAGTGTGTCTGTTGTCGTAACTCTTTGTGTGATCCGGTTTAGATAAATTAATTCTGAGATTTTAAGAGCCTCGCCGGTTCATACTTCTCACAAAAGACGATAGTATTCAAATAAGCTGACCTAAGTATAGTCAAAATTGAAGAGAACATGACAAACTTATTTGTTACTAGGTTTTGCTCGTGGCTCCCCCCGCGTGAAATAGTTTTTCCGGGATAAAAGTCCCGCTTTATATTTTACCGGAATAAAAAAGTAGCCCATGTGTTAATCCAGGACATGGTCTACCCGTGTGCCAAATTTCATCGAAATCTGTTCAGTAATTTTGGAGATGTGCATGTAACAAACAAACAGAAAATAATTACAAAAATCCCCGATTTTTGTTCCATTACTCTTCTTTAGTCACCCCCTTTCTTATTTATCACATTTCTTTAAATGTACAGACACATTATTTATTATAGTAGGTATAGATAGATGATTTCGCTTGTAACTATGAAAAAATATCACATAATTCATTCAGCGTTTATTTTCCTACGAATTTCAAGATCACGTTATATAAAAAATACATTATGGCTAGTGCCAGTACCCACGTTTCTGATTGTTTAACGTACGTAGCTGCGGGGCCTGCCGCTGTATAGAATGGCCTACTAGAAGATTGCAAAATACACGTTAATTATGTAATAACATTCCCGATTTGCGAGTATAAAACATTTGTGAAAATGAAAACAATTTTGCGCTGTATCGAATTAGCCCTTGGGTGGTTTTCGGTACAAATTGGACAACCCGTTCATTTCGTTTGAGGTTATTGCAAAATATGTTTTTAATGTAATAAAAGCGATCTACGTCAAAAACAAAGCATCTAAGTAGGATTTTTCGCTAAAAGTAAGTTCCATACGAAATAAACTTAAATTTATTTATATGAGAAGTCTGATTTGAAAATGTTTAATATAGATTTATGCGATGCATGACTTCCACACGGCACTTAAAAAATATTTTTATAACTTGGTGATGACATAAAGTCACAAACAGACAATATGATACAAAAATTGTAACAGTCAATAACCAAATAACGTAAGTGTGGACTAGCCTCAGAGATATTTTTGAATATGTCCAAACTTATTTACTTACAGTCGACTGACTCACGTATCGGTTTTCTTGTAAACCCGAAATATCTTGAGGGATAGCTTACTTTCCATTACTATCTTTTTAAGCGTGATAATTTTCTTTTTATATCCCTTATCATACTTTTAGAACTCATGAAGAGTTTTATGTAAGTATCTATTTCAGTTCATAATATTTGGCGTTACGTTTCTTTTGTAAATTTTTTTACGGTACTCCAACAGCATTTATTTTAACGAAGTCAAGATTTTAAATGCATTATTGACATAAGTGACTGATATACATGCCATTACAAGTATACAAGTTAGGTAAAGAAATAAAACAAAAAATAACCTCTATAAAGTACCTATTTATATAAAACCTTTTTTTTATGGCATTGAATGACGAGACGAGCTTGCCGTTCGTCTGATGGTAAGCGATACGACCACCCATAAACAGTAGCAACACCATCCAGCACCTTGAGTTACAAAGTACTGTGTGGCATTCCACTGCGCTCGTCATCCTGAGACATAAGATGTTAAGTCTCACTATGTCCTGTAGTTACACTGGCTACAATGTCCTTCAAACCGAAATACAACAGTGCATGCACACTGCTGCTTGGCGGTAGAAATAGACATTGCGGTGGTACCCACTCAGACGGACTCTTACATATGAGAGACCTACCACCAGTAGGTCTACCACAACCTGTTTATCACCAGACGCATGGCCTAAAAGCAAGCTACTTGCTCGTCTCTACATTCACTTATATTATGTACTAGACTTCTGCTCGCGGCTCCGCCCGCGTGAATGAGTTTTCCCGGGACAAAAGTCCCGCTTTATATTCCCCGAGATTAAAAGTAGCCTATATTACTCGCTGATAATGTAGCTTTATATTGGTAAAAGAATTTTTCAAATCGGTCCAGTAGTTTCGGAGCCTATTCAATGCAAACAAACAATCAAATCGCTCCTCTTTATAACATTAGTATTGATATAAAAAGAAACCCTCCTTACCATTCCAATGTAGTCAATATTTTAAATATTCTGAATGTATAAGTATTTCATTAATACCTAAGTACGTAGAACAATAGAAGTTGAAAACAAATTTAAACAAACAACACTTTAAACTTTCAAACTACTTTATCAATAATACATTCTACTTATTTCAACGATAGTTATACGAAATTCTTCTTCTTTAGCCTTTAGAAGTCCACTGCTGAACATAGGCCTCCCACAAAGATTTCCAGACCAAACTCTCAGAAGTGGCCTGCATCCAGCGGGTTCCTGGGAGCTTTACCAGGTCGTCTGTTCACCTTGTAGGAGGACGTCCCACGCTGCACTTGCCATTAGTTATTAATACTTAGAGTAAAATGAAAATTACGATAGATTTCGAGATGATGAATTTCTTGTGACCTAATTTCAGATTTTCATTTATTTATTTAAAGCTTTATTGTACACCAAAAACAGAAACAATGTACTTAAGACATTGATGTATTAAAAAACCCACTTAAGATTAAGAAAACAATGAAGGCAGAGAACAGGTTCATTTGGCGGTCTTATCGCTCGAGGCAATCTCTTACAGACAACCATTGGATGGAATAAGAGGAAATAACGAAAAGGGTAGTCTAGGGCGAACATATAAGCAATTATTAAATATATATATAATTTTAAATTAAAAGCACAATAATACTTACAGATCATTCATACACAATAATACAATAAAAACCACACACAGATACCTCAATTTGAATAGTAGATAGATTGTAGGCATCTGGCTTTTAATTGCCTTATGTTAACTTAGTTAAGATTTTCCTCAACTTTTATTAACCGACTTCAAAACTTTCTGTATTTGACCCGTATGTATGTATGTATGTAAATTTGTATTGCCGCGATTTTCTCAATAACCACTGATTCGATTAGGATGAGGTTTTCGTTATTCAAATGTTTATTTTTCAGGTAAGGTTTTAGTATATATTTTATTAGGATATGATGAAGATCTTCGGAGATAGACAATGGAACTCTTCAATAACTAACAGCAGATGACCCGCGAATGCTGCGATCGTATATTTATGATGTATTGTTTACATCATTCCATATTTAACTAAAAAAAGGCAAAAAATAAAATCTTTTTACCAAAAAATAAAACCGACTTCAAAACCACTACAAACCAAAAAATAATTTAACTTTATATAGGTACCTACGTATATTTGGAGTCGATACCTAATTTAAATTGCCAGCTAAGCTAAACAAATACACGAACAAATATACGAAAACAATGTTCAATTTAAATTAGGCATCGACTCCAAATATACGTACCTGTAAATAGTTCAATAATATAATTTTTTAGCTTGTAGTGGTTTTGAACTCGGTTTTATTTTTTGTTAAAAAGTTTTTTATTAAAGTTATGTTCTTCGTTTTTAACATAGGCAATCTGTTTTTAGTGTTGCTGTTTTGCGGGCAATCTAGAAACGCTTACCATCAATCAAACTAGATAGCTGCGAGTTTCAGTAAAAAACACAGTTTCGGCAAAATTAATTATGTTCCAACATATCTAGATACCTCTCTATGTTGATTGGTAGATTAGAGTTATTAATTTTACACAAATATATAAATCTATAACATATAAAAACACATATCGAGCTAGTATTTGTATTCAGTATCAAAAAATAATTGTGCTCGCACTTTCATACAAAAGTACCAATCTACAAAGTTTTTATATCAATGTGTAATTTCTTACCTTCTTAAGTTGACTCTTGAGTATAGCAGGGAACATGACCCAACCGAAGAGAATGCCGAACACTGCCACCCCGCCTCCGATGGCCGCATACTTTAGTTCCCTCGCCAACTGCATGTTCAAGAACTTCTGCAATTAAGAAGATGTTTTAAACATCGCATATTGCTCAGTGTTTGCGGTTGCACTGCTAAATGATGGAGTTAATTGGGTAGTAAAATATAATAAAACAGACGTTTAGCTTACCAAAGCAGATCCTGATATCAAACTACAAGAGTCTAGCAGTAAAGTGGATATATAGAAGTAAAAAGAAAATAAATAAGAATGTTGAAACCATGTCCAAAAGTTCCTAATTCCTGATAATTTGGCATCCCTTAGCAAGTATAAACCAGATTATTAAAACAAATCAAAAACACATCCGCCCTTTTGCCCGAGGGTAAACAGAGGTGCCACCAGGCTACCCACTTTACGCCATGTGTATTCCATTCCATGATGTGTTTGGAGCCTGTCGCCATATTAGTCACGAATTCCAGACTTTGGAGTGTTATTGAGCAGTAAAACCCAATATCTATATATCTCGTATGTAAGACGGTGGTATCTCATATGTAAGAGTCCGTCTGTGTGGGTACCACCGCAATGTCTATTTCTACCGCCAAGCAGCAGTGTACATACACTGTTATGTTTCGGTTTGAAGGACATTGTAGCCAGTGTGACTATTGGACATAATGAGACTTAACATCTTAATATGTCTCAGGATGACGAGCGCAGTGGAATGCCACACAGTACTTTGTAACTCAAGGTGCTGAATGGTGTTGCTACTGTTTATGGGTGGTCGTATCGTTTACCATCAGTCGAACTGCATGCTCGTCTTGTCATTCAATGCAATAAAAAATAAATATCACTTAGCTCGAATTGGGATTTGTTCCTAGTATTAAAACTTTTTGAGCGTACCTTCCCAACTAAAGCCGTGCGGAACAAAGTCGCGTGCGACATTCAATATTCAACAATGACATATTATACTTTATTCTCTTGGAAGTGAACTTGGCGTAATGGCCAGTGATTGCTCGTTATGCGAACTCAATTATGCCATCAAGTTCGTGTGAACCTGCCCATCGGTTCCTGCGCTGCGGTTATAAATGGTTGTTTTGCTGAGTCAGAAGGGGAAACAATTATTTATATGTTATATAAATATTAAATTGTATATTAAATGTGTGGATACCAACACATTAGATATATTTAATGTCAACTAGAGAATTTTGAAAAAATACGTACTTTACTAGATAAATTTTCCAAGACACTCAGATTCAAAATAGTTAAAAACGGGTACAAGCAGATCGAACAAAATGTTTGGCTTTCGTGCCTTGGCTATACTTTTACTATTTCCCTACATTCTTCAAATGTGGGATTTTGTATCACACCAACTACTTTTGCTTTTGTCGGATTATAGAAAATTCAATATTTATTATCTATTGTTTTACAAAGGCTCTATTATTGTCAATGCTTTAAATCGCTTGGCATAAGACTAAATACTTTAGCTTTTCCAGATTAAAAAGAAGGCGATATTTATTATCAAAGTTTTCTTTTGAATATAGGTTAATAATTAATACAGCGATAAATTAAACAGCATGCGATTTTTTCCCATTGAAAAGCGAGCAAAACTCAATGATTTGGAATTGATACGCAATTATGCTCGCTATGATGTCATCGAACGTAAATCGTAACAAAATGACATTCGTATTTTGCTAGTTGTCTCAATAATTGTGAGATTGCAACCAGCCCTGTATTATATACTTGCCCACTGTTGAGTACGGGCCTCCTCTAGTATTGAGAGGAATTCTCAGGTATGTCGGTTTCCTCACGATGTTTTCCTTCACCGTTAATGATATGAATGATCATTGATAGACACGTAACTTCGAAAAGTCAGATGTGTGTGCCTTGGGTTTCGAACCCGCGGACATTATCTCGGCAGGCCGTTCCATTCCCAACTAGGCTATCGTCCACTTTTATTGATTGATTGTGAGATTATTGTGTATAAAACATTCATTAGCAGCCACATGATGTCCACTGCTGAACGGAAGAAGTAGGTATTGTTAGAAAATGTCGAATGGACTGTAACGAAATAAGCAATTATTGGTAGCAATAATTGTCTTTTGAATTTCTGTGAAAAGACATGGAAAAGACTCTAATATGTCAACGCGGGCGAGAAATGTCTAACCATTGCCCAAGTTCAGACGGGTTAACTCTTTAGGCAATAATTGCGTGCGACTATTGCTTGCAATAATTTGGCAGTTTAAATGGGGCTTTAAATATACATTCTTTCTTGCGAACGTTATGTCTCTTTCCGAAAATGAAGCATAACAAAAACTATCGCATTTCAGTCAAAGAATAACAATAATCCTTCAATTTAAATTTTAACGATAGTTAGCAGTACGAACGCTATAAACCGATTTATACGCCTCGTGGGAGCTCTAAATCTCGTAATAAAACGTGTATCGCCGACAAACGACACGAGATATTTTTTCACTAGGAGAATACTCTGTAATTCGTGAGGGAACGTGATCTTACGTTACGACCAGGCTTGTTCATAATATGAATAAATTTATTGTAAAATTGTTGAATTTCTTTCGGATTGACAATGGATTGTAATAAGTATTCTTTATTTTTATAATATCGGATTATTTGTTTATATAAACATGGCAGGGCAAAGTTACTATGGTTCTCATATGTACAGTTGAAATCATGGCGACCAACGACGTAGTTTCGGCCCCTCTCGAGCTCTAAAATATTCCTTTATTTTAGGAAATAAGCAGACAAGTTCAACGATGATGCTGGATAAACCATAATTTCAAACCCATTGCAATCACGGACTCAATAATCATTTTTAATACTGCTTAGAAATGTCAAACCACGTTTTTTTACGTTTGTGAGCATTATTTGTAGATTCCATTAAAATAAAATAAAAGTAAAATCATTTATTAATCAAGTAGGGTTATAAAAAACACTTATGACAAGTCATGACAAGGTAGATACAATAAAGATAAAATAACGATGCGTGGGTACACAAAATGCCTTGTTGTTTAAAGAGCATCATATTTTATTCTTTTAGAATAATATCTCCCACGGTGATGTCGATGGACGGCCAGATCAGGTTTTATCTAACTCTACCCTGTGTCCTAATGTTTCATATAAATGTCGAAAAAATCTTCATTTTTGTAAGAGGTCTTATTTTTTTTTTTAAGCTATACGACCGCTCATAAACATTAGCAACACCATACAGAACCAAAATACTGCGTGGCACTTCACTGTGCTCGTCACCCTGAGACACAAGATGTTAAGTCTCATAATGCTCAGTAAGTACGCTGGCTACAATGTCCTCCACACCGGAACACAACAGTGCATGCACACTGCTGCTTAGCAGTAGAAATAGACACTGCGGTGTAACCAACCCAGACGGCCCCTCGCATACGACAAACCTATCACCAGTATTATAATTTTCGAAGATATTTGAAGACGACCAATGTATTTAGTTTTTTTTTGTGTTTTGTCCCCTAGAAATATTATACACTTGTGTTTGTTTTGTTTGTGGGTTCTTCGTCTTTGCTCATTCACGCGTGATCTAAAATGATCCAATTTATCGTGATGCAAATACTTATATGCCGATTAAAACCGTTTTCAATAAACGACCCTAATTGCTTTTTTCGATTCGTCGTGAAATGGACCTATCGGAGCAATGGTTTTTTTGACACGCTTCCAAATGACTTATTTTAATTGGTTTATTTTCAGGATCGGATCGAAGATTACGTTTGGAGTCGCTTATTGAAAATGGTCGTATCCTTTAATGGTTGGTTAAAATTATAATAAAATGCAATAATTCATTTTTCCAGAAGCTTATGCAATCATTTTTAAAACCAATTTTATTTCTAATCTTTAAAATATTTTTCACCTTATTAATTAAATCTGGGTTCGCAATGTTTTATAATCCATAAAGTATTTGAAATCAATTATAAATCTATTTTATGTACTTACCCTTTTATTAGAAGTCGTTGTAAATGCGATATGATACTGTAATACCCAGTAATGGACACACTTACCTGGCGTGCAGCGGTCCGCTAGTGAAGACACCAGCCGGAATACTTGTCCATCGTGCATTATAGGTTTAATTTGTGGGCGGGCGTGTACACCCGCAGGGAGAGTTGGATAGAGGCGATCCTGATTTATATTCAAATATTTTGTGACTTTTAAAGATAGTTACTACTTATATGTTTGTTATTAAATTAGGTCTGTCCATCTGGACAGACGACTTGATATAGGTCGCAGGAACACGCTGGATGCAGGACGCTTTTGACAGGTCCGTCTGGAAATCTTTAGGGGAGGCCTATGTTCAGCAGTTAACGTCATGTGACTTATGATGATGAGGTCGAAAGATAATTAAATAGCCTTCCACTAGAAGGCATTGTATTTATTAACTTTCGTAGACTGAGGTCCAATGTCACTAATTTCTTATTTAACTGGCGTTAACCAATCGGGCATTAAAATTAACTGGAATGTTAAAGTATCGCGCGTCTCAAGAAATAACGCTTATTTAAGGAAGATAAAAAGCTGTTAGGGCATGGTGGGACACTCATAAACCTTAACAGACCGTTAAGATAGTTAACAGGCTGTTAAAGTAACTAACAAAGCATGGTGAAATTAGGCCTGAGCGTGGGATTAGGATTATGAACGGGAACTAGATAGATTTATTCCAAAATCAAAGAATATCGTTACGCCGAATGTATTTACTAAAAATATGCAATACAATGCAATCAGCCCTGTATTATATACTGCCCACTGCTGAGCACGGGCCTCCTCTACTACTGAGAGGGGTTAGGCCTTAGTCTACCACGCTGGCCTAGTGCGGGTTGGCAGACACTAAACATATATTTTTTTAAATAAATTCGTTTGTATTATACAATGTTTTACATGAGTCTAAGTCTAAAGTCGCCTGCCGGTGTGCCGTCACCGCCTACTGTCTCTAACAGAGCACGTCACAAATATACTAAGTAGTACTTTACGTCATTATTGAAAAGTAACAAAGGGTTTTTTTTATATGAAGTTATATGACGTTATCCATGGCTTTACGTAACCTATGTATGCACCCTTAAAAATTTTCACTCTGTAGAAAGAGACAAAGTAAATGTGCGGCCAATAAATTATCTGCACGTTAGTAGTGACAAAGGTACAGTTACGTACAGAATCATTCGCTCCTGCGAGCTGGTACCGTGATCCAATCTAAAGCTAATTCTACTGATCGCATGTTCTAGGTATAGATTACCAAGAAAAATCGTTGAAGTTATCTTCTGCAAACTATTTTTACTGTGTGAATTGTCTTTAATTTCATTTAACTTATTTGTAATTGACGTTAGTTTTTGTTTCAGTCAGTTGTGTTTATAATATAGAGAACTATGATGTTTAAAAAATAGCATTTAATATAGCAAGAGGTGATGAAACATCTTTTTATGATGCAATAAAATTCAATTTTCAGCTCTTTAGATTTCTCACAGCGCAAGAAATTTATTCATTGAAAGTTCTCATAAAGTTAACTGGGTAGTTTAAAGAAATTGAAAATGAATTTAATATTACCCCCAATGGAGAGAACAACAGCGTGTATACAATATATATAAATTGTATTCACTTTGATGTTTATTTAAATATATGTTAATCGCACTTTTTATTACGCATGCTCACGCCTTTTATCCCCGAAGGGGTAGGCATAGGCGCAACTAGTGCACCCACTTTTCGCCAAGCGTATTCCGTCCCATGATGTGATAGGGGGCGAGCCTATCGCCATATCGGGCACAAATTCCAGACTCCGGGCTGATACTGAATAGAAAAATCCAATATCACTTTGCCCGACCCGGGGATCGAACCCGAGACCTCAGCATTGCATTCGTACCGTAATACAACTACGCCACCGAGGCAGTCTTATTAAATGCTGTATCAACTCTATTACTAATATTATTTAATATTTATACTAATATTATAAAGCTGAAAGTTTGTGAGTTTGTAGGTTTCTACGGGTTAATCTCAGGAACTACTGAACCGATTTTGAAAATCCTTTCTTTAATAGAAAGTTAAATTACTCTTGAGTACTATACGCTACTTTTTATCCCGGGATAATATTTATCCCGAAAAAACTTTTTCCTTAGCTAAACATTTCTTTTTGTCATTTAGTCCGTCCTTCAGATTTCAAAGGCTTATATCTACTTGGATTTTAACCAGATTTTAATTATGTTTTTATGTTAGATTTTAAATTAAGTAAATTTTTGATAAACAAAAAAAATATAAGTAATAAAGCTTATTGCGAGGAATACTTAGTAGTAGATAGAAAATAATGATAAAAATGCCCTTCAATTTTAGTCTACGGTATGTAATTTTTCAAAACAAAGCGGTAGCTGGTGTTAAAGAAAATTGCCACGTTTTACTTTTCCTTTACAATCATACTGAATATTGTAACGGTTTTCCCACTAATACACACTTAGTTGATACACAATAAAAGGGGTGAAGATTTTAATACTTTATAAGTTCTCAATAGCTGCGGATTAAAAGGTCTTTTTATTATTAAACAGTTATTGTGGCGCGTAGTTTCATTGTATTTGTAACTAGCTTTTGCTCGTCGATCCGCCTGCGTGGTTATGTTTATGGGATAAAAGTCCCGCTTTATATTTTCCGGAATAAGCCTGTAGCACTCAGATGTAATGTAGCTTCCTATCAGTGTAATAATTTTCAAAATCGGTTCAGTTGTTCCAGAGATTAGTCTCTGCAAACTTACAGCAAACTCACAAACTTTTCCTCTTTTAATATTAGTTTATAATAATATTGCTATACTAGCTGACCCCGCAAACGTTGTTTTGCCATCAGTTACTGACGGGGATAAAAGTTATTAAAAAAATAGGGGTTGATCGTAGAAAGGTTTGAATGCTGTACCTATCATTAAAAAATAAAAACAAGAAAAAATGTCTAA
The DNA here is from genome assembly GCA_947568825.1 of Sphinx pinastri. Classification (NCBI taxonomy): domain Eukaryota; kingdom Metazoa; phylum Arthropoda; class Insecta; order Lepidoptera; family Sphingidae; genus Sphinx; species Sphinx pinastri. The sequence goes on along the minus strand of OX387630.1, from coordinate 4,030,925 downwards.
AATATAAAAAAATAAGGGGTGGACCATCCTTAACATTTAGGGGCATAAAAAATAGATGTTGACCGATTTTCAGACCTACCCGATATGCACACAAAGTTTCATGAAAATCGGTCGAGCCGTTTCGGAGGAGTTTGGCAACAAACACTGTGACACGAGAATTTTATATATTAGATATAATAGTATTACCAATCCCTATGCGATTTATAATACTCATTTAATCCATTACGCTCTACCTGCGAGAAATATAAGGCAGACTGAATGTACGAGTTTAAAATTATTTTGAATACAACGTTTTATTCCAGAGGTCCCAATTGTAGACGAGATCTTTTTAGTTTTCGCGGGGAAGTGACATTAATATCAAGTTCCCAAATACGTGGATTGGCTGAGGTGACTCTATTCTTTAGCCAGGATCTTTATTCATATACCTAGATGTTTATGTCTGGAGGCACATGAAAACTTTGTATTATATTGTGTATAGTACTCCCCTGAACTGATTTAAGGAATAATTAATGCAGATGAGCAGACATGTCGTTTATTTCTTAGAATTACTAAAAGATGATTACGCCACAGAATACGCACTTGCATTAGGAACAGAGGCTCACAAGTCGAGCAAGGTTTGTAAAAATAAAGAAAATTTAATTTTATTCAATAAATACTTTTCTGCGCTTTAATAAGATGCATACAAAACAATTTGTACAAGAGCAGCACTCAACCATTTGTATTTTTTTTGACTTCTACAAGACTAATTGTTATGTTTATACCTCATTAGAAAGCTGAACAAATAAAAAAGTTTTTAACGTATTTTGCACATTTAGTTACTGGAAGTTTTTCTGAAATAAACAGCAGTTTTTGTCAAAAACTTATTTTTTTTTTCAATAGATTTTAAATATTTTGTTATTTATTATGAAAGCCTAGAATGCCATTTACTATATAACAACAAAATACCCTAATCCCATTAAGTACTTTTTTTATTATTGAATTTTATTTGGTCGTACAAGTGCTTTATCTTGAAATTCAATAAATCTTAAATTGCTCAGAAACTATTGAGTTCCGGATATGGCTTCATGGGACAAAATCGATTGCTTTTGACCCAATCTATATGCTCTCAACGGAAATACGTCATATTACCAATTACCCGTATATCCTTATATTGCCGGCACTTCCCTCTATATCTCTGTGCCAAATTTAATATATCGGAATTGTAATACGAACACGATATTTACCTTCCTAGATCGAAGAACAAAGATAATCATATAATACTCAAAAATTTTGTAATTAATATTGAATACTGGGGCATTCGCTGAATCATGAACAATCTGAAACTTGTCTGTATGAATACGTTATGTTCATTATATAAACTGAGATGATTGTGTTTCTATGTCAAACGAATCTACTGATTTGCTAGAGCCTATTTTAGGAAGAAACCTTGATAGTCAGGTATCCTTATTGGTTAAGGAATTTTATTTTTTTCATCACTAGGCTCCATTTATACTTTTAGCAACAATTCAGCATTTTTCGACACTTTGCTATGTATTTCTGGAAAAGCCATGATATACAGTGTGGTTTTTAAGTAGGTCAGTATAAGGAAGTCCGAAAGTAATGGAGATACAGTGAAACTATCTAAGCAATCATTCTGTCTTTTTATGTGAAAACTATTTTAGCACAGTATTTTTCTATCAAGTGTGACACCATAAAAACGGGTCAAATTTATATATTTTTTAATGCAGATCCACTCAATTTTAAGTCTAGCGCACATTAGGGCGGGCTGCGTCACACCGCATAACATAAATCCTCCTAAATTACTTTCATACATTTTATATGAACTATAGCTTATTACAGGCGTGCGGTTTTTGGCGAAAGAAAACATCGTGAGGAAACCTGCATACCTTGAGAAGTTCCCTGAATTTCGAAGGTATGTGTAGTCTGCCAACCCGCACTAGGCCTCTCACTTGTAGAGGAGGCCCGTGCTCAGCAGTGGGCAGTATATAATACAGGGCTGGTATGGTGGTATGGTGGATGGTGGTATTGGGCCACAATTTCAACATACTGGTGGATTGCTTGATAGGTGCGTTGCGATGCGGCCCGCCTTAGTGTGCGTGGGATGAAGACAACAACTGACCTCTTTTAAGGAAATCAGTATACACAAATGAATTTAACTTATTATGATATCAAGAATTTTATGTAAAATCGTGTATGTTGAGCACAGATGGAAGACAATCCATATTAATCTTTGAATAATAATGATTTTGGTCTATTCTGCACTGGTTTACATTAATTTGAGGCTGAATGGACTAAGTGTCTAATGAAAATAGTACGCATGCGCATGCTCACGCCTTTCATCCCCGAAGGGGTAGGCAGAGGCGCAACTAGTGCACCCACTTTTCGCCAAGCGTATTCCGTCCCATGATGTGATAAGGGGCGAGCCTATCGGGCACAAATTCCAGACTCCGGGCTGATACTGAATAGAAAAATCCAATATCACTTTGCCCGACCCGGGAATCGAACCCGAGACCTCAGCCTTGCAGTCGTACCGTAATACAACTACGCCACCGAGGCAGTGAAAATAGTAATAGGCTCAAATCATTTTTTTTTATATATTTTATAATAAACATAATAATGTCCATTTCATACATCTATCGCTTTGGCTACTGCCAACGGCTGACAAAACAATTATTGCGTTACGGTGCGCCCCGGTACGGGAAATATGTTTAGACTAACATCATACTTGTTCCATCGAAAACTAAATTAATGTACCTAGATTTTCACCATAAATCATGCTAGAAATAATAAGCCTAATACATGTAAATAAATTAAAATTAAACTCAACTTTAATACTAATTAGTGGAATGTTAAATTCCAGTCTGACCTCGGGGGGTATAAAATAAAAACGAAATTCAATCCGTATCCATATAATGAAGCCTAAAATAACAAAAAGTTTATGCATAATAACATCAACAAAATTGAATACGTACAGATTAATTAAGTAAGTAAACAAGTGCTCGTCCAGTGGTTGTAATTCGTACGTCGAATTTAATACAACTGTAACACATATTATATATGTATTTTATTTTTCTGCGCTCCTTAATAATAATAATATCAGCCCCGTATATACTGTCCCACTGCTGGGCGAGGGCCTAAATGAAATCTCGCGACAAGCTTTTATCTCTACATAGTTTGATTTAAACAAAGTTTGATTTCAATTTAAAGTTTATTTTTTTATTTTTACGAATGTCGAAACGTTGTATTGTTCTCGTAGCTAAAAAGAAAGTACCTAGTCCATTGAACCTAAGCAGATTAAATTCGTCTTAAATCATTATATTACACAACATCACATACGCGCTTTGATTCTTTGAAAGTCTTAGAAAAACTTTAAAAGGTTATATATTTATTCTATTTTAAAGCTATTGCATAGCTTCTATCGCGGGCCTTGAGCGTGGAGACCGAATCCAGAAATTCCGTAACGAAAATAACCAGACATCTTTTTTATCTTACTAATATGAACCTTAAATACAATGCGTAGAAGCTATAATTCTTGAAACGAGTATATTTTTATTTATTTTATTTATTAAAGTCATTAAAACCATTTCTTACTAATCTAATATGAACCTTAAGTACATTGCGTAGAAGCTATTTCCCTAGCGTTGGCACGGCACGAGTACAAAAGAATCGAACGTAACATTCTTTTTTCAAATTTTGATTTATTCTACTTTGGTTGTGATGACCATTGCATTTCTGACATTAATCAATAACAAGACTAAACGTGCGTTGCTCGCGTTTAAAAATCTACTTTATGTGGTAAGCGTAAGATCGAATTTGTGTTTAATCAATCGAAATTTGTGATAAAAAATGCTATGCAATAGCTTTATCGCGGCAGTCTCCGAGTGCCACACGTATTTTTTTTAAAATAATAGTACCAGAACAGGGACTGATGAATAATATTATAACTAGATAGTGTCTATTCCACATGCCTTAAATCGTTTTGTACACACACTCACGCCTTTTATCCCCAAACCCCGAAGGGGTAGTCAGAGGCGCAAGTGGTGCACCCACTTTTCGCCGTGCGTATTCCGTCCCATGATGACGTGATAGGGGGTGAGCCTATCGTCATATCGGGCACAAATTCCAGACTCCGGGCTAATGCTGAATTTAAAAACCCAATATCACTTTACTCGACCCGGGAATCGAACCCAAGACCCCAGCATTGCAGTCATGCCGTAATACAACTACGCCACCGAGGCAGTCGTTCTGTAATTATGTTTTTCTTCTTTTTATGTTAGCGCGTTGTCCCATTCAAATCCATATCTTCTTTTTTCTTTTTATTTCAATACAAAATGTTCCAACTTGTGCCCCAGCGCCATAAAAGTATTTTCCACAGTACACGGATTCGCTGAAATTGACAAAATGTAAATGAGTATTTATTTATTTATAATACTTTATTGTACATTCAGCAGCATAAATATCTGTACAAAATCAAAATTTCAAATCGTATACGCGTCAAAATATACGCGTTAAGTTAAACTGAAACATTTTTTTTCTTCGTTTGAAGTAAAGTAGATCTGTTTTATTTTATTTTTGTGAAGAGAAAAAAAATATTAGTAAGAACACAAAAGTATGTTCGTTCCATTCCCAACTAGGCTATCGTCCACTGTATAAATACGGTATAATATACTTAGGTTATAATCTAAAATTCTATGAAGCTTAATCCATCCGTTCGCTCTACATTTCCGCTTTAAAACTGACGTTATACATTATTAATATCTACTGGGATATGTTTGAGTTGCCAAGCTAATGAGGTCATTAATTTAAGCTTAGGGATTAAGTTTAACTTTAGATTTAGATCCGTATTTCTGCGTAAGAATATTAGAGATCTTCTAGAAAGCTTTTTATGAGTTTAGTTCAAAAGTCAGATTAAATACTCTGCATATTTCGTGTATAATAATGGCTGTATGGTATATTATTTTGTTGTATATTGTTCTTGAATTTTCGTAAAATATCTTTAAGAACAATTTACATAAGAAACACGGAATTAAAATTACTCAGACATATTTTAGCCACATTTTTAAGTTGATATAAATAAATTCATTTTGACAGTCTGTTCCTCTCCGTAGTAGGAATGCATGCAGTGTCGAGTACAAACTTTTAGGTGCATCTTATTATATGAACAACTTACGAATATCAATCCATTGGTCTTGATACCCAGCGTCCAAGCGCGCAGCTCTCACAGTCTCTCTAAAAGCATGGGTTATCACGGAAGCTAGACAAAATGCTGGCTCGCCTGTCGCTGTTGTAGAAAACAAAATTACATTAAAATCAAGAAATTAGCGTAACCTCGCCTATTTTACAGCACCTGAGTAAATGCTACCCGTAAACCATCGTTGAAAGTTTAAAAATCGCTTAAAACGTTACAATATCAATTATACAAGTATAGTGTCCAAGTGTGTATCAAATCCATAAGTATTTTTACGTTATATTCATCTTTATTGACGTTATTTTGTAAAAGCCTTGACTGCCTCGGTGGTGTAGTTGTATTACGGTTCGACTGCAATGCTGAGGTCTCGGGTTCGATCTTCGGGTCGGGCAAAGTGATATTGGATGTTTCTGTTCAGTATCAGCCCGGAGTCTGGAATTTGTGCCCGATATGGCGATAGGCTCGCCCCTTATCACATCAAGGGACGGAATACACACGGCGAAAAGTGGGTGCACTTGTAAAAAATCAAATGAAAATCAAATCAAATAACAGCAGCTCTCCGCTTTATCTCTACTGGCCCATATCGCGCAAATAGCGCCTACACATTCCGCAGGGTTCATATCCACGATGTTATAGGAACCTATCCAATTACAGCCCCTAACATCTTAATCGAATTGTTTGACATCTAATTTCATATCGTTATAATATTTATTGATTTCTTATCTTGTTTATATAGTATACAGTGAATTACAGGTGACATTATCGTTCAAAGTAGTTAATTAAACGTTATTCACGTGGCATTTGCAGACTTTAATAAAACTACTAGTTTATCTCAAACGTAGTCCTTAATAAAAATCATGCCACCCAAGGCATACTAAATTAAAATTAGATTTACTACTGTACATTGAATTTTTAATACTAATCCGTTCAAATTAGCGCATTATTTTGAGTGTTACCTTTTGACTGTAATACACCGTATGGGTTTTTGGAATTGCGTCTGAAGTAGATTCTGAAGTCTTCTGGAATGTCTTTGATACCAGGAGGTTTGTAGTTCCATGTACGGTTGGTAAGAAGTTTTCCAGTGTCTTTATCGTAGATGACCTTCTCCGATGTCCAGTAACCTAAGCCCATTACGAATGCGCCTTCGATCTAAATTATTTTTTATGATTAATAATATTTGTAATTTAATTTCAGAAATATTTACTGGATTTAAAACAATATATGTGACAATAGCTCCCCATTAAAATCCCATAAAAATGGTTTGGCCACGATGGCCATTGAATGATGCAAAGCAAATACTTACTTGAGCTACATCAATTTCTGGATTTAAACTCCGTCCCGTATCTTCAAGAAGATCCACTCTTTTTACATCATGGTTTCCCGTCAAAATATCGACTTCAACTTCTAAAGCGACGACTCCGTATATATCATAAGGTTTGACGCCATCATTTTGAGAAAACATATGAGATGCCTGCAAGTTAATTCCGCTTTGATACGCTTTCTCAATAATATCTTCCCAAGTGGCATTTTCCATTGCTTCTTTTATAGGTCTTAGTCTTGTTAGTATTGTTTCGCAAGCCCGCATTGTAGCATATGCAACACATTCGCTTCCAATACTGGCACCCGTTGCCATCGAATTTGGTGATGTGAAACTTGAGCTTGGTTTTACACTGATTTTGTCCAAGGGAATTTTAAACATATACGCGCATACTTGAGCTGTCTTCGTATTTATACCTTGTCCCATTTCAATGCACCCATGCGTTATAACTACAGATCCATCGCCATGGTAAATAGATACTAATGAATTATACGGGCTGAAGTAAAATAGTTCGTATGTCATTGGAATAAGTTTCAAAGCACGTTTTCTCCACCGATTAGCCTTGTTAAATTTCTTTACGTCTTCCAATCTGTCGTCGAAGTTTGAATCTCTTTTTAATTGTTCTATTAGTTCGGGAATAGGGTTGCCGTCTCTGGCCATGTTCAGTAATCGGACTTGTAATGGATCTTTTCCTATATTATATGCGATTCTTTCCATTATGTATTCTATCATAGCCACACCTTCAGTGGACGCTAAAAATAAAGTTCTTATATTTTATCACTAATCGTATGAGATCTATTTGTCTTCCAATGTCATCTAAATCCATTCAGTGGTTACAACATTAATCTATTGGAAACTTACATTCAAAACACATTCACATTCGTAATAGTAGGATTCAATTTTGAACATAGTGAAATAAAATTGAAATGGATATTAATTGCTAGTAAATAATGTAAATATTACTTACACGGTGCTCTGCACCACGTGTTGGATGGTGTGTCTGTTATCACGCTATTAGCTTCAACATACCATCTGCTAGAAGAATAACAACTTCTAAAATGATTAGCGGTCATGGGCGTTATAGTTTCATTAGAAGAACAACCATTATCTTGATAGAAATTGTTTTTTAAATATTGTATGAGTCCATCTTTGTTTACTGCCACCTAAAATTATTTTTTTACGTTAATAACTTCGCCAAATGTACCTATCTTAAACAAATGTGCGATCCCAATAATAAAAAAAATCGACGAGGAAACTAGTTAAAATGTAGCATAACACTTTACAATTAGTTACTCAGCAATAAATCAGCTTACTTGAAAATTGCAGTAAGTCGGCAATCTTTTTCCAATGATTTTCATATTAGTCTGCAATGGCAGTATAAATCTGCAAGTTCTGCCAGTTAAATGCGTTACGAGTGCTGCTGCACAGGCAATTTGTGACGATCGAGTTATCTTACCGCCGTAACCACCGCCAACTCGACGTACTACAACGTTCACACTAAAAGATTAAAATTATGGTTTTCTTTTTGTTCTACATAATATCACTAATAGAAAAATCGTTAAAAGGTCTATCGATCGATCTCTATCGATCTCTCTATCCCTAGCTATAATTATGTGGCAATTTAATTGCAATGCGTTTTAAACATCGTTTTTGTATCTATAAGATGAAAATAATGAAATGACGACGGAAATAATGCTCACCTATTTACAGGCACTTTCAAGCACTGCGAAATCGCGACGTTAGTAATGTCAAGCCACTGAGTTGAGGAATAAACCTCTAAGCCATCCTCAGTTTTCTTAACAACGCATGTTTGCGGCTCCATGTAAAAATGATGCTGTGTTTCATAAGTCACTTCGCCATAAATTATACACTTCACATCACCTCCCACGTCAGTTGGTTCTACTATTTTATCAGTTTTAGTTCTTTTATCTCTTTCTTTAGATTTCAACACATCGTTAATAGTTAATAAATTCTTGTTCTTATTGATAGAAGAATATTCGATTTTCACAAGTTTTGCAGCTTTATGTGCAATTTTTTCTCTTTCAGCAACTATTATTCCGACAGGATCTCCGTAATATTTTAGTTGTTTGGAGCATAGTATTTCCTCGTTCATTTCTATAAGCGGTACGTTTAGAGGTGTGAATGAATTATCTCCTGGTATGTCTTTAGCTGTATAAAATGATAGAACTCCTGGAATTTTCTGTGGAAAAGATTACTCACCATTACTTGAAGTTCATTGTTACATTAAATTGATATTACGCGTAGTACTTACAAGAGCTTCAGAAGGATCGCATCGTTTATAAATGCTACCTGGAGGAGCATCAGCAGTAACGAAAGCAGCAAAAACTTCACCAGTTTCCTTGGGAAGATCATTTGCAAACGTAGCCTCACCACTGCATTGCACCAATGCCTCTAATTTTGGCACAGGCTGGTTTAAAGGCCAGACTGTTTTGTCCGTGTCAAAACTTTGTGTTCCCTGTGATGTTTTTCTCTTCATAGTATCTCCACCCGAACGGAATCTGGGATCAATTTTGTCTTCTGGACAAAGGTTTAAAATTGCCTAAAATTGGTATCAGTTATGAATATGAAAATTAACTTAAATATAACTAATAAATTGTATGGAATTACTTTATAGAATAATGTGATGGCCAACATCTTTCTATAAGCAGCAGATGGTTCTGGTGGAGTTTCTTTTGGAATAATTTCTTCAAATAGAGTTTTTAATGCTAATTGCATAGTTTCGTTGTTATATAGATCTTTTCCCACCAGAATTGCTTCAGTTTTGGTAGCATGAATGAATGTGGGTGAAATACCGCCATAAACTAGTGTTGATTTTTCTATAACATTCGAATTTTGCTTAAATTTAAATATAAATCCGGCGTTGACTACGGCATGAGCATTTTGGGATCTAGGCATTATCTGAAATAAAGAGATTAATAAAGAGATAATTAGATTTATTAAAAATCAGTAATATCACTCTTCATTTGGCGTTTATGGCAGTTTTATCTACCTTGTATGTTTTGATAATACAAGAACTCGACGACGGAGGTAAAATAATATTTATAATTATTTTTCTTTTCATGTCTGTCTTTAGAAAGTCTATCAATGTTATTGTGTTATTGCTTTTAGGGCCATCAGCTGAAAAAATATAACGATGTCTTTAAGGATCCTGATAAAGAAGACATTGTATACCTTTTGTTACAAAACTTACCAATAGTGACCATGGCCCCGACAGTTTCAAAAAGTAAGAACAAGTCAGACTGAAATTCATTATTGATGTGTTTCATGTATAAGTTTCCTCCAATTGTCCCAATCTGAAAATGTAAGTGTATCTCCAATAATGTCAAATTCCAATATAGTAATGATGAAAAAGGTTTTTAAACAAAATAATAAATATTTATTCACTTATAGAATATACCTTACCTAAACAATATTATTTAAATACATCTGTAAGAAATGTGATTAAAAACCCTACATACACACGGGCAATCGCTCAAAACCGGTTTTTTACACCGAGTGCCAACAATGCGTACGGAAAGAGGACAGCTAATTATGTTGTACCCCGACTTATTAATAACTTGCCTACCGACTTAATTGATCAAATTACACCATGTAATTATAAGATCAAGTTGAAAACTGTCTTTATGAATCATCAAAAAATTTAATAATTTAATGTATTTTATAGCGTATTCTGATCTTCGAATTCATTGTTTCTGTATATTATACTAAGTACCTATAATTATGAACTGAAATACTGCTGTAAACTCTTTTTAGCTTTAGTATATTTTTGTATTACTGTTTGAATGATAATAAATGAAAAAAAGAAAGGTACGTAATAAGGTTAATATAGGTTGCATGTTATTCGTTTAATATTATTCCGGAAACATACTACATATACATACATACATACATACTGATATGCTTGCGGAACTAAGATCAAAAGATAGTTATATAACACAAGATATAGGTATCTAGGTCTACGTACTTACATTCCTGACAGGTATGTGAGCAACTAAATCCATGTGTTCGTAAAATTGCTTGAGGTAAGCAAAGTCTACATTTTCCGAACCAAATATAAGGAAAAGGTCCATCATTTCTGTCAAAGGCATTCCTGCTCCGAGGATTAAATTAATATCCAAAACGTATCCTTTAAGTTCGAACACATCAAAAATATCTATTACATTTCGAGGGTACTCTGTGATATGATATACTCCTGAAATAATAATTATAATATAATTATTTTTTCTAACTCAAATTTTAGGAGCTATGAAAATACTTTACCTTGTCCAGTATTCCCCGCTATCAATTTATAATCACCCTTTTGGATAGCATCGAAAACGTCATCTAATGAATAAGTTTTAAACCACTTGTGGTTTCCGCAATTAATCTTAATCATCTTATGATTATTTTTTTCAATAACACACCAATCGTTGTCAGGTTTATTGTCAGTGTCTTTCGGTGTAAGAATTTTATCTTTTTTATGACGACAAAGTTCTTTGCAATTTACTCCACACGGTTTTATAAGTCCTAAATCTTCTACATCTATAAGTTTGTCGATAAGTTTTGTATCTGCATCTGTGGTAAAAGACTTAAAGGCGTCTACTATTGGTCTGTATCCGGTACACCTGCAAATGTTACTTGCAAATGAATTTTCTATCTCTCTTGACGTTAGATTCTTCTTGGCTTCATAGAGACTGAAATTCAAATGTTATGATTTTTTTTTCAAATTAATCAGAATTTTTAATATTATCTACCAACTAATTTACATTATGAAAACAATATGAAGAGAAATAACCACCAAATCAAATCTCCTTATTTTATCCTCACTAGATTGCTTTCGTCTTGTTAAGTTTTTCTAAGTTTATCTATAAGTCTAAAAATTAAAAATATGTAGTCACCATGTTTTCCTTGACCGTTAGTGAACAATAGCTGGAGCCCTAGCTAAGATGCTTTTCTACAGGCGTTAACCCTAATGGGAAATAAAAAAATATATGCGAATGACATATCCGTCGATCTTTCGGACGCATAAGTCATTCCCATATTTTCTTTTTATTTTCTATTGGCGTTGACGATCGTAGAAAGGCGTTTTGGCTGCGGCAGTTGATGAACAATACACACGTAACGTTGAAAAGGCAGAAGTGTGCGCGGCTTGGCTTTTGAACCTGCAGACTTGCGTCTCTGTAGCCCTTTCCATTCCCAACTAGGCAATTGTGCACTTACCTATACATATGCATGATCCAGCCAGGAGTGCAGTAACCGCACTGGGTGCCGTTGAAGCTGGCCAGCCTTGTTTGTATTTCATGGTATCCCATATTCCTGCTGCCGATGCCCTCCACTGTGATTACTTCCCAGCCATGGCATGATAATACCGACACCAGGCACTGCAGGTAGATATCGCTATTATGATAATGTATTTTTTATTATGAAAACAGACAGAGAGTAAAGGATTTGCCAGTGTTGATGTTAGTATGCTGTTTAAGAAATTATATTCAGTTTCCTTTTTTTGTATCTATAGTACTGATTTGTTATAAGAGATATCTAATTGCCTACTTGATTAAAAGACGATTTTCTAATGCAAATGATTCGGGCACGTACTTATACTGGATCATTAGTTAACAGAGCATCAAAATTAATATAATGTGGATTAATGATATTATTATTATTGATATTGTCGCAATGCAACATATTCTAAATACATTTTTTTATGTTCTTCCAAAGTATGTAATTTAAACCGCATTTCCGTTATGCAAGTTCTTGCATACATAATATGACGTTTTGCGTGAGTTTAAAACTACCTACATTCAATTTGCACCTTTCACGTTTACGATTCCTCTTAAGCTTCATGAAAGTCGCAACTTTCGTGTATGCTATTAGGGCAATGACTTCAAGGTCTATGGCGACGGTGATTTCTTACCACCAGATGACAACAACAACAGAAGACAACTTTCCTGTTTCCCCCTTTCTACTTAAAATATTGTAGTGGAAACATTACAGAGTTGACAGAGAAGATTCTCATTTCGTTGTGAGGAGGATGTGCAGCTCGTACAGCGACGACACACACGCCGCAGCCGCCTTCGTCACACATCGCCTTGGTACCACGGAGATCAGCAACATTTCGTATGAACTCGTTCAGTGATACATCTGGGCCGAACTTGCCATCCACTAAAGAAAAGGATAAATTACTGTTTTTGATCAGATTAGAGATGATTGGTGATTTAATATTTTTCGTGATAAATAATGGGGAAAGTGTGAAGTCCGCCAACCCGCACTAGGCCAGCATGGTGGACTAAGTCCTAACCCCTCTCAGTAGTAGAGGAGGCCCGTGCTCAGCAGTGAGCAGTATATAACACAGGGCTGATTGCATTGCATTGAAATGGGGAAATAAAAATAAAATGATCGTGCGATATTTTGGAAGTATTTAAATTTCATTAAGAATTTTCTGTCTCTTTGTAGCACGGTTTGTGTTGAGTTAATAAAATATGTCTTGAGTTGTCGAGAGATACTATTACTTTTTTTAAGACATAACCTACAAATTGCCTGCAAACGTTTGACATGTGCAATGATGTAAGATCATTCAATGATATTGAAAAAATATTGTTGCAATTCATGAGCGCGTGAACCTAACTGAGGACATTCATAAAACATTGTTTTGTTTATTATTAGACATTGATATGAATTGATATTCGGTTTTCCTACTCAATATCAGCCCGGAGTCTGGACTTTGTAGCCGAGATGGTGATAAGCTATCCCCCTATTACATCATGGGACATAATATTATACAGTATACACGGCGAAAAGTTTATGCATTAGTTGCGATTCTGCCTACCCCTAGGGATGAATGGCTTGAGATTCGTAAAATACAAGAAATCGAGCATCTCACATTATTTATTTTAATGTTATAAATGCGAAAGTTTGTGAAAATATTTGGATGTTTGTAAACTAAACAGCAGAACGAATTAGGTTGAAATGTGGCACATAAAGACCATGTTCTAGATAAACACACAGGCTACTGTTTATCCCGGTAGGTTGGTCCCACCGGTTTTTTTTTTATCTGATTTGTAAATAGATGGCGCTGGCGTGGTCCAGATGGCGCTAAGAATTCGTAAAGTGATTTAGGGGGTTATATTTATTAATTTATTTAATTGAAACGGCTCATAAAGAACATTACACCAATTAAATTATAACATTAAAGTATGAATACAATCCAATTCAAAATAGTTGTTATAAAAAATAATAAAATTACAAATTAGCTAAATTAATATATTCAAGCATTCATCTCACAATATTTTTGGCATTCAGGCTGTATCATTTTCCATTCATCGACATACAAATCGCAGAAGTAAAAAAAAAAAAAAGTAGGGACGCGCCAATGCGCTCAATAGCATCGAATTTAGTGCGGCTAAGGATTTTGTGGCAAAGGTTTTAAGGTGGGCGATGCCGCGAGTAACACCCAGTGTTACTATATTTATTTAGAACAATCAGAAGATCAAATTTTAGAAATATTCAGAATCTTCGATAACCTCCATAATCAGGCATACTAGTCTCTAGATCGAAGACAGAATACAAAAGGAGTTGTAAAACTAACAACCAGCAAACTTTGGCACGAGACTTGGCAAGGCCAATTTAATTTTGAACATTGTATTGCTACACACACGTTTTGATATGCATCGTGAATTCAATTTCGCGTGTAGCAAGAAACTAATAATATATCAAATAGTTAACTTCACTTATATTAAATGTTGAAATTAAACTATTATAACGGATCCGTTATAATAGTTTAATTTCAATGTCTAACATTCGCGTAAACATAAGGAATCATTATATTTTTTTTTTTTTTTTTTTTTTTTATTCTGGTTTAACAATTGTTTATAATTATATACAATATTATCGATGTGTTTTCACAGAAAGGTGTCAGAGGGGGGCGAAGTTCCGCTATTTGATACGTAGTTCACCCCCCTCCAATGAAGCAATTAGAAAGGACACATAACAATTATTCTAAATTAGAAGAAAAATAATCTTAATAAAAAATATATATACATATATATATAAATAGTGAAATATTAACATTACTTAAACTAACACACAACAGGAGTATAGGAATCATTATATTAAATGGTTTAATATTAAAATTTTTGGTGAGTGCATGTAGAGACGATGAAATAAATGTTATAAACTCATATTTTGTTAATCCACATAGTGCTAAACATATTATAATTTCTGTCATATTGTAGTTTTTCACTGCCTCGGTGGCGTAGTTGTATTACGGTACGACTACAATGCTGAGGTCTCGGGTTCGATCCTCGGGTCGGGCAAAGTGATATTGGATTTTTCTATTCAGTATCAGCCCGGAGTCTGGAATTTGTGCCCGATATGGCGATACGCTCGCCCCCTATCACATCATGGGACGGAATACGCACGGCGAGAAGTGGGTGCACTAGTTGCGCCTCTGTCTACCCCTTTGGGGATAAGAGGCGTGAGTATGCGTATGCGCGCGTAGTATTTGTCGTATGGGATTCTTCTTTGGGGAAATGCTGCAGATATTAATTCAGTATTTGTGTTACAAAAGAGAGCTATTAGAGCTATTTATTGTCTTGGACCCCGTGTTTCTCTTAGAGAAAAGTTTAAAGAGGTAAACATTTTTACCGTAATATCGCAATACATTTATGAAAATCTTTTGTATATGAGGAAAAATATCGCACATTTTGATCAAATATGCGATATTCATAATATAAATACTAGGAATAAACATAAATATGTGATACATGCTACTCGTCTCCATAAAATTAGTAATACTTTTGTTGGTCAATGTGTACGCTTCTTCAATAAACTTCTACAATATGCTTAGATATATTGTAAATCTACCAATAAAAAAAAATTAAATCACTATAAAAGACCGCCTCTGCAAAAAAGGTTACTATCGTATTTGCGATTATCTGGAGGATACAAATGCTTGGGATTAAGTTGCTCGGATTCACTCATGTTTTATAATTTGATTGTTTATATGTTATATATTGTTTTTTTTTTTACATAAGTAATAATTGAATTTATATTTTTACTTGCAATTTGTAAAATATATATAAATAAAAAAAATATAACAATAAAAGACCTACGCTGAGTTTTTTGGTGCTTCTTCTCAGGTCAGTGGGCTTTTCCGAAGCACTGGTAGAATCCTTTAGATGATAAAATATTGTAAAAAATGACGTGTAAAAGTGCCCTTAGGGGGCCTAATTACTGAATAAATGATTATAATACGAAAAGTTTTGTAGCGGAACCTCATTTGAATGACATGAATTTCTTTTCTTTAATATTGTCTTAAATCTTATGTTTACATATTATTATATATATATATATCTATGATAAACCAAAGAACAAAGATAGGAGCTATAAGCCTGCAAAAATATAAGTAACTATTGGGATTGTAAAAGAACTTCTCGATTCATCATCATCATCATCAGCCACATGACGTCCACTGCTGATAATAGGCCTCCCCCAAAGATTTCCAGACGGACCTGTCAAAAGCGGCCCGCATCCAGCGTGTTCCTGCGACCTTTATCAAGTCGGCTGTCCACTTCTCGATTGTATTTTTTTATTTTTTTTATGGCATTGAATGACGAGACGAGCATGCCGTTCGCCTGATGGTAAGCGGTACGACCACCCATAAACAGTAGCAACACCATCAAGCACTTTGAGTTACAAAGTACTGTGTGGCATTCCACTGCGCTCGTCATCGTGAGACATAAAATGTTAAGCCTCACTATGTCCTGTAGTTACACTGGCTACAATGTCCTTCAAACCGAAACACAACAGTGCATGCACACTGCTACTTGGCGGTAGAAATATGTAATCCTCCTAGCCAGTTTCGGCCACGGTGGCCGATCTCAACGGAGATCAGCCAGGTACGCAGGAGATATTATAGTGCACAAGTGTGTGCGCAATACACAGGTGCACTCGCTATTCCTTCACTCTCATAGGCCGGTGAGACGGCAATCCGACATGACCGGAGAGAGATCAGGCGCAGGACCAACGGCTTTACGTGCTTTCCGAGGCACGGGGGTAGTATCACACCGCCAACTTCCTGACTCCGAGTTGCGACTGAGTAATTTTTAAGATGGAAAAACCCAGTCACAATATTTTTGGCTCGACCCGGGATTCGAACCCAGGACCTCAGCGCGCAAATCGTACTCGTAACGCGTACGCAATACAACTACGCCACCGAGGCAGTCAAATAAAGAGGCGATAGAAATAGACATTGCGGTGGTACCCACCCAGACGGTCTCTTACATATGAGAGACCTACCACCAGTATACTTAATATGACTGATGATTCTAACTACACTGCGTTCTTTCACCTTTCTCCATTTCAGTACAATAAAAAAAACTGTCTGTAATTAATAATAATTAAATATTTTTTAAGAATTTTGGAAGAAGTAAAATTGTATTCTGTTGTTTCCCAAATAAAGTAAAATAAAATAAAATATTTTATAAGAGTATTTTATTCAATGCGATGACTATTTTTTGTTACACTGTCAAATTGCTCTATGACCAGCGTCCAAGATTAGACCATGTTCTTTTCAAAACTTTACATAAATAGGTATAATATAATAAACCTACCTTGATATTCTTTCCCATTAATTTTGAATATTATTTTACACATTTTAAAATAAAAACGTCTTGGTTTTGAAACAATACTAATATGACTGTATTTTGTAACTGATTTATTCAATTGTAGTACGGAAAGCCATACATTTGTTTATTAGCCGTTGTTCTAGCGTAAATAATTACATTACAGTCAAATAGTCGCCTTAGACATTTTGAAAAAAGTCCAAAAATAATGCAATGCTATTTCAAATGTGGCAAGATCCATTAAGCGGGTATAATTTATTTCATTTACTTCTCCTTTTGGTTTTTGTTCAAGTTACTTTATGCTTGCTTTTATCTTTTACATAATGTATCTAACTTATATTATATTAACCTCGTTACTGTTCGTTGATGGCTGTAAGAGCTCAAAGCGTTATGTACCTAATATTTAAATATTTTACTAGACTTCTGCTCGCGACTCCGCCCGCGTGAAAAAGTTTTTCCGGGATAAATTATTTTCCCGGGATAAAAAGTAGCCTATAGCACTCAGGAGTAATGTAGCTTCCTATAAGTGAAAGAATTTTCAAAATCGGTCTAGTAGTTTTTGATTTCATCCATTACAAACAAAAAAACAATCAAATCTTTCCTCTTTATTATTAGTATAGATAAAGAAGTGTTAGAAAAAACATAAAAAAATATTAATTAAGAAGCGCATGAAAACCATAAAAAGCATTTACTAGAAGTTCCTACCCCAAACTAGTTAACCGTGATTGTTATAATTAAAAGCAGTTATTATATTTCCATATTTATCATTGAAGATATTAAATTTACAAAAAGAGCATCTAGATTATTTCTAAAAATCCAGGTCTCCATTTTACTTGCAACAATACCGTCCAGAATCGACAATTTATTTTTAGAGTTCCATAATTTTTAATTTTAATTTTTTCTTTTGCTTCTACTACATTTTAGCCAATGTCGGATTTGTATCTATTGGTCAACATGTCTCAATTACCAATCAGGCTAGGGGCATATATCACGTGTTATTATTATGAGCCAAGTTAGTCCCACTTCTGGGCAAAGGCCTCTCTACAAGCCTATCTATCCAACGCATTCTGCGGCCTCTCCTTCCGTTACTTGTCCATCTCACCACCTTTTCTGGGCCTGCCGCGATGTCATGGAATGTCATGTGGGCTTAAGTATATCCTATTCACAAGTTAACATATTAGGCATCTAATGGTGGTAATGAACCATTTATTTGTGAATATATTTGACAGTGTGACTTTTGTATTAGATCATCTTATAGTATCTAGAATTTACTCAGACATCGTGAATTAATACCCGATTAGCTTCTGCATATTATAGGAAATTGTAAAGGGCTCTACACGACAAACACGCCGACGAAATTTATTTATTTAAATGTATTTTATTTAAGGACATTTTATTAGGAAAAAAACAATCTTTATAGTGGCATAGAGTGCAATTGTATGTTGCTAACTACAGTAGTTAAAAAGATAACTAGCAACGCCCACCTCCAGACGCACATAAATATAACTATATAGGTAAAAGAGTGACAAGTGAAAACTACAGTATTTTAACATAATAAAAAATAAAAAAAACATAGTAAAAAATATACAAATATACATACACTAGAAAAACATATCCATCCTTCTTTCGCAGTCGGGTAAAAAGAGGAATGGGGGAAATAGAATAAATATGAATTTACTTCACATCTTCCAATTAATCGCAGGTCTGCTTTATCTTTCTCATTTTTGTGTTAATAGCTAGATTTTAATGTATTGTCAATTCTGTCTAAAGATGACCCGCTTGCGTGGTTGTCGAACTTCAACTATAAAAATACTTTTATAAAACGCAGACCTACGAAAGAAAGGTTTTAAAGTCAACAAGAAGTTTTTCTTTTTGTATTTATCCTGTGAAATACTTCTAAGTTAAAAGATAGGTTAAGGATTGGAACAAATTTTATTTCTCTGTATTGATTTACAGATCTGAACTCATTCTAAGTGGCCTAGAATTCGAAATTTGCACAAAGGTACTTTCCTTTTGTAAAGGTTTTAAAGTAAATGAAATATCTGTCGATTGGTATTTATTTCCTTTTAAGTATTTCTAAATATTCATGATCGTGCAGATGATTTAATTTATTTCTTCGTGATGGCTTGATTAGTGCTATGGCTTCTGTAAGCTTAAACATTGGTTTGGAGTCCAGACTCTAGACTCTTGACGTTATAAGGCTTAAAATCGTTATTAGATCCTGATACATACTATTTTGTTTTATTTTTATTTAAATATACATATATACAAAACCATTACAGATCTACTAAAGCGGTGTCGAATAAAGTTATTTGCTATTTACCTCAATACACCTGTAGGCCACATCTGTGAATTCCTGCAGGTTGCAGATAAATATATCAACGTTCTCGGAAATAGTATTTAGCAATCGTATGGCCCGCGACAAAGGCGCAACCCTAAACATATTTGTTCATGGTTTGGTGGTGTCGGAGGTGGAACAGCGGCGGGAGACGCCGAGTGGTGAATTTTATGTAAATTTTAAACTATGTTTTGTTTGGTGAATAATCACGTATGAAAAAATGTTTTGTACGGAACTCTACCATTCCACTTAGTTTTGTTCTGTTTTTGACCGTTGCCACATAATAGTTACATCTGAAAGACCCTATTATTAACATAAACAACCTTGTCAATGTTTGCTTAATTTTGGGGGCATTATGTTTATATAAATGACAGAATTGCGGCATCATGCTTAGTAATAAGGAAGTCATTGACATCTCCCAAGCCATGAACTCTATTTTAGTCTTGTTCGTATACCAAAGCCGATCAGCGTTATTTTTGCGAGTTTAAAAGATTTTTGTAATCGAAGTAAAAAAGCGCTAAGGTTTCCACCCGTATAACAATATATAGTATCTTAATATATTATAGTTAATGGTACTAGGTATATTATAGAAAAATAATGTAGTACCGCTACCCGCAGAGCAGCTTGGGAAACTCTAGAACGGAATTCACGCATTCGCTCATAGTAATTTTTTTATAATTTTTTTTTATTTCTATCATTCAAAATATGCACCTATTCTATCGATGCATCGCTGCCAGCGCAGTGGTAATTTTTCAATGCCTTTCTTGAAGAAGTCATGTGTACGGGAGCCTATAAAATCTTCAAAGGCATTTTGTACTGACTCTCGGATATTAGACAGAAATTGTACAACAGACGGTCTCTAAGCTACAAGAGTTAGGGTTGGAAGTTTTGCGTCATCCACCGTACTCACCAGGACTTGCACTGATAGACTTCTACTTTTTTAATTTTAAAAAAATATTATGTGTAGAAAAAAAATATCCTTATGAAGAGTCATCGGAGTTAGTAAAGGATACTTCTATTCATAATATTAGTAAGGCAAAGGTGGACGGACGACTTGATAAAGTCGCAGGACACGCTGGATGCAGGCCGCTTTTAACAGGTCCGTCTGGAAATCTTTAGGGGAGGACTATGTTCAGCAGTGGACCGCATGTGACTGATGATAATGATAATAATGAAGGCAAAGGTGAGGCAATTGACAATAATATGACCACTACTGCACTCTTCATGTATGCTGCAGCAGTGATTTACATAGGCACAAACCTATATATTATTTTTTTATTGCATTGAATGACGAGACGTGCATTCCGTTCACCTGATGGTAAGCGACACGATCGCCCATAAACAGTAGCAACACCGTCCAGCACCTTGAGTTACAAAGTACTGTGTGGCATTCCACTGCGCTCGTCATTCTGAGACATAAGATGTTAAGTCCCATTATGTCCAGTAGTTACACTGGCTACAATGTCCTTCAAACCGAAACACAAACAAACAATGCAAACTATAAAACGATCATTAGAATAAAAACGACATTAAGGAACATTCCCAATTTTTTTTTACCACCACTAACCCAAGAAAAAAATAATTGAGACAATTAACATAAGACTATTCGTAACGATTATGAAATTAATTTCCCCTGATCGGTAAGTACTTCTTGGATAACTGAGTAACCTTTCATTGACTACTTAATTTTAGTCTCGAGAACCGTCAGTTGTGTCGATGGTCGCCCCCCCTTCCCCTCAATATTACGGCCTTTGTTCCATGACGCAGCATTGATTGGCAGGTGCAATGAAAAATAGCCCTTGAGACTGTTTGTGTTTTTATGATAATGCGGAAAGTAGATCAATATTCTGTGCTTTTTTTAGATTTAGATCGTGAGAAATTTGTTATGGCTCGTGGTGGTGAGTCAGATGTTAAGCCACATGGAGTAAGGTAAGCCGGCATAATAATAGCAACCATCATAAGATGATATTAAAAACTTAACCTTTTCATTAAGGTGCTGCGTAAACGGTCTAATATTATAAATGTATTAATCTAATATTACATGAACCCTTTTTATAACGTATATTTTGTTAAAACGCTTTATAATTTAGCGGCACAACGTTAGCGTAATAAATCATACTGAATTTGATACATTAGTCCAGGGCCTTATTACTCAAACAGCCTTTTCATTAATTTTAACTTTGGTTATGTTTATTGCTCTTCCTGTATAATTAATCCATACATTATGTATACATTTGGGGTGAGACCCTCCTATGCGGCAGCCCGCCTGAGCAAGTATCACCGGTTTATTTCATTTTGTGACGTTGTTCCATGATTTTATTGAATCTAATGAGTAAGAATATTTAAGAGTTATTATGAGTCTAGAGCCTCATTTAGATGGAGCAAGTTTCTTGCCTCGCACGTACGACTCTTGAAAGGAAATAAAAGTTTTCCCGTCTGTACATGAGCAATGTGGAGGCGATTCTCTCCTGCGTTGATAGGAGGAACTCATCTCGCTAAAGCAACAATCCAGACAATTCGGGCGATACTCGTGAAAAAAAATTCGGGTACACAGCCACAATTGCCGAGAAAGTTGCTCAAGCGATTTTGTATGACATAATCGTGCGAGTTTCTCCTTTTCGCTGTGTCTTTATGACGCGATAATCTCCTGATAATTATTGCTAATAATATTTGCATCGATTCTGGTATCCAAACGGGTGAGAAAATTGCTCCGTGTAATGTACGCTTTAGGATATCTAGCGAGTCCTGTCTTATTCAAATTTTGAAATTCAAAGGTCAGGGTGGTGTAGCTTCTTACTGTTTATGGGTATGAAACAATAAGTAATCTCTTATACTATTTATATAAAAAGCACATTAGTACTCATCGATCTATCGTTAAAAATATGTTTCTATCCATTACGCTAAGAGAAATGTGGGACTTTCAGATGTATACTGAATTTCAGTAAACTCAGGTAGAAAACATCCCTCGAAACTCAACCTTATGGCTTATACTAGAAAGAAAGAAAGAAAAGTAATTTATTTGTCACGGACAGACATGCATAGGTACAAACATTTAGAAGAAAAAAAATATAATAAACAAACTACAATTAAAAATAAAACGAACTTAAATCTATTAGACTGCATGTCAAGGCCGCGACAGGTAGGTGAACACTCAGCATGATGCTGTGCAACGGTGCAGACCGCAGCACAACGCTGGTTTTCAGTGTTCACCTTATATAACCTTATACTAGAAAAACAGGATCTTGTTTTGCAGCCTCTGTGGGAATCTTAAGTTTGCTTTACGAATACCAATGAAATGTAGAACTTAGCTAACTTATGTAACTTAAGTTCATCATAGCCTTTACTCTATCACTAGACTAATGAGACAATAACCATAATTACAAAAAGAAACACTTTCCCCATGCTTACTAGTTTCGGAAGCTATAACATAAAACATCTCGCCCCCCGAGGCAATTCTTGCACTGGGTCTTCACACCCAATGCACGCCCATGCGCGGGGGGACATTAGTCGCGGGCCGAGGCACACAGTCAGTGTGTATACCTCTTGGTTGTAGATCACATTTAGGCCTAAAAAGGCCCGCGAACATTAACTGGCACCCTCTCTTTCCGCCCATCCTGGGAACCTTCCTCCACTCCCCTCCCAGGCCCCTGCAGTCATCAAGCCGGGGGACTCCAGTATCCCATTCGCAGGTTTCCCCCGGTGTTGACTGCAGGATCGCCTACCTAAAAAAAAAAACATAAAACATCTAATTACGCGCGATACGCTCTGCCAAAACATGATGAGTTTTAGTTCAGTTTTACCACGTAACTTTGCTGTAAGCTGTCATTTAACGATATCATAAATGAGAAACCCCTGGGTGAAGCATTTTGTGGTCATGACCTGTTAGTTATAGGTTTAATGCTGGCAGCATACTAAAGAAAGAAAGAAAACAATATTGCATAATATATAAGGAAGACATATTCAACAAATACCTATATTGTAGAACAAAACGTAAAAAGGAAGCAACGGTTATAGGTATAAACCTACACCCTCGTTATAGGTATAAACCTATTACGAGGGTGTAGGTTTGATGTTTACTCTGGCAACTAGGCCGTCATCTCAGTACTGGTCGGCAGTAGTTACTTAGAACACGGTACGGACACCAAAAACAGTTAATATCGCATTAATTGAGATAATGAAATTAATTGAAATAATTCGCCTTGCAAAGGACAAAAGAAGATATGCTGAGCTGACTGCCAACCTTCACTAGTTGGAGAGGCACTACAAGAAGAAGAAGAAGAATTGAGATAAAGTCACGACTAGACGATACTTTGATAGCATTAAAGTATAAAGTATTTATTTTAAGTAAAATACATAATGTATATACATTCGTTGCCAGTGGCACCCAAACAAGTTATTTGAGATTTTGTTATGATTTACACACACACACGCCTTTTATCCCCGAAGGGGTAAGTAGAGGCGCAACTAATGCATGCACTTTTCGCCGTGCGTATTGCGTCCCATGACGTGATAGGGTGCGAGCCTATCGCCATATCGGGCACAAATTCCAGACTCCGACCCGGGGATCGAACCCGACACCTCAGCATTGCAATCGTACCGTAATGCAACTACGCCACCGAGGCAGTTGTTATGATTCACTCAGTGTTTTACGTTGCCGTTGACGCTGAGAGCGTCCTTCGGTGTGCGGGGGCTTCTGAGCCCCCCCCAAACAGGAGACGGGCCGCACTAGGCGGCACCGCGCAGGGGCGGCTGCGGACGACAACTTAGACACTTCCGTCAGAGGAAGCCCACAGCCGTCCCTAATGCGCCGAAGATGGCCACCGCGGAGTTTTGGTTGGTATGCCGTGCGTTGTACATAGGTTAGGGACTCGGCCCGGCGGTCGCCCGATGGTTACATCTCTCCGGGCGGCTCAACGCCGGGTCGTAAGGCACGGTGAACCCAACATAAGCGCTGAGTCGCCCCCCTTGAAGGCTGGGCGGTAGTAATAAGTCACTTTCTCCGCGAAAAAAAAAAAAAAAAGTGTATTATAAAAAAGGCCTAAATCAATGGATTTAATGCATACTTTTACGACTTTAAATTTGCGATAACTGGTTTTAATGTTGTCGGAGTATGGCCCACAGACAAAAATTGTAACAAAGTTTTAACTTCTAAATTACAATTTTAACATCGGAACTCTTACAGTCCAATTGTACACTACCAAGGAGGCGAGAAATAATAGCCTGTGCACTTGTTTTTTGTACCCGTAATTCTCCCGCCGGCGTAGTCTTTACTTCTCCATTTTGGCGTTCTTGCTGTAATTTTTAAACGCTGAAAATCTAAATATTTCCTACTTGACAGCGCTTTGTTCAAAGCGAAAGTTTTGAAGAGATTGCAACCACTTCAACGCTTGAGCTTTAACGGTGCTTAAAAAGTCAGTTGTGCTTGAATTAGTTGTGGTTAAACTTTTATAGTTAAGTCTATACTAATACGTACGCGTTACGAGTACGATTTGCGCGCTGAGGTCCTGGGTTCGAATCCCGAGTCGGGCCAAAAAATTGCGACTGGGTTTTTTCATCTTAAAAATTACTCAGTCGCAGCTCGGAGTCAGGAAGTTGGCGGTGTGATATCCCCATGCCTCGGAAAGCACGTAAAGCCGTTGGTCTTGCGCCTGATCTCTCTCCGGTCATGTCGGATCGCCGTCTCACCGGACTATGAGAGTGAAGGAATAGCGAGTGCACTTGTGTATTGCGCACACATTTGTGCACTATAATATCCCCTGCGTACCTGGCTGATCTCTGTTGAGATTGGCCGTCGTGGCCGAAATCGGCTAGGAAGGGATTAATACTATAAAAGTTTGTAAGTTTATATCTTGGAAGAAATCTTTGAAACTACCAATTCGATTCTGAAAATTTCTTCTCTATAAGAAACTATAATATTTTTACTTTGTGCAGGTTTCTTGTTATTGCTTGAATAGACGTGACCGCGTTAGCTCCGAGCAAAATCATTTTATTACTCTTTTGGCAGCATATTAGGAGGTTCGGACCAGTAAAGGACTTTACTAATGTAAGGCTCAGGGCGGCAGATCTTTGCAAGATTTTTTACCCGATTGCTGAAGGAGAGTTATTTTTTTATTTGTGCTCCTTGTAAGCGCGACGCCCTGAGCAGTTGCCCCGTTCACCGCCCCCTAAGGCTGCCATTGGTTACGAGTTCTATTCTCAAGCACGAAAAAAAATATATTTGTTTTCGACTGGAAATAAACACCCCTAAGTTACAAAGGTTCGAATTTTAAAAAATCCATTTAGGAGTTCATGATCATCAGTCACATACAGTCCATTGCTAAACATGGCCTTTCCTAAAGACTTCCAGGCAGACCAGTCAAAAGCAGCCTGCATCTGGTTCGAAGATGCTGGATGGGTCGCATGTCTTAGCAGATCCTTATTAAGGGATTACTGGTGTCTATTTCAAACAAACATCTTGACAATCATTCACATTTATTAGGATTGATTTATGAAATTTCTAAGAACGTTATCAAAAGCTAGTAATTTTCTAATGATTATACCCTATGTAATGCTGATTGCTGCTCATCAGTGTATTACACTTTATTATAAGGCATCAAACGCTTTCACGGACGGCAGGTCATGTAATGACTTAATAAAGCCATTAAATCATCACGACTATATCTAAGGGTGGGTAGAGAACTCACGGATGGATGAAAATCCATACGTAGATACGATGCAGATTGTGATACCTAATTAAACTTAATTCTAGACAGATACCATGCTGACGCAAGAAAGTTTATAATATAGTTTACTAATTTGGTACTCTAGATTTAGTTTAGTCTTCTTACCCTATAAAAAATAGTTGAACTATAAAAATAAATAAGGCGCAATGGGGTAACACCGGATCACGGGGTAATACCATTGTTTTAAGATTCTGCTAAACTGTAATTAACAATAATACAGTGGGAAATAATTGTGAAACATAAAAAATAGCACTTCAGTTTTAGTTGTCCGTATTATAACGTAGTGCTATTCAGTTTTTTTTTTTTTTTATTGCATTGAATGACGATACGAGCATGCCGTTCGCCTGATGGTAAGCGATACGACCACCCATAAACAGTAGTAACACCATCCAGCACCTTGAGTTACGAAGTACTGTGTGGCATTCCACTGCGCTCGTCATCCTGAGACATAAGATGTTAAATCTCATTATGTCCAGTAGTTATACTGGCTACAATGTCCTTCAAACCGAAACACAACAGTGCATGCACACTGATGCTTGGCGGTAGAAATAGACATTGCGGTGGTACCCACCCAGACGGCCTCTTACATAATGAGAGACCTACCACCAGTATTCTGTGGTATTAGTAAATGTTGTCGGGTTTATCAATAATCTTTACATAACGGGATTACCCCGTTATCCGGTATTACCCTTACGTACGAGCCAGATAAAAACGCGCTACCAGAGAATATTAAATGAATCCATACTCCTTACCTAGTGCCGAAGCACAAAGGATTCCAATATAGTTCGAATGAAATTCAGTTCAATTTGAAGGTTAGAGTAAAATGAAGGAGAGTTAGTGCGAGGTCACATTGAAATTGATTCTGTTATTTCGAATCGGTGATCGCAGTCATTTTAAAGTGGAGATAGGTCAGTATACTACGGCCGCTTAAAATGGCTGATTCAAGTTAGTGATGATAATAATATATTTTCTAGTGACCTAGAGAATTAACTGGGTAATAAGTAATAACCGATATATTTATTAAGGGCGAAAAGTCTTATAGCCAATGTCGCGACACATGACTGTTGATCTATTGTCTTTGCTCCCTCTTTGGGCCATGGCGTCGGGACTGCAACGTTTGTTTATATAAGTGCTCTGTATAAAATAATAAATATATTACAAATAATTGAAGCCTTAGCCTTAACAATGTTTAACACTTTGTAAAAAACTATAAAGCAAATATGACGTAACTAAAGGAAAATTAAATATTGTCTGCTCTTTGCTTCCATTTTGCTTTATGTGGCTGATGAGGTAGTTAATAGTTTCTACGTGGGGCCTTACAGACCGTTCTTAGATAAATTGCTCTAAGTCCGAATAGATTGAATATAGCATGCTAGTTACAAGGATTCACTTTTGAAAATACTTTAATTAAGAGGTATTCTATGGAGGTGTTATTGCTAAGAAATAAGAAGTAATTTGTCAAAATATTTTTAATTCGTAATGTTTTAAATAACTTTCATGTAATTAATTCATTTTAATTTAAAATGTTCCAGCTTGTGTTCAGTGGCCATGAATATGTTTTCCACCGTGCAGGGATTTTCTGAAAAAATAACAATTTTATGAAGACGTTCGGCATTAACAATGTTTAATAACGTCATTTCTTTTTTAACATAATTTTATTAGCTTCATTAGTATGTATGTATGAGGGTAAGTAACGGAAACTTTGAACATGATTTTGATCCCCTTCAAAACGTCGGATTAAATACAAATTTGGCATACTTATCAAGGACCGATGACAATTCAATATTTTAAACTAAAAACACGCTTTTATTGAAAATCCAACTAAAAAATAGAATTTAAAAATTTATTTTCTATTTTTTAGTTGGATTTTCTGTAAAGCGTGTTTTTAGTTTTTTTAACTATTATTTATTTCAAATAAAATCAACGCAATGGCTAATCAAGTCTACCGTAAATGTGCATTGTATGTATGATGAAATACTTATTGTGTCACTTTGTGGGTATCTGACTAGGACTGTATTGGACCAAACGTGTTAAGTATAGACTAAAAACTTTATGTATAAATAAATAAACAGATATTTTTATATTATGACGTGATTTTTATGGTGATTTGAATATGGAATTGCGCCCAGTAACTGACAATAGGGTTGCTCCCTATTACATAGATGACGTTACATAGTTAGTCTAGCCTAATAATGTGGGTTTGTTACATCTCGGCCTACCCCTAAGTGAAGGCCGAATAACCGTGTTGCTTCAATGCTAATTCACAATAACTATTACTGTTACTGTTATGATTTCAAATGTCTGCGCAAGCGATACAAAATTCTTATTCAATAACGGCATAATGTAATAAAATGAAATACTAAATTAACCAGAAATATGGTAATGTTTTAAAAGAAAATTTTACGAAAAAATTATACGACAGCTGAAATAACCGTAATAATTGACTGAAATCATTTGAAACTGTAAAAAGTCTTTTAAAATATTTACATAATGAATAAATTGTTAGTTGCCTCTTGGTTTGAACTCTCTTTAAAAACTCAATAATAGAGTATGATAGAAATTCATTAACATTCATCCAACTAGACTGCCTTGGTGGCGTAGTTGTAAGGTACGACTCCAGTGCTTATGTCTCGGGTTCGATCCCCGCGTCAGTAATAGTGATATTGGGCTTTTCACTAAGTATCAGCCCGGATTCTGGAATTTGTGCCCGATATGGCGATAGGCTCGTCCCCTTTCACATCATGGGACGGAAAACGCACGGCGAAAAGTTGGAGCAATAGTTACGCCTATGCCTATCGCTTCGGGGATAAAAGGCGTAAGTGTGTGTGTCATCCAATTACGAATCGAACTGAATTTTCCTTTTGCCGCCACTTTGAGCAAACAATACGAACCAGACATTATTTAGCAATGGTCTAGAATCTCTAGATACGTTACCAATATCAATCCATTTGTCTTCATACCCTGCGTCCAGCCGAGAGGAATTCACTGCTTCTCTTAGAGTGTGAGTGATTAGAGTGGCCAGGCAGAGCGCTGGCTCGCCAGTAGCTAGAATACATTTTAATACAATTTATATACTTATATCAAAGTGGATGGATGCTGCTGGGATTGTCGACGTTAAATTAGTGAGGCCTATAGTCAACAGTGCATCGAGGCATCTATCAGACAATAAAGTACGCACAACATGTACAGTCAGCAGCGTAAGTAGCTGCACAAAATCAAAATTTTAAATTGCCTACATACTTTTGTGTTCTTACTAATCTTTTTTTCTCTTCAAAAAAATACAATAAAGAGATTTACTTTACTTCAAACGAAGAAAAAAAATGTATATAGGCGATTTGAAATTTTGATTTTGTACAGATACTTATGCTGCTGACTGTACACTATGAACCTTCATATATCTATCTATCTAGACATATCTATCTAGGTATACAAAGTGCACAGGCGGACTATTGTTTCCCGATAAAACGTACAAATATTAAGGAAGGTAGGCGTACATAACAAGAAGAGAAAGAGGTTGAAGAGTTACTATAAAGAAGACTGTAGTAAAGTAGGAGATGGTAAGATCATGAATGTGATCATTGCCACAGACACCATCATTGCATATAACGTATACCCAAAGGGTAAGTATATTTTTTTTTTACTGCTTCGGTAGCGTAGTTGTATTGCGTACGCGTTACGAGTACGATTTGCTCGCTGAGGTCCTAGGTTCGAATCCTGGGTCGGGCCAAAAACATTGTGACTAGGTTTTTCTATCTTAAAAATTACTCAGTCACAGCTCGGAGTCAGTAAGTTGGCGGTGTGATACCCCCGTGCCTCGGAAAGCACGTAAAGCCGTTGGTCCTGCGCCTGATCTCTCTCGATTGTAGTATTATTACAATCATAATATTAACGCGCACTGGCCCGGGTGAATGCTGGCGCATGCCGCTACTGCGAGTCGCGATTCCAGAGTCCAGCGGCCGCTTGGCGGAGTTTGTTTAGGCCGCCGCATCCCGCCATGTAACACGAACGCATTATAATATTTGAATATTACGCACAAACGATACAATATTTTTCATATTTCATAATATTATAATAATTATAATTTTAGGTAATCATAAAATTGTCAAAGATGTTTTTATAAATCACATTATACGGCTTCAGATACAAGTCCTTTGAGTCAAACATTGACAAATTTAAAACATCCCCAAAGAAAATATTTTTCCCCCGCTTTATTATGCTGGCAATAAATTAACAAATGTTTACCTTTGACTATAGTGATAACATTAGTTGAAAAAACGTATTTGACAAATCCTCACCTAACCAATGTTAAATTGAAGAAATGTAATATTGATTTGACAACCGTTGAAAAAACGGGGCCTAGAGTATAACGTTTTGTAAGACAAAATCATTTCTGAACTATTTTATAACGTTGTTATTACAATGTAGAAAGAGAGATTGAAAACAGTTTCTTTAGAAACAAAAGAGATCATAAAGTTAACTTTGTCTGTCTGTTATGCTCTGACGGCTGAACCATTTAACAGATTTCGATGAAATTTGGTATTTAGATAGTTTAAGACTCTAGGAAGGACATAGGCTACTTTTTATCCGGGGAAAGTTTACGGGGGACTTAGTCTCACAAAATATTTGTCAGGCGGGTCACGAGCACAATCTAGTATTATAAATACGAAAGTTTGTATGGATGTTGGTTACCCAATCACGCCAGAACGGCTGAACGGATCTAAATTTGGCACCACCATACTACCATACTACCATACCAGCCCTGTATTATATACTGCCCATTGCTGAGCACGGGCCTCCTCTACAACTGAGACGGTTTAGGCCTTAGTACGCCACGCTGGCCTAGTGCGGGTTGGTAGACTTCACATACTTTCGGAATTCCTATAGAGAACTTCTCAGATGTGCAGGTTTCCTCACAATGTTTTCTTTCGCCGTTAAATAATAACTTTTTAGAAAAATCAGCGGTGCGTGCCCTTGGGTTTTGAACCTGCGGACATTCGTCTCAGCTGAAGTTTGGCACACAGATAGATAATTATAGTCTGATATAGCACATAGGCTATTCATACCAGGACTATTAGCCCAAAAAACTTTAGCACGCGGCCGGAGTCGCGAGGGAAAGCTAGTAATAACCAGATTATTTATTTTTAAATCAAAACAGTATTCATAAAAGAAAATAGGTAAATATAATAACTTAAAACTGCGTATAATGAAACTATGTTTATTAATGATATGTTATTATAAGTCTTTGTACCAAAATATACATAATTCACGAGCGAAATTATATTACGAAAAAGATCAGACGAGAAGATAAGTGAAAGCTTTATACTCTAATATAGTAAAAGTTCCTTCATAGCTTAACATACACACTAAGTTCTCATAATTTTTGTTTGATTCTGAACGTTTTTCTTTTATAACGTATATTAAATTTCGTAAATAAAGAAGATAATATTGTGTAAATTGTGATATTATGTTATTCTTTGATACTGGCACTGAATAGGTAAATTTATAAACATGTATGTATATGTAGGATACCGTAAAGAAAATTATTTATAAATTATTGTATGTATAAATTTAATAAAAATATTGTGAATAATATTTATCCACCATATTTGAAATAAATGTTATCAAATTTATGTTATTATTATTATTTGTGTTGTAACAGATTTATTACATAATATTTCTTTTCTCTTTTTCTGCCATGATGCGGTGTCCAATTCTTTCGTTTGAAAAACATGAAAGCTAATGAATATCATTCCAGCTAACAGCCTATATCACCATTTAGGCTTCCAAGTAAAGCATTTACGAATACATTTTCTGATAACGCAAATACGTGAAAAAGGAAAAAAGAGGCGTGCTTTTAGTTACCTTTCGACTGCAGTACTCCAAATTCGTTTCTAGCATTCCTCAAGAAGTAAATTCTCATGTCTGCTGGGATGTCTTTGATGCCAGGAGGTTTGTACGTCCAGGTTCGGTCGGTGAGGAGTTTTCCTGTAGTTTCGTCGAACAGTAATTTTTCAGACGTCCAATATCCCAAACCCATTACGAATGCACCCTCAATCTAAGAGAATTAAGAAATATTGTTTGACGAAAAAGGATTTTCAAACATTTTTAATTAATTTAGTTTTATCTATATCTCGCAATGTCTATTTCTACCGCCAAGCAGCAGTGTGCATGCACTGTTGTGTTTCGGTTTCAAGGACATTGTAGCCAGCGTAACTACTAGACATAATGAGACTTAACATCTTATGTCTCAGGATGACGAGCGCAGTGGAATGCCACACTACTTTGTAACTCAAGGTGCTGGACGGTGTTGCTACTGTTTATGGGTGGTCATATCGCTTACCATCAGGCGAACGGCATGCTCGTCTCGTCATTCAAAACCATAAAAAAATCTTCTATTTGCATCGCATTCCTCAGTATCGAGTGTCGTAAACTCCCTCCTGCATTACTTTCTCTCGAACGAGATTTATAATAAATTAATACTTATATTAAGGCATATTACCTGTGCGACATCAATTTCTGGACTCAAACTCCTTCCGGTATCTTCCAAAATGTCCACCCTTCTGATATCATGATTTCCTGTTAAGATATCAACCTCAACTTCCAAAATACCCACAGCATAAACATCGTATGGTTTAACATTACCTTGAGCATTTGAAAATAACCCAGCTACTTGTAGATCAACGCCTGAAGCAAATGCTTTGGTGACAAGTTCTTCCCAAGATGGATTTTCCATCTTCTCTTTTATAGGAGCAAGTCTCTTATTAAGTTCTTCACAGGCTTTCATGGTTGCAAAAGCCACGCATTCGCTTCCAATGCTTCCTCCTGTTACTGAACCGTTAGGGGAGGTAAAACTTGTGCTCGGTTTGACACTAATTTTATCAAGTGGTATTCCGAGGACATAGGCGCAAACTTGAGCGACTTTTGTATTTATACCCTGTCCCATTTCAATGCCTCCGTGTATTACATTGACTGTACCGTCTCCATGGTAGATAGAAACAATTGAATTAAAGTTTCCCATATGAAATATGTCTACTGTTAGAGGAATTAACTTTATAGCTCGTTTTCGCCATCGATTTTTTATGTTTAATTCTTGTATTTCTTGCTTTCGTGTATCAAAGTCGGCGTCTTTTTTTAATTGCTCGATCATGTCGGGTATTGGATTATTCTCTTTTATCATGTTCGCTAGCCTGACGACAATCGGATCATTCTTGGTGTAGTAAGCAATCATCTCCATCATGTATTCTATCATCGCTACGCCTTCAGTCGAACCTAAATAATGAAGATTAAATTTACACACTTACAGTCTTCATAGTTACCAATGAAAACAATGATTATTGTATTCTTTAACGTTAATTATATTCTTGTTACATTATTTTTCTGTGCCAAGATTACGATTAAATTAACTACCAAATCAACAGTAAGTCTTACATTATATTAATAATTTCTTAATGCTTAGTTTTGAAAAGTATATGGTGATAGTTGATACCGATAAGATACTTTAGCTAAGCTGATTCAGTTACTCACAAGGAGCTCTGCACCAAGTGTTAGAAGCAGTATCCGTCAAAACACTGTTAGCGTCAATGGACCAACGTTTGAAGTCGTAGCAATTGTGAAAATGTTGTATAGTAAGAAAGGTCATAATTTCGTTGTACGAGCATCCACCATCTTGATAGAAAGTATTGTTTAGATATTGTATTTCGCCTTGTTTATTTACACCGATCTGTAAAGGTAATTAATAATTTAGAGATGCATTATGATTAGAAATTAGAATTTTTGTAGGGTTAGTTTTATGGTGTAAGTGTCATTTTTTTTATTGCTTTGAATGACATGAATGCCGTTCGCCTCATGGTAAGCGATACGACCACCCATAAACAGTAGCAACACCATCCAGCATCTTGAGTTATAAAGTACTGTGTGGAATTCCACTGCGCTCGTCATCCTGAGACATAAGATGTTAAGTCTCATTATGTCCAGTAGTTACACTGGCTACAATGTCCTTCAAACCGAAACACAACAGTGCATGCACACTGCTGCTTGGCGGTAGAAATAGACATTACGGTGGTACTCGCCCAGACGGACTTTTACATATGAGAGACTTACCCCCAGTCAAAAATTCAAATACAAATACAAATTCTTGTGGAATAACACATTACATTGTTTTACAATTATAATTTTCACACTTGTAAGTTTATTTCAAACATTTAAGAGCAGTTACCTCAAAATTACAATTAGTGGGTGCACGTTTTCCTATTGCCACCATATTTGTTTGTAAAGGTAAGACAAATCTGCAAGTTCTTCCTAATAAATGAGCTACTAGAGACGCAGAGCAAGCTACCTGTGTGGCCCGGGAGATTTTACTTCCATATGCGCCACCAATTCTTCTAACGATGATGTTTATACTGAAAGGATGCTTTAATATGAACGATGAAATACGTTATTTCATAGGATTTCAGTATTTTTTATTATTAGTTATGACTGGAGTCTTGGTAGTTTTGTGGGTTTAATTTTTTTATCAATATTAGATGTAACGTAATATAATACAAATAACAAAATCTATTTGATAAACAATACGTAAGTTCGAAAAGTTAGTGTGTGCCTTCGGTTTCGAAACTGCGGACATTTTTCTTGGCCGACCGTTTGATTCCCAACTAGACTATTACCATTTTTTAGGGCCAATCACAAATCTAACATACTATGTATTTATAAATTGATATAGCTAGTTGAAAAATCAATAATACAAAACCTTGTAAGTCCTCTTACCTATTATTAGGAACTTTCAAGCAATTAGAAATAGCAATGTTAGTGAGATCCATCCATTGTGTCGCCGAGTAAACTTCTAAGCCGTCTTCAGTCGGATTAGCCACACACGTTTGAGTTTCCATAGTATAGTGATATTGTAATGGCATCTTCAGTTCTCCTTGAATCACAGTTTTAACATCACGCCCAGTTTTTGCAGGCGTAATTGTCGTATCATGCCTTACTTTTTGGCTTTTTTCTGATGATCGTAAAACTTGATCAATATTAACTAAAGGCTTCTTTTTGCTGATTGATTCATATTTTATTGTAACTAATTTAGCCGCTTTGTTTGCCGTTTTCTCTCTGTCCGCAACTATTATAGCTGCCGGTTGACCGTAGTACTTAACTACTTTATCGCATAATATTTCTTCATTTTCAGTAAAAAGTGGTAAAGTATCGGTCGTGTATGAATTTATTCCTGGTATATCTTTAACCGTGTAGAAAGCTACAACTCCTGGGAGCTTCTGAAATTATTATTTTATACACACACTCACACCTTTTATCCCCGAAGGGGCAGGCAGAGGCGCAACTATTGCACCCACTTTTCGCCGTGCACATTCCGTCCCATGATGTGATAGGGGGCGAGCCTGTGAACATATCGGGCACAAATTTCGGACTCCGGGCTGATACTGAATTTAAAAAAAAAACACTTTGCCCGACCCGGGAATCGAACCCAAGACCTCAGCATAGCAGTCATACCGTAATACAACTACGCCACCGAGGCAGTCGAAAACTCTAATTTTTTTTTATTTTATTAAATAATTAATACTAAAGAAATTGACAGTAGAATTAATCTAATTTAAAATGTAGCTTGATCTTTGTTTACTTACAAAAGCTTCAGTAGTATCAAAGTCACTTATAACACTTCCGGGAACAACATCCGCTGTAACATATGCTCCAAAAACTTCATTCTTCTGGGCAGGCAGGTCATTTGTAAATACAGCTTCTCCACTGCATTGGACCAAGGCTTCTAACTTAGGCATTGGTTGGTTAAGAGGCCAAACACTTTTATCGGTCTCAAAAGACTGTGTTCCTTGCGAAGTATTTCGTTTTAACGCTTCGCCTCCCGAACGATACCTGGGATCCATTCTGTCGTCAGGACAAAGACTTAGTATAGCCTGAAAAAAAGAGTTTCAATCATTCTTTCTATGTTTTAATAAATTCATTTTTAGGGACCTTATAATCGCTATGAACTGTTGCATCAGACATACGGCACGGAATGGCCAATATTCCGTTTTTATACCGTTACTATGAAACAGACAGTTGAAGAACCCGTCGTGACGTGTATGGTGTAATAGTTGAAAGCGTCTACGCGGTTTCGAAGTTATACTTTCTTGCAGTAGGTGTCCTAATAATTGAGCAAGTAAAGTTAGAAGAAGTTTCTTCTGCAGAAGAATCATGTAGATCGGTAAAAAATATTTATAAAAAATATAATTTCTTATTTTTGTTCAACAAAATCCTACCTTATAATACAATGCCAAAGCAAGCATTTTCCTGTAAGCTGCCGATGGTTCCGGAGGCGACTCTACAGGAACTATTTCCTGTTGCAGTGTCTTCAACGCCAGTTGTAAACTCTCATCGGTATAAGGATCCTGACCAGCCAGCACTGCTTCGGTTTCCTTAGCATGAATAAACTTAGCGGATATGCTTCCATAGACTATTGTAGCTTTTTCCAGGATTTGGGAGTTCTCTTTGAATTTAAATAAGAAGCCAGCGTTAACCACCGCGTGGGCGTTTTGAGATCGCGGCATGATCTGAAATGTTAAAATACGTTTTGATTATAATTGTCAAATGTGTTGAAATTATTTTCCATTAAACAATATCTGACGAGACGAACGGCCAATTCATTACAAGAAGAAAAGGGACAAATGGTACCTATATAAGAAATTGTTCTTACCTTGTAAGTTTTAATGTGACAGCAATTTGACAATGGCGGAAGCATAATGTTTAGTATCAGTTTTGCTTTCATGTCTGTTTTGAGAAATTCTGGTAGTGTTACGGTTACATGTTTGTTAACACCTTCAGCTGTCAATATTGTATTAAGTATAAACGTAATGTTTCTTTTATTTGCTAAAAACGTATTAATTTTTCAGCTGCTCCTATTAGATTTTGTACCTACTGTTTTTCATAAGAAGATTGATTTGAAGTACACAGTATTTACTATTATGCATAATGTAGCAGTATACACAATTTAGCATGCGAATACATAAATGCTGATTATTTAATTTATGTAAAATCTTACCAATAGTCAACATGGCCCCAACAGTTTCGAATAACAAGAAAACATCCGATTGAAATTCATTGTTGAAATGTTTTAAGAACAGATTCCCACCAATAGTCCCTATCTGTAATGAAGATAATATACTTATGTTACTAACAGTATATGTTACAAAGAATCAGTTCGTTACACTCTTCCCTGAGGCTGTTACAATGAATCTGACTGACAACGTGTATTTGTTGATTATAGCCATGGGAAAGTTATTTTAAAATTATTTTACGTTTCAAATATCATTACAGAGAAATTGGAACAACATACGACGGGCAATAAGTAATAATTGGTCCATTGTCAATTTCTTAACAATCTTCGAGGATCAAAAACATGAACTATCATTTTGTATTTGCAGAGGTTGATGTTGAGGTCCCTAGTTATCACTCATTAATTTCTCTTTTTTATTTAAAATAGGTACAATACAGAATACAAGCATAGTAACACTTAAGTATAGCCAGAGTAAGTAATTACAATGTAGATTGCACACACAATCTATGCCTAAAAATATTGATAACATTTTACCTTCTATGATAGGTAATATGTTTTACTCACATTTCGCACTGGAATATGAGCGACCAAGTCCATATGCTCATAAAACTGTTTTAAATAAGCAAACTCCTCCTTGTCTTGGGATATCTTTCGGAATAAATCCATCATTTCGGATAAAGGCATTCCAGATCCGAGTATAAGATTCACGTCTATCGTAAATCCTTTTAATTCTGATACGTTAAATATGTCAATCACGTGCGGAGGATAATCAGTTATATGATATACTCCTGGAATATTGTAAATATTTGGTGATATTATTTATTTTCAATGTCCACATCTTCTGCTTACAATATGATTAATTGTATCCAATCTAAAGCTAATCAAATAAACCTTTTTTGGACTAACAAAGATCAGCTCTTGTAAATATTTTAGTCACTACTGTATAAAAAAATATGAAAATATTGCATACAGTATTAGGCATGTTTATTTAAAAACAGACTTGTTCTAACTTACCTTGTCCAGTATTACCAGCAATCAATTTATATTCACCATTATTCATCGCTTTAAATACGTCATCCAAACTAAAGGTTTTGTACCACTTATGAGTGCCACAATCAACCACAATCATGTCATTTTTATTCACTATCGTAAATCCTTCTGCTATATTTGAATCTTCGTCTTTGTGACATCTTTTAAGACATTTCGCAGCGCATCTAATTCCACAGCTTTTGATCGAAGGAATATCTTCTACATCGCAAAGTCTGTCTAGCAGTGCCTTATCGGCATCTTTAGCGAATGTTTTGAAGGCTTCTGCGATGGGTCTGTAGCCAGTACACCGGCAAATGTTGCCTGCGAAAGAATTTTCTATTTGGCTCGTCGTCAGATCTTTGTTTGATTCGGTGAGGCTGCAATGAATATGTAGATTTGTGTAAAGTAGCGGAGGATTCAAAATTCAGTAGCAGTTTTATTTAGATAAATTATGTATTATAGCTCTTACAGCGCTAGTCTGCAACTATTTACGGATATAGAGCGTGGACTATGTGGTTTCGAACTGAGAAATGCCACAGGATTTACCTTGTTACAGTTGAGATTTGTATATTTTTATTTGTTATGAGAATAATTAATGTTATATAATTTTAAAACGTTCAATTTTATGATTTAGTTGTAAATTTTTATTTTATTTTCTGTGCTACTGTTTGCCTAACTCACGATACCTCACACTATCGGTACCCCAAGATACAGGCATGGCCTAGTTTGGGGACCTCTGTCAATTTTGTAATTTCAGATATGCCAATTGTTCTTTATGTACTTAATGCCTGTTTTGTAATTATCTGTGTTTTTGTTGCAATAAAGATACTTATTATTTTTTTTTTTTTTTTTTTTTTTTTTTTTTTTTTTTATTTAATGAAAATTAGTTCCAATTTTTGTGCCACTGCACTACTACAACTACAAACAGTCCTATTTCTATTACTAAGCTATCCATTTCTCTGTATTGTATTGCTGGCCATAAAAGTCTTTCCGAAGTCTCTATTCATCAGGATACTTACCTATACA
Organism: Sphinx pinastri; assembly: GCA_947568825.1. Lineage (NCBI taxonomy): Eukaryota > Metazoa > Arthropoda > Insecta > Lepidoptera > Sphingidae > Sphinx > Sphinx pinastri. The sequence goes on along the minus strand of OX387630.1, from coordinate 3,991,629 downwards.
TGTTCATGACCCATCCAGGAGTGCAGTAGCCACACTGGGTGCCGTTGAAACTGGCTAGCCTCCTCTGTATGTCGTGATAGCCAGTCATTTTGTTTCCGATACCCTCCACTGTGATAACTTCCCAGCCATGACAGGACAACACGGAGACTAAACACTGCAATAACGTTATGTGGAGTGAACAATAATTCATACAAGAATGTTAATGTAATACAGGTTCGAAAATACGAAGAAACATGTGCCTGGTCTGCCTTAGTGTAACTTTGCTTTACGTGCGCAGTACGAATTGCGCTGAGATCTCAGGTTCGCATCCCGGGTCGGGTAATATGATATTAGGTTTTTCTACTCAGTATCAGTCCGGAGTCTGGAAATGTGCCCTGTAAATAGCAACAGGCCCACTCATCACATGGGGCCCTAACATAGCTGGTGAAATGTGGGTGTGTTACCTCTGCCTACCCCTGAGAAGGAGTGATATGTTTGTATCTATGTATATATGAATTCCTGGTCTTAGCGAAGGCTGTATTGTGGCCCCAGATAAGTTTAGTTTGGTACTTTCTGGTCGCTAGAAATCCATCTGCATCCTTTTTAGTGTTCTAATAAATAATACCGCAAGGCATGGTTTGCAATAAAAAAGCTTATAATACATTATGTGTTTTTTTAATAGCGAAGCAAGTTGCTCAGAAAATAGAAGGTACGCAATTTTTGTCTTCTTCTTTTTTTAAATATAATTGACATGATTTATCGGCTCTAACAAAAAGCCTTGTTGAAGAAAAAGTACTAAGTATTTGTTTTATTTATTTATTTATGCATTTAGGTACACTAACAGCATAACATATCACATATTATCATATAGGTTATATTGTGGAACATTATAAAATTACAAATATGTATGCCTATTATAAGTGTACACAGCTTTGACCATAATGTGTTAACTAGAAGCTAAAACTATAAATTAGGTTAGAATAATTCAATAACAGACAGCTTAACATAAACAAAGTGGCCTAGTATACAACAAAAATAAACTGCTATCGAAATTTACCATTTTTAAACTAAATAAAACTAAAACTACAAAGGATTTTACAGGTATAGTGTTGTGTAAATTACGTAGACACCATAGAGAGTCATAAAAAGTGACAAGTCATTTAGAAAAAGTGTTTCAGAAAAAGTGTTTCAGCATCCTATTTCTAAACGTATTTTTAGAATCGCTGAAGATATCTAACTCGGGTATTTTAGCATTAAAATCGTTATAAGTGTTGCACATTCTGGCTATCGGGTGATGTAGTCCGAGGTTGGTTCTGTGCCGTAAGATACAAAAAATTTTTGTTATTGGGCGACGGGGGTAATTGTAGGGAACACTTACGTTGATGCTCTCGAGTATAGATGGACATTTGAAATTACCGTTAAGGAGTTTGTGAAGAAACATTATGTCAGAAATCGTACGACGGTTCCGGAGGGACATCATATTTGTTTTCATTAAAAATGTATCCTGTCTGTATATAATAGTTTTATCATGTTTATTATTTGCAAAATACTTACTGTTTAATGTCTTTGATTACTTGAAGTACTCACGTCAGTTTTAAAGCATTTAATGTGACTTAGGACTATAACAGACTTATGACTAATAATGACACATAAAATATAATGCACAGCGGACTTTATGCCCAGCAACAAAAAAGTTATAAGTAATCACCATTAGTGCGTAAGCCTTGAAAAATCACCAACCAAGATAAATAGTTATACTCAAATAGTTACGTAAAAACCACAAACGGATCTCAAAGATTGATAAAAATACCTATAGTAAAAAACTTAATATACCTAATCTTATACAGTACTATGTATTTTAGTCGAGATACGTATCTAAACATATGGCTGTTCATGCTCGTAGGTAATAAATAAAAAATATACGCAAAAAAGGCAAAAATGATGAATGGCAGAGTAAACCTCAAAAACATTATCTTGAGATCCTGACTTGGTGCCAGTGAGACCACCTGGGAAGTATACCCTTTAAATAAAAAAAGAATTTCTCGGATCGATCCAGAGATCTTAGAGTAATCGGGGAACATATATAAAAAACAGATCTCGACGAGTTGAGAAACACCTTCTTTTTTAAAGTGGGTTAATAAGTTTTTATAAATGATGAGGTAGTCAAATAAATTGGCAACTCGACTTAATTAGATGAAGGAAGCTGTTTGCCTTGCACGTGGGAGTCTTAAAGGGACATAAAAAACGCCCGTCTGAACACAATCGCGAGTCAATTCTTACACGCGTTGACAGGCAAGACTCGCTTCAAAAAACTTGCCGCAAGAAACTCGCTCCGTCTCATTGGGTTACATTATACGAGCTCTTGATTTTTGTGTAATGTACCCACAAAAGAATAATCACGATGTAACATTACTTAATCTTAAAGCCCAAATAACGCCCTCCTATATTTAACTACGGAGATGCCATTATTATTGGAGTCTACTAAAGGGAAACAAGAAGTTTAGCCTTTATTGAGGTAACAACCCGGTCGAGCCGTCAAGTGGATTTCACAGCCTACAACAGCGCGGTCCTATCATTTTTGTCTACAATTTGTGAAATGATGATTGTGAAATAATAAAAAAACGCTTTGCAGCTGAAATATTTATAGTAACATGATGATTTATAATGTTATTTATCTGAATAACAACGAACTGTAATGAAACAAAGTGTCACTACTCTATAAACAATGATGCTAGTAAAAAAAACCAGAAAAACTTTTCAAGCGGGCAGAGCCGCGTGCAAAGGCTAGTCTATACATATGATAAAGCAGTAGAACCGGTGTGACTGTACATTTAAAGTAATGTGACAAAAAGAAAGTGGGTGACTAAAGAAGAGTAATGGAACACAAATAAGTCAGTTTTGTAATTCTTTTCTGTCTGTTTTTCTGTTTGTTTGTTACTGCACATTTCCGTAATTTGCTGAACGGATTTCGATGAAATTTGACACACGGGTAGATCATGTCCTGGATAACAACATAGGCTACTTTTATCCCGAGAAAAAATAAAGTCGGACTTTTATTCCGGAAAAACTTTTTCACGATAGAAAAGCTAGTAATAAATAAAAGAAAACAATTGCGATCAGACCGCCATTTGTACTTCTTATTGTTTAGCCTAGTTTATATTATATTATATTTGTTATTTCCAAAGTATTTGTTATTGGAACGAAGTTTTGGAACGAAGTTCCTTATCGCGCGTTGTGAAAGGGGGCTAGACGGAAAAAATTCTCACGAAAAGTTGTCACGACACTTTTTGCTATTATCTTACTAATATGAACCTTAAATACAATGCGTAGAAGCTATAATTCTTGAAACGAGTGTATTTTTATTTGTTTTATTTATTAAAGTAATTAAAACCATTTCTTACTAATCTAATATGAACCTTAAATACATTGCGTAGAAGCTATTTCCCCAGCGTTGGCACGGCACGAGTACAAAAGAATCGAACGTAATTTTTTTTTTTCAAATTTTGATTTATTCTACTTTGGTTGCATTTCTGACATTTATCAATAACAAGACTAAACGTGCGTTGCTCGCGGTTAAAAATCTACTTTATGTGGTAAGCGTAAGATCGAATTTGTGTTTAGTCAATCAAAATTTGTGATAAAAATGCTATGCAATAGCTTTACCGCGGCAGTCTCCGAGTGCCACACGTACTTATTTGTTTTTTTTCTCTAGAAACTTATGTATTGGAACGGAAATAGGAAAATATTTATATATATACACACTCTGTTATATAAATAAAATTTTATTACAATTCCTTCACTAATTAATCGAAAGGAACTTCGTTCCATCCGGGTGTCCCTTGACACCTCTCATTTTTTTATTTCTTTATTTAAGAGTTTATAAATAAATAAATAATAAATAAGAAAACTTTTCTCACCGAGTTAACGGCGAAGGTTTTCATCTCGTGGCTGGGTGGTAGTGGAGCCCTGACCGTGACGATGCAGGCTCCACACCCGCCTTCGTGGCACATCGCCTTGGTCCCGCGTAGATGAGCCACATTACGTATGTACTCGTTTAGGGTCACATCTGGTCCGTATTTACCGTCAACTGCAATAGAAACATCAATCAAATATCGCTTGCAGAAAAACAGAAATGGATTTCAGTACATTTTTATAATATGACTAGATGTTGCTCGAGGTTCTGCTCGCGTAAAAGGTTTTATCCGGAATATTTCACAATATTCACAACAATTTGGATTAATAATATTAGGAATAAGAAATGTCCAAAGATCGCAGGTGACTCTGCTTACCTGTGATTTTTATAGTTAAATATTGTATTCAATTAAATGCGACTAGTATAGTCCAAAATAGTGTATAGCTATTATTTTAGTAATAGATCAATGCAATGCAACCAGCCCTGTATTATATACTGCCCACTGCTGAGCATGGGGCCTCCTCTACTACTGATAGGGGTTAGGCCTTAGTCCACCACGCTGACTCACTGCGGGTTGGCAGACTTCACATACCCTCGAAATTCTTATGGAGAATTTTCAGATATGTAGGTTCCCTCTCCGTTAAAACGAACGATAATTGATAAACACGTAACTTCGAAAAGTTAGAGGTGTGTCCCTTGGCTTTAGCACCTGCGGACATTGTCTCGGCAGACCGTTCCATTCCGAACTAGGCTATCGTCTAATTAGGTCTTATTAGGTCAATGTATCTTTTAATTAATTCAACTACTTTTTCCCGAGATATTAAGATCAATCAATTTATCAATCAAATGTCTCAGTAGACATTTGATAAATTGATGAATTGCGCTTGTAGGCGCTTAGCGCAGTGCAGTCCCCCGTAATGATTTAATTAAATCATTGTGGAATAATCAGGCTGGCATAGGGATACTTTCTATTCTTGTCGGTTGGTTCTTTGGGCTTCACTTCACCTCCCATCAGGTGCAATGAACTCACTCTTACTCTAAATAAGAAAAAATGAAGTTCGGGGAAATCCTTTATGAAATGCTGGTATCTGAAAGCGTCATCAATTATGTAATACCCTATTAATCTAATATTTACTTTAGGAAACGTCCGGGCCCATGGGGTATCGTAATAGTTTTAAATAAACTATAAATATTGCGAAACGCGGAAGTTTGTTGGTATAGAGTGAAATTCGGAAAAGACTGTAAGTAAATATTAAAATGTTATTTATAACTGATATGCTGTTTATCACCGATGAAACGGTGGCGCCATTTTATAAGAAGAGGTTATTGTTGTTTGTCGATTTCGGTTTTGTAAAAACTTAATTAGGCTCTAAAACTAGTGTAGCGGGTTCGAAACTCAGGCTGACAATATTTTATTTAAAACTAACAAACACACTCAATCATATAATGAACCTTTATCTCCGAAGGGGTAGGCAAACAGGGCCCGACTTTTCACTATGTTTGTTCCGGCCCATGGGTGTGATATGGAGCGAGCCTATCGCCATATCAGGTATAAATTCCAGGCCCTCGGCTGACACTGAGTAGAAAAATCCACTTCATCCAAACCCATCACTAGAATTCCATATTAATAAAATGAATTGCTAAGGACTTTAACCCCACAACGATTAGGTTTTAAATAATTATTAAATTATCAATGTTTATTTTTTTGGTGGCAGAATTAAAACCGTGACCGTTCATTTCTCACACTGATAGAGTCAAAGATTTCATTTTATTAATCTTCAAAATAGGTCAACTACTTTTAAATTTACACCTATTAATAATATCCAAAGATTATTCTTCAAAGTGTGTTCTCTTTTTTTTTACCACGCAATATAATTTAGGTTAAAAATACTCAGACAAAAAGACAATTAAATATAAAAAACACAAACATTACCTTCGTACGACTTTCCATTGATTTTAAACTCAATTTTAGCCATTTTTAGTTACCATAAATACACGTTTAGACTTTAATTAATTACATGGGATCACAATAAAAATCACATCAAAAAATATCTATTATTTTTGTTGTTGTAATTACGACGTGTTCACACCGGACGGCGTTATAGAAAAATGTGGATTTACTAACGCGATGACTATACCGTGTTCCGCATAAAAAAACTGACTGTATGTACAGTCAGCAGCATAAATATCTGCACACACTCAAAATTTCAAATCGCCTATATACGCGTTAAGTTAAACTGAAATATTTTTTCTTCGTTTGAAGTAAAGTAAATACCTTTTAATTTATTTTTGCGAAGAGAAAAAAAAGATTAGTAAGAACACAAAAGTATAAAGGCAATTTGAAATTTTGAATTTGTTCATCTACTTATGCTGCTGACTGTACAACAGCCATACAACTAGCTATTTACCACTACGTATCAATACAATGGCATCAAGAATCTTGGACCGAATATAATAGGTGGACAGTGGTTCCCAATGAAAGGGTGGTACTCTTCGCACCTTTAATGACAAACCGTTACTAAACAAAAATATATAATACTAGACTTCTGCGCGCGGCTACGCCCGCGTGATAAAGTTATATAATATTTTCCCGGGATAAAAAATCCTATAGCACTTAGGAGTAATGTAGCTTCCTATTAGTGAAAGAATTTTCAAAATCGGTCCAGTAGTTTTTGAGTTTATACATTGCAAACAAACAAAAATCTTTCCTTTTTATTAGTATGGATGTTTTTATTATTAATTTCAGGTTTTAATTTACGTAATTTTATCATAGATAGCAGTAATAACTCATTGATAAATTTTATTTAGTAACGGTATGTCTTAAAATTTGTGTCTTGTATTTTTCCAGATTTTCCTAGAAATATTCCTGTTCGATGAGTTCTACAAGGGCGCCACGTTATTCCTCGTGATCACGAGAAACTAAAAAGGACGCTAATTATCAAATAAACGTTGAAAGTCATATTAACACTAAATAAAAAAAAAACGCAGCGAATTCTGACTTGTGTTAGAATTAGTTTTTAAATATATTTTCAATGATCAAGAATGATAATGATGTTCATTGCTTAATGAATATTACAAAATAATTTTTGGTTTCATAAGTTATTCGAATATATTCAAATGCGATCGAGATATCACTTCAAAACTGACAAAAACATTGCCTTTACAAATAAAATATTTACTAGGTTTTCATCGGACAACTAAAAATGACTGTGGACAATAAAAAAAAAACAATAATGACAGGAAATCCTTTGCCTCGTCATGTTTACTCCATTTTCGATTAGTTAAGGGCTACAAATCACAACATAAAAGGAAACTTTTATTACCCCACGTTTTTTTTACAATAATTTTTTTTTTTCTTATTTACACTATTCTTAATTCAAATTTATTTTCTATTTTTTAGTTGGATTTTCTATAAAGCGTGTTTTTTAGTTGTTTTAAACTATTATTTATTACAATTTATTTGGGAGCATAGATCAGAGTGTGACTTTTGTATTTGGTCGGATTATACATTTATTTGACGAGTAGCATTTACACAGAAGTTGTGAAACAGGCTCTAAGACTAAATCGTCTAGAACAGCCGTCTTGAATAAACGATTCCAATCGCTTTTTTCCATCCATTTCCATTTTATGGATTATATATTTTAATAGATTATCAAGTTCTGGATTAACTGTACCTAATTGTATTGTAAAAATATTTTCATCCCAAAAACAGGCACTGTAAGAATTCCATTCGGTTTTTACGCAGGCGGAGACGAGAGCAAAAGTTAGTACTACACAAAAAGTGACCTTGGAAACGTCCTCAAATTATATACATGTTTGGAATTGGCATTATTACTATAATACAGCGCAATAGACTTTGCAAGGTAAGTGCGGTATTTGATATAATGATACCAATTGTTATACTGACTAAAAATAACAAATATTCGGTACTTCAGCGATATTGTTGTCATAACATTCAAAATTGTACATAAAACAGCAGTTTTTTACTGCTGAACACGAGGATATTTATCGAGATGTTTTCCGCCAGAAACTTTTAAATTACATGAAAATGCGTGTCTTAAAAAAATGTATTTTATTGTAAAAATAATAGTTTAAAAAAACACGCTTTTATAGAAAATCTACGCTTTTTGTACAATTAAATATTTTTTTTTCTTATTTACGCTATTCTTAATTCAAATTTATTTTTTAGTTTGATTTTCTATAAAAGCGTGTTTTTTAGTTTTTTTAAACTATTATTTATTTTTCATATTTTAGTTTAAAATATTGAGTTGCATCGGTCCTTGATAAGTATGCCAAATTTCGATTTAATCCGACATTTTGAAGGGGGTCAAAATCATGTTCAAAGTTTCCGTTACATACATACATACTGTATACTAACATACGTATGGAGCTACTAAAAGCATGTTAAAACACGCATGACAATATACAAGTAATTTGTAGCACGCGATCATAAGAATCGCATGATCCAAGTGCATACGAATAATTACTAGGACAAGCTCTTTTATGAAGATTTTTCTAATACCTGACATTTAACTTGACGTGACTGAGGAGTCTATTATAATATATGCTTAGCTCTATACGTTCATTAAATCTAAAATTAAGTCGCTAGGTAAATAAATCATTACTTGCATTTATTCTTACTGCAATTACTTTGAATTCAGTATCATCAAAGGGCCGTAGCGAAGGGAGGGCATTGTGGGGCAATGCCCTACCTTAAAATACCAAAGCCCTACCTTAATTATCAATTAATAATAAGCAAAGGATTGTAAAGCAGATTATGACGGAAATGAAATATGGATTGACGGATTTAAGGGAATTTTGGGACACCTGTATATCAAACCAAACAATTATAAAAGTATTAACCTGACCCACGCATGTTTACAAGCCAAGAAAGACAAAAATCGATTGAGCAGAACATAACTAGAACAGATCAAGTAACATTTTTACTTCCACCCTACCTGTAACCACAGCTGCCCTACCTTAAATTCAAGTCTAGCTACGGCCCTGTATCATCATTGAAAAAAATACTTCTTACTCCACTTTTAGAGTTTTTTTTTATGGAGTTGAATGACGAGACGAGCATGCCGTTCGCCTGATGGTAAGCGATACGACCACCCATAAACAATAGCAACACCATTCAGCACCTTCAGTTACAAAGTACTGTTTGGCATTCCACTGCGCTCGTCATCCTGAGACATAAGATGTTAAGTCTCATTATGTCCAGTAGTTACACTGGCTACAATGTCCTTCAAACCGAAACACAACAGTGCATGGAGTTTTCTCTGACTTGAGCTTTTTGCCCAAATTACTTCTTATCTTATTTTACTTTCTTACTAATATTATAAATGTGAAAGTTTATGAAAATGTTTGGATGTTTTTTAGAAGTAAACGCAGAAAAAACTAAAAGGATTTGGATCGAATTTGGCACACGGGTAGATCGAGTCCTGGACTAAACCATACGCTACCTACTATTTATCCTGGTGATTTGCTCCCATGGTAAATAATGGATATTTTAAATCTGATTCTTTAAGTAGATGGCGCTGGCGTCGTACTATGTTTTAGGGAATTTTTGTAGCGAGAAAGGCTTTTCACGCGGGCGAAGCCGCGAGCGTCACCTAGTATTAAATATAATCCGCCCAATAGTAAATGAGGCTAGTGCCTTGTGGAAGGGGATTTTAATAGAGCACTAGGCTGGTATTATAATATTAAACATATTAATTATATATGTATGTATGTATGTATATGTATGTATATATAATTATACAATTTTACCTATTGTGCATAAAAGGATATGTCCCGGCTCCGTGCCGATTAATTCAAATGGATAAGATATTTTAAAATATTGAAAGAGTATTGTAATACGTATATTGTACGCATAGTCAATTTAGCAATTCCTCTAAATTGAAGGAGTGAGTGAACGACGAGGAGTTCGAAGTTTGAAAGGAAATTAATATACTCTTGCAAATTTTTCTTGAATGTTCTAGTTTTTTCGCAGATGTTTAAAATTTTTTTATCTTAAGGTCTAATTTCACTAAGCTCTGTTAGTTACTTTAACAGCTCGTTAATTGTCTCAACGGACTTGTAAGGTTTTTGAATGTACCACCATGCCCTAACAGGTGATTATCTTCCTTAACTTGGCGTTCTTTTATGGGATGCGCGATACTATAACATTCCCTTTAATTATAATGACCAATTAACTAACACCCGTTAAATAAGAAATTGGTGAAATTAGACCTAAGCGAGAAAATGGGTGACTATTTTTCTGGTCATAATATTATACTCTACTAACAGTATAGATATAATGAATTAGGGACTGATAGGTTCACAAAGGATTTTAGACAAAAGGTGTTAAAAATAATGTATAATAAAGACTTGATTTTTTATTTTTTTACTGGTGGCAGGTCTCTCATATGTAAGAGTCCGTCTGGGTGGGTACCACCGCAATGTCTATATCTACCGCCAAGCAGCAGTGTACATGCACTGTTGTGTTTCGGTTTGAAGGATATTGTAACCAGTGTAACTACAGGACATAATGAGACTTAACATATTAATATGTCTCAGGATGACGAGCGCAGTGGAATGCCACACAGTACTTTATAACTCAAGGTGCTGGATGGTGTTGCTACTGTTTATGGGTGATCGTATCGCTTACCATCAGGCGAACGGCATGCTGGTCTCGTCATTCAATGCCATAAAAAAAAAATTATACCAACAAAACAAATGTAATAAAGCCACACCAATACCATTGTATTGCAGCATAAATATCCGGTAATTGTTGACCTTGCCTACAATTGATCCAAAAGCATTGCGTAAATTTGATTTTAATAGCCATCCACAATTTGAGTGACATTGGACCTTAGTTACGTCACGCGTGGATTCCGAAATTTACTGTCAAATAATGTAGCATCCGAATTTAGTTTCAATTATCGTCATAGTATTTTGTGGGGTTTGTCCAACAGTTTCTACCCTTCCCGTTTCAGAGCAGATTATTTCCAATGCCAGAGAGTCACTAAGAGCGCATTAGTAGAGACTCCTAAGTATAGCGGCATTGTATACCTGCAAAAATAAATTACCACAGTGCGGGTTCGAATCCGCAGCCTCTCGATTCATAGCTGGCTAACCTATAGCGCTATGGAGTTATACAATACAATATTTGAACAACAAGTCGTTCAAATTATTTGTATCTGCATTCAAATGATATTTAATTATAAATATGAATTTACAGAAATTTCCATCGTTGACAATACACAAAGAAAAGCGGAAGTCGGAAAACATGCCGTTTCAAGCGTAAAGATATACATCGAATTGGCACATAATGAATGTTTGACCACTAACACTGTGGACTTTAGTATTAAACCAATAAATTTAATTTATTATTACCTATAAACTTTTAAAAGCGATAATTATTAACGTAATCAGTGTTTTGTTTATATTTGCATAATTGTAGTGGACGATAGCCTAGTTGGGAATGAAACGGTACGCCGAGACAATGTCCGCAGGTTCACAACCCAAGGCCTAAACCCTCTCAGTAGTAGAGGAGGCCCGTGCTCAGCAGTAGGCAGTTTTATGATACTTTTACAGTACTTTTTTTTATTACAGGCGTGGTCAAGTGACGCACTGCACCTGATGGTAAGAGAAGATAATTATCTCTCGCTAGCCGACACAATTATGCCGGCCTATTTGAACCGGATGTGCACAGGCTGATCCCGGAACGCGACGCACGTGGCGGGTTTTAACACGTTGTACGGTGATCGCTATCTGGGCGGATACAGGTGATGTATGCTACAATCAGCTTAAATAAACTGCCTGTTAAATTATTTGATGTGATAAAGAAAATAAAAATTACAATAACCCCAGAAACAAAAAGCCTCTAAAAAGTTTAAAAATAATAGTCTTTGTCGTTTAAGTACCTAGTAATAGTTTGACCCAAGCGTCGTCGCGTCGGGAGAACGCCAAAGAAGTATTTTCATCTCCCTGGTCCGGAGTTCAGTCCTCTGACGCGAGGGCGCTTGGGTCTAAATTTTACTAGATACTTAAACGACAAACAAAGACTTTTATTTTTTAACTTTTACAGGCTTTTTGTATCGGGGGTTATTTCTATTTTATTTGTTAATTACTATGTTCTCCATCATGGCGCCTTGATAATCCACTATCTACCACCTACTCTACTCTTTTTTTGTCGGGGGTTAATGTCAAAACATGATCAGTAATTATAATAGATTGGTTAAAGACTGCGTAGTCGTAATGCAAAGGGATATTGGGTTTTTCTGCTCACTATCAGTCTGGAGTCTAGAATTTGTGCCTAATATGGCGATAGGCTCGCCGCCTCATGGGGGACGGAACACACATGGCGAAAAGTTGTTGCCCTAGTTGCGCCTCTGCCTTCCCCTTCGAAGATAAAGACATCATAGTGTGTGGTTAAAGCCATCATCCACTTCTTTTGTTTTCTGGGGATAGAGTGCACTGCCGCTCAGCCTACCCCAGTCCCCTTCGGTGTGAAAATAAGATACATAATAAATTTAAACTTTTTTATCGTGGAGAAAGTGATCTGCCACTGGGGGCGGCTGGACGGTTATATTGGGTTCGCCCTATGCACGGCAATGCCAACTAAAACTCCGCGGTGGCCATCTACGGCGCATTATGTAAGGGAGGCGGGGGGTCAGAAGTCCCCGCGCACCAAAGGACGCCCTCAGCGTCAACGGCGACGAGGTAATATTGTAAATCCAAACACCAATTTTAAATTATTGGAGTATACCCTAAAAAAACGTAATTTGCCTAAATCTATTTGCGATAGCATATTAAACTTCTAAGTTATTATAGACGCTAGTTAAATTAGTTTCTTTTCTATTCAAAATGTTTTAAATTGAAATATACCGTGGTAGTATTTTTGTATTTATTACGTATTTAATATTTTGCAGTAATAATGAAATAAATATCCATATTTAACATAATCAGTGGTCATACCTACATATTAGTTATTACTTGTATGTAACGAAATCTGGTCCAGAATAGTCGCTAAAGCAAATTGAAATGATTGGCCGTGAGTTTTTGTTCATGATTTAGTGAATAGTGATTTGAAAATAGAATGATGATGTAGAAAAACGGTTAATTTTTTATTGGTGTATGGAAGTTTTTGTACTGTGAGAAGTTTTAAGCCAATACAGTAAATATGGACTACATTTAATACAATAGTAGCTTTATAAGAAAATACACGCGCGGCTCCACCCGCGTGAATGAGTTTTGTTAAAGTCCCGGTTTATATTCTTCCGGGATAAGAAGTAGCCTATGTTATTCGTTGATAATGTAGCTTTATATTGGTGAAAGAATTTTTATAATCGGTCTAGTAGTTTTTGAGTTTATTCGTTACAAACATACAAAACTTTCCTCTTTATAATATTAGTTTATATGTAAAAAATATGTTTAGGTACTTAAATTACATATTTTATTTATTAAACTATACCATATCAAAAACGTATACTCCTAGACCTAGACACACGACTGACAATAACAATCTGTAGCAATGCCACCCAGTACTTTGTAGGTAATATAACTAGCTTGTGCTCGCGACTCCACCCGATAAATGTCCCGCTACATATTCTCGGGATAATAAGCCTATGTCCTGTCCAGCGCTCCAAACTATCTCTATACAAAATTTTATCGAAATCGGTTCAGTGGTTTAGCCGTGAAAGCATAACAAAGTAACAAACAGATAGACAGACAGAGTTACTTTCGCGTTAATGATATAAGTATACGCTAATCATTTTTAAGGGTCTCATATCATAATCGATTATTTTTATGGCAACAAAATATAGCCAATTAACAGCCAATTACCAAAGTAACAGTTTAGTATCTCATGCTTAGTTTATTGCTCTTTGATTGAGCAAATTTGGTTGGTTTAATTTAATTATTGCAGGTAATTAAAGAATGTTGTCATTAAATTCAATGTGCTTACCACTTCGCGACTTTGCCCGCGCCTAAAAACTTTTCCCGGTATAAAAGGACCACTGGTTACTTTTCTGAGGTAAAAACCAGCCTATATTATGACCATTCAAGACTTAGTCTATCCATGTACCATATACCATCTATTCATTCAGGGGTCCCTGCTTTTACTTCTAGCGAACATCCAAACATCTTTGCAAGTTTTCACCCTTATATTAGTCAGATAAAATCCAATTCATGTTTCGTTTCAGGTCCTTACCAATACCTCGTCTGTATTTCTAGAATATTCTTACTAGTGGGTGTGTACGCTGCCTTACCTCACAGAGAGAACGCAAAGTTTAGCTTCAGCAGCATTCTGGACGCGGCAATTCCTCGCATACATCCCGTAGTGGCAGCTGGGTCTAACCGATGTAAGTCACTTTTCTAGTTAAAGGTCAATAAGGAAAGACAGATCACCATAGGGGTGACAAAAGAAGTAATGGGAGACAATATAAGCGCTGGGAAGATGACATAAGGCAAAAAGCAGGCTCTAATAACTAGCCTAAATACTAGGCCAGCGTGGTGGACTAAGGCCTTAACCCCTTCAGTTGTAGGGGAGGCCCGTGCTCAGCAGTAGGCAGTATATAATACAGGCTGGTATAGTATGGTAAATAGCAGGCCCTAAGGTAACCCGTTTAGCCAAAGATCGAGATGTATGGAAATCGTTGGAGGAGGCCTTTGTCGTAGGACAAGCTGTTGCAAAAAGAATCCGATTGCCGATATAACGTAATAGTGCTTGCCATAAATAGTTAGAATAATATATCAGTAATAAGTTTAAAAGATACAATTGTAATTAACGGTAGGTAACAGGAATGGAGGCTTATTTTATTTTATTTATTTATTAAGGAAAAACAGATCTACAGTAAAAGCGTGAAAAGAGTAAGGGCTTAAACCTAAAGAGGGCAGCACATATACATACATACATACACACTCACGCCCTTATCTCATAGGGGTAGGCAGACACTATTGAGCGCCACATGCGACACACCTCTTTCTTTATAGAGGCCAGCGTGCTTACTAAATTTAAAAAAATGTAGTATATATATATATATACTTTACTATAGATTGTATCTTTATTTTACACCGCCGTCTATTTTTACATCTATTTCTGTCCATCCAAAGGTTGTCTGGAAGAGATCGCTTTCAGCGATAAAACCTTCCATTGTAGAAGTATATTATTTTGTATTTTGTATTTTGTTTCTTTTATGTTTTGTTGGTTACAATAAAGAGTTCTATTATTATTGTCAAAGATATCATTTTTATCTTTCCAATTGCTCGGTACTGTTTCCAAATAATTAGAAAGATACAAACAGTCTACATAAACGTATTCAACCCTTCACAGGCGAAGCGTTCAAAAGCTTATTCGGATTAACATACGAGCAGATGCAAGAAAAAAATGCATCGGTACACGAAACACTTAACATAGACTTGATTACAAAAAATGGAAACGTGAAATTCAATTTGACTGCAACAAAAAGGTTGGGACGAGTGATGGAAAATGCTAAGGCGATAATCATCCTGATCCATGGATTTCTGGAAAGTTCTGACGGTTGGATGGTGTCTGGACTAGCTCCTGTGCTGTTGAATCGTACAGGGTTGAAGATCTTTGCTTTAGACGGACGGAAGATTATCAATTGGGAGTATTTTCGGTCTTCAACATACGCGAGGTTTATGGGAGAGCAGCTTGGGACCAGTTTGAGTAGAATTATTAAAGGTATGTTTTAATTATAAGGTCCGTACATTTCATCCATTTATCGAAATTTATATGTTAATCAGAGCAGTTAGGGTTACGGACTGTGCTGAATTTTAGGCATTCTGTAAATGTTTTGTATTTGGGTTGTGTGTATATTTTATTAAACTTGACTGCCTCGGTGGCGCAGTTGTATTAAGGTATGACTGTAATGCTGAAGTCTCAGGTTCGATCCCCGGGTCGGGCAAAAGACATTGGGTTTTTCTACTCTGTATCGCCCCTTATCACATTGATGGAAATACACATGGCGAAAAGTGGGTGCCTAGTTGCACCTATGCCCTTGGGGATAAAGGCGTGATGTGTATAAAATTAATTCTTACCCCATAGACGGACAAGACCCTACAAAGATCTCCCTAATCGGTCACAGCCTCGGAGCCCACATCGCTGGTGTAACAGGAAAGCGAGTGCACCAACTGACTGGCCAACTCCTCAGTCGCATCACAGCCCTAGATCCAGCGGGGCCTTGCTTTAGCAGCGTTGACTCTGGTAGTCGTATCGAGCGGACTGACGCTAAATACGTCGACGTCATTCACACTAATGGAGGTGTGCTGGGACTGAAAGAACCTGTAGGTAATCTACCTTAAACTTAACTTTCTTATACATGTCATTTGTCAGAAGTAAAGCCGGAATCTTTTGAATGCATTTTGATGTTCGGAACACAGATAGAACATGACCTGAAGTGACAATATGCGGGTCACTATTGTCTAAAATTTACTACAACTTTGTAAATGGTTGTAAATGTAATTCGAAATACTGATAGAACATGTCCTGATAATATATGGGTTACTATTGTCTAATATTTACTGCTGTAGATAGTTGTACTATTTTTAGAAACTACTATGAAACTGTTATAGGAAAGTTCACAATAACTGAAAAAACCAACCTTTTGCTTACGTAGTGGGTATGTTAAAATTGTATAACTCATTTAATTCTAAATCTACACAGAAATTAAGAACTGGAGCACAGTATACATATCCTTATCTACCTTGACTAGAGTGTGATCTTCAATGTTTACTTTGTTAATAAATTATTACAAGGCGGCAGCCAAGTGACCTACTTTCTCAACTGTATTTAAGCTTCTGTTACACTTTGGTTTGCGAATGTTTTAGACATCGTTACAGTATTTGTTAAAGTAGAATTTAATAGTCTTGGTAATTGTTCAACAAACTAACTATTCTTTGGTTAATTGATGGAGTTAACAAGGGGTCACGCCCAATAGGATATTTTTTTTATCGACGGCACGTCTAAGGCCTCACTGCACCTAATAGTAAGTTAAGTTTCCGGGACAATAAAATAACTCTGTTTTTACAAACTTAAATGAATTAAATAATATCATCGGCTATTATCGGCATAAAAAGTGAAAAAAAAACGAAAACGAACTCTTTTGAATGAGTCCAACTGACTCATTGGATTGCTTGACGGAAATGTAATGGAATATTTATAACGAATAATAAACGGAACCCAAATACGAATTATTGACAGTGATACTGTACTTACTTTTCCAACAGTATGAAAGCGCCTGTTACTTCGCAGTGGTTCCGTTTTCTCAGAAAACCAACGAGAAGAAAAATATTTGACTCGCTTTTGAGCGCTTAGATATTCCCGGAACGAGATTATCCCCTCCTCAAAGGCGGCCACGCCAGGTTTCAAGGATGTGATCGTAGATTATGAGGAGAAAATGTTTTACTTCACAACTTATAGCTCAGGATATTGTATTATGAACTGGGAATTAATTTGTAACTAAGCATATAATATTAGAGACTGGCATTTAGGTAAATCAAATAATCTTCAAAGGCCAGCAAAGCAGTACTTTGGTAGGTACATACTATTCTCAATCATATATTTTTTCAAGTTATTGATTTCAACTACAACGCACTAACCTCCCGCGCATGACAAAAATAAAATAAATAATAATAACAAATATTCAACTTCCAGGTCATAAGGATTTTTATCCCAATGGAGGCATGTCTCAACCAGGTTGCATCCTTTCTACGTGTGACCATAGCAGGTCTTGGGAGTATCTCGCTGAATCTATCAGCTCGCCAAAACACTTTCCAGGTGAGAATGCAACTTGCACCTACTGTCAACATAGAACAAGAGTAAATTTCTGTCAAACATGATGTAGAAATTATGCGGAATCGTAATTTAGCTCTCAAATTCAATCTCTCTAAGCTGGATGAAGATTATACTGTAGTTGTAGTTGAAGTTGACCAGCCCTTCTTGACTACCTGTGTTTTACGTCATGTTAGATTTTACTCTGTGGATTTATATGTGTTTCCTAGCATGAGCTTTGATATGAATCTATTTTTATGTTAGGTTCCCGGGACGATAACATAACTCTGCCTTTACTAACTGAAATGAAGTCTATAAGCAATAACACACAATATCTATTTCTACCGCCAAGCAGCAGTGCATGCACTGTTGTGTTTCGGTTCGAAGGACATTGTAACCAGTGTAACTACTGGAGATAATGAGACTTAACGTCTTATGTCTCAGGACGACGAGCGCAGTGGAATGCCACACAGTACTTTGTAAGTCAAGGTGCTGGATGGTCTTGCTACTGTTTATGGGTGGTCGTATCGCTGACCATCAGGCGAACGGCATGCTCAGCTCGTTTATGATGCAATAAAAAAAAACAACTTACTTAAATCTTCTTTATTTTCTTCTTCATATCCTAATCGCTGAACGCTATGATCAGTAATCAGAGTCAATATTTGACATTCTATACGATAATTAAATACAATTTACTAGCACTTAGCCGAATTTTAAATGCTACATTATCATCATCAGGCCGTTGCAGTCCACTGCTGAACATAGGCCTCTCCCAAGATAAGCCACAGAGCACGCTCTGCTGCTTTATGCATCCAGTCGCTGCCAGCCCTCTTGTGCAAGTCGTCCTGCCATCTGGCCAGAGGCATACTACATATTAGGATCAAGTTATTGCCCCTTTTTGACCATGGAATTTACACCGAATTTTTCGGTACGAGGAGCTATGTTTTTCTCAGATGTTTTTCATTGTTAGGATGTACTGTAATAATTAATATAATATAATGATAGAAATAAACAAGGCAGCTATGCGAGGACACAAACATTTATTAATACCCAATAAAATATTTACATAGAAGTGTAATATGATTATAAAACGTACGAAGATTTGAATGAATTGTATGATAGGTATCAAAAGTAAATTATAGATATTATCACGACCAATTGAACTATAAAAAAAGTCTTAAATGTCATAGCGCTTTTTGTTTGACAAAAACCATGTTACTTTCTTCTTTCTAGCTCGCAAATGTGACAACTGGACGATGTTCAAAGACGGTTTGTGTTCAAAAAACAAAGTTTCCTACATGGGTCTTGACTCCGATGGGGACCCTGGACTATACTTCCTTACAACTGGTTCCTCATCACCATACGGGCTCGCAGCTGCTGGCAGTGGATGAATTAAATACAACTTTTATTGCATGCGCTTTTTAATACCAGAATCGAACTCAGGATCTCACACACATACATACTCGCACCTAGTGTCCCTGAAGGGGTAGGCAGAGGTGCAACTAGTGCAACCACTTTTTGCTACACGAATTTCCTATATGACATGACATTCCTATATGTCTACCTCCCTGTAATAAAAACTCTGGTTGGCGCTTAGGAGCGTGTGATATAAACATGTTCCAAATATAAAAACAAAAAAATGGACAGTTCATTATTAGTAGTATCTTTCAAAATGTACATTTTCTTAAACACACATACAACTCTCACATGTATCCCTGTTCGTAATCACATTGAATTCAAAACACATGCCGTTTCTGAGTTTTGTGAAGTGATCTACTTAGCTCCAATAACGATACCGATAGCTCTCCTAAGAAGGACATCAGGTTTCCTTTAAACATTGTATATGTAGCCACAAAACCATAATCAATAAATGCTGTAAGGGTTTAATAAATATTGAAGTTTGTCAGAGGAGGAATTTCTAATGATATTAAAGTCACGACGTCAAATCCCGTACCCGAACCGCTTTAGGCATTAATAACATAATTGTTAGCGACTCAAAATAAAAAGGAAAATAAGTAAATTATTTAATAACCTTATAAAGGACTAGATTTAAGCAAAGTAGCTTCATTTTTGACGCAGTATAAAATCGGATGTTTTTAAATTCAGCTTGCAGCAGTTTCGCTTGGTATAGGAGTAAGGAATTTCTTTTTTGCAATAGTTCTGTAATTGTCTATTCGTTCTAAATTCTTATTTAATCTTTATAAAATAATCTGATGAGCTTATTGTGCAAAAGGAGTTGGGGTGCCGTATCGAGGTCGCATTGTAATTAAGTTCAATGTTATTGAAATGATTACTTTCAGACATGTTTTGGGTTTTATTATATTTCTAGTACTTTAAAATTACGGTATTAGACTGACCCAGTCGTGCGTAATTTTATTAAGACAAAGAGAAGAAGGGTATGTATTTATCTATTATGGTCATAGACAATATATATTACAATATTTTTTTCAAATTCCATTTTTATGTATACACTTATAGCGCGATGATAATGCTATCAAACGAAAAATCCTTAGTACAAATAGATGGTGGTATTAATAAATTGCAATTAGTATTATACAGTATTTACGAACTAATTTTAAGTTATTTTGATGAGTAAACACACAAAAACAAAGTAAACAACTGAAACCGGCCTGTGGAAAAAAGTGACTCAAAAGCACAAAATAAGAAAATAATCCTATATGAAGCCATAACTTAAATAAGTACAGTGATATCCAGCGTAAAAATTTAGCTATTTGCATGCCGCTGTGCTTGAGATTTACAGACAAATAAGAACAGGGTTTCAGTTTCTTTTTTTTTAGTATTCTTATTACAAAATGGTGCCCACAAACACCAAATTTTCGAAAACCTACTCCACCCACAGCTATCAAAAATTGGAAAGAATATTTTACAAAATGACCAACACAACATTTTTTTCGCCAACAATAATACTCCAAATATCTGGTAAAAAAGGTAGCAATAAAAGATTAGCCGCGAGGGACGCTTTTATGGGGGGATTACGTTGCTTTTAAAATGATTCTCAGTACATAAGTATTTAGGCCGGATTTGGGGTATCACGAGTACTTACCGTCGTCAAGAGCCTTTCATATCACTTGAAGGTACAAGTAGGCAACAAGTACAGTTGGTAATTCATTCATGCCTCGAGCTGAGCAACACGCAAATGGTCCGACTACCCTGGAATCATTGTAAGCTCAGAACAACGACATATTTCTGTGTTCTGAGCTGTAGATACTATTCCACAATCTTTAACTGCGCAAGGAGACGTGTGAAGCACCAGGTAGAAGCGATGTAAAAGGTAGTCGACGCAATTTATATAAACAGTTATTCATAACAACTATTTTGATTGCAAAGGTAAGCCGGTAGGAGTCGTACACGTTCGTTCCTGATGGATTAGAAATTCTTCGAAACAATCTGTACCCAAAATTACTTCTTTTATGTAATAATATCCAATAATATGTTATCCGCTATCGCCATTCGAAAGGTGTTCGTTCCGCAGGATAATGTCGATTGATTGCAATTGTGTATAAGAAGAATGTATAGCTCAATGAGTGAGACAATCGTTCATAACTCTCTAGTCTTATCTAGACTTACTATATATATACGTGCTTATTCGAATTGATCGCTGGTGGTTCAAGATTTAGCGTTTTGGTTAAAATGTCGATAATATGTGATATTGAAGCAATCTCCTAGTTGATTATCCAAATTCAGGAAAGACTAGTCAACAGTAACTGCAATTTTCAAATTGAAAACATAGAAATCTTTGCTGACAAAATTGGATCTCATAGAATTGCGAATAATTAAGCATATTAATCAGTATAAGGGAACAATCTAAATCGTTTAAAATAAAAGCGTTCGCCAATGAGAATCAACAATGACAACACATACGAACATAGTAATGTGGTAAGAGGAGAAAATATTTGGATAAATTGGGTTTGAAAATGCTTTGTAGGGTGGCAGTTTCGCGATGGTTTTAGATTGCCACTTAGCTGTCGTTTTAATAATCCAGCTTCCTTCATCTTTTGTATTCTGCAAAAGAAAAATAAGTTCTTCGTGAGTCCATAATTATTTTTATTTCATTTTAAAGATTAGTTTTTCGCACGTAACCTTTACTTTGAGTAAAAGGTATAATAATATTATACTACGCGTGTGTTTAAATAAAAGGAGAAAACTAGAAATAGGTCATTTCAGTTTTTTTTTATTGAGATGTATTTTTATTGAAGTAGCACTCACCCAATTTTAATTTGTTCCTTGTAGGTGAAATTGTTTGACGTAAATAAATATATGATTATGTTAGAAAATAAATCCACACGAATGAGATTACATAGTTCATCTGATTTAAACGCTGAAAAAATTTACGATATTGTTAGTGACGTACAGTAAAAAACTTTTTTTGAAACCTATTCTCTTTTCTTTAGAAATTTAGAAAAATGGCAGAGCTTAGTCGTGCACTTCCTTAAAGATACACCAGACACACTTACCAATATTTAAGTAAGGGTACAAGCTAGTGTAATCCGATAGTAGCGCACACTTGCCTTTCTTCACTTTTTGCAAACCATCCAAAATCGTCACAGGTTCTAATTCAAACAGTTTCCTGATCATGCCACTTTGGCTGCCATTGTCAGGTAGAGATTGCTTAAAAAATATTATTAATTTAAACTTGCGTAAAACAAAAGATCAGTTTATTTTTTTAAAATTGAAATTAAAGTAAGGTTAGGACTAAGTGGTCCCTATTCTATCTACGGGGGTGAATCCGTCTTTTTGCAATTACAGGCGTTGCGGTAATAAGCGTAATAGGCGATTTTTTTACTCTTACCTATACAACTATCAAAGTCGTCCTTCGATTACAACACCCGTAATTGCTGTAGACGGAATAGGGCCCCGTGACCTCACCTTATTCTGGGACCACAAGAAATTAATGACTACCATTCAATACTGCAGTTACATGTAACAATACTGCTTCAAATATCACATGGAATATTATATTAACTGTATTAGATACTACCCACTGAGTGCTGGCCACGGGCCTCCTCTACTACTGAGAGGGTCATATCTATAAATTACATTACCGATTTTTCAAGTAATCGTTTGATATTCTAGGTATAAGTAAAACTTTAAATGGACCCTACGAGAGGCCACACACATACTTACTAAATACTGTATAATGAATTTGGCATGATCCGTAATAACAAACTCGAAGTTATTTGTAGACAAAGTTGTGATATCCGTAACTCCATTCTTGTCGTTGACCAAGTGAGACAGAAGATTCGAGGTATAGAACGAATAGATGATGAAGGAAAAAATTAGGAATACGAAGTATGCTGTACGTCGAGATGATAACACCGCGTAAAGAGGGGGACCTGGAAAGAATTATGATCAGTATACCATGAAAAATTAAGATAATTATAGTAAGAGAAACGCTTTGTTGGTTGACTAGATAGCAAGCAACATGGATATGCGGAAGTAGCTTCCGGCCAGTCTACATTGAGTAACATAAAATCATCATCATCATCATATCAGCCCTGCATTATATATACTATCCCACTGCTGGGCAGTGGGACAGTATAGCCTCGTCTACTACTGAGAGGGTTTAGGCCTTAGTCCACCACGCTGGCCTAGTGCGTATTGGCAGACTTCACATACCTTTGAAATTGTTATAGAGAACTTCTCAGGTTTCCTCCCGTTATTTTCTTTCACCGTTAAAGCGAGCAAAATAAAATAAAAACAGGCCGCATAATTCAGTCCACCATTGTACTTTCCTTAGTCGACACTGCGGCGATAGCCTAGTTGGGAGTGAAACGGACTGCCGAGTCGAATGTCCGCAGGTTCAAAACCCAAGGGCACACACCTCTGACTTTTCTAAAAACTTATGTGTGTATTCTTTGTGAATTATCGCCCGCTTTAACGGTGAAGGAAAACATCGTGAGGAAACCTGCATGCCTGAGAAGTTCTCTGAATTTCGAAGGTATGTGAAGTCCGCCAACTCGCACTAGGCCAGCGTGGTGGACTAAGGCCTTAACCTTATCAGTTATAGAGGAGGCCCGTGCTCAGCAGTGCGCAGTATATAATACAGTATGGTATGGTAGTCGATACAATATTTTGACTTTAACACTCCTCGTATCAGCTACTTCAACATTCCAGTATAAAAGAATACCTACTATGCTGACAATGAGATCCCATCACTATCAACATCTCATAAATTATACCATTCTCGTGCACTCTCCCGACCACACGTTTCTCCCACAGCTGCAGGAGGAAAAATATGATGGATATGATGATAGCTGTGATGTAGAGGCTGTTCCATAATGGTCTAGTAAATGGTTTGCTGTAAAATAGTTGCAAGTAGTTGTCATCTTCTGGCTGAAGAAGGAGGAAGCCAAATCTGGAAATTGAATAGTTGTTAGTAAGGCATCATCCAGACTTTCCTGTCGAGGAGCCCTGCTCTAGTATGAATGAAACAATTTCCTCAGAGGTATCAACACCTGCGTGAAGTCTCATCTAAATAAAACAGACAGACAGACGGATAAAAAGTGATTCTATAAGGGTTCCTTTTTTTCTTTTGAGGTGCGGAACCCTAAAAATGAAAATTACTGAATTAACGAATGATAATACAAATCTTTATTATTTTGTACAAGACAAACCAGTCTATATAACTTAGCATAAAAAAAGAAATGCAAATGTTTAGTTCAATAAACGCAGACAAGATCATCATTTCAGGTTTTTTAATACTTCAATGATTTCAGCTGATATCAAAAAAAAATATATACACACACACACTCACGCCCATTATCCCCGAAGGGGTAGGCAGAGGTGCAACTAGTGTACCCACTTTTCGCCGCGCGCTTTCCGTCCCATGATGTGATAGGGGGCGAGCCTATCACCATATTGGGCACCAAAGAAATATATCTTACACATACCTCCAGTTATAAATCGGTTGGACAGCATAGCCAGATTCCAAGAGTTCACTTCGTAGAGTTATCGGCCTGGTGTAAATGTCGATACTAATATTAGAATCATAATTGAATTCCTTTGCAAGCATCAGTGCTGTGTAATTCGGTTTAAGCTTGTGTACTACATATGATATACTGAAACATAGTATTATATGAGATAATTATCATGTTTGTTATAACAGAAACACAACACCTAGAACTTGGAACTATTCAAAAACCTCAAAAACAATAATAGTACTTTCATGTCGTAGCTTCATGGCAGAAATAATAAAACTGAGGTGCTGATTCAGACGATTTATTTCACATCTGAATATACCAGATCTACTATCTCGACTATATATTTGTACATACTTTAGTATAAATGGAAGATTAAACTGTGTTTATAATCTTATTCTGAAAACCCTTGTGATGTTTATTTCAGAATAAATAATATTTTAATTCCTTTCTTCTTTCTACCTAGAGTTACCCTTGTGCCAACACTCAGTACCAACCTTTATTTTCAGCCATGAAGATCAGTGGAGGTCCAATATAATTATTACACCTTCTTCCCTCTCAATTCCTGTTCCTCTTTAAAACTAAGCATTTAGCAAACGCACCTTTCTTTTGACGTTGTGGAACTTTATTATCTTTAAGGTTTACGATCAGGCATCCGACTTGCTAACTTGTACTATCTTATCTTCTAATATTATAGATGCGAAAGTTTGTGAAAATAGTTGGATGTCTTTATGTTTGTTAGAAGTAAACGCAGAAACAATTGAACGATCATGTCCTGGATTAACACATAGGCTTTTTATCCCAGTAACTTGCTCCCATGGGAACTAATAGATATTTTACCAGATTCTTTAAGTAGATGGCGCTGGCGTCAGACGAAGCTGCGAGCAACATCTAGTAAAAAACACTTACTTAAATCGATAAATGTCCTGCAGTAGCTGCACAATCCTGCATCCCATCATAGTTTGCAACCAAAGAGGAACGAACTTCTGCGGCTCTTCGTACCCATAAACTTCATCACAATGGGACAGTGTTCCGACGTTGAAGGTCTCATTTTCCATCATCTGATTACCAGCCCTGGAAAAAACAGGCTGTATTTAATATCTTAGGAATGAACTTCTGCTTTTCAGAGGAAGATTGATGCCTATAAATAGTGATCTTGATAATTGATCTGATGGTTCCTTCTTGTCAATTTGTAAGTAGCTTCTGGAATTAAGATTTTCATCAATCATCATCGTCATCAGTAAAGAAGTATCTATTCATTACTACGTAAATAAATCTTTGTATTCCCTTGTACATTGCGCGCACGGAGAATTGTAAGATTTGGCATAGTTAAAATTCATATAGAGGAGTGGAGAAAAATAAAATGTATGTAAAATCCTACTATCCTACTAATATTATAAATGCGAAAGTTTGTAAGTATGGATGTATGGATGTCTGGATGTTTGTTACTCTTTCACGCAAAAACTACTGAACGGATTTCGATGAAATTTGGCACACGGGTAGATTATGTCCTGGATTAACACATAGGCAACTTTTTATCCCGGGAAAATATAATAGACGAACACTAGTTATTTTTTATTCTGGTATGATAATGTCGGTGTAGTCAAAATAATGTTGATCAACGAGAGACAGTGCAAGAATGAATATTAGAAAGGAAATACAATACCGATATTTTATTATTTCTTAAATTTCTAAAAAATAATTTCCAAAACTTACCTTTTAACACGTCGAACACCGAACTCTGCTATATATTAAAGCAATGGCGGTCATTAGGGACCCTTCGCCGCTTAAAACAATGAAAACAAAACGTTATTAAAAGTAAACATGTTACCTGAGTTTGATAACAAACAAACCCTTTAGCATGTTATAAAACCACCGCTATTTTTCTTTATAAAGGATTCTATACATTAAAATCGTTGTCTAAAACATAATATCTCCTAGCATTTAGACATGGCTGTGCTGGAAATTATTTCGGATAGGTAGATTTATCCTTGATTAAATTTAAAATTGAGTTTTCTTTTGTTAATAGTTTGCTCGCGGCTCCACTCGCATGATTGAGCTTTTCCGGGATAAAAGTCCCGCTTTATATTTTCCCGATATGTAGTTTTATATTGTTGAAAGATTTTTTTAAATCGGTTCAGTAGTTTTTGAGTTTGTTCGTTACAAACATACAAAAATACAAATCTTTCCAGTTTATAATATTAGTATAGATTAATTAGATTACAAATTAGCCTTATAATGTTCATGCAACCGATTAGAGATTTCGCTAGATGGTAGAATCGAACTTTAAGTAAATTGGAAATATTAAAAAAAAGAACATAGACCAAGTACCTACTATGTCACATTTGAAAGTATTGTTTCCAGCTGTTCGCGTGCCGTGCTGTTATTCCAGCAGTCATTTTCACTTATTATGTGATATACAGGGTTTCATTTATTAACGCATTGTAATTTTACGTAAAATTACTCGTTCGTAAACATTGATGTATTAGGGTTTTTTAATACATTAATGTTCGTAAAGCTCTTATATCTGTCAGCAGGCGGGAGGTATAAAAAGCTCGCCGAATTCACTGCCTGCAAAGGAGGCTCCTGTAAGCACAATGTTTTTACTAGGGTGGGCAAAGACGTCTCTAGGATGGGCATTGTCCACCCATGCCCCCCTAACTACGCCCATGAGAATAGGACATTCACGCGGGCGTAGTCGTGAGCTGAATTGACTAAAAATATAAACCCATGAATAAGAGAAGGGTTCACGTCGACCAATTAATATTTTACTAACAGAACCAACAGAAATAAAACGAATATTTTCATTGTACATGAAAATATTTAGAGAGCTTCGGAGTGTGTTAAACCTTTATATTTTAAGATACGAACAGGTTCATTAAATGGAAACATTTATTACAAAACATTTTATTGTTTCATAAAACGTTAGATACATAATACATTATTAAATAGGACATGCTAGTTATATGTATCGACATCATTAGCTAAGTAAAAGTAAACGTGAACTAAGTGACGTCATTCTAAATTCAATATGGCAGACGGTGCATGTGGCGAACACTACTTCGAATAAATAACTATTTTTTTACGCACTCCTATAATATGGGTATCAAATTGAAGGAAATGTTAGGGAAATATTGATAAACTGACGTCTGCGTTCAACTCTTCGAGGAGATGGTTTACTACTGCTCTGCTAAACAGTAACACACCTTAACTCTTAACTAATATCCACCTGCACCCTAGGTAAATTATAGCGGTGGTGAAAAAAAATCCAAATGGTGGAAAATAAGATAACTGCCATACCAATTTTTAAGAGTTAAAACTTGGCATAGACTAGGAATAGTTTGTTGGTGCTCGAATAATTGTAGGGGCCAAATTAAAAATGGCGCATCTAAGATCGTGCCCAAAAACTTAGATTCAAATTCAAACTCAATATTTTCTTTATTCAAATAGCTTACAAGCTCTTTTGAATATGTCATGAACCTACCACCGCTTCGGAACGCGGTATCTCTGATTTTCTTATCGGTTTTAAAATTTGTTATCCCAGGGTTTTGGAGTCGCGGATTATGATTTTAGTATCGAATTGTTTAGGTCAAATCTTGCAACTGGATTTTACTACATATATAGTAAAAAATATTTTTTAAAAACAAGTTTTTATTTAAATGCTCTAAAAAGAAAAGAAAAAAACTATAAATTGAAACAAATTTTATTTTATACTATGTAGATATGCTGCTCGTGAGATTTACTTTTGTCATAGTTACATATTAATTCTTATGGTATTGTCTACACAAGTACCTAAATCTCGCGACAAGCTTTTATCTCTACATAGTGTAAAACAAAGTCTGATTCCATTTAAAGTTTCTTTTTTTCTTTTTAAGGCATTTAAATATTATATTATAACTAGCTTTTGCCCGCGGCTTCGTCCGCATGAAAGGTTTTTTCCTGGACAAAAGTCCCGCTAGGTATACATTTTCCCGGACCAAATTGTAAATCTAAACCATTCTCGAATCCATCTGAAGACACCAAAAAATCATTAAAATCGGTCCAGCCGTTTAGGAGTTCAGTGACATACACACGCACAGAAGAATTATAAATATATAAAGACTATCTTTAGGTAACCTACGGTGCTGAGACTTAGTCACTCACAATGTGGCTGATACACCAGCTCAAAGTCGCTGAGTGGGATATCAGATATGGAACGTTCTATGCACGGAGTTTCTCTGAAGGATAAATTTCGTAACGAGGTTCTCCGACAAAGAACCAAAGACACCGACATATTATTATTATCATTCAAGATTAGTGAGCTGAAGTGGCGGTGGGCTGGGTATACCTGTCGAACAACCTACAACCGTTGTGGTAAACGAGTTGTTGAGTGGAGACCACGAGTCGGCAAGCGCAGTCTAGGACGCTCTATAAATAGGTGGAGTGACAATTTGCGAAAGGTCGCTGGCAGAAACTGAATACGGCTGACCGAAGATCGAGTGAAATGGTGCATATTGGACGAGGCCAATGTCCAGCAGTGGACTAAAATATAGGCTGATCATGATGATGATGAGATAACCTATAAATATAAAATGCCATAAACGCCTGATAAATATTTACTAGCAAATATTTCTACATGCTACTCTGCCATAAATAATCAAAAAGGCGTCACAATCTACTCCATGAATACAATTTTAATGTGCATATTATACTTTACATACATTTCAAATATTAAACATACAATAACAAATGTATAATGGTAGCACACAAGATGTACAGTCACCCACAAAAGTAGCTGAACAAATTCAAAACTTCAAATCGCCTCTGCACTTTTGTGTTCTTCCCAATTTTAATGTTCTCTTCACAAAAATAAAATAAAAGGGATTTACTTTACTTCACACACAGACAAAAAAGGATTTTAATTGAACTGAAATCGTATAGGCGGTTTGAAATTTTTAATTTTTCAGCTACTTATGTGGTTGACTGTACAGTCAATAGTTATTCGAATATTATAAACCATAACTACTGTTCTTATAGAGAATTCTCAAGTATATAAGTTTCCTCACGATGTTTTCCTTCACCGTTAAAGCGAACGATAGGTAATTGATAAACAATACACACGTAACTTCGAAAAGTCAGAAGTGTGTGCCTTGGGTTTTGACCCAACCCAACTACACTAGGCCAGCGTGGTGGACTAAGGCCTGACCCTCAGTAGTAGAGGAGGCCCGTGCTCAGCAGTGGGCAGTATATAATACAGGGCTGATTGCATTGCATTGCATTGCATAACTACTGTTAAAACTAATATACAATCTAACTCTAAAACCAGGTGGTCACTAAATAAGCGTTTATTTTCGTCACCATACCTTTAAACTCGCATCAACTCAATAAAGTTCATGACACAATGTCATTTTCTCGAGTCCGATAAATAAGATAATTGCTTGAAGCCGGTTGGTATAGTTGCTCCTATGCCAGTTTGTTGGCGGACGCCACATAAAAAATTTAAAAGCGAATTGTTATCACTCTATCCATACCGTTAATATTAAAGAAAATAAAAACGTAGTTTGAATTTGGAATCATTTGAAATGCGAATTGAAATTCCGGAATGCAGAAGGTGTTGCCTATGTGTGCCGTTGAGAATTGGAATTATTATTTTTGGATACTTGAATTTGGTAAGTTTTGAATTGTATTTTACCTACTGATGCAAATGTTGATAAAGAACAAAAACTAATTTCGTTAATCGGTTTAGTATCAGTTGAATATTCAATAGCGTTTAAAAATAAAAAGAAAAGTGTTTCGAGACATTCGGCCAAGACGACCAAATAAATGATCCTTAAATGATCCTGATTATGGAGTAAGAAAGAATGTAAAAAAAACTGTTAAAAATGTTTGGGAGTCAGCGAAGATATACATTATTATTATTCTTGATATATTATTTATAATAAGTATTATTATACAAAAGCCAATAATGCCTTTACATCCTTTATATACAAATAATATTCAGAGTATTCTTAATTAAAATTGATTTAAATTAATATATTATTAGCTAGGCAAGAGAATGTCTAAATCTAAAATTAAATAAATTGTAAAATGATTGAAAAATGGAGTTAGACCATCAGCACCCTTAGAATGTCTCCAAAACACGCAACTCGTAAGTCGATGTCGTGTAATTAACCCCCGATAGAAAAAGAGGGGTGTTATAAGTGTAGGGTGTGTATCTGTGTATCTGTATATCTGTATATCTGTCTGTGGCATCGTACTCTCAAATTAATGGACCGATTTGAACGCGGTTTTTTTTAACTGTTTAAAAGCTGATGTGATCGAGATGGTTCTTAGCTATAATTTATGAAGATCGCTTCAGGCATTTGAAGATTATCAGCTCGTTTCTAACTTTCACAACTCCGATTGATTTAAAAGTTGGTGTACTGTGACTTCGGCAATGTTTTAAAGACATGTTACCCTTGAGCTGAGGCTGCAGCATCAAGTTGTCTGCGGGATATCCAACTCTTTAGCAACTTATAGCAGATATAGCGTGTGTGGGCTCATTAGAATGGTCTCAATGAGTCGGCGGTAGATATTTGATTATCAAGCCCCAACGATGGAGAATATAGTAATATAAAAACATTTGAAATAAAAATTAAATTAAAATTTAAATAAACCCCCGACACAAAAAACCTCTAAACAGTAAAAAATAAAATAGTCTTTGTCGTTTAAGCACCTAGTAATATTTTGACCCAAGCGTCGTCGCGTCGGGGGACTGTTAAAGAAGTAGTTTCAACTCCCTGGTCCGGATTTCGGTCCCCTGACGTGAAGAGTGTTTGTGATTGATCGAGAGACCAATACGTCAGTCACGTGTTAGTCTCTCAACCAATCCCAATAAAACGAAACGGAGTCGTATTGTACTTTTTTGCCTCATTTTAAGCACGTTGGTCTCATTTAAATCTGTACTTTCCAGCTGTTCGCGTGCCTGGTCCTGTTTTTCCAGGTGGTGCACCTGGTAGAACGAGGCAGAGGTATCGAAGGCATGGGGTTGAACAGCCTGTATGTGTACAAGGGCGCTGCGGTGTACACCCAGGTGTGGCTGCCTGCGCTGCTCTACATACTTGAAGTGATCTTTAATATTGTGCTTCTGGTTGGAAGCCATACGGTCAGTCTGAGGGCAAATTATTTTTATTTTCTCTCCATTATTTCATTGTTCGAGCAATAATTGCTTCTGTAATTATAAATAATGTAAGATTTTATGTTTTTTTTGTTCCAACAATAAACTTCTTTCTTTCTTTCAAATAGATTTTTCCCCATTTTTTTTATTCCATATCTTTTTTTTTCTTTCATGGAGAAAATCCTCTTGGCTCTTCGTCGTGCTTTATGCAAGGAAGACGGGGTACGTTGGATTTGTACCGACTTAAAACTCTATATGGTCTCTATCAGTACAGTAGGATGATTCCGGGGCCAAACACGCCGAAACCATTCCAGTGCTAGCATTTTAAGCACGACTCGGGGGGCATAACTGGTCCCCTGACAAAGGTTCATTCCTAGTATAGACTAGTCAGATTAGCATTAACCTCGGGTTTCCCAACTCCCAAGGTATCTCTATGTATTGTAAAAATACATGGATATAAAAAATGTTGTTTATAAAAATAGTAAACACTAATAAATAAATAGGTAGTCGGCGTAGTAAATATTTGCATGTCACTTCCCACGAACTATTTCTGATGCAGGTCATCAAGCATGATGTCAGCCATGTACTACTGAAGGAAATGGCTGATTAAAATCAAACTACAGGCAAAGAATATTATTGCGTATTACCAGTCGCGATTTCTGATATTTTTATTTGTCTTAGCGGGCCTAAATGATATTAAGGGCAGTTAAATATACTGTTGAATAGGTAATGAGATGACCAACGTCCCTCCACGGTAGCTATAATTTTGCCCTCTTACTTTTTTTGACCGGCAATCGAAGAAATGAGTCACGTGATGTTAGGGATGATAATATCTAAAATACTAGAATGCTAGCACTGGCTTTAAGAGCAATCAATAGGGATCAAGTTAGGCTGTTATATGGTCCTTCGAATCTCCGTCAGCAATCGGAATTTAGCAGCATATTGTCACATTGTTGGTTTTCTGTAACCGTACTACACTTGTTGAGCAGACGTTGCAGCCGACATCTTCCTCTTTAACCTCTTAGTGTCTACTGCTGTACATAGGCCTCCCCCAAAGATTTCCCGACCAACCTGTTAGAAGCGGCCTGCATCCAGCGGGTTCTTGCGACCTTTACGCGGCTAACATACCTTTCTACAATTGTTAACGCTGATACAAAACCAAAAGAAAATGGAATGACATATCCTAGATAAGTTTATCACTAGCATGTATTTTTGCCATACATATCGTTTGCGTTAACGATTGTAAAAAATCATTTTGACTACGGCCCCAGGTCCATTAATGACAAATATGTCTACATTTGCCACATATTCTGGGTGGCTGGGTTCGCGTAATCATGGCGAATTATCCATGCAGTCATCTATGGATGTCACTTTTGCCTGAACCAATCTGTTTCCAATACAACGGTAAGGTAAATTCTGCAATATATCTCACGTGAGGTAAATATTACCATTGCAAATCCAATCTCGTGGAAATCCTGTTTTCCGACGGAGGACTCTGCGCGATGCGGAAAGCTTTAATCCAATTTATAAATCACTTGTAGATATACTTTGTACGTGGTTTCTGGTGTCGATTTCGAGGCTTTGTATTTAAAACCACATAGGGAGAAATTAAATAAAAAAAAACTTTTACAGTATTTTTCTCGTTGAAAGTATTCGTGTAAAGTTCGTGTAAAGTAAAGTTCGTGAAATTTAGTGACTTTTTTTATCAACCTTGTACTCCTAGAGGCTTATAGAATTCGAAATGAATAAACATAATATTATAATATTTAATTTATAAGTAGTTATTTTAATATTAAATTATTCTGCCGTACAATGAACGGTTATCACCAAAGATAATAGTGTTTTATTTCGGCCAAAGGACAAAAAAAAAAACTAAATATTTGCAGATTATAAAGTAGCAACTATTCCATAGAATTTTATAGGTTTTTAGTTTTCACCCGAGGACGCAAATAAGCTCGTCGTACAGTGAACAAGTTACGCTGATTACCTCGTCAAGGATTAGGCGTGAATCTAAATTTATTTTCTACTAGCTTTTTCTCATTACGAATTCGGTTAGTGACAAATATTTAAAAAAAGAATCCTGCGACGAATTGAGTAACCGTTTTATATTTTTTTATTACAATAGATCTTTCACGCCTAGAATGTTATTTAACATTATTT
The DNA here is from genome assembly GCA_947568825.1 of Sphinx pinastri. Taxonomy (NCBI): domain Eukaryota; kingdom Metazoa; phylum Arthropoda; class Insecta; order Lepidoptera; family Sphingidae; genus Sphinx; species Sphinx pinastri. The sequence goes on along the minus strand of OX387630.1, from coordinate 3,957,724 downwards.
TAGTATAATTTAATGTATTCTTTGAAGTCGGTTAAAAGTAGGTAGTCCTGTCTTCGTGTTCATGCTTCCTTCGAACTAAATTTCATCGAAATGTGTGTAATATGTTTTTTTTCCAGAAACGCGAGAAGTTAATCCGTGCCTACTATTACTATGGAATAGCGACAACAGTGGCAGCTATAATGACGTTCTTTGTGGTCAGATACGAAACGAAGTTCCATGATTTTGAAGTATTGGAGTTCAGTCTAGCGTTCTGTGGTGTCGGTAAGTTAACTAATTACTAGATTTTTCCACCGCTTTTATTTCCGTTAAATATAGTTGATGCTGTGATGGTGGCTTTCTATTAGTTCCATATATAATACTAACGTAGAGTGACCGAAGAAAGCCCGGTTCCTAACATGGCCCACCGTTCATACTTTCGATTTTTTGGGTTGTAATACAGAAAGATACAAATTTATTTTTATTAGCTCTTTTATTGCAAAATTGTATAATATGTGGTGATATGTTGCAATTTAATTAAAGGCTTTTGTTTACATTTATTTATGAAACAATTTTATGAAGATTTTCGACTTAAGTGGGCCATCAATAGTTCCGGTATCTTACATCTAAGCAAACAAATTAACTAAAACCTCTACATTATAAACCTATAAATCTTTTAATATTGACCTAATTTTGTTTTCAGTTCTACATCTATACCTTCTGCTTTTAATAAGAAGTGAACTATCAAAAAGACGGTACAATGAAGGTCGCATGAGTTACGTGAACCACATCACTGAAGTAACCTTCCATCCCCCACCTTGGAGAGAAGCAGAACGGCAGTGAAAAAAAAAAGTGTGTGTGTGTACGTATACACGCGTTAGAAGTTATACTTCATTGGCGTAACAAGATAAAAATCTTTTTAAATTTTTTATCTTTTGCCTTATTCTACGTTCTAAATTCAAAAATGTTGACTGTAGCTAACTTCAGGGTGAATTAAAAAATGTTGACTATATCTAACTTCAGGGAGTCGGTTTTTCGTGACGGTGTGCGCGCATCGTAACAAATTACTCTCATCATTTTTCCCTAACGCGCCAAAAGAAGTATAAGTTCAAAAAAATGTGATTTGTGTAAACACTGTCGACAAGTGTTTTGGGTTAATTTTCGGGTACCTCCTTCTATTTTTTTATTATATACTGAAAAACAAATACCTATTGCAATTGCTCGATCCGCCATATTGGGTTCCATGTCAATAAGCGTTTCGTAATAACTCGAAGCTGTAAAAAATATTTAGCCACAAACATCTACTTTGAAGCTTAGAAATACATTGCAAGGTATAATTTACAATTAAATAGTCCGGATTTATGTGTCTATTTGTAAGCGAATTGAAATAAAATATTTATTGTTCTGGAAAATGTCTACGATTTTTTTTTATTTCAATAGGCATACTCACGACTTTTATCCCTGGAGGGGTAGGCAGATTCGCAACTAGTACATCCACTTTTCGCCGAGCGTATTCCGTCCCATGATGTGATAGGAGGCGAGCCTATCGCCATATCAGGCACAAATACCAGACTCCGAGCTGATACTTGTTAGAAAAATCCAATATCACTTTGCCCGACCCGGGGATCGGCCCCGAGACCTCAGCATTGCAGTCGTACCGTAATACAACTTCGCCACCGACTCAGTCAGTTTATTTCAATAAATTAATGCATATAGTTCTACGATAAAATAACAAATCGATTTAGGTTTTTTACAGATGAAAATAAAATGGATTTAATTCATATTGGGCTTTTAACGTTGAGAATACACGTGAGTAGACGAACAAATTATCTGAATAGGTAATTAATCCTATTTTATTCAAATGTTTTAAAATACGAAACTGTAAGAATAATAGGATCAAATTAACAAAAATACTGGCACAATTTATTTGTATCCTAACAAAACTAACGCCGCACCTGAAACACAGAAAGATATATTATAATAGTAACCAAAAAGTAGGTACTTATAGTGTTTTTGAAATACAAATATAACGTAGGCGAAGGAAGGCTATCCTAGAAAAAATTCAGGACTTCATAAATATTAGTTTTTTAAATATTTTATTTATAACGGGTTAGAAAGAAACAAATAACAATAACCCTAATTTTCGTTGTTAATGTAAAATAAATGTTTACGCTGATAGGATTGTGGTTAGGTTTGCGTCAATACCATATATCTAAATAATTGTGTATTAGTGTATCAATATCTGTTGTTCATTTTACCTCAGGGTTTCCCTACACCGACAACCTTTGGAATACCACAAAACGAAACACCATATAAAGTAATATAATTAATAGTGACAAACAGGACCAACCTCGTTGACGCAGTTGTATTGCGTGTTCAGTACACTACTGCGCTGAAATCTAGGGTTCAAATCCCGGGTCGCGTTGTGAAAATAATATTATTGGGTATGGCTGCTCAGTCAAAAATATGGCAAGACTGACATGGAATACACACGGCGAAAACTGCGTCAACTAGTTGAACCTGTGCTACGTCTTTAGGGACAAAAACTGTGTGTCGTGTGTGTGCGTATGTCTCTCTCTCTGTTTGTGTGTGTGACAGAGAGAGAGAGAGAGAGATAGATTAAGTGAAAAACAAGAAATACAATAGCCGTGTAACTTTAATTAATTCTAAGGAAATTATGTAGTTGGATGGGTTTTTTAATACATCAATGAGTTGGATTTAACATATTTCATTCAATAGACACTAATACACGTCATGTTTCACAACAAATTTACTTTATCAGCCGATGTGGCTTTCGTCATCAGGCACAGATCATCAAATGAATCACTCCATAGAAAATTCGATATACCTATAACCTAATGCTTTAATTACCTACTCCGCCACGTAACCGAGCGATAAATTTGTATTGCTTCGCGTCCGCGTGACTGCTGCAAACGTAATGAGGCTAGGACTGCCTATGCCCTATTTCGCCTATGCGCTTTTTGACTGGTGGTAGGGCTCTCATATGTAAGAGTCCGTCTGGGTGGGTACCACCGCAATGTCTATTTCTACCGCCAAGCAGCAGTGTGCATGCATTGTTGTGTTCCGGTTTGAAGGACATTGTAGCCAGTGTAACTACTGGACATAATGAGACTTAACATCTTATGTCTCAGGATGACGAGCGCAATGGAATGCCACACAGTACTTTGTAAGTCAGTGCTGGATAGCATTGCTACTGTTTATGGGTGGTCGTATCGCTTACCATCAGGCGAACGGCATGCTCGTCTCGTCATTCTATGCAATAAAAAATAATAATAATAATAATCGGTAAAAATAATCCGTGGCATATTTAATGCACTATTTTTACATGTTGTATTACTACAATTTAAATAATGCAACATAAAATATTTTAAGGAATTATAAATTTCCTAATGGGTTATCATATTATGTAACAATTTCATGGTGAAAAAAATCGAAATCTTATAAAAATAAATATTTTTCCGGGAAACACCAAGAAGGAGGATTAAAAGGGATATTTGCCAACAGTTCAGAAATAGTGCTGCCGGGATTATGTGTTATATTTTTTCATTATCTAAGTTATTTTTCTTGATGGATTTATATCCATGAACATTGCACTGCACATATATTGCCAAAAGGCTTATAAATCATGATATAGTAAATTTTCGAAGTAATTCAATCTTAAATCCTACTATAATATTATAAACGCGAATGTTTGTATGTATGGATGTTTGTTACTCTTTCACGCAAAAACTACTGAACTGATTTTGATGAAATTTGGCACACGGGTAGATCATGTCTTGGTATAACACATAGGCTACTTTTTATCCCGGGAAAATATATAGCTCATTCACGCGGGCAGAGCCGCGGGCAAAAGCTAGTATAAAATAATTGTGCGTGCTTACGCATCGCTCGACTGTGGCAGTGGCACTGAATAAGTACCGCGGCGGTCTACCGGCCCGGCCGGTAGGCTAATAATAACATTCGCAAGCAAAATATAATGATTTGATTTGTACATCGAGTGACAGAGGCCTGACGCTGCTGCCTAAACTACGCAGATATCTCTATAAACCAGTAAGGATATATATTACTATGGTATGTACTTACTGGTACTCAGGGAGGGGCGAGTACAGCACCCCCCCTAGATAGTGTTTACATACGTACCCTTTTATATACATACTTGTTTTGAATTATTGGTACTTACATAGATTTATAAGAAATTTAAATTTGTTATCTTCCAAAAAACCCAAAATTGACTCCGCAGGATTCATTTGATGAAATCGTAATTTTAAGTGAAATTTAAGACATCTAGCTTCGAATATGTGAACTAACGTCAATGACCAATTTTATCGTAACAAAATATATTAAGTAGGTATATATAATTTTGAAAGAAATAAAAAATAAAACGTACAAGTTATAAGAATATTAATTCTTACGTATCGCTCGCTTTAACGACGATGGAAAACATCATAAGAAATCTACAAACCTGAGAATTCTCCATAATAATTTCGAAGGTGTGTTATAAGCGGATTAGATTAATCATTTATTAAAATGGTTCCAAGTAAGCTTTATATTAGATTTTTTATATTAAAGCGCAAATCGATATATTCTAATCGATTATAATTTATAATCGAGCCGTTCTCTAGTGCCGCTTCTAAATCTAATATTAGTAACCATCAAATTCCGTATTCAGTACAATCAACATACAGAAAAAATATTCAACACGCATGTTCCGACCAATACTGTGAGGGAAAAATTGCGTAAAACAAAAATGTATTGCGATTTACCATTTTTGAGAAGATGCTGCTTTTGTGTACCATTGCGACCAGGGTTAATAGTGTGGGGATATCTTAGACTGGTGAGTTTTTTTTTAAACAAATCAAGGCATACTACTTTAGCACAAGGACTTTTTGTATTTCACCGGCAATTTACGTAGGTACACGTTTTGCAATCAATCGTCATTTCATATCGAAAATGTGTTGTTGAAAACCATTTTTATAGTTAATATGATGGCGCTTTAGAAAGCAGCGCCATCTAGCGGAGAGCTGGAGTAATTTCGAGACACACTAAGGCATTCTATAAAAGACGCAAAAACTATTTTTCATTTCGATTTGCCTTACAAATGCTATGCAGAGTTCGAGATTCTGGAACATGATAGCGATCCTGGGGGGCGGGGGACTATTAGTTATACCTATCGAATCGAATTTATAGAGTTCAGGACTCACATGCATTTTAAAATATTATTGGTACTCGGAAAATGCCCGTGACAATAACATTAATATTTCAATGCACTGATGTATGCGATGTCTTGTCGGCTACAGGGCTTATGCCGGTTCAGTAAAAAATAATACGTGACTTTATAATTTGTTGTTGATCCTACCTGCGCAGAAGCGATGCAAATTTGGAAAAAATGATTGTGGTGGGGAACACCGAAGGCAAGAGATCGCGCGGTCGTTCATCAACAAGATGGACTGACCAAGTGAAAGACTCAACGTCCTCTAAATTCTACACAGCCGCAAAAGACGCGCTGGGCAGAAACCGGTGGAGGCACAGATCATCCGCTCCAGATACAACCCTGATGCCGACCACGATCCTCGGACATGAGGGACTGACCAGAGAGAAAGAGAGAACTACTAATTAATATTAGGTAGGAACCTAATATTAATTAGTGATCTCAGTTACCCATAAACACAATACAAAAAAATGTGTGAATCCGATAAATAATCACATAAATAGATAACTGTTTACTGTTTTAGGGCCAATTTCATCGCTTGCTGATAAACGCTGTTTGTCACATAAATCGCACCTTTAGAACGAAAACGACACAATTCAAAACAATCGAAAATTGAGTAATTGTCATAAAATGCCTTAAAACTCGTCCCTTTTTTATAAAAATATAATAAAAAAGGCCCGATATAACAGTTTGGTCCTTTTCACACTTGAATATAGCTGTTTTTGAACTATTGTTGTATTGAGAACTTCGTTTTAAGTGATTTTATGATGATAACTCACTTTTCGAGTTTTTTGAATTGTGTCGTGTTCGTCCTAAAGGTGCGAAATGTATAAGCCGACCAAACACAAAAGTCACGCTCTAATCTAGAAGCATAGATTAGGAAAGGACAAGAGAGACAAGGACAGTCAAGTTTATTCGTGTTTAAGTGTATTCTTCTGTTTCCAATGTTAAATTATAAGGAATTCGGTTAAAATAACATAAAAACTCAAACTTTTAATTGCAAAATCTATTTTCAAATTCATAAAATCATTAAGGGCCTTATGCACGTTCCATCTTGATGTACAGCCAACCAAGGTAATACACAATGCACGATGCAAAACGACTGTGAATAGTCTCGACGTACAGTCAGCCACATAAGTAGCTGAACAACTTCAAAATTTCAAATCACCTTTAAAATTTTGCGTCAGTATCAACAATCGCTTTTTCTTCACTAAAATAAACTTCACGGGGTTTACTTTATTTAAAAAAATATTTTGATTGATTTTAATGTGTAGAAGCGTTTTGAAGATTTTAATTTGTGCAGCTACTTTTGTGGCTGACTGTACGTCAATAATTATTATTATTTGCTTGCTGGATTTGCACGATCCAGCGAGTGCATCCATCACCAGTGTTGCCAACTGATACGTCTATTAACATGTATCAAAATGCATCATAAAAAGTTTCTTGATTCCCCATTTTTTCTGCAAAAAAAATATTTTTTTTTATAATTAAGGAATGTACTGAAATAATAATAAAAAACCTTGTTAGGACAATCTTAGGCTAGATTTGGCATTAGGCTTTCGTGAAATGTCCTAATAAACTAACAAAATTGTTTTAAAAATACATTTTAGATTTAATATTTAATAGGTATGTTCAGCGAGTAACCCCGCCACTCCGAGCATCGTGTCGATAGACAATAAATAATCTTCTAGTCTGTAGCTGAAAATACATCTAAATTATCAAAAATCTGTATAAATTGATCACAAATTGTAAATATCTGCATCCATTTCATATCTGTATCATGTGTTAAAGATCTGTATAGCTGGCAGCACTGTCTAGTACGCTGGATGCGCGCATGATAGTGCGTATGCTACGTCCAGCGCCGTGACGCATGCTGTACGTCAAGATGGAACGTGAATATGGCCAAATTAGGAAAATTATTTTTAAAAAGATTTTTTCTTTTCATTTCAGGCAGCATCTACCGTGCTAATTGTCATTGTATCTATAATCATGTCAGACAGTATGTGGGACTTATGTCACTTTATGACGTCATATATCACAACGTGTATACTGATATGGTCTTTATTGCTCGCAACAGCTGTTGTGGATGCAATATTTCAATTTATTTTATTAATGGCAGCACATACGGTAAGTCTTTATTCCATTAAAAATAGTGGAAGTATATCAGATATTTATATCGGACATAGCGACTAACGTTCGTAATATACCAAAACATCCAATGTGATGATGTCCAACAAACTTTATTCTGATTGGTCCATTTGCGCTATGGATCTGACGATAGGCTAAAATGGTTTGAAATGAAATGAAATGAAATAATTTATTCGAACCCATAAAATGTTATACATTATTTAGATTCCGTCAATATTAACTCTACCACCAGTTCGGAAAGCAGTTCTTACTAGATAAGAACGGGCAAGAAACTCTAGTGCTGCTCTTTTTTTTTTTTATTGCATTGAATGACGAGACGAGCATGCCGTTCGCCTGATGGTAAGCGATACGACCACCCATAAACAGTAGCAACACCATCCAGCACCTTGACTTACAAAGTACTGTGTGGCATTCCACTGCGCTCGTCATCCTGAGACATAAGATGTTAAGTCTCATTATGTCCAGTAGTTATACTGGCTACAATGTCCTTCAAACCGAAACACAACAGTGCATGCACACTGTTGCTTGGCGGTAGAAATAGACATTGCGGTGGTACCCACCCAGACGGCCTCTTACATAATGAGAGACCACCACAATAAACTCTTTTCAAAATCAGTTCAAGGTATAAAATACAATGGATTATACAGAGAAAAAAAATACAATTCAGTATTTGTTTACTTTTGTTTAGAGCAGTTCATTTATATACTCGCAAAATAGGTAATCAATTTTAAATTCCAACACGAGTGCATAACCCTCTCAGGAATCATGTAATAATTAGATCTGAATTTTTTGAAGATGTCGTTATTAATGTAAGTTCAAGATATACCCGTAATACTTAGATATAGTAAGCGAAAAGGACAGACCAGTGCACACAAGTAGCACCCGTTCACGAGTATGACGCATGTGCCAGCCATCGGCCTCCTCAACCATATTACAGGGAAGTGGCCGACCCGGCACATGCCGCCGCTGCAGGCACAGACAGTTAAGGAGTATGTCATACCCAAGCCGCTTACAGATTGGAAACAAAAGAAACTTTATTGAAACGAAAGACATGATTCCAAAAAAAATGACGTGAAAATATTTAATCCCAGGCTTTTTTATCCTCTATGTGTTCTAAAATCTTGTTTATATCGGCCATTAGACAACTACATTAAAATTACTCACTAATTAGGATCAATATAATTCCAAGTCTTTGGGATATAGTCGGTATCGGCAAAATGTGTAAAATAAAACAATTTACAGAAACTTTTGTCTCATGTACCAGTGGCTAGGGCCGCACACGTGACTCTTATTTGTTAAAATCACGGTTAAAATGACCTATTTTATTGCCTTGTGCTTTAGGGCGGCAAATTTTGTTGGGCCCGCCCAACTCGGCAACAACGCCACTGCCTTCATCAATCAGCGATTTAGGCCATTCGCCGACGGTGCTACTGCCAAGCGAATCTGATTTTGACGCCACGAAAACGCGTTTGACATACAAATTGTACGGCGGCTACTTACGAGCGATTACAATACCGGCACGCTATGATGGCCGTTTTGACGTTTGTCCGCTCATAAATTGTCATTAGTGACGTGCAGTAAAATTTATTGGAAATTGAAATTTTATGACAAAACTCGGCATTTGTTTTTCTAAAAGCATTTTTTTTTAAATGAAATGTAATACGGTCATCACTTAAAGAATTTCTGTCTGGTATATTTTTTTTTCGATAATGAATTGAGATTTCACCTCACCATTGTAATTTGTGAAAACGGCCATCATAGCGCGCCGGTATAATAGTAGGATACGCGTACAAAACGCTAATCGGTTGTCAATAGCCCTGTGAGCGAAGGGCCTTACTCGTATTGCTTTTCAATTATTTAAATAGAACAAATAGGTACAGTTAGCCAGATAAGTAGCTGAACAAATTCAAAATTTCAAACCGCCTGTACGCGTTCAGTTCAATTAAAACCCTTTTTTTCCTTTGTGTGAAGTAAAGATTTATTATTTTTTTCCTGTGTAAGAATAAAAGATATTTAATCTTTTATTTTATTTTTGTGAAGAGAAAATGAATATTGGTAAGAACAGAAAAGTGTAGAGGCGCTTTGAAATTTTGAATTTGTTCAGTTACTTATATGGCTGACTGTACATAGTTCTAATATACGTCCAGTAAATTATTGGCAGTAATTGTACTGACAATCAGAAGGCAAGGGTCGCTATGTATCGAATTATCTGCTCCTTTTGTCATTGAGAATAATTAAATAGCGACCCGCCCCGGCTTTGCACGAGTAGGTAGCACTAATTATTCAAATTTGAAAATGCGTTACCAATTGAAACCTTATACTAGTCAGCTCCACTTCTCCTTCCCTAGCCATATTCCCGTCCCCAATGTCCGTGTCCTCTATACCTATCAGCTCGTGCTGGTTGTTCATTATTTAATGTAGGTACTTTAAATTATTTAATTGGTATAGGTACCTTTGTTATTGTCTCTACCTTGTCATGACTTGTCATAAGTGCTTTTTTATAAGCCAACTTGATCAATAAATGATTTTATTTTATTTATTTCATTTTAGTCTTCTTGAAAATACCACTTTGCAATAAGTTGCTCTAATTGTAACTATATATGTAATAATAACATAAAAAAGTGTAATTTTCGAACAAAATAAACAACATCAAAAGATATTTTTAATTTCACTGGTGGTAGGTCTCTCATATGTAAGAGTCCGTCTGGGTGGATACCACCGCAATGTCTATTTCTACCGCCAAGCAGCAGTGTTCATGAACTGTTGTGTTTCGGTTTAAAGGACATTGTAGCCAGTGAAACTACTGGACATAATGAGACTTAACATCTTGATGTCTCAGGATGACGAGCGCAGTGGAATGCCACACAGTACTTTGTAACTCAAGGTGCTGAATGGTGCTACTGTTTATGGATGGTCGTATCGCTTACCATCAGGCGAACGGCATGCTCGTCTCGTCAATCAATGCCATAAAAAAAAATCACGGCATAATGCCACTTCTATTATAAAAGAACTTGTCCCAGCGGCAACATCAAACTTTCATTCAGAAATACACTCACGCATATACCATATTTGCACTAAACTACAGAGTGATATAAAATTAATTATTTTTTGCGAAAATATTCGTAATTCGTGGTTGATTTTTGGCAGGAACATCCTGCCAGTTGTAAATACGAGTGAGTCATTTAGTAACCCGATGTAAAAATTACCCTGTAGGTATATTATTTATAGCCAGATGCCTTTATAATAAATGTACAATAGTGTGTTTTCTTTCAGAAAAGTACCAAACTAATGCAGTCATATTTATGGTACAATATATTCATATTTGTGGTTTCTAACATCGTGTTTTTCCTTTTGTTTGTGTACTCGGTGATCTATTTTGACAGTCCCTATTATCCGTCCACTGATTGGCTGTTCGAATGCTTTATAATCGGAATCCTGAGCGCTGGTAAGTTATTTTTTTATACTTCACTAGACTTCTGCTCGCGGCTTCGCCCGCGTGAAAAAGTTTTTTCGGGATAAAATGTAGCCTATGTGTTAATCCAGGACATGATCCCGACATGACCCGTGTGCCAAATTTCATCGATATCCGTTCAGTAGTTTTTGAGTTTATTCGTTACAAACATACTTACATACAAATCTTTCCTCTTTATAATATTAGTATAGATAAGGTAAAGTGACCCTGAACCTGATGGTAATTATTTACCATTTATTATAAACCTGCAGATTGAGGCCCAGAATCCAAATAGAGATGATTACCTCATCAGTCGAGACAATCATTTATTGATGGAAGTTTATGAGACTTTGGCAATCACATTGGCAGCAAAGCTACTCCTCCCATTTTACTGTTAAAGCAAACCACATGAAATTTAAATCGATATTCCCTTGTTTTCTGATCAGGAGAGATCGGTGTCGCAGGCTTTATTTCTAGAACCATCTTCCTTGTGACAACCCTCGGCATGATACTAAAAGTCAATCTCTTTTTCAGTGTTGCAGTTCTACATCATTCTTTTGATAAGGAGCGAAATTCGAAAACAGAACAATGATTGTTACGTGACGTTCGGAAACCATGATGGCAACCCTAAATGTTTTATGTCTTTCGGAAACCCTCCAGATGTGACTCAAGATCTTCAACGACTCACAATACATGATGATGCCCACTGACCCTTCATGCTAGGGTTGACGGGTATTTTTATTTTGCAATGTTAGGGTTGTTGCATTAATGTCGTGAACACCTCAGAACTTGATGTGCATTAAAATAAAGACTGTTAGCGCTACGTATTAGGTGCGTTGTATCTAGACGCTTGATTTGTGAAGTGAAACCTCATGGATAATGATATTTAAATACTTTTTGTATGCTACATTTTCCTGAAATAAGTTTGTTTTTATATAAAAGTCCAGATCTCGCTTAATACATTACTTACTTAACTGGATCAATTTGTCCTTACTTTTATACTCTCATGTATTTAATGTTAACAAGTTGTAGGTACTACAATATGTACCATATCAGAAAAAGGAACTACTAACTAATCATCTTCTAATGATCACGTGAGTCACATATCAAGACGTGACCTCTGTCGCTGATAACCACCCATTTGCTGAAAGAACCATTGTGCTGCCTGCCTACTGCCATATGGTCTGCAGCCAAGAACTAAGCTTAGTTTAGCAGCTGTGAAAATTAAACATAGAACTTAGTTTAGTGTAAAGTATAGGTAACTATGTAAAGTTAGCGGTCTGTACAAAAGAATGAAAAAAAAAAACTAGCTAAACTATAGTGCATATCAAATAACATGGAAAAGCGGTCATTGCTTGATTCTCACCCGGATATCACTTCCACATCCCTATCGCTAATTCATTCGACCTGTCGTAAAGTGACGTCGGAGTTTTGGCGGGAACTTGGAAGTGTCATGAGGTGCTCTTGTTTTAATTCATTATTTTGGTGATACTTAGTGTTATATTGCATAATTATGGTGGTATATTATCCAGTATAGTTCTATTAAAGAGCTCAAATGAAGTGAATTGAAATAATTGTGCTAATCAAATGGTTTTTTTGTTGCCGCCAAAACTCCTCGATAAAGTCTTGGTAAGGTAGCCACTGTTTTACTTCGACATACTACAGATAATAAAATATACAAACCAAACTTGACATTGGCAAAATGTGAACACAAATGCCATTATAAAAAAAAAAAAAGTGACGTCGCTAAGCATCCTGGCAAAGGAAAATTAAAGGATTTTTTTATATAGCCGACCGGTACCGCGTTACGACAGAGATAGCAAAAGTGAATATTTTCATTCATTTTGGGAACAAATCCGTGTCGCTATTGTATCTTCGGATGTATTGGTAGGGGTGAATGTCTTCTTTTACTATGTTATTTGGCATGCACTAACTTAGATTAGTTCTTGGTTTGCAACCGGGTTTAGAAGTTAGGAAGCAGGAACGGCGGGGAGGCGGTATTTATGTGTCCGAAAAATGAGAATATTTGGAAAGTTTGCTTCTAATGATGTTCCTGTTAAACCATAAATTTAAGATACTTAAATAAAATTAATAAATATTTTTTAACGTTCGGGTTTTTTCTTCCTACCCATAGTAGTTTAATATGTTTGGAAGATTATGTTTGTTAGAAGTACATACCTACACGCAAAACCGCTTATATTGAAATCATAGACACAGTCTCTGGTTAACAACTAACCTATAGAATATTAAAAAAAAATCTATACAATATGTAAGTCTGTTGCATCACTATGATCACCTATCCCTAATAAGTCCCCGATTCGTCCCCAAAGCGACCAAAAGTTGCGATGGATCCGCTGGGCAGCAAGATTGGGAGCTGATTAACCTTTATCCCAGAACGTTACTAAATAATGGGATATTTGGCCCGGAAAATGACCTTCACGCGGAGCCGTAATATTCAAATCGTTCAGCGCTTTTATTAATTATATACCTAGATAGAGTGACGCGCTACAATGAAACTAAAACAAACAGGCCGACTTTTCTTAAGCTAGTATGCGTGACAGCTGTGTCATACGCTATCGCTGCATCATTCTGCGTATCCTTGTGTGCGCGCATAATGATACCAGTTATTACATGGTTTCTATTAAAATGGGGAGATAACTATATCCATGAAAAACAAATAATTCACTCGAACTCATTTAGCGGGCAACTGTTGGCCTCTATTTTTTTCGACGCGTTTGAAACGTTCAGTGTCTATCTAGGTATATAATTAATCAAAGGTTCAGCGATTTCTGCGTTTACTTCTAGCTTTGTTCCAAGCTTCTAACAATCATTCATCATCTCCATTCTCCACGAATTCGCAAAACAAGTACTTACACTTACTTTAAAATATTTAATTTTGATCGAATGAAATATTTTAGAATCACATCCAATACCCAATACATATGCATAAGGTGAAAAATCGATAATTTCATACCAATTGCATACACATACGGTGGTAACGCGCTCTAGGAGGAAAATGATTGAATAAAACTAGTTACTTCATAAGTAGACAGTTACTCCTGTTCGATATTTCATGCAGGAAAAGACATTCATTATTGTTGTGTAAGTCATAAAGAGCTTATCTCATCTAGTTTATAAACTATACAGTGATCTACAAAGTGTTCTAATAACGCCCCTCTTTTTGCGTAAGGAGCTAAAAACAAAAAATGAAGTGCGATATACCAATTTTAATAAGATGTTGCTTTTGTTTTCCGTTAAGACCAGGCTTAATAGCGTGGACATATTTCAAAATGGTGAGTTAATAAATTAATAATTTGGAATGTTTCAACCAATCAATCAGCCCAACGCCGTCTACTCCTAAACGTAGGCCTCCCCAAGTGAGCGCCAACCATACCGGTCTTGAGCACTGAGCAGCCTGCATCCATCCGATACCCGCCGCCTTTCTCAAGTACATAAAAATGTGTTTGCAAATCCTACTAATATTATAAAAGCGAAAGTTTGTAAGTATGGATGTATGGATGTATGGAAGTATGGATGTATGGATGTCTGGATGTCTGGATGTCTGGATGTATGGATGTTTGTTACTCTTTCACGCAAAAACTTCAAAACGGATTTCGATGAAAGGACAATGGCAGGTCTCCATACATGATTTTAGTTGATGTAAATGTGTAGCGTTTAGAAGTAAAAAAAAATATAACAATTCAGCAGCAATTCCTAAACAATTATGTATCAAGATTATTAGTGAAAAAAGTCTAAATCTAAAGATTTTTCATTTTAAAGATTTTAAGGTTATGATTTAGTTGACATTTATGAATTGATTCTTACATAATAATATGAATAATGAAACTCATAAAATGTTTGGTAATCTGTCTATTGTCACGCGAGGCCCTCCCTCACCACATTCGAACCTAATATTTCACTAAACATGGAGAAGGGTGATCTGCCACACGGCATACTAGCGCGTGGCATGCACCTACCTCAGCTATACAAGCTTATATATCAAATCATTTTTTATCTATAGATACTAATATAGTAAATAGTAAAGGTTTCTTTGTTTCTTTTGTTGTAATAAACTCTGAAATTATTGGGAAAAATACGTTAAGACCCTAAGTCCTACACTGGGAAAAAACAATTAAATAAAACGAGTTCTGAAGAAAAATAAAACACTTTTGTTTTTTTTTTTATGTTTATTCATCTTCTTCATAATCATTCTCTCTGATAAATATCTCATCTAAAAATTCTCCCGGGGCAGATACATTGCCTTTATGTCTGGCGACTGGCCCATCCCAAATACCAAACAACTGTCATGGTATGAGCGCAGCAACCTACAGTACGGTTGCTCGACCAGGTACATTGTTTTCAATCAAAACATATTATCACACATTTTCCAAAAACGACATGCTAGAAACGAAATGACGGAAACAGGTTTTTTTTTAAATGAGATAAGCAATGACCGTAATTATACAGCCAACAGGCAGCTGGTAAGAATGTATAGAATAGAACATACATAGTAATAAAATGTGGTAAGAAAGCTGAAATCTTTGTTGTTATCGTAATGAACATTTTATAGTCAGATATATTTTTAGCAATTTTTACAGACCTGATGAAAATGATGTTTTGGTAGCCTAAATGATCTTATGCCATTCATAAAAAATGGCCGCGACACATTACTAAAAAGTCAATTAAATTTTTAATTAATTTATGCAACTTATACGCACTTATACAACTAAAGTTGGTATGCTGAAAAATCATACAAAATAATTATATTGAGATTACCAAGTATGGAATTTCTAAACGCATAATTTATTTATAAATACGATTTCGCCATTGTCCTTTGGCACACCGGTAGATTATGTCTTGGATTAACACATAGGCTACTTTTTATCCCGGGAAAATATAAAGCGGGTCTTTTATCCCGGGAAAACTCATTCATGCTGGCGGAGCCGCGGGCAAGAGCTCGTACATAATAAAAATTGCAGAATTTTACGTCAGTTTATTGAAATTCATGATTATTTAAAAACGTAAATGCAGTCATTGTTTTATTGGTTGATGTTTCGCAGTAGGTATAGTGTGTTGAAGAAAGAATGTTAAGAAAGTTTAATGTTTTTGATTTCAACCAACACGTTAGTGTTTTGGGAGTCTAGTGCAGATTATAATTTTAATGTGGGTTCTGCGGACCGTGGCAGTAGTAAATGATAGCGTGGTAGGTGTCTCACATCAGAAGGTCCGTCAGGGTCACAGCGTAATAATGGGTCGTCCATTAATAACATGTTTTTGGCAACATTTAAGCTCCTGGTAATATGTGGTGAAGTTTTAGACTAATAACCACCTCCTACTCCACCTTGTGATATTTCGTGATTTTTAAATTTATTAACGGAGTCGAAAACTTAATAGAATTGCTTATAAGTGTGATCATTTTTATATTGAACGGTGGTAAGTTATATAACTATACATATTTAATTTGTTTTTATTTATTACATAAGCCAGAAAACGAGCTAAAATCTAGGTGGGTACTACCGAAATTTCATGACAAATAATTATATTCTGTAGTTGGTACGTTCAAATAATTTTTTAAAGTTATTTATGTCAGTTCTCAGAATAAAGAATGTCAGTTCCAGCATTGGGTAGACGAAAAATTTTACGGCCGGAATCTAAAGCAATAGCGTATCTTAAACATTGGCGATATAGTCGGATAAACACGTAAAGCTTTTCCGTCTTGTATAAATACAAAACTTACATTAACAAACTTCTGTTTCAGCGATACAACTCTACATAATCATTTTGATAAGGAGCGAAGTTGTAAAACTAAACAATTGCTTGACCGCCACCAACGACGCGAAAGCTGTTATTGTTATATGAAAGCGAATATAAACGACGAGGGAGTGATGAAGGACCTTCGAATTATGAATCAGCATGCCACGATACTGCAGGAACCTACCTGCTGTCACGCCTGCGGAGTGGCGACGAATAATAGCTCAGTGGATCCACCTGCACATGGATCCATTGCCTTGCCGTTTGAAAAAAATATTTATGAGCAAATATAAAGTTTGCCAAAACGTGAACGAAATACTTGTCGCGGTGTATACGCTGCTGTAGTGTTGTTAAGCAGTATATTGCGCGCCAATACTTACTTCACTATTTTGTCTTTAAATATTTCATAATATACATTTTGACTCTAATATAATATTTCCTGTGTCGTTTTCCAGTGTTTTATTTAACCGATTATTTATTTGTAAATTAGACTGATCCATCTGAAGAGAACTACTTTGTTTATTTCTACCACCAAACATATTGTGTTCAAGTTAAAGACACTGTTGTACGTTTACATGTCATTACGAGGGTTGACATCTCATAACTAAGACCTATAACGCCCTATCGTCTGATTGCACCTACCTTCTTATACGAAACTACATAATCTAACCGCACCGGTTGTATGTTGTAGCGTGCCGTATTCCCACCTACTCGTACTCGTACTCGTTGCGCCTAGCCGTGGGTATATTTCTATGAACACTGACTATTGCAGCGGGCTGCAATAGGACCGAGTCGATACGTTTAGCCGTAATACTGCTTGCCGTTGCGGCCTACCGCATAGTCCTGCGGCAAACCGCTAGTGCGTCGTAGGCCTAAGACAATTACAGTGCAATGTTAGCTTTATTTGTTTATGAACAATAGCGGGTTTCAACTATCGTTTTACACTATATAGTCGTCATTATGCTGTATATTAAAAGCGAGCAAGTTAGTAAATGTTTCTGGAGACGTTAGTTTTAGGGACACAAATGATGGTTAAATGTCATATTATGTTGAAATTGCGGCATAATTTATTTATTTATTTATGCACTTCATATACAATCAATGTACATATGGCATATACAATGGCATAATCCCGTATATAATCACAAAATTAGCATGGCTGGCTGGCTGGTATGGCACTCGGTACTGGGTGGCACAACAGAGAGGCTTGGTAACATGACGCGTTGGTTGTCATTGCATTTATTAAACGAAAGGGCAAAACTGCCATTGTGAGTAGAACCGACATATTTAAATTGTAGCTAAGATTCCGTACAGAGGGGTTCTGATATAGTTCTGGTGCCTACAACTACGGTAGATGGATACCTGGTGGATCAGAGATGTTTCTGACACCACCATTTCATCGGGTATTTATCGTAATCGTTCCAGTAAATACAGATCACGCTTCGTTACATATCGGTAACACGCGAATGCAATGCTAAGGCGCCCTCGGCGGAAAATAATTGATTAAAAACAATAAATAGCTTCTTCTCCTGGCCGATGCCATAGTTCATACAGGAAAATATACTTATTATTATTTTATTTGCGGCCAGTCGTAGTCGCTTGTCGCCAGGATTCTCATATCATCGTCTAGTCATTTCTCAGTTTGTACAACGTATAAACGTTATTTAATATTTATTGTACACCATTGTGATCTATTATTAAAAGTGTTCTTATAAGAGCCCTCGTTGTGAGTAAGGGGTTACTATAAAACAATGAAGTGCGACATACCACTTTATACAAGATGTTGCTTTTGTTTTCCGTTGAGACAGGGGCTAATAGCGTGGGCTTATTTTAAAATGGTGAGTTAATAACAAAATATTTTGGAATGTTACAGTTAATAATATAAAAATTGCAGAATTTACTTTAATTTTATTGAAATTCATGATTATCGAAATTCAAAAGCAGTCATTATCTTATTGGTTGGTGCGAAACAGTCGAGTACAGCTAAACTGAACCGGCGGCGCACGGAGTCTATGCAAGTGGCAGTTTTTCATTTATTAGTTCTGTTCTACTATTGTCCAACCGATGTCATTAAACAATAAACGAACGCGCCATCTTGTGACAAGTAGGATTTTTTTACATATAAGAGTAACCAGTTTAGTTATAATTCTACTATGGTCCAACAGATGTCACTAAAAATAAATAAACTATTATTTATTCATTTTTGAGTTGGATTTTATATAAAAGCGTGTTTTTGGTTTTAAATATTTATTTAATTTATTTTTATTTTATTTAATAAGTTAATATAAAGTACAATTACTATACCTATTTAGTACTTTTAACAAACTAATAATTAATTACAATTTCGACAATTAATAAACTTTACCAAAAATTACACTTTTGGGAAAGGATACATCAACTTTTTGTTACATTTGTTGATTGATATTATAACCATATAATATATATTGATATTACAACC
The DNA here is from genome assembly GCA_947568825.1 of Sphinx pinastri. Lineage (NCBI taxonomy): Eukaryota > Metazoa > Arthropoda > Insecta > Lepidoptera > Sphingidae > Sphinx > Sphinx pinastri. Next base: position 3,938,710 of record OX387630.1, on the reverse strand, counting down.
ATATAATATATATGCTATAACTTATGTAAGTTAGATTACATTACATTATTACATAATTGCACAATTCAACACAGAGTATTTTGAAATTTATTACATATAAATATATACATTTCTATCAAAAACATAATCAATAATTTTTTTCCCAACACGTTATTGAACTGTCATCGGTTTTTGATAAGTATGCCAAATTTCGATTTAATCCGACGTTTTGAAGGGGGTCAAAATCATGTTCAAAGTTTCCGTTACATACTAACATACAATATGTGAAGCTAATAAAAGCGTGTTAATAAATAAAACCTTACATTTTAATAACGTTTTTAGACAGTGAAGTAGCTAAATGAATTTACGTTGTGGCCCGAGGCAGCACAACTAAAACGCCTTTATGGCTCGCGGCAAAAAGTGGTTGAGCATGACTATAAGAACTGTTAACTATAAGAAATCTTATAAAATAATATTACATGTTCTTGAAGCTGACGGAACTTCACGTTGATTTTTTGAGAGATGTAGGCGCCGCACAGGTTCAGCCGTAGTCGCAAGCCACTGTGCTCGAGAGCCGCTAGTGTCATTAGTAATTAAAGACGTTATTAGGTACACACAGATTTATACCCTGGACATTATTGTCTTATTGCGTGCTTTTCAGTAAAATTTTATATACCGTTAAAGAAGTATTTTCATCTTCCTGGTCTGGAGTACGGCCCCCGACGTGAGGACGCTTGGGTCAAAATAATACTAAGTACTTAAACGATAAAGACACTTTTATTATTTATTTTTTAGAGGGTTTTTGTGTCAGGGGTTTTTAAATTTTTTTTATTTTTTTTTATTTTACACTTTTTAAATTACTTTATTCTCCGTCATTGATAATCAATTATCTAACACCTACTCGTTGAGACCTCCTTTATGAGCCCAAACACGCTATAACTGCTATAAGTTGCTAAAGAGTTGGGTATCCCGCAGACTAATTGGTGCTGCAGCATCTGCTCATGTTTAAAAGTATTGCCGAAGTCACAGTACACCAAATTTAAATTCAATCGGGCTTTTTAAATAGGAAAAGAGCTGATAATTTTCAAACGCCTGAACAGATCTTCATAAATTGTAGCTAAGAACCATCGCGATCACATCAGCTTTCAAAAAAAAAAACCGCGTCAAAATGGTCCATTCGTTTGAGACCTACGATGCCACAGACAGACATACAGATACACAGATATACACCCTAAACTTATAACACCTCTCTTTTTCTGTCGGGGGTTAAAAATGCTTTGTCCTGAACGACTGACTGACGGATCAACGCACAGCATAAACGGGCGGCAAAGTTTGTATGGGACAACGTGATTCCTTGGTCCAATCTACTTCAAATTTTGCATGGGGGTTCCTTTTAGGACATAGGTGCTCACTAAGACGGGATGTTGCGAAATTCAACCCCTAAGGGGGTAAAAAAGGGGTGGCAAAGTTTGTACGCGATAAGCTCGAAAACTACCGAACGGATTTCGTTGAAATTTGGTTCAAGACCCTGGGAAGGTTTAAATCTACTTTTTATCCCTTGAAAATGTATAGCGGGACTTTTATCCAGGAAAAACCCTTTCGTGCGGGCGGAGCCGCGGGAAGAAGCTAGTTGTTCTATAAAACGTATATGATTCCATTGATGAACGGGTTTTCAATTTAGCTATAACGCAAATGTCTTTATTCTTTTACGTATAATTGAAATATAAATAAAAATATGAAAATGTATAGCCTATAGGTAACCATCTCACAATAAATACGAATCGATAGGCATCTCATCGTATCATTTTTTTTCTTCCAGACGGGCGTCTTGGCGATCCTGGGCTTCTTAATCACGATCGATACCATACTTTATCATCATTACGGTACCGCAGAATGTGTGCTCGTATCCTTGGTGACTGTGTTAATGGTCTTTGATGTAGTATTTAATGTTATTCTCTTGGTGGCGGCACATAAGGTAAGCTTCAAATAGTAATATATTAATATTTAAGTTACAGTCAGAGATCGTTTTATAGTCAATATTATGTTTGTGTTAATACATAGAATAATTTAACAATGCAATGCAATCAGCCTTGTATTATGTACTGCCCACTGCTGAGCACGGGCCTCCTCTACTGCTGAGAGGGGTTAGGCCTTAGTCCTCCACGCTGGCCTAGTGCGGGTTCGCAAACTTCACTTACTACCCTTGAAATTCTTATGGAGAATTCTCAGGTATGTAGGTTTCCTCACGATGGTTTCCTTCACCGTTAAAGCGAACGATAATATAATTGATATACAATATCTACTACACGCGTAACTTCGAAAAGTCAGCGGCGTGTGCTTTGGGTCTTGAACTTCCGGATTTTATCTCGGCAGACCAGAAGAGAATATAATAACGAAAGTCATAAGTTTTTTTTTTATTAATTTACTACTTTAAATTGGAACATAGCATAAGTTCCTTATTATAATAACGTAGTACAATTTACTTTCCTAAAAAGGGTAACAATCATATTGAAATATCTGTCCAATATGTCACTAACAATTTTAAACACTTATAAATAAATATAAATAAACTAGACTTCTGCTCGCGGCTTCGCCCGCGTGAAAAAGTTTTTCCGGGATAAAAAGTAGCCTATGTGTTAATCCAGGACATGATCTACCCATGTGCCAAATTTCATCGAAATCCGTTCAGTAGTTTTTGAGTTTATTCGTTACAAACATACAAATCTTTCCTCTTCATAATATTACTAGCTTTTGCCCGCGGCTCCGCCCGCGTGAATGAGTTTTCCCGGTATAAAAGTCCCGCTTAAAATGTAGCTTATATGACACGTTCGTAGATTTACCATAGCAGCGCCATCTATTGATTACTTACTCAACCCAGTCGAAAGGTATCGACATCTGTTAGAATCATTCATAGCAGCGCCATCTATTGATTACTTACTCAACCCAGTCAAAAGGTATCGACATCTGTTAGAATCATTTGGAGTTAAGATAATTGTGACTGTCAAATAATAACAGACAAATAATTAGCAATAAATTAAAATTGCGACTATAATTTGAGATTTAAACTATCCTATCTCTCAAGTTGGATTGAACTGCACATGGTGTGCGAATTTTATTATAATCGGTTAAGTGGTTTAGGAGTCCATTGAGGACAAACATTGTGACACGAGATTTATATATATTAAGATATTAATTTTATTTTATTTTTATTTTTAAGGAAACTAACAGCTAGGTAACAAATAAATTACAAGTGCTTACGTATAAAAGTTTAGAGCCAATTATAAGTTTCCACAGATAAATATTTTAGAATATAAGTAAATAAAATTACAGTCGGTTGAAAGACAGCACACCAACGCGACGGCCAGTTTACTCATTGACTGCAAAGGCAAAAGTTAGCTGGTTACTTGTACCAAAATTCCAACTGTGGTATTTTTTGTGGTTTTACTAAGCCTTTACCCCTACCCGTACAAAAAGGTATAGACTAATCGGTCTCACTAAAGATTATAATTTAACATAGGTAGGTTTCAATCTGTGTAATGTGGCAAATGCCAAATTGTTGTCCTTTGACGCCTGACGTACGTTTTTGCCATTATTAATTTCTATCAGAGCTGTTCTCGTCTGCTCACTTGTATGGGCACCAATATTTCTCTCAAAAGAATTTTTCGTGGCATTCTGTAAGAAAATATGACGCTGTTAGCTGATTAATCCCAGTATTTTAAGCATTAAAGCCAAAAATATATTTTCACTATGTGCAGCGAGAACTTTCATCCGCGTGAAAATCCACTGTGTACCAACCTGACTATGGCCCACTGTGTACGTGACCCATATGACTAACTGTTAGCTCTATTCCCGATGTAAATAAAAAAATCTAAAACGAATTAATGTACAATTATATTAACAGCAACAGATAAACTAATAAATAATCAATATAAAAACACTAATACATGGTTCAAAACCACAATAGAAAGAAACATATACACAAAATCGTACTTACGTTTTAGAGTTCGGTATCCGGCGAAAACAAAAAATGCACCTCCCACGTCTCAATTTTCCCGCTATCGCTCTGCGTCCAACAGGCACACATGGGCACACTAAAGGGCTACAGGAGACGTAGCCTAACGTCACCGAGGAAGATACAGGTTCACTACCCAGAGTCAAGACCATTTTCTGTAAAACGCTGCAAAGAGGTAGCCCCAGGTTACAGCATGCCAGTTGGTAGGAAGACTCTGGAGCCTGATCTGTTTGTTTTTTTTTTTATAGTATTGAATGACGAGACTAGCATGCCGTTCGCCTGATGGTAAGCGATACGACCACCCATAAACAGTAGCAACACCATCCAGCACCTTGAATTACAAAGTACTGTGTGGCATTCCACTGCGCTCGTCATCCTGAGACATAAGATGTTAAGTCTCATTATGTCCAGTAGTTATACTGGCTACAATGTCCTTCAAAGCGAAATACAACAGTGCATGCACACTGTTGCTTGGCGGTAGAAATAGACATTGCGATGGTACCCACCCAGACGGCCTCTTACGTAATGAGAGACCTACCACCAGTGAAGAGTTGCCAGAAAAAGGTTACATGAAGTCAATCTTCACGCTCGCAGACCGCTAAGAGTTCCAGCCCTGCGACGTGGAAATCGAGGGCGTCGTTTATTGTGGCCTTACACACATTTGCGATGGACCGACAATCAGTGGGCACGTGTTCTGTTTTCGGATGAGTCTTGATTCGAATTTCATCCCGGTTCAAGAAGAGGGCGTGTTTGGCGAGTTCCTGATCGGCAGAGTCGACTCTAGAAAACTCAGGAAGTTCATCCTTACCCTGGCTGAACGATAATGGTGTCGACTGGAATTCACCTAGATGGAAGAACAGATCTCGTTTCGATACGAGGCAATTTAAATGCGGAGCAATACCGTGACGAGTTTTTGTACCCTATGGTCATCCCTTGTACAGGATTATGAGGACTTCTAAAATAAAACGACTGCGTGGTACGGGATACGTAGGTACACTAATCATTTATTATAATAGAACAAAGAAAAGAATATACTTAATTAATTAGCCGGACGACAATATGCAAATTATTGCTCTCAAAATCGGTCAGGCGGTTCGCTTCGACATGCCCCCGGACGTTGAAAGCTGGCTTTCAACCCAAAATTTACTGTACAGGCAACGGACAGATTTTATTAAAAGCTCTTCTAATTATTCCAGTCGTTGTTCGGATATCAGCCACACGTACCACTCCATCGGTCCCTGGGTGCACTGCTACAATTCTTCCTAATTTCCACTTAAGCGGTGGAAGATTGTCTTCTTTAATGACAACCAAGGAACCCAACTGTAGATTATCCTTACAAGACCGCCACTTAGTCCTTTGTTGCAATTCTGCAATAAATTCCTTGCTCCATCTGGACCAAAAATGTTGACGAAGCTGTTCCAATCTTTGGAACCGAGTTAAATAGCTTGTGGAACAGCTCTGGTAATCAGGCGTGGGTAGCGATGTAACTGGCCTTCCAATAAGAAAATGACCTGGTGTAAGTGGAGTGCAGTCAGCAGGGTCGGTTGACAACGGCGTTAGTGGTCGAGAATTCAGCACTGCCTCGATTTGTGTTAACGTCGTGGCAAGCTCTTCGAACGTTAAATTACAATTTCCCAACACTCGTTGTAAATGATATTTGGTCGACTTCACACCCGCTTCCCACAAACCACCGAAGTGAGGAGTATACGCAGGAATAAAATGAAATGTGATGCCATCATTTGCCATACTTTCACGTAATGAAGAGCAGTTAGATTTTAAGAATTTTGCCAAGTCATTATAAGCACCAGTAAATGAAGTGCCGTTGTCGGAATGAATGTTAACAGGTTTGCCTCTACGTGCAATAAATCTATATAATGCTAACAAATACTTATTGCTAGTTAAGTCTCCAACTAACTCCAAATGGATAGCCTTAGTGGTAAAACAAATAAAAATTGCGATGTACACCTTTATTAGCCTGCACCCGCGACCTTGGCGATTGGCACACATAATCGGGCCGGCGTAATCAACGCCGACATTTTCAAAGGCATAACCACCTGGAACAAGACGCTGCTGTGGCAAATTACCCATTATAGGTGTAACAACCTCACCCTTTAATCTACGACAGCGGATGCATTTATAATAGCAAGCCTTCGCTAAATTTCGACCGCCTATAGGCCAATAAGTTTCCCTTATGGAAGCTAATAATAATTGAGGACCAGCATGCAACAACCTTTTATGCTCATAATCAAATAATAATTTAGTAAATTTATGTGTGGACTGTAATAAGATAGGGTGTTTTTTATTATAAGAAAAGTTTGAGTTATCAAGACGTCCTCTTACTCGCATGATATTGTTGCTATCTAAATATACATTAAATTTTATAAGGGTGTTCTTCTTTGGCAAACTACGCTTATCAAGAAGTAATTTATGTTCAGGAAATGACTCTTGTTGACTTTTAAAAATCAATATGTTTAATGAATTTTCTAATTCATCGCGACTCAAAACAATATTAACAAAAGAGTGTCATTTGCAAGCTTTCACGAATCGGATCACATAAGCAATACATCGAACAAGACGTGAATAATTTGAAAATCGGCTAAAATCTACTAAAATGTTATTGGTATCATCTATCTTACAACTTAGCGCGATTTGTTGTCGAGTTTCTGAAAGTGTTTCCGAAGTAACAAGTTTTAAATGAGACGGCCAAAAAGACTGATCCATTTTTAAAAAGTCGGGCCCATGTCACCATAGGTTTAAATGTCGGAGAGTGCTAATATCTGCTCCACGAGATATTAGGTCTGCTGGATTTTTGTCAGTTGGGACGTGTCGCCATGTAAAATTGCCCGCCTTATCCAAAATCTCAGCCACACGATTGCGTACAAACGGCTGAAGTTTTGAAGGCAGCATCTGCAACCAACCCAACACTATAGTGGAATCAGTCCAACAGTAAACATGACTGACTTCTACTCGAAGAGAGTTTAGGACTTTCTCGCAAATACGAGCTCCTACTACTGCGCCGCACAACTCCAGTCTTGGAATAGTTGTAGGTTTGATTGGCGCTACTCGACTTTTGCTCATTAATAAACGAACCATTAAATCACCCATTTTATCCACGCTGCGCACATAAATACATGCTCCGTAGGCGCCTTCAGAAGCATCCGTGAAAACATGTAATTCCAAGTCTTCATGTGAATCGCAAACTACAACGCGTGGCACCCTGAAGTTATGTATTTCAGGAAAAAACTTTATAATAGACGTCCAAACTCTATTGAGCTCGGAACTCAATGGCTCATCCCATGAAAGTTTGTCAAGCCACATTTTTTGTAATAACATTTTCATAGTTATGACAAATGGAGAAAGTAATCCGAGTGGATCAAAAATCCGTGCAATTACTGAGAGTAATTCACGCTTCGTATTACCCTTTAAGGGCAACGAAGATCCTAGCAAATATCCTAGCTCGTCAGATTTTGAGAACCAATCAAGACCTAACAACTTATTTGAGACATCGGAATCAATATTTAAGTCTAGTGATGGTTGTACGGAGTCAGAAACCAACTGAGACTCATTAGATTTCCACTTTCTTAGTGGCATGCAGGCTGACGAGAGTGCATTCGTGACCTCTCTACGAATAAAAGTCAATTCGTCCAAATCATTAGCACCCGTAAGCAAATCGTCTACGTAAAAGTCACGTTGTATGATGTCCGCAATCTTTTTATTCTTGCACTCAAGACCCACTTGCTTTAAGCATCGTGTGGCAAGATAAGGCGCACTGGTAGTGCCATAGGTTACTGTGTTTAACCTGTACACCTTAACTGAATTGCTCATGTTATGACGCCAAACTATTTGCTGACAATGTCTATCAGAAGGATGGACCGCCACTTGCCTATACATTTTTTCGACGTCGGCCGACAAAACATATTTATAAAACCGAAATCGAATCAGTATAGACAAAAGATCGTCCTGAACGGTAGGACCAACCATCTGAAGATCGTTAAGGGAAACTCCTGATGAAGTAGGACTGCTTGCATTGAAAACAACACGAAGCTTGGTAGTACTACTACATTCACGCAACACTCCGTGGTGTGGAATAAAATACCCTTTATGATTTAAATCTGACTCCTTACATTCCGTCATATGCCCAAGTGTTTCGTACTCGGACTTAAAATCATAATAGAGTTTCTGAAGCTCGGGTTGAGACTTCAAACGACGCTCTAAAGAATATAGGCACATTGTGGCCCGACGAAAGGAATCTCCAAGAACAGAAAGACTTTCTTTAAATGGAATACGAACACAAAAACGACCATCAGGCAAACGTGTCGTATTTTTAACGAAATGTTCTTCACACAATTTTTCTCCTGGAAAATGAGAAAATTGCAAATTTTCTTCTTCCAGCTGCCAAAACTTCGTTAAATCAGAACGAATTTTGTCTAAATCGCTGTCAACAGACATATTATTAACCTTAGTTAGGTTACATCTGATATTGTTGGCAAATTTAATGGATGTATACATGACGGGACCAGAAACTATCCAACCAAGTCTAGTCTCACATAAGACTGGCATTCCGTCACCTAATTTTATCCTCTGCGTTCCTAATAAGTCCCAAAATAGGTCAGCACCAATTAACATATCAACATCAGAGGGCTTGTAGAAATAAGGATCCGCTAAACAAATATTAGACGGAATATTTATTGTGCAAATATTTTCTTCATGGCAGGGCAAATTGTTGGTTATTAATGGCAAAACAAAACAACATAGCTTAACCATGAAGCTATTGTCAAGGGACTTTAGATCCACATGACATGCTTTGGCTACGTTAGAAATAACGTTATTTATGCCAACAATTGATCTGTCTACCTCATTAAATGCGAGGTTAAGTAATTTATGTAATCTCTCTGTTATGAAGGACGAAGTACTACCACTATCAAGGACTGCGCGAACAACATGCTCCAAACCATTACGGTCATATACTTTGACCAAAGCAGTTGACAACAACACACTCTGTTGTTTAAACTCGCCGCAAGTCGATGCAACACTTGCAGATAGTGCTACATTATTTTTGTCCTGGGTAGGAGACTGCAAACCCGATGAAGTATGAATATGTCGAAGATAGCTGGTACTACGATAATTTCTTCCATGACGTAGGACGGATAACGCAGCGAGTTCGTCACGAGACAGGCCAATCCAATGTTCTCTCTTGCGCTCCCGCTCGATCACTGATCATTTTTCTTGAGAGCTAGACCTTATATAGGCCTCAGGTGACATTTCAATTGTCAAACTAGTTTGGCTAGTCCAGTGGCGACCTCACTCAAGCTTCTCGCTTGACGTTTCCGTTAATAATCATTCGAATGTGGTGCCATCTGTTGTCAGTTGTTACAAACTTATTTTATTTTAGTGAAGCGCCATCTATTTGTCTCCGACACGGCCATCCTGCGACACACACGTCCCCGTGTGTTACTCTGATTGACACAAAGCACAATCATCTTCAAAAGAATACTCCAGGCACACACTACAATACAGTTGATAGAATGTCAAAATTGCTGAAGGTCCATCTTCAACTTAAGTCTCGATTAGGCATCAAACTCTACTGTCAACAATATCATCACTTGCTAACTTTACCAGACAATTTCAAACGTCACTAAACGCTCAGACATTGTTCCTTCATCAAGCACAATCCTCTCAGGACATGACTTCATCGGGCGTTCTACAACCCACTTGTGCCACCAAGCACAAGTCTCCCGGGATATGCCTCCATCATGCGTTCCCCACTAGGACACGCAACAACGAGTTTTCCATTTTCGTGCCACGACTCTCGCAGCCAACCAGCGTATTGCTGTCTCGATAACCCTCTAGTGGATCGTGACTCCCACTTGCGTGTCCATCCCGTGGATCGCATCTTACAAACGCATATCCATCTCGTGGAGCACTATATAGTATGATCTCTACAAACCACAGCCTCGACCAGTGCCAAACGCAAGCCGCAACCCACGGACTATTAGAGTTGCCTCGAGAGACACCGAATTTCCACTGGGCCACGACTACACAATAGTATTAGCACGGTCGAGCGAAATAAAGTTGATAGAGTCCTTACCCGAGCTTCTACCAGAACCAAAATTCACTCATCACTATTACCGAACTCGCCACTGTCACCACACTTATCATGAAGAATAAAATCAATTAACACTTATTACTACGGTGATATAAAATTATTTCTATAGTCATCCTAGTGACCATAATCAACACTAAAACAATCATTCCTGTGAGCATAATTGACTCGCCAACAGAGTCATCCCTGTGACCGACACATGCGCCACGCGTCAACTCTGTGACCGTGTGCACAGGTTACCATAGTAAGTTAATTTACTATCCCAATTTTTTATTAGTTGCACGTTTTCATGAGTACAACCACACTTATTATAATCTTTCCAATGGCTTATCTTGTTTCCACAAACAAGGATCACTATACTGCCAACGATTAGTCTCATTTACTCAAAGAACAATAACTGCACTAAGCGCCGCTCCAACGGCTCGTCACCCCCATACCTCAACACACTTCATCGTACCAACAGGTCATCTCGCCTTGCGCACCAACGCAAACAACACATCACCGCGTGAACGGCCCAAGTCATCTATGCATCTACGCAAATGAGAATAATACACCGCCACACCAACGGCTTATCTTGCTTGCACCCACATGTAAACATCTCCGCACCAACTGTTCATCTTGCTTGCACACCAATGCAGACATCTCCGCACCAACGGCTGATCTTGCCTGCACACAAATGTGAACATCTCCGCACCAACGCTTCATCTTGCTTGCACACTAATGCAAACATCTCCGCACCAGCGGTTCATCTTGCTTGAACACAAATGCAAACACCGCCGCATCAACGGCTCATCTTGCCTGCACACCAATGCAAAGATCTCCGCACCAACGGTTCATCTTGCTTGCACACCAATGCAAACATCTTCGCACCAACGGTTCATCTTGCTTGCACACCAATGCAAACATCTCCGCACCGACAGTTCATTTTGCTTGCACACCAATGCAAACATCGCCGCACCAACGGCTCATCTTGCTAGCGCACTAACGCGACAAGGATAACACATCGCCGCAACAACGGCTCATCTTGCTAGCGCACCAACGCAACAAGGATAACACATCGCCGCACCAACGGCTCATCTTGCTAGCGCACCAACGCAACAAGGATAACACATCGCCGCACCAACGGCTCATCTTGCTAGCGCACCAACGCAACAAGGATAACACATCGCCGCACCAACGGCTCATCTTGCTAGCGCACCAACGCAACAAGGATAACACATCGCCGCACCAACGGCTCATCTTGCTAGCGCACCAACGCAACAAGGATAACACATCGCCGCACCAACGGCTCATCTTGCTAGCGCACCAACGCAACAAGGATAACACATCGCCGCACCAACGGCTCATCTTGCTAGCGCACCAACGCAACAAGGATAACACATCACCCTCAAAATGCCCCCTCACCATCACCTCACAGTGTCACGTGGTGAGAAGAAATGACGGTTAACTCTTCGGCAACACAGCCGTCCGTAAATGATCAAACTGAATACAACTCAATAGTTATTTAAGTGAAGTGAGTGTCATTGACGATCTGTGGAGATCTTCTCTCGGAAGCTGCTCACCAGCTGCATTACACCGCACACCGTCCTACCGAAACGGACATGTCACACGCGGCACTGCCAGCAGTGATTTCCAATATCTGCAATCAGAAAATAAACACAGCAGCATTACAAGGCTCGGCCCATTCTGACTTTACATTAAGACTCGTGTCAGACTTTCTAAACAGCCATCCCATTGCTACAACAGGGAAATCTACCTGCGATGTAAGTTGGACATCATCTCGATTCTCAAGTCATGAACCAGTCATTTACCAAATGGTAAAATGAGATTCCAATACTTGCAACGGGTACAGGAAAATAATAGAAACTAGAACCCTCAAACCAGGGTTACGGGTGATACGATACCAAACATTGTCACGTTTCCCGCTAGCGGGCGGTCGTAATGAAACGATAATTCAAATATATACACTTTTACTCATAAGAACGGAGGAAATACAACGTCAGGGTCGGGGATTAAATATGGCCAAACTCAGTTCCAACACGGTTCACCGCACTCTCCTCTTGGACTTCGCACGATCCGCGTAGATTGGTTCCAGTGACTGTCGCACGCGCTGGGGACTTCAACAACTGCTGGTAACGCGGCGGTGTCCACCTCCAGGGTCTCCGGCCCAGCGCCCAAATGATATTGTTGGTGGAATTTGAATGTCTCTAATTCCAGACTGAGTTCCTATAATATAAGCACAAGTCTAGGTTTTAGTTAAGCACGGACTAAGCAACTAAAAAGTGCGAGTCAAGAAAGAGTTTGGTGTTTAGAAAAGGCAGAATTCCTATTCCAGGCGGCTGTGGCATTAAGCGCCAATAAAACTAAATACAAAACCATACAAAGGTAATTAAAGGCGAAAGAAACACAAAGAGCAATGGATATGCGAAGCATACAAAACGGCAACGACCGTTACATTTTAAACAGTTACAATAAACCACTGATTTACCATCTTAGCAATCTAATGAACTACAATAACACACTTAATGCACTAAATTATTGTAAAGAATTGTGCACAACTTACCCTAGGTGGGAATAACTGGATAACAACTGTTTAACCGCCAAGATAAATGTAACGGATTCTTAATACGTAGTAAGTAGTAGTACAGTAGTGTCGTCGAATGCGTTCAACAGCTGACTGGTTAAGCAATCCCGAGACCGGTCTGCCGCGCTAACCGAATCTATCCGAAGATAACCGAAGTAAGTTAGTTCCTCGGCCCTATTACGCATAACGGCATTGTAGACCGTATCTTATGACAATTTGTATTAGCGCGTCCGCGAATACTTTTCTATTTGTTCCGTTAATATTGTTATAAATATAATTATTAAATTATTAGTTTTAGTAACCTACGTTACATTACCCCCCCTTTTCGGAATAGGATTTAACCTAAGATAAATCCGATTGATAATGGTAAAAAAAAAAACTAAAGTGTCGCAAAAAATTATCACCTAATATTTCCATTGCAATTAACAAGTTTCATATCTTTAATGTGCCAAGCTCCAATATCATTTCCTGACATGTCTTGTAAAACGTATACTAATGGAGATCTCTTTGATTTTACAATACATTTCACGAATTTTGGTGCAAGTTTTTTACTGAAATAAGAGTCTTTATCACTTTGGAAATAACAACGCTTCCAAACCACATCACCCACATTAAATTCGACCTCCTTACGTCTTAAATTATAGCGCTGGGTATTTTTTAAATGACTACGCCAAAGAGCTGCTTGAACATTATCAAATATTGTAGAAAGGTATCCCAAATTTTGTGCATATGTGTCTCTAGGGCGGAATATTATTTCGGCCATATCATTATCAATATAATGTGAACCGCACGTCACTAACTCTCTCCCATAAACTAAAAATGAAGGTGTGTAGCAGGTAGTTTCATTCACGGAATTGTTGATTGCAAATTGAATCTTGGGTAAATTAGTATCCCATGATCTATGATCATTGTCGATGAAGGTTGAAATGGCCGTAATAATAGTCTTGTTATACCTTTCTACGGTGTTAATTTGGGGAGTATATTTAGGAGTATAGTTAATATTGGGAATCTTGTACTTTTTAAACAAATTCTTTAATTCACTACTAATAAATTGAGCACCATTATCTAGTATTACCGTTTGCGGAACACCATGCACCAAAATTACATCGTTCTCAAGAACCTTAGTAACGGCAGCGGCAGTAGCTTGACGAAGTGGGAACATAAGGCAATATTTCGAGAAACAACAAGTAATTACAAAGATATAAGAATTTTGTTTTCGAGATTTGGGCAGCGGCCCAACCAAATCAATAGAGATTGTTTGAAACGGGCGCGCACATTCTTTGGGTCGTCCCATCTTCCCCAAAGTACTGTGGGTAGGAAGTTTATGGGCTAAGCAGGGGTCACACCCAGATACAAATTTCACTACGTCGGAGTACATTTTTGGCCAGTAAAAGCGGAGCGACAGTCTCTTGTGCGTTTTAAAAATGCCGAAATGACCTGCCATGGGATCAGAATGGTTTTCTTGCAGTACTGTCTTACGACGCTCTTTGGGGACTACTTCCTTCCAATCAAATTCCGATGTCAATGGATCTCGACCTGCCATGTATCTGTATAAATTTCCGTTTTCTATGCGATAATTAGGAAAACTAGAAGGTGTATTCTGACACCCATTATAAATGTTTAGGTACCATTCGTCTTGAGTCGGCGGTTTAGAAACGTTATCTATAGCAGCTACTGGATTTATCCTAGACAAACTATCAGGGACAACATTATCTTTACCCTTGCGATGCTTGATCTCAAAATTAAAAGCAGATAGTCGAACCCCCCACCTAGCAAGACGTCCGGTAGGATTTGTTAAAGAAAGGAACCATTTCAATGCCGAATGATCTGTATATACGGTGAATGTACGGCCATTTTCGAGGTAACAACGCCAGTGTTCTAAAGCCACAAGTACAGCCAATGCTTCGCGTTCAGTAACACTATAATTTCTCTCTGCACCCGATAGAGTTCTACTCATGTAAGCAATGGGATGCTCAATTCCGTCGAAAGTTTGAGACAGCATTGCACCAATACCAAAACTACTCGCGTCACAGTGCACTTCAAATGGGTTATCAAAATGAGGGCATACTAGAATCGGGGCATGTACTAAACGTGATTTTAATTCCAAAAAAGCTTTATTAGCTTCTGAAGTCCATTGAAACGGTGGTGCGGTTTTTTTAGTGGACGTTAATTTATTAAGCGGACCCGCAATAGTGCTAAAATTTGAGATGAAGCGTCTGTACCACGAAGCAGTACCGAGAAACCGCTTAACATCTTTTTTATTATTCGGTGTCGGATAATTAATTATAGCTTGCACCTTTTCCGGGTCTGTCCGAAGACCTTCAGCGTCTACAACGTAACCTAAGTACCGTAATTGACTTCTAAAAAAATTAGATTTCGAGAGGTTAATTGTAAGATTAGCCTTTTTTAAAGTTTCTAAGACACGAGTTAGCAAAGAGACGTGATCTTCGAAAGTTTGGCTCACAATTACAATATCGTCTAAATAAGCGAATACCTTCAGTTCATATTCAAGACCAAACAAGGTATCTACTAAACGCTGTTGCGTTGCAGGAGCATTGGACAACCCGAATGGGGTGACTTTGAACATCATAGTTCCGCGACCGGGTACAAAGAAAGCCGTCTTTTCTCTGTGTTCTTCCTTAATTGGTATTTGCCAGAAAGCTTTAGACAAGTCTATGCTAGATAAATACCTAGCGTCCCTTAAATTGTCTAAAATTTCGGATACATACGGCAGACAGTATGCATCTTTCTTCGTTACAGAATTCAGTTTTCTGCTGTCT
The DNA here is from genome assembly GCA_947568825.1 of Sphinx pinastri. Taxonomy (NCBI): domain Eukaryota; kingdom Metazoa; phylum Arthropoda; class Insecta; order Lepidoptera; family Sphingidae; genus Sphinx; species Sphinx pinastri. The sequence goes on along the minus strand of OX387630.1, from coordinate 3,923,252 downwards.
AAGCAAAAGCGTGGCTTACCATCCTTCTTTGCTACAACAATCACTGGGGAAGACCACGGACTCTCACAGCGCTCAATTACATCCATAGCTAACATCTCATCTACTTGTTGTGTAATAATTCGTTGTTTCTCAGGAGACATCCTGTAGTAACGTTGTTTAATTGGTTCCGCATCCCCAGTATCAATATGATGATGGATTAAATCGGTCCGACCCAAACCTTTACTTTCGAAAGATATTTGTTTAAATTCTTCTACTATGCTATCTGCACGTCTTTTTTGGGCATAATCCAGATTATCATATGAGTGGAGGAAAATTGGAACCGAATCATTATTCTCAACAATAAAATTAGGGCTTGCATCAAGACACGAAACAGTAGCTAGTGAGTTAGGTAAAATTTTAAATTTCTTCCAAAAATCTATACCCAGAATAAGTGTAGTATCAACTTCCGGTATAACGTACGTTTTAATAACATGAGATTTGTCATTAAAGATAAGAGGTAAAAGCATATACCCAAGGGAAATTAGTTTTTGGCCACCAGCAGCAGTTACAGTAATAGTTTCGTCTGTATGTAGAGTAAATCCGTGTTTAAGTATATCACAATATATATTTCTACCAAGAATGCTTACTGCTGACCCAGAATCCAACAAACCGTGTAATATATAATTATTAATGTTTCCAATACTAACTTCTACAAATGGTCGAGGATCGTTACTCGGCTTAGAGTTGAAAATTGTAGCCACATTATAGGACTTAAAGAAATTTTTAATAGTAAGTAACCAATTTTGCCAATCCGAGCTATCAAAAAAAATCGGTGCTTTCTTGCTACAATTTTCAGAAGTCAGTTTTTTGGATTAGTTCCACTATTTTTATCAGGATTACAAGTCGGACAATCAGGGGTACGAACGTCATTCATGCCACATTTAAAACAGAATACACTGCGTTCAGCCTTGCACTCTTTCATTGTGTGTGTATCAGAACGACACCTCATACAATATGGTTTTGATCCTGATATCGCATGCACATTATTGACAGTTGCCGAAGTTGATGGCTTATTGCCAAATTTACCAATATGATACACGTTATTAGAAAAAAAATTCCTAAATGGTTTGTTTTCTTTTGTCGCCTGGTACCCAAATTCCGGAGCTAAAGTACTTGAAGTTATGCTAGGCGGTTCTTTAAAGTTCTCAGATCTGGCTTTAAACTGTTCATAACTGCTACATAGTGCACGAAGTTGCTCAATTGAAGTTATAGAAGGGCTGTTAGCTAAAATGTTTGAATAACACGGACGTATGTTGTGCAGAAGAATATCAAGTTGTTCAGTTTCGTTAAGTTTTCTATCTAACCTACTGAACATGCCTTTCATTATAGAAAGGTATATAATAATATTTTCTGACTCGCCTTGCGTGCGGCTACGTATCTCACTAACCATGCGATAATCATAATCAACAACATCGAAATCTGTTTTAAGTCGATTAAGTAAATCTTGCCAATTCCCCACTTCGTCCCTAATGCTGCGAAACCAGTGGAGAGCACCGTTCGTGAATAAATCATAGGCTACCGATAACATTTTGTCATCGGATAAATTTTTTACTAATTTAAATTCGTTGATCTTTTGGATGAACGAGCGAACACACGATTTGCCGTCATATTTTAATTTACCCAAATCAGACGACAAGCCTCTATCACAAGTGACATTAACATTCAAAGATTCTAAAGCGCTACTAGATTTAAAAGTATCTTCGCAAGCAGTACCAGATAACTCACCTAAAGTAGATGTTTTATTACAACACTTTGTAAACTGATCGTAATATTCACTATACTTCTTTTTTAATAATTTTAATTGTTCTATATCCCCAGGGCTAGCTGGTTGTACCACCCTTCGTAATCTATGATGCAGGTGATGTAGTAATGAGCGTGTCCGACTAATTAAGTTTTCCTCCAAAGTAGTTTTTAATGAAATGATATTATTACATATTTTATTAAGACATTCCTCAATTTCTTTAACATCGTCTTCAAAATTTAACGTAGATTCTAAAATATCTTCAGATGGATAGATTTGTGTCAATTTACAGACTTGACGTCTTAATTCTAGAACAGTATTCGCGGGCACATCTCCCCTAATGTTGACTTCATATTGGAGTTCGGACTTTTGTAGAAGCAAATATTTTATTGGAAATGACATTTTAAACAAGAAAAAAAAACGAGGTAAGTTGTGCACACCGTACTTATATCCTAATGGTATGCTATTACAAAAACACAAAACAATATTCAAAATAAAGTGTCGTAAATATTTGTTACACTTGTCATATAATAGTGTAATAGTGATCTAAATTATAATTACCAATAATATAAAACTAATTGAGTAACTAAATACGATTAACACATTTCAAATATTTTACTAAGCAAATCCAACTGTCTATAGATTGGACTGTGGTATAAAATACGCAAAAAAAAAAATATTGTTACGCACACAAACCAACACCAGAATAAAGAAAGCTGCTAGAACCTGAGTTTGACCATAAAACCGTTACTTGGGCGCCATTGTCACGTTTCCCGCTAGCGGGCGGTCGTAATGAAACGATAATTCAAATATATACACTTTTACTCATAAGAACGGAGGAAATACAACGTCAGGGTCGGGGATTAAATATGGCCAAACTCAGTTCCAACACGGTTCACCGCACTCTCCTCTTGGACTTCGCACGATCCGCGTAGATTGGTTCCAGTGACTGTCGCACGCGCTGGGGACTTCAACAACTGCTGGTAACGCGGCGGTGTCCACCTCCAGGGTCTCCGGCCCAGCGCCCAAATGATATTGTTGGTGGAATTTGAATGTCTCTAATTCCAGACTGAGTTCCTATAATATAAGCACAAGTCTAGGTTTTAGTTAAGCACGGACTAAGCAACTAAAAAGTGCGAGTCAAGAAAGAGTTTGGTGTTTAGAAAAGGCAGAATTCCTATTCCAGGCGGCTGTGGCATTAAGCGCCAATAAAACTAAATACAAAACCATACAAAGGTAATTAAAGGCGAAAGAAACACAAAGAGCAATGGATATGCGAAGCATACAAAACGGCAACGACCGTTACATTTTAAACAGTTACAATAAACCACTGATTTACCATCTTAGCAATCTAATGAACTACAATAACACACTTAATGCACTAAATTATTGTAAAGAATTGTGCACAACTTACCCTAGGTGGGAATAACTGGATAACAACTGTTTAACCGCCAAGATAAATGTAACGGATTCTTAATACGTAGTAAGTAGTAGTACAGTAGTGTCGTCGAATGCGTTCAACAGCTGACTGGTTAAGCAATCCCGAGACCGGTCTGCCGCGCTAACCGAATCTATCCGAAGATAACCGAAGTAAGTTAGTTCCTCGGCCCTATTACGCATAACGGCATTGTAGACCGTATCTTATGACAATTTGTATTAGCGCGTCCGCGAATACTTTTCTATTTGTTCCGTTAATATTGTTATAAATATAATTATTAAATTATTAGTTTTAGTAACCTACGTTACAACATCTTGTATCACCGGAGCTAAGATCTACCAACGGATCACACAGAGGCTCTTCAGTAGTCACAGTTTATGCAGTTTTCTAACCTGCAAGGATCTTCAGTTCTGCAATCAAAAATATCACAACAGCGTCAAACCGTTCACCCTATCCTAGACTTTAGTCAAGTCTCATCAATCTTTGAGCAGAAATTCAGTAGTCATCTTAACATGACAACCTCAAAATTATCGCACGTAGCGCTCTTAATCCAAAATTTTGAACAGTGCAGTATTGCGATTCGAAGCTTTGACCAAGGAAGGCCAGCACTCCTTCAAACCGAACACTATACCTTCACCTAGATCACTTTTGTCAACCAAGGCCATGTACAGTCATTGTTTACTACAACAGGTATTTTCTTTCTCCAAGGCCTTAAGTTTAAGGACGGCTCTATACCAACAATAACCACGAATTACTCGTTAATCCATGTCTGCACATGCCCCCTGTTAAACAAGATCTCACTATTTGCAAACCAAGAAATAAAAAGAAACCAGAACCCTCACACAAGGGTAATGGGTAATACGATACCAGATTTCCTCTACTGATGCAATCACGGATGTCCCTGTCAGTCCTGTCACTATCAACACCACGGTGCTTGTCACACCATAAACGGCACGCCTTCAGGAACGTTTCAGCACTTGTTTCCCAATTGCCGTACATGTAGACACCATTGCCAACAACCCTGTCTAAGGTAGAAAATATCCTCACAGCTAAGAAGACGATGGCCATGTTACACATAGCGTCCACTTTTATTCACATTGTAGGCTAGTTCTTATTCAGATATTAGCGCAATTTCTTTCTTCACGTAAATTGCGGGTAGTCAAATATCTCCATCGTACGATGTATTCCACATAGCGTACATATGTAGTGAGCACAATCCATTTCTGTGGGCATAGATTGTTTATCCCACTTCTGATGTCGAAGATAGCTGGTACTACGATAATTTCTTCCATGACGTAGGACGGATAACGCAGCGAGTTCGTCACGAGACAGGCCAATCCAATGTTCTCTCTTGCGCTCCCGCTCGATCACTGATCATTTTTCTTGAGAGCTAGACCTTATATAGGCCTCAGGTGACATTTCAATTGTCAAACTAGTTTGGCTAGTCCAGTGGCGACCTCACTCAAGCTTCTCGCTTGACGTTTCCGTTAATAATCATTCGAATGTGGTGCCATCTGTTGTCAGTTGTTACAAACTTATTTTATTTTAGTGAAGCGCCATCTATTTGTCTCCGACAAATATATATCCGAAATATGAATGAGTGTATTATGCCTACGTTTGCATAATTTACAACCTGGTTTCTTACATTGATTGGCAAAATGACCTGTGCGAAAACAATTATAGCACACTTTAAAACTAGGCAACAACTTTAAACGAGCCTCAATAGATAATGCAAGAAATTGTGAACAATCACCTAAATTATGGTCACCCTTACAATTTGGACAACATCTTACAACCGATTCCGGACCAGAACTGGTGGAGGTTGGCGCTGCCATCAGAGCCTTTAATTTAGTACCAGATTTATTAGATGATTGTACGAGATCATTGCGAGGTGTCTCTAAATTTTCAATAAAATCGGCACGATCACGCAGGAATTTTATTAACATGTCAAATGTGATTATGCTATCTCTACTCATACGATTTTTATGCTGAAGCCATTCACGATACGTTCTATTGTCAAGCTTACGCGTGATTATATAAATCAATAGAGTGTCCCATTTGTCAACAGGCTCACCTAATAACTCTAGCGCCCCCCCCGAGGCAATTCTTGTGCTTTGGGTCTTCACACCCAATGCACGCCCATGCGCGGGGGAACATTAGTCGCGGGCCGAGGCACACAGTCAGTGTGTATACCTCTTGGTTGCATAACACATTGAGGCCTAAAAGGGCCCGCGAACATTTCCTGGCACCCTTTTCCTTTCCGCCCATCCTGAGAACCTTTCTCCACTCCCCACCTTTCCTTCCATCATCCTTTTCCGTTTCCTTCCCAGGCCCCTGCAGTCGTCAAGCCGGGGGACTCCAGTATCCCATTCGCAGGTTTCCCCCGGTGTTGACTGCAGGATCGCCTACCGAAAAAAAAAAATAACTCTAGCGACCGCAAATTTTTGGTTACAGCATCGATCAAGCTATTTAATGCTAAAGACGACTCTTTCGTGATAGAAGTCATGTTAAATAAACCCTTTACGTGATTTTCTATTAATTGGCTTTTATTATCGTAACGATCACATAACAATTTCCAGGCTATCGTATAATTCTTAGCTGAGAACTCAATAGACCGAAGTGCCACAGCAGCAGAACCTTCCAGAGACGAACGCAAATAATGAAATTTGTTAATAGCTTGAATTTCACTATCATTATGAATGAGGCTAATAAAGGTGTCACGAAATTCCAACCAATTGTTATAAGACCCATCAAACTTTGGTAGATATATAGTAGGTAATTGTACTGGATTGCGATTATTACTGACACAAGTACTTTTATCGCTATCTTCTGACTCATTATCCTTATTATATTGATTTAATAGAACCTGTGATTTAGACAGCATTTTATAATAAATAGTTTCAAAATCGAGTCTTTCGTTAAATTGAATTTTGTCATCCTCAACTATACATTCCAACTGCAATTGCACCTCATCATACTGCTCATACAATGATTCCATCTTACCCTTACGCACTTGTAGCTCCGTAACGTCGGAACTAGACAACGGCTTATCACCCAAGGCGTCAAGATAGTTGGCAAAGGCAGTTAAACGACCCTTGAAGCTCCCACGTTTCGTTACTAACTCCCTCTTTAGTAACTCCTCCTCGGCCATTGTGGGAGTCGGGCTAAGTCGACCTGGAATTTTATAATTAAAATATTAACAAATTATTCAATACTTGTGTCTTATTTTTTGCCTAGAACTACTAGTCAAATAACAATAAGCAGTAACCAAGTTTAAGCCTTAACTAAATACAATCGCAGCACTAAACTAATATCTTAATAATTTAAAATTACTAAAAATTACCATCAAGCATTATGTTTAATATTCCCTGAATGCAATTAACAACCAATTTAAATATACAGCGATTCCAATACAATAACTAATCGTTCTATATCCAACATTCAAAATAATTATTTTACTATAATTTACAATATTTAGCAATATTTGCTCACATTTAAATTGTATGTATGTTTATAATGTAAATCAAATATAACGGTCCATTAATTGTCCTTTAAAGGCAATGACCTTGTCAATGTCACCAAATACTAAGCTATAATTTATTACACTACATAATATAACTAGGTACAAATATAAGGGTATTTACCTTGCTATGCACGCTTATACTACCTTAATCGAGTGTTGGGGAACGATATTAACTATTAGAACGACTTAACACAGTTGTAACGTCTTGCACTCGAGCCACGTTCTTGGTCGTCGGTTAATAACGGCAAGTCCAATTCAAGTAATGTATTTACTTGTTAATTCCAATTTCTTGCTTTATTTATTCCGGTGATTATCTTCACGCCTATTCTTATTATTACGCGAAATCCGGCTCAAAAGGACCATGTACAGGATTATGAGGACTTCTAAAATAAAACGACTGCGTGGTACGGGATACGTAGGTACACTAATCATTTATTATAATAGAACAAAGAAAAGAATATACTTAATTAATTAGCCGGACGACAATATGCAAATTATTGCTCTCAAAATCGGTCAGGCGGTTCGCTTCGACATCCCTCATCGATAGCAATTCGGCTAAAACTTCATGTTTCAAGGGCCCCAAAATACCTGCTTAACCCACTTGACTCCTTGCAAAGACGTGCACTTCGAATCGTCGATGATCCCAATCTCACGGAGAGAGTGGAGGCCCTAGGCATGCGGAGAGACATCGGATCTCTCTGTGTATTCAACCGCCTCTTCCACGGAGAGATTTCCGAGGATCTGTTTAATATGGTGCCTGCGCCATCATTTTACCACCGCACCACTCGTCATCGTAGTGGAGTTCATCCGTACTACGTGGAATCGATCCGTAGCAGCACGTTGCGCTTTCAACAATCTTTTTTACCGCCCACTTGCAAACTTTGGATTAAACTCCCTGCATCAGTGTTGCCCGAGCACTATGACCTGTCCTTATTTAAGCGAGGCTTAAAATGAGTGTTCATCTCCCAGTAGGCAGTGACTTGGCTGTAGTCCTGGCATTGCATAAGTCCATGAGCGGCGGATGCCGCTTACCATTAGGCGGACCGCTTGCTCGTTTGACTACTTAGGCAATAAAAAAATAAATGGACTTGGTCAACAACCAAACACTTGGACAAATAAGTTACAAATTATTGACCCTTTAAATTGAGTTATTATCGATACCCTATTTCTTAAAAATGTGTCTGATCTTGTATGTGTTTTTTCTGAAACAAATATATGTTTTGTGTTTCAGAAAAACTCTCAACTAATGGAGTTATGTTTGCACTACAATATTTTTCTGTTTGTTGCATCTAACATCGATATGTTCTGTATCATCGGATTCACTGATATTGTAATCACAGAACACGACGGAACAACGGTAGTAAATGGAATAGAACTTCTTATGACTTTGATAATTTTAATATTGAACGGTGGTAAGTTATATAAAACTATATTTAATTTGTTTTTATGTATCGCATAGGCAGGAAACAAGCCATGTCAATTGGAGGTAGGTCTGATTCCGACGCTGGCCACGTATGTGATAATAATCAAGCGAATAACGTAACTAACATTAATGTTAGCAATTAAATTAAATTCAATATAGTTACAGTTATAGAGCCATTACAACCTGAAAAAGAATCAATCGAGCCTAGTATAGAAATAAAAACTTGTAGTGATAATAATATCTTAATTAAACCTGAGTTAGAAAATGCTAATAACAATAAACATTTTATTTTTTTCCCAAAGGGGGAAGGTGTGGTGTAATTATGAGTATTCCTAAGATCTATTGTAAGTGCAGTTCAGATGTAGTCTAATAAAGAGTCTTAAACTATAACACGTGTCTGCATTCAATCCTTCCATTACACACCTCTCGTCAGCCGACACTCTCTGGACCCCACTCCGTATACCATCAGCTGCAGTGGGGTCACTTTACCGTGCCCGTGTATATATACCAATACAAAACCTACAGCAACAAACTTCTGTTTCAGTGATACAACTCTACATAATAATTTTGATAAGGAGCGAAGTTGTAAAACTAAACAATTGCTTGACCGTCACCAACGACGCGGAAAACTCTTATTGTTACATGAAAGCGGATTTTAACGACGAAGGAGTGATGAAAGACCTTCGAATTATGAAGCAGCATGCCACGATACTGCAGGAACCTACCTGCTGTCACGGCTGCGGAGTGGCGACGGATAATAGCTCAGTGGATCCATCTGCACATGTACCGATTTGTGCACATGCTTTGCCTTTTGAAAAAAATATTTATGAGCAAATGTGAAGTTTACCATTACGCGAACAATATGCTTGTGGCGGTTTATACACGGCCATATGTTGTGTTGTTGAGCAGCATGTTGCGCGACAATAGTTGCTTCGTTACTGAATGTATGGAAGCAAATATAGCATATTTTTCCTTCAATTCTCTTTCATAATATACTTTTTACTTCAAATACATTTCCTATATAATTTTCCCGTGTTTTATTGAACCGAATATTTATTTGTAAAATAGACTAATCTGTCTGGGTAAGTGAACTACTTTGTTTATTTCTGCCATCAAGCATTCGTCATTAAGGTTTGAAAGACACTGTGGTTTGTTTACTTAGCAAATCATCTAATACCTCAAATAAAAGCAGTTCAGTGTTAGCTTCAGATATTATTGTTAAGCGCCGATAGTATTTATTATTAAAAATCGATTTACTCGGGTTGTCGCTCTGTTGTATAATAAAATAGACTTGTAACGAATAGTATATTCGGTAACAAGCCAAATGCCGAACATTTAGCGGGCGTCTTGGCCGTAAAGCCGAAAATTCGGCAAAAATATTCGAACAGCGCGTGGCGTGATAACTTATATCGACATGTTTGTTTCTCGCTCGTTTATTCAAACGTACTAAACTCCCAGCTCCGCCACAACCAAATGGGGAAGGAAAACTAGGGACCTACGGCCTAAAAATGCATAAAAATTGGTCTTGCTGGATCATAATCTTTCACATAAAAAAAACTACAAAAGTATTAAATATTCGGCCGATTAGGATAAAAGTAGCTGAATAGACCGAATACTAGTTGAAAGTCTAATTAAAACCAAACAAGTAGGTAAGTACGAAATTTCTCGTGTAAAGTACCGGTCACGATGGTAATATAGGAAATATAGGTTCCCGATTCATATAGGAAATGTTCGGAAAAACAAGTGAAGTAAATAAGGGAAAAATAAGTGAGCATATTTGAGAATACGTAAGTAGAAAGGCATCTTGACTACGGCCTCTGATATGGCAAGGCCGGATCCAGCTTTCAAGTCAGGGGGGGTCGTATAGTCGAGGTCTAGTCAGGACAGACTCCAAATCGATTATATAAAAATATCAGTGGTCATCTAGACTCAGCCCAGGGCATGCAGGGATCAGCAGGGATCATGACCCCCCCCCCCCTCCCCTCCCTCTGAGTCCGCCCTTGTGATTTGGTTTCAGCTAACTAAATCACTTAAATAGTTACAGGTATATTTCTGACTAGGTGTTGTGGCTTAGCATACTTAAAAGATCTTTTCCAGAAAAAAAAAACAATAATTGCAGCGATCTGACTGCCTCGCTCGGTGGCGTAGTTGTGATGCGGTACGATTGCAATGCCGAGGTCTCGGGTTCGATCTCCTGGTCGGGCAAAGTGATATTGGGTTTTTCTACTCAGTATTCAGCCCAGAGTCTGGAATTTGTGCCCGATATGGCGATGCGCTCGCCCCCTATCACATCATGGGACGGAGTACGCACGGCGAGGGGTGGGTGTAATAGTAGCGCCTCTGCCTACCCCTTCGGGGATAAAAGGCGTGAGTATGCGTATGCGTATTGCAGAGATCCAAAGCGCAATTTGTGTGACGCCAGCGCCATCACAAACTTTGGCATTTATATTAGTAAGATGATGATTTCTGGTTTATCCTTTATGATCGGGATTTTGTAAGTAGCCTTGTTCATCCTTACTAATGTTATAAATGCGAAAGTAACTCTGTCTGTCTGTCGCGCTTTCACGCCAAAACTACTGAACCAATTTAAATGAAATTTGGTACACACTACACAGATAGTCTGAGAAAGGACATAGGCTACTTTTTACCCCGGAAAACATAAAGCGGGACTTTTATCCCGGAAACCGTTTTAACGCGGGCGGAGCTACGGGCAAAAGCTAGTTTTAAATAACTCTCATAGTTCTGACAATCCTATTTGGCCGGTATGACAATTCAATTTTTTCGCGACGCGATAACTTTGTGAGTACGTTTACCCAAAAAATACAAAATTCAACTACATAATTGCAAATATTTACCATGCTCTCCATTAATTATAACAACGAGTATAATGTTTATGTACCAACTTTGAATTAATATTGTAAAAATATACTGAAATAAAGAATTTAATCTTGACTTTTAAATCAACGCGACGCCTTTACAATGTTGTATCCTTCAGTTCACGGGCGTAGCGTTAGGAAAGTTGTTAATCGTTTGGAAACGAAATATAAACGATTACTGAGAAAAATAGAAACTTGGAAATTATGTACAGGTGTATCACGATAGAGTGTTCAACTGAATCAGGTCAATAGACTCTGTTTATGTACATATATTTATAAAAAAATGTCTTAAGAGCATTTTTAAAACAGTCTAGTACAATGTGTTCGATGTATAATTTATTTCGACAATAATTATAATTAATATTTTCTTTTTTTTAATGCATCTGAGCTATCAAACCAGAAATGAAGTGATCCGTAAAAGAACGAAAGTTGCCGACATAGCCCAGCGGATTAGCAAGCTAAAGTGGCAGTGGGCAGGGCACATAGCTCGTAGAACTGACAACAGATGGGGTAGAAAAGTTCTCGATTGGAGGCCACGTACTGGCAAGCGCAACGTGGGACGTCCTCCTACAAGGTGGACAGACGACCTTGTAAAGGTCGCAGGAACCCGCTGGATGCAGGCCGCTTCTGACAGGTTGGTCTGGAAAACTTTGGGGGAGGCCTATGTTCAGCAGTGGACTTCTAAAGGCTGAAGAAGAAGAAGAGCGTAGCAAAATTCATATAGCATTTCTAATGTTATTTTAGTTAATATTAGTACCTAATGTTTCTGAATACGCATTAAGACTGTCGCACCGAACTCTACTAGGATTTATTAGATACTAATTGGCCTAAAAGGGCTGGTTGATAAAATAAATGAAAAATAAATTATGTCAATGTAATTTAAACTTCAGATGTTTATCCACGTCCATCGTCATTGATTCGTCAATGCTCCGTGTATTAGTCACATAATCTCTCAGAAATTTTTGGTTTGTGCCTATATTTTTGACTCGGCTAGGCTGTTACTTTTGAACTGATTCTGTTATTTTTGTTTACTTTGGCTTGTTTGTAGCGGACTTTGAGTACGCGTAATGTGATTTTTAGGTATCTTGTTTTTCTTATATTAGTATTGATGTAAGTTTAAATGAAGGATAAAGGTGAAATTTTGAAAATACAAGGAGATAATATCACAAAGGCTGTGGTTTTACCACTTTTAGGGAAAATAGGATATTCTATTGTTACTGTAATATCTGTAGGCTCACGCATTATTCATGCCAGTGTAGGCAGGGGTGCAACTTGTATAACCAATAAAAATACAGCTAACGTATAACTAATTTCGATTCTCACTGCTGCTCACCAAAAATACACCTTAATAACACAACACTACAGTCGATTACACTTTAAACGAAGTTTCACGTTTAGTACTTACACGATTGGGTGCTGGCTGCTGACGCATGAGCACGCAGTCTCGTGCCGCTGTGCGCTCGCGCATCTCAATTCAGTGGGATATCAGAGTAACCCAAAAATAGACGTAAACAAGCGATTCGCGGAACATACAGTTTGATACAGTAAGGATTATCATACAAAACATTACCCGATGTATTTAAAGCCACGACCGCATCATTAATTGATCAAAGCTATTTTGTGAGTCAAGCTGTGCGTTCAATAAACAAAAATGTATTGTGAGTTACCATTGTTGAAGAGATGTTGCTTCTGCCTGCCCTTGAGACCGGGATTGATAGCGTGGGGATACATAAAAATCGTGAGTATTTTGATATAATCATCATGGGATATATGCGAATATAAAATTGGTTCACTAACGAGGAAAACGGAGCAGCGAAACTGGAGTCGAGAATCCATAATTCTCGGAATTGCTCTCAATGTATGCCAACATTGTATATATGTGCATATTTTTAGTTGGTTTTGCCATGGATTGGGTATTGAAACACGTTTTGCAGCGGTATTTATTACTTTAATGGCCCACATTGATTGTTTTGGTTCTGCGCTACGTATTTAGAGTAACTAAATATACGCGCTTTAGTCCTTTTTTGTGTGCAAAAAGAAGGAATAAAGCGGAGTTAAATAACCAATTGTTAAGGAAATTTCCTGTTAAAATGAAGCTAACACAAAAGGGTCGGTCGATGATTAGTCGTTACTGCGTATGATGACCAATTAACAAGGGAACATCGTGGCCTGGGTACATTGGGTTTAAGATCTTGGGAACAGCCGGTCCATTCTTATTGTAAACAAAACAAGCATTTTTAAACTTCGTAAAACACGAACTAAAAATTATCACGTTATTTGTGAGCCAAGAAAAATAAGTATGGTGCTTGATATTTAAAAGTCTTCCTCGTTCACAATATTGCTACACATCGAAGCTATCTTTCTTCCAACAATATTTACCTTATCTACAAAATGGATAATTTTTATTCACCAGGAATTAATAAAATTAAAATCTCTATTAATCATGTACCCGTATAAAAAGACAAAAACTTATGTGAGGTCAAAACCATATAAAAGAAACATAACTCACAAATAATTTTACATATTTAAACTTAGAATCAACCAGCACGGCTTAGGGTACAGACGGCGACAAAATATGATAGCGAAGTCCATCATAACATTAAAAGTTAACTGGGTGATAAAGTTCGATGCACTGGACAGAACCAGTTTGATCCGTGACGAGAAGCTCAAGCAGATTCGATGCTTCGACACTTTCGAACACGTAGAAAGGAGGACATTGTTTGCGCATTTGATTAAAATTAGAATAACGAAAATTCCATACATAAATATTGTACGAATAAATGTTTCTTTCTAAATACAGCCTCAAATTATTGTATACGCGGATAAAGACTAAAGTATGATATAAATACAAAGAAATAATTAGAGAGCTTGAATGTGCAGTTGAGATTAGAGCAGTCTGCCGAGACAATGTCCGCAGGTTCAAAACCCAAGGCATACCTCTGACTTTTCGAAGTTACGTTTTTTTTATGGCATTGAATGACGAGACGAGCATGCCGTTCGCCTGATGGTAAGCGATACGATCACCCATAAACAGTAGCAACACCATCCAACACCTTGAGTTACAAAGTACTGTGTGGCATTCCGCTGCGCTCGTCATCCTGAGGTATAAGATGTTAAGTCTCACTATGTCCTGTAGTTACACTGGCTACAACGTCCTTCAAACCGAAACACTACAGTGCATGCACACTGCTGCTTGGCGGTAGAAATAGACATTGCGGTGGTACCCACCCAGACGGACTCTTACATATGAGAGACCTACCACCGGTTAATATAAAATATAAATAAATTAGTGTGGCGGGATTTTACAGACCCCACACTACTAACCATCTAGTGCAGTGATGGCATTTCGCGTGCGTATAACAAAATAATAAGATTAGATAATTTAAAGACTTATTGTAAGATAGAGGTTATATACACACACACATACATTCTCGCCTTTTTTATCTCTAAAGGGTAGACAGAGGCGCAACCAGTGCACCTACTTTTCGCCGTGTGTATTGCCCCATGATGCGATAAGAGGCGAGCCTATGGCGTATACGTTACTGGTGGTAGGTCTCTCATATGTAAGAGTCCGTCTGGGTGAGTACCACCGCAATATCTATTTCTACCGCCAAGCAGCAGTGCGCATGCACTGTTGTGTTTCGGTTTGAAGGACATTGTAGCCAGTGTAACTACTGGACATAATGAGACTTAACATCTTATGTCTCAGGATGACGAGCGCAGTGGGATGCCACACAGTACTTTGTAATGCAAGGTTCTGGATGGAGTTTCTAATGTTTATGGGTGGTCGCATCGCTTACCATCAGGCGAACGGCACGCTTGTCTTGTCACGTCATTCAATGCAATAAAAAAAAAACAGACACTCCAAAGTGCTCTATAATACGAAGTCACTATCCTTTCGGATTCTCTATAGTCCATACTTTTTTACAAATTAGAATGAACCAGGTTAATCTTCATAAGTCCTTACACTGTTCTTAACATCAGGATCATTAGCCAGGGTCAAAATTGCGGTTCCATTTTGTGCCATTCATTTATGATATTTTTTTGTTTCAGGTGTCAGCTTTGGCATTCATCGGCCTGATGTGCCTACTCTTAGACGAGAGCGTAGAAAGGGCGAATCGAGGATATTATACCATCACCAGTACCATCGTAATACAGTCTATAATACTCACTGTGACGATCGTGGATGCCATATTTAGTATTATATTTCTAGTGTCGGCACATCAGGTAAGAATTCCTTATACGCAAAGAGTTCTAAAATTATATAGAGCGGACACTGGGAAAATTGTGATACAAAAATGTTGAGCCTGTTCGTCAGTAACTCAATCTACCGTGAAATAACAAAATACCTATGTAAAATTCATTAGAACATACTTCGACATGGTCGTAATACGTATATTGGCATATTTCCTTCTTATTGGCATATTGTTTTCTTTACAAAATTTAAGCATACCGAGACGTCTTGTTACACGGACATGTCAGATAAGACAGCGACTTATTACCAATTGGTAATACCTTTTGGACGAAAAATTTGGGCTTGATGTCCTGTCTATAATGGAATGTTTAATGTTTTTGCTTATACGTATAAGTGCATACTTAAATATATTTATCAGTATCTTTTCTTATTATAATTTGATATTATCATGACTGTAAGTTGTAACAAATTGTAGGGTTACCACAACACGTTTTTACGATTTTTGCGACCGCTGGTCTGAGGGCAATATCTTGGGATACATTGCCTGGTAAGTTGTTAAAAATCCACATAAAGTGTTGCCCAACCTGGGAGTTGAACTCAAAACTCTTCAGTCTGCAGTCCATACACGCTGCCACTAGATCAAGGAGACGTAGACTTGAATAATTTGATTAATCTAAACTAGTTAATATAAATGCGAAAGTTTGTATGATTGTTTGTTAACCAATCACGACGGAATGGCTGAACCGATCGGGATGAAATTCGGCACAGAGGCTACTACAGCCTACTTTCCAGCCCGGGAAAATATATAGCGGGACTTGTATCCCGGAAAAATCTTTTTACGACAGTGGAGCCGCGAGCAAAAGGTGGTTCCACATAAAATAACGCGTTGTGGGTATGTTGACGGGAATTATTTTCTAGTACATAGTCCGATACCCTATTGCACATAATACTGTTTAGGTTATTACTGTTAATAATTATATTAGCGGCGATAGCCTAGTTGGGAGTGGAACGGACTGCCAAGACGAATGTCCGCAGGTTCAAAACCCAAGGGCACGCACCTCTGACTTTTCTACAAAGTTATGTGTGTATTCTTTGTGAATTATCGATGAAGGAAAACATCTTGAGGAAATCTGCATATCTGAGAAGTTCTCTATAGGAATTTCGAAGGTATGTGAAGTCTCCCAACCCGCACTAGGCCAGCGTGGTGGACTAAGGCCTAAACTCTCTCAGTTGTAGAGGAGGCCCGTGCTCAGCAGTGGGCAGTATATAATACAAGGCTGGTATGGTACGGTATTCATTTGATAGCTGGATAGCAATGCACAACCCATTCTCTATGTCTATCCGTATATTGTTACATATTATTATTTGATAACAATTGACGTTCACAACATAATTAGCTTTAATACCATTTTCGCAGAATTCATTTTCGCTTCAACTGTTACGAGGATACAACACGGTCGTTTGTATTTGACGCAATTAACTGTTATTTATCGCTGTTGATTTCCAGTTATCGCACCCTTGGTCTAGCGAGTTTGAGCTGTGAACCGGGAGGTTCAAGTTTTGAATCCCGTGTAACACTTTGTGTGTATTTTTTAACACGATTTGCTCAGATCTTCCTACTATATATACCATACCATACCATACCAGCCCTGTATTATATACTGCCCACTGCTGAGCACGGGCCTCCGCTACAACTTAGAGGGTTTAGGCCTTAGTCCACCACGCTGGCCTAGTGCGGGTTGGCAGACTCCACATACCTTCGAAATTCAGAGAACTTCTCAGGTATGCAGGTTTCCTCACGATGTTTTCCTTCACCGTTAAAGCGAGTAATTCATTACTCGCATATTTATAAGCGGATAATTCACAAAGAGTATATATATTATATATTAATATATAAATGCGAAAGTGTGTAAGTATGGATGTTTGTTCCTCTTCCACGCAAAAACTACTGAACGGCTTTAGAAGAAATTTGGCACACGGGTAGATCATGTCCTGGATTAATACATAGGCAATACCTTTTATCCCGGGAAAATATAAAGCGGGACTTTTATCCCGCAAAAACGTTTGAACGCGATTGGAGCCGCGGGCAAAAACTAGTCATTTATAATTAGGCAAGAATATTGTCTTACCGGGCATAATTCAGTTACAGAGGGGAAACTTGACTCGTCAATGCCCGCGGCGGACACCGGTGGCCGGGTATATAGGGCAACCACGTATATATCTATATATAAGCTGGCGTTGAAGGGTAATGCTAACTCGAACCCAAACCTCAGTACCAGACCGCATAGACCATACAATTACACTTCCGAGGCAATACAGCAATATTTTTAGACCGTTTTTTTTTTGTTTTCGCGAAGAAAGTGACTTATTACTACCGCCCAGCCTTCAAGGGGGGCGACTGAGCGGTTATGTTGGGTTCACCGTGCCTTACGTCCCGGCGTTGAGCCGCCCGGAGAGATGTAACCATCGGGCGACCGCCGGGCCGAGTCCCTAACCTATGTATAACGCACGGCATACCAACCAAAACTCCGCGGTGGCCATCTTCGGCGCATTAGGGACGGCTGCGGGCTTCCTCTGACGGGAGTGTCTAAGTTGTCGTCCGCAGCCGCCTCTGCGCGTTGCAGCCTAGTGCGGCCCGTCTCCTGTTGTGGGGGGGCTCAGGAGCCCCCACGCACCGAAGGACGCCCTCGGCGTCAATGGCAGCGTGAGGCCTACCAGCCACGCTGCCGTCCATCATAGGGAATATTTTTTAGACCCTAATTAAAATATTGCCATATCGCGTCGACTGGCTTGACTGCCTCGGTGGCGTAGTTGTATTACGGTACACTGCGGTGCTGAGGTCTCGGGGTTGGATTCCCGGGTCGGGCAAAGTGATATTGGGTTTTTTCTACTCAGTATCAGCCCGGAATCTGGAAATGTGCAATATGCCGGCCAATAGCAATAGGCCCGCCCCCTATTACATGGTACCTAACGTAGCTTGCGAAATGTGGGGGTGGTACACCTCTGCCCACCCCTGAAAAGGGAAACTGGCGTGATGCTATGTATGTATGTATGTTAAACCCTATTTTTTGTTACAGAAAAACGAACGATTGATGAAATCTTGTTTATACTACCAAATATTCATATTTGTCGTTTCTAATTTAGCCTTCGTTCTGTATTTCATCTACATGTTGTTTATTATGTTCACGGCATACCTTTTCCTTGGAGAAATTTGGCTGGTTCTTTCCTTGACAGTCGGGTTCATGAATGCGGGTAAGGATTATAGATTATTATTACATTATTTTTTATTTTATAGGGACACGGCTAAGTGACTGCCTCGGTGGCGTAGTTGTATTACGGTACGACTGCAATGCAGAGGTTTCGGGTTCGAACCCCGGGTCGGGCAAAAGGATATTGGATTTTTCTGTTCAGTATCAGCCCGGAGGCTGGAATTTGTGCCCGATATGGCGATAGGCTCGCCCCCTATCACATCATGGGACGGAATACGCACGGCGAAAAGTGGGTGCACTAGTTGCGCCTCTGTCTACCCCTCCGGGGATAAAAGGCGTGTGTATGCGTACGGCTAAGTGACCCACTGCATCTGGTGGTAAGGTAAAATTCATAATATTTTGGTATACAACGATATGACCTGATGATCGCATATTAGTAAATGCATCGAAATATATCGCTGCAAAACTATTGATTAGTTTATTCTATTATATTGATTAGTTTATTAACTATTGATTATATATTCCGTTGGATCTTTAAAGATAGGTAAGCTCAAGGGGCCCCATCTACGGGGCGTATCCGTCTTGTCGAAGAGTTAAAGACGCTCTTTTACCTATACAAATAACAAAGCATTATCTATACTTAATATTATAAAGCTGAAGAGTTTGGTTTGTTTTTTTGTTTGAACGCGCTAATATCAGGAACTACTGGACCGATTTTGAAAATTCTTAAACTAATAGGAAGCTACATTACTCCTGAGTGCTATAGGTTACTTTTTATTCCGGAAAGACTTTTCCACGCGGACGGAGCCGCGCGCAAAAGCTAGTATCATATAATTTGATATCATTATAATAATATGATATCAAATTAACGCTCGCAATTGCAAAAAGGCGGATACGATTAATTAATTCCGTATACGATTCAATAAGTATACATTAAATTGTCTATTCTGCTTATTTCATCAAATAAACTATAATAATCTTAAAAATTCAGACTTCAATAATATTATCTATTTCAGTGTTACAATTCTATCTCATTTTATTGGTAAGAAGTGTAGTTCACAAACTGAGTAACGACTGTTCCTTCCAATTTGAGAACAACGCAGTGGCCGCCCAATGTCATATGAACACAGTGAATTATGAAAAATTCAACATAAATGTCGCTACAACGAAACAAGACAAGTTAGAACTGATCAAGGAAGAATATCCCCCGAGCAAAGTCTAGTCTCAGTTACCATGCTGATAATATAAGTTATTAAATATACAATAAAATGTGTAACAAATGTATATGTGCTTTTTATTATTCAAAGTTTAAGAATTAGGTCTTTACCTATGAAATTGGCGTTTAGTAAGGTGCGTTGGGGTAAAATCGGACGCTTTTTTAAGGTGTTAAACAGTGTTTGTGAATAATTTTTTTACACGAATTCTAGAGACAATATCATAATAAATATTTGCCTTGTTTATGTATTATTAAACATACTAAACGATGTATATTTTTTTTAAAATAATAACGGTTAATGGTCTACGAGGCTTTGGTACGGTCTATACACCTCATAGACACCAAGTTGGAACCAAAATGTATGAAACTTAACTTATGAGGGGTAAGATCGAATGCCTAGAACTTTTTAAAAAGAAACTTTGCTACCAATAATATTATAAGGAATTTATTTAATATTTCGAATTTGTATC
The DNA here is from genome assembly GCA_947568825.1 of Sphinx pinastri. Lineage (NCBI taxonomy): Eukaryota > Metazoa > Arthropoda > Insecta > Lepidoptera > Sphingidae > Sphinx > Sphinx pinastri. The sequence continues at coordinate 3,903,122 of OX387630.1, read as the reverse complement.
AATTACGTCAACGCTCGAAATGTACTCCTTCTATTGATTTTAGAATCCCCTTAAGAATTAAGGTTTTAGAAGGTAGTCAGAACTATACCTGTGAAGGTTCTATCTTTCCCACACATTTATAAAAAGTATGGTAGCCTTTCAAAGCCTTGTAGAGCATTAACCGTTAATATTTAAAAGAATAAAAAATATACATCGTTTAGTATGTTTAATAATACATAAACATGTCAAAGATTTATTATGATATTGTCTATAGAATTCATGTAAAAAATATATTCACAAACACTGTTTAACACATTAAAAAAGCGTCCCATTTTACCCCAACGCACCTTACCATCGCGTTGTCTATATCTGCCGCTAATTGTCCAAGCTCGTTGAGAAGTTCTTGCTCACAGCTGATGCTGAAGTTATTTTATTCTTTACGACAAGAGTTCTGGTAAAAACGATGCAGTAAAAAGCCAACAGAAAAAGTTGCTCAGACTGGGAATCGAACCTAGGACATCCAGGTCTGCATTGTCTATAGCATTCCGCGCTCAGAGGCTATAAGGGAAATAAAGCAAAAAGTACTATTATTTTCTATAAAACTAATCCAGTTGGCTTGATTTGTCATACGTCAATAAAAATGTGGCTCAAGGCCATAGCTCCGAAGAAGTTTATCTGCCACTATTCTTTGAAAACAGGATGTTTGTTCTACGGTATATTCATGACGGTAAGTCAATTCAAAGTATTAGCTGTCCTACCACTATAATACATGTCGGTAGATTAGAGTTCAATAAATTCTTACGAGACGACTTGATAAAGGTCGCAGGAACACACTGGATGCGGGCCGCTTTTGGATCTGTCTGGAAATCTTTAGGGGAGGCCTATGTTCAGCAGTGGACGTCATGTGGCTGATGATGATGATGAAATTCCTATGAAACAAGACGCCCTTGCTTTGCGACTCTGCTTCTTTTGAAGACTCCCCGCAGTACATTGTTATAGTTAAAGAACTACTTTCGGGTGAATTAGCGGAATCATCGTGAATTTCTAGTTTACCTCTTGGATATCATCTATGAATTTGTACCAACGTATATATTTATTGTAGACACGGTTTGTATAATTGTATCGTGTATATGTATGGTATATTTATTTATTAATTTTATAGATATTATGTAATATGTGTATATTATTCATTGATGTATTAGTTTTTTAATATATAAGAAATAAGAAAGAAAGAAATAAATTTATTGTCAAAATAGAAACGTTTTATACAATGACATTATTTTACAATGACTCCCAAACTAGGCTAAGCCTGTCCTATGGGAGTCAAAAGAAAAACATTGACGTAAAATTTAGTTTTGTGTTAAAATAAACAAAACAAGAATAGACGGCTTACAGTAACTTAAATTTTATACAATATTTCAAAATGCTTAAAATTAGAAAGAAAAAACAAAACAGGGTTTAATGTGTATATGTGTGAGAGTGTGTGTGCATGTGTGTGTGTGTGTGTGTGTGCGTGTGTGCGCGTGTCTGCATGTCTCTCTTTTTCTGTCTCTCTATGTGTGTGTGTGCGTATGTAAGTGTTTAATACAAATTTCAATTTCAATTACATTATTGTATTTATTTTCGTATTCTTTACATATTACTATTTTAACTGTTTCGACATTATGCTTAAGTTCAGTTTTGTGCACCTACTATGATTTTGTATCCGCACCGCCTCAGGTTAACTGGTAGAGAATGCCTTCGGCATGCATCCGCCTTTACATAACTATGTATAAAGTGCAAATAAATAAATACATTGTTCTGACCCTGTATAGTAAACCAGGACAAAGTCTCTTAAAGTTAACCCTATTCCATTAAAATCGATAAACAACATCCTATCCGACAGTGGGGAATCCACACGGGGAAATCCTTATATCGATATCCCGGGGAATACACACAGTATGTCATATTGAAATCAGGCCGAAAACTACGTAACATACCACTTATCGGTATGTTTTCCAAATCATTACTTACCTTGTTTACCATAATTCACTTCCTTCCTTCTTTTTAATATAGTGCCATAACCTTGTTTCGGAATCACGTGGTTTACTAGGGAAGAGAGCAAGTTATCGTCTATTTTTAGAACTGATATCTGAATATCCAATTTGAATGATATTTACTTAGCAAAATTGCACACAATACTTTACTGGTGGTAGGTCTCTCGTTATGTAAGAGGCCGTCTGGGTACCACCGCAATGTCTATTTCTACCGCCAAACAACAGTGTGCATGCACTGTTGTGTTTCGGTTTGAAGGATATTGTAGCCAGTATAACTACTGGTCATGATGAGACTTAACATCTTATGTCTCAGGATGACGAGCGCAGTGGAATGCCACACAGTGCTTTGTAAGTCAAGGTGCTGGATGGTGTTGCTTCTTTTTATGGGTGGTCGTATCGCTTACCATCAGGCGAACGGCATGCTCGTCTCGTCATTAAATGCAATAAAAAAAAAAAACACAACCTAAACATACACACGTGAAAAATCTTACGCAGACACTTGAAAACTTCACAGGTATTAGAAATAAACTGTTTTTCCATAACGAAGCTATGGTTTTGTATAGAGTGATGCGTAGTAAGAATGAGGCATACGGATTTGAGTTAGAACTTAGAAATGCGAATGATGTGCAGAGCAGAGTATACGAGGTACGTTAGTAGTAGACATGCCGTCATGTAATTCAAATTCAAATTAAAATAATTTATTAAGTAATTAGACCCCTAAGGGCACTTTTGCACGTCATTTTTTTACAATGTTTTTTATCGTCTACCAGTGCTTTGGAAAAAAAGCCCACTGACCTGAGAAGAAGCACCAAGAAACTCAGCGTAGGTCTTTTATTGTTATATTTCTTTTATATATTATTATTTATTATATTATTATTTTCTATTATATATATATATATATATATTACAAATTGCAAGTAACAATATAAATTCAATTTCAAAGATGGATATTAAATGCGAAAATTCACGGAGAGTACCTAAGTCAAATAACCAGCTACATGTTTAATTTTAAGTAAACAATAGAGTCAACCATCAAGCAGAGCAGACCAGTCCACGCAAGCAGCACCCGTTCACGAATATGACGCATGTGCCAGCCATCGGCCTCCTCAACCAAGCAAATATTCACTTGCAATGCGCGATTAAGAACTCATAGTAGAGTATAAATTACAATCGCATCTTTTCACAGCTATCTAGCGCTCCGCATCTTCATAGAACATCTTAAAACCCGCTCCGCTACACAACTTAGCAACGGTCACATAGTTTCTTAGCTTAGCCTACACTTCGATGGAAAACCGGCCTTATATCAAGTCAGGTTATGAGCGCGTCACCTGTACCAGCTTGGCACCCATTTTCATTAGATTGTTGTCAGACAGTCATGAAACTGATTAACGAATTAATATTGTATTTGAAGATAATGTTTGAAGCCTTAATTAATTGCCTGACAAACGTGTTTTGGATGCGGTCATATTCTATCCTAGCTCAAAGAACTCCTTTGACTTAGATGATAACTTTGTATAAAATTTAAACTCTATTGTGATGTTCTCCCGTAGCGCAAAGAACTCCTTTGTCTTAATTGATTACTTTGTATAAAATTTATATTCTACTGCGAAGACGTTAAAATTTGATTTACAACTTAAAACATTTGATTTATAACTTACATTTTATATTTCGAAAGGGTTAATTTTGCCATGATTTTGAAATCATTATCTTCGAAAGCCTCGGCTTCTAAACAGCAAATGAGGTTAGTTTAAAACCTTGAGTCGGCGCGATATTTTTTGAAACGACTGTGGGCGCGTGGGGAGCATTTTGCTGCCCATGCTATTTTTTTTATTATACAGAGGAATATTATAATCAAATTATTTTATTTATTCAGGATTTGAAGAATAGACAAAAAATCTATAGAAAAAAAACAATATTTTTAGAATAAAATCTTAAAAAACACTATAGCTTATGTTATTTATGGAAAAAGTAACTTTATTTTTAAATGTTTCAACCTTCACTACAAATTTTTAATTAAAAATGCAAAAAGAAAATAATTAAATCATGAAATTCTTTCATCTACTGGATATGTTTCAGCATAGTAATCTTGACAAAAATACATGCAATTCTCGTTGCACATCTATGAACACCCTTTGTTGGTGCGCACTCTTTTACAAACTGTGAGCTAGTTTCTTCAAATTCACAATCATATTTGGGATTCCTGTATGTGATTAATTTTATATATTGAAATTACACCTTACGATTCCAAAGAAGCTTCACATCACCATACACCTTTATACTAAAAGCAGCCATAAATAAGGATCAAGTTATGCAATACTAATAACACACTTATTTCAAGTACATGACTCCATAAACATATACAAATACGCCATTATTTCTACTAAATAAACAAATAATATCACTACAGATTTTTTACTTACGTGAGTGGGCGCGCAGTGAGCAAATTGCCGCCGCGGGACACCTGATAGTAAAAACTTGCTCTTCCTGCGGCCTCCTGAGCCCTGATCAAGTTCAACCTTTCGGCACGGGTCGACGGTGAATATAGGGGCAGCTACTAAAAAGATCAAACTTTTTGCTCATATTTTAATAAATATTGCCAGTTTTTTACCAAGGGCGGCAATATTGTCATAGCGCGCCCACCCTTGGGTTAAGCAGCGCACTAACCCTTTTTTGTTCTTATTAAATTCCCGCGTGGTAAATCATTGAGTATTAGCCCTTTTTCCCTAATTGTGGCCTGCGGTGATCTACTATCTAAATAATAATTTAATATTAGTATTCTTGATTTTAAAAAATGAGGTATCGATAGCTAAGTCTTTGTACTTTGATGAAAAGAAGAGCCTTTGTATTTGGAAATCCTGAACATCTAAGTAGCCCAGGTGCTTGTATAATAATTTATGAGTCATGAGGTTATCTCATGTACGTCCGTCATCTGGCTCCATCTTTTTTATAAATATGTATAATGGTTACAAAAATTATAAAAGTGGTCATATAACATATTTATAATTTGACATAGTTAATGTTTGTTTCATTGGAATATTAAACTGCTACAATTCTTAGTATATACTGGAAATATTACTTATATTTAGTAGCTCTCAAATACATATTAGAAATAACACCCGACTTCTAGTTCTCGGGTATGGACAACCTTCTCTAACCCTCACTTTATTTTCAGTGCGTAATGGTTGCCTGCACCATAAGCTTGATCGTGGAAGCTTTCAGCCTCTCTGAATGTACTTACTGTTCCACTTCAGTGACCAGTTTCAGCATCACCGCGATCGTTTACAGCATTGCTATGGTCTTCATACATCTCTGGTTCATATGGGGAGTTAATAAAGTAAGTATAAAATGCTGTTGGAATATCGCCTCGGTGGCGTAGTTGTATTACGGTACGATTGCAAAGCTGAGGTCTCGGGTTCGATCCCCGGGTCGGGCAAAGTGATATTGGGTTTTTCTATTCAGTATCAGCCCGGAGTCTGGGATTTGTGCCCGGTATGGCGATAGGCTCGTACCCTATCACATCATGGGCACGGAAAGTGGATGCACTAGTTGCGCATCTGCCTACCCCTTTGGGTATTAATAAATATTGACAGCTTTTTACCGTAGGCGATAAAATGCTCATAGCGCGCCCACTCTAGGGTTAAGGCGTACCGACGTTATCATCATAAAGATTAATACACGTACAAATATTATGTTTATAGAACCAAACATATCAGTCAGTTTCTACCAAGAATTCGCATTACATTGAAGATTTTTATAATCTATACTAATATTATAAAGAGGAACGATTTGATTGTTTGTTTGTAACGGATAAATTCAAAAACTACTGGACCGATTTTGAAAATTCTTTCATTAATAGGCAGCTACATTACTCCTGAATGCTATAGGCTTCTTTTATCCCGGAAATACTTTTTCACGCGAGCGGAGCCGCGAGCAGAAATCTATATCTATATAAATTTATTGTTAATTTTTATTTTTGCCATGGATCGTTTGCAGCATAATTTTCACGAGATCAGATTCTAGCAACTTCTCCTAGAGAAATAAATTGTTCTACAAATATAAAATATAATTATATGCCACAAAGTACACACAGCTTGCTTTGAAGCTCACAAATAAGCTTTAGTAAAGGTAGAACAGTGGAAGTCTAGATTTTTCAAATAAGTCGTTGCCGACGGTTTAACATCACGATTTCAAAGGATTTGCATATTTTAAAGGATCACTTAAATTGTAGATTTCAAGATAAAGGGCAACTAGTGGTTATAGGCCATAGTATAAGTATAATCTAATGTTATCTGTGATTTCATTCGTGTCACTGAAAAATTGAGTTCAATATTGAGGTCAAAATAGTCAAATTTAAGTCAGTTAGGTAAAGATTAAAAGAGTGTGTGGTGTGGAGTTATTTTATACAATACACACATTCCGGTGCCAAAAAAATCAAGGCAACCTAATTGACATTAATTGTTTTTACAATTGATATAAACAATATAGAGCTTATGAATTGTTGTGTGTCACTTTTCTATTTTACTACGTAGAACCTTAAATATTGTGTAGGTACTTTGAACGTAGCGTGGTTAAAGCCTAATTGGGCTTATTTGATGTCACAAAAAGACAAAATAAATAACGTTTTATTATTGTACAGTGTGGCGTACTGGCATCAAAGGAACCCTGCTTTGGAGTTCTTTTGACGTCGCAGAATTAAGTTCTGTATTATTTTTATTTTAATATTGTTTTATGATAATTGATATGTGTGTTGTTGAAATAACGACCTTGTTCTGTTTTTAAATTTTATAACTAACAATAAAATAAAAAAAAACAATATAAATGTAGGGACAATGCACACGTTACGCAGTATGGAATCCGCTTAGTTGATTTATTTATGCTACACGCTGCAGTCCACGATTTACAAATTTATTATATTTGTAATTATAGCATGGCCTACCGGAGCCAGGACCCGGAATCATTTAAAACATTATAATAATTATGAATTTGATTTTTATACGTAATATTTACAATATTACTAAAGACATTACAATACACTTACTAACGTGACCCTGTAAAAAATACCTGATGGATGTTGATCGCACGTTGCTCTCCATGTGAGGTCAAGGATGGTGCATGTTATCATTACATTTATCGCGCATAAGATTTTTTGTTTATATTCGGTTGAACTTTTTTACTAGGTGATAACGTTCCGTCTATACACAAGCCAAAGGTTGAGTGTTGCGAATGCCGCAGATATTAATAATTAGTCTGTACTCAATGCATATACAATTTTAATTAAATATACAAAGGGTTCACACGCGCGAAAGTCCTTTCCCGGTAAAAAGTGACTGTGTACTTTACCTGGAAAATAAAAGTAGTCTATAATAACTTTATCCGTAACGTAGTCTACCTGTGTGATTTTTCACCCAAATCCGCTTAGCTGTTAATGAGTTTACTGCTTAGAAAAAAGTTCACACACTTTTATATATTTTAAACTCTACTTAAATCTTATCAGATTGCAGGATCAGTAATTTTTTTTGGGTACACTGACCTTGTTACACTTGACGGTAAGCGAAGTTTGATTCAGATTGTATCGAGAGACTGGCGTAGAGTTGGGGCGAGGGGGGCGGTCCGCCTCGGGCAGCACTTTTAGGGAGGTGGCAAAATGTGTAAAATAAAACGTTTTAAAATTAAACTTTTGGTGACAGGGTTTAAGTGCACTCGAGACTCTTATTTGTTGCAATGCAATGCAATGCAATCAGCCCTATATTATATACTGCCCACTGCTGAGCACGGGCCTCCTCTACTACTGAGAGGGGTAAGGCCTTAGTCCACCACGCTGGCCTAGTGCGGGTTGGCAGACTTCACATACCCTCGAAATTCTTATGGAGAATTCTCAACTATGTAGGTTTCCTCACGATGTTCTCCTTCACCGTTAAAGCGAACGATAATTGATAAACAATACACACGTAACTTCGAAAAGTCAGAGGTGTGTGCCTTGGGTTTCGAACCTGCGGACATTGTCTTGGCAGACCGTTCCATTCCCAACTAGGCTATCGTCCACTTATTTGTTGAAAAGACTTATTATTGGGGCCTTCGGGTGGCTAATTTTGGGTCCGCCCCGGGCGTAAAGAACCTACGCTAGTGTCCACAGTAATGCCGGCCTGTTTTTTGTCGGTTCAATTAGTGTGTTTATTTTCAGGGAAAGTCATCGGTGGTGATCAGCTGGTTGGTGATCACTGCGATGTGGATGGCGCAGGTGTTCTGTCTCATCGTCGTTCTCATTTGCATCTCTATCAGGCAATCTAAGCCCATAGCTTGGACAATACTCGCGCTTCTTTCTACAAGTAAGTAGTTATAGTCCGAAGCATGAGGTTGCCGACGGTACCGAGCAGTTTCAGTTCCAAAAGATCCGGCCATGTAGATCCAGCCAGCTGTATAGTTACATCGTAAGTTTAATCTATTTAGGTAAATCGTGTAACCATGGCAACAGTTAACTGAAAATGTATGGGAATCGGGAATCGGCAGTACGAATCACAGAAATATAACAAGCATTAGTTATTGTTCTGTGGTACGAATCCTCAGTACGAATCTCTATTTTGACGTATAGTAGGTACTGTCAAACAAATATAGAGAAAAACTTAGAGCAAAAATAAAACGCTTCGGCGTGTGCACCAAGAAGCTTATACCCAAATTCTTGGTGTGCACCCACTACAGTTAGGGTGCCTTTCCACCAGAGATTTGCTAAGTAGCTATGATACGAGGATGTGAAAGCTATGCTACGAGACTATATAACCGTTTCCATTAATGCTAAGCTACGTAGCGGACCGCGTAAGATGTGCTATGAAGATGCGGTGCCGCGAGGTACATAGCTGTGCATACACCAATCGCGAGCATTCATAGTAAGCATCCACAGCACGCATCTATAGCACGCATCCATGGCCTGCATCCATAGCACGCATCCATCCATATAAAAAACATAGCTTAGTTGAACTCGTTTCCACCAGTACTATGCTAGGCGGACCAATGAATATGATTGGTGGATATTAAACTCATCCATAGCAACGTAGCATAGCACATCTCTGGTGGTAAGTCACCCTAACGTCAAAGATTTTGATATTGAAACAGCACTAACTTTTAGCGCAACTTTTATTGTCGAGTTTTTTTTTTTAATGGCACTTGTATTCACATTTTGCCAATGTCAAGTTTGTGTTGTGTTTTTTATTATCTGTAGTATGTCGAAGTAAAGCAGTGGCTACCTTACCAAGACTTTATCGAGGAGTTTTGGCGGCAACAAAAAAAACACTTGATTAGCACGATTATTTCAATTCACTTCATTTGAGCTCTTTAATAGAACTATATTGGATAATAGATAGCAAAGTCCAGTTAAAAGTTAGTTAGTTATTGAAATTAGTCGCTAAGCGATAACTTACTGGAAACGAACACTTGGCGTTATTCTTTGCTAGCTTTTGTCCGCGGCTCCGCCCGCGTGAATGAGTTTTCCCGGGATAAAAGTCCCTCTTTATATTTTCCCGGGATAAAAAGTAGCCTATGTGTTAATCCAGGACATAATCTACCCGTGTGCCAAATTTCATCGAAATCCGTTCAGTAGTTTTTGCGTGAAACAGTAACAAATATCCATACTGTTAGATATTAGAGGGTAGTTTAAGATTCATTCTCGACAACTGTATAAATACGCGAGCGGCCCGGCCGCATGTTCTGTTGCACCTAATAAATAGTAATGAGTACACCTACGTTTTATTTAACAGTGGCGACGAGGGTAAATTCAAGTTCGGTACGTGTGCAAAATTAGTTCACCATGATAGGCAAAATCGAAGCGTTTGATGTGAAAACGGGTAATTGGGCAGCATATGTGGAGAGAATTGAAATGTATTTTCTCGCAAACAAAATTGAAGACGACGTTAAGCTCCCGACTTTGATTGCCGTAATGGGAGAACATTGTTATGAGTTATTGGCCACGCTGGCAAGTCCGAAGAAACCCGCGACTCTTCCCTTCCAAGAAGCAGTCGACATATTAAGTAATCACTTGCAACCAAAACCATCAATACTATCGGAAAGATACAGATTCAGGCAACGGCGACAAAATGAAAATGAGTCCATAGCAGAGTACGTGGCCGATCTCAAGAAGTTATCCCGTTTTTGTGATTTTAAAACTACACTGGAAGAAAACTTAAGGGACCAGTTGGTGTGCGGGTTAAGGAAAGAGCCTACAAGACAAAGATTATTCGCGGAAGAGAATTTATCATTTCAACAAGCCGTATCGCTAGCTATAACGCTGGAAGCGGCGGAACGAGACGCGGGAGTCATGGAACTGCCATTAGTGGAAGGCGTAAACAAACTGTTAACAGGAAGTACATGTGAGTCGTGTGGAAGAAATCACCAGGGAAGGAGCTGTAAATACAGTGGATTTGAATGCAGTTTATGCCGCAAAATAGGCCATCTTCGTCGAGTGTGCCCACGGAACGTATATCGAGACAGTGACAAAAGTAGGTCAAGAGCAGAGCGGGGAAGGCGAGGAGGACAGTCGCTGCGGAGGACAGCGGACACATATTGGGTGCACCAGCCACGCACGACGGACGGAGGTGGGCATGCGGCCGGGGGCGCCGCAAGCGCAGCGGAGCCGGCGCGGGAGGCGCGCGGCTCGCACATCGAGCAGCGGCAGGCTGACGGGGACGGCGACACCGATGAGGAGCCGTTATTTCAAATGTCTTTAAACCAGTACAGACCGGTGTGTATACCTAGTCAAATAACGTGAGAGCTTTGTCTTTATAAAAATAAATTTATTATTCTTAATATTTAACGGAGCGGTGTTACAAGTGTGACTTGATGAACGTTACAAGAATGAATTCGCCGTGGCTCCTTCGGGCCACGTATTTATACAATACTGGTGTTTACAATATAAGAGGGTGGGGTGTTGTTTACATGTTCTGATACAAAGAACAATTAAGTAATTCTAACTAAATGTGTCATGCTACACCTTATGATCTATTGTTTGATGTACTTGTAAGTACTGGATAAAGGGTAGCAGGGCGCATAACTCCTCCCTCCTTAAGTTCAAAATCGTCATCTGAAGTTTGAGGATGATGATTTTGATTACATCGTTTTCTGATGTTTAACAATATTTTGGATTTATTTTTCAACACACATATTATCAGTACAAAAATAATTAAAATATAAATTATAATAGTGCCTATACTAACACTCTTAGTGTTCACTATTAATTGTTCCTCGTCACTATTCATTTCACTATTTTCTTCTAACACATGTGACATCAGCTGTAGATGTTCTATGTAGACGCTGTCCAAATCGATAGGCGTCTTCTGGAACTTAGGATGTGTTGCTATAACTGGTAAGTTTATAACAGGCATCCTTTTAAATAAAACTGACTGTCCTTGATAGTGACGTGTCCTCAATGTTAAATTTCCAACCTTTAATACACAATTGTTTTCTATTGTGATTACATATGTGCCTACCAAATCATATTGGTTAATATCATTTTCACAATTTTCCTTTGCGAAAATATGGTTTGCAGTATAAAATAACCATTTATTTATTCCTATTGGTTTTATCATAATATTCTTCGCTGTAACACGTAGTGGTGAACACGAAGTAATCTCAGCTGCAAACTTCATTAAATCATTAATACATGTATCTTCATTCATTGGAGATACTTCAGCTTCATGGCACAAATATTTATCCTCATTTATTTCTTTACATGGCTGCATGAGCGCTAATACTTTCAACTCTTTCACAAGGATAAAAGGATATTTAGGATTAATTAGTAATGTTTCATTACTGATTGGGTTAAACATTGGGAAAGGATGTAACTGATAATAATTGAAAACATCCAATTGCACAATAGGAACTGACAATATAAATACTATTTGTTTGCCTTTTACAAACGCTTTTATATCTATATGTTTCTCAATATTAATAAGGTTTTCAAAAGTTACAGGTAAAATTAAGTTATCAAATTCTTCAATATTCTTTAAAATCGTATATAACTCATTTAAATTCAATAAAAATTGATGTAAAACATTTACTCTACTAAATGCAATAGCCGTTTCGACTTCATCTAATCTTGATAAGATTATTTGGAAATTATGAGTTAATAAATTATACGTATTTATAACTAATTCTTTAATTCTTTGGAAATGAGTCCTATTCAACAGTAACTGCATTTCATCCATATTCTTTTCTAACACAATAAAATTATTTCTCGTAGAATTAGTTAAATCAACAAGTGTATCCACTATTTCGGAAATCACTGTTACCTTCTTATTTAAAGCATTTTGCTTTGATTTAATACCTCTTATGAGTGTATCATAACGAATTGCATCTTCGTTATCTAAATTACCCGTAATAACCTTAATAACAGTTCCTAAAGGATTTACTATACCTCTTTTAACTCTTATATTTGGTATCAATTCTTCATACCTTTCTAATGATATATTCATAATATATGCCGTTTGCATCTTGGCATCTACAATATTTCCATCTAACATATGAACTTCTAAGTTCTCATTTAAAAAAACATTTATATCATTATATTTATTTACGTTATACTCTAAATTATCATGGATTAATTCCAAGTCTAATATTTTAAATATCTCCCAGTTATATAAGCTAATTACAGCTTGACCTTCTTTCACTGGTAGTATCCCTGGGTTACTTTCAATTCTTTGAAGATGAAGGGCCCGGTTTAGGACTGCTTGTGTTGCTATTAGTAGCATCAAGTACCTGCGAAGGACGTTTAACATCTTTAATTGGAACCTTTTTGTCTCTCTGTTTTGCTTTTACAGTGACTGTGTTCCTATTTATATCATCCATGACTTTAGCTTTATGATAACGAGGTTTATCTTTACTTCTTCTTATATTTACTCCTTTAACAAACACTGTATCTCCTGGATCAATGTTAAATTCTTTTTCACCTCCTCGTTTATCTTTTATTTTCTCTTTATTAGAGATTACTTTATTAGTTAAATAGTTATAGAGATATTTTGTTCTCTTAACATGCTCATTTACTAATTGTTGAGTATAACTTCTATTAAATTCGACATCAAAATTATCATTTGAGTCTGTATGCCCAAAAACAACTTCAAAAGGAGTTAATCCAGTTGTACTATGTATAGTGTGATTATAAGACATTACAGCATATGTCATCACCGATACTGGATCTGTTAACTTTCGCTCATATTTTGCGATTCTATATATTTCTAATATAGTAGAGTGAAACCTCTCAACTATTCCCATGGAATTAGGGTTATGTGGAGTTCCAATGTGAAGTTCTATTTTATAGAAACTTAACATTTCTTTTAACAAATTATTGTTAAATTCTGAGCCTGGATCAGAGCTAATCTTTCTAGGAATACCGTAATATGAAAAGTATTTTAATAATGCTCTAATGATCTCTGGGGTAGATCTATTAGACACTTCTAATGCTTGCCCTAATTTACTAAAGGCATCAACAATTGTAAGGAAGTACGTTCCTTCAATAGAAAATATGTCGATAAACACTTCTTGGAAAGGTTTCGACTGAGTTTGCGTTAATTGCAACTCTGGCTTTAATGGTTTCCTATCATACTTCATTTTCTTGCAAACTTCACAAGAATTAATTATACTTGCTACAGTATGATCCATATTGCTCCAAAAATAAGTTCTCTTAAGATGAGAAATTGTTTCTCTAATGCCTCTATGGCATGATTTACCTATATGATATTTAAGAACAATCTCGCGTTGTTCATTTTCATCTTCAATATAGATAACTCTTTCTGTGCATTCAATGATTTTTACTGAATCCTTTCTAAATAGATTCGTAATAACATCAGCAAATATGCTTCGATGCTCTTTATTTTCAAAATAAATGAAATATTTAATTTTAGGCTTTACGTAGTCTTTCAGAAATGACTTAACTACCTCTTTATTATTTAAAGGCATGTGTACTTCATACACCTTTTGCTTATCTCTTGAGATATTTTTTACAGAATAATCATTTCTATGCCATGTATATATTAATAATTGATTTGGCTTTGTGTCAATTGCTTCATGCAAAATTGGAATATCAGCTGCATCTGTGTTCTCTTCAGAGTGCACTGTAATAATGTCAGAGTCATCTGACTTAGTATTTTTATTTAAAATACTGCTATCAATTGAAGGTATTGGATATGCTTCATCCAACCTCATTGAATTTTCATCATCTTCTGATGATATTATAATAGACTTATTAGAAATGATATTTTTCTTATTAGCTTTACGCTTTCTTTTCTTTTCTATTCTATTAACTTCATCATCTATCTCTTTGAGATACATTTGTATTTCTGGATCCTGATTTTGGTCCATATTTATAACCATTGATATACTATCCGAACTATCGATTGCATTTATTTTAATGCGAGATAATGCATCTGCATTTTTATTCTGTTTACCAGGTTTGTATTTTATTTCAAAATCAAACTCTGCTAATCTAAGCTTCCATCTGGTAAGCCTACATCCTGGTTCTTTTAAAGAATTTAACCATACTAATGGTTTATGATCACTTAAAATTGTAAACTTATTTCCATATAAATAAGGTCTAAAATGCTTACATGCCCAAACTACGGCTAATAGCTCCTTTTCTATTGTACTATAGCGGGTTTCGCCATCATTCAATGTTCTGCTCGCATACGCTATTGGTTTATCACTGCCTATCGGTCCCTGTGATAACACTGCGCCTATGGCATAATTTGAAGCGTCTGTTGTCAACAAAAACGTCTTCGTGAAATCTGGATATTGTAACAGTGGGGCATTTGTTAACAACTCCTTGCATTTCTCAAATGCATTAATATATTCTTGATTTATTATAACCTTATTTCTTTTCTTTAGACATTTCGTCAAAGGTTGCGTGATCTTAGAAAAATCTTTAATAAATTTCCTATAGTAACCTACTAATCCTAGGAAACTCTTAATTTCTGTTTGCGTCTTTGGCAACGGAAATTTTAATACAGCTTTAATTTTATCGTCATTAGGCTGTAATCCATTTTTTGATATTACGTCCATACATTCTATGTTATATACCATATTGTCCTTACAAGGCTCATATAATATTGGTATTTTAGCACTATAAGTTACTAACAACTTATGCTTCATATCTATTTTGGCTTCTAAATCTCTTAAAAGATCTGACCCTATTAAACCATCATATCTACTGTCCACATCGTAGATATAAAATTTGTGAAACAAATCAGTTTTGAATGTTTCCGTAAGTGGTATATACGCCACTTCCTTATGTTCGCTTCTACCATGGGTACTTATGACCTCAAATGGTTCTGGACAAATATAACTATAAAAGTATTCTTCAGCCTTCCTTGGGCTTATAAACGAACGCGAACTACCCGTATCTATCATAAAAATTGCGTCAATCTCAGGAATCCAAATATGTGGTAACCTTAGTATTGAGTCGCAATTGAGATATATTATCTCCACGGACTTCTCGAGGCTATTATCTGAAAATTTTCAGGGGGTGGAATTATTCCTTGTTCCTCCACTGAATATTTTACCCTATCCCTCATGTGGTTATTCCTAACAGTTCTCATAGAAACGTCATTCATTGGTTTCTGACTCTGATGAGGAATACCAAACTTGAACTGCTGGTTTGGATTTCGCTTAAAAAATCCAGACTGCTTATAATTGTTCATATTCTGTGGCAAGTTTTGCGGCACAGGCCTAAATTGTGGTCTTTGCGCCATGTTCGCATTTGGGCCTTTAATTCCTTGTTGATGAGGAATCCCAAATTTAAATTGCGAGTTATGGTGCGGCACGAAATTAGGTCTAAAATTCTGAGGGTTGCCAAACTTAAACGAGTTTTGTGGCAATTTGTTTAGTAGGGTATCACTACTATTATTTGCAGATTTCTGCTTAACTTGACTCCTACTTTTGAGCCTATTCTGGAAGTTAACCTCCTCGGTAACTATCCCTAATGCCTCTTCTAAAACATTACACTTATTCAACCGTATAAAATTAATCAGCTCTTCTGGCAGATTATATAAAAACGTATCGAAAGCTCTATTGTTGTATATTATCATTTTTGCGGCTTTAACACCTTCATCAACCAACAAATTTACCTTAGCAAATAACGAACTACGTACATTCTGTATACGATGACACAATTCGATATAGGATTCTTGTGGTTTGATTTTAATATTCTCTAGCTCTAAGGCTATACATGCTTCCGATCTAGGGTCGCCAAAATGTTGAATTAACAATTCTTTTAAACCATCCCAAGTATTAATATTAGCTCTTTCGCTATATAACACAGCAGCTTTACCTGTGAGCCTGCTTGTTATTGAATTAAATGCATACATCTGTTGCACTGGGTTATTACTACCCATAAAATTGTCGAGAACATACTCGGATTTATTGATGAATAAATTTAATAATTTATCATCTCCATCATATCTTGGGATTATACATAAAACTTCTTTGGGGATTAATGCAATTTGACTCATTTTGGTCAATATAACTTAAACTCTTCAAAGTTTAAAAATATTAAGGATATTTCCTTATAAAATACAAAAGGGTGACACTTTCCCTATGTATAACAACTCATTAGGGTTATCTTTCCCTATATAATAACAAATATTATCCCACAAAGCAAACAAACGTAAAATGGCAATGCCTGACCAACTTTACGGCGCTTATAATGTAATTCAGCAATACTTGTCTGAAAATTACAGTTTTTCCTATGTATACAATTGATGATTTCTGATCAATTACAAAGGATAGGTCATGGAAGGATATGTGAAAAAGTTTACTCACATTAGGCTCCTGTTCTCCATGCCGGAATTTCTTCTCGTCCACAAGTTGTTGCGTCGTGCGTTAAATGACAAATTTATATTGTTCTGGTTGTGGATTTGTTCTTCAGCGACGTGGTTTTGGTGATCAATTTAAGTATCTTTTCCAAAATTTAATCGCGAACAAAATCCGACCCGACTGCGCCAGTCAAATAACGTGAGAGCTTTGTCTTTATAAAAATAAATTTATTATTCTTAATATTTAACGGAGCGGTGTTACAAGTGTGACTTGATGAACGTTACAAGAATGAATTCGCCGTGGCTCCTTCGGGCCACGTATTTATACAATACTGGTGTTTACAATATAAGAGGGTGGGGTGTTGTTTACATGTTCTGATACAAAGAACAATTAAGTAATTCTAACTAAATGTGTCATGCTACACCTTATGATCTATTGTTTGATGTACTTGTAAGTACTGGATAAAGGGTAGCAGGGCGCATAACTACCTATACTTGTTAACAATATATTACTCACCATGGAGATTGATACAGGTTCAGCTTTGTCGTGTATAAGTAAGAATACTTACTCGCAATACTTTAATCACTTACCATTAAAATCATGTCGATTAAACTTAAAATTCTATGATGGTTCTATTATTCAACCGTTAGGATATTTAGAGGTGAACGTTAAGTTCAAAAATGTAACAAAAATGTTAGACTTATACATAATAGACAATGGTTGTGCAAAGTTATTGGGGCGACAATGGTTAACCGAATTAGGTATAGATATACCGAGATGTGAAAAAATAAATGTTAACAATTTACAAATAAAGAATAGGAAGCAATGTATTAATGACATTATTTCCAGACATAAGTCTGTATTCGACGGCACACTGGGCCGGTACACGGGCGGCACGGTGTCGCTATGCGTGCGCCCGGGAGCGGAGCCGACATTTTGTCGTGCGCGAGCCCTGCCGTACGCGATGCGCGCACGCGTCGACAGCGAGTTGGACGCCATGCTGAGCGCGGGAGTCATCGAGCCCGTTGACCGGTCCGACTGGGCCACACCGCTTGTAATAGCGAACAAAGCGGACGGAGGGATCCGAATTTGTGCCGATTACAAGGTAACGCTTAATCGTGTCTTAATGGTTGATAAATACCCGGTTCCGAGAATAGAGGACTTGTATAGTGAACTTAGTGGTAACATCTACTTTTCTAAAATTGACTTGTCTCAAGCGTACAACCAACTAGAACTCGATGAGGCTTCTAGAACCTACACCGTGATTAATACACATAGAGGACTATACAAATACAACCGTTTGGTCTACGGGTTATCATCTAGTCCAGGGATTTTTCAAAAATTTATGGCGGGAATATTTGTTGGGGTCCCGGATGTTATTACTTTCTATGATGATATTTTGATTAAAAGTAAGGATTTAAAAACTCATTTGAAAACGATAGACAGGGTTTTAGAAATATTAGAAACAAATGGGTTAAAAATAAAAAAAAAGTAAGTGTAATTTTTTCGAAGACGACATCAAGTATCTAGGGTACATAATAAATAAAGATGGCGTTAGAGTAGATCCGGATAAGATAAAGGCAATCGTGGATATGACTTATCCAACAAATATTTCTGAATTGAAATCATTCTTGGGCATGGTTAACTATTACGGAAAATTTATAAGAAATCTGTGCACTTATTTGTCACCCTTGTATGAACTACTAAAGAAAGGAAATTGTTTCCGTTGGTCAAATAGGCATTGTGTTTCTTTCAATAAAGTAAAAAAGTTGTTATATAGTACAGACGTATTGGCCCACTTTGATATGAATCAGGAAACGGTGGTAACTTGCGACGCAAGCTCACGCGGAGTGGGAGCAGTACTTGCAATGCGCGGGGCCGACGGTAGGGAGCGCGTAGTTGCATACGCTTCGCGAGCTCTCACGCTAGCTGAACAACATTATAGTCAGATACATAAAGAGGCACTCGCAATTATTTTCGCAGTAGATAAATTTCATCAGTATTTGTATGGCCGCAAGTTCACGTTGAGAACCGACCATAAGCCGTTAGTGAGCATATTTGGTCCTAATAATGGTATTCCGTGCCCGGCTGCGAGTAGATTAGTGAGATGGGCGGTTAAGTTATCGGCTTACGATTTTAATATTGAATATATAAAAACAGATCGAAACACAGCCGATGCTCTTTCTCGTTTAATTAAAGCACATAAAGCCATAAAGGAAGAGGAGTTGCCAGAGCAAACATACTTACACTTTGCAACGGACGCCCTTCTTCTTGACCATTCGGTACTAAAGAAGGAGACTGCATCCGACCCAATTCTGTCCCGCGTTTTAAGTTTTATTACGGATGGATGGCCAATAGATGTTGAAATAAAAGAATTGAAACCATATTTTAATAGGAAAAATGAATTATATTGTGAGTTAGGGTGTATACTGTGGGGCCATAGGGTAGTCGTTCCGGTTTCTTGTAGGCGTAAAGTATTGTCAGAATTACATGATTCGCACATGGGAATAGTCAAAACAAAATCTTTAGCTAGAAGCTATGTCTGGTGGCCAGGATTAGACGAGAGCATCGAATCTATTTGCCACGAGTGCAGTGTGTGCGCATCCGTAGCGAGCGCTCCGCCTACGCACGCACCCCAGTCATGGCCATGGCCAAGCCGTCCGTGGTCCAGGCTCCACATAGATTTTTTAGGACCCATTTTTGGATCCACATATCTCATTGTAGTAGATGCTTGCTCCAAGTGGATAGAGGCTATTAGAATGAAGAGTACGACCGCCGGTAGGGTCATTACAGTATTGCGGGATATGTTCGCGAGGTTCGGAATACCAAAACAGATCGTTAGTGACAATGGGCCACCATTCACTAGTAGCGAGTTGGACGTATTCATGAAAAGGAATAAAATTGACCATATATTCTCGGCGCCTTACCATCCGGCATCGAACGGGGCAGCCGAAAATGCGGTAAAAGTGTGTAAACGTGTTCTTAAAAAGGCCGCTTTAGAGAAAGTAGATTTAGAAATAGCTTTAAATAGGTTTTTACTGGCATATAGAAATACGGAACACTACACGACAGGGGATAGCCCAGCAAAAATATTGCAGGGGCGTAATTTACGCATGAGATTAGACGAATTAAAGCCGGAGCGAGAGTCACGAGTGTTCGCTCGCCAAAGGCGCAGCGAGAGGGACGCGGGAGGCACGCACCGTCATATCGCGACCGGTGATGCTGTCTGGTATCGTGACTATCGCAACCAAGATAAATGGCTACCAGGTCAAATAAATGATAGGATAGGTACGACCGACTACATAGTCAAATCTGTTCTCGGAACCAAGGTACAAAGACATATTGATCAGTTAAGGCACAGGACTTGCGGGGTTTCGAATGATGTTGGGGATATGGGACCACCCGTAAAACAAAATCCGAAACCACGAGGTTCACTATCGTTCCCAGGGGTGGCGAACCTGTCAACGGGTTCGGGACAGCAATCGGCATCAGTGATGGCGGATACAGCTCAGTCTCCTATGATTTTAGCAGAACCTAGTAGTACAGTTCAGTCAGATGAACTAGCTCAGAGCTTGGAGACTGAGCCACCAATAGCTACCGAGCCGTCCGATATTGTACCGGGTACGGTGGAGACCGGCCCCATACCTGTTCATACAAATAGTCCACCTAAAGCACGTCGAACTCGGAAAGCTCCACAACGATATGGTTGGGAAGACTGATGTTAAATTATGTAATATATATTATTTATGTAATGTAAATCATGTAAATGTCAATCCTAGTAGGTACTAAATTAGAATGAATTATCATTAGCACTTAGTCAACTATTGTACTTGTAATTTAAGGGTGGAGGTGTTAGATATTAGAGGGTAGTTTAAGATTCATTCTCGACAACTGTATAAATACGCGAGCGGCCCGGCCGCATGTTCTGTTGCACCTAATAAATAGTAATGAGTACACCTACGTTTTATTTAACACATACATCCAGACATCCATACATCTATACTTACAAACTTTCGCGTTTATAATATTAGTAGGATAGTAGGATTATTCATGCTTGGGATAAAGATGATTCATCACACCTCGTAGGTTTTTTGACAACGGTCGTGTCCAAATATATAGTCGATATTGTGTTATTCACTACATTCTATTATAAGAAGGTTTCGTTTTCAAATAAATGACAACCATTACTTACCTCTACCACAAATTATTTGTGAATTGTTATACTTTTTCAACTGTAATGTAGTGTGTTCGATTCCCATATCTAGCAAAATGTTGTGTTAACTTTTCGACGCTATTTTCCCGGAATTGGATACCCAAGAGTGGGTTCCGAATGCAAAATAAGTCCAATCGTTTCAAAAAAATCCGGATAAAAGCGTGACCCGCTGACACATTGCAAAATAAGAATTAAGGACGCGGCTTTTATGGTCTTCCTTTCTCCCAAAGCATAAGACAAAATGCTCATATACATATTTATAAAAACTGTTGTAGTGTGCGTAAAACATACAAGTATTTAAAATGTATTTATGTGTGTGTTCATAACGACACGAAACAGTATTGTGTGGTGCACTTTCTATGTTACATTGAAGGAGACATGATGTTTTTGCTCGCGGCACAAGACGCGTCCTTTCTAGATATTCTAAGCTGAGATGCAATATTAATTATACTTAAATATTATTATATGTTAGCTCTGTCGAATCGAGGGTAGTAACTACTGATAGCACCGATCGGATCCCTATAAAAGGAGTGGAAATAGCGGTCACCCTAAAGTCCAGTATGGCCAGAAAAGCCGACGCGCGTCAGGCTGGCCGTATTAGTCACGTTAAAAAAAAGGCTATGAGAGCATTCTGTCGATAGCCGAGCGCCCATGAACATCTTGGGGATTTTGTTTTGATAATATTTTGTAACCTACTTTTGAAAGTTATTTCCATCAAATGCAAAATGATTTTCGTTAACAATTATTTGTTGTTAACTATTTTTGATTATTTTTAAGTAAAATTTTACTAAAATTCATGCAAAACAACGAACTCCTATTAGATCAAAAACAAAGTTATCGAACCTCAAGTTTCCTACTAAGTACTAACCTAGATGTAAAAGTTTCGTTATTAATAGCCCTTTAGACTTTCGAGTTACCAGAAGGCCGTGGTTTAAGCTTAAACAAGTTATATAAACTTGTCCATACTATAATGTTTGTATGTCCATACTATAAATCTCTGGAACATCAATATCTTAAAGGATTATCTGGAATTGCTTTCGAGTTGAAAACCTAAAACCAATTTTCTACCGCCTTTTTTTCTTTTCAAATAGGAGTCCAATTTGTCGTGATAATTAATTTTCACCACTATTTTTTTCAGGTATAGCACTGTACGGCCTGCTAGTCGGCTACGGATACTGGCTGCAAATAAAAAATGAACGACAAAGTGTATCTGTTGCATCGTAATTGATTTATTTTAAACGTACAAATATATTCGTATTATAGATTTTTATCTGACATCTTGTCGTTTATACTCAACTTTCCCAGAAGCTGTTTCCGATGACTGTTCACGACCAGAACGAAGTAAATTGTTACTGGAACAAAATGTCCTATTTTATTATTTAACAAGTTATTCAGGACGTGTCTTTTTGATTGATAATAATATAATCATTTATATTCGGACTACACTTGTATAATGCATTTACCTTCTGAACTAGTTTTGTTACTAGCGTACGATTATAATAAAATACAAAATGGATCGGTAGATTGATCTGCAATAGATGGTGTCTTTGTCCTCTCTTAGCGTGATCGTTTAAACTCAGCTAAATAATGCTAGATAGACGAAACGGATGACAAATTACAACTTACACATGTACCACAGCATCCCCAATATGACTATAAACACCCTGTTCCTCTGCCTCCTGGACGTGAACACCAGCGCGAGGAGGATCATCATCATCAGCATCACCACCACGAAGATCACCGCGTACCATATCCATATGGTGCAGAGGAGCGCGTCGCCCTGGAATGGGGATCTGGTTTATATATAACATCACGCGTACCTTTTTAAGGGTAGGTAGACGTGAAACGCATCCACATTTCACTATATAAGTCCTGTGTAATAGGGGGCGAGACTATCGCCATTTACCGAGCATAATTCGAAACTACGGGCTAATACCAAGCAGAAAGATCCAGTATGACAATGTTTGGTTTGTAACGACAAACTTCTATCAATAATACTTTTTTTGCGGGCCCTCTGTGCCTGTTGCCTCTGTGCATAGGTAGTCCTCGGACAGCCACGGCGGCCCGTGAGTGTCCCCTCAAGAGCACATATCAAAACGCGCCCTTGTGACCATATCGCATAGACACTCTATTTTGAATTATCAAAACTCTATATATTATAATTGAGACTGTGTGCGGTGGGCGAAGGGCGCGCGGTTTGAACGCCGGCAGTTACAGCGGCCCATGAGGATGTTGAAGGGGTTAGATTAAGGAAAGGTGGAACCACAACATTATGTAAATGCGTCGCAGTAGGTCTTTCTCTGATTATTGCCACAGTTTTGGGGTAGCCGTGACGCTTACCATCAGCCGAGAGACTCGTATAGACTAGTAATAAAAAATAAATACCTTGACCAAACCGAATAACAGAACAACACTTGCTGCAAAGAACAAAGCCACTAGGATCCATATAGTGACGAGTAGATAGCTCATTGGTACGAAGAAGGAACACCCATAAGCCATTGGATGGACCTAGGAGGAAAAGGAAAAAGAAAGTGAGATAAAGATGCAACAACTTTATTATTATTATTATTTAACTCTTTATTGTATATCACAGCAGAACAAAAACATTTGCATATACAATAGAGACTACACTTAAACAAGAAGTACAAATAGCGGTCTTATCGCAATCGGCGATTTCTTCCAGACAACCCTTGGATGGACATAGTTAACTAGGAAAAAGAGAGCGGGCGGTCATTATCAAGTAATAAAAGGGGATGGAAATCTGATGTACATAAATATTAATATATATAATATAGTACCTACATATAGCATAAAAACAACTAATTAATATATAAAATAAAAATAACTACATAATATAATACATAAACTATACAGTTAAAATACGATACATACCTAAAATCCAGTGATAAACAGAAAAATATAGGAGGAAAACAATATCACAGTGACAAGTAGTGATGTTTAACAAGCCTTTTAAATGTCGGAAGAGATTTTGCCCATCTTAACGACAAAGGTAACTCGTTCCACAAGCGTGCAGCCTGAACAGTAAATGACTTGTCGAGGAAATTAGTCGCATGCTTGGGAATCCCTAATTCCAGACTCTCTGATGATCGTAAACACCGAGCATGGATGCTGCTCAGGAAGTTAAAACTATTTTTAAGGTACTTTAACGAGTGAATAAAGCTTTTACTATTTAGAATTACAATGATTTTATTCATAGTCCACTAGAAATTATAGTACTTTCCCAGGATTAAAAATTAGGCTAAAAGTTATCAAGAATATTGCATATTTAGTTGCCATATTCATCTAAACTGTTCAGCTACTTCTGCATTCATATTTAAACGTCCAAATGTCTTCACTAATGGCCGAGCCAAAAGCATGACGCTCCGGCGAATTTGCTTCATGCAGCAAGTCTACGAGTCTATATTATGTAGAGTCGTACATTTCTTTTTGACAGTTGATGAGCGTCCGGCTCTCAGGTGTTACGAATTAACAAAGTAATAATAAAGTGAACTGACTGCCTCGGTGGCGTAGTTATATTACGGTGCAACTGCAATGCTGAGGTCTCGGGTCCGATCCCCGCGTCGGGCAATGTAATATTGGGTTTTTCTATTCAGTACCAGCCCGGAGTCTGGATTTTGTGCCCGATATGACGATAGGCTCGCCCCCTATCACATCATGGGACAGAATTTGCGCGGCGAATAGTGGGTGCACTAGTTGCGCCTCTGCCTACCCCTTCGGGGATAAAAGGCGTGTGTGTGTGTGTGTAATAAAGTGAAATAAGCGATAGTAGGCAAGTAGCCAAAGTAAACAAGGAACATAACACTGCAGTCTGCACAAGGTCGGCCCTGAATGTGTTATCTAGTGCATGTGCCCCGGTGACGTGTCTTTATCAACTTTGCAGACATTCGCACCGGTTTTCCGCTCTCGTTTACAGTTGATTATGGTTCATGTTTTAAATATAATTTAAACAATCGACTGTATGCCTGTATATGAAGAATAGATTAGAAACAGCGCGATCCTTCGTGTGGTTCTTCTGTACAGAAAACTTGGTGCATTTTTTTTTTGATACGGTTGTATAAAAATAAATCAATAAATGATAATATAACTGGTAATTGGTACTGCACAAATCATAACTGTTCCTCAGCTTTACCGTAGTCGACTAAACACAAATCACGCCTTAATCCAAGAAAGGTTTAGCAGAGGTGTAACCACTTTTCTCCGTGTGTGTTCTGTCTCAGTAGCAGTAAAACCCAATATCACTTTGCCCGACCTAGGGATCGAACCCGAGGCCTCAGCATTGCAGTCGTACCATATTGCAACTATGCCACCGAGGCAGTTTATTAAATTAGTCATTAAAAAAAAGGTAAGTCTAGGTAGGTTTTAAATGTGTTAGTAAAACCTAATATCACTTTGTCCGCCCCGGGATAAAAATAATCGACTAAAAAGAAATAAAATAACAGTTACAGAAATAGCTACCTAAATGAAGCATCCCGGAATTCTAAAGGTACATTAATTTATCGCTACCCGTGAATCTTTTATTAAATCAAATCCAACCACAACAAACTACGTCGACGACATTCATTCCGAATTTCGGTAAAATGAAATTCATAGACGAAGTGTAAATGTGTTAAATGCTCAGTGGAGTCGCAGATATAAAATGGTTAGTGTAGTACTAAAAATAGAACATCATTTCAGTTTTTCAACACAACTTTCAGACTGTTAGATCAGGATAGTTCCAATATTTGTAGTTATAAAATATAGGCATTTCAGATCAACAATTTTTTGCCCATCGGCGCATTAAGTCAGCAAAGTCAAACTCCTCGACGCGATATACAAAATTTGGAAACGAAATTAATTGTATGGGTGATCCATAAAAAATACGCGATTTACCTAAAATATTATACTATTGCCGCATAACAGGATGGTATTGAGTTCCATGAACAAGGTGCAATACCTGAACTCTACCTATCTGGGGAAGAGGCAGGCATTAATGTACGTCAAGTACAATCCTTTCATATAAAACAAAGTAGTGAGCGATTACTGGCAGGATACCGATCACCGTACACAAGGAAACCCACCATAGTGGTCCACGAAATTGTTGCGTTACGGGATCATCCTTTTGGCCTCGAACAGGCCGGCATAATTATGACTACTAGCAAGGAATAAACATCTCTCGTAAATCGATACTCTGGACGCCACTCAGAAACGGCCTTAGCCGGCGCGAGGCCCCGAGAGGGACAAAGAAAAGGTCCCCGATTTCAAAAATTTCGTAGGTATAGATAATTTCATCCACTATGACGCGCGCTACCAATTTTTGAGCGGGAATTTCGTGGGTAAGAGGTGTTTGATTATTCATCTTAGTATGCGTGTGCACTCCTAGGTATTTAGTATGTATTTCATCATACCATCATACCAGCCCTGTATTATATACTGCCCACTGCTGAACACGGGCCTCCTCTACAACTGAGAGGGTTTAGGCCTTAGTCTACCACGCTGGCCTAGTGCGGGTTGGCAGACTTTACATACCTTCGAAATTCCTATAGAGAACTTCTCAGTTATACAGGTTTCCTCACGATGTTTTCCTTCACCGTTATGTGTGTATTTACAGAACCTAAAAAATGAGGTCCTCGGTTGTACATCGCGTGAGGTCCCAAAGGCTGCCCCATTCGCCGTCTAAGTCCGCCAAAAACGCCACTCCATTTACCTTTAGGTGCAGTAAAGTTTGCAGTGCCCGTATAATGGAGATTCTCAGGCAGTCGCTTGCATCCCTATTTTCATCATCATCATCATCAGCAGCCACATGACGTCCACTTGTGAACATAGGCCTCCCCCAAAGATTTCCAGACGGACCTGTCAAAAGCGGCCTGCATCCAGCGTGTTCCTGTGACCTTATGTTATCATTTCTATTCTACATAATACATTATGTATTCATTTTCGAACCGGACCCTAGTTCGTAGACGTTTGAAAAATATATCTGGTGTGAAAAATGAGACCAATATCCACTAGCCCGCAAGAGTGAATATCACTTTCTGAATTAACATAAAAATGCTATCAGAATATGCTGATATACGGAACCGTACATAAATTTACGTATCGAAATCATTTTTATTATAGATGGGAACTTTGGTCAGTTACGTTTTGAATTGACAAAAATCTTTTTTAGGTATTTAAATTTGTTACATCATAATGTTATGTCGTTTTCTTAGGATCGTAGGATATTGACATCCCCTGTTTATTATGATATTCATTACATGAAAATGAACATTATATTCTACACGAAGAATCTATGTATATATATATTTAAAAAATAATCTTATTTACATTAAAAAGTAAAAGTTTGTGGAAAATGTCTGGAGGTTTGAAAATAAACGAAGAAAATTTTGGGTTTGAATAAATTTTGGCAGTCAATATAGGCTATGACGTAGATAGAATATAGGCTAATTTTATCCTGGATAACATAGTAGGTCTGTAGTCCCAGCAAAGGTGATTCAGTCGGGGGAGCCCCGAGCATCATCTAGAAAGTTATAGGCCTGTAGATATTTACTTTTTAAACTGTACAACTTGAACCGAATCTAAAATATAGAGGAATGATATAATGAAATACATACACACTCCCACGTCTTTATCCCCCAAGGGGTAGGCAGAGGCACGAGTAGAGCACCACTTTTCACTCTGTGTATTCCGTCCCGTGATGTGATAGGGTGCGAGCCTATCGCCATATCGGGCAGATATTCCAGACTCCGGGCTGATACTAAGAAGAAAAACCCAATATCACTTTACCCGACCCGGGATTCGAGCCCAGGACCTCAGAGCGGTGTCGTACAGCGCACACAATTCAATACGCCACCGAGTCAGTCATTTATATAAATCTTGTCTTAATAAGATAACCTTTGAACTTGAACTTATTTATTCTATTTACTTGGAGACGTTGTTTGTATAAATTACTTACAATTCCGATAGCGGCAATCATCAATGAGCCAGTCTTTAAGTCTATGCCGAAGAAAGAATCCACGTCAGGCAAATCGTCCAGGGCAGTCATATTTACTTAAATTTGTTATTTTTGTCGCAAAACAATAAATAAAGTCATAATTTCACCCTCAGAACAATATTCATAATGCTCTTTGACAATATTGCTTGTTATTGTTCTGAGATTTCACCACATAACCACAAAAACTTTAAGTCAAAATAATGTGTTTATTGACATGTAAGGAGTTTTCCAAAAAGTTTTCCTATTTGAAATTAATAAAATATACTGCATGCAGATCATACATTAAATAATAGTAAATCTATGATATTGAAAATGACGCAATAAGAAAGTACATAACGCGTTCTTTAGTAGCATGTCAAGCATGCGGGAAACCATCAACGTAGGTACCTTTCACCGCATTGTCTATGATACCTTTAAGCACCATATCATCATCATCATTATCAGCCACATAAAGTCTACTGCTGAACATAGGTCTCCCCTAAAAAAATTAAGATTTCCAGATGGTCCTGTCAAATACGGCCGGCGTCCAACATGTCCCTGTACCTCTATCAAGTATAGCTTTTGCGCGCGGCTCCGCCCGCGTGGAAAAGTTTTTCCGGGATAAAAATTAGCCTATAGCACTCAGGAGTAATGTAGCTTCCTATTAGTGAAAGAATTTTCAAAATCAATCCAGTAGTTCCTGAGATTAGCACCTTCAACCAAACAAACAAGCTCTTCAGCTTTATAATATTAATAACTAGTTTTTGCCCGCGGCTCCGCCCGCGTGAATGATTTTTCCCGGGATAAAAGTCCCGCTTTATATTTTCCCGGGATAAAATGCCTAAGTGTTAATCCAGGGCATAATCTACCCGTGTACCAAATTTCATCTAAATCCATTTGGTAGTTTTTGCGTGAAAGAGTAACAAACATCTATACATCCATACTTACAAACTTTCGCGTTTATAATATTAGTAGGATAATAATAATTATTATTCATCGTCGTCTTTACATTAGCATCACTCCTCCTGCCATTACAACGGTAGACAGACGTGTAACACACCCACAGCTATGTTAGGCGAATCTATTGCCATTTACCAGGCACATTTCCAAACTCCGGGCTGAAACTGAGTAGAAAAACCCAATATCACTTTGCCCGAACTGAGATTCGAACTCGACACCTCAACGCGATGGTCGTAAGCCACCGAGGCAGTCACCATATGCAATCTATGGAATATCGGTTTGAAGGACATTACAGTATGCAATGCCTATGGAAGAATTTATGTACGGAAGGAATACTGTCGTTTAAATCGGTTTTCCCAAAGTCTGTGGTACTACGTCGGTCAAACCGGCTTAAGTACTGTAGATACGACGTAATTAAACTTTTTTTCATCGCGGGGAAAAACGCGTTATCGCTACCACCACTGGGGGGTCAGTGGAATGGTCATGTTGGTTTCACCGATCTTACGGCCCAATGTCAACACTCGGGAGTATAGCATCATTCTAGCGAGCATTGGACCGAGACCCTAATTATGTACACATTACACCAGCATACCAACCAAAACCCGCGGTGGCCTTCTTCGGCGCATACGGCCGTCCCGGGGTATCTTTGTTGCACGAAGACAGCAGCACGGAAGCCCCCGAACTCTAAAGCACGCCATTGGCGTCTGCGACTGCAGGAGACCGACCACCCGCATTGTCGTCCACCTCGGAGTCGCGTTTTTTTTTCGATGGCTCGACAAAGTGGCTTCACTGCAACTGATGGTAAATGAAGTGAAGCCCAAAATAATGTCGACCGGCAAGAGATAAACATCCCTGGTCGGTCGGCACAGTTATGACTGCATAATGGCTTCTTCACGCTCCGCTTGAAGGACCCTAAGTTGTAGGAAGGAGGGAACACGTACGCGGGCAACCTGTTCCACAGCATAATGGTGCGGCAGAAATATGAATTACCATGCGGCAGAATGCTTAAATTGCGCCCCGCGACTTCCTCTTACGACAGGCAGGGATGCCGTGGCGGAATTCTCTAGATGCCTCCGATTAATGCACCTACCGTTAAAATGGTATATTCGAGTTATTCATTATAGAATTTTAATTTAGTAAATTAAAATTATATTTAGGCCTATGTTCAGCAGTGGAGGACATGTGGCTGATGATGATGATGAAATTAAAATTAATACAATTTAAGTTTTTAAATTAATTTATTACACAATCACTACTGGCATTATAAGAAACTTTCAACTTGTCGCTTATAATAATAAAATTATTTCATAACTTTATTTTTCATAATTAAGTTAATTAAGAAAAATAAAGTTAAGAAGTTTTCTTAAAACTACGTTGAAATTTAAATTAACGTTAGAATAATATGTATGTTCAACGTTAGGAACATTATTTTTGCATAAAATAATATCTAAAGTCAAAAACATTTAAAGTTAAAGAACTACTTTCGGGTGAATTAGCGGAATCATCGTGAATCTCTTGCTTACGTCTTCGATATTATCATCTATGAATTTGTACCTACGTATATATTTATTGTATACACGTTTATATAATTGTATTGTGTATATGTATGGTATATTTTATTGCATTTATTTTCGTATTCTTTACATATTACTATTTTGACTGTTTCGACATAATGCTTAAGTTCAGTTTTGTACATCTACTATGATTTTGTATCCGCACCGCCTCAGGTTGACTGGTAAAGAATGCCTTCGGCATTAAGTTCGCCTTTACATAACCATGTATAAAGTGCAAATAAATAAATAGATATCTCAATATTTATAAAGAAATTAATTAATTCCTGAACGCCCGCGGTGGATACCGGTGTCCATTTATATAAGGAAATTAGCTTATAGCTATATATAAGCGGGCGTTGACGAATTAAACGATAATATTATTTCATAATATCTTATGATAATACAATAAACTTTTACTATTAAGCGTTATTTGATAAGACTAATATTAATCTCGGGTACCGAACCAGTGCAGTATACTATTAGTAGTAAATTTCATCATTTTTTAATGTTGTATTATATACACTGCCTGACTGCCTCGGTGGCGTAGTTGGGTGTGCGTGCAGTGATATTGGGTTTTAAATTCAGTATCAGCCCGGAGTCTGGTATTTTTGCCCAATATGGGGATAGGCTCGCCCCCTATCACATCATGGGACGCAATACGCACGGCGAAAAGTGGGGGCACTAGTTGCGCCTCTGCCTACCCCTTCGGGGATTAAGAGCGTGAGTGTGTGTCTGTGTGTATTATATAAATAAAATCTTTTATTTATAAAACCACATGTCTTGACTCTGTAATGGCTGGAACGTGTTCAAAATAAGCTTCTCAAGAAAATGCGTATTCTTTACCAAAATTTTAACATTACCTATAAATAACACTTGTAAACATAAATTAGAGTTTACAAGAGATAATATTTAGTTTCTCTTTTATTCGGATACGGCACAGTGACCCTTCTGCGCCTATGGTAAGGAGTGGAGTTCAAATAGCTGATAGATAATTATCTTCCAGTAGTCGAAGCAATAGGGTAGTTCACTACTTTTTTTAAATACATTTATCAAGAATGTATGCCATTTTTTCAAAATTGGGGCAATAATTAGTAAGTTAATAAGCTTTAAAATTTGGTGGAAGGGGTAGTTGTCATATAACAGTAATACTACAGTGTGACGTCACCGAGAGTCGTGCGAAAGAGAGCGCAATATCCCCTCCACGTCCCCACTTTTGCTCACAACAATATTTCATATATTATGAATAACTGCTTTATTTTTCAACCAATATTGATGCTGATTTCACAGAAGAATTTCTTTTTCGTATTATTTTCTGTTAAATATAAAATAATTTACAAAATCAAACATAGGAAACTACCGTATTATGCCGGTCTTTTGAAAACGGATATACACAGGTTGATCCCGGAACGCGACACACTTACGTGGGCCACTATGACGGGTCATACAACTTGTGTGCGGTGGTCGCTATTTGGGCGGATATACTATTTACTTATTTATTTTAGGAAGATTTACAGACAAATATCATCATTAATAGTTACATACAGTAATATAGTCCTATGCTAATTAGGTGCAAATCTTCACCAATAAAATACTATACTACTATCAGCAAGTAAACAGGATTATTCAAATACAATTCAAATATCCTACTCTCATTATAGTTACAAATACAGGCCATTGTTATAAAAGTTACCCTAAAATTATAATGATTCCTGACGTTTACGCGAATGTTAGACATTAAAATTAAACTACTATAACGGATTTTATCGCGGATTTTTATTTTATTTTTCCGTCCGGCCCGTGATCACGAATTGCTG
Organism: Sphinx pinastri; assembly: GCA_947568825.1. Lineage (NCBI taxonomy): Eukaryota > Metazoa > Arthropoda > Insecta > Lepidoptera > Sphingidae > Sphinx > Sphinx pinastri. Next base: position 3,870,813 of record OX387630.1, on the reverse strand, counting down.
CAAGCCCGTCGAAACGTCTGGAGCAAAATAAAATAAAAAAACGCTCCGTTATAGTAGTTCAATTTCAGTATCGTAAAGTTTTAATAACCAAGATTTTTCTTTATTAATTATCTTACTTTTCATATTAATTAGAGGATCGTATTTTAACAACGAAAATTGAGAATTCCAGCAGATACTTTTCATCATGGCGTATTATCTTAATAGCTAATTTTAAAAAAATGACTTAATTAAAATTTGATAAATTTTATTTTAATTAATATTATACCAGTACAAGATTACTCTTGATCTCAAATTAATATGGATATATTACATTTTCAGAAATAGGTAGATTAAGGTAGGAGTTTTCAGTTACAAAAGTATAAATAGAGTGTTTATACCTTTAGTTGCATTAGATTTTTTTTAAACCTTCATTATATTGCTTAGCTCCACTTATTTTAGAATAAATTCACCGCTATGACTGTTTTTACCGTAGGCTTCTGAATACATATGATTTTTTTAGATCTATACCTAAATCACACATACTACAGACCTACCTCATAATCAAACTCAGAATCATTTGAAACGAAGACTATAATCATCAATCGACAAGAGTTCCGTTTTTATATAGATTAAGTGTAAAATGTATTTCATTGTATATAAGGAATTAAGCGACAACTTTTGGAATATTTATATGCAATATTTGTTGAATCTAGAAAGTGTCGAGAATATATTTGCATCCTTGGACGAGAAAATAACATTTCCAAGAGTTAGTCAGAGCACTGTTTCATTAAAATCAAGAATTGTTAGTAGATTAGAATAGAATTTTCAGTTTTCCAACAAAAAGACTTAGAACGACTACAAGACGACGTAGTTACGGTATTTTCCATGTTTTTCCTGATTGTCTGTTTTTATGTAAAACTTGCTTTTGCTTGTGACTCCGCCTGCGTGATAAAGTTTTTCCGGGATTAAAGTAGCCTATGATCCTTCCCAGGTTCTCAAACTATCTCTTTTCCAAATTTCATCGTAATTGGTTCAGAGGTTCAGCAGTGAAAGCGTAAAAGACAGACCGACGGCCAGACATAGTTACTAAAGCATTTATATGTATTCCTCACGTTTAAAATTGTATTCAGAGTGTTTATTTGCCAATGGTACAGCGAAGTCTTTTTCCAGAATAACTGTTTAAATATTTAAAGCAAACTGACTTAATTGTAAATCAAAACTCGGAAAAGAACAGGAATTAAAAATAAGAATATCACGCAGTTCTTTTAGGACATTTGTCAAATATCGGTAAAACATATAAAAAAAACAGATTCATAAACTCGTTTGTTAACTCTAAATGCTCTAATTAGCCAATTTAGAATTTTCATCCCAACTTCAATCCAAATCCATTTAAAACAAGAACTTTTTAAACCTTTGTTATTTCGAACACGCGTTACATCACAATCCTTAGTTTTTATAAATCCGCGCAAAAACTGCCAATTAAAACGTTGACGTCGCTTCTCGTTTTAATAACCTTTGAATCAATTTGATTATGCAAACCGAGCCTTAACTACGCGCTGGCTAATTGGATTAAGTGGCTTAAAGATAGGCACAGATTAAGCAGACATTTTTGGATTTTTAAAGCGTAATCAAAGGCACATGTATGACGAATGGAGAAATGGTTTCCGCTTAAATTCGCGGATTAAAAAGTCACATGTGAAACGGATTTGAGTCTATAGATGTCCAATTAGGGAGTTTGTTATTGTTATAATAGCACCTGTTACTTATATTTCTTTGAATTGTGATTATAGTAATGTACCTTTACATTTTGGATGTCTCTGTAATTGGATTTTCATTCTATATTCTTGTTATCTTGTAATTCTTAATCTCACACGATGTTTTTTGTATGGCCTAAAGATCTTTCAAACGCCTTTGGGAACTGTTTACGTTTATATACAAATATGCATGCTGTAAACTTAATGCCATGTCTGCAGACGGACGGATTGTCGATGGAACAGACAGGGGCTGGAGTGGAAACTATGGTTAGGTAGACGTAGTGTAGTACGCCTTGCTGCACGATGAACAAACTATTTCAAAAAGGCGGTGGGTAGCTGATGGATGGGGGCTGCTCAAGACCGGGATGGTCGAAGCTCATTTAGGAGGCCTACGTTCAGCAATGGACGGCACCAGGCTTATTAATTTGGACACTGAAACGTCATGTGTAAGGGCCACGAGGTAGAAAACTGAGTTTCTGGGTGGCGCTGCCAGATGGTGGCGCTGGGTGGGTAGGTCTGAAAATCTTTGGCAAAGGCCTGTGTTAGATAGTTAGGCCGAATATCTATATTCTGCTCTAAGGTAACTTTAGCTATTACCACTCGCAAACTGCCGCCTTCGTCCAGAATGATAGAAGACAGAGCTTATTAAACACGTATTTGCGTTTTTTGGACTTCATCATCATTGACCTTTAGTAATCCACTGCTGGACACAGATCTCCAATATTCGCCATTTTGTTCTGTTTTCGGCTTGCCGTATCCGGTTTCTGCCAGCGACCTTACGCAAATCGTCACTCCACCTAGCTTGAGGTCGTCTTACAATACGTTGCAGACTTGTAGTCTCCACTCAAAAACATTTAAGACTTAATTTATATGATAAATGAAAAATACGAGAGTACTTATCGGGACGAAAAGAAACCTTCGAAGCTAAATCTACGCATTAGCATACTAACGACTGATTTACAATTTTAACATAAGCTCGGGACTACTATCGGAAATCGGATACCGTTGGTAAATTAATACATATAAATTCAAGCATTTTCAGTGCCGGCTTCCCATCTTTTTTTAGTTATCGTATGACATACAATAAATTAATACATACAGAGGTCGCTCACTGGTCCAAATTCGACCACAACTCATAAGTTTTATTTCTCTACACTCCATCTGTCTATGAACTTTAATTATGCCAAGCTTGGCACTCCTTCGTGTGTGCTATGTGTTCGAAAAGGGGTACAAAGTTTTTTCTTCAAGTTTATAGATCAGATAGATATTTTTCTCATGGTAAACATTCGACTTAGGTACTCTCCGTTAATTTTCGCATTTAATATCCATCTTTGAAACTGAATTTATATTGTTACATGCAATTTGTAAAATATATATATAAAAAAAATATAACAATTAAAGACCTACGCTGAGTTTCTTGGTGCTTCTTCTCAGGTCAGTGGGCTTTTCCAAAGCACTGGTAGAATCTTTAGATGATAAAAAATTGTAAAAATGACGTGTAATAGTGCCCATAGGGGCCTAATTACTGAATAAATGATTTGAATTGAATTTGACTGTCCTTAGCGAAGACATAACACGCTTTCTTCTCATAATTTGGTTAGTGATATAAGTTGAACAACAAAATCTCGGAGTGAGCCATTGATATATTTTTACCCGACTACCAAAGAAGGAGGGCTATGTTTTTCGAGTGTATGTAAGTATGTATGTATGTTTGTATATTTCTTTGGCACGCCCTACAACCTAAACGGCTTGTCGTATTTTTATGTGAGTGGTATCAATAGATTCGTCTTAGTCGTGAGAGTGACACTGGGTACATCAAAATAAACAAAATTAAAGATTTTTGGCGGCAAAAAGTGAGCTCGAAAAAAAAAGTTTTTAAAATATATCGAGTGTGGTATCAAAATAAAGATTTTTAACGGTGATTACGAATATATATAGTTGACAGTGTTCACAAACGCAGTCGGAGGCATCTGCTCACTCCGAGATTTTGTTGTTCTACCTATATCATCAACCAAATTATCAGAAGTGAGCGTGTTATGCCGCCAGCGTTTGTGAACACTGTCAACTAATATTATTCAAAACCAAAACAAAATATTCAAATTCAAATCTTGTTTTTATCTTTTCAGTTCTTCAATAAATTTAATAAAAATGGCAGATATTGACGCAGTCGGGTTTTTTGTTTTGCTTATTTTTTTTTTTATTTCCATCTTTTTAGTTTTCAAGCACCTTTATTAGCATTTCCTATTCCGAACTCCAATAAAACATATAAGCTATATATATATTCGTAATCACCGTTAAAAAAAATATTTTGATACCACACTAAGCCGCACTTGCCGCCAAGAATCCTTTATTTTGTTTATATTTTTTTATTTTGATGTACCCAGTGTCACTCTCACGATTAAGACGAATCTATTGATACCACTCACATAAAAATACGACAAGCCGTTTAGGCTGTAGGGCGTGCCAACGAAATATACAAACATACATACATACATACATACACTCGAAAAACATAACCCTCCTTCTTTCGCAGTCGGGTAATAATCTTAACGTCAAGAGTTTGCCTTAGCTTAACTTTTCTGCATAGTAGAGTTCTGTCCATGGGGCAAGCATTGTTGGAGAGCATTGTAAGTAATCATTATGAGATTTACATTTAATATCTCTGAAAGTGGACTTCGAAAGGCCGAAGAAAAAGAAAAAGCGTCCGAATGATGATCACAGTATAGTGGCAAGCAGAGGATTGTAATAGGCCGGCATAATTTTATCCATCGTGAGATAATCGTCGCTCGTCATTCAACACATTATAATCACGTTCCCATGGATGTAAAAAAGTAGCTCGTCATCTATACTATCTATACTAATATTATAAAGCTGAAGAGTTTGTTTGTTTGTTTGAACGCGTTAATCTCAGGAACTACTGGACCGATTTTGAAAATTCTTTCACTAATAGTAAGCTACATTACTCCTGAGTGCTATAGGCTACTTTTATCCCGGAAAAACTTTTCCACGCGGGCGGAGCCGTGCGCAAAAGCTAGTCAAGTATAAAACAAAACAAACTACCACTTATTTCATGAATACTACTCAGCTTTAACTTTACCAAGCGTTGTAAACCAATCCGCGTCGAGTGCTGACATGATTTACGTTAAAACCAGCTTAACCCGGAACCGAGGTGTTTCATTACAGCGTATTTGCACTGGTATGAACGGGAAAATGTGTTTACACGTAATTTGAAAATACACGGTAGTTGACTCGGGGAATTTCATTTGGAATCCCCGGAGGATAAGATTTGTATGCTTTGGTATCAAGAAATTGCAAAAAATGTGAAATGCGTTGTTTTTGTATGAAATCAGGATGAAAGGACACCTGCCAGTGAAAGAAAAAAATTGTCACTTATAATACCACAAGAGCTTCAAAATTATCGGGTATTTCCCGATAGGTTCGTTGCAAACAAATGAAGGAGTTTTCAGGTTAAAAAATCACGAGCGCGAAGCGCGAGTGATTTTTCCTGAAAAACTTGACGACTTTATTTGTTTGCAGGGAACCTTGAGGGAAATGCCAGATAATTTTGAAGCTCGTGTGGTATTCGGGGGATTATTTTTCCGTCCCAAATGTCGGCCAATAGAATTGCACCATGAGATGAAATGAACAGTCAACAAATAAGAATTTCATAATGTATAGTAACGACCAGAGAAAATATTCAAAAAAAATTGTTTCATAATGTATAGTAACGACCAGAGAAAATATTCAAAAAAAATTGTCAGTATAATACCATGTAGGTTGTACCACGTGACGTCGAATGGTGCAATTCTATTGGTCGATATTTGGGTCGGAAAAATAATCTTTATAATTTAACTAGTTGAAATAATTTTGTTGCATCAACTTTCGATTAAGGTGTTGGATTGATTATTTTTCAAAGTATCAAGTATGTCTATAATAATGGTGTAACGAATATTCGTATTTGTATTCGCCAATATTTAGCGAATATATTTGACAATGAAAAAAAAAACTAATGCCTATAAAATTCGTCAACGAAGGCGGGAGCAATTCAAGAAAGTTGAGACAAGCCAAAACCGTGAAGAAGATGATCGTGGCTTTTTACCCTACTGCGAAAGAAGGAGGGTAATGTTTTTCGAGTGTATGTATGTTTGTATATTTCTTTGGCACGCACTACAGCCTAAACGGCTTGTCGTATTTTTATGAGTGGTATCAATAGATCTGTCTCAGTCGTGAGAGTGACACAGGGTACATCAAAATAAAAAAATAAACAAAAATAAGGATTTTTGGCGGCAAAAAGGGATCTCGAAAAAAAAAATGTTTTCTAAATACATCGAGTACCACACTCGATATAAATATTTATATTCGCGAATATGTAAAGTCCGATATGCGTAACATCATTAGTAAAAAACTATTTTGATTTTACAATAAATAATATTAATAATATGGCTTTTTAACCTCACTGTGATTATTTTACGCTATGTTCTGAACAGTTATATTTTCCTTGAATATTTTTTTTTATATCATTCCAAGCAGTTCGTTGTTATCGCAGAAAGAATAGAATTTTTTATAAAATTATTTTTTTATTTCCATCTTACGACTCTATTACCTCTTTCCTGCTTCAGTTATACATTTATATTCTACACCATTTTCAAAAGAAATTATAATGTTTTTAGAGCATTTGATCATTAAAAGAACTACAGAAGTTTATTTCCCTAAAAGGTTAGAAAAACCAGGTAAACTCCACATACCCCTAAAAAGATTTCCCGCAATACCAAGAAAACTGCTTTCAGCAAAAAAGAGACGGCACAATATGTTATCTTAAAACAGATTTTACTTTTTCGAAAAAACTTATACCACTTTTTATTAAAATTATTTCTGACTAAGAGTTTGGTTTTATAAATAACTTGTTTTCTTTTTACGTCTTACGACTATAACCTATTAATAGTTCTACACCACATATTATACCTACATTACAAAATAAATAAAATAAAATTTGCCTTTATATGCTACTACATTTTACATAAGAATTTAACCTTAAAATAGCGTTAAATAATAGTCGCCTCTGTGGCGTAGGCCTCTCCAAAACCTTTCCATACATCTCTCTCCATCTTTTTCTAAGTCTCCCTTTCTCCTTTCCCTGTCTTTTGGTAACCACTCTGTTAGACGTTTTGTCCGTCTATTGTTATTAATAACAACATTAGCTCTGTCAAAAGACACTAACTTAGACTAATATTTATGGTTTTAGTTGTTTAAAAATGTTTTCGTGTTTTCTTCTTCTTCTTTTGATACTCAATCAATGGCTGTGCAGGTTCATCGGTGATTATACCAATTTCAATAGATAAATAATATTGTATCTAGCTCAAAATATATTTATTTTGTGTTTTTTAAATTAGAAATTTAAATTGAATTTCGGCCCGAAGTCACCTATGACTTTATATTGTACAACCAAAGAGCATATATAGAAACCTAGAAACAACACGAAAACTAAAATTTTATATTTAGTTTTCTTGAGCATAACCCCTCTCAGTAGTAGAGGAGGCCCGTGCTCAGCAATGGGCAGTATATAATACAGGTCTGGTATGATGGTGATGATTCTTGAGCATTTGAATTAAGAATTAATTTATCGTTAAATTGTGATTAAATGATTTGTCAATTTGAATATAAAAAGATATTTTTGTTTTTAATAGTTGTGTAGTATCATCTTACGCCATTTTTTTTTTCATTAGATTGACTATCTTGCAGTCAACATCGGGGGAAACCTGCGAATGGGACACTGGAGTCCGCCGGCTTAACGACTGCAGGGGCCTGGGAGGGCAGTGGAGGAGGAATATGGAAGGGAAGGTGGGGGGAAGGGAGGAAGGTTCCCAGGATGGGCGGAAAGAGAGGGTGCCAGGAAATGTTCGCGGGCCCTTTTGCGTGTACACACTGAACTGTGTGCCTCGGCCCGCGACCAATGTTCCCCCGCGCATGGGCGTGCATTAGGTGTGAAGACCCAGCGCACAAGAATTGCCTCGGGGGCGTCTTACGACCATTTAACAACCATAGGTATAATACAAATATACTATGTCAGATAAGAGAGACATATACTTTGCTAAGGACGCGGGACTTTATCGTGCTCTGTCTGCCTTTTACCCGACTGCGAAAGAAGGAGGGTTATGTTTTTCGAGTGTATGTATGTATGTATATTTCTTTGGCACGCCCTGGTTTTACCTTATTTCTGTGTGGATGGCGCATTACACAATCACAAGCAAGTTGAACAAACGATTTCATTTAGTTTTTACTCCTAAACCAAATTGTGCCAGCTGCCTAACGCCTTTTCTCTATGAGGCATCTCATCTCAGTTACCATACCATACCATACCAGCCCTGTATTATATACTGCCCACTGCTGAGCACGGGCCTCCTCTACAACTGAGAGGGGTTAGGCCTTAGTCCACCACGCTGACCTAGTGCGGGTTGGCAGACTTCACATACCTTTGAAACTCAGAGAACTCAGAGAAGCGGCGATAGCCTAGTGAAGCGGCGATAGCCTAGTTGGGAGTGGAACGGACTGCCGAGACGAATGTCCGCAGGTTCAAAACCCAACGGCACGCACCTCTAACTTTTCTAAAAAGTTATGTGTGTATTCTATGTGAATTATCGCTCGCTTTAACGGTGAAGGAAAACATTGTGAGGAAACCTGCATATCTGAGAAGTTCATCTCAGTTAAATGAGATTAATTAACTGGTAATCGAACCAATACAGCTTCTCCACAGACCAAAATTACTAAAGAAATATTGTTCTTGACAAAGTGAACGTTTGATTTACAAACTCACTATTCACTTAAGAAGTTCGTAACGAGATCGACATCGTAATTTTATTATTTACTTTAAAAACTTTGAAATATATTCCACATTATAGTTCGGCCTGACTGCGAAGTTTCTAACTTTACAGTTGTTTTAGAATATTGTTTTAATTTCATTTTCCTTGTACCGACATTTGCAAAATTATATAAACTCTGAAACTTTTATTACCTATTATAAGTTTGAAGGTATTGTGTCATATGCTCACAAAAAAAATCATGTGTATTATCTATCTTATGGCATCTGGCATATATCTATTATGGCAGGTAAAAAAAATCAGTCTGTTACTGCTACAAGCATGATTCCATACAAAACGCAAAATTCACGCTTTAAAACCATTTCTATCGTGTTTGGCTGTATGACTAAGTTCCCTTCGCCTTATCTGTGTGAAAAAACAATATATATATTTTTTTATTTCTTTTTTATTGCTTTGAATGACGAGACGAGCATGTCGTTCGCCTGATGGTAAGCGATACGACCACCCATAAACAGTAGCAACACCATCCAGCACCTTGAGTTACAAAGTACTGTATGGCATTCCACTGCGCTCGTCATCCTGAGACATAAGATGTTAAGCCTCAATATGTCCTGTAGTTACACTGGCTACAATGTCCTTCAAACCGAAACACAACAGCAGCATGCACACTGCTGCTTAGCGGTAGAAATAGACATTGCGGTGGTACCCACCCAGACGGACTCTTACATATGAGAGACCTACCACCAGTATTTTGTGGTCTAAAAAACTTACATACACAGGTCCTTACTAAAATTCGAACGCGGTTATAGCTCATTACGCAGTGCAATTTGGCCGCGTACTGTAATGTATTGTTTGTTACGACAATGATAATTGAAACTACGTGACGTCATGGGAGATAACTGCCTTGTCATTGGAATAATCATCAGCTATGTAATAGATGGAAAACCGATAAATTAAATAATTTATTAGACATTAGGTAGTTAATTAATGTTATAATTACATACAATTATTATATAACAAAATTATATATTGTCAAATATGATAACTAGCGCCCTCTGTTGGTTACTGTTATAAAATTATTACTGTTATTTATTATTTATATTATACATTCTACTACTATTATCCAACCATATTATATCGACGCTTGAAAGGCAATAATATCTAAGCGACATTTAGCAAATTTTTCAGTAGAGCGTTTTAAAGTTTTGATTTTGACAAAAAAAATCATAACTAATTAACCATTTGCTGCATAAAAATAATTGTAACTGTTTTAGGAACCTCTTAATTTTTGACGTTTTTTGAGTTAAATTAACAGCCCTGACGATTATTAATTAAAAAGTTAACGTCGCGTAGTTAAAAATTACCTAAATTTACAAACAGGTAAAATCATCTAAATGAATTATCTTATGAATACCGTAACAAGTAAATTTAATGAAATACAAATATTTTAAAATGCGCAGTTGGTAAAAATCATATAAGGATATCTGAACATATTAATAAAATCAAGTAAAAATATCTAAAGCTAAATTATTGGGTCACACGATCGTGGAAAAACATAAATACGTGTATAATATTGTAAATCTTGTTATTCCTACAAACATTGAACTATTTAATAATCAGTCAATTTTAATAATAATCAACATTTTATTGTTAGATAAACATACTTACATCCAAAATATAGCATAATGATATAGAATTTGTTAATAGCCAACACTTTTTTCTTTGGAGGGAGTTTCTCGCCTCAAATATGCGATGAGCGGAAGGACATACAAAATTGCCTTATCTGAACATTTACAACGGCTTGCTTAAATATCTCTGTGTAAGCATAACTCGAAAGCAATAATAATATAATTTATTAATTGTGTTGGAAACTCGTAATTTTCTCTCTAAATTTATTTTTGCTGAAAGTACATACATACGTACACACCCACGCCCTTAACCCATTGGGGTAGACAAAGTCTATTGAGCACCACATTCTACGATCTTGACATACGTCTTCCACAAAGGTTTTTCATAGTACTTCGCAAAGACAAGTAAGTGTGTATAGTGTATACCAAAATGAAAAAGAGAGTTCAGGAAATAGTTGAGCAAAAGAAAGAAAAAGGAACTAGACCACAAACTTTCTCGTGAATCCAAAGCAAACCTTTCACTATTCTGGAAACAAATACAGTTGATCAGGGGAGAGACGGGGACTTCAAAGATAGGAGTCATCAGAAATAAAGATGGAAGGGTGTTTAGAAATAAAGGGGAAGTATTGCTTGGAAGTCCTACTTCAAAAGACTACTTTAAATGAGGCGATGGGGATGTAGCAGGTGGTTAAGAGGCTATAGACCTGGCTTACTCGCAAAACGAGGCTCAAAATGAGATTACGGAAAATGGAATAGTGAATGCGATGAAAAGTATGAGGTTAGGCAAGGCTGCTGGGTGTAACCGTTAAAATGCTGAGATACGGCAAAGGCGTAGTAGCAAAATTGTTATGGCTACTTTTTAATATGTGGTGCAAAACCATCATTATACCCATTTTCAAAGAGAAAGGGTTACAGCAAGAATATAAAAACTACCGCAGAATAAGCCTTCCCTGTGCTGCCAGTAAATTTTATGCCAAGGTCCTCATTAAGAGAGTGATTAATGAGACTGAAAAAAAGTGTGGAATGTCCAAGCAGGTTTCAGAAGAGGAATGGGTTACACACATCAAGTCTTTTACATAAGGTGCATAGTGAAAGAACATTTGGCTAAGTCCAAAAAAGTCTTATATACCTTCGTAAACTTGGAAAAGGCTTATAATCGTATGCTGAGGAATGAACTGTTGTTAACATTGTCTTTAATATATGGGATTGAGAGTCACCTGGTGAGGACCTTGAAGTCTCTGTACGAGAACATCGACGGGGGAGCTGCAAGGCACGAATAATTATGTGAATGGTGTCTTTAAAGAGAAGAGAATGAAAATTAATGTGAGCCAGACAAAAGTGGTTGTGATAGAAAGAGGTCTGGACACGTGGAGAGGATGGATTCAAGACAGGTCACGAAAGGTAAATACCTTTCGTAAGCTTTCCAGCTAATGTGGATGGTACGGCTGGAAGAGGGCACCCAAGGAGAGCGTGCATTTATCAAATAAATTATCTCAAAAAAGGGTAAGTCAAAATTAGCCTCAACCGGCAAAAAAGTATACGGAGAGAATAGGTAAAATTGGAATTAAATTATTATTAACATATTGTAATACATAATAATGCAACATAAATATATTTATTACAAAAATAAATGTTATTAAAATTATAAAAGTCTATTTATTTGTAAAAAAAACTCACCATATCTACGTAAAATTGAGGCAAAATCATAAAAACGTCGGACGGCTGTCCTCACTTAGCGACAACCGATACGCGCCGTACACGATCGCGCGCATATACAAATGATACTTTCAAAACACTAGGTGGTTCGCAAGCGGGTGTATTTACTTTATTATGTACAGGTAAATATCTCTTAGCAATAAGTATAACCACCTGAACATACCCGGTAAAATTATCTATGCGACATCACTGAAGTTAAAGGTTGTCAAGTAAAAATATCTAAGTATAAAAATGGAACTTATATTATTCAAGTAAAATTATCTAACCGACTAATAATTATTTATTTTATTTTAGGTAAAATTGCATACATGTACTATTAACAAAATATTTTATTAAGCTGAAAATATCTAAGCACATAAATATGGAGAGTATGGATCCAGGCAAAAATATATCTATGCCAAAGCTATATTTTTTTGTGTAGGTAATAAACAACTAATTAAAGAGCGAGTAGTTTTTTATTTCAAGTAAACATATATTAATGCAAAACAGTAATATCATGATTTCATGTAAAACACACTAAGTTCAAAATCAATTTCCATAAGTGTACCAACTACTGTAAATCCAAAAAGTCGTAAAAATGTAGGCGGTAAGTGAGAAAAAAAAGTGAAATTTACCGGAATCATCTAGTATCTAACCGCCAAAAAAGTTGTCCTAGAGCTACGAAACCCGGATCAATCGACGCAGAAAAATCTGGCGATTCCAAATATGTATATAACTCATTTTAGGTATTTTTGTCGCTTAGATATTATTGCCTTTCAAGCGTCGATATATTCCATTAATAATTATTCCAATTTATATTAACTTTCCTATTTGGGAGTTTTGGCGGGAACTTGGAAGTGTCATGAGGTGCTCTTGTTTTAATTCATTATTTTGGTGATATTTAGTGTTATATTGCATAATTATGGTGGTATATTATCCAATATAGTTCTATTAAAGAGCTCAAATGAAGTGAATTGAAATAATTGTGCTAATCAAGTGTTTTTTCTGTTGCCGCCAAAACTCCTCGATAAAGTCTTGGTAAGGTAGCCACTGCTTTACTTCGACATACTACAGATAATAAAATATACAAACCAAACTTGACATTGGCAAAATGTGAACACAAATGCCATTATAAAAAAAAAAAAAAACTTTCCTACTTAGAACTCTATTATTTGTTAATTTTGTATTACCTACTATAACTACTTTTAAAACACTGTTAACCGAGGCCTTATCTTTTATGGTAGTCGTAGTGTAAGCACCCAAGATACAGGCTTTAAGCCTAGTTTGGGTACTACAAGCAAACTGTAAGGTTAATTGTATTATGAATAAAGTTTTTTTTTTTTTTATAAAAGTGTTTTCTTGTAGCTGTAACTTTAAATTAAAAATGTCAGTCGATTGAAAATTATCGAATGAATGATAAACCTTATTGTACACACCGCATACAGCACAACGAATACAATTATTGTTTAGAGAAAATAAAAAATACAAAAAAAAATACGCGCGACAATAGGCGGTCTTATCGCTAAAAATCGATCTCTTCCAGAGAACCCGTAATTATAGTGAGAGACTAAATATAATGGGCTGAAGAAGAGGAATTAAAACTGTGTTTTAATAATTAAATCTTTTCTTTTAATATAATTTTGTAACCGTGTTACGTGTACCTAAGCAAGTACCTACTTCGATTGAGCTTTGTTCGGGTAATTTGGTATAAGTAATTAGTATGGATGTAGGCCGTTTTTGACAGGTCCGTCTGGAGATTTTTAAGTGAGACCTATGTTCAGCAGTGGAATTTATGTGGGTGATAATGATGATGATTGCGGTATTGTCAAGCATTTTAAATTAAAATAGGTACCATTAAAGAACTTGCCTTTTGTCAAAAATGCCTATGCATTAACAGTTTCGTATTTCCATTTCTGCATTAAAAGTTTTGGACCATTATATGTCTATTGACTAGTACTGTCATATTGTCTATGAACAGTAAGTACCCCTAGCAGGAATTTAAGCGTTTCGTATAGTATTCGTATCGAGTAAGTTAACGTTTACGTATTTGTTCGACAATACTATAAGCACGTCAAAAAACAGATTCGTGCTCTAATTCCCATTTAAGTTAATAATACATTTTAACACGTTGAACGCCATGGTGGTCACCATATGGGCCTCACTTATTTAGTACATGGAGCCAGGTAAAAGACGCTGTCCCCCATATATGGTGTCCCCCATGGCTCCAACGGAACAATTATACATCGACTACATGGTGTCCCCCATGGCCCAAACAGAAAAACTGAAAAGTCAAGGCGGCGTTTAACGTGTTAAGTTTACCTTAACCTTGGTTACACGTTTACTGTTCAAAGTTTACACGCAGGCAATGCCCATGATGCCGTAATTTAGTTCCAAATACGTTCAATGGGGCGCTATTCAAAACGAAACCATTACGTTAACCATACGATAAACTCGTGCTCACGGTACAGGTATGGTATTTTTCTAGGATTATTGCCTCTGATTCGCCAAGGTACTCAGTACGTACAATTTTTTCTAGTTCTGATTACATTAAAATTTGAGTTTTGAGAAAAAAAGTATCCCAAAATCTGGTTAATTGATCGCTAAGCTAATGCTTCTGCAGAATGCAGATTAAGTGATAATTCTAACTTCTAGTAGATTAACAGTTAACTTGTGCCTGGTAATTGGTTGGAACTTGGTAGCGTGGTCCAGCGGCTTTATATTCATTATAAACAGTTAACAATATAGTAAGGGTAATGCGTATTTCCGCGACCAGGTTTTTCACCAGGTATTTACTTGCAAGACTTGAAAGTATTTTATTGGCTACTCTCTTCCGACACGAACAAGTCACGTGACCTCGCCTCGGCCCGCCGCGCCGCGCTGCGTCCGTGCTCAGGCGTCGTCGTCCGCAAATGCAATTATGGTTCTTACTTCAACAACCCCAGTGAACAATTTACTATGCAAGTATTGAAGTGTTAAAAGTATTTTATTTGTTAACGCGATTGTGATCCTGATTCGTACCGTAACATGGGTCAATATCCTATGCAGTAAGAAAATACTTGAAAGTATTTCGATTTCCGACTACTAAGTGCTATAAGTACTTTATTTGTAAACGCGATTGTGCTCCTTATTTGTATTGAGACACGGATTAATTTCTTATGCAGAAAGAAAAAAATTGGCGCTGGTTTTTTTAGGCGGACGTACTAGTAAGCCCTGGTTCACGATTTTACAAAGTACGACCCATGCCTATTTGGAACTTGGACGCGTGACAGCGGCGTTAGATACATTAGGCACAAGTTAACAATAAAGTAGTGTTGGGTAGGACATACAAGAGGCGGTACATTTGTCCCGTACATGAAGTCAAAATGTAAGAGCGGCTCAACATTTTATATTGTACTACTTCAAATTTGATGTCGCGATAGTCGCGAAGTTGCGTTTATCACTCTGTGTCTCAGCAAAACTATTGGACGGAGACAGAGCGAGAGCGAGACGCATGCTACAAGTTACAATAA
Organism: Sphinx pinastri; assembly: GCA_947568825.1. NCBI lineage: Eukaryota > Metazoa > Arthropoda > Insecta > Lepidoptera > Sphingidae > Sphinx > Sphinx pinastri. Next base: position 3,855,433 of record OX387630.1, on the reverse strand, counting down.
TACGTCATTCTTCAATAAACATATATCATATTTGTACTCGTTACTTCAAACGTATCGCCGAGCTTCATTACGCCTCGCCTCATTTGAAGTAGGACAATGTACTGGCTTAGTGCAAAAAAGAGGCTACTCTTACAAACTTTTTTTCATGTCGTGTCCTACTCAACACTACAATAAAGTACGATTTTCCACATGACAAAGCATCTTTTAGTACGATGCTAACAAAAATTTTAAAGTAAACGATAATTGACATAAGTCACAATACACACAGTTCCCATAGCAAGCTAACTTCTTAGACTCATACAACACGCTAAACCATATCGCGATATAGGAGCGCGACCCTAAAATAACCTAAAATGTATCTAAAGACCATATAAAACTATTTTATGTCCCCGCAATGCAGACTATAAACTATAATTGATTTTATTATTATGTTTTTGTCAGTAAAAATCGCTTCTTTAGTCAGTTATGCGTGAAAATGTGAAAATATTCTGCGATAGTAGCGCCATCTGTTGGGGAGTTAGAACAACCGCGAAACTAACTACAGTCAGCAGCATAAATATCTGTACCAAATGAAAATTTTAAATCGCCTATATACACATTAAGTTAAACTGAAATATTTTTTCTTCGTTTGAAGTAAAGTAAAAACCTTTTAGTTAATTGTGTGAAGAGAAAAACAAGAACACAAAAATATGTAGGCAATTAGAAATTTTGAATTTGTTCATCTACTTATGCTGCTGACTGTACAACTTTAATTCCTTATGGATACGATGATAATATTGGCCTATCAGAATGTTGAGAATATTTGCTTAAAGTCCATTTTAACCAAAGAGTTCTAAGATTATATTGAGCGGACATGGGAAAATTGTCATACAAAAAATTTGAGCCTGTTCGTCAGTAACTCCATTCTAGCTTGAAATAGCAAAACACCTATGTAAAATGCATTAGAAGTTAAGAACATTCTTTGACATGATCGTAATGCGCCAATTGACAATTATTTCCTTCCACAATATTGTTTTCTTTATAAAATTTAAGCATACCGAGACGTCTTGATACACGGACATGTCAGATAAGACAGCGACTTATTACCAATTGGTAATAACCACAGAATAACTTTTGGATGAAACATTTGGCCCTGATGTCCAGTATACATACATATAACTAACTATATTGTATAATGTCTTTGGTTTTAACGATTTTCCGCTACGTGGTGACAGCCTTCTGTCTAATACCGGCTTAAGGGCCTCCCGTACGCGAAAGACTTCGCTAATTTAACCTCTTACCCCTCATTTACTACATTGACTACATTCTCCTGATTGCCCCACATCTATTGTTGCCGTCTATTATTTCCGCCATCTAGAGACAAGAAGGAAAGGTTGTGCGACGAGTTTAGCGGCTTAACGCCTTAAGTCTTAGAAGCATATAGCTGTCATTTTGGGGAAGGTATTTGAAAAAATGTAAAACATTTTTAAAAAAATCTTTTTAGTTACACCTGAAAACGATAATGCAGACCTGGCTTAAGGGTTGCAGAGCCAAAAAACCTAGCCTTTAGACAGGCGCTACATGAGAATTTCAAAGATAAATATCAAGCCACACTGGACTAGGCCAAGCACCAAATACGACATTATTTCACGTCTATAAAAGTTTAGACAGGAGCGTAACTAAACTTCTTCTTCACTATCCTTTGATTTCACTGCTGAACATGTTTCATCAAAATTATATCCCGTTCCATGATATGAAGCTAATCTTTGACAATTAAAGGATGCTTTTCGAAACCGAAATTTTAATTGTCTAACCAAGGGTTGGAACTTCGAATGTTAAGTCCAATTCAAATACTCTCACCAATCCCAAGGCAGTAAACAGATTGTGACTTTTTCTAAATAATTAATAAACCAGCAATGCCATAAATAAAACATCTTATTGCGCCTTAATTTAGAAGAACAAAATACAAGTTAGATTGATTACCACTCAGTAAATTATTTATTTACCCAAAATCTTCTTAAAATTGAACATTTTATTTTCTTAACGTAACTTTGTATAAAAGTGATTTGTTTAAGATGTTAAGTGTTTATTCAAAATCCAATAAGTATACACCAAAGGTACTAACTTAGTACTTAGTTAGGTGGCGAGCCTACCGCCATATCGGGCACAAATTCCAAACTTTGGGATGATACTGTGTAGAAAAACCCAATATCATTTTAAGCATTTCGTAGGTCTCTCATATGTAAGACTCCGTCTGGGTGGGTACCACCGCAATGTCTATATCTACCGCCAAACAGCAGTGTGCATGCACTGTTGTGTTTCGGTTTGAAAACATTGTAGCCAGTGTAACTACTGGACATAATGAGACTTAACATCTTATGTCTCAGGATGACGAGCGCAGTGGAATGCCACACAGTGCTTTGGAACTCAAGGTGCTGGACGGTGCTGCTACTGTTTATGGGCGGTCGTATCGCTTACCATCAGGCGAACGGCACGCTCGTCTCGTCATTCAATTCAAAAAAAACGCCCAAATTTCGAGATCGTTCAATTCCGTCCATAACAAGATGTGGCATCCCTTGACGAAGTTATACCAATATGTATTGCTTTATGTACCGACCCCATTACATAATCTAATAACTTGCTGGAACAAGCTGACGGTTCACCATGTCTATACAAGATGCGACATGCCTTACTATACAACACAAATTATAATTATAGCACTTTGCTCCCTTTTTACGGGTAGACAGAGATGTAACCTACACTTTGTAAGCTGTGTCAAGTGCCGTGTAATGGGACGCGAGCATAATATTACCACTAATCAGATATAATTCAAGATTACACTTTTACTAAGCAACCACGACGTCGAGGCCATCAAGGCTGCTATCTATAATATTAATTTTAAACCGACTTCAAATAAAGGCCCTCAGTTCATTTTTTAATGTTTGTCGCCTCAGAACTCCATTATTTATTAAGCAATTTGGAAAATTCTCACGATAATTATGATTGAATTATGAATTACGAGCTTTTGCCCGCGGCTCCGCCCGCGTGAATGGGTTTTCCCAGGATAAAATTCCCGCTTTATATTTTCCCGGGATAAAAAATAGCCTATGTGTTAATCTAGGACATAATCTACCCATGTACCAAATTTCATTGAAATCCGTTCAGTAGTTTTTGAGTGAAAGAGTAACAAACATCCATACCTCCATACTTACAAACTTTCGCGATTATAATATTAGTAAGATAATTCAAGTTAATTTCCTAGTTCTTTTTTCTTTTCATCGTTTCCATCGAAGTTTCTCGGCGAATCGACCAACAAAAATCAGCAAGCATTGCTTCTGACCATTTTCCATGGTAGCGTCTTTCAATATGCATAATATCCTGATGAAACCTTTCACCATGCTCATCTGATACGGCTCCGAGATTTTCGTCGGCGGACCGCTAAAGAAGTATTTTCATCTCCCTGGTCCGGAGTTCGGTCCCCCGACGCGACGAAGCTTGGGTCAAATTATTACTAGGTACTTATACTACAAAAACACTTTTTATTATTTTACTTATTAGAGGTATTTTTGTGTCTAGGGTTATTTATATTTTAATTTTTATTCCAAACTTTTTAAATTACTATATTTACCGTCATGGGTCCTTGATAATTATCAACTATCTAACACCTACTCATTGAGACCATTTTTATGAGCCCAAACACGCTATATATATCTGCTATAAGTTGCTAAAGAGTTGGGTATCCCGCAGCCTACTTGATGCTGCAGCATCAAATCACGGTTAGCATGTCTTAAAAATATGGCTCACGTCACAGTACACCAAATTTAAAATCAATCGGACTTCTGAAAGTGGGAAATGAGCTGATAATCTTCAAACGCCTGAACAGATCTTCATAAATTATAGCTAAGAACCATGTCGATCACATCAGCTTTTAAACACCGCGACACGAGAATTATATATATTAGATATTGGTGAGAATTTTTAAAATCGGTCCAGTGGTCCTTCCTCTATATAATATTAGTATAGATTGGTATTACCTCGGTCAACCCCCAACTATAGATAAATGTCTACACAACTCTAAGACTGATATTGTTATTGCAGAAAGCCAAGCATCTCGGCTTCAATAATAAAAAGAACACAAGTTCTAGAATCTTTACGTCGGTACAAGATTTCTGCGGAAGCGGGTACAATTCTAATTACCCTCTGTTGATACTCGTTGTGTAATGAAACTAGTTATTGTTTGCGAGTCGGATTCGCTTGTCAAATGGCTCTGGATCGGGCAGGTTTCCTTAATTGAAAACTATTCATAATATTTCAAAGAGTAAATAGAGACTGCTTCGGTGGCGTGGTTGTATTACGATACCACTGCGAGTCCGATCGATTCGATTCGATCCGCGGGTCGGGCAGTGATATTGGGCTTTTCTATTCAGGTTGGAGTCTGGAATTTGTGCCCGATATAATTATCGTGGGACGGAATACGCACGGTGAAAAGTGGGTGCACTAGTTGCGCCTCTGCCTACCCCTTCGGAGATAAAGGGCGTGAGTGTGTGTGTGTATATATAGAGAAAATGCGTAAAATATATAAAATATTATACAGTATAGTAATAGACTGTCTCATTACTTGTGGCATAATTGTATTAATGTGCGGTATGGCACCCTTCTGAGGTCTCGGCTTCTAGATATAAATATAATACTTAATTTAAAAATATTTTATCCTCCTTCCGCCGCCTCTGCATGCGATAAACTCAAAAATACCGAACGGATTTCTATGAAATACGGTTCGGAGATAGTTGGAGAGTTGAGGCACTTTTTATCCTGGAAAAACCGTTTCACGCAGGTGATGCCGCGATTTATACCTTTTTTTTTTTTTTTTTTCTTCGCGGGGAAAAACGCGTTATCGCTACCACCACTGGGGGGTGAGTGGAACGGTTATGTTGGTTTCACACGGTCTTACGGCCCAATGTCGACACTCGGGAGTATTGCATCATCCGAGCGAGCATTGCACCGAGTCCCTAACACTATGTACACCCTACACCGGCATACCAACCAAAACCCGCGGTGGCCTTCTTCGGCGCATATACGAGACGGCCCCGGGGTATCTTGTTGCACTAAGATAGCTGCACGGGACCGTCCCTGCGCTATGCCGTTGCGGCTCTTCTCTACACCAGGGGGCTAAGATGCCCCTGAACTCTAAAGGACGCCTTTGGCGTCTACGACAACGGGAGACCGACCACCCGCATTGTCGTCCACCTCGGAGTCGCTTAAATTGGACTGAGCAGCCCCCCGCTGCTCACCCCGCGGCTCTCTCGAAGCCCCATTTAGTACCTAGTTTATTATATATAGTATATTATAAATGTATTTGTTTCGTAACTGGCAAAGTCGCGAGGAAAGCTTCAGAATAAGAAATTGTTTTTTCCATGACAAGAATAATTAAACTATCAGAATTAAACAACAAAAGGCTAGGTCAATGATTTCTCAAGGTCTCTAGAGTTTAATAACTATTAGGCACTTATAATAATTAAAGAAAGCTAAATTCTTAACCATTATAATAATATGAAGCGATACAAAAAAAAGATTACTGCAACCAACTAAGTAGACTACGAAAGTAACAAAGGAAAATGGTGTAAATTTTCGTTTAACCTTCAATGTAATATTTTTTAGAAATTTACACTATAAAATTGCCAGTGGCAGAATTGTCGACTTACCTGTCATCGCTCCGCCACAAGCGGGCGCGGGAGGCGGCGGGTAGCGGGAAAACAGTTACACGAACACGCACGGGAGGTTCCGCGATCTGCAGCAAACATGGGGCGCGCTGCGCCGCACCGCCCGTCCCGGCAACCTTCCGCTGCAACCTTCGTCCGCAAGTCGCGACCCGAGCAGTCTGCTTCACAGCTGTGTAGAGTTTTTCAGCAACAAGTTATCAGCGTCTGCGCGATGCCTTATCTCCTAAAAGAACTTAAATAATGACAAGTACCGTTTAAATGAAATATATTAGTATTTTATATCTAAAGAATTTCCAACACGAGCTCTATATTGAGGACTGAATCATTAAGTTTTGTTCAAACGACGCGTTTTTCATGCGTGAAGGTGAGGGACTCGAACTATTGAACTGTAAAATGAAAGCGCGCGCGTGTCGTAATTACACCGCCTAGCTTATGAATCCCTTTGATAGTTTATTTTTGAATACTACTTAGTACTAACGTGACGAGAAAGTAAGAGGCTTAAATACTCATAAAAACAGTAACGCCACCTATTTCGAATGAACAAATGGACAAAGATAGAAACCTGCCAGGTAATAAATATGTACGAATGTATATCTGGTAGATCTTTTACAGCTGATCTCAATAACTTACTAACATTCAACTGAAGTTTGCTATAATATAACTCGATAGTAAAAGTAACGCTAACTTTTACTGCTGTTTCAATATCAAAAACTTTGACGTAACTCTAGTGAGTGCTATAACCTTCTTGGTGCAATCGCGACCAGGGATTTTTATCTCTTGCCGGTCGACATTATTTTGGGCTTCACTTCATTTACCATCAGGTGCAGTGAAGCCACTTTGTCGAGCTATCGATAAATAAAAAAAAAAAAAAAATATCGCCAAGACGTTTTATTTTTGCACTGAGTACTAGTAACCTTATGTTTTAAAAAAACTTTATTAAGTACTTTCATGTATATTTATCTATAATTATTTTCAATATTTTACATTTGATTTTACTATACTAGCCCTGTATTATATACTGCCCACTGCTGAGCACGGGCCTCCTCTACAATTTAGAGGGTTTTTAGGCCTTAGTCCACCACGCTGGCCTAGTGCGGGTTGGCAGATTGCACATACCTTCGAAATTTAGAGAACTTCTCAGGTATGCAGGTTTCCTCACGATGTTTTGCTTCGCCGTTAAAGCGAGCGATAATTCACAAAGAATACACACATATTTTAGAAAAGTCAAAGGTGTGTGCCTTTGGGTTTTGAACCTGCGGACATTCGTCTCGGCAGTCCGTTCCACTCCCAACTAGGCTATCGCCGCTTCGATTATTTTATTTTACGTAAAGCAATTTGTAACATACTGCACAGATTATTATGACCATGATTAATAACTCTATGCTGCTCATTGGCAAAAACGAAACGCACCACTGACAGTAATCATATTCAACCCTTCGATAGATAGTTAATCTTCACGGGTAAGGAATTCTGATCTAAGTTTACAGAAACACAGATAAACACCAAAGTTAAGCATTTGAACTGTTAGTTATCTGTTAGTTAGTTATTGAGACGGGCCGTTAGTATGTACGTAATCTATACTATAATAAAGCAGTAGATGCCGGTGTGTCTGTACATTGAAAGAAATGTGATAAAAAACAAAGGGGGTGACTAAAGAAGAGTAATGGAACACAAATCAGAGATTTTTGTAATTATTTTCTGTCTGTCTGTTTTTCTGTTTGTTTGTTACTGCACATCTCCAAAATTCCTGAACGGACTTCTATGAAATTTGGCACACGGGAAGATCATGCCCTGGATTAACACATAGGCTACTTTTTATCCCAGGAACATATAAAGCGGGACTTTTATCCCGGAAACATTTTTTCACGCAGGCGAAGCCGCGACCAAAAGCCAGTAATTATAATATGAAAATAAAGAACATTATTCGTCTGCAAAGAACGCTATCTGTCTTTGCCGCGCAACCTCAGGTATACTTACTTTGCATTGGGCAAAACCCATAGACGATAAATCTTTTTTCAGACTGATGGAAATGTCGAGTGTTGTTTCGTCTTCGATCAATTAATTTAATGTATGCTCAAATGAGGGTTGCTAACTATCATATTTTCCCATGTCCTTGTTTTGTAATGTCCTGGATAGTTTTAAAGCAGCGTCTTAGGTTTTTAAGCGACCTGATTAACGTATTTGAAAATTTCATTTCATTTAATGTATTTTCACAATTTAATTATTGCTAATCTATTACTGCGTATTATTCAAACCGAATTGTCCTAGTTATTCAACTTCAAATCCTAGTTTTGGAAATTTGGGCTGAGAACCCTAACTCGAATGCCTCAAATTAATATCTACGTTCATTAATTCAACCTATCAACAGGATTTTAATTAAATATCTTTGGCTCGGTATGGCTTGTGCCACATATTTTGGAGTGAATATGAGTTCAACGGATCATGGGTGTCATACCCTTTACGGAAGCAAGGGTCCAAAAGCAGGATGATATAATTTAACGCATGCCTACTGTTCTAAAGGGTAGGCAGAGGTGCAACTGATTCGATACTCATACCTATATAATTTATTTCATGTGATAGTTAGTCTACTAGGAAAGTTTCGGGCACCTATTATAGTAAATGTAATAGAAATGCATCTCATTTACTCAAGTTCGAATTTGGAATACCAGTTTCATAGTCAATTAAACAATCAATAAATATAGAGAGAAAAAAAGAATAGACATTTAAACGTTTAATTCTCATACAATGCCAGTCGGATGTATCGCTAATAAATCAAATAAGGCTGCCAAGCCTACAGTAACTCAATTTTTTTTGTACGTATTTTTGTGTCTTGTATTTTGCAAACGAGATCTTGTTGCTATGCCAACATTGCAGTCTTTCACAATGTATGTATTTATCTAATGCTTTATCTCAGAAACTATAATTATTATTGGACCACCTCGCTGGCGTAGGTGTATTATGGTACGACTGCAATGCTGAGGTCTCGAGTTCGAGCTCCGGATCGGTCACTGTTACTGGGGTTTTTCTACTCAGTATCAGCCCGGAGTCTGGAATTTGTGCCCGATATGGCTATAGGCTCGACCCCTATACCTCATTGGACGGAATACACACGGCGAAAAGTGGGTGCACTAGTTGCACCGCTGCTTACCCCTTCGGGGATAACGGGCGTGGGTGTGTGTGTGTGTGTAATCCTTACAGAATCCTTTTTAAATTAAATTTTACTTTATACTTCACAGGTTTTTATGTTAACTGGCGTAGGACGAAGAAAATAGGTAGGTTTCCGAAGGCGAAAATACACACATAATTTCTGGAATTCTAATAAGTTTAGAAAAACTGACTGACTGCCTCGGCGGCGTAGTGGTATTACGGTATGACTGCAGAGCTGAGGTCTCGGGTTCGATTCGAAAAACCGAAAAAGGGCAAAAGGGCGTGATGCTATGTATGTATGTATGAGTTTAGAAAAATACAACCTACAATTCACATTACCGAAATATTGACATATGTCCGCGTGCCACAATCGAACTGAGACCTTTCGATACACAGACGGCACCAATCAACCAAGACCATCTTATCAACAATAGAAAAATATAGTTACAGTAACAACGCCATACCCATGAAACAGAAAATTAAGTACAAATTTTTACATTTATACCAGATCCCTGGGAAGTTATTAAGTCGAATTTTATGACTACTTACCTAATATCAAGTTAAGCGTACTAACGAACATAAAAGATAAAAGGCGGACTAAAAGTAATCTTTGGAACACTCATTATCGGGATCTAGGATCTGCTATCAACATAATAGCTTAATTAAGCGCTCGCGGGAATAGCTACAGCGGTTAAGCGATGGAAGCTTGAGCGTGAGGGAATAATGTCTACACATTTTTTGTTGTTTTTGTGTTAAGTAGTAAAGGTTTTCTATAATAGGTTAACGGATGTGGAGTGACAGCTTGCTGTAGCGTTCTGTAGCAGACATAAAATAATACCAGACCTGCATTATGTACTCTGCCCACTGCTGGGCACTACTGAGAAGGTTTAGGCCTTAGTCGACCAAGCTGGCCTATTGCCTGGATATTCTAGTAGATATTCATCGTGTACCTCACTATGTTTTCTCTTATCATTAAACCGAGCAATAATTGATAAACCATACCCATACTTCAGAAAGTCAAACGTAAGTGCCTTGGGTTTCGAACCTGCGGAGATTCGCCTCGTCAGACCGTTCCGTTCCCAACTAGGCTATCGTGCATTTATGGAGTGCTGGTGTCATATCTGGACGCCCAAATGAATCTTCCCTTCCTTAATCCTTATCGCTTTCTTTCCTGCCACTTTCTTTTAGAGTCGGCAGCACAAAATCGAGAATACCTACATAATCATTTGCCAGGTTACGCAATAAACAAAAAATACGTACTCTTCAAAGGCATTGATGACAGACAGCCGTTCGTCAAAATCCTTTCTACGGCGTTATTGGAATAGTATATTGCGTCGACCCTAAATTAGAGCATAGGGCAAGTGAACGAAGTGGTTTAGCCGTTATGGAAAATATCGTGAGGAAATTCGAAATCTGGTCAGTTGCCTTTCGAAATCAGTTGGTGTACATACATTCAGACAAGAAAAAGAAAGAAAGGCCAGGCCAGCATAATTGTGGGAAACAATAAAGAACGAGAAATCTTTCTGTACTGTACATTTCTTTCCACTATAAGAAATACTATAATTGAATCGATGTTCCAGTAAGTAAATACGCTCAGTTATACTTAGGGCCCAATAATAAACATTATATACGACTGTCATATTTATAGAATGTTTGTCACGCTTCTGACATTAAGGGTGCCTTTCCACCAGAGATGTGCTATACAGCAATGATGCGAGAATGTGAATGCTAAGCTACGAATCTATGTGACCGTTTCTATTGATACTAAGCTACGTAGCGGACTGCGGGGCGACTAAGATGTGCTAAGAAGATGCGCCGCCGCGAGGTAACTACATAGCTGTGCAATGTGCATACATCACTCTCGACCACTCATAGTATGCATCCACACCACGCATCCATAGCACGCATCCATAACCATATCCATTTACTGGTGGCAGGTCTCTCATATGTAAGAGTCCGTCTGGGTGGGTACCACCGCAATGTCTGTTTCTAGCGCCAAGCAGCAGTGTGCATGCACTCTTGTGTTACGGTTTGAAGGACATTGTAGCCAGTGTAACTACTGGACATAATGAGACTTAACATCTTATGTCTCACGATGACGAGCGCAGTGGAATGCCAAACAGTACTTTGTAACTGAAGGTGCTGCATGGTGTTGCTACTGTTTTTGAGTGGTCGTATCGCTTACCATCAGGCGAAGGGTATGCTCGTCTCGTAATTCAATGCAATAAAAAAAAAGTAGCCTGCATCCATCCATATAAAATGTAGCTAGCATGTAGCTTAGTTGAACCTGTTTTCACCAGCGCTTTGCTACGTGGACCCATGAATATGATTGGTGGATATCAAACGCAGCCATAGAAATGTAGCATAGCACATCTCTGGTGGAAAGGCACGCTAAATGTTGCTCGACATAGCAGGACAAAACTCTATACATAAGTATTAATAATACTACAGATCAGTCCATCACGGAATGACTGTTCTGCAACATGAAACATAAGATTATACAGACCGTGTGTTAGACAGATGTGCTTGACGGATTTTTGTCCCTTTCGGCATGCGTGATTATTGTTCAGGCAAACTTTAAGCTGTGACAGACAGTTCTCAGGACCCCTGGTATTTTTGAGTGGTAAATAATCGTGTTCATGTTTTTTTTTTTAGAAAAATGCTACGACTCTTTTCTGTAACAATGGTAGAATGCAGTGTTTTCGTGTGTAAAAGCCGTAAATCACTGATTCGTCTCACCTATGTGCACGCAATGAAGTCCGCTTGGTATAATAACTCTATGAACAGACGTATGAAAGTGTTATGCATGCCATGGACAGTAAGACGCACCATCGGGCATCCTTGCCCAACTGCAGATCAAGACTGGGCTCTCCACGATATGATACCAATGAGTGTTAAGTTATTTTGGCCTCACCCGAAGACAGCCAGATAACTTCGACAAACTGCTGGTTGTAAGGAAAGTTTTTTTTTTTTTTTTTTTTTTTTTTTATTGCATTTAATGACGAGACGAGCATGCCGTTCGCCTGATGGTAAGCGATACGACCACCCATAAACAGTAGCAACACCATCCAGCACCTTGACTAACAAAGTACTGTGTGGCATTCCACTGCGCTCGTCACCCTGAGACATAAGATGTTAAGTCTCATTATGTCCAGTAGTTATACTGGCTACAATGTCCTTCAAACCGAAACACAACAGTGCATGCACACTGTTGCTTGGCGGTAGAAATAGACATTGCGGTGGTACCCACCCAGACGGCCTCTTACATAATGAGAGACCTACCACCAGTAGACAAGACAAGTAGACAATAAAAGACCACGTGGGCGATCACCTACCCGCTGATCAAATAAAAATTATAACGGGACTTCTTATTACCACTGCCCTGAGGAAAGCCGAAGACGGGGGCCATGAAAACAGCTCTTCATCGACTCCATCAAAGCAATTTAAGACGGACATGACCTTCAGTGATGGAGAGAACAATTAAGAAGAAGGAACATACGTATACAATGTTTATGAGCAAGGCGACTCATATTAATATGTTCTTAATACCATGAAGTAATTAAAAAACATAGGTACAGGGTAAAATCAAATACAACCCCTATAAAGATTTCCTCATACGAGTTATGAAATTAGTTGGTTTCATTCCTTGCCGTACATTTCAATGGAAACTTCGCTGTTGTGAAAGTTCAAACAGTAACTTGTAGGGGTTCGTGATCAAAATAAACTTTGTTACAACAGTTTATGGAGTTGCAATTTTTTCTTCCTATAAATATTCCTTTTACTTTCCGGTGTATTGCGAAATTTTGAAATGTGGTAAAAATTTTGTTATTCTGGAAATTGTGTTTGTATGGCTTCTGTTGATTTAAAAAGATTTTTTTAGAACAAAACTTGCAACATTCTGTTTCATTCGAATATATCTATGTTCTCTTTTGCAAAACTTGAGAAATTTGGAAAGAAACTTTGTACGGTTTCGGGTAATTTAAAAATATACCTTTGTTACTTGCAACACACAAAACAAACTTTATTTAATAAACGTAAAAGGGGAAAACCTGGTCAAGACTTTTTTTATATTTACACTACGCTTCCAAAGTAAAATTGAGTTTATATGGCTTTAGTTTTCGTTTGTTTGTGCAATTTTCGTTGGTGTTGCAAAGAGTGAAATATAAATAGGTTCCTTATTATATTATATTTTTATTTTATTTTGCAACTTCTTACCCCTTTGGTAATAATATGAAAATTCGGAAACTTTATTTATATGGCTTTGATTTTTTTTACCGTCGAACCACTGAATTGCCACACAAGTTTGAAAAGTTTTAATAAGAAGGGGTAAGATTTGGTTATAAAATTTCAAACCTATGGATATTTATTTATGGTAACCATTTTTTTATAAATCATTGATGGTAACAGAATTTATATGAATTTAATTCAAAACAAAATACTCTATTTGGTTAGTAAAGCAGAATTGCGTAATTTCCAGAAGTTTGATTTTCATTTGTGGTTATATCAACATTTACATTATTGCAAACACACACTCACGCCTTTTATCCCCAAAGGTAGGCAGAGGCGCAACTACTGTACCTACTTTTCGCTGTGCGTATTCTGTCCCATAATGTGATAGGGGGCGAGCCTAACATAAATTCCAGACTCTGGGCAGATACAGAATAGAAAAATCCAATATCACTTTGCCCGACCCGGGGATCGAACCCGAGACCTCAGCAATGCATTCGTACCGTAATACAACTCCGCCCCCGAGACAGTCATTACATTATTGCATAAATAAAGAAAATACTATTCTGTTTTTATCAATATCTGGGGACACAGCGTGCTCCCGCTAAGACGAACCAAGTGAAGCGCAAGGGCAATACCTACCTTTTGTCGAAGTGCTTCGACGTTTTTTTTGGATCCTCATAACATGGGTTTGGATTATAAAATTCAACGGCCAAGCCACGTATTTTGTTTAAGGGTAGAGTTCGTGAAGTTAGGGCGGGTAGAGTTAGAAGCTTGTCTCTACATGAGATCTGATAAGTTTTTGACGGTGCGAGCCACATTATGATCTCGTCTTGGCAACATTTTACATGACATTGTTTTAGTGGGATAAATTTAGGTGAGATATCTTTGTTTCGTGGGTGGCTCTGCATAAATAGTAAAGTCCCATTTTCATTATTCGGTAATTTATAAGTGTTAACTTAGCTCGTGTGAAAAACAATTTAACTATTCTCTTAACCTTAAACTTCTTATTATCCACGATGGAGTTTCCACGCTCAGCCAGGTAAAAACTGTAATTAAATAGATTGGTTCCATTTTATTAAAAAAAAATATCGTCGTCCAAGTTACAGCACTGAATAAGTTACGGGTATTAATTTTTTTGTTAAAAGTTTAAATTGTGACCATATAAAGTTAAGACCTAATAATTTACATAATATTAATTTGGAAACTGCGAAAACTATTTGGAAACAAAGTTTTCCAAACTTAATAATCAGTAGTTATGAAAATATTTCTACAATTTAAACAAATACTAGAAAGTTCATTAAGGTGATTGTTGGATATGAGTAAACGTATATACCACTTTCCTGGGTTAAGATAGATTATTAATTATGTTACTTTTTAACTACGAAAATCCCACCGTAAATCTATTAAACCCTGAAATAATTTTATGTTGTAGGATCCGATTGCAAAACCTAGTTAAAATTCTCTCAAAAAATAATACAAATTTTTTGCACACGTATTCTATTCTAGCCCTAACCCACACTCAAATTACAAGTAATATGCCATGTGTATCAGAAAATATGTGAGTCTTTCCGTCCCACGACCAAACCTGGAATATATTTTTGAGAATTCTACAACATTTATATTTCTTTGCGTGATCCAAGCCCACGGCCTCTCAATTCCCTGCCAGCTTATGCGCGCTGCACCAAGAAGGCTGTTGAGTGTTTTCAAACAAAATAATTATAACGTTTGAATGATTGTCGACATTATTACGCTAGTGACTACGATCTAATTTCTATAATGGCTCTCTTTTGGTATCCCTTTTATTATCAGTCAGTACACGTACTTGTAGAAAAAACTTGCGTAAATACCCTATAACTTCATGACCATATCCTCTAAATGGCAGAAAGAAAAAAAAAATCTGTAATTTGTTATAATTATTTCTATCTTCTGTGACTTTGACGCCATGGGACGTTTCCATTTTTTCATTCGTATAGAAAAATTGAAGGAAAAACAACCTTGAATTTTCTTTTATCGCGGAACACAACGATTGAACGCATAACTTTTCGTTTCCAAATAGGTGTTCTTGCTATAAAAAAACACCTAGCCGATTTCGGCTGCGGCAGCCAGGTACGTCGGAGATATTATAGTGCACAAGTATGTGCGCAATACAGGTGCACTCGCTATCCCTTACTCTCATAGTCCGGTGAGATGGCAATCCGACATGACAGGAGAGATCCGGCACAGGACCAACGGCTTTACGTGCTTTCCGAAGCACGAGGGTATCACACCGACAACTTACTGAGTCCGAGCTACGACTGAGTAATTTTTAAGATGGAAAAACCCAGTCACAAACACAATATAACTACTCCACCGAGTCAGTCAGAGTTGAGAGTTATTGCTATACCAATGTGATTGCCCCTCTAAAATTCTTAAAACCACATCAAAGCCCAAAGTTTCAAAACAATAATTATCTTTTGAATCAACATTGGATTCTAATTAACAAAAACAGTACCTTTTAAAACAAAATGTACAAAAACTGACTTACCCATCACATAAACTTCACGCACGATATTTCGCAACAGGTGGTTGCAGCGGCTGTTCCCTATATTAAGGGTTTGCAGCCCTCTAGAGTCAGTATCGTCGCGACCTCATAGGCGTGCGGACGTGTACTGTGCTACGTGAAATTAGTGGTACGGAACTTACGTCACTTGTTCGTTGATTGTGTTTATGTGATGGATTTTCAGTGGTAAGTAAATTTATGATTACATTCACAATAGTTATGATTTTTTTTGTTTTTAATAAATGGAGTTTATTTACATGCAGCGTTTATTAATACAAAATAGAATATTAATAGTTACTATGGATAAATAAATTATGAATTTATAAAGTGTCCTTAATTTTTATGATAGTGATAGTGAAATATGCCCAATCCCGGGAACAAGAAAAACTTCAGACAATAAGAAAATATTTTTTTAAGCTTTGATACATGTAGATATACTATCGCTCCGTTTCTGATATTCATGACTTAACATTCGCACGCGGAAAAACCTTCGGGCGATGAGCAATTTAATTTTTTTGAGCTTTGATTCATGTAAATCTTATGGTATATATTATCGCACCGACTCTGATATTCATAACGTAATAAGTATATGCATAAAAATATTATGGGCTCTAATTCTATGATCTAAATTAATTATAATTATTGATTCTTTTTATTGGATACAAATAACAAAATAACAAATTACGTAGATCTTGTATTTTGTGATATTATAATACAGGAAAGTTATGCTATATAATATTTTATAGCATTGGTTGAAAAATACATATTAAAAAAAATGTAAATAATCAATATTTCAGAATAAATAATATTACCTTTTTATCAACAACGGAACTGATTAAAGTCATCAATCAATTAGAATCTTTTCGAATGAGATTTAAAAAGATATGAAAGTAACATCCAACATAAATAATTAGAACATTGAATTTTTCTGAACACTATTTAATTACCGTAGAAGTCACGTCCTTTCCAACCGCGCTCCGACTAAACGAATTCCACTGCCTCCTCTTCCGGTCTTTAGAACTTTGGAAATGCTCACTTCATCAGTAAAAGGTAATAATAAATAATAATAAACCTGATATTGTGATCGTAGATCGATTGACGCGCCGCGCAATACTTGTTGATGTCACCATCCCGCATGACGATAACCTTGTTAAAGCCGAAAAAGACAAAATGTCTAAATATTTAGATTTGGCACACGAGGTTACTGACATGTGGGATGTGGACTCCACAATTATTGTTCCGATTGTTGTTTCTGCACATGGGTTGATACCAAAATGCCTTGACCAACATCTTAAGAGGCTCTCAATTGGTCGTTGGGTCAATAGCTAGATGCAGAAAGCAGTACTGTTGGACACGGCACGCATGGTGAGGAGATTCCTCGCTTTGAATCCCTAACCACCGGTGGCTTGGGTCTTGAGCCTCGCCATCGGAGGGTGATTAATTTTTTCATATTTTTATATGTATTTTTATAACTTATACTTAAAAATGTAAAACAATATGACATTTAGAGTAAAGGATATGGAAATTAATGATAATAGTAATTTATTTATTTAAACTAGTCCGATTTTTTACAGTAATTGTTCTATGATAACCACACTAGGCGCAGCCTGTGTCGTGGCTACCATTACAAATGTTAGGTATATCCGAGATGACTGTACTGTTATTAAAAAGGTATAGATATACAAATAATTGATCCCGCTGCCTACTAATATTATAATTATAATTATTTAATATGTATATAATAATAATAATATGGAATATGGAAATTGAACAAGGTACATACCAAAAATTCTATTAAACTCAATTAAAGTTCTAGATCTCCCTACAATTCATATACTACAATGCAAAAGGCAGCAATTCTAAATACTTGTAGAATAGTTCGAAAGTTTCTCCAAGAAGAAACCCCCATCTCTCATTCTCCGTAAAAATGATTCTCACTTCGCTTAGGCCCGTAAGTCTCATTTAAAACCGAAGAATAACTTCTTCGAGAAAACATTAAGTTTAAAAATATAATAATAACGTTTACGTTAACGTTCAAAATCAATATTGTTACAAAATTTTAAATAAGCACAAAAAACTTACAATATATAAAAAGATACAAAATACAAAAGGAAGTAGCTCAGCTTAACTGCTGTCTAAGATATATAACTCATCCAGCGCTGATTTTCAGCCACCCCTGGCCCCTTAGGTATTAGGCGGAGTATTTAGAAGTTAGGACTAACTGCTCCTCCATTTAATTTTAACTTAGTTTTTAATAATATTCATTAAAAATATCTTTAACAAATGAATAAAATCCATCACATATCTGTATTAAAAAATAAAAACTTAAAAGAAAACAGCATTAGTGTGTGAATATACTATATATTAATGACTGTGTGTGTGTGTATGTGCGTGTGTGTGTATGTGCGTGTGTGTGTATGTGTGTGAGAATGATAGTATATCTATCGTATAATATATATGTTCTTTCTTGAATCTGTTTACCGCTTCAGATAACTTTGATGCACCTACCTTGTTTATCTCTGCACCACCCTAAGGTTGACTGGTAGAGAATGCCTACGGCATTAAGTCCGCCTATGTACATTGATTGTATATGAAGTGCAAATAAATAAATAAATAATATTCATATCGACTAGCTTTTGCACGCAGTTCCGTCCACATTATAAATTCAGAGATAAAAGTGCTACTTTATATTTTCAAATAAATTGAAATGTAATATACCATTCATTCCTCTTTATAGTATTAGTATAGAAGTACGTTGATTGGCCAACAAAAATAGATTGTGGAATAGATTTAGGTAATATTTGGATCACAGCTGAGTAAGTCTTTCATTGACATATCGGGAACTTTTATCACGGAATAATATAATACTTTTCCGGAAAAAGCCTTTTACCGGAACCGAGAACAAAACCAACAGTGTTTAATTTTCAGACATATATATTTATTATGACTTGTTATTACGATTGTATTTCTATTTTCCAAACGTAATAAAATATTGAGAGTACTCTACGCCATCTATTTTTGACCGACTTCCAAAAACGGAGGAGGTTCTCAACTCGTGTGTTTCTATTTTTTTTTTATTTAGTAAATACTGGTGGTACTTTTACTGGTGGTAGGTCTCTCATTATGTAAGAGGCCGTCTGGGTGGGTACCACCGCAATGTCTATTTCTACCGCCAAGCAACAGTGTGCATGCACTGTTGTGTTTCGGTTTGAAGGACATTGTAGCCAGTATAACTACTGGACATAATGAGACTTAACATCTTATGTCTCAGGATGACGAGCGCAGTGGAATGCCACACAGTACTTTGTTAGTCAAGGTGCTGGATGGTTTTGCTACTGTTTATGGGTGGTCGTATCGCTTACCATCAGGCGAACGGCATGCTCGTCTCGTCATTAAATGCAATAAAAAAAAAAAAAAAAAAAAAAAAAAAGGGTCTCGAAGTGGTCCCATTTCAAAATATATTAGGTTAGGGTTCATCATTTTATGGAACAGACTGAATAGACCTGAATCATACGAGTAATTTCATTCGACGAGTAAGAAGTGCCCTTAAGAATGTTTTCTTCTTATGGACCTCAAAATATGTTAAATATGAGCAGTTTAGTCTTGAGGACGAATACATTAGGATGACGAGTAAGATGCTTTTAATAGGTACGTATATTACCGTAATATGTATAACCGTAAATTTGTGTTTCTACTAAAGGAAAGGAATGTTTAATGCCTGATTTAATAAATCATTAATCATTGCTACATAATGGAACTTTCAGATTTCCACCTGATTTCAGGATCGACTAGAGACTCGGGGAATGTATGCCCCAAACCAAAATCTAATCTAACTGCGTAAGAAATTAAACTATTATAACGGATTTTATCGCGGTTTTTTATTTTATTTTCTCCCGACGTTTCGAAGGCTTTGCAGCACTTCGTGGTCACGGGGCGGACTGTCGAACGTCGGGAGAAAATAAAATAAAAAACCGCGATAAAATCCGTTATAATAGTTTAATTTCAATGTCTAACATTCGCGTAAACATAAGGAATCATTAACTGCGTAAGGATATTCTAGAGGTTAGATTAACCGATCAACAGTGAACATCAGGCTGCTCTAACCAAATGATGGAGTCTTTTATTTATATAATAATATAGACCTCAGCTGTTGTCCTAGCGTGACACTACCCCGACGATTGTCCTAGTGACACTCTCCCAACGATCCTATAAGTTTACGTTCAGAGTTATAAGACCATTCTAAGCCTAATATGACCGCTCCGCTCATCCTCGCGGTATCCGGTAAGAATAAATAATAAAAGAGGTGTTATATAAAGGTTCGTGAAGCGAATAATTTATGTAATTCGAACGATTAATTGAGGCTGAACTCTGAAAAGTTGGGACTCTAAAAGTTTATGTAATAACTTATCGAGGATGCCTAAAGCCTTGTACTACAAGTTGTGGTTGCTGTAATTACACTCCATCGCTTTAGGTAGGCGAAGGGGTAGGCAGAGGCGCAACTAATGCACCCACTTTTCGTCGTGCATATTCAGTTCAATGATGTAATAGGGGGCGAGCCTATCGCTATATCGGGAACAAATTTCAGACTCCGGGGTGATACTGATTAGAAAAACCCAATATCACTTTGCCCGACCCGGGGATCGAACCCTAGACCTTAGCATTCCAATCGTACCGTAATACAACTACGCCACCGAGGCCATCATACTAATATCAGCTCTGTATTTATGTTCTAACCCTCTGATGAGAGAAATTCCGTAACTTCTCTACTAATAAGATGGTCTAGACCTTAGTCCACCAGGCTGACATAGTGTGGGTTCGCAAACCTCACATGCTTCGAAATTCTTAGGTATGAAGATTTTGTCTCTATACCTTTAAGATACTTTTTCGATTATCAGATAAAAAATATTCGTCTTAATTTACTAATAATATAAATGAGACAGGGTGGGAAGATGTTTGGATGGTTGTTGTACGCAGCAAATGCTGGACGGCTTTGGATGAAATTTCGCAGCTGGTACTAACATAAATTATATCTTGGATTAATCGTATAGGCTACTTTTTATCCCAGTAATTTAATAAAAAAAAATGCTATCCTATGGAATATATAAGTTTTAAACAAAATTTACCTTGATTGGATCTCAAGCAAAAAATAGCTTCAAACATAGCAATTGATGCATGACTGCCTCGGTGGCGTAGTTGTATTGCGTACGCGTTACGAGTACGATTTGCGCGCTGAGGTCCTGGGTTCGAATCCTGGGTCGGGCCAAAAACATTGTGACTGGGTTTTTCCATCTTAAAAAAATTATTCAGTTGCAGCTCAGAGTCAGGAAGTTGGCGGTGTGATACCCCCGTGCCTCGGAAAGCACGTAAAGCCGTTGGTACTGCGCCTGATCTCTCTCCGGTCATGTCGGATTGCCGTCTCACCGGACTATGAGACTGAAGGAACAGTGAGTGCACCTGTGTATTGCGCACACACTTGTGCACTATAATATCTCCTGCGCACCTGGCTGATCTCCGTTGAGATTGGCCGCCGTGGCCGAAATCGGCTAGGAAGGGATTTTTGATGCAATTAAATTGCATTTAAACTGGGTACTATAACAGATTTTATTTCGGTTTTTATTTTATTTTTCTCGCGACTTTCGAAATCTTTGCAACACTTCGTGGTCACGTGGCGGACTGAACGTAAAAAAATAAAATGCTGCAAAGCTTACGAAACTTCGGGAGAAAAATAAAATAAAAAACCGAGATAAAATTTGTCATAGTAGTTCAATTTCAATGTGTTACATTCGCGTAAACATAAAGAAACGTTACTAAGAAAGTAATTGATTATTCAAATGATATTAATTTTTAATGCATTATTACATATCGCCTTTAATGTCAAAAAATTCAATAACAACCACTGATTTTGAATGTGTTAAAGCGCCATGTAAGTACTTTACATAACAACAAACGATCGTAACAAGCATTGTCGTGTGAATAACAAACAATTTTCGACTGGGGAATTTGTATAGAATCAACATTACGACCTTAATTACAACACCTTAACCAGTGACCATACTTTAACCACCTTTCCCTTGGGAGGAAAAAGAATAATTGTAGAAAACCCTAATTTGTGTAGTAATGAGACTAAAATTAGATCTAACTAGATGTTGCTTGCGGCTTTTCCCCCCTTGGAGAGCCTTTCCCGGTTCCAAAGGGGCTAAAACACCAGCGCCATCTGTTTAAGAAATCTGATGAAAAAACTCCATTATTTCCCATGGGAAATTACCGGGATAATAATAGCCTATATGTTAATCCAGAACATGGTCTACCCGTGTGCCACTTGTCCAAAAACTAGCCTAACATGTTACCCATGGCAGTTAACATATATTTGGATAGAACTCCTAAAAACTAGCCTTTTACAGTAAATCGTTTAATTTTAAAGATCTCCGATTTAGAGATTTATGTAATTTTATTTTGCTTAAAAACGACATTTAAGATATGAAGATATTTAAAAAAGTTAATTATAAATGGAGGGGTCTAAAAATATTTTTTTAATGGATCCAAGACCTATATTTTGCCCGGTTAATATGCCTTAAGTTTGAGCCTGGTTAGATTTTGAGGCTCAGCACCCATACAAAAAGAGGACGTCTCTTTCATCCGAATCCGTTCCGCTGTTTCTGCGTATACTTCTAACAAACAACCAAACATTTTCACAAACTTACGCATTAATAATATTAGTAAGATTATTGTACCTAATTTTTTGCGCTATATAAAACGTATAGCGGTTAGTCATTCACGACGTTAAATTTTAACCGACTGCAGGGAAAGACTGGGTATTCATTAATGAAACTTATAGCATATGTATTTTTCAATTAAGTATTATACATAATAAAGTGGACGATAGCCTAGTAAAGTGGACGATAGCCTAGTTGGGAATGGAACGGTCTGCCGAGACAATGTCCGCAGGTTCAAAACCCAAGGCACACACCTCTGACTTTTCGAAGTTATGTGTGTATTGTTTATCAATTATCGTTCGCTTTAACGGTGAAGGAAAACATCATGAGGAAACCTACATACCTGAGAATTCTCCATAAGAATTTCGAGGGTATGTAAAGTCTGCCAACCCGCAATAGGCCAGCGTGGTAGACTAAGGCCTAATCCCTCTCTGTAGTAGAGGAGGCCCGTGCTCAGCAGTGGGCAGTATATGATACAGGGCTGATTGCATTGCATTGCATTATACATAATGATTCCTTACGTTTACGCGAATGTTAGACATTGAAATTAAACTATTATATCCGTTATAATAGTTTAATATCAATAAGTATTATACATTATAGCGTTTTGGGTAAAATGTGTTAGGTAGACATAGCTAAGATAGCTTGATTAAAACTGTCTAGTAAGACTACTTAAAGCACCTTATGATACTATGCGACCATAAAAATCATCATCATCATCACCATCATTATCATGAGCCACACGAAGTTCACTGCTAAACATGGGCTTCCCCTGTAGTTTTCCAAAATATTACTTTATTATGTATCCATAATGAATTTCAGATTTAGACAAAAATATTCAGTCGATAAATGCTTTTCAATTATACATACACATAAATACATTCACGCCTTTCTCGCAGAAGGGGTAGGCAGAGGCGCAATTAATGCACCCACTTTCGCCGTGCGTATTCCGTCACATGATGTGAAAGGGGCGAGCCTATCGCCATTTCGGACACAAATTTGAGACTCCGGCTAATAGATAGTGAATAGGAAAATCCAATACCACTTTGCCCGACCCGGGGATCGAACCCGAGGCCTCAGCATTGCAGTCGTACCGTAATACAACTACGCCACCGACGCGACGCGAGGCGGAGGCATTTCAGTTATAATCAACTTTTTATTATTTTATTTGTCCTATTACGTTCTATTATAATATGGCAATGCTTCTCGACTTACGTGTTATTTCTCGTCGAAATCGAATTCTCTCAATGAAATAGAATACAGAGGGGCTCAATCGAAGGTCACTTTGTCTTAGATAACAAATGACGTTCATATAAAGTTCGAATGGCAGATTTGTGGACCCCACATATTGAAAGGGGTATTGGTATTTTCTTGACAGCCTAATAAATGAGCGGACTAAGTCGCTAGTTGGGTTTGTTTTGTTTATATCGTAAGCATTAAACGGGCCTAAAATTCTAACCAAGACTATATATATATATAAAAACTAGCCTTTAACAAATTAAAGATTTATGTTATTTTGTTTTGCTTAAAAACGACACTGAATATTATGAACGTTTTTAAAAAAATGTTATAAATGGAGAGGTCTAAATTATTTTTTTAATGGATCCAAGATCCATATTTTGCCCCTTTAATAACCCTATAACCCTAAAGTTTGAACTTGGTTAGATTTTCAGGCCCATCACCCATACAAAAAGTGGACATCTCCTTTAGACTAATCACCATCAGTACCTAGTACCCACTTAAAGTAAGTACTACTTACCTGAGCCCAAACTCAGTTCAAATCCTACTAAAATTATAAAAGAGAGCGAATATATCAATAATCTTGTTAGAATAAAACCCAGAAACCGCTGAGCTGGTTTGGATGAAATTTTGCATACGAATGGTTCATGTCCAGGATCAAAATAATAATAAGCTACTTTTACCTAGAAAAGGACTTAGTGAATCTATACTAGCAAAAGTTTTTCAGGCGGGGGGAGCCGTGATTGACACCTAGTTATGTATAATTCTATAACACGCAATCCCTATTCTCTCAGCCCATAAAGATTTAATATCCGATGAGTTTAAAGTTGCTCAACTCTATTTATTCAAATATGTAACTGAAAATCTTGGAGCTAAATGCTTTGCACGACTGGCATTAAGTGTCACAACGGTCACAAGAGTTAATAGGTGTAGTGTAGCAATATATCAAGTTTACCCGCCATTAGTAATGAAATTTGGGTATGTAGTTATTGTGTCTTGGTGACTTGTATTTGTTGACGTTGTAGGCACATTAGTAACGAAATTTGGGTATGTAGTTATTTTGTCTACTTCGGTGATGTTATATTACATATGGTACGACGTTCACAATAAGGTTCGGGTTGGTCATATTGGGATTTTCTTCTCAGTGTCAGCCTATAGTTTGTATTTTGTACCCGATATGGCAGATAGAGTCGCCTCCTATCACATCATGGGACGGAATACACATGGTGACAAGTGCGTGCACTTTGAGGATGGTGTGTATGATTAATTGAGTAAATTTCGTTTGTGAACTACTACCATTTATAAAAGGTGAAAATATGAGTATAATCGAATTAATTATTAAATTTAAATGCAGCAGCTGAAATGACACATATTTAAACTTTTAAACGAATCTTAGAGAAAATTTGCTACATACAATTGAGAGTTTTAAACTTTGCATTACGAAACTTTCATCCATATTGATTTTTCACTAAATCAACTACTCCGTTCTATACTGTTTCAGTTTTCCTTTGCAAACTTTCCTGTGACAACGACTCTACGTTCTTCTTCAAACTTCAATTCAACTTCTACAACTTCAATATAGAAGTTTAAACTTGACATGACATAAAAAACACAACATGACAGTCAAGCTGAACCATTTTTTACTGTTTTCTTTGTTTCTTTGAGCTTCTTTCCATTTTTTTTTTATTGAAATTAAATGACTATACAAGCATGCCGCTCGCCTGATGGTAAACCGTACACAGTAGCAACACCATACAAAACTTTGAACCACTAAGTACTGCGTAGCACTCCACTGCGCTCGTCACCCTGTGACATATGATGTCAAGTCTCATAATGCTCAGTAATTTCTAATGTTGTAACAAAATATTTTTTTGCAATAAACGTTGTTAATAAATTTTCCTCTTCTTCTTCTTCAGCCTTTAGAAGTCCACTGCTGAACATAGATTCCCCAAAAATTTCCAAACCAACCTGTCAGAAGTGGCCTGCATCCAGCGGATCATCCATCGATAGCCTGCGACCTTTAATAACTTTTATTTATTTAAAATACCGTAATTGGAAAGTAGCAATCGTATGCGTTAGGTAGAAAATCTGTCATAAATAGCTCGTTTGGATGGTTTGTGTTCGGGAGTAATAATAATCCCTTCCTAGCCGATTTTGGCCACGGCGGCCAATCTCAACGGAGATCAGCCAGGTGCGCAGGAGATATTATAGTGCACAAGTGTGTGCGCAATACACAAGTGCACTCACTGTTCCTTCACTCTCATAGTCCGGTGAGACGGCAATCCGACATGATCGGAGAGAGATCAGGCGCAGGACCAACGGCTTTTACGTGCTTTCCGAGGCACGGAGGTATCACACAGCCAACTTCCTGACTCCGAGCTGCCACTGAGTAATTTTTAAGATGGAAAAACCCAGTCACAACGTTTTTGGCCCGACCCAGGATTCGAACCCAGGACCTCAGCGCGCAAATCGTACTCGTAACGCATACGCAATAAAACTACGCCACCGAGGCAGTGTTCGGGAGTACGCCACCAGTAAAGGTAGCTGACATAATTCTGACGACCGTTGATATATTATGTCTCTTTTTTCCACCACAATAACATTTATTTATCTGAAAGGTTCAGTACTCGCAATAATTATTACTCTATCAGCTATAAAAAGAGACAATTTGTCACCTTCGGCTGCGTAGACCGCTTCTGTCACACACATAATACGTGAGTATAGAATTTGTGCCCGATACGGCGCTAGGCTCATATCCCAACTTTTTTTTTTTTTTTTTCGCGGAGAAAGTGACTGCTATCACACAACACCATAGTGAAAAGTTATTGCCCTGATTGCACCTCTGCCTACCTATTTAGGGATAAATGCGTGATGTTTCTGTAAAATCTCTTTACTATACTCTTACATACTAAAATATTCACTAATATGACAAGTCTGGTCAGAATAACTGAGCAATAAAACAAATTAACGAAATGATTACATCCAAACGCATAACCGCTTAGCTAAACATTGCTAAATGGGCCGGAATTTAGGGACAGCAATAATTTACTAGAGACGTTACGTACTCCGATTATGATTCTAAAAAATATTCGCGTCTCTTTTACGTTTTTTATAGCGGGTTTAAATGATGTTACGTGATTTCTATCACCCATAAAAACAAAAGCAGAAAAGTCATGGGGGGCTGACAACCTTAACATCAGGTGCAGTGAGTCGACTTTGCCATGCATTTCTAAGAAATAGGGGGGAGGGGTTCTTGATCCTCTGTTAATATAACGCATCAGTGGAAACGTAACAGCAAGTGGTCGAACATGGTCGTGCGCGTGTGAATAGGAAAAAAGGAAGCTGTCATTTCAACATAACTTTGTTCTGAATATAAGTAATCACAAAATAAGCGGTATGGCGGACATCTCAACATTAAAAAATGGTTACAAAACCCTCGGAGCGGGGGTAAACGGTCGATTTTTACTCATCGTCAAGGATTCTGGAATGTCAGTAAATACAGAATCAATCTTAAATTGTATAATAAACAAAGCAAGCTTACTGGTGGTAGGTCTCTCATATGTAAGAATCCGTCTGGGTGGGTACCACCGCAATGTCTATTTCTACCGCCAAGCAACAGTGTGCATGCACTGTTGTGTTTCGGTTTGAAGGACATTGTAGCCAGTGTAACTACTGGACATAATGAGACTTAACATCTGGTCTCAGGATGACGAGCGCATTGGAATGCCACACAGTACTTAGTAAGTCAAGGTGCTGGATGGTGTTGCTGCTGTTTATGGGTGGTCGTATCGCTTACCATCAAGCAAACTGCATGCTCGTCTCGTCATTCAATGCAGAAAAAAAAATACCTTTTCTTTTTAGGAATACTTACGTAATACTGTAGTATACATTAAAAAATCTGAGAGGAAATACAAATTTAACACAAGTAAAAAAACATTATATGCTTACTAAAAACATTGCTTATTAAAAAACTTAATTACTTTGGGCATTCGTAATAAAATAGGGTTTTAATCCGATACAGATATTCCTTTGATAATAATTTATATTATCATTGGAATGATCGCACCGTCTCAAAAACTTTTCAACAACTTCCTAATTACTCATTTCTCTCTCAACCACGTCGTCATTTTATCCCTTCCTGGTTTTTAAAACCGCCCTAACTGCGTTACGAGACAATGCTTTAAATTAGTTTAAATTAAAATCTGTCACGTTGAAAAGGTATCTATTACAATTTCTTCTTTAAGCCAATTAAAATATTATTGTTAATGTTTTCGTAACGCTAAAATTGGGAGTGTTATAAAATTTTGAGTGTACGATAGCCTTTGGGAATGGAACGGTGTGCCGAGACAATGTCCGCAGGTTCAAAACCCAAGACACACACCTCTGACTTTCGATGTTACGTGTGTATTGTTTATCAATTATCGTTCGCTTTAACGGTGAAAGAAAACATCGTGAGGAATCCTACGTATCTGAGAATTTTCCATAAGAATTTCGAGCGTATGTGAAGTGTGCCAACCCGCACTAGGCTAGCGTGGTGGACTAAGGCCTAAACCCTCTTAGGAGTAGAGGAGGCCCATGCTCAGCAGTAGGCAGTATATAATGCAGAGCTGATTGCATTGCAACGCTAAAATTTAGAAGGTGTTCGCAGTGCAAAAAAATGTCTTATTGAATTATTTCATTGAAATTTTTAAGCTATTTCATAGCTTCTATTGCGGGCCTTGAGTGTGGAGACCAAATCCAGAAATCCCGTAACGAAAATAACCTGACATCTTTTTTATCTTACTAATATGAACCTTAAATACAATGCGTAGAAGCTATAATTCTTGAAACGAGTATATTTTCTTATCTGAAGAAATATAAAGAAATATCTTTAATTAAATTTCAACATATGACTACATATTACACACAAATCGAAAACTTTGATGGTGGGCCATGTTAGGCACCAGGCTATTTGGTCACACTACTTTACTATGGGAATGGTGTGTGTTTGTGTTTAAAGACCAGGTTTAATTTCTAGACTGCTCTGGACTCAATCTAAATATCTACAAACTACCTTAGAGCCGTTAAAAATTTACAAGTTTGGAAATCTCATTACCCCATCCCAGGTCTACCTCACGGCCTATAACGTGCAAATTTAATAACTCGTATTCAGCTACATTTGTTAAGTTAGGAGAGGTATATTTAGGACGGTTTCTCCTCTATACCGTTAATGACCCCTTTATAACCCTGTCGGATTCAACGGTCTTACAATGGTTAATTATTTTTACGTTTATTTACCTAAAATTTCAGGGCACCGTCATTAACCGTGTTATTTTGTTTTATTACTTCTGGTTTTGGGTAATTTAATTAATTAAATTTTCCCGTCAAGGAGTAAATTCCAAAAATCGTTAACGAGCTTTCAATATAATAATAAACGGCAGCGATTGCCTTAATTGACTTTTTTTATTAGTGCACGGCCAAATGTCCCCACTTCACCCTATGATGATTCCAGACAGAATGTCGACTGATGCTCTCATCAAAGACAAATTAGTGCTCCCAGAGACTCGCAGAGCTTCTCCGCTCGGTGTCATAAAATGCCTGCCACTGCCGATCCTGGCTTACAGGAGTTGCAGTGGCGGGTGTGAAGGCGGGATAGTCTGTGTGATGTTTTTTATCATGAATTACCCATGCCAGTAGACACAATTATGCCTGTCTGTTTGAACCGGATATACACAGGCTGATCCGGGAGAAGACACACTTACTGGGACCTTTGTGGGAGGTTTTAGCACCTTGTTTACGGTAGTCACTATTTAGGCGTATACAGAAAGTATCCTACCATACTGAACATAAAATAACTAATATGTTTACCCCATTTGTTCGACTACGCTGAGACCTAAGAGTTTTGAAGTTATACTTCTTTTGGCGCGTTAGGGAAAAATGATGAGAGTAAATTTTTAAGATGCAGCATCAGCCTGACTGATGCTGCAGCGCTGATTTTCAATGGGGACCTAGGTAACGTACGGACAGTAAGTTGGTATGAACACAATTTTAATTAAACCTAAGTACAAATAAATACAGAACATAAATAAATTCAACATGCAACACATTTTATACGTGTATCTATGTATAATATTAGTGAGGGTAAGAAGGACGATGATGCTTGTAAAGCAGTTTCACAATAATACTTATAAACAAAATGTTAATGGTTCATTGTTACTGCTTTGTGTCGTGTTGAAGAGTAACTTAGTGACAAACATGGGCGTATATAAGGGGGTCCGGACCTCCCCTTAGCTTACAACAAACTTGTACACATTCTTTTTTTTGTGACCCGGTGTATATGTGATATGCTTCCTGGTCGAAATTTTACTAGATGTACAGTCAGAAAAGTGTACCTCGACCACCTAATGTTCTAAATAAGTCTCTTGCGCGTCGTCTGTCAGCGACATGCAACTTACAACTAAAGTAGACAATAAGAGTCATAATATGCTGTTTCGTTTGTACATCTCCGAAACGATTGCACCTGCTGGGTAAAATATGAAAAATGAGCGTTTTATCTTGAGAAACTGTACTAGCACCAAATTGCGTGATTGTACACCGACTAATTCCTGAACAAATCGGGTTTCTACCTTACTTACGGGAATTGCTATCCACTTTGATATAATTATTTCACCAATATTTATTTAGTATCAATATTTATGACCAATTTCCATTTAGGTTTCAATTTAGCATATGATGGCCATCCACATCCAAATATTTAGTCAAACTATTTACTAAAGTAATAGAATAATGTCAATAAAGTGTCCGCAGAGCCCGTTTATCTTTTATGTAATTGAAATTTGGCACATTATTTGGTTGCGTGACTACTTAGACTACTTTTATCATAATTTGCAAAGCTTTTATAGTGATTCCTTATTTTATGTTGGTAAGACAGGCAAAGTCTCTGGTCTTCATCCATGCAATCACTCATTAGGTATTGTCACATTTCATGGCTTCCGTGGCTTAGTCTTATAATTTGTCTTCATTTATAAAGTAACTATAAATTAAGGCAAAGTTATTTTTATGCTACTTATAATAAGGTTCACTCCACAAACCTATATTAATTAATAGTAAAAATTTTATTGGCTTTATATATTACTTTATTTTAATTAGACACAATGTTGTATTGTATGCTGTATGTTTTCCTATGAGAATAAATAAATAAACTAGCTTTTGCTTGCGGCTTCGCCTACATGAATTTTTTTCCGGAGTCCGCTATATATTTTCCCGGGATAAAAAGTAGCCTATGGCCTTTCCAGGGTCTGAAACCATCTTCATATCAAAGTTCGTCGAAATCCGTTCAGTAGTTTTTGAGTTTATCGCGTTTCGACAGATAGTCAAACGCGATGGGGGACTTTTTTTGTAGTAATGTAATGCTTTACTCGTTTTATTTCCATTTGTTTTAGAATGTGATCCGACTACCTTATAAGATATAATCTTTTGAGTTACCTATACAATTTGTGGGTACAGGCTTCGTCTCATTTTAGTGAACAAATTAAAATAAAATAAAATTCTTTTTTCATCACGTAGGCGAACATAGTTGCACTTATGATAAGACAAGATACATTAAATTGATTATATTAATAATTATTGTTAACACTAAATATCACTTATAACTAACGACATTTTTATTGGGAGTAAAATAAACAAAAACAAAAAGCCAGCTCGGGCTGGCAGGAAAGGGGATATAAAAAAAGAGATTATTTTATTAAAAAATAATGGGAGGAACGCGTCGCGAACCTCACCGGTGAGGACACTACAGGCCCTAACCTAGCTATTTTTTATAGAGAACGATCAGATAAATACAAATATTCTCATAGTTCCATTCACAGTCAAAGGAAATTATAATACAACCATTGATGTATTAAAAAACCCTACATCAATGAATACAACACACAACTTTGAGACTTTAGATCGAATCTGACACATGTTGACCATCCGAACCCGCAACGTATACCTCAATAAATAGCTTTACATCAATTTCAAGTGAATGTTCAATATTTCTAATTATTAAAAACTCTATCATAGTCTAAATAGTAGATACCGGCAGTAGGAAAAGATTCTGAGCTCTTCGAAAATACCGGAACTTTTCCAATATCTTCCCTGGAATTATAATTTACGGACTTCAAGAATTGGATCAGCGTTTTATCAAAGGCAATGCGATTCCAGCAGGAAAGAACTATTCGATTTTATGAACTACTTCCACACGGAGCATAGAATCGTATGAAAGAAACCTTTCTGAGAAAACAGTATTGACATTAATAAGGAAATGAGGCAGCAATTGATATTTGTGCTGTCGGCAAGAGTGTATATATAATGCTATCTCGTTCGTTGTCTTGCAACGTAAATAGTGCGATGTCACGTTAGCTATGCATCCTTGATAATTATATTTTTTGATACTTACACCTTCCACTAGATTTGGAGGACATTTTATTTATTTTTGAGTGAGTTAGCACTACTTTTGCAAAATATAGCTCGAGGCACAATAAAAAACGCTTTTAAGATTCTTTTTACACTACATTTGTGGGGAGATAATTATAATTTAACATCAAGTGAAACACTTGGCCTCTTGCCGGCCTTCTATTTAAAAATAGGCACTATACTTTAAGATTTTTTAGGGCGTGAACGTTCAATCACACCGCTTTAAATGAGACGCGGTGACTAGAGCAGCAAAATTATATGAAATGGAAATTTTCAGAAGAAAAAATATTTTCGTGAGAGTTCTTACTTTGATGTCCTAAACATATTAGTTCTGTGTACTATTTAAGATATTAGTTCAATTTATTTTTAGATACTTATGGCGAAAATATAAAAAAAGATTAGGGAATGTTACCTTTTGATGTAACATTAGTCTTGTATTGAATACTAATTCTCTAATTTTACTTGAGTCACCAGATTGTGTGTCGGCTAACGTAAGTCTAGGGACCTATGCGTGTGAGTTAAAGCTGTTGGCACTAGTTTTAAACAGAGCTCAGAGGTCCAATAACCCGGATAATTCAAAGGTATACCAAGATTATTAGACCTTACTAAATCATGTGTATAAGTTCAACATCTTAGGTGTCGTACGTCAATTACAATACAAGTTATACTAAAATTGGAAAGATAGTGTATTTAATTCAAATGTGTATCTGTTCAGGTACCTAGTGTTTGAATGAATTATATTAAACTCGATATTATAGTTTATTAGATTTAAGACTTTGTGTCTAACGAATAGAGTCGCAAGTAATAACTCACACTGCATCATAAAGCAATAAGGAGTATCTTACTTCTTATCTTACTAATATTATAAATACGAAACATAGTGATTTTTTTTGTATATTTGGATGTTTTTAGAAGTAAACTCAGAAACAACTGAACGGATTTGGATGAAAGGACATGTCCAAAAACGGGCCTAAAATTCTGACCAAGACAATTTATAAATATTTGGATAGAACTCCTAAAAACTAGCCTTTTACAATAAATTGTTTAATTTTAAAGACCTCCGAATATGAGATTTATGTAATTTTATTGTGATTAAAAGCTACACTTAATATGGAGGTTTTAAAAAGTTAGTTATGAATGGAGGAGTCTAAAAATATTTTTTAATGGATCTAAGTTCCATATTTTGCCCCTTTAATATCCTTTGTTTGAGTCTGGTTAGATTTTGTGGCCCAGCACCCATAGGGTCGTTCGGGGTAACAGCACGCAGTGGGTAAAATTTCGCATGGTCAATATCTCGAAACCTATTGAGGTAGCTCAGACACTTTTTCGGCTAGATCAGGGGCGCGTCAGGGATGATGTCAGAGCTACAATCTCTTTTACAAAGCCTCACTTGCTTAACGAAACACGGCGATCAACTTGATTTTGTTGATTAGTTGACAAATATTTTGTGCTGGGAAAAAGTTTATGGATATTATAATACAGAAAATAGGAAATCTCCTTTTGCACACGGGTAGATCATGTCCTGGATAAACACTTAAGCTACTTTTGATTCTGGTAATTTGCTCCCATGGGAAGTAATGGATATTTTTAATCTGATTCTTTAAGTAGATGACTTCGTATTGTATTTTAGCGGGAAAGGCTCTTCACGCAGGCGATGCCGCGAGCATCACCTAGTATTTCTATAAAAATATAGACTCAATTTAAGGTTCACGCAACAGCGATAGTAACAATGTAAGTTTACGGACCCTTGAGTCCTGTTTATTAGCTACAATAAAGACAGTTGTAAGAAGTTCACGATGTTCGCACTATGTGACCAATTTCAGACCAGTAAAATCTTTATACGCTGACAATATTATAATAATATGAAGCAGAGCGACGTTATGTACGCAAATAAAATCAAATAGAACGTACACGGTGAACCAACTGTTAATATTGACGATTTTGAAGGAATTAAATGTAATGCAGCATGAGAATAGTAATATTTCCTCGTAGAAACCGAGATACAGTGACATTTGACAGCTTGCTGTTACGTCTCGTGTGGTAATTTTTTGGAGACACACGCAACCACTTATCTAGTTAAAGTCACAGTTTTATAGAAATTACACGAGAATCATGACGAGAATAAAGTATTTACAGATTTACTTCATGGTTATCTTCCATTTTGTAGAGCATAATATAGTAGATTGTGAATGTTATGTACACCAAAATTTCCATGCATATCTGATACCAGCATATATCATAAATTAGGTTTTGTCGCGGCTTCGTCCGCGTGAAAAGCCCTTCTCGCTACAATTCTCTAAAACACAGTACGACGCTAGCGCCATCCACTTAAGAATCAGATAAAAAATTTGCATTATTTCCCTTGGGATAAAATTACCGGGGTTGAAAGCCTATCTGTTGATCAAGGACATGATTTACCCGTGTCCAAATTTCATCCATATCCGTTTAGTTCTTTCTGTGGTTACTTCTAACGAACATTCAAACATTTTCACAAACTTTTGCATTTATAATATTGGTAAGATGTACCTTAGTTATAACTTAAGCAGTAAGATAATGTGTAGTGTGGTAGTGCTAGTTAAATAAATAACAAACAGTGGTCGCCATTTGGTGTCATGTGACTGAAACAGTAAGTTGAGAACGTTTGCGTGACGCCTAAACTACTTTTTTACCTTTCCTTTTCCTTTAATATTTTATAACTAGAGATCAGACAAACATCTATGCAATAACAGAATCAATAAATAAGGCCATAGATGAATGTAGAGGCCAAAAAAAGGATAAGGGGAGGCAATTTAATATAAAAGGGGAAGCGGAAATTTATTGGGACAGACAAAACTGTCCCGGCGCAATCCTAAGGCTCGGTGCGTATTTAAGGTCCCCTTCGGAGGGGCTGGATCGCGGCGGGCGGTTGGGTTGGCAGCCGTATGAGGAATTTCGAGGATCAAGGATTGCACGATTGACGATTCTGCATCAGGCGGCGCACGCGGTCTCGGCGATGATGGCGTCGCTGTAGATAGGTACACGACGCGCACGCAACAAGGGCTTAATTACACTCGAAATCACGTCACCAAAACCAAGCACGAGCGTTCAGGAGTACAATTTAGCGTTACATGTGCGTTTTATGCGAGTTTTACACCAAATTAAAGCGGATTAGCGAATTATTCGACAGCCATTGCTACAGCTGTTGCGGCGGCGTGGACGGAAGTGAGTATGGCACGCGCGCAGCTTGTTCGGCGCGTTGCGCGTGAGACACAGCTAGGGTAGGCGTGCAAGAGTGAGGGAGAAAGGTGCGGAAAAAGGAACTAAGTACGAGGATTAGACTGCCAACCAATAATTGCATTTTATTATTAAACGTGGAATCATTATGGCGGAACCAGAATGCAATCAATCCTTTTCAATTTTGTAAGTATGTTGCATTGGATATAATTGAAAAGCACTATATGAACATTTAGTAATTATTTTTAAAGTGTTTTCCTTCCTTATTATACAAAGTCTTTCTCACCCAGCCGATCTATCTTCCTGTTAAAATTTATTGAATAAAATCCTCGGTAAACGTTATGAAACCAATCTAAAGTTTCCACAATAACGCTTTTGTTGAGAAACTTAATCAATTAACTTGTAACTTTAATTCCCGTATAGATATTAGCAGTATAGCAAATTAAATTAGTGAAACTCGGTGGCGTTGTATTGCGTGCGCAGTAAGATTACTGCTTTGAGGTCCCGGGTTCAAGTCCCGCGTCAGGCAAAGTGATATTGGTTTTTCTGATTGTATTAGCCCGGAGACTGGAAATTATCCCCAATATGGCGATAGGCTCGCCCCTTATCATGGGATGAAACATAAAACGCGAAAAGTGGGTGTCCTAGTTACACCTGTGCCTACCCCTTCGGGGATAAAGGCATGGTGCGTGTTTGTATTCTTTTGATTTCCAAATTCAAAGAAAATATATAAACAGTATGGCACGTTTATTCAAATTAAATTACGTCACAGAAGGTCTTAGTTACAGATTTTGTGTCAATAATTATTTAAGCTCTATAGTCAAATTTTATTAAGTCTCAAGCCTTTCTTGTACTAGAGTAAGAGAGATTTAACACATAAGTACAAAGCACGCCATATTAAGAATTAAAAACTATGATGTAACCGCTACGTTTGCCGATCAGTAGAAAACCAACAAAAACGTTTGAACGCCCGTAACTTCGAAAAGTCAGAGGTGTGTGCCTTCGGTTTTGTACCTCCGAACATGGTCTCGGCAGATCGTTCCATTCCCAACTAGGCTATCGTCCACTTTGAATAATAATAAATGTAATTAAGTATGTTCGCCTACGTCATGAATAAACGATATTTTTTATTTATTTAAATGAACCTAGAGACCACTGAATAACTCTACAAATCATTTAATCAATCATTAATTATAAGCATTCAAATTGCTTATAATTAAACAAACATACCTGAAATAAAGCAAAAATATTTTATTTGCTTTTTGGCTTAGCCTTCATTGCGTTATAAGCCAGAAATACTTCGTTTATAGTTTATACTGTCACGCTATACTTTAATTGCCTTGTCGAGAAAGTAATTGTGAAATATAACTTTCATTAAAAACACGCAACCTGATGATACTATCTGTTCACAGTAGCGTGATAGATTTAAGTTTACGTGTTAGTCACACTGTAGACAGCCCGGCTCGAGCAAGGTACCGTGCTCTACAGAAAACTAGCTTAACCGAATCACTTTGTTATTTACTTTACCTTTACTCATAATATCATAAACTTTGTTAACTGGGAATTTTTATATAAATAGCTTTTATTATTACAACGACAAATTTTATTACAATTAACAAAGTTTAATATTTTGGTATTAGGGATTTCATGCCATATTTAAACATTCTTTTTAATTTTGTTTGAGCTGTGTTAGTTACTAAGCATGTAATTTTATAACATAAGTACATCATGCCGACATTGTTATTAAACAAATCTAATTAGAACCTCCTCAAGTCAAAAGCGCGTTTGGAGGATACCAGTTTCCGCCGGAACTCCGACAAAAATGAGCCCCTTTCGAGCAAGGTTCAGATTCCACCTGGCGTAGATCTATTCATGCAAGCACAGAATTATTTATAGTTAATAATTCATTTTAAGCTTAATATAATTGAAATAGAACTGAAAATAGCATATCAGATTTTTTTTATTTACACCATGTTGACAATGCAAAATGAATTGTTTTCATTTACCAAAGAGGGTTCAAAGTTGCTAAGCTTGCAAAGGATCCTAATTATGATCAGATTTACGATAAATACCAAAGGGAATTCCTACTGAATGTAAATAGGTTTTAATTAGATGTTACTTACAAATAGACCTTGTCCATTATTTATCTAGGTCCCAATAGGTTTAAATAACCTTACCGAGCTCTACGAAGAATCAGCTTTCGATTTTGGACTAATCGAGTTAAGTGTATTTAGCGAATTGCCTATTGTTTCAAGATGCTTGAGTTTTAAGAACTAGCAAGAAATTATTTAAATTTAGCGCTTGATTTCACTGTACCTAAATACCATCGTCATTTCAAAGTTAATCAGTTTCGTATCCCGGGTCACGTCTTACGACATAATGAGATCAAGATATTTAAGACAGTTCCATTTGCTGTGAAACTTCATGTGAAAAAATAGTAGGAAAATCAAATATTAGTAAGAAAAAAAGTTGTGGCCGTACATCATAATATGGAAGTAGACCAGAATGAAGCCGGTCCAGGAAATATTTCTACCTATAACAAAGAATGGTTCAAGAATACTACTGCCAACATCTTTATTTGGTAAGCACATAAGAATAGTACTTATTCAATAAGAAAATTGTAGTAATGTTTGTTATGTGTAAACTGTTGATGTTCCTATGAATAATAAATAAATAAATAAGTAAATAAATAAATAAACCTTCATTAATGAAGAGGCATCTGAAGGAGATGGAAGAAGGCAAAAATTTCTGGTAAAAGCGCGTGACCAAAATATGAGCATCATCGGAATTTGGCGTTATTTTCCTCCAAACAATTTGCGTAGGAATTCCATCTCTAATCCCAAAGCAGTTGCACAAATTAACTTCAGATTAAAACAACCCACGTTTCACGATACTTTGAAATTCACAACATCGAATAACATACGTAACGTTTCTAATAATACCAGACTACAGGGAAGGGTTATGGTTGTGTTTACTTTCCAGTTCCCAGTGGTACCAACGTTATGAAAACCCAATATTTGTACTTGAAAATGATTGCTGTAATTCTGTTGCTTACATTGAGTTAGAAGCAGACACTGACAATTTGTTATATGAAACACAAAATGACAGCAATCAATAATAGCCCTTTTTCACATGATTACTATGAAATTTACGGTTGTTTTAACTTATATTCTTTCGGTTAGACTAATAAAATTAATTTAGTGGGGCCCATAAGCCACTCTTTAAAGATAATATATAAACGCCATAAGCAATTACCCTTTCACAAAATAATTTTAAGATTTCAGAAACTTAACGGTTCAGGCACAACTTGAAACCGACAAGATCGTCATATTTTATAATAACGACCGAAATGTACGCAAGAAGGGTTATTGTGGGAACCAATAATTCGTTTACTTAACTGAAATATTAGAGAATTTATCAGAACTGACAATTTGATTTCGAGAGTCTTTATTGAGTTTCTGGTATGTGAATACGAATTTTTGAAGTAAAAAAAATTTCACAATCTTTATTAGTTTCAGTAATTACACCACAGTGTAACGGTCACTTTTACTCACAATTTTAGTTAAATTATATAACGTCTATATAGTGGAAACTATATCTTTTAGTTTTGCTGCTACTTTTACAGGTCATGAAGAAATTATTAGAAAAAAAGTTCATCTCTTTATAATATTAGTTATAGATTAACCGCCGTTTTAGTAACCAAAACAAAGTTTTTTTGTAAATTACAAATGACTTATTATGATTAGTTTATTCTCGAGATCGGATCGAAGATTAAGATTGAGATCGTTAAAGAAAAAGGCCGATAGTAATTTAAAATTTCAATCGGCCTGATCGCGCGGCGCTGTACGCTGTATTGCTGCCAGTTGCCACCAAATATCCAGGTGAATCGGGAAACATGAACCTCCATACCATACCATACCAGCACTGTATTATATACTGCACACTGCTGAGCACGGGCCTCCTTTACAACTGAGAGGGTTTAGGTAAGGTCCACCACGCTGGCCTAGTGCGGGTTGGCAGACTGCACATACCTTCGAAATTCTTATAGAGAATTTCTCAGATATGCAGGTCTCCTCACGAGGTTTTCCTTCACCGTTAAAGCGAGCGATAATTCACAAAGAATACACAAATAACTGAATCTCGCCAATTAACATTTATATCAACACAGTCAATTGCTTCACTATTATCTAAATTGAATCACAATTTAAAACGGATGAAGTATCAAAACATCGGTATATACCTTCGAATCAAGGTCTTTGTGTTAACAATTGTGGAATTGAAATTCATTGTTCTCATTGTTGATCTATAAATATTAATAATTTCAAATATAGGATTTTAATAATAATAGCATGACCTCGTGAATTATAATCAGTAATATTTTTAATATCCGTATTTGAACACCCAATGTCTAAGAATGGATAGGGATCAGTACGTTAATTTTTAATGTTGCTATTACTGCCATCGTGAACATTAACCGAAGGAATTCTATCTACTATAGAAGAAACACTACTCACTCATTCTCCCACACACGCCTTTTATCCCCGATGGGGTAAGCAGAGGCGCAACTGGTGAACCCACTTTTCGCCATGCGTATTCCGTCCTATGATGTATAGGGGATGAGCCTATCGCCATATCGGACACAAATTCCAGACTCCAGACTGATTTTGAATAGAAAATCCCAATATCACTTTGGCAGACCCGGGAATCGTACCCGAGACCTCAGCATTACATTATTACTGTAATAAAACTACGCCACCAAGGCAGTACAGAAGAAACAATACGATTTGAAACTGTGATTTGAATCGCTTGTAGAGTAGAAGCCTGCGCTAAGTAGTGGAATAGTATCTACAGTAAAGTGCATATATATTTCTGTAAAATGCACTCTAATAGCAACCTTATCACGGTGTTTCAATTCATTAGCGAACAGCGCCCAAGCCTTTAATCAGCACACGGTACTCTCATAGGGTTTCAATTTGATTAAAGCGACCTTGCTAGTTAAAGAAGTTAAATTAGTAATTTCACTCTTGACATTCGCGCTTAGAGATCGTATCGTACATTGTTCGTTCGTCAGAAAAAATGTTGTGATTTCATGTTGCTTAACATCTATATCTAGAGGCATTTTGCAACTTTTGGCCTAGAAAGAGATGAGAACAGGGTAATCAGATTTTTTATAGATTTTCTTAAAGGACAGATGCCCGCCACTGCCCCTGACCCTCAGGGTGCGCTCATACGCTTTATTTAGTTTATTACAACAGAACTTTCTATGTAATTCACAGTGATAGATATCGCACAAATTTCACTTATATTTATTCCGAGAACCCAACCTTAGTAACATAATATTTAGTATCAATCAGCTCAAAGACAAAATGGAATTAATCTAATATAGCCTAGTTTTAATCTAAATTGCTAGAAACTACAGCGAGATTTAGAATTCTAAGACATTTTATAGGAAACCAAATACTACATTTCGTAGATAATTTGAGTAGTTCGTGACTTCTCGTTCACATGTCTTTGCTTGATATTATAGCCTCATCTAGATTACTGATGTTTTGTTATTCCCATATCTAGTATCGTCCGGCTTAAACCCTTTGTTTTTATAATTTTATAGGGTTTATCTACTTAAAGTTCCCTTAAAATCAATATAAAATCCTGCCTCTTTAATGAGAACAGTGTTAAAAAAGACAAGTAAAAATTGAAAGAGTTGAAGAAGTAGACTTTGTAATGTATTGTTTCTAAAAAAATACGTTCTTTTACTGAAGTCAAGTTTTCATAGTATTCACAAATATCTTTATTACCGTTAATAAAGCTAGAATTAAAGTGTATTAAGATATTAAGTTACACAACTTCAACTATTGCTATCTCAAGTTAATACGTTAGACAATTAACATTGCTACTAGTAAATAACCTAGGACTACAATTATTTACTATGTACATCTGATTATTCTTCGTTCTCGCAATATCAGTTTGTAATACCAAACTGCGGCCACCTTGCGGTTACGATGTACTTGATTTATGACGAATGCTATCATACTTCTTGTGATTCAGTGATTATAGTAATAATTACAAGTGGAATATAAAAGCGAATAAGTTCGGTCAATTCTTTAATCGTATAATTAGTACGTACTTAGAAAGAGTTTAATATGTCCAGATTATTTCCTTCGTAAAGATGAAAAAAGGGGTCGTCTGGGTAGGTACCAACGCAATGTATATTTCTACCGCCAAGCAGAAGTGTGCATGCACTGCGGCTAAATAGTCGCTGACTGTTGTGTTCCGGTTTGAAGGACATTGTAGCCAGCGTAATTACTGGGCATTATAAGACTTACATCTTATGTCTCGGGGTGACGAGTTCAGTGGAGTGCTACGCAGTACTTTTTTTTATTATTGCATTGAATGACGAGACGAGCATGCCGGTCGCCTGATGGTAAGCGATACGACCACCCATAAACAGTAGCAACACCATCCAGCACCTTGAGTTACAATGTCCTTCAAACCGAAACACAACGGTGCATGCACACTGCTGCTTGGCGGTAGAAATAGACATTGCGGTGATACCCACCCAGACGGACTCTTGCATATGAGAGACCTACCACCAGTAAACTACTTTGTGATACACAATTATGTATAGTGCTGCTATTGTTTAAAGGCGGTCGTATCGCTTACCATAAGGCGAGCAGCATACTCGTCTCGTCATTTAACTGCAATAAAGAAGGTGATAAATGATGGGTTTCTTCTCGAATT
Source organism: Sphinx pinastri (assembly GCA_947568825.1). Taxonomy (NCBI): domain Eukaryota; kingdom Metazoa; phylum Arthropoda; class Insecta; order Lepidoptera; family Sphingidae; genus Sphinx; species Sphinx pinastri. The sequence goes on along the minus strand of OX387630.1, from coordinate 3,813,479 downwards.
CAGTGCCAAGTAAAACTTTGTTATTCCAAGTTCTGATGTGTTGCTAATATGGGCAATCATGATTCGTGACAAAATGACTACCAAGCAAATGACTATCATTAGAAATACCCAAAATCTCCCTGTGGTATTTTTCTTAATAAATATTAAATCACTTCAAACCAAGTTTCAGTTTCAATAAAAAATGCATGTTGGGAGCTCGGCCGAAGTTTTCGACAACTCTCCAAACTTGAGATCTTTATTTATTGCCTGAGTTGTAACTGTTAATGCGAGTTCGCTGAGTATAATTGGGATGATTTATTTATTATAGACGGGATAGGAATGAGCCATCGGTGGTAATTTACTTTTGTTATTGCTATTTCTTACCCACAATTCTTTTTCTCCTAGCCCAGGAAACACGGTAATAAGATGGTGATAAAATCTTCACGAAAAGAAGCAGAAAACGACTCATGAGATATTCTCATAACTAAATGTATGTTTTATTAAATTTGTAGTAAAAATGATAACCTCTATCTATACTAATATTATAACGCGGAAAGATTTGATTGTTTGTTTATTTGTTTGTAATGGATAAACTCAAAAACTACTCTACCGATTTTGAAAATTCTTTCACTAATAGGAAGCTACATTACTCCTGAGTGCTATAGGCTACTCTTTATCCCGGGAAAATATTTTTACCCCGGAAAAACTTTTTCACGCGAGCGGAGCCGCGAGCAGAGGTCTAGTAATTTATAAAAGTAACGTATCAAAATTATACAATAAATATAAAATAAACCTATAAGGAAATAACTTTGCCAAACCGGCAATAACAAGGAAAAGATAAACCAACACATTAAATTCAGTATTACCCATATTTTGGGTTTGTTTGCTCCAATAATGGACGCCCGAGGGCTACCAACTTTAAGCAAACATCGGCGATGTTGGCATTATAAATAGCGAGCTCCAGGGCGGGCCATTTCAAAAGAGATGTCGGCAATCCGTTCTTAGAGTTTATGATATGTATTTTGCTGTCAAAAGAAAGACGACACAGATATGAATATCCAAAAATAGAATAGGTCGAAACATTCAAAGTTCAAACCATTTGTGCTATATTATAAAGAACCGGAGTTGCTACAATTCGCACCCTTAGGACGAAAACGACGCAATTAAAAAAAAAATATTGTTTTATCGTTATAAAATGACTTATACCCTTTTATATGAAAATATAATAAAAAAGGGACCGATATAATAGTTTTGTCCTTTTCCTGCTTGAATATAGCGGTGTTTGAACTATTGTTGTATTGAAAATTCCGTTTTATGTAATTTTATGACGATAACTCAATTTTAGATTATTTTGAATTGTGTCGTTTTCGTCCTAAAGGTTTCGTGTTTCGTTTTCGTCCTATAAATTATTTATGTTATTTATATTTCTTTCAGATGTGACTAGCAACTGCAAAATGAAGTGAAAGTGGAGTGAAGTGACTCAAAGTGCAGTGTAACTGAAGTGAAGTGAAAATGACGTCATACCCGGAGAACTTCAATGACACCGTGATCAAGGCTTATGATGAGGGGTTTCCCCTCCTCATGCCGAGGTGGGGATACGTGGTGTCCGCCTTCGTGCTGTTTCTCATTGGGTTCTTTGGATTCTTTCTAAACCTGATGGTGATACTCCTCATGTTTAAGGATCGGCAGGTGAGTTTATGTTTTAGCTTTACTAAACTATAATTACTTTCTGTGCCCAGATTGTAGGTTTTTTGGCTTATTTATTCTTATTTGACTGCCTCGGTAGCGTAGTCGTATTGCGATATGACTGCAATGCTGAGGTCCCTGGTTTGATATTGGGTTTATCAAGTAAGTATCAGTTCGGAATCTGGAATTTGTGTCCGATATGGTGATAGGCTGGCCCCCTATCACATCATGGGACGGAATACGCACGGCGAAAAGTGGGTGCACTACTTGCGCCTCTGCCTACCCCTTCCGGGATAAAGGGCGTGAGTGTGTGAGAACTAATATTCTAAGCAATTAATAATATTGCGGCCAACAACCCCATAAAATATTGATCGTCTGCACAGCGAATGAAACAAAGCTACACACTTCACGGGTTCTCAAGTTTTTCTTCGGCGCTGCCATATTTTGTGCCAGGGAAGGTCAAAGACTGTTGTTAAGGCCTCTGCCTGTCCCTCATTATGCTGAGAACCGTCAAGTGAGCATTATGTAACAGTACATAACAGGTATTAAAATAGATATTGACAAAGGTATCGTGAAGTTTGCCATTGTTTATAATATAAATCGAGTAAGTAAATTGCTTAAAGGACAAGTCTAAAATGGGTTTAAAATTCTAACCATGATACTTAATATGTATTTGAATAATACTTCCAAATCTAGGCCTTGGCAATAAATCGTATAATTTTAAAGTCCTCCGATTTTGAGATTTGTGTAATTTTATTTTTATTAAAAACTACACTTAAAATTTACGTTTTTATAGTTCTTTGAACTAGCTTTCTTTTTCTGCGTAAAATTATATTTCCAAATAAAATCTTCTGTGTAAATAAAGTATTAGTGGTGGGGGGATCTCTTAGAATCCGCAGAAAGGCAGTTACACGACAGTTATGAAATGGTGCCAACTGTCACTATTTTCTATAAAATTACTATGAAACTGTCGGTTGTTTTAAATTGTGAAAATATCCAATTTAGTTGACGCAACTATCAACTAATTAATGTACATGATTGTATATCAATAGGGTTTTTAATCAAGTTATTCAAACTTACCGTACCAACGAGTCTATACTTCGAGAACTCGGCATCAAGCAGCGTTTATCATCTTTGGTACAGTCTCGTATCCTCACCTTTTTTGGTCACGTATGCCGCCGAGGGGAGGTGTCTATTGAGCGACTTGTGGTCCAGGGAAGGGTTGAGGGTACCAGGCCACGAGGAAGAGCGCCTATGAGGTGGACTGACCAGATAAAAGCGGCAGTAAATGGCTCATCATCACTACTTCAATGCACGAGGAAGGCGGTCACCAGAGAAGAGTGGCGGCGTGTTGTGAAGCTTGCCACCAACACCTGAAGTGATGACCACGACCACTCTGTCAAGAGTGATACCGACAAAGAAGAAGAAGATTCAAACTTATCGGAAACCGAAATAGATTTCCAGTTTAACTAATTGTTATACCAAGTTAGTCCATATTTAGTTAATACCACACTATCTAAATTGGTTATCTGTTAATACTATTAATATTTATGACAAAGTTCTTTGAAATAAGTAAACATACTATTAACTACTTAATACATTTAGGCAATATTTGGCAAACTATAGAATAAGTCGCGGACAACCTTATACTACTGCTACTGCTACTTTTTTGGAAATTGGATTTTTATTCTGTAAAGAACATTCACACGGGCGGAGCCGCAAGGAAAAGATAGCTAAAATATTATACTATGCTAGCGGCATAGTCCATTTACATTATTTACTTCCATACATCACGCCTGTCTTTCGGTATATTTTATTTGATCTTCGCTTAACACAACAATGAAATGTTTATCGAAATCCGTTCAACCGTTTTTTAAAAGATGCTCGAACAAACAGACTTCCCTCTTTTATATAAATGAATGATGAAAACAATAAGCCACTTCCCTGATAGTAAGCGACACGACTGCCCATAAACAGTTGAAACACCAGTAGCCAGTCAAGAACTTTGAAATCAAAAAGCACTTCACTCGACACCCTAAGATATTATCTGACCACTGTGGTCAATTAGTCAGCTTTAGCAATTTGGTTCAGAATATATCCAATAATAAAATTACGGTTGTCCCTGTAACAAAGGCCCGGTTAGAGAAATTAAGGAAAAATTTAATGTACCTCTATAGGGAACTGACACTAACTTACTGTATAATACTGTGTTTAACACATTTTGTAAGGAGTTTAAATCAGTCTTAACATCTAGATTGGTTTCAGCGGGCAAAAAAAGTACTTTTAACACTTGGGCCACTGTAGGAATCCATAGAAGTAGGCAGAAATTATATGACCTGTATTATCAGAAAACCTACGACTATAATGAAGAGTTTGTCAAGTATGTTAAATCTGTGCGAGCTGCTAACACCTCTGACTTCTTAGTGTTAAGTTTATACACTCCATTTTGTAAACTTGCTACTCCAATCAGCTTATTCTGTTTATTACGGATATAACAACAATTTTTCTCAAACGAAACTGTATTTCCATTTGCTATTAGCTGACTAACAGATAGAAGGTTAGTTGTGAGGTTAGGAATGTACAACACATTTTTCACACGAATGTCTAACTGATCAGTATTTACACATGTAGTTATAAGTATATCACCGGCACACATAACTGGCATAGATGTTTGATTCGCCACAACTATTTCATTTATCTCGTGTTTTCGTATTTGCAATAAACTCTCTCGGTTCGCCGTCATATGGACACTTGCACCGGAATCAATATACCAATCATCTGTACTGAATTCTCCTTGAAGAAAAGCCACACTGAAAGCACCTGCTTCCTTAACCTTTAATTCAGGACATTGGTTTTTAAAGTGTCCAATTTTCTTGCATCTATAGCACTTTATTTGTTTACTAGCTTTAGGTTATGTAAAGTCAAAACTAGAACCATGTTTGTACAGTAAGAAGGAAAATAAGGATCAGATTTTTATAGCAGTGTTTGTTGATGATTTTTTTATTTTTTCAAACAGTAGTACTATGACAGATAAGTTAAAAAAAGATTTAATGTCAAATTTCAAAATTAAAGATTTAGGGCAAGTAAAAAACTGTTTGGGCATGAGAGTTAAGATGTATAAAGATGGAAGTATATCATTGGATCAGGAGAAATTTGTTAATAATATTTTAAAGAAATTTAACATGTTAGATTGCAATGGTGTTGATACTCCAATTGAAAACAACTTAAAATTAAATAAGTGTAATAAAGTTGACAAACAATACCCTTATCAACAGTTGATAGGGAGCCAGATGTATCTTTGTGTCCTAACACGCCCAGATATTAGTTTTAGTGTCAGTTATTTAAGCCAATTTAATAATTGCTATACATCTGTCCATTGGAGACATGCAAAACGAATATTGAAATACTTAAAAATAACTAAATCATATAGACTAATGTATACCAAAAATAATAGTAATTTAGAAGGCTTTGTAGATGCTGACTGGGGTTCTAATAATATTGATAGAAAATCCTATACTGGTTTCTGTTTTAAATTGTCAGGAGCTGTGATATCATATGAATGTAAAAAACAGCAAACAGTCGCATTGTCAAGCACAGAGAGTAAATACGTGGCAATATCAGAGGCCTGTAAGGAAGCTATCTACTTAAAGAATTTATTGTCTGAAGTTGTTGGCTGTAATTATACAATTACTCTGTACAATGATAATCAGGGTGCTCAGAAATTGAAAGAGAATCCTTTGTTCCATAGAAGAACAAAACATATAGACATTCGGCACCATTTTGTTAGAGAGGCTGTTGCTAATAATATTGTTAAAATTATTTATCTGTCAACTTCTGAAATGCCAGCAGATCTCTTTACTAGTAGTAATAAGCACAACCAATTTGTTAAACAATTAGGCATTAGAAGCATTGTTTAATGTTGTAATTTTTTTGTCAATGTCTTTATGTACATAAGTTTTGTTTTGGGTATATTGTTGTTGCTTAGATTATTTTGATAAGTGGAGGTGTTAAAATATTATCAAAATACTACTAGCTCCATCTAGTCGCTATATGTGACAACTAAGTTTATACCTTTCTATGTTCCCTATGGTCGAGTCTATGATTTGTAACTGAATAATAAAACCGTTAGTCTCGTAACAACTGCTCCCGTGTTTTATTAAAATCCTATTCTAAAATATTTAAACAGGTTTGTCAAAGGGCTAAATCTTTATACTTGAGCAATAAGATAAAAAACTGTAAAAATAAAATTAAAATGATTTGGAGTGTAATAAGAAAAGAAACTGGAAAGGCTGAACCTGGTGGAATGGAGTTCAGCCTCAATATTGATAAACAAATTATTAGTTCCGACATAGACGTAGCTAGGGCATTTGAAATTTTTTTCACTGACATACCGGTTTCTATAACAAAAAAATTAAACTCCTCTCCCACAATTGCCAACAAACTTTTACAAGACAATGTCGCTGGATGTGGAGATTCATTTTTATTCCATTGTATTAATAGTTTAGACATAATAAATACATTTAAATTAATTCATATTAAAAATACATGTGACCTCTGGGGTGTTTCTACAAAAATTTTAAAGTCTGTAATATTTGTACTAGCACCCCACTTAGCTACAATTTTTAACTTGTGTATTATAAGTGGTATATTTCCTGATAGAATGCAATTAAGTAAAATAATACCTCTTTTTAAATCCGGTAGTACAGATGACCCCACTAACTTTAGACCCATATCTGTGCTACCGTCAATAAGCAAATTTTTTGAAAAACTCATGCTTATACAAATTCAACATTATTTTACTAAAAATAATTTACTTCATGGAAAACAATTTGGATTCACCAGGGGTCGCTCCACTACAGATGCTGGTGTGGAGCTTATACAAAATATTTTTGCCGCTTGGGAAGATTCTCAGGACGTTTTAGTAGTGTTCTGTGATCTTTCCAAAGCTTTTGATTGTGTTCACCATGATAATCTTATCGGGAAATTGAGCCACTATGGGGTTAATGGCAAAGCCCTTGAATTATTTAAATCATATTTAAGCAATAGGGTACAAAGTGTAGATGTTAATGGAAAACGATCTCCTGGTTCTATAGTAACAATGGGAGTTCCTCAAGGCTCAATTCTTGGACCTTTTCTTTTTCTAATCTATATAAATGACTTACCTTATTTCATAAGGGACAATTGTGAAGTAGTGTTGTTTGCAGATGATACTTCCTTATTATTTAAAATAAGTCGACATCAAACAATTCTTGACGATGTAAGCAATACTCTCTCAAAAATAGTGCATTGGTTCAGCGTTAACAATTTATTATTAAATAGTGAAAAAACTAAATGTATACAATTCGTCACACCTAATGTCAAAAAAGTTAACGCTAACATTTTCATAAATAGTGACGAGTTGAGCCTTGTGGATACAACCAAATTCTTGGGTATCACATTGGACTCTAAACTTCAGTGGGGTCCTCATATATCTGTACTAGCTAAAAAGCTGAGCGCCGCAGTTTTTGCAGTGAGCAGGATACGCCAATTAACTGACATTGAAACAGCGAAATCGGTCTATTTTGCTTACTTTCATAGTTTGATGAGTTATGGAATTTTGCTGTAGGGTGGTGCTGCTGACATTAATACTATATTTGTTCTTCAAAAGCGAGCTATACGATCTATCTACTCCCTAAGCTCTAGATGTTCTCTAAGAGAAAAAATCAAAGAAACAAATATAATGACAGTAGCATCACAATTTATATTCGCTAATTTAATGTACGTACATAAGAATATAGAAAACTTTCCAAAAGTTTGCGATATCCATGGCTTAAATACTAGAAGCAAAAATAATCTAGTTAATCACAAAACAAGACTCCAAAAAATCAGCAAATCTTTTACTGTATACACTTTTATAATAAAGTTCCCACTGAAATTAAGTGTTTAAACATTGGTAAATTCCAAACAACTATTAAGCGAAAGTTATGTAATAAAGCTTATTACAAGATTTCAGAATACATAGAGGATAAAAAAGCCTGGGTTTAAATTTTTTCATGTGATTTTCTTTGGAATCATGTCTTTCGTTTTAATAAAGTTTCTTTGTTTCCATCTGTGAGCGGCTTGGGTATGACATACTCCTTAACTGTCTGTGCCTGCGGCGGCGTCGTGTGCCGGGTTGGCCACTTCCCTGTAATATGGTTGAGGAGGCCGATGGCTGGCACATGCGTCATACTCGTGAACGGGTTCTGCTTGTGTGGACTGGTCTGCCCTTTTCGCTTACTATATATATATATATATATATATATATATAAGTATTGGGGGTATATCTTAAACTTAGATTAAAAACGACATCTTGAAGATTTCAGATCAAATTATTACATGATTCCTGAGATAGTTATGCACTCGTGTTGGAATTTAAATTTTTATTACCTATTTTGCGAGTATATAAATGAACTGCTCTAAACATAAGTGAACAAATACTGAATTGTATATATTTTTTTCTCTACATAATGCAATGTATTTTACCTTGAACTGATTTTGAAAAGAGCAACACTAGAGTTTCTTGCCCGTTCTTCTCTAGTGAGAATTGCTTTCCGAACTGGTGGTAGAGTTAATATTGACGGAATCTAAATAATGTATAACATTTTATGGGTTCGAATAAATTATTTCATTTCATTTCATTTCATATTACGCGATAAGCCTTATATTTGGATGATTGTCAAAACTCGCGATAACTGGTCCCTGCTCAAATGAATTGTGCGCTAACACATTTTTGTTGTAATTAATAAAGTGTTGACAATAGTGTAGCTACTTTTTTTTAAATATTTTTTTCAAAAATGTATGCCATCCAAAGTCTAACGGTAATAATTAGTAAGTTATAAAGCTTTAAAATTTGGTGGAAGGGGTAGTTGTCAAATAACAGTAATATTACACTGTGACGTCACCGAGAGCCGCCGGCCATAACGCTGCGTCCTTGCGAAAGAGATAGAGCGATATCCCCTCCACGTCCCCACTTTTGTTCACAACAATATTTCAAATATGTATAACTGCTTTATTTTCAACCAATTTTGATGTTGATTTCACAGAAGAATTTTTTTTTCGATTCATTTTCTCTTACATATAAAATAATTTACAAAATTAAACACAGGAAACTAACCTATCGCCCATAATAAGCAGATAAAGCTACTGACCCTAGTAACTTTGAAAAGGTAAGGCCAGAATTTCTGGTATATTCCTAAGAATGTACGGCAACAGTATTTTGTTACCGTGATGCTGCACATAAAAATAGTGTTCTGCGCATATATTGACAATGACCCAATTAACAAAACAGCCAGGCTCATACACACGAGAGACCTTGCAGCTTTTTCATTCATAGCAAAGTGACTTTTCTTTGTAATTTGTCTAAACCTAGTTAATATGATATTTTTATATTGAGTTAAAGATGACATTGGGTTTATTGTTCCATCCTTTGGCAACGTCTTTATCTTTACAACTGACAGTTTGTACGGACTCCCCCCTCATGATAATACGGCCATCAACGCCGTGTTCGACCGTCCGTCGACCATTAGTCTTCGTAGAGGCGATTAAAAATGGCAGGTGTTGTCCATAACTGCATGGACTCTTTGGGAACGTCTATAATATAAAGAATCGCAAATATATCGTTGCGGATTCAGGTGCTAGATTTTTAATAGGTCCAAATAGACAATATCGTGATTATTGCGTTATGTATTATTGATTTATTGGTATTATTAACTATTATAATATTGTTAATTTATCGCTTGACTAGTTTTCGTAGCAATTTCGCCCGCGTAATTACATATCTATAAGATGAAAGCTCTCATTCCGAAATTACACAAAGAACATGTCATTTTATTTGTATATAGGTCACTTAAAATGGCATCATTTGTATGTGTGGAATTTAATTTCCACAGAGAATAATCACTGCTATACAGTTGTGGCGACATACCGAGAATTACAGCTTTGTGGTAGGATTCGTGGAATATAATAAAATTAGTTTCATACTGAGTATGAACATTATCCACATACAATTTTAACAGTAACAACACATTTACAAGTCTAACTAAAAATAGAATGCAATGTTAACAAACGAAATATTTGTTCAAATTTTGTTAGTTACGAAAGTCAATTTTTTGTTACCCGTGTATTTTACACTAGCGATTGCTCTCGGCTCCACCCGCGTAAAAAAGTTTTTTCCGGGATAAAAGCCCCGCTTTATATTTTCCCGGGATGAAAATCCTATGTCCTCCCAGGATCTCAACCTATCTATCGAAATCGGTTCAATGGTTCCAGAGATTTCTTCCTACAAACAACCTCACAAACATTAACCTCTTTATAACATTAGTGTAGATTATAGATACAAAATTCAGTTGCAAGATTTAACCCGAACATACGCATAGTGTATGGGAAATCGACCGGACCTTCGGATGGTGTTAAATTGTGGACTGTATCTACCACTCACCTGCAACTGCAGCACCGCTCGTTTCCCTGGGTACCCAGTGCTGGTGAATGGCCATAGGTTGCTGATTGCCGCCAAGTATTGCACCACACGTATCACTAGTTTTTTCTTGGAATAATGTTAATATATTGAATATAAGACACAGCGCGCACAGAACTACGTTGCGTTCGTAGCGGTTGATTTTACGGAAGAGGAAGTGCGTCTATATTGCACGTTCGAGGTGGCAGCACTTGCCGCTGCTTGAGATGCGTTCGGATTTTGTGGCAGATACAGATCCGTTCGTTATATAAATTAAATAATTATATGACGTAGTACTGTGCTAGCATTACCTGATTCTAAAATAAATAAAAGTACGGAACACATAGAAACATTGCAAGTTAAATAAAAGTTTGTAAAATAAATTTACACTCCTCCTCTACTACTGAGAGGGGTTAGGCCTTAGTTCACCACGCTGGCCTAGTGCGGGTTGGCTGACTTCACACACCCTAGAAATTCTTATAGAGAATTCTCAGGTATGTACTTATGTTTACTGGTGGTAGGTCTCTCATTATGTAAGAGGCCGTCTGGGTGGGTACCACCGCAATGTCTATTTCTACCGCCAAGCAACAGTGTGCATGCACTGTTGTGTTTCGGTTTGAAGGACATTGTAGCCAGTGTAACTACTGGACATAATGAGACTTAACATCTTATGTCTCAGGATGACGAGCGCAGTGGAATGCCACACAGTACTTTTGTAAGTCAACGTGCGGGATGGTGTTGCTACTGTTTATGGGTGGTCGTATTGCTTACCTTCAAGCGAACGGCATGCTCGTCTCGTCATTCAATGCTATAAAAAAAAATATGTAGGTTTCCTCACGATGATATACTTCACCGTAAAAGCGAACGATAATTGATAAACAATACACTCGTAACTTAGAAAAGTCAGAGGTGTGTCTTGGGTTTTGAACCTCCGGACTTTGTCTCGGCAGACCACTTAAGTAAGGTTACACTTAACTAATTAATTAGGTTAATGCCCAATGGGAGAGAGAGACAGAAGGACAACTAGTACTTATCTCCACAACGACGAGGTTATATCCGACCCATCACAATGTCATATCGGCTCGAATTAGATTACTGAACAGCTGTGTATTTTCTGTATTGATCTGGAAACCGAACCCAGAATCACCATCAGTACGCTACCAGTAGACCAATGCGATCCAAGTAAACTCTTTTTATTTCTACGACGAAGCAGCAGTGTTCATACACTGTTTTTTTCCGGTTTGAAGACATTATAACCAGCGTAATTACTGGGCATTATAAGACTTAACATCTTATATCTCAGTATGACGAGCGCAGTGGAGTGCCACGCAGTACTTTGTAATTAATCTTTGTATGGTGTTGCTATTGTTTATGAGCGGTCGTATCGCTTACCATCAGGCGAACGGCATGCTGGTCATGCAGAACCAAAAGAAGACAATTTGTGAACAGCTGTGTATTTTCGAATCATGCTTCATCTGGAAATCGAATCCAAAATCATACAACACTAGTACGCTACCAGACCAAAGCGATCCAAGTGAATTCTATTTATCCCTTATAGATTTGTCCAGTAAAGTCTCTAACAGTTGACCACTCGAAGCTTTTCGTAAGTAGGAAATAAAACAAACATTAATAACCCATAAAATATCTTACGCCTGGTGGTCATTCATACGTCACTTTCATAAATATGCCCCCAGATCTACAATTTTATTGTTTCTGAGATGTATTTTATGATGGCATCACTAATGACTTATCTAGTAATATATACCATAGTTTTATTGCGAGGTTTTTATATTATTGTTATATAACAAAGAGATAGTTTGATAGTACTCAACTATATAAATAGAAGGAAAATTCAGATTTATTAAAATTTCCTGAAATAAAACCCTTGCTTTCCCTGGCATAGTTATGTAACGTGCGCGGTGCGACTAATGCTTTCAGGTCTCGGGTTCGAATCCTGGGTCGGGCAAAGTAAAATTAGGATTTTCTACTTACCATCAGTCCGAAGACTGGAATTTATGCTCGATATGGCGATGCCTCCTATCATATCATGGGACGGATAACACATAGCAAAGGATGGGTTGCACCACTGCCTTGGGGGATAGATGATTTGATTTGTGTAATGTGTAAATGTGTACGTCCATTTTGAATTTTTATAATTACCATTTTGCTTTCTAAAATTTAGCACAAGTGAACTGTTTGGTTGTAAAATAAAAGAAAGCGGCGATGCCTGACACGATGGTTTCTCTAATAAAAATAATATAAAAAAACAAATACCTATAAAACTTAATACGTATAAAAAAGAAATTTAAAAAAAGATATTTAAAAATAAAAACGCTGGATGATGGTTGGCAGGTTCGGCAAAATCGTTAATTAATAGGAAGCTTCATTATATCAACGCCCAATTTCCTCTGGGGAATGGACTTGAGAGCCAACGGAATTACGAACAAAAATATCAAGTTACTAAATACACGTGTAGCCACAACAAGTCTACACGTGATTTATATTACCACAAACCATATTTGAAGCCTTTTGATAGCGTTGTGTCGTATCACGAGTCGCGACATTGTCTTCGCTTGTTCGCTCTAACCACATGTCAAATCAATTAGCCCGTGTATTTTTTTTATGGCTTTGAATGACAAGACGAGCATGCCGTTCGCCTGATGGTAAGTGATACGACCACCCATAAACAGTAGCAACACCATCCAGTACTTTGAGTTACAAAGTATTGTGTGGCATTCCACTGCGCTCGTCATCCTGATACATAAGATGTTAAGTCTCACTATGTCCTGTAGTTACACTGGCTACAATGTCCTTCAAACCGAAACAAAACAGTGCATGCACATTGCTGCTTGGCGGTAGAAATAGACATTGCGATGGTACCCACCCAGACGGGCTCTTACATATGAGAGACCTACCACCAGTAAAATGTTGTTTCATAGGTGGTCAAGTACAGTCTTACTTATAAAATAACTAGCCTGCTCTTAAGCAATGCTTATCTTTTGACACACACAATCAGCTGTAAGGTAAAACCCGCCTTTTATGTAGGTTTAAACTAGGCTGCGGCGATGTTTAATTTTGAAAGAAAGAAAGAAACATATTATTTATTTTGATAATTATTTAAGCAATGCTTAACCACCTCACAAGTTTATAAGTAAGACTGCTTAAGTTCACGGTCTTATTATACGGGCCAAGCGCAGCGACGTTGTCTTTGTGAATTTGCTTGCAATTCACCCTAAGACCCTTAACTTTACTTGACCACTGATGAAACTATCGAGTAATTTTGTCGCTTCGCACGTGTGGTTCTTGAAAGGAAATAAAAAGTTGCATTAACATAATGGCGAGACAATTCTTGCCCGCGTAGGCGATACTCGCCTCAAGAAACTTGCCGTAAGAAATTGCTTATTCTAAAGCAGCAGTTATATAACGTTATAAAACATTATGTAGCCCGATAACATTTTATAACAGTGTGTAACATTTTGCTACAATATGTTAGGAATGTTATATGTTATAAGCACTCCCGCACTGGTTCAACTCGTATAACATCGTATAACATTCTGTGACCATCAGTTTGGGTCTGCCTTTCGAGGAAGCTGGTAGTGCTTAACCACTGCATCGAATGAACTGACTAGGTCTGTGTACGTGACAGAGTAGGCACACTGCATACCTCCTCCCCGCGCCCTTCCGCTCACGTCGCTGTGTAGATCGGATGATGTTATACAACAAAAGTTATAAATTGTTATATCGTGTTGTAACCAATTGTATAACATTTTGGTAAATGAAGTTGTATAACATCACTGACAATTTATAACTATGGTTACATTTTTTTTAAAGTTAGAGAACAAATGTTACGCAACATTCTCTAACGTTATATAACTGCTGTGTGGGAGCACGTTAATTGAGGCTAAGTTCAAAAAGACGGGGTAAACGAGCTAGTAATTCATTTGTTTTTCACTACTAATGACATTTACAATTAGATCTCTTGTCACACAAAAGAACTAGCGGCCATGAGATCTATCTGGAATGGTAATGTTGGTGCAATTTAATAACACATGACTGGCTTGCACAATGACTTGCTAAATATTTTTAGTGTTAAACACATTAAAACCTCGTGCTGTCACTCTCATCCCCTAGGAGATGATAAAGACAGCACTTTAATTAAATATATTTAGCGTTAATCATATTTAGAGAGTTGTTGCCAACCTAAATGTATCTTTATTGCGCGCGGCTCCGCCCGCGTGGAAAAGTTTTTCCGGGATAAAAATCTTTACCCAGGATAAAAAGTTTCAAGTGGTAGTTTCCTTATCTTTGTATTGCGTAGTGTTATCAACACATAATGTACCAAAACGTGACAACGAAAGCCGTAGTTTACGAAACCTTTCAATTATATAATGAACACTAGCATTGCGCGCGGCTCCGCCCGCGTGGAAAAGTTTTTCCGGGATAAAAAGTAGCCTATAGCACTCAGGAATAATGTAGCTTCCTATTAGTGAAAGAATTTTCCTATTAGTGAAATTCCTTCCTATTAGTGAAAATCGGTCCAGTAGTTCCTGAGATTAGCGCGTTCAAACAAACAAACAAACAAACTCTTCAGCTTTATATATTAGTATAGATTAGGCCCAATATTCCCAAAGTTTGTTCTTGCATCGAAACCAATAATAATAACTGCGAAATTCTTTGTATATTGCATACTTGGACCCGCAATTTTCAACTTGTGTCTGTAAAACTAAATATTAAGTACTTTGCCATTCAATAACTTCATGTTGTACCAGCCTTAATATTTAGCTACGTAAAAACATCTGTAATGGTTTTTTTTTATATTTTTCTTCATATTTTCTTGATGAAAGGTTACGCTAGTCTTAAACATAGTAGAGCATTGATAACATATCAATTGACTGCCTTGGTGCGTAGTTGTATTGCGTGCGCGATATGACCCCCTCCGAAGTATTAGGATCAAACTACGGGTCAAGCAAAGTGCTATTGGGTTTTTGCTCAGTATCAGCCCGGAGACTGGAATTTGTGTCCGATATGGAGATACGCTCGCCCCCTATCACATCATGGGATGAAACACACATGGTGAAAAATGGGTGTCATACCAGTTACACCTTGTAGCCAGTGTAACTACTGGACATAATGAGACTTAACATCTTATGTCTCAGGATGACGAGCGCAGGGGAATGCCACACAGTACTTTATAACCCAAGGTTTTGGATGGTGCTGCTACTGTTTATGGGTGGTCGTATTCGGTGATAAAGACGTAATCTGTTTGACGTGATAGACTTTTTCCTTTTCGAGGGGTATGCATTAGTGTAACACACCCTCATTTCAAAAGCTAAGTCCCATTTCAAAGAGGGCAAGGCTATTGCAAATTTACGGAATAAATTTCCAGACTCCGAGTTCATACTGAGCAGATGTCAGATGATTATCTACTTTAACAAATAAACACTTAAATAATTATAAGTGGTTCATCTCAAATTAGGGGAAGAAAGTAACAAAATTAGTTCAACGTTTGTTAATAAAGCTTCAGTCCTATCAAGTAAAGTACACAAATCACAGATACAAAGATGTGTATCTGTATGTTTGTCTGTGGCATCGTAGCTCTTAAACTTAAACGAATGAACCTATTTTGTCGCACGTTTTTTTACCCTATGTAGGTATTCTGAAATCTTGTAATAAGCTTTATTGCATAACTTTCGCTTAATAGTTGTTTGGAGTGTTTGAACACTTAATCTTAGTGGGAACTTTGTTATAAAAGTATATACAGTAACCCTTAAAAGATTTGCTGATTTTTTAGAGCCTGGTTTTGTGATTAACTAGATTGTTTTTGCTTCTAATATTTAGGTGTATCTTCTTATCTATATCGCAAACTTTCGGAAAGTTTTCTATATTCTTATGTACGTACATTAAATTAGCGAATATAAATTGTGATGCTACTGTCATTATACACATTTGTTTCTTCGAATTTCCTCTTAGAGAACATCTAGAACTTATTTATAGTTTGCTTTTGGAGAACAAATATAGTATTAATGTCAGCAGCACCATCCTACAGCAAACATGACTCTTCAAAATATAGAGAACGTATACGAACGAATATAGGTGGCAGCACAAAATCGACATAAGAGCCACATGTGGGTAAAAAAAGAAACTTTTTAGAACAATAATCTATACATCTATACATATAAATAAAATTGGAGTGTCTGTTTGTAATATTAAAATAACCGTTTTTTACTACATGTATATGAATATATATACGGTACATACACCAAAATATAATTTTTTTACAATTTTTGTCTGTCTGTCTGTCTGTTTGTTCCGGCTAATCTCTGAAATGGCTGGACCGATTTTGATGGGACTTTTATTGGCAGGTAGGTAGCTGATGTAATAAGGAGTAACTTAGGCTACTTTTTATACCGGGAAAAGATAAAGCGGGACTTTTATCCCGGGAAAACTCATTCACGCGGGCGGAGCCGCGGACAACAGCTAGTCTAATATATAAAATTCTCGTGTCGCGATGTTTGTTGCCAAACTCCTCCGAAACGGATCTATCGATTTTCATGAAATTTTGTGTGCATATCGTGTAGGTTGAGAATCGGTCAACATCTATTTTTCATACCCCTAAATGTTAAGGGTGGTCCTAATCGTTTTTTTTTTAGACATTTTTTTTGATGCATCATTCAAAAATATATACAACCCTAATTTTTTTCCTTTCTACGATCAATCTCTATTTTTTAACCCCGGTCGGTAACTGATGGCAAAACAACGTTTCCGCTAGTTAATTTATATTATTCTTTTATTATGTCAAAAATGATAAAATATGGGTTCGGTCTGAATATTATTGATAGCTAGCGTGGCCAGAATAAGGTTTTTTTAAGATGGGAGCTAGTTATTTTGATGTCATTGAAGCAAAATTAGGAGGTTATGTTCCCTTAACTACAGATTTGTTTGTATTGAATATTATCTTCAAAACATATTTATTTTTATAAATTACGTAATGCGACATTTCTAAATGCTTTTGGAACTCACAATTATGTAAGTTTTATGCAGCTTTTATTATTTTTGTCGATTTTCACATAACCATGGCATGTAAGTACTTAGGTACTATTCTTGGGAACATAATAGCATTTCACGCCATTTGATTTGATTTGTTTATTTTTATGTTTTGGAGCATCCAGAAACACAGCAACACATTATCAAAAAAAAAAAAATGTTTTTCATCCTTTTAATATGAATATTTTACGTCAATGCCAAGTATCGATGGACTGAAAAAGATTCTGATTGCGCCACCAGATGGCAGAGCTTACGACGTGCCCGTTCCCTATAGACATTATTCAGCAATTTACCTCCAAATCAGATATTACATATCCTATTTAATTAATTTTATCGGAGGCTTGCTAGCGTTCGCACGTCACTTAAGGTGAACATTGAAAACCAGCGTTGTGCTGCGGTCTGCACAGTGGCACAGCATCATGCTGAGTGTTCACCTACCTGTCGCGGCCTTGACATGCAGTCTAATAGATTTAAGTTCGTTTTATTTTTAATTGTAGTTGTTTATAATATATTTTTTTTCTTCTAAATGTTTGTACCTATGCATGTCTGTCCGTGACAAATAAATTACTTTTCTTTCTTTTGAAACTTTATTCATACAATTTTGTTCTTTTAATACATTAAACACCACAGTAAAACGAAAGAAAACAATGAAACATCTGGATCCGTTCGTTGTTTCAACCCAATAATTTCATCCGCAAGTTGATGTAACAAAAACAATGTATCTCAAGTTCCTCTATTTATTTGTTATAGAACAGGGTGTTTTCTGGCCTGATATTTTTACTAAGCTTTTATTTAACTTGTAATGTTTGTAGGTATGTTCGGGTCAAATCTTGCAACTAAGACCCTGTTTTTTCAACTGTAGTAATCTTTTTGTCAGGATCTTATTAAGCTGGACGCGCTCGCAGCACCTGGAGCACTCGAAGCTCTGCGAGCGCGTCCAGCTTAATAACACCGATGATTACCCTAACTACAGTTGAAAAAACCCGGTCTTAATTTTGTTTCATAAATCATTATTTTTTGTGGTCTAAAAAACTTACATACACAGGTCCTTACTAAGGTGCGTTGGGGTAAGATCGTAGGAGGGATAACATCGGATAAATCGAATAACTTGCTATTGTGTTATGATTTTTGTTTTCTGGCAACATTGCCTGCGGCGCCATCTTGTTCCTCACGTCCTGCCAGTTTGCGCGAGTGATTCCGACAAGTAGGACGTGTTTTAGGTGCCAATAAGACGAACAACTATAATTCGCCGTTTCCGTGAAGATCCGAACTATCCCCATGCAAGAATTTGTTTAATTTTAAATGAGTATTTACTGTTTTTAATAGATTTTCGAACTATGTGGTACTATACAGTAAATAAACTTGGGGTTTGTTTATTAAAACTTGTCGTAACACGTCTGGTTGTTGAGATCCTATCTTAACCCGTTAAATTATTCACCGTTAAAGAACGGACTACACACCTCATAGACACCAATTTGGAACCAAAATCTGCTTGTGAGGGGTAAGATCGGATGCTTAGAACTTTTTAACAAACAAACTTTGCTACCAAAAATATTTTAAGGTATTTATTTAATATTTCGAATTTGTATCAATTACGTCAACGCTCGGAAGGATTCCATTGATTTTGGAATCCCCTTAAGAATAAAGGTTTTAGAAGGTAGTCCGAACTATACCTGTGAAGGTCCTATCTTTCCCACACATTTATAAAAGTATGGTAGCCTTTCAAAGCCTCGTAGAACATTAACCGTTATTATTTAAAAAAAATAAAAATATACATCGTTTAGTATGTTTAATAATACATAAACAAGTCAAAGATTTATTATGATATTGTCTATAGAATTCGTGTAAAAAAAATATTCACAAACACTGTTTAACCCCTTAAAAAAGTGTCCGATTTTACCCCAACGCACCTTAATTATCGCTTTATCTATCATAGTCATACAATAGAGTCTTACTTCCTCTGACGATAAATGTCACTCAACATAGCAAGACAAAACACTGAGTAACTATCACAAAGGTATACAACGTTTATTAGTAAGGCGGATAGTATTTTGGGCTTTTCGGAGGTACAGGAGTGATGCTCACATTTCGTTAGCTGTATTACTACTACTACCAGCCCTGTATTATATACTGTCCACTGCTGAACACTGGTCTCCTCTACTACTGAGAGGGTTTAGGCCTTAGTCTACCACGCTGGCCTAGTGCAAACTTCACATTCCTTCGAAATTCTTATAGAGAATTTCTCAGGTAGGTGTACAGATTTCCTCACGATGTTTTCATTCACCGTTAAAGCAAGCGATAATTCACAAAGAATACACAGAATATAACCTTTGATTAATTATATACCTAAATAGACACTGAACGTTTCAAACGCGTCGAAAAAAATAGAGGCCAACTGTTGCCCGCTAAATGAGTTCGAGTGAATTATTTTTTGTTGTTTTTCATGGATATAATTTTCTCCCCATTTTAATAGAAACCATGTAATAACTGGTATCATTATGCACGCACACAAGGATACGCAGAATGATGCAGCGATAGCGTATGACAAAGCTGTCACGCATACTAGCTTAAGAAAAGTTGGCCTGTTTGTTTTAGTTTCATTGCAGCGCGTCACTCTATCTAGGTTTATAATTTATCAAAGAATATAACATTAGAAGTTAGAGATGCGCGCCCTTGGATTTTGAAACTGCGGAAATTCGTCTCGTCAGTCCGTTCTCATCCCAACTAGGCTATCGCGACTGCAGAAATTATATAGCTATATTAGGTCTTATGTAATAGTATGTAAGGTAAATGCTATTTACTGGTCACAATTCAAGACCTGAGGCAAAAAAAATACCATAAATGAAAGGAATAAATAAGTGTCTTGTTTCCGAAATTCCGCCTTAGGTATTATTTCCATTTCAGCCGGCTAGCATCAGTTTTCAAGGCATCGAAGAAATTATTATCCAAAATAATTGCTAGGTCTTATTTTTATATTTCAAAGTGACGAACGTAGAGCGGTGTCATGTAGCCCTTTATAATTCTAAGTTAAAATATCTTTTGAAGCGCGCGAAGGACTAAGTATCCATCACAGTTTACTGTTGATTTTTTTGGATTTTTTACTAACCAATGGTATAACTTAGCATATTATATAGTATATATGGCAAAATGGGCGATGATAACAACTCTGCCACTGCTTAAATGTGAAAAAGGCGTGATGCTATATTTGAAGACCGTATAAAACGCTTTTTATAGTACTACCTGTGCCCGCGACTTCGTAGGCGTTACTTTTTTCCGATATGCGATTTTAATGAAACAAAGTCTATATTCTGCTCCCAATTTTACTCTGTCTATCTGTAAAATCTTGATGAAAAACTATTCAGTTGTTTCGGAGATATACGGTAACAAACAAACAGATAATAATTCTAAAATTCGCTGATTTGGGTTCTATAAATCTTCTTTAGTCATTCCCTTACTTTTTTTTA
The DNA here is from genome assembly GCA_947568825.1 of Sphinx pinastri. Lineage (NCBI taxonomy): Eukaryota > Metazoa > Arthropoda > Insecta > Lepidoptera > Sphingidae > Sphinx > Sphinx pinastri. Next base: position 3,792,833 of record OX387630.1, on the reverse strand, counting down.
TTACTTTCAATACAGACACACCGGGTTCTACTGCTTTAATATATTTACTTCGTACAGCGGGGGTAATGAACCCCAAACGTTACATGCGCGGGGGAACATTAGTCGCGGGCTGAGGCACACAGTGTGTATACCTCTTGGTTGTTAATCACATTGAGGCCTAAAAGGGCCCGCGAACATTTCCTGGCACCCCTTTCCTTTCCACCCATCCTGAGAACCTTTCTCCATTCCCTCACCTTTCCCTCCATCTTCCTCTTCCATTCCCTTCCCAGGCCCCTGCAGTCGTCAAGCCGGGGGACTCCAGTATCCCATTCGCAGGTTTCCCTGGTGTTGACTGTAGGATCGCCTACCTATAAAAAAACCCCAAACGTTATGAAACATCTCATCATCGGAACTAATGTCAACCTCTGAGGCAAGGGTATCCGATATCAGCCAAGGTTAGGTTGATATCGTGGACAATTTGTCCCTGATTTGACATGGCACGATAAATCATAAAATGCGGCCAAAATGGCCAACACGTCGCCATTGTGTTTCAAAATTCGAACGCAGTTATAGCTCATTACGCAGTGCAATTTGGCCGCGTACTGTAATGTATCGTTTGTTACGACAATGATAATTGAAACTACGTGACATCATGGGATATGACTGCCTGGTCATTGGAATAATCATCAGCTATGTAATAGATGGAACATCGAGAAATTAAATAATTTATTAGACATTAGGTAATTAATGCTATAATTACATACAATTATTATATAACCAAATTATATATTGTCAAATATGATAACTAGCGCCCTCTGTTGGTTACTGTTATAAAAGTATGCTCTTGTAGCTGTCACTCTAACCGGTCATTATTCGCTTGGTCAGATTCGGTCATGAAGTTACCTGTCAATTAAGCGGACATCGTTTTTACGCAGAGGCGCATACGGTTCTAGATAAAAAAATTACAGCTTTGAAACTACCGAATAGTGACAGACTAAATTATAAACGTCAGTTGATTGAAAAATTAAAACTGTGTTTTAATAATTAAATCTGCTCTTTTAATATAATTTTGTAACCGTGTTACGTGTAAGCAAGTACCTACTTCGATTGAGCTTTGCTCGGGTAATTAGGTATAAGTAATCAGTATGCTATCGTTAGGTGGCCATACAACTTCATAAAGGTCGCAGAAATACGCTGGATGTAGGCCGTTTTTCACAGATTCGTCTGTAAATATTTAGGTGAGGCCTATGTTCAGCAGTGGACTTCATGTGGGTGATAATGATGATGATGATTGCGGTATTGTCAAGCATTTTAAATTAAAATAGGTACCATTAAAGAACTTGCCTTTTGTCAAAAATGCCGATGCATTAACAGTTTCATATTTATTTATCTATTGACTAGTACTGTCACATTGTCTATGAACAGTACCCCCTCTAGCACGAATTTACGCGTTTCGTATTATATTCGTATCGAGTAAGTTAACGTTTACGTATTTGTTTGACAATACTTTAAGCACGTCAAAAAACAGATTCGTGCTCTAATTCCCATTTTAGTTAATAATACATTTTAAGTTTACCGTAACCATGGTTACACTTTTACTATTCGAAGTTTACACGTACGCAATGCCCATGCTGCCGTAATTTAGTTCCAAATACGCTCAATGGGGCGCTGTTCAAAACGAAACCACGTTAACCATACGAGCTTCTATAAAAAAAAAGATTATTGCCTCTGATTCGCCATGGTACTCAGTACATATATTTTATTCTAGTTTCAATTACAGTACCTGGGTGACCGAGCCTTGCTCGGGTGATTTTTTAATACTATACATGGTATTTATTACTTTAAAGTAGGTCCTAATAATATTTTCTATTTCAATAAAATATTCACGACTGAAGTCAAATGAGTTACCTTACTAATAAAAAAAAAATCGGTTCTTCAGTGGTTCAGATTTTATATTAAATCTCAAGTTTCATAATTTTTCCCATAATGAATTGCATCACGAGCAGACAAATGGTTCAGTTCTCATCCCTTGTCTCACTTCGCTACAAATTCTTAAAAGATGAATGTCCTATATTTATAATCATGGTTTGAGATAATTATATCCGCACCAAATTTGGTCTTAATAATATGTTTCGCGGTTTAGTTTCTCCCCCCTTTAGCTGCCCGAAGTGGTTAATAAATATGAATATGCCATATTTATACTCAAGGTACATCTATATTAAATTTCACCATAATCAGTTCAATGGTTTATTTTCTTTCCCCTCATTTAGAGATTAATAAAAACTTAATGTATTTTTTTTTTTTTTTGTGGCAAAATGTCATATTTATTTTCAACTTTCAAGAGATCCCCAAACCAAATTTAAATAGAATTGCTTCAGCGGTTTAATTACTCTCCCCTTTTACCCCTCTCATTTTTTGGGTAAGTGAAAAAATAATATCTCATTCGAGATATTCCCAATCCCCATACTGCGCAATACAATCGGAGCAACAGTATTTTCTCCTCTCATGTAACCCCTTAGTTAAGGGTTAAAAAAGTAATATCCCATAGTTTTCTTTAAGGTTTAGATATCCCCATACCAAATTTAATTACAATCGGTTCAGGAGTTTAGTTCCTCCCCCCTTTTATCCCTTTTAGTCAGGAGTAAAAGAAAAGAATCAACATCCCATATTTATTTTCCAGGCTTAATATCTTAATATTCCCATACCAAATTAAATTACAATCGGCTCAACGGTTTAATTTCTCCCCCTTTTACCCCTTAATTATGGGTTAGTAAAATAATTAATAATATCTAATATTTGTTTTAAACTTTCAAGATATCCCCATACCAAATTTTTAAATTCAATTTTTAAATAAGAGAGTGATTAAAATTTGACTGGTCAGAAAAAAGTATCCCATAATTTGGTTAATTGATCGCTAATGCTTCTGCACTTCTGCAGATTAAGTGATAATTGTAAATTCTAGTAGATTAACAGTTAACTAGTGCCTGGTAACTGGTTGGAACTTGGAATGAGGGATGGTGCGTATTTACGCGACCAGGTTTTTACACCACGTATTTACTTGCAAGTACGCCGACCAGGTGCCGAAAGTATTTTACTTGGCTACTCTCTCGCGACACGAAAGAGTCATGTGACCTCGCCTCGGCCCACCGCGCTGCGTCCGCGCTCAGGCGTCGGCGTCCGCAAATGCAATTATGGTTCGTATTTCAACAGACACTGAACAATTTCCTATGCAAGTATTGAAGTGTTAGAAGTATTTTATTTGTTAACGCGATTGTGCTCCTTATTCGTACCAAAAAATGGGTCAATATCCTATGCAATAAGAAAATACTTGAAAGTATTTAGATTTTCGTCTATCCAAGTGCTATAAGTACTTTATTTTTAAACGCGATTGTGCTCTTTATCTATACTGAAACACGGATAATTTCCTATACAGAAAGAAAATACTTGGAAGTATTTCGAACCCTGGTTTTTTTAAGTGGACGTACTTGTAAGCCCTGGTTCACGATTTTGCAAGGTACGACCCACGCCTACTTGGAATCGTGACAGCGGCTTATGATTCATTATAGGTGAACAGCATTGATGAATTAAAAAACCCGTGAACCTCGGTGGCGTAATTGTATTACGGTACGACTGCAATGCCGAGGTCTCGGGTTCGATCCCCGGGTTGGGCAAAGTGATATTGAATTTTTCTATTCAGTATCAGCCCGGAGTCTGGAATTTGTGCCCGATATGGCGATAGGCTCGCCCCCTATCACATCATGGGACGGAATAACGGCGAAAAGTGGGTGCACTAGTTGCGCCTCTGCCTACCCCTTCGGGGATTAAAGGCGTGAGTGTGTGTGTGTGTGTGTGTGAACAGTTGCTTGTTATACTTCTGTGGTGAACAGTTAACAACATGGTTCAATTTCCTACATGACAAAGCATCTTGTAGAACGATGCTATCAAAATTTTAAAGTAGCTGATAATGATCATGACAGTGTTGTAGACAATAATGTTTCTTTTTTTTTTTTTTTGTCCTAACTAATCTGCCAGTAGCCTGACATGAGTCGGCTTTTCTGGCCACACCGGACTTTAGGGTGAACGCTGGCGCGCTCGCAACCCTGAAAATGTTTCTATAGCAAGCTAATTTCTTACACTCATACAACACGCTAAACCATATCGCGATATAGGAGCGCGACCGTAAAATAACCTAAAATGTATCTAAAGACCTTATAAAACTATTTTATGTCCCCGCAATGCAGATTATAAACTATAATTGATTTTATTATTATGTTTGTGTCAGTAAAAATCGCTTCTTTAATCAGTTATGCGTGAAAATATGAAAATATTCTGCGATAGTAGTACCATCTGTTGGGGAATTAGAACAACCAAGAAACTGACTACAATTTTAATTCCTTATGCATACGATGATAATATTGGCCTATCAGAATGTTGAGAATAAGTGCTTAATGTCCGTTTTAACCAAAGAGCTCTAAGATTATATTTAGCGGACATGGGAAAATTGACATACAAAAATTTTGAGCCTATTCGTCAGTAACTCAATCTACCGTGCAATAGCAAAACACCTATGTGAATTGCATTAGAAGTTTAGAACATACTTTGACACGATGGTAATGCGCAAATTGGCAATTATTTCCTTCCAAAATATTGTTTTCTTTACAAAATTTAAGCATATCGAGACGTCTTGTCACACGGACGTTGCAGATAAGACAGCGACTTATTACCAATTGGTAATAACCACACAATAACTTATGCATGAAACATTTGGCCCTGATGTCCAGTATACATACATATAACTAACTATACTGTATAATGTCTTTGGTTTTAACGATTTCCCGCTACGTGGTGACAGCCTTCTGTCTAATACCGGCTTAAGGGCCTCCGGTACGCGAAAGACTTCGCTAATTTAACCCCTTACCCCTCATTTAGACTACATTCTCCTGATTGCCCCACATATATTGTTACCGTCTATTATTCCCGCCATCTAGAGACAAGAAGGAAAGGTTGTGCGACGAGTTTAGCGGCTTAACGCCTTAAGTCTTAGAAGCATATAGCTGTCATTTTGGGGAAGGTATTTGAAAAAATGTAAAACATTATTAAAAATGTTTTTAGTTACACCTGAAAACGATAATGCAGACCTGGCTTAAGGGTTGCAGAGCCAAAAAACCTAGCCTTTAGACAGGCGCTACATGAGAATTTCAAAGATAAATATCAAGCCACACTGGACTAGGCCAAGCACCAAATACGACATTATTTCACGTCTATAAAAGTTTAGACAGGAGCGTAACTAAACTTCTTCTTCACTATCCTTTGATTTCATTGCTGAACATATTTCATCAAAATTATGTCCCGTCCCATGATATGAATCAAATCTTTGAAGTTCTTTGATAATTAAGGGTCGCTTTTCGAAACCGAAATTTTAATTGTCTGTCCATAGGTTGGAACTTCGAATGTCAAGTCTAATTCAAATACTCTCACCAGACCCGATGCATTAAATAGATTGTGGCACTTGATTTTCTAAATAAATATCAAACAAGCGGTGCCATAAACAAAACATCTTATTGCGCCTAAATTAGGAGAACAAAATACAAGTTAGATTGATTACCACTCAGTAAATTATTTATTTACCCAAAATCTTCTTAAAATTAAACATTTTATTTTCTTAATGTATACTTTGTATAAAACTGATTTGTTTAAGATGTGAAGTGTTTATTCAAAATCCAATAAGTATACACCCAAGGTACTAAGTAGGTATACACCTTCATTAACTATTTGACTAAAAAATGGGTCGTTTGTAATTTATCGCTATTCCTCATTGATGTATTAGGGTTTTTAAATACATCACTGCTATTCCTATTATAAATTAATAGTTAATACATGTTTAAAACAATATATATTACTGAACATTCTTACAATAAAGGCTCAAATTCCGCAGGATTTACAGCAATTTAATTGCATGTAAGTATACCATGGTGCAATTTTTTTGTATCCCGCCTTCATTCCATCTCAGCTTCTTCGGAGCCAGTATCCCTCGTACATTCTCATAACCTTGCCACAGAGAACCATAAGGTACTGTATAAAGTTAATAATATAATTGGAAAGTATTTATGTTAATTTATGGCGACTTTCAAAAAAAGAGCGTATTCCCACCTAAAAGGCCGGCAACGCATCTCTACGGTACTGCAGATGTTCATGGGCGGCGGTGATCACTTACCATCAGGTGTGTGCTCGTTTGCGCTCTATATCATAAAAAAAAAATGCAAAATTATGTCGAATTTTGCCTAATTAAATAATCTATAGCATTACCTAGACCTTTATGGAAAAAGAAGACTACTGAGTTAGATTTTAGAGTGCGAAATTAAATATACGTATCACGTAAGAGTCGCATAATCTCGACTTCATATTCGAATCGCGCAGACGTTGTAGACGCATTGGCTATTGACTAGAAACAATACTTGCTGAAGCCGATAAAGCAAAATATGCCAGTTTCATTGTAGTTTAGTGTTTCTCAACAACTTGAGTATCTGCGCAACGTCTGATTCGAACGTTGGACCTCCTGTTCTACAGCTCAAATACCCTGCCACTAAACTATAGTTTAAGCATTATATGACATTACTATTATTTTGAGCAAGTATCATAACACCTTCACTTTAAGACTTGCAAAGTAACTACCAACTTTTAAACCGCCTTAAAACTCTTGTGTGGACAATCTAGTTTTCCTCATCTCGATGTAAACAAACGTATTTTCAGTCTAGCGGTTATGAAGGTCACTGTCAGAGTGAAATAAATCCGTTTAGAAATTTAATTGCAAGAATATTAATTGATATTTTTGTGATAACTGCATTATGCCCGCAGTTCTGCCCGCGCCAAAAACGACTGTGTTTCTACGTATTAGCATTACTTATAAATACATTATATTCCTATACTTAAATAAAATAAATAATATTAATCCGTCGTCTCAAAGGAAGATTAAGTTACTACAACGTATTGTCTAAAAACAAAAGCCTTTCATTCACCAAAACCAATAGCTACTAGATAAAAGAAAAGTGCGCAGTCACTTCGCCTTAGTTTCTGTAACAGTATCACTCGAGTTAAACCATCTTATAAAATATGGAAATAATGGATATTTATAATCTGATTCTTTAAGTAGATGGCGCTGGCGTCGTACTGGGTTTTAGGGACTTTTGTAGCGGGAAAGGCTTTTCACGCGGGAGAAGCAACCAGCAATAGGGAACGTGCACGTCGTAAGCACTGCCATCTAGTGGCGCAATCGATACTTGGCACTGGCACTTGACAACTAATTTTCAGCCCATCGATACTTGGCATTGACATACAATATTCATTAAAAGGATGAAAAATCACATTTAATTTGTTGATAATGTATCGCTGTGTATCTCAATGCTCCAAAACATAAAAATAAATAAATCAAATGATGTGAAATTATATATCACATCATGGGACGGAATAAAAATGGCGAAAAGTGGGTGCATTAGTTGCGCCTCTGCCTACCCCTTCGGGGATAAAAGGCGTGAGTATGCGAAATTATGTAATGTTCCCAAGAATAGTACCTAAGTACTTACATTCCATGGTTATGTGAAAATCGACAAAAATAATAAAAGCTGTATAAAACATACATAATTATGAGTTCTAAAAGCATTTAGACTTACGACCAAAATTAGTAACAATACCTAGAGTTATCAACCCCTTCACAAATAAGCCTTTCAAAATAGGTAATCGCGATTAAACTTTATTCTGTTAATTTCAATCGTTCCATAGATATTATATTATAGAACTTTTACACACACCACGCCTTTTATCGCCGAAGGGGTAGACAGAGGCGCAACTACAGCCACGTATCGCCGTGCGTAAAGCGTATTCCATCCCATAATGTGTTAGGTGGCGAGCCTATCGCCATATAGAGCACAAATTCCAAACTCCGGGCTTATACTGTGTAGAAAAACGCAATATCATTTTAATTCCAAATTTCCAGAACGTTTAATTCCGTCCATAACAAGATGTTGCAACCCTTGATGAAGTTATACCAATATGTATTGCTTTATGTACCGACCCCATTACATAATCTAATTACTTGCTGGAACAAGCTGACGGTTCACCATGTCTATACAAGATGCGGCATGCCTTACTATACAACACAAATTATAATTATAGCACTTTTCTCCCTTTTTACGGGTAGACAGAGATGTAACCTACACTTTGTAAGCTGTGTCAAGTGCCGTGTAATGGGACGCGAGCATAATATTACCATTAATCAGACATAGTTCAAGATTACGCTTTTACTGAGCAACCACGCCGTCGCGACCATCAAGGCTACTATATAAAATTTAAAACAGACTTGAAATAAAGGCTCTCAATGCGTTTTTAAATGTTTGTCGCCTCAAAACTCTGTTATTTATTAAGCAATTTGGAAAATTCTCTTCATAATTATGATTGAATTATGAATTATGATAACCTGTATAAAATGTAAATTTTTATTTTTAGTGATTTCTGAAGGCTCTTAAGATTTTTGTTTTTTTCAGTTGTGGACACCGTTGAACATAATACTGTTCAACCTGGTGTGCTCCGACTTCTCTGTCTCCGTCCTGGGGAACCCTTTCACGTTGGTATCAGCGCTCTTCCACCGATGGATCTTTGGCAGAACCATGTGCGTGCTCTATGGATTCTTCATGGCTTTACTGGGTGAGTAACAATAATAATATATTTATATACTGTCCCGCATGGCGAGCACGGGCTTCTCCTACTGAGACAGTGCGATTGGGCTGCCTAAGTGTTTTTATTTTTATAGTTAAGCGTTCAGAATATTTCAGTGATGGGATGTTGTGCTCGATAAAGCGATATACTCAGCATCTTTGGCAATAACTATACTACTTACGGCGCTACCTATCCCGCGCGGGGCAGGAATTAAATCCTTTTATAAAATCCTAGGCAGGTTTCAAAACGCATTTGTATAGGCCATTGTTTGTTGCCCAATTATCGAGTCAACAGCCTCGTGTAATCTGTTTAATAACGCTTTAAGAGCTTGTACAAATAACTTTTTAATAGAATCAATAGTCTGAAATGTAAGCTATTTTTATTAGGTTTTGAAAGTGCGAAATGTTGAATAATAAATTATATTTCTGCTAAAATAACTTAGTAAAGTAAATTAAGAGGCACTCCACACAAAAATAATATATATGCATTTTCTATTTAGACTTTAATTTACTTTTAGATCATTTTACATACACATTGGATAGTGTCAAACTAACACAAAAGGTTATCACGACGTCAGTGTTATAATTTATAAAAAATAAATTTAAATTTAAAGAAACCCCGACACAATTTAAATTTAAAAAACCTCTAAAAAGTAAAATAATAAAATTATCGTATGTCGTAACCTAATAATAATTTGACCCAAGCTTCGTCACTTCGTGGGACCGCGAAAGAAGTATTTTCATCTCCCTGGTCAGGAGTTCGGAATATAGTAATCCAGGTCAAAAAAATCCGTAGGACAACAAAAAACAAAACATTTCGTTTACAATATAAATCAAGGACCTGTAAATACTACCCTACAGGGATTTTTGATACATCAATGACTCAACATAAATTGTTAAATAAGGGTCCAAATATAAAATTAGGTCTACATAATAGTGAAATTATAGTCTTGTCTTGAAAAATTTACTGTTAAAAACAATGAAAACACTAGTACTACTATCAGTTAACTACTATTCAGTTGAATCAAGAGACTAGCTGTCGCTCCCGGCTTTGCCCGCGCGAAAAAGGTTTTCCAAGATACAAGTTCTAACGTGTACTTTGCTGGTATAAAATCTATCTTATATTCAACCCAAGGTATCAACATATCTATCCTCCATAGTATCAAGTATCTATATAAAGATAAAGATATATTTATTTTGCAAACGTGGGTAAAACAGATGTTCATACTTAAAATTATTTAGAGCAGCCATATTTAACCAAAAGATGGTATGCAAAATTAAATTATTGAATTTAAATACTATGTCACAATTATTACACAAGAAAATTAGAAAATTAAAAACAAAAAATAATAAAAAAAAATGTCAGTCACAGGATGCTAATAGGTCAAAAATCTCTATACCGAATTTCGTCGAAATCCGCTCGGTACTTTTTGCGTTCATCGCGTTCAGACAGACAGACACAACGGGGGACGTTGTCTATACTAATATTATAAAGAGGACTAATAGGAAGCTACATTACTCCTGAGTGCTATAGGCTACTTTTTATCCCGGGAAAATATTTTAATTCCGGAAAAACTTTATCACGCGGGCGGAGCCGCGAGCAGCTGCCTTGTTTTACAATATGTAAGGATTAGGTTAGGCACACTATAGCAAGGGATTCGTCCGATTTATAGTGCTGCATTAGACCTAGATTACACTGATTTTAGGTATGCCAGACCTTTGAATACATCTACGTTTGTGAGTGCAGACACAAAGTAAGGACTAAGATTTATCCTGTAGCATTCCGCAATTCCATTGGCATAATATCTAGGTCACTCAGTAGGCCTATACGGATGTTTTTAGTGTGTCGTTTCGTAACGTAATAATTCTGGGTTTTATTGCTATCTTTTGTGAGGGTTCGTCTAAGTACACCGCAATATTTATTTCTGTCGCCAAGCAGCAATGCGGCCCTATTATTATCCAGTTTGATGCCTGTATTGCTATTGCATCCAGTGCAGTTTCGAGCTAAAGACAGTTTTGTAATAAAATATTCTGTGTGCCGTTCTTCCTGTTTATGAACAGTTGCAGCCAAGAGATGAACGTCTAGCTTCTTTGTTCAGTTGCAAAACATACTGATGAAGACAAAATTTATCGTGTGAATTCCGGTTTTCCCCTCCTGCCAGCAGAGGATTTTCTACATGAAAAGAAAGTTCTTATTAGATCGTTTTTTTATTATTGTATTTTTATTTGGGCATATATTATAATCATCGTGGTTACATCTTTAAGGAGTAATGAAGATAAAATGTAACTTCTTCACTCCATTTCATAAAACTCTGTAAGGAAAGAAGCGTTAGGAGTTCTCCAAATCTGTAAATTATCATCCTCGTGCCACGTCCTTGTAGAACCAGCTATCGCTTGATATATTCAAACTCTACGATTTAGGGACCTTTAAGATAAGAGCCTATCTAGGCACATTACACATTAAGGATTTGTCGAATGTGGATCTTAATAGACGGACATTACTAATAACCAAGTAAACTATTCTAGCTCGTCCCACCTTATATCAAATTAGGCTTTTGCCCGCGGCTCCGTCCGCGTGAATTAGTTTTTCCGGGATAAAAGTCCCGCTCTATATTTTCCGGGATAAAAAGTAGCCCATATTAATCGCTGATAATGTCGCTTTGTATTGGTAAAAGAGTTTTTAAAATCGGTCCAGTACTTTTTAAGTTCATTCGTTACAACCATACAAAATACAAAAATACAAATCATTCCTCTTTATAATATTAGTATAGACTAGGTGGTGCTTGCGGCTTCGCCCGTGTGAAAAGCTTTTCCCGCTACAAAAACCCCTATCGCTGTATCGATTGTTAGTGTCATCTGGACGGCGCCAGCGCCTTCTATGTAAAATATAAGATTCAAAATTAAGCTGTGGAACTGTTTGCCCGCGTACGTGTTCCCTCCTTCCTACAACCTAGGGTCCTTCAAGCGGAGCGTGAAGAAGCAATTATGCAGGCCGGCATAACTGTGCCGACCGAACAGGGATTTTTATCTCTTGCCGGTCGACATTATTTTGGGCTTCACTTCATTTACCATCAGGTGCAGTGAAGACACTTTGTCGAGCCACCGATAAAAAAAAATCCTACGGCAACATATTACCGGGATACAAAGTAATATATGTGCTAATCCAGGACATTGTCTAAACATGTGCCCAATTTCACCCAAATCCGTTTTTTTTATTGCATTGAATGTCGAGAGGAGCATCGGTAACGTTCGCCTGATGGTAAGCGATACGACCACCCATATACAGTAGCAACACCATCCAGCACCTTGAGTTACAAAGCACTGTGTGGCATTCCACTGCGCTCGTCATCCTGAGACATAAGATGTTAAGTCTCACTATGTCCTGTAGTTACACTGACTACAATGTCCTTCATACCGAAACACAACAGTGCATGCACACTGCTGCTTGGCGGTAGAAATAGACATTGCGGTGGTAAACACCCAGACGGTCTCCTACATATTATGTGATACCTACCACGAGTAATCGTCCAGCGGTTTCTGCATTTATAATATTATTATTAGTAAGCAAAATCAAAATACTCGTAAACAGTAAGCACACAAATTGTATTAAAAACATTCGTCTTTTGTATCCAATCTTTATTTACTTAAATCTTAAGCCTTTTCCCCTGCAAATGTAGGTACAGGAAACTTATTATGTAACTGAGGTGGGTGATCCTTCCCAAATTTTCCGGATTCACGATTCCGTTATTAGGCCGTAGATTGTTTTTCGCATAACCGGAATATATCCGAGTTTCTCCTGATGAAATTTGCTTTCAAATATAAACTTGAGTTGTTCAAAAAGGGAATGAAAGCTTTTGGTATATTTCTTAATCTGAACTAATTCTTCTGCATCTGGATTCAAATAACCTGCATGACTACCTCGGTGGCGTTATTGTTTACGAGCGCGGTATGATCACTGCTCTGAGGACCCGGGTTCAAATATCAGTTCAGGCAAAATGCTCACGCCTTTTATCCCCGAAGGGGTAGGCAGAGGCGCAACTAGTGCACCCCTATAAGAATAAAATAGTACGTGTGTGTTTTTTTGTTTGTTATGAGTAATAAAGATATTTATGGAACAACGCTGTCGCCAGCGGCTCAAATATTGCATCAATTAAAATCACTAAAACATTTACTGGTGGTAGGTCTCTCATATGTAAGAGTCCGTCTGGGTGGGTACCACCGCAATGTCTATTTCTACCGCCAAGCAGCAGTGTGCATGCACTGTTGTGTTTCGGTTTGAAGGACATTGTAGCCAGTGTAACTACAGGACATAGTGAGACTTAACATCTTATGTCTCAGGATGTCGAGCGCAGTGTAATGCCACACAGTACTTTGTAACTCAAGGTGCTGGATGGTGTTGCTACTGTTTATGGGTGGTCGTATCGCTTACCATCAGGCGAACGGCATGATCGTCTCGGCATTCAATGCCATAAAAAAAAATGAAACCAAACCTCAAAGTAGGGGTATCGGTAAGGGTACGTTAATTCATGTTATTTCCTTCATTAGAAACTGGTGTAACGCCATCGCTTCTATGAATTCTAAGCTACATACGACGTGTATTTGTAAGACTACTAAGTATATATATTGATGTTGATACTGTTTACACAAGGTTTGACTTTATATTTCCTACTGTTACCTATAGAATATGAAGACAGTTAAGAAATTATGCTTTATATTTATTGGTGAAGATTTGTAATTAGCATCGGACTATATTACTGTATGTAACCACTACTGATGGTGTTTGTCTGTAAATCTTCCTAAAATAAATAAATAAATAAATAAATAAGCAACACACCTATTGTATACAACTATAGTTTACGAGGTTTATCTCTTCATAGAAATATGTCACCATCGCAACCACCGACATTCCAAACAGGATTATATTATCTAAAAGTAATTAAATATAGAACATTCTCTCCCTTTGAAATCATTCAAATTAATTTTGAATTATAATACGAACGTTTCCGCGAAACGATCCTATGTTTTGTTTTATTAAAAAAATACGTAATTTCGGTCTTGCTTGTGAATTATAAACACTCGCAAATTACCAACTGGATAAAAATGACTTTTCGTCTCTAAGGGCCTGTTTCACATCTGAGGAAATGCTATACGTCACATAAATGTATAAACCGACCAAATACAAAAGTCCCACTTTAACCTATGCTTCCAAATAAATGGTAATAAAATGATTACTATCTTCTGGAGGCGCCACGTAATGGGCCTCCCAGAAATGATAAAAGAGAAGGAGGAGGGAAAGAGAAAATTTATTGAGACTGATGACACTGTCCCGGCCGAGTCCCAAGTCCCGGGCGTTCGTAGACTTAATTTTTGAGAATCTCCTTTGGAGGGGCTGGTTCGCGGCGGGCAGTTGAATTGGCCGGCCTTACCTTGACGATTCTGCATCAGGCGACGCACGCGACCTCGGCGATGGCGCCGCTGTCGATACACGGAGCGCACGCAACAAGGGCTTGATTCACTCACGAAATCATGTCACCAACAGCAAGCACAAGCGTTCAGCAGTTATAAAGTGTTACATATTATGCGTTTTAGCTAATTATGCACAAAATCAAAGCGGATTATTCAACAGCCATTGCTACGGCTGCGGAGGCGGTGTGGTCGGACGTGAGGATGGCACGCGCGCAGGGAGTTCGGCGCGGTGCGCGAGACACAAATAGGGTAGGCGTGCAAGTGTGAGGGAGAAAGGTGCGGAACAAGGAACTAAGGAACAGGGATTAAACAGCCAATAATTGCGTTTTAATATAAAAATGTGGAATAATTACGGCGGAACCAATCTGCATAAGCTGTCTAATACGATAACACTCAAACGTAACGTAACGTAATCCTCCTAGCCAGTTTCGGCCACGGCGGCGAATCGTACGTACGCAGGTACGCAGGAGATATTATAGTGCACAAGTGTGTGCGCAATACACAGGTGCACTCGCTATTCCTTCACTCTCATAGTTCGGTGAGACGGCAATCCGACATGACCGGAGAGAGATCAGGCGCAGGACCAACGGCTTTACGTGCTTTTCAATGCACGGAGGTATCACACCGCCAACTTCTTGACTCCGAGCTGCGACTGAGTAATTTTTAAGATGGAAAAACCCAGTCACAGTATTTTTGGCTCGACCCGGGATTCGAAGCCAAGGACTCAACGAGCCAATCGTATTCGTAACCCGTACGCAATACAACTACGCCACCAAGGCAGTCAACACTCAAATAAAATTTATTTAGACTTGTGACACAGGGCCTTAAAACAGTTATAGAAGATGAGGTGACCTCTTTAATTTAATAATATTATGTCATACGTCTTCTCGTGGTAAGAAAGATCAGTGGCCATAGCCAACACGACACCCTGGACGGGAGCAAAGATGCTTTATAAATTAACAGGGTGGTAATCTAAAAAAAGGCCCCCAGCTGAGCACTGCGTGAGCCCTCCCCCTCCCCTATATTTATTTATTTACACTTTCTATACAACGAGTATAAAGGCGGACTTAATGCCGAAGGCATTTTCTACCAGCCAACCTTCAGGTGGTGCAGAGACAAACAAGGTAGGTGTACACAATGTGAAAAGGTAGTGGACAAAACATTAACATAATAAATACTAATAATATTTTTATAAATACAATAGTTACAATAATAATAATTCTATAAAATAACACAATTACATACCTACTGATAAAATAGAAAAAATAAATACAACAAAACATAAATAGGTATAGATAACTATTATATACATACATAGTACATACATAAAGGGTGTAAAAGACAGCCTACCGAAAAATGATACCAGGTGTTCAGTACATGATTCTGATACCCCTGCGTTTGAATTTTTCGTCGGTCTTTTCATGAATTTTTGTAATTTTTTTTCAATGATAACGCAATAAAATCGATACTATTCACTAACACAACCCCACTTTCATTAAAATAACAAGAAGTACATTATTTTCATAATAACAGAAATGTATGTAGAAAAGATAAAATGTACGCACGCGCCCCCAGTCAGCTGTTTTGAAATAGGTATACAGCGCCACGCGCGCCGCGTGCAATGGCCTCGCTGCGCCGCGCCGGGCGGCCGGCCCAAAGGCGCGCCGACGCGCGCGGCGTCCTTTGACTACGAGCGACGAGCTTTGCGAATTTCGGATTATAGAAAATGTGGATTGGACTTATTTAATTTCACTCCTCAATTCATTAACTATGAACGCGAAGTTGTGTTTTTTATGAAATAATAATGAAATAACGTTTTTTATTAGTGCTAAAGTAAGCCTTCTTTTAATAATTTTTTTATTTAACATTAAAAAGTATTTACAATATCAGTTGTAGGAGTTTAAAAAAAAAATCTTTGTTAGCTAGTATTAACGGTGAAGGAATATCACAATTTTCCAAAACTCGTAAATGTGATCAACTACCATACTTACCACATCATTACAAAACTTGGGTGCACTAAGCAATAAAATCTTTTCATTTGTGACGAAACAGGGAATCTTATTTATATAAATGCCCAACTATGGATCCGGCAAATTATTCGTTATTAGGTACTTCAAGACGCAAATAAATTTAATGAAAATGACCGATCCAAATGTTATAAGTCTAGGTAATCTCTTTGAGCGACGCGTGCGACTCGCAAGTAGGTCTACTTTTGGCCCCTGGCGGGTGGCGCGGCGGTTTGTCAATTATGCCGCCACAGTTTGTTAGTTCCGACGCACCTTTCGTCTTGTGCGGATCGTATTTTTTCGTGACGTTCTTATTAATGAGGATTTGTGGTTTATGGGTTTGTTCTTTTCTCAGGATTTCCAGGAAGAACAAGTGTTTTTTTAATGTCTCGGGAGCGGAATAGTGAAATACCTTGACAGTTTCAGTGCACGTGAATATGGACAAATGATAATGTGTTACGGTGAAGCTCGAGGCAAAGAGCAACAAGCTCTTCGACTTTATGGAGAAAAGTATCCCTATAATCGGCACCCAATTGATAAGCGTGTAATAACTCGGGCGTATCAACGTACTTTGGATAACCAGCCGGTAGTACCCAGACAACAAGGGTCTGGAAGACCCATGTGATATTATTTTGTCGATTTGAGTTGTGTTAGTCCTCGTATCACGCCGCGGTGCTTTAACCTAAGAACGTATTCGCGCGGTACCCCGCGCCGGCTACTGTAGAGTGTAGGTAGATTTCGATAACTACGCAATGGATCACATACATTTCTGGCCCAAGAATTACGAAATTGTTATGCACACATGTCCGGTACCCGCGGACATCTTTATTTTAATATAGGCATATAATGCTATTTTACTTAAAAAAATTCGGTAGGCTGTCTTTTACACGCTGTATATTAAATATATAATATTAGCGAGAAACCAGACAGGACTTTGGCGACCAACCAACCCGTATGAAGTTGGATTATGGTCATAATTTACTTTTGGTCGTGACTTTACATATTGTGTGACAATTATTTCCCCAGAACAATTCTCACTTTTTACTTAGAAGCCTCTATTCTTTAGAAATTCAATTCTTTACTTTCAGTAATATCCTATAAAAATACTGCAAATAATAAATATACCAAAAATATTTCAGAATCAATAAATAAAAAGCCTCTCTTGTAAAAAGTGCGGAGTGTCGACGATTTTCTTCCTGAAAAGACTCGATATTATTAAAAACATTGGTTACTAATATTATAAAGCTGAAGAGTTTGTTTGTTTGAACGCGCTAATCTCAGGAACTACTGGACCGATTTTGAAAATTCTTTTACTAATAGGAAGCTTCATTACTCCTGAGTGCTATAGGCTACTTTTATCCCGGAAAAACTTTTTCGCGCGAGCGGATCTGCGCGCAAAAGCTAGTTGGTTATAAAAGGCCTCCATTCAGGTAAGAACACTGGCATAATATTGTATCTATCAAATTTTATAAACAATGAAAATCGGAAAACACGTCGGAGTATTTAATCTAAATCGGAGATTTTAATAAAATATGAAATACAATATTTATAGCCCTTATTGTTGTTTATTAATTCCGGAACGTCCATATTTCAGTATTCATTCAATTTTATATTCTATGTAGAATAGCAGTTTTCTTTTATGAAATGGCCTGTGCTGAATAAGATAAATAAATGGCTAGGTCATCATCATACCATATCATACCAGCCCTGTACTATATACTGATATACTGCCCACTGCTGAGCACGGGCCTTCTCTACAGCTGAGAGTGTTAAGGCCATAGTCCACCACGCTGGCCTAGTGCGGGTTGGCAGACTTCACATACCTTCGAAATTCAGATAACTTCTTAGGTATGCAGGTTTCATCATGATGTTTTCCTTCACCGTTAAAGCGAGCGATAATTCACAAAGAATACATAACTTTTTAGAAAAGTCAGAGATGTATGGCCTTGGGTTTTGAACCTGCAGACATTCGTCTCGGCAGTCCGTTCCATTCAAAAAGTTTGTTTTTGAGTTTCACTTAGCAACAAGTTGACCATTTAAATGATGCCTTATATTGATGAAATACTTTACTTTACTAGACAAACTTAGCTGTTCGTAGCATTAATAGCATCTGTCACCACCACGTTAGACATAAATCTTTCTAAAGTAGGTCAGAGTGAGGCAGCTTTCAAATTGCTTTAAGTAAGACTGCGAACTTAACGTTTGTTATCTTATCTTACTTCTTAGTTTATAAATGCGAATGTTTGAAAAACAATTGGAAGTTTGTTAGAAGTAAACTCAGAAAGGTCTAAACGGATTTGGATGAAATTTCCTGTTGTCATGGATTAACACAAAGGCTACTTTTCATCCCGGTAATTTCTACCGATGGGAAAAAAATAAAATTTTACTCAGATTTTCAAGTAGATGGTGCTTGTGTTTTCCAGGTCGCTGCAGTGGTTTAAGGACTTTTTTTTAGATTTTCAGGCGGGCAAAGCCGCGAGCAACACCTAGTATTAAATAAATAAAATAAAAAAGGGGTCATATTTCATACACAAATATCGAATCAACATTCGATTTGTCACGCAGTCGAAAAGCTGATTACCTATAATTAAGCTAATCCGCGGCTTTCTCACACCCAGACAAATGGAGTGATCCACAAATATTTGTGTCATCTTTCACGTATGGGATTTGCGGGTTCAAAAGATCCCCGTGGGCGGTTTCTGAATTCAAGTACTTCTAACAAACATATAAATCAGTTCCCAATCTTTCTCATTTATACCTATGATTAAAGGATTCTATTGTAAGCTCTCTCTATTTTCTCGTGAGTCGGTTACAAATTAGCCGACTCCTGTAGGAAAGAGTTCTGTCGTCTGCGTCCACCGTTACCTATAGCCCTGTTTTCATAAAAATAACTATTCCTCACGGCGTAACTTAGATTAATTAATTGCTCAAGTTCACGCTTGGAGACTAAACACTTAGTCAGGAGAAATTTGGAATTTAAAGCTTAATATCTTTCTATTTCCGAATTATTGTTTTGTATTTTATTTTAGTGAACAGATTTAGGTATTTAAAATTACTTCGTTAATCTATTATATACGTTAATAATACATACATTTAGTCGCTATCATGGCAGCGTGTATGGTCTGTGAAAGCGAAGATCAGGGGATTGAGATCCGACAGGCGACCGTCAAAATTAAGCCGTGAGTGTGTTGTGTGAAGTAAAGTAAGAAAGAAAAAAAGAAAAAACATTTATTGGCCACTAGTTGGGTGGTGAGTGGTGAATACATAATAATATATACATTATTAATGCAAGTACTAGATAGGTACTCACTCTAATGTGGATGGTATATGTCCCACCGCAACAGTGTCAATAGGATCTAGATCAGCATATGCCAACCAGCAATGCTTGGCGCTGATTTTCATCTAGACCCTAGAGCAACGTCAGCCAAAAACAAATACACAGAACATCGTGCGTGCGCACCTTTCTTTGCGAGTGTGTAAGTAAATCCCTGTTATATTATTATATTGTGAAGAGGAAAAAAGGTTGAAGCTTTTAATTTGTTCAGTGACAGTTAATATATCTAATATCGTATGAAAAGCGTCAGCTACCAAAAAACAGCAGTCTGCGTTTAAAGTAAACAGAAACAATTTGTAAGTTTGATAATTGACTTAATCTTCGTCTACTTCGATTATGATTTCATTATTAAGCAGACCCATTTCCAGACTTTAGATGAGTTTCCGTTGATCTAGATAAAATGGTAAGTGAAACTTATTAATTGGCGCTAGTAATAAGTAAAATACAAACCTTACAAAAGTTATTAGTCTACTAACATTTGCTCGCGACTCCGCCCGCGTGAAAAAGTATTTGCGGCATAAAAGTCACGCATTATTTTCCCGCGATACAAAAACTAAGCCCTTTCCAGACTCTCAAACTATCTCGATAGCAAATATCATCGAATTTGGTTCAGTAGTTCTAGAGATTACTTTCTAGAAACATACATACATAGTATCACGCCTCTATCCCATAGGGGTAGGCAGAGACCATGGATTGCCACTTTGCTCGATTCTGGCACACCACTTTCGCTTCCTCTACCTTCATCAATCTTTTCATGCACTCCCGCCGGTTCAGGGTACTTTTGACCTGGCCCTTACTTAGAATGACGCACTCATAATACCTCTTAATAATATAATTATAGATAATATCTATACAATAATAAAGCAGTAGACCCGGTGTGTCTGTACATTTAAAGAAATGTGATAATAAAAAAGAAAGGGGGTGACTAAAGAAGAGTAATGCAAAACAAATCAGCGATTATTATAATTCTTTTCTGTATGTTTTTCTCTTTGTTTGTTACTGCACATCTCCGAAACTACTGAACGGATTTTGTTGAAACTTTGCACACGGGTAGATCATGTCCTGGATTAACACATAGGCTTTTTATCCTGGGAAAACTTTTTGTAGCGGGTGGAGCCGAGAGCAAAAACTAGTATTTTAATATTGACGCCTTAGGGAGTATACACACGACGCTTCGGTCGTTACAATGTTGTATTTTAATATGTACTTCGCTCATCGGAGCCTAGGCGCAGGTAAAAAACTCAATCAAGACGCTCTATGAACACGATGCAATTGGAGACAGTGTTCTCTGACATGGTCTCGCAAATAGATCGCTACCGTGATTTAGAGATTTTTGTAGCAGAGACTTTTCACGCGGGCGAAGCCGCGAGCATGTAGTTGAATTATAAATCCTGCACGAGACTAAGTTTCGCTCAATATCCTAAGTCAAAGATTGATTAGACCCATAGCGCCTCGTAATTACACTGGCTACAATTGAAAGCAGCCACACAGCAGTACTTGTATACTGAACATAGAAATGCATGATATACCTACCCAGCATCCTTCAAAGACCAATACCTTACTAATCGAAGCCGTTTGATTATAATCAATTTACTCTCTGGCCTATTAAGTCGCTCCTTCGGTTTTATTGTTACCAGTGTCTTGACCCAGCGTTGAGCCGCCCAGAGAGCTGGTAGACATTAAGCTGCCGCTGGACCGAGTCTGTAACGCTGTACAAACACCCGCATAACCAAAACACCACGATGGCTTGCTTGCGATCTCGTAAATCGAGACATAACTATAAATTATAGCGAATCTATAGCAGAGAACTGGGAGTGACAGCTCGTGTACGCTCCGGTGCCTTCGTGGAAATCACAAGCTGTAAGAACTTCAACGGGTCCATCCCTCGCAGATTTGTCTTAAGTTGATGTGGGTACAATGGGCATAGAAAATATTGTGATCATCATCATTGTCCTAGAAATAAACAAATATCATAGTAGAGGAGGCCCGTGCTCAGCAGTGGCCAGTATGATGGGCTGGTATGATGGGCTGGTATGATGTTGATGATGATGATGGTAACGCACCAATTACGTCTATTCCGTAACTATAGTAATTTTGAAATTAAGCCCGTCTTGTTTCACTCGTGGTAAAGTAAAGTTAACGGTCTTTTTACACTGGACGAGCGCGCAGCGCCTTCGCCTCGCTGAGAAATGGCTTGCAATTCACCTGTGTGATAAAAACCTTAACTGTACCTCACTATGACGGAAACAACTCGTGTAAGTGTTTGCTCGCAGCTCCGCCCCTGAGTGTGTGTGTGTGAGTGTGTGAGAGAGAGAGATATATATTCAGGAATTAAAGTTCCACTGTTTACTTTTCCAGGATAGGATTTAAGTTATATATTTATCTAGGGGATTGTCTATCTTTGTATGTACTAATTTTCATCCAAACCCACTGAGCCGTAACTAAAAATATTCCATTATCTTCAAAACTTCTCGTATTTACAATACAGATGCTTCAGAAACTGTCATTAATGTCTTGGTAATGTTGTGTTTCTCAGCAACAATTTGATAGCATTTGCGCAACGCCTTATCTATACTCTATACTAATAGTAGGTATAAAGAGGAAAGATTTGATTGTTTGTAATGGATTAACTCCAAAACTACTGAACCGATTTTGAAAATTCTTTCACTAATAGGAAGCTACATTATAGTGCTATAGGCTACTTTTTGTCTCGGGAAAATATTTTTATAGCGGAAAAATTATCACGCGAGCGGAGCCGCGAGCAGAAGACTAGTAGGACATAAATACATATAACGAAGGATTGTAAAAACCATTTTACATTGTTTGACTGATATTACAATAGACAAAGGTCCCGCGGCGAGGATGGTATAAAAACAAGGAAAAACCTTTTTCGCCAATGTAAATATGAAAAACGATATTTGTTTTGAAATTACTCCAGTTATAATACTAAATTATTAAGGGTTTTCCAATCGTAACGTGAAAAGTCTGCGCGGTTTCCAACCTCGTATCCAGTCTTATGCTGAGTTTAGACTAGCAAGTTCTCTCAGCAATTTGTTGCGCAATAACTTTCAGAAGCGTTTACACTAGCGGCAATATTTCTTTAGCAACACACTTTTTCAAGTCATCCACCAAGTTAACTTGCGCAAGTACTTGCAAAGCTGTTTACATTACTCGAGGAATATTTATTGCTTGCCATGTTCTTTTTTCATAAAACTGAATGACAAGGCACGCAATCCTTTTGCCTAATTTTTATGAATCTAATAATATAATGCTATTTGGATGATGATTGTAAACAAAATAATCGCCTTAAAAATACAAACACGAAACAGAGTTTTGAATTAAAAAGTACTGCGTGGCATTTTATTGCACTCGTCATCCTGAGTCATAATATTTTAAGTCTTATAACTCCCATTAATTACGTTGACTACAATGTCCTTAAAACAGGAACACAATAGTGCATGTATACTACAGCTTGGCGGCAAAAATAGACATATCGGTCAAACTCCAAACTTATAACTTGGCAGTATATTCTTTGAGACCTTAGCTGCTTCAGAATGGAACAAATAAAAAAAACGTTAGCTACTAGCTCAGCAAGTTGAAACTTTTATCTGCACGCAGAATAAACTGCAAGTTCTCGCGCAAGTTGCACAAATGGTGTTTACACATGCGACTTGCCAGAAGTCCTGCAAGCTTCAAAGTGTTGCAGAAGTCAGCTTGCCGTGACTGTTTACACGGTAAAAATAGCTTGCACAACATAACTTCTGCAAGTTTTATTGCTAATCTAAACCCTGCTTTAGATCATAAGCGTCATCATTTAACGTAAGCTACATTTCAACGCATAATAAAATTAGCATCTTGGGAAATGTCTAATACGGGCAGAGCAGCAGACAAAAGCTGGTATAATATTATAATAACATATTATATCTCAAAGCCTCAGAAACCAGACTATAATGGTTTCGACAAACAGTGGGCGGGAAGGCGACGGGACGCTGGACAGTTCTAATATAAGTAGTAACTATTATATTCTACATAATTATATTAACTAGTGTATTACAAACTAAACGGCGATCGTCTAGTTGGGAGTGGAATGGACTGCTGAGTCGAATGGCCCCAGGTTCAAAATTGGATTTTTCCAAGGGTACGCACCACTGGCTTTTCTAAAGTTATGTGTGTATTTTTTGTGAATTATCGTTTGCTTTAACGGTGAAGGAAAACATCGTGAGGAAACCTGTATACCTGGGAAGTTCTCTAGAAGAATTTCGAATGTATGTGAATTCTGTCAACCTGCATTAGGCCAGCGTGGTGGACTAAGGCCTAAACCCTCGCAGTAGTAGAGGAGGCCCGTGCTCAGCAGTGTGCAGTATATAATACACTATATTACAAACGGTTCACGTCCCGCCAGCGTCACGTTACCGTTCCGCCACGTCTGGCCTTTGTTTTGTTTTTAAAACTAATGTTATGATTTAAACGAGTCCCAAGCAAACAGAATGAAAACAATTTTGAGTTAAAACTTTAACAATACTTTAACATCCTAAAAAGGCAATAAAGAGCTGTAAAAGAAACTTATTTTAAATCTTTTTATCTGTCTTGGAACTTTTCACCCCTTTAATTATATCCAACTAAGAAGTATAATCGTTTACATAATGTTTGTTTCATTTTTTATTGTACAATATAATGCAACTGTGGAGAAACAAATGTACTCGAAGGGAGTTAGATCCTTTAGCAGCTCTTACATCTTAATCTCTGAGGGCCTGGATTTGAATCCAGGGTCCGGCAAAGTTATATTGGTTTTCTCTGTTCTCTATCAGCCCGGAGTCTAGGATTTGTACCCGATGTATGTAGGTAGGTATAGGCGCGCTCCCTACCACATCATGGGACGGAATACGCACAGCGAAAGCTGGGTGCACTAGTTGCGCCTCAGCCTACCCCTTCGGGAATAAAAGGCGTGAGTATGCGTTATGCGATACGGAAGTTCGTACGAGTCCTGGAATCCCAGAATGCCGTAATGGTTAATACAAGTGGAATACTGCAGTTTAATTTCGCTCTTCCAAATTAAATGCCTCTGCTTCGATGCAATGTGTCCCATGAACAATATATTATAGCTCTTATTCTTAGGATACAGTAAGACAGCAGCCAGTTAATATAACGATTTAATTTTACAGTGTTACTTCTTTAAAAGGTTTTAAAAAAGTTGCGTTTATGGTACGCGGTGGCCTGGCTGACATTGTCGACGTCCATGTACGACTGTGGCTACTCGTCAGGTAGACCGTTAGATCGTCAGTCTTCGGAGGAAAAAAATCTGGGATTCAAATCCAAGATCTCCCAATCCATAACCCACAGAATGCCGCTAGACCAAAGCACTGAAAACACAGAAACATAAACACTAAAGTATCAAGTACAAAATAAACAAAAAAAACGGAAGAAATATAACTCTACTTCTTGATAATAAAATTTATTGAAAGCCGAATATATGTACGCATGCTGAATATTTATTTAATACCCCATTTTACCCCAATACCATGTTCGCGATCGTAACTTTTTTATTTTTGCTACTCTCATACAATTTTGTAGGAAAAAAGATTTCGTATCGCTGTGTTTTGCTTTGATTCTGTAATTTATAGATCGGGATAGCACCCCTCTTTTTCCGTGAGGGGTTAAAAACAAAGTCCCTCGCCGCGTCCGTCTGAACGCAATAAACTCAAAAACCACCGAACGGATTTCGATGAAATTTGGTATGGAAATATTTTTAGACTGGGAAGGACATAAACTGTATTTTTTTCGGAAAACTTTTTTACGAGTGCGAAACCGCGAATAAAAGCCCTTAAAAATAAGAAGAGCAAATAGCTTATAATGATGGTAAACATCACGAGGGCTTAAAGTGACTTCAAGCATGAAATTTGAACAGTCCCTTTGTAAAGTGAGCATTATGCAGTCTCTAAGGGTAAATTCCTTTGGGCTTATGGCTCACGGATAGTTTATACTACACACGTAACTTCCAAGTCAAACGTGTCTTCAGTACCCCGAGCATGAATTTCCGCACTATCGCATAGTTAACGTGATGGTTTCGTTTAAGTAAATTTTTGTATGGATATTTGAACAGCGCCCCATTGACCGTATTTGGAACTAAATTACGGCAGCGTGAGATTGCGTGCGTGTGAACTTCGAATAGTAAACACGTAGCCATGGTAACGGTAGACTTAAAAAGTATGGGAATTGACAGTACGAATCTTTTAATCGAGTTCCAAAAAATGAGTAGGTTCTCAATTCGTGTGATTGTATTTTTTTTGAATGTATGTACAGTGATTTCTCTGAAAATTGTGAGCCTATTTCCTTTATTCCTTCTTTATTTATTAAATAAGGGTCTCAAAATGGTCCCATTTCAATATATCTTGGTTTAGGGTTCATCATTTTATTGACTTATAGTATTATCAAACAAATACGTAAACGTTAACTTACTCGATACGAATACGAGACGAATACTGTACGAAACGCGTATATTCCTGCTAGGGGTACAGGTTAGGACCGAACCCGCGTCTTTGCTTGCAACTCGTTCCTCTCCCTGCTAGGCCCTTCATTCAGTTTTATATATGGTAGTCATAGGCACGCAAAGAGTTCTAAGATTTGTATAGAGCGGACATTTGGAAAATTGACATACAAAAATGTTGAGCCTGTTCGTCACTAACTCAATCTACCGTGAAATAACAAAATACCTATGTATTTTGATTAGAACATACTTTGACATGATCGTAATGCGTATATTTGCATATTTCCTTCCAAAATATTGTTTTCTTTACAAAATTTAAGCATGCTGAGACGTCTTGTTACACGGACATGTCAGATAAGACAGCGACTTATTACCAATTGGTAATAACTTTGGACGAAAAATTTGGTCCTGATGTCCGGTCTATAACTATACTGCTTAATGTCTTTGTAGGCACAGAACCGATTTATTGTAGTTAGGAGTTTTGTGTCCGCCTGGATAACGAACGGCATACACAAGTTGTGAATCCCGCCATAGAAGCCCACGTAAGTGTTTCGCATTCCGGGATGGGCCTGTGTATCAAACTCAAACAGGCCGGCATAATCATGTCGACTGCCAAGTAGTAATCAAATCTCATCAGGCGGCACGTTGTTGAACTTAACAGACATTAACATTGCCACGCCTGTATAAAAAAAATGTAGAGGAATGTCTACAAGATGTCTACAACTCTCACGATAATCTTTTGTTACAGGTATAACATCAATAACAACACTAACAGTGATATCGTTCGAGCGGTACTTGATGGTGACCAGGCCGCTCAGCTCCCGGCACCTGAGCTCCAAGGGTGCGTGTATGTCCATAGTGTTCATCTGGACTTACTCCCTTGCCCTCACCACTCCGCCGCTCATGGGCTGGGGGAACTACGTCAACGAGGCTGCTAACATAAGGTAACTTACATACATACATACAGACATACACACATACATACATTACATACATACATACGCCCGTATCCCGTAGGGGTGGCAGAGTCTATTGAGCGCCACATGCTACGACCTTGACACACTTCTTTCTTCTCTTCCACATTCAGAATTCTCATACAATTATTATAAGGTAAACATTTTTCCCATGCCAATTTGGACTACGCTAGTATTTCAGTCGAGTAGCGAATAGTTTAGTAACTAAACTTGTCTGTACTAATCTACTCGACCGGTATCCACACAGTGGCCGTAGTCAAGATAGTTTTCTAATAGCGAAAAAAATGTATTCGAATGACAATATATCCGATCGATATGTCTAGCGCAAGGATACGTCATTCCCATACATTTATTTTTATTCTATTTATCTATAGGCGTTAACGCATAAAAGTTGTATAAAAGCATCTTGCTCTGGTTTATTTTCGAAACTACTCGCTAGTCCAATAAAATATAGCGACGGAACGAGCAAGCCGCTCTCCTAATGGGAAGCGACACGAATGCTCGTAAATAATAGCAACAGCAGCCTTAGATTTATAAAGCACTGCGTGGCAATGAACTACGCTCATTACCATAAGACGGCTGATGTCTCATAATTTAATGCAATTACACTGGCTACTGCTACAATTACAATGCTTTGGGTTCGATTCCCAGACCGAATACCAATTTGAATAAGTTTATAATACGAACATTCGTCTATGATTTTATATGACAAGTGTACGAACAATTTTATTTGTATTCCGTGACGAATGCGGACGATTTCATGATTACGTATGATTCGTAATAACCGAAATTAGTATCGAATAGTAATCGACTGAACGGTATGATAGGAATAACATATGATCAAACAAACAATAATTTTAAATTCTTACACACACACACTCACGCCTTTTATCATAGACGCAACTAGTGCACCCACTTTTCGCCGAGCGTATTCCGTCCCATGATGTGATAGGGGGCGAGCCTATCGCCATATCAGGCACAAATACCAGATTCCGGACTGATATATACTGGTATTGCAGATGTTCATGGGCGGCGGTGATCACTTACCATCAGGTGTACCGTATGCTCGTTTACCCCCTATATCATAAAAAAAAAATATGGAATAGTAAAATCAAATACCAATTTGAAATAAAACTATTTTGCGGATTTTATCGCGGTTTTTTAATTAATATTTTCTCCCGACGTTTCGAAGGCTTTGCAGCACAATTACAATATCACACAGTTACAATATCTACCTTAATTTTTTAATTATACATTTTTTTTTTAATATTTTAATTTTTTATTTTATTTAAAAAAAAACGAAACGTCGGGAGAAAATATTACTTAAAACACCGCGATAAAATCCGCAAAATAGTTTATTTCAATGTCTAACATTCGCATAAATAAAAGAAGTTATATATACCAATTTGCCCGTCTCGGGGATCGAACCGGAGACCTCAACATTGCAGCCAAACCGTAATACAACTACGCCGCCAAGCACACCAAGTTTTAAATTATTAGATATAGAAAACTTATTTTGCGATAATGGGCGTTGACATTTTAATGCACGCCAGCATTGTGGCACACGGATTGACTATAAAGAAATAAATACTACTAAGCTAACAATACCGCCAGTTTTGAACAGAGGTTAAAGTTTGCTTTATAAAATGGGAGATAACAAGAGTCCAATATAAAATTCAATGAATTTATAAATGAAATTGTAATTGCTTATTATGCTTACTTATCTCTGAGCGTTTTTGTACGGCCACGGTAAAGTGGCTCCACTGCCCTTGATGTTAAGCGGAGTACGATGAGAGTGACGACTTATGAAACATGATTATCTATCGTCAGTCTACACAATTATGCCGCCCTGTTTGGCATGATGCAGCTAGAAAAATGAATGCACCAACCACTTGGTTATTTTCCCTTTAAATTTTAAGTACTAATATTGTTAGCTAATTTTCATGGAATCGGGGGGCACGATAGTGCCCCCGCCAAGTCGAGCAAAAAAGCGGCACGGCCGTACCATCCTTTTCTCGAAGCAGTAATGTTTTCTTGTTACGCATACACATATCAAAAAATGTAGTATACATAAAGGGCTAGTTCAACCGGTTCCTGATAAAGTCCAAGATAATTATCTGACATAACGGTATCCAATAAATCTGACACATTATAGTGGCTTTTTCTGACAAATATTTCTATTCGCGACCAGTGAAACCAAAAGTTGTGGTTTATATGGGGATAAGTTCCTAATAGGCTATTGGAAACTTTATCAGCATGTGGTCAAATTAGCTCTGATAATTGTTCTTTTATATTTGATATGCTTGAAGCTAAAATGTTATCAAACTTCGTACATTCCTGAGCGATAATGTCATAAATTGCGTGGATTCCACGGTTACTAAACGAGGAATTACGTACTAATAAGCTTCTAAGAACTTGAGCCTTCACTCTACTTCAAAGGACAACAAATTCCTTAAATAATTAAATACTAATATAATGAAAATCAATAAAGTTTGTTCTTATGTTTATTTGGGCGCAGAATATTTGAAACTCTGATGTTTAAACATAATGATACGCATGCTCACGCCTTTTATCCCCGAGGGGGTAGGCAGAGGCGCAACTAGTGCACCCACTTTTCGCCAAGCGTATTCCGTCCCATGATGTGATAGGGGGCGAGCCTATCGTCATATCGGGCACAAATTCCAGACTCCGGCCTGATACTGAATAGAAAAATCCAATATCACTTTGCCCGACCCGGGAATCGAACCCGAGACCTCAGCCTTGCAGTCGTACCGTAATACAACTACGCCACCGAGGCAGTCATAAACATAAATATAATGATGATAATTCGAAATCGAAGCCATAGTTATAGATTAGCAAACAAAAACAATATCTTCAAATATATAACAGTACAGAAGTACTTATAGGTAACAGGTGCCTATAGAATACAATATACTGAAGATTCAATAAACAATGGCTCGACATTGCAATAACCTAAACCTTCAAGTTAGTGCTCCATTGAATTCGAAACCACAATTATCTGTGACAGTTTCATCCTATTATTGTTATCTAATCCTATTATTATCCAGTTTATAATTGTTAAATGTAGGTAGATATTGTAACTTTTACTTTTCGGACAACCAACACCTCAGTCCGGCCCGTGGCCATGTAGGCTGCAAATGCAAAGCCTTCGAAACGTCGGGAGAAAATATAAATTATAAAACCGGTATAAAATCCGTAAAATAGTTTTATTTGAATGCCTCGGTGGTGTTATTGCGTGTGCGATGCGACATCGGCCTGAGTTCCCGGGTGCAAATCATGGCATGGGACGAAACACACTTTGCGAAAAGTGGGTGTCTGTGATTACTCCTTGTGAATAAAGTCGTGACGTACGTTTTATTTTGTCACATACATTTCGTATGAGAGTTTCGGTGGACCAACTAACCCACCATCCTAAAAAAATACTTGCGACTCTGACTTCCGCCGGTAAGGCCTCAATGTTCAACCAAATGTTCAGTCAAGCATGTGATTTAACTGCAAACGCTCCACTAGAT
Organism: Sphinx pinastri; assembly: GCA_947568825.1. Lineage (NCBI taxonomy): Eukaryota > Metazoa > Arthropoda > Insecta > Lepidoptera > Sphingidae > Sphinx > Sphinx pinastri. Next base: position 3,762,349 of record OX387630.1, on the reverse strand, counting down.
GGCGCTGATCTATAAAATATGAGATCCGCTACATTTACCATACCACGTATACCACGTAGTGGAGCGAGAAATTTCTCATACATTAATAATACTTCCGACCAGCGAAAAGATTAATTTCTTTTAACCACATAATTTTCTACCACCGCGGTGTAATGATTAAAATTTCTGTACTTCTAACGAGCACTTTAATTAAGTCTGACATAGCCTTCACGAAGTCTACACTTGACGCTGTACTGCCCTTATACAATGCCAATGTGGGGTCAGCGCAACATACTTTTTTACTTTTAGAAATAATTTGGCGTAGGTCTTACTACCAGGCGTCTGTCCACACAAACTATAGGGAATCTAATCTCAGAAATATCATATAAAGAAATCAAGTATTGTTTGATCTAGTGAATAGTAACACAACCCTGAACCCCCGTCCACAGACCGTATGTGTCCAGCTGACAAAAGCGATATACGCTCATAAGACCGATGACAGAAGACACAATATTGCCTGGCCTTTCTTCAGATAGTGAATCTGTCCATTGTCCGACCACGGTCCCTGTGTCTTAAGGTTATCTCTGTTCCGTTGAATAGACATTGTTACTTCAGGCTATTGATCTGAGATTAGTAATTAAACTTGAGTATTACGTATAAAATTGCTTTTAGGATCATGTGGTTTTGAGTTAGATTAAGTTAAACGCAACTTTACCGTATTTAGGGTTCCTTTTCCCTCAGGACATAATCGCATACCTCGAGGCAAGAAATAGCCAGTAAATCTTTGTAAGCCTAGAGTAGATTTTCATATTTTACGACCTTGAGGGCTGATTTCACCACATGCTGATAAAGTCCCTGATATTCTATTCGGAAGTTATTCGCCATATAAATTACAACTTTTGGTTTCATACGTCTCGAATAGAAATATCTAGCATAAAAGTCCATAGTAATATCGATGGTTTCTAAGTGAAGTATGGTATGTTGAAAAGTCAACTTTACAGGAGAGCCATTTAAAGACATTTCAAAAAATATGCGCTTGATATTAACCCGAGAAATCCCCGCTCGAAAATGGTAGCCCGCGTCATCGTGGATGAAATTATCTATACCCTCTATAAATAAATTGACAGCATGTTTTTTTCCAGTTGTTCAGTGAACTGGCACGAGCAGTCGATGAACACGTTTACGTACATCATGTTCCTGTTCGCGATGGGACAGATCCTGCCACTCTCGGTCATCACCTTCAGCTACGTCAACATCATCAGAACTCTCAAGAAGGTAACACGAACATCATTTCCTGGAACAGATACTATTTAAATATTCGATGGTCATTGTGACACCAATAAAACTACGGGCGTATAATGGGCTCATTGACATTTTTAATTTTCAAATGAAATGAAATGAAATAATTTATTCGAATCCATAAAATGATAAACATTACAAATAAATTCAGTCATTTTTTACTCTACCACCAGTTCGGAAAGCATTTTCACCAGAGAACGGGCATGAAACTCTAGGGTTGCTCTTTTCAAAATCAGATCAAAGGTATAAATTAGGTACAGTGTATACTACAAAAAAATACATAATATAGATTTTTATTTTGTTTAGAGCAGTTCATATATTTACTTGCATAATAATACATTTTCAATTTCCATCCGTGTGTACAACCCTCTCAGGAATCACGAAATAATTTGATGATGATCGATCGCCACCGAGGCAGTGGTATTTAAAATACAATTTATTCGTCCGAAATTCGAAAACGGCGTCGTATAACTTGAATTTGATTAGTTGGAAAGGGCTGGAATGACGAATAAGGTGAAGGTGGAAGGTGGCGTAGTTGTATTACGGTACGACTGCAAGGCTGAGGTCTCGGGTTCGATCCCCGGGTCGGGCCAAGTGATATTGGATTTTTCTATTCAGTATCAGCCCGGAGTCTGGAATTTGTGCCCGATGTGGCGATAGGCTCGCCCCCTATCACATCATGGGACGGAATACGCTTGACGAAAAGTGTGTGCACTAGTTGCGCCTCTGCCTACCCCTTCGGGGATAAAAGGCGTGAGCATGCGTTTAAATACCATTAAACCCGAAAAAATCTTGGGTCAAATTCCGTTCCAAGGCCAGTTACATAATTAGTAAAGTATGTAGACCAATTATTGGATCCAATTTTAATCTAATTTAATTATTTTGCTCAGTTTAACTCGGGATGTCCAATTTAAATGCCTATCTTGTGTATATCGTCTCTTCCCTTGTTTGGTATACATGAAAGTGATTTTATTTCCTTTATTGGCATTTTGAGATTGATTCAAAATATGCTGATCTAATTAGAACAAGGCTACATTGTTGCCAGTAAAAATGTATTTATTGCACATTACACCACATCTTCACTTTAAAATCGCAGGGTAAATAATATGACGTTAACGGCAATTCTGATGTCAGTGGCAGGGTAATGTATACCGATACCCTGCCACGTTATTGATATACCTTATTGATACACGTTATTGATTACTGGTGGTAGGACTCTTATATGTAAGAGTCCGTCTGGGTGGGTACCACCGCAATGTCTATTTCAACCGCCAAGCAGCAGTGTGCATGCACTGTTGTATTTCGGTTTGAAGGACATTGTAGCCAGTGTAACTACAGGACATAATGAGACTTAACATCTTATGTCTCAGGATGACGAGCGCAGTGGAATGCCACACAGTACTTTGTAACTCAAGGTGCTGGATGGTGTTGCTACTGTTTATGGGTGGTCGTATCGCTTACCATCAGGCGAACGGCATGCTCGTCTCGTCATTCAATGCCATAAAAAAAAAAAAACCTAATTCTACAGTTCTATTGGAAATAAATATAATTTTATGAGCTTCCGTACTTAATATTATTATGATTTGACTAATTTTTAATATCAGTCATTGTTATTGAGATTCTAGACCAGCCGTACGCTTTTTGTACGGGCCACAAACACTAGTTAGTTATGGTAGATATTATATTTACTGTGGTTATGGTGTCATGCGCTCGCGGGCCACGACGTAAATTCATTTCTTTTTATGATATAGGGGGCAAACGAGCATACGGTTCACCTGATGGTAAGTGATCACCGCCGCCCATGAACATCTGCAATACCAGGGGGCACATAAATGCGTTGCCGGCCTTTTAAGTGGGAATACGCTCTTTGATCTACTTAAGTGTCTAAAAACGTTTTTATGGACCACAAAGTTCCTCACATTACCTGATGTTAAGTGAAGTGGAGCCCAAAAAAAATATCAACCAGTATTTTGGAAATTTAATGATTGATTTAGTTTCATACGTATGGGGTTAATATACTGCTTACGGGTTCTTCTTTTTTTTAGTTTTAGGTTAATTACTGAAGTCTGGTGGGACACCTGCAAACGCTCAGCAGGCGGAAGCTTTAGTATAGCTGTTCTGCACTATTACTGGGCACGTGACTTAATCTGTGTCTCTGGATGATAGCTATTTAAGATTCTGAGTAGTGTTTCTATTGTTCACAAGCAGTAAAGAGAATGTAATCACTATATTATATGGGCAGTCGAGTCTCTTACCATCAGGCGAGCATTAATCATCTTGTCTTTAAATATAAAAAATTAAAACTGAGATTGGGCTATAAGATTATGTTTGTGATCTACTTTAGGTCCAAATATGCTCACCAATAGTTGGTTTTAAGACCAGGAGTCGTAGCCAAGAATCCTTTTTACAATCATTAACGCCAACAAATATATTGGAATAACAAGAAATTTATCTATGGATATGTCATTCCCATACATTTTTTTCGTTTTCGATTGCAGAAAGGCATCTTGGTTACAGCCTCAGGTTTTGATACAACAGAATAACGAAACGAGCATATTGCTCGCCTGACCAACGGCATTAACAATGGCTACGTCTTTCAGAACTGGATTATAAATCACTGTACTTTTGCTACGCTGTTAAATATTTTACTATTGTGTAAAGTCTCGTTAATTTCTTCAAAGAGCAGCCTCGCCTCGGGCAGTCGAAGGATATTTTACGGAACGCCACGTGCATAAGTGAATTTGGTTGAAAATCAAGGTTTGGTTATTGTGACTATGGGTCGAGGAAAATCGTTGAGAGTGGTTATTGTGTATTGAGCATCTGTATACAACTTGTATGTATGTGATAAGTTACTCCCCCCCCCACTTCCACGAAATAAAACAAAGGCAAGGTCACGAAAAAGGATGACTTTCATGTTAATCATGTTAGGTATCTAGACTTAGTGCTAGGATCCTGCCTCTTGAGTTAATTCTAATTCGCACTTACGAATGCTTCGCTATGTTTTCACGCATTTAATTTTCTTTTGGGCTTACCCTTGTCTATCCGAGCTATCTCTGAATTTAAACCTATTTAGATGGAGTTTTATATGATAGAGGATTTTCCATAATGCAGACGAATCCCGGAAAGGTTTTTTAAATGAGCCAACCCACACGGAAAACCTAGTTAAATAATAATTATATATAAATTTTATTCTCATATTTACAACGCGAATCCCTTATCAATTACATAATTAATTAATAATTCCTTTCAAATAATAACATCACATAACTGTGGTGTTATTATATGTTAATGATTTATGGAGATGCTTTAATTAAGCATAATTGTTTAATTAAAGCATCTCCAGAACTCGGAAGATTTATGAGGAAAAATAAGACAGACATTTCGGGAAGCACATAAAGTCACGCTTATTCAAATTCATTTATTAAGTAATTAGGCCCCTAAGGTCACTTTTACACATGATTTTTAAAAAAAAATTTCATCTAAAGATTCTACCAGTGCTTCGGAAAAGCCCACTGACCTGAGAAGAAGCACCAGGAATCTCAGCGTAGGTCTTTAATTGTTATATTTTTTTTATATATATATATTTTACAAATTGCATGTAACAATATAAATTCAATTTCAAAGATGGATATTAAATGCGAAAATTAACGGAGAGTATCTAAGTCAAATAACCAGCTACATGTTTAATTTTAAGTAAAGAATAGAGTCAACCATCAAACAGAGCAGACCAGTCCACGCAAGCAGCACCCGTTCATGAATATGACGCATGTGCCAGCCATCGGCCTCCTCATCTCCATTCACGCTCGTGAAATGTGTTTAGACATTTTATAGTTGTTGTAAACATAGGTACAACATAGGTAAACTTACTCGAGTTTGTCACGCAGCAAAATATAGGACAACTAGCGTTTGCTTCTGTGGCATCGTAGTAGAATTTGATGTGACACATATTTAAAAAAGCAGTAACCAATTTCCTTTCTTCCTGTTCAAACTATCGCTGTAGCACACACACACACGCACGTCTATCATCCCCGAATGGGTAGGCCGTGGCACAACTAGTGCACCCGCCGCGGTGCGTATTCCGTCCAATCATGGGATAGAGGGCGAGCCCATCGCCATATCGGGCACAAATTCCAGACTCCGGGCTGATACTGAATGTATCGCTGTACCAAATTGTATCAAAATCGGTTTGGCGGTTGACCCGTGAAAACATAACAATAGTTTTTGCTTTTATAAGGATACAAACAAAAAAAGAAAATTTATAGATTTAACTTAATTTCATATATACCACTATTCATTATAAAATAAGCTGTTTTACCCGACTACGGCAAAGCAAGGAAGGGTAATGATTTTAATACTCTAATGTTTGATTGTATCAATTTTATGTTCCACTCTAGCACCGCTCCTATTGGACCGATTTTGACAAACGAGTTGTCCATCGATTCGTATTTGTTATGCGATGGTTAAAGGCTATGTATTTTTTATTTATTTAGGTATCTAGTAATAATTACGCTACAAATTTCGTTCGTTCCATCCTATTCACAGCGTTTTAGCGATTAACAAAATCATGGCCAATATTTAGTAATAAAGTTTATTGTTCCCAGAATTCGCAACGACTGGGCCGCGTGAGCCGGGCGGAGGCGCGGGCCACGGCCATGGTCTTCATCATGATCATCTCCTTCACCGTCGCCTGGACTCCCTACTCCTTGTTCGCACTCATGGAACAGTTCGCTACGGAAGGAATCGTAAGTAGTCTAGGAAAAAGTTGTGCCAGCCGTTTCGATCGTCTCACCTATTTTGGTAGTTTACAATGCAATGCAACCAGCCCTGTATTATAATACTGCCCACTGCTGAGCACTGACCTCCTCTACCACTGAAAGGAGTTAGGCCTTAGTCCATCACGCTGGCCTAGTACGGGTTGGCAGACTTCACATACCCTCGAAAGTCTTAAAGATAATTCTCAGGTATCTATATAGTTTTCCTGACAATGTTTTCCTTCACGGTTAAAGCGAACGAAAATTGATAGAAAAATATACACATAACTTTGAAAAGTCAAAGGTGTGTGTCTTGGGTTTCTGCGGACATTGTCTCGGCAGACCGTTCCATTTCCAACTAGGCTATCTTCCACTTCTGGTAGTTTAGCCTGACTGAACTAAATTCGCAGGTTCAAATCTCAGGTTCAGCGATAAAAATTAATGAATTTCAAGATTCGTCGAAATATACGTATCCAAGTTGGAAAATATATGATCGATGACTCCTATATGCCTATGCACACTGCATCTACTTATACGTCTAAATCATTGTTTATTTCTTTTCTTTTTGTCGTTTTATTATATTAAGTATATTTATAATATATTTTTCTTTGGTAAACTAGTTGTACAAAATAAACTATCGACTAAAACCTTTCTGGAACAGTCCATTAGTGAAAATTGCAATGGAATTTACTGAGTATTGGTCCATTGACAGACAGATGCGAGATTACTTTTTTTTATATTATATACAAGCTTTTGCTCGCCGCTCCGCCTGCTTGATAGGTCTTTTTCGGAACAAACGTCCCACAGTACGATTGCGGTATAAAAAATAGCCTATACTATTTCAACCAGAACAATATGAGTGTGAAATTTCATCCAAATCCTGACATCTTCACAAACATTCACATTTATACCTAATATTGACACACAATATGAGTAATTGTTATAATATATATGTCGGAGCGTCGGGTAGTTTTGAAGTAGTAATTGTGCGTAACAAGTCGAGATGTGGCTTTGGCGGGAACTTGGAAGTGTCATGAGATAATAAAATAGACAAACCAAACTTGACATTGGCAAAATGTGAACACAAATGCCATTATAAAAAAAAATAAAAAATAAGTCGAGATGTCATATTGTTAGTGGGGGTCACAGTTGCTAGTATAAATAAGGCCCTCGCTATTTGAAGAGGTCAGATATCTAGATATCAGAGAGTCGCTATACTAACTTAGTGGTTAATTTGCTAGTCCTGACAAAGTGATGAGTCATGAGTTGAAAAAATAAAGTATTCGCTACGTTTTATTGGCCCCTGTGAAATCCTCGTCGACATATATTAATGCAAGGTTATTGTTCTCAAAATTTGCTGTTCTCGTCGACTTTAAACACAATTCAAATAAAATGACAGCTTTCTTTTCGCAACGGGTTATTTGTCGACCGAGAGTTCGATATGCGACCTCAGCCCGCAGCCAAATGTTTGTATGATTCGCAAATATTTGTTCCAAGGGTGAGGGTTTTAGCGATAGTCTTGGATTCCTATGTGGTACAACTACCTTGCTGAGGTACATGATTCGAGTACCAGGTCGGGTAAAAACATGTGAGTGTTTTTTCTGTAATATTTACTGTCGCAACTCGGAGTCAGGTATATGGCCGTGTTATACTTCCATGCCTCGGAAAGCACGTAAAGCCGATGGTTCTGCGCCTCATGTCTCCTTTCATGTCGGATTAACGTCTTATCAGACTATGGGAGTAAACTAACAATGACTGCACTTATGTATAGCCCACGCCCTTGTGCGCTAATTACAATATGTCCTTCATATTTAGGTAATATCGGTAGAGTTTGGCCGCCGTGGCCGAATCCAGCTAGAATTTTAGTCTGTTGTAATTACAATACAAAACTTGGTGTACGACCAAGATTATAAATATAATTTTGCTCTGGCATTGTGGGCATGTATACTTTTCTATCGTCATTAGGAGATCCCGAAGTTATAGGAATAAGTCACAACAAGAATGATAGTACTTTCTTATTGCATAATTAATGAGACGCCATGTATATCGGAGATAAAGTCAAACCCCGAAAAATGTCGTACCTTCATTCGAGAAAATGTTTTTTTCATGATTCAATTAATGTATTGTTATCCGCCCGAGCCCGCGCCTTTTTTAACCGATTTCATAAAAAGAAGGATCTTACAAGTTTTTTTCAACAATGTTCTTACAATTTTATTCTTAAAAATACATACATACACAGTCACGCATTTAGCCCCGAAGGGCTAGGCAGAAGCGCGACGACCTCCAACCTTCCTAAGCGGGACTGCAGGCGGCGGGCAGGCATCCGGCTATCGGGAAAATAATACCCAAGAGGCTGGCGTGCAGAATTACATGCACTCCTATGATATTACCGAGGTTTTGTTCCTCGGCCTGCGAGAGGCTCTGGCCAAGAGCCAACTCCTGCGAGGGTTGCGGTTGCATGCTCATGCGCACCCCGCGACCTTCTATATAAGGGAGAGAGAGTAGAATGGCGGGGTTTTAGTCGGTAGGACGGTTTCGACCGGTGAGTTCGGCAGAAATCCGTAAATGGAAACCTAATGCACCCACTTTTCGCCGTGCGTATTCCGTCCCATGATGTAAAAAGTGGCGAACCTATCGTCATATCAGGCACAAATTTCAGACTCCGGGCTGTTACTAAATAGAAAAATCCAATATCACCTTGCCCGACCCGGGAATCGAACCCAAGACCTTAGCATTGCAGTCGTGCCTTAATACATCTACGCTATCGAGGCAATCATAAAAAACAATTACGAAAATACGTTACGACATGACACTTGAATTTCCTAATGTCAGGGATGGTGGCAAATCTTGCAAAACAATTAAGCCCTGTCTATTTATGCTATTGGCGTGTGGCAGTGGGAGGACATTATTTTTAAACAGACACGGCTCGGATGATGCTGTACTCCCGAGTGTCAACATTGGGCCGTAAGACTGTATGAAACCAACATAACCATTCCACTCACCCCCCCAGTGGTGGTAGCGATAATGAGTCTTTTTAGAGCTGCGATAAAAAAAAAAAAAAAAAAAAACGGTAAAGTGACTCCAGTGCACGTGATAAGTGGGCTTCCAGATTAAAACGGGATTTAATAAACCCTTGACAGTCACACACAGGGTAATTTTAAGTGCAAATGATTCTCCTTTAGGTTGGTTGATTCGCCTGCGTGTCCATGTTCGCCTACTGACCGTAACTACGAACAATCTGCGCATCACATACTTAGGGAGTGTAGTCTTTGGCAAAATGAGCGCAACATTATGTTGGATAGTATACAAATAGCATCTGGAGTTATATACTACATGGACCTTGTGGAGACTAGGCAGAATTTCCGTGCTTTCCGGCGTTTCTGCCATACCTACTATTGGAATCAAGTCTAACAGCTCAAATGATAGGACCCTTTAAAAATTTATCAGTGGTGCTTTACATGTGGCTTTTCCAGTTATAAAAGTCTCAATAATTACGGTTAAAAATACCTTTTTAATTCATTATTTATTCTCCCGCTTTGCTATTTAGGGAAGTGGAAAATATATTTCTAACTCCTCCCTATTCTTCTATTTGATTAACTTCGTTGCGGGTTAAGACTAATTAGTGTTCCCAGAGACTCGTCGAGCTTCACCGCTCGGTGTCATAAAATGCATGCCACTGTTGATCCTGGCTTACAGGAGTTGCAGTGGCGGGTGGTGGGTAGTCTCGTAACCCTCGACAGTTAGCACACTTATACAAAACCGGATATACATAGGCTGGTACTGAACGCGACATACCCACGTAGGCCACTGCAGATGTGACAGTGTTCAAGTGTGAACATGAATAGCCATATTCAACATTCGTTTTATTTTATTTATTTATTTTATTTTAAGTTAGTTTAGTTTTCGAATATTAAAACGCATAATTTTATTCTGACCTGAGTTTTGAACTCGGAAAACAGTTTATAATCCAATAATGCAAAGACAAAGATGATTATACAAATATATTTATTTACGTGCATCGTTTAAATTTTTAAAACTCTAATCCCGTAGGAAGCAGGGGAAATCTAATACTGACTGGCAGAGTTGGAAGGGTCCTGGAGGGTCCTCTGAGGATAGTGTTGGAATAGAATTTCCCGGATGCGTGTGCTTTACTTTGCCACTGACATTTTTTCTACCCTCAAGTCCTTCATTTATTCTTTCGCAAATTTTATAGCAACTATATCGTATTGTATTCTTAAATAGCTTTTATTAAACGACTTAAAAAGGAGTTCACAATTCAATGATTTATGTGCATAAATAAATCTTTAGTCTTTGGTTTGCCGAGATAATGTCTTAAGGTTCAAAACCCAAGGCACACACTTCTCTGACTTTTCGAAGTTACGTGTGTATTGTTTATCGATTATCGTTCGCTTTGACGATGAAGGAAAACATCGTGAGGAAACCGACATACCTGAGAATTCTCCATAAGAATTTCGAGGGTATGTGAAGTCTGCCAACCCGCACGAGGCCAGCGTGGTGGACGGCGGTAAGGCCTTAACTCTCTCAGTAGTAGAATAGGCCCGTAGTCAGTAGTGGGCAGTATATGATACAGGGCTGATTGCATGTGCATAAGAAGCTGAACAAATTCTAAACGTCTGTCTATACACGTGCGTCGTCCGACCTAATTTTTGTACCATATTAAAATAAAAGGGATTTACCTTACTTCATACAAAGAAAAAAAAATGTTTCAATGAACTTAACGCGTATAGGTGATTTGATTTTTTTTACGTGTTCAGCTACTTATGTGACTGACTGTACATCGATTACGATTTGAGAGCCTAGCCGGTTTGCGTGATACCTCTTTTTCCCCTTTCTTTTGTCATTAATTGATTAGCATATTAAAAGGTACTAAATATATTTTTTAAAGCGAGTAGTTGCTCAAATCATCACCAGCGAAGATCATTTCATATTCAATGGATGTGTGGTGAAATACGACATTTCTCATTGTTAATTATTCATATCAGAACTGTCATAAACATCAATAAAATAAAATAAAATCATTTATTGATCAAGTAGGCTTATAAAAAAGCACTTATGACAAGTCATGACAAGGTATAGACGAATAACAAAGGTACATATACCAATTAAATAATTTAAAGTACCTACATTAAATAATTTACAACCAGCACGGGCTGATAGGTACAGAGGTACGGACATTTGGGACGGAAATAGGGCTAGGTAAGGAGAAGTGTAGCTGATATAAAAGAAAGGGAAGGAGTATCTTTACATTTTTACATCACCAAAAGTTTTCTATAAAAAACATAATTTACGAAGATTATCATTTCTACATACATAATAATATGATGTGATACAAATAAACCAAAACAAAACTTAAGAACGAAAATAAATCTTAAAAATCTTTAGACGCATTTATCTTTAAGGTGTTTATTCCGAGTGTGTGAAACAATGTTATTTTTAGTAAAATATTGAAATCTTGTTTATCGGATTGTTTTCTTTTCTTTTGATTGCTTTGAGCTTCGTTAATGTGTACAGATGCTGAAATATTAATATTTAAACCAAACTTATTTTATTTTTTATAAAGCTATTGACAATGACACGTTATATTTAATAAAAAAAACAACCATTTAAAATTACATTCACAATCAAGCACCATCCTCATTTAAGTTTACAACTAGACCAACATAATCATAACCCTCAATAATATACAATAACGATTCTTAAGTCTTTGAAATTACATCCAATATCCTGTAAAGTTATCCAAGACCTAATCATTTTCATCTCCATTGTTATCGGCCACAGGATATCTACTGAACATCCTGAAACAATAAATATATAATGAATCAAAACCTTCACTGCCTCGGTGGCATATTTGTATTACGGTACGACTGCATTGCTGAGGTCTCGGGTTCGATATTGAATTCTTCTATTCAGTATCAGCCCGGAGTCTGGAATTTGTGCCCGATATGGCGATAGGCTCGCCCCCTATCACATCATGGGACAGAATACACACGACGAAAAGTGGGTGGACTAGTAGCGCCTCTGTCTATCCCTTCGGGGATATAAGGCGTGAGTGTGTGTGTATGAATCAAAACCTACCCAAATTAATCAAACCGTCTGCGTCATTCTCTGAGGACTCCGTAATTGTGTGGTACTGATTGCGTTCCTTTGTTCCAGGTGTCACCTGGAGCCGGTGTCATACCAGCATTAGTCGCGAAGAGCTCCATCTGTTACGATCCACTTATATACGTGGGCATGAATACACAAGTGAGTTATAAATTGTCCATAATTAATAAGATTCCGTTCATTAGCATTGAAGTCAGTGGTTGATATGTTGTGAGTGAAGTCTTAAGCCACGACACGTACTAATGAGCCTTTACAAGCCGCGCGTGTTTCGAGTATTAAGCCTTCCAAATACATGATTCCGCAAATACTGTTTTCCCACAAAGTACGTAGTCGTTATTTTTATTGTTTTGTATATTTGAATTATATTATTTGTTGCAGTTTCGTCAGTCAATCAAAAGAATATTTGGCATTCATACAAAGTCCAAAAATTCTCAAAAGGAAACGGGCTACAATAATAGAGTAATATCTCCCGGCCATAAACTATCCAGCTTTAACAATACTACACGGTTCAACTCGGAGACCAACTCCTCAACAATGCCAAAAACACCTAAAGACAAGAAAGCTTCAGCATCTGACGATAGCTTAGAGACAACCAATAATGAATACCTAAGACCTTACTCTAGAAATCCTGAATTATGCACTATACAAGAATATAAGATGTCAGACACAGAGAGGTCAGGTGAATCACTTTGCGATGACACAAGCAGCGACAAAAAAATAGACGTGTTCGGAGAATCCTGCAAAGAGCTGGGTGAAAAATCACCCGTACTCACTTTTATGGACTCCGACAGGTTACTCTTCAGCAAAATTGCCACAAACCAAAAACAAACAAACGCAGCAGTATTGTTGTATGGTAATAAAGCCTTCGAATCTCACGCCACGGACGAACCAGCAAAAGATACATACGAAGAAGAAAATGAATACCAAACATTCAGAAAACATAAAATGATGAGACAGAGTTTCTCGCTAGACTTCACGCGTTACTCATGTGAAAATAAAAAAAGGAAACTATCAATAGAAACTAAATTGGAAAATTTCATCCAACCGAAAGGTTTTATTAAAGACACAATTAACAAACTTTTCGATCAGGACCCCAAACAAGTTCAGGATAGTTTTAAAAGTTACTTGTGCGATAAAAACGAATTGGGTAATGAGGATTTGTAGTTTTAGTTGGACGGAGCGTTTGTAAGGAACGATGTCAAATTAACGAGAAGATAATGCGGTGAGCTGTAAAGCGCAGTCTGCTGCCGAGGTCGGAAGGTGCTGCCAGTATGTCATGAGGCCAGTATGTACGTAAGAGTTAGAATGACGGCTTAAATCAAAGATCTGTGATATAGATACGAGTGCCAAGGTAAAATTATAAAATTTATTTTTGGGAACGGTAAAAGTTAAGTAAATTACATTATAATCTTGAGTACTAGGATGTAAGAATAGGTCATCGTCGTTGGGTAATGGAGATAATTTGTTTGCCTGAATCATCATCATCACGTTTAATGTTTAAGGAAGCTACGAATTGCGTCAGACTAGTTAGACCTATAATGTAAATATTAATTATAATTATTATATTAAAAACAAGGGTGCTGCTTGGAGACCGTTTTGGCAGAAATTGTATAAATTATTGGTTGGATGTACTGAACGATGGATATTTTAAATTGTCTATAGTTTTAATACAATTTTAATTAGGTGTAATAATAATAGTTATAATTTGTCTTTAATTTAAGTATTTAATGATATTAGCCCTGACATGAAGCAGGGTTGCTCACTAAAACACCTTTCGAAGTGTATTTTTTCTAATTTCGTTAACAAAATTAGATATAAGGTTCCGAGCTTTATCATAATAGGTATAATATTTAATAATATTAACATAATCATAGACATCCGTATTATTTGAACAAATATGAATTCAAAAAGTCAATTAGTTCCCCCAAATGGGATTGTTAAAATATATTTCGTTATCGTTCGGTGATTCATAATATAATAGTATGTATTTAGAATTTTAATGGAATTTTGCTCATGAATCATTCTAATTGTATTCCGAGCAAGGACCTCACTCGATTGGAATATTCTAAATAGGAAAGTACTTTGAACATTTAACATATTATTGGAATTCCTATGTTTTCCTTATATTTATTTGGTTTTGACTGATATCAATAGTCGTACAAAATTTTTCATTGAATCTATGACTGAAACAATTTTTTTTATTCCAACTTGATATTTTTGTCGCGGTTAAAGATGACCTTTAACCGCGACAAAAATATCAAGTTGGAATTAAAATTTTGTTTCTAATTTGTTTGTTTCTAATTTTTAATTCCAACTTCATATTTTCGTCGCGGTTAAAAATGACTGTTCCGGGTTCCCCGAGACTCGCCGAGTTTTTTTTTATTCTTATTCTTTTATTCTTGTTTTTATTCTTCTCGTATTTTAAGGAGCTTGTTCGAATGTTACGACCAAGTCGCTCCATTCTTCCACTTAAATATGTTTAACAGATCGCTATCAAACCATGCTATTGTTAATAATGGCTTACTAGAGTTGCATTACCGGATGTGAGGACGGAATAATCTCCACTCCTTACCCCAGCCTCAGGTATATTACTTCGTCTACGACACCAAAATGAAATCTAAACACCATTTTATTCCAATCGTGTAGGTCCAATATTTTAAAGCAAAATTCATATTTGAATATCTCCTATTATGTCATTAGATGTATTTGTATATTTGTTGTATTTTATTATTGACAATAAGAATTTACTAGTAAATTATAAAGTTTGATATTTGTAAAAAAAAAAAAAACTTGCAATGTCTAGATCGTTTAAAAACGTCTTTAGCAAAGGTGTTAAGTATCATCATCATCATCATCATCAGCCACATGACGTCCACTGGTGGACATAGACCTCCCCCAAAAATTTCCAGACGGACCTGTCAAAAGCGGCCTGCATCCAGTGCGGCGTGTTCCTGCAAACTTTATCAAGTCTGTCCACCTTGTAAAGTATAATGAGTCAAATATAAAGGAAAAGATTCGATTCACGAACATTTTTCATATTTTTCCCGGTTTTTGTGACATCAAAGATGTTAAATATATCCCCTTTTTTAAACAAAAAATACTTGACTACAATGGTTCTGTGTATTTTATATTAAATAATATATTTTTCACTTTAAAATACGCTATTGATAATGTATGTCTTCATGTTTTACATTTTTAAATAAAGCAGAAGAAACAAATAAATATTATCATATCTTTAAATCAATGTCTATTTACAATAAATTGTAAGAAATAAGTAAACCAAAGATTAATGATAAGAAAATAGAGTGGAAATCATTTATAGCGACGCTTTCTTATTGTGGCAGTTGAGTTATAAGTTAATGTCACTGTTAATAAATACATATACCTACCCACGCCTTTTATCCCAGAAGGGGTAGGCAGAGGCGCTACTAGTGCACCCACTTTTCGCCGTGCGTATTCCGTCCCATGATGTGATAGGGGGCGAGCCTATCGCCATATCGGGCACAAATTTCAGACTCCCGGCTGATACTGAATAGAAAAATCCAATATCACTTTACCCGACCCGGGGATCGAACCCGAGACCTCAGCATTGCAGTCGTGCCGTAATACAACTACGCCACCGAGGCATATCATATAATAGTAGAAAAATACGTCATAAATTCCATTGAGCTATTTAAAACGTAAGTTGCAAAGTTATGGGAACAAAATACGTTGAACGTAAGTATTTGATACATCTATTGAAAATGGACATTATAACTATACAAAATTAAGGCCCAAAATTTGCGAATTACATTCCGCCTGCGAGCTCCGAGGAATACATAATACATTAATTAAATTTATGCCTTAATATTATCAAAATACCGACACGAACTCATTACGTCAACATTCCTTAAGATTTCTCGGAGCTCGCGCGCGAACTACTTAGTGGTATGTAAACGCACGTAACCTGCGATTTAAAATTGTCCGCAATATAGAATAAGGCCTAACCCCTCTCAGTAGTAGAGGAGGCCCGTGCTCAGCAGTGGGCAGTAGTATATAATACAGGGCTGATTGCATTGAATTGAATTGATAGAATATGGACATAAACTCTTACGACTTTATTCATAATCAGTTTATAAACCTATTTTAGTTATAGAATGTTTTGTCTTCTTCCCTCAAACTCAATTCAAAATTCGTTCGAAGAAGACAAAACATCGACAACTACAATAGGTTGATAAATTGTTTATGAATAAGGTCCTTAGCCTATTACACGGGAGCTGGGACAAAAATAAATTTGACAACCGTAGGGGGCAGTAATCATGCCCCTACCTAGTACACAAAAGCACGTTTACGAATAAAACCTTCCCGTCCAGATTGAAGACTTGTATAATCTCAAACTGGAACAAAGGACGAAAGGTCAAACGAATTAAGATATTACGAACATATTTATTATATATATTTATAACTCAACTTAAATATCGTTTAGCAACAGTTATTAATATTCAGTCGGTATAAAAGGTTTTGACTGTATTTACAATATTTTTCTTAAGTAAGATTAGGGTTGCAACGAAATATAAAATATCGTGTCCATAAAGTATAATTGCATTCAAGATTTACATTTGGCAAGAATTTATCCCGTATCACTTTTAATAGTGATCAAATTGAACGTTTCGTAATTTTTTTTAGCAAGCTCGTAAATACCCTTTCAACCTTATAACACACGATCACATTCTCTACAATTGGCTATATTAATTAGTACAATTGCTACCTATATTTTGTAATAAAATCTAAGCAACAATTCTTTTTTTACATAGGAGAACGTTTACGTATAAGAACGTCTAATCAAATACAATATAAATGTTTTATGATATTAAATTCGTTACAACCCTAAAAACGAATACGAATATATGAAAAATAATAATTTTAACTAGTTAAATATGTGTTTAGTTCGAGTATTAATCGTTAGATGTACACCGAAGATTATTTTATAGAATTTGTAAATTTAATGTTTTTAAAATATATTAAAAACTTTGTCTTTAATGTTTGTTTATTTTCTCGCACATAAATAATTTCTCTTTTTGTTTCCAAGCATAATATAGAACCCCTTTTGAGCTAGATGTGTCCGCTAGTATTAAATATGAAGTGCCTTGGGCAACCGTTCTCCTTTGCTTTATGACGCTGAACATTGCAGATTGCCTCAGGGTGAGCCAGTGTTTATTCTGCCTTTAAACTGTCACTAATTGCGGTGCATTAAAAGTTAAATAAGCAATGAAACAGGGTTTAGAAAGAATAACTTCTGAAACCACGTCAACTTTTCTTTCCCAAATTAACATCTCACCATAGATTTACTGCAGTAAGAATCCAGCCCGTACCCGTAACTGGGTTATGAAAATTAAAGATCTTAGATTAGTTTAGATTACTTGGATGGACACTAAAAAATTGTGTGAGTTCTTCAATTCGTAAAATCACACCTATTGCCCGCCACACACGGAAACAATTTATCGTAGCGATTTATCTGTGCAGTCCATTTGCGCAGTTTTATTTTATTAATATTATTTTATTTTTTCTTTATTGGTGAAGATTTGTAATTAGCATAGGACTATATTACTGTATATAACCACTACTGATGATGTTTGTCTGTAAATCTTCCTAAAATAAATAAATAAATAAATAAATAAAAAATCTGCAACGATACATCATACACACGTCCGATAAAACTGCGCAAACGGACTGCACTGAGAAATCGCTACGATAAATCGTTGCCGTGTGTGGCGGGCATAAGCCGTTCCGAGTTAAATTTATACTTTCAACGCCTCCATGTGGGTGTGAGGGTAAGATAAGTTAAGCAAGTTGGCCGGAGTATTTTTTTTTTTTATTGCATTGAATGACGAGACGAGCATGCCGTTCGCCTGATGGTAAGCGATACGACCGCCCATAAACAGTAGCAACACCATCCAGCACTTGGAGTTACAAAGTACTGTGTGGCATTCCACGGCGCTCGTCATCCTGAGACATAAGATGTTAAGTCTCACTATGTCCTGTAGTTACGCTGGCTACAATATCCTTCAAACCGAAACACAACAGTGCATGCACACTGCTACTTGGCGGTAGAAAAAGACATTGCGGTGGTACCTACCCAGACGGACTCTTACATATGAGAGACCTACCACCAGTTGAAGTTGAGTATGAAGTATGGATGCTCACCTTATGCTCCTGCCATATCCTTTAAGATTAACCCCAAGATCACGACCGAGTCGTGAACAGAGCATCATTGTGGATAGAAATTAGGCTATGTAGCATGAAAATCGTACATCGAAACATTGTATACAATATATTTCATGATACGATTCATTCTCATTTCGGAATCCTTATTTTGTTGCCGTTACATGACCTTTCCGATCGTTGAAGCCACTGAGGGACCAGCCGATACAATATTGCCATCCATTACAAATCTAGCTCTAGGCAAATTAAGTTTTTGGGTGACAAACAATCGAATTTAACACAGTAGTGAAGTCAAAGTCAGTAGATCGCAACCATCTACTTTTTTCTGTACGAAAAAACCGAAAAAATAACTCTGGTGTAGAAACAAATAAAATTGATAATACATACTACCCTGTCTTATATATTAACCTATTTCTGGACACCAGCCTCTTCTACTTCTTAGTATAAAGGGTTTAGGTCTTAGTCCACTACGCTGGTCTAGTGCGGGTTGGCTCATTCCACATATCTTCGAAAGTCTTAAAAAGAATCCTACGTAGGTTTCCTTCACAATTAAAGCGAATAAATATAAATACACTGATAGCTTGGACAAGTCAAAGGTACATTTGATTTTGAACCTGCAGATCTTCGTCTCAGCAATGCTTCTATACCATACCATACAATACCATACCATACCAGCCCTATATTATATACTGCCCTGAGCACGGGCCTCCTCTACAACTGAGAGGGTTAAGGCCTTAGTCCATCACGCTGGTCTAGTGCGGGTGGGCAGACTTCACATACCTTCAAAATTCAGAGAACTTCTCAGGTGCTTACGTACTAGGAGAAATTGCAGGTTTCCTCACGATGTTTTCCTTCACCGTTAAAGTGAGCGATAATTCACAAAGAATACACACATAACATTTTTAGAAAAGTCAGAGGTGTATGCTCTTGGGTTTTGAACCTGCGGACATTTGTCTCAGCAGTCCGTTCCACTCCCAATTAGGCTATCGCCGCTTATGCTTTCATAATACCTACCTATTCGCCACACATTATATTCATAACAAAATCATGACAAAGACGTTTCTACACATTCGAAGATGTTTCCATGAATAAGTCATGTCACCGCATGATGTAATGGCATGTCATACATTATGAAAACTCGGAGAACTCAGTATAGGAAAATATGCTTGATATCGTATGCAACCCTCAGAACTTTCTTTTCCAAAATACTCTTGACGCGTAAATATTTTATATGACGCGTTCGTAGTAGCTTCCATATTTTATTATCAATCAATGTGTCAATTTATATTTAATATTTAGGTACAGTCACCGACATAAGTAGTTGAGAAAATTCAATATTCTTTTCTTCACTAAAATGAAACTGCAGAGATTTACTTCACACAAAGGAAATTAAGAAAAACAAAAAACCCGACTGCGTCAATATCTACCATCTTTATTAAATTCATTGAAGAACTGAAAAGATAGGAACAAGATTTGAATTTAAATATTATTTTGGTTTTGAATAATCTTAGTTGACAGTGTTCACAAACGCAGTCGGAGGCATAACACGCTCACTTCTCATAATTTGGTTGGTGATATAGATGCCTCCGACTGCGTGGTGTTTGTACCCAACAGTTTCTTGTTCTGAGGGATTCAGTGATAATAAATACACAAGCTGCAATTATTAAATCACAAGTAATACTGAATTATAGTCCAAAGCAGTCAAATTGCAAAATTGAATTTATAGTTACGCTGGTATACATAAGGTCTAAAAATAACACACAACTCTTCTTAAACTCGGCCATCACTTATTGCACAACGTCACAGGCCGCAGATGCCGCGGCTCTCGTGTTGCGCGCAGACGTGGTTCCGGCTTGCAGTGTTCTTAGGCCGCTGGGCTGACCCGCCAGGCCGCCAACTTTGGTGTGTCTTAGACACCTTAAGAGTTGGCGCAAAATGCTTCTGTTTTTACATAGAAATTCCGTTTTTACCCGACTACATAGAGAAGGAACATAAATCTCACTTTTATAACTTTAAAAAACACAACAGAGTTTTCGCACTGCTGCCATGGAAGTAATTGACTTTGCGGTGTTATCTATCCAGGGTAACTGTCGCACGATATATTTAGATATCTCTTATGACAATTTTCCTGGGTAGATACCAGCAAGCTAAAAACAAATAGACGATTGCAAATCCCAAAATAATGACCTCATTTAATAAATATGAGTTAATACTAATAAATCGTCAAATAAAAGCCCCATTCATCTCCATTTGGAACACAAACAGGAAAAAATACATTCCGAAATTTCTGTCTCAGTGTTTAATAAAACGTCTATACAGCAAGATCTAGGCAATCTATAAAATGGTAGTTTTACGATCGGTGAAAACGAATCTTATTTGAAAAGGTATGACGAAACCGGAGGCGTACAAAACTATTGGGAACGAAAATAAAAATCTTGTCTTTACCTTTATTACATCCCTAGGAAATAAAATAATAATAATACCAGCCTGCCTCGGTGGCCTAGTTATGTTACGGTACGACTGCAATGCTGAGGTCTTGGGTTCGTTCCCCGGGTCGGGCAGTGATAATGATTTTTTCTATTCAGTATCAGCCCGGAGTCTGGAATTTGTGCCCGATATGGCGATAGGCTCGCCCCCTATCATATCATTGGATGGAATACGCACGGCGAAAAGTGGGTGCATTC
This sequence comes from Sphinx pinastri, assembly GCA_947568825.1. Taxonomy (NCBI): domain Eukaryota; kingdom Metazoa; phylum Arthropoda; class Insecta; order Lepidoptera; family Sphingidae; genus Sphinx; species Sphinx pinastri. Next base: position 3,741,312 of record OX387630.1, on the reverse strand, counting down.
ATTGCGCCTCTGCCTACCCCTTCGGGGATAAAAGGCGTAAGTGTGTGTGTGTGTGTAATACCATCCCTGTATTATATATTGCCCACTGCTGAGCACAGGTGTCCTGTACCACCGAGAGGGTTTAGGCGATAGTCCACCACGCTGACCTAGTGCGGGGTTGGCAAACTCCACCCACCCTCGACATTCTAATGGTGAATTCCGAGCTATGTAGGTTTACCCACGATGTTTATCTACCGTTAAAATGGACGATAATTGATAAACAAATATTCCTAGGAAATATAATGTTAATAATTATACACGTAGCGTAAGATTGTATCAGCGGCGTTCACAGACCAATAAACCAGGGTTTATGATCTATGGGGATATTTCCTAGGAAAGATATTTCATGTACTTTAATAGTTATACACGTAGCGTAAGATTGTATCGGTGGCGTAGTTCTATTACAGTACGACTACGGTGCCGAGTTACCTGGTTTGATCGCCGGGTCGGGGAGTTCTATTGGGTTTTTCTGCTTTAAATCAAGTTTGGAATAAGATAAATCCCAATAGGCCTACTCAATATCACACAGGGCCTATATAGCTGGTAAAATGTGTTACGTTTCTGCCTCTCCCTGAAAAGGGAAAAGAGCGTGATGTCTGTAGGAAATACAAGACGTTCATTTTTCATCGCCTCAGGCTTTTCAAATGCAACCAATTTAGCTATCCAATTTCCTATGAACATATTTATTGTGTACAAAAGATTCCGAAATGGTTGCGATATTATAGTGCTAAGGTTGCCACATGGCCGGGAAATCCAGAATAACCGTGAAATTTGGAGACTGCTTCCATGTAATTTCAATTTTCTACACCGGATTCTTGAGTAGGTACAAATATAGTTTGTAAAAATTATGATTGATTAATAAAAATAAATCACCAGTTTTTTTTTATTTGGCTACAGTGGCTACTAGTGTAGTAGACTAGTAGCCAGTAGCCATAATTAGGGTAAGCCTTAGCTATTTTTTAGGACTCAACTGTATCTTTAGTTATCTTTGTAAACAATAGTATGCTAGACGACTACCGACATTATGATGTAGGTAGTCGTCTTTGTACCCTAGCCCTCGGCACCCTCCCAAGGATCTGGCGCCCCAGGCGACCGCCCAGCCCGTCCCTCCTAAAGCCCACCCTGGCTCTGCTCTACATACTGAGACATACAAGGGAAATTTATTATTCTTACCTACACATATTTAGATAACCACGGCTCACCGAACTAATTTCTATGTAATACCATAGAGTTTAGGGCCACTCTTTCTTCCTAACGGATAGAAATTCCTGTATCAGCATATCACAAACACGAATTTTGATTGTCCATCCTGAGAATAGAATCAGAACCCTAACGCTTATTAGTTCGCTGCACTTGCCCAATGGCGTTCTGTTTATATAATATACTTGCATATTATATCTATAAACAATGTTCAATCGATAATAACTTATTCATTCGCTTTTCAATTTATTCAAAAACAATAATAAAACTACGTAAGCTTCAGTTTCAGAACTATTTCTCACGTATAGATTAGTTTGTTTGTTTGTTTTAAATTTTCTTTCGAACCTCGTTTCTGCATTGTCTATGAATGTTTAATACAGGAAAATAAACAATTTGGTAATGAGCTGCAATTTATATGTTGCAAATACTAGTAAACAAACATGATAATCAGACAATACTTATATTAAATGGTGATTGGTTCCCCTATCACATCATAGGACATACACACGAAGAATAGTGGGTGCACTAGTTGCTCCTCTGCCTAATCCGTCTACTACTGAGAGGGTTTAGGCTTTCCACCACGCTAGTCTAGTGCGGGTTTACAAACTTCATATACCTTCGAAATTCTTATGGAAAGCGTCTCCGGTATGTAGGTTTCCGCACGATGTTTTCCTTCGCCGTTAAAGCGAACTGATACACACGTATTACACACACAAACACATACGCCTTTTATCCCCGAAAGGTTAGGCAGAGGCGCAACTAGTGCACCCACTTTTCGCCGTACGTATTCCGCCCCATGATATGATAGGGGGCGAGCCTATCGCCATATCGGGCATTAATTCCAGACTCCGGGCTGAGACTGAATAGAAAAGCCCTATATCACTCTGCCCGACTCGTGGATCGGACCAAAGACCACAGCATTGAAGTCGTACCGTAATACAACTACGCCACCGAGGCAGTCTTAACACTTAATAAAACACAAATATGAGCAAAATGGAGAACGGAGGAACGTTTAAAAATTATGTTACTATTGCGATTTTTTTTTATACGCACAGGGCTAGGTGACCTCACTACGCCTGATGGTACACAGAGAGGGGTCTAGGTAGAGTGTCAACCAGTGTCAACTGATGAGCGATGGATATCCCTCGTCAGTCGACATAATTATCCCGGCCTGTTTGAACCGGATATACACAGGCTGATCCCGCAACGCGGCACACTTGGTGGGCCACTATGGCCGGTTTTAACATCTTATGTACGGTGGTCGCTATCCAGGCGGATACAAGATCCCTCCTACCACCACCCAATCCTACTAATATTATAAACGCGAAAGTTTGTAATTATGGATGTTTGTTACTATTTCACGTAAAAACTTCTGAACGGATTTCTATGAAATTTGGCACACGGATAGATCATGTCCTGGCTTAACACATAGGCTACTTTTTATCCCGGTAAAAGATAAAGCGGGACTTTTATCCCGGGAAAACTCGTTCACGCGGGCGGAGCCGCGGGCAAAAGCTCGTTTGTTATTTTTATTAATTTAATTTCTTATATTTCGAACTTTCAACACATTTATTTTTTATCCAGCCGTAAGATTTCCCTCGACGTCTCTCCTCAAAAGTCAACCTAACACGAGTGGTTTGAGTTTTCAAAGGCGATGTGAAAGAGATTTTTTCGGCTTATTCTGTTTAATTTCGTACAAGTTTCAATTACTTCAGAGAAACAATATTCTCGTAGAAATAACACAATATTACATTAAATTTCAATTCTCAGAAGAGATTTGACGTGTTTTCTCCTACAGTTGTCATGTCGCACGACTTATGGCACAGGATAGATACCAATTTGTAGAGATCATGAAAATAATGTATTATTTAATTTATGTTTGTCTTTTCACATATCTGAACATTCTGGGAGAGAAAAAGCCAGCCTCCTTATTCTCTATGACACACGTTATTTTCACCGCTCGTAACAAGCGCGTAACGTAAATCATCACGTATATCACTATGGAAATTGCCATACAGAATATCATTTAACGCTAATTACACAAAGTTAACGTAACACGGCCGCGCCATGAGTTAACACTGTCATAGAGAGTAAAGGGCAGGTCAGCACATCAAATTTATAGATTAAATGGATCCATTCCAGTTGTAAAAGCAAATGCGTTTTCATTTTTTAGCTAAACATTGTTACTTATGATGCTATGTTAAAATTTTTTATGACATTGAATGACGAGACGAGCATACCGTTCGCCTGATGGTAAGCGATACGACCACCCATAAATAGAAGCAACACCATTCAGCACCTTGAGTTACAAAGTACTGTGTGACATTTCACTGCGCTCGTCATCCTGAGACATAAGATGTTAAGTCTCATTATGTCCAGTAGTTACACTGGCTACAATGTCCTTCAAACCGAAACACCACAGTGCATGCACACTCCTGCTTGGCGGTAGAAATAGACATTGCGGTGGTACCAACCCAGACGGACTCTTACATATGAGAGACCTACCACCAGTAAACCACCACCCGTATTAATTTCTGCTACGAGACAGCAGATTATCTTAGCATTATCCAGTATTATGAACCGACTCCCTGAACCGCCCCTGCGTCGCCCTCCTGCGCACTCCGCAGAGAGCTTTGGCGCAGCGAGCGATCAGGGCGTACCGCACGGTCTCTTTCGAGGCGGCTTGTTTGTTGGCCGGATTCCTGCCCTGGGATCTGGACGCCAAATCCCTCTCCGATGTCTTTCATTGGCGGGAGGAGGCGTCCAGTCGCGGGCAACATCCAGCCCTGAAGGAGGTGGAGGCCATGAGGGCCTCCCTACGGCGAGCCGCCGTGGAGGAGTGGCGTCTCAGGCTGGAGGCCCCGTCAGCGGGGCTCAGGGTCGTCACGGCAGTGCGTCCTGTCTTTGCCGAATGGCTGGACAGGCGCCACGGTGCGGCAACGTTTCGCCTGACGCAGGTGCTCACCGGGCATGGCTGCTTCGGTGAGTTCTTGTGGCGGGTAGTGCGGAAGGAGGTGTCGGCCGTGTGTCACCACTGTGACAACTGCCCGCTGGATACGGCCCAGCATACGTTAGAGTTTTGCCCAGCCTGGGATGAGGAGCGCAGCGCTCTCAGAGCAGTCGTCGGAGGAGACCTCTCGCTGCCGGCCGTGGTCGCTTCCATGGTCGACAGCCGGAGGTCCTGGCGTGCGGTGGCACACTTCTGTGAGGTGGTCCTCTCGCGGAAGGAGAGTGCCGAGAGGGATCGGAGGCGTGGAGATCCCTCCCGCCGCCAGACGAGACGTAGGAGGCGCCGGGTGGACGACTGACCGGCGTCTTCCGCCCTGTGGATTGGGGGCGTTTGGAGAATTCCACCACGGTATCCCCTGCCTGTCGTAAAAGGCGACTAATAGGGGCCACCGGGGGTCGCAGGCGGGCGGCAGGGGGCTGTCCGTCTTTAATTTTTGTGATCTATTAGCACATTGTAGCGATCCCTGTGATGGACGGCAGCGTGGCTGGTAGGCCTCACGCTGCCATTGACGCCGAGGGCGTCCTTCGGTGCGTGGGGGCTCCTGAGCCCCCCCACAACAGGAGACGGGCCGCACTAGGCGGCAACGCGCAGGGGCGGCTGCGGACGACAACTTAGACACTCCCGTCAGAGGAAGCCCGCAGCCGTCCCTAATGCGCCGAAGATGGCCACCGCGGAGTTTTGGTTGGTATGCCGTGCGTTGTACATAGGTTAGGGACTCGGCCCGGCGGTCGCCCGATGGTTACATCTCTCCGGGCGGCTCAACGCCGGGACGTAAGGCACGGTGAACCCAACATAACCGCTCAGTCGCCCCCCCTTGAAGGCTGGGCGGTAGTAATAAGTCACTTTCTCCGCGAAAAAAAAAAAAAAAAAAAAAAAAAAAAAAAAGTATTATGAACCGAATTAACTAAGTCGATTATTGGAGTGATATTTTAGTCTTTAGGTCTATAGTTAGTTATAAGATATATATATTGTATCAGCCCGGATCGTAAACAACGCACACAAAGTGTTAAAGCCCGCCATAGTGGCCCACGTAAGTGTATCGCGTTCCGGAATCAGCTTGTGAATATCCAGATTAAACAGGCCGGCATAATTGTGTCGACTAACAAGATAGAATCATCTCTCGTGGGCTGACACTCTATCTGGAATACACATCGCTTCAACATCATCATCATCATCAGCCTTACGACGTCTACTGCTGAACATAGGCCTCCCCTAAAGATTTCTAGACGGACCTGTCAAAACCAAAAGCGACCTTTATCAAGTTGTCTGTCCACCTTGCAGGTGGACGGCCGACGACGCTTATCTTACATTAAAAAAGATTAGCAGATACAAATATTTCTACCTATGTTAAATCTTCGCAAATATTTTGGTACATACTGACAAACAAAAACAGAACGGGTTGTACTCCGGGAGTGCCGGCAGAAGTGAAAACTTGAACATTAACGATGTGCATTTCTGAATATTTTGAAATGGTTAGGGAATAATTTTGCACGAATTGCTTTATTTATCAGTATAAAAGTACTAGCATTTATGTGGTTAAATACAATATTCATTTATTGCGCTATCGTACACAAAAATGTCAATTTCACTTTTTCTTTAAAATCAAAATTTGAAAAAAGAATGTTACGCTCTTTTGTACTCGTGCCGTAGCAACGCTGGGGAAATAAATAAAAATGTAGTCGTTTAAGAATTATAGCTTCTACGCATTGTATTTAAGGTTCATATTAGTAAGGGATGGTTTTAATGAAGTAAATAAATAATCCTTACGGAGTATATGTGGAGTCACCATTGCTGATCGCATGAGGAATAGTATGATAAGAGATCGATGTAAGTTGAAGGATGATGTGGTGACTAAGATTGAAAGAAGTATGCTGAGATGGTTTGGGCACATGGAGAGGATGGATGAAAGACGGAACACAAAAGGTATTTATCCAGCGATGTGGTTGGTACGGCTGGAAGGGGACGCCCGAGGAGAACGTTCTCTGACCAAATAAATGATCTTCTCCGAAAAGGGCAGGTCAGGAGTACCCATAACCGACGAAAATGTATGAAAAGAACTATGAATGTGGAAGAAGCGAAAGAGGTGTGTCAAGATCGTAGCATGTGGCGCTCAATAGTCTCTGCCTACCTCTATGGGATAAGGGCGTGAGTGTGTATGTATGTATGTAAATAAATAATCATTTTCTCGTTTAAGAATTATAGCTTCTACGCGTTGTATTTAAGGTTCATATTAGTAAGGGATGGTTTTAATGAAGCAAATAAATATAATGCACTCGTTTAAGAGGCTATGTCGAAAAATTTAAGGTTATTTAAATTCAAATTTCTCGTAAAGTACTAAGATCGGAAGTTTGATTTTTGGGTATGTGTAAATTGAACATATAACTCAATGATTTTCGAAAGCCAAAACACAATTACTACAAATTTTCTCGATAGAAAAAAAATCCAAAGTTACCTCTGATATTTTCTTTAAACACGCTTTATCTCTAAATGGTGTAATATATACATTCGTAACTTGATTTAAATACAAGAACTCAATATTTTCTAAGGTCACAAAAAGACGCAATCAAACTAAATTGAATAGTATAATCACAATTAAAAGAAAATTGGTTTGGCGCTTACGGCATTTCATTTCGGCATACGAGTGCGCCTCCCGTCTCTTCCTCTCATCCGCGACGGCTAAATACGCCATCACTGTCATGGGAGTGGCCCGTGCCGACTTCAGTCGCCCGGAATCTTTACTGACGACGGACGTGCGCTCGACATTTTCGGGCGCCTTCAAAGTTCAAATTACCCGTTTGGTGTAGGGATGCGGCCGCGCTGCCGCCGTGACCCGCGCGGCAAATTTGAAAGTGCCCTTCAAATTCTATTTTACAGTATATCCAGCTCACGTCCGTGTGTCAATATAAAATTATAGGCTCTATTAGATCTATGAGATAGGTAGCAAGCGTAATTATTACATCCTTTCACCTTTGTAAATTATTTCTTTTCGGAGACCTACTTTAGTTATAATGCGTGATCGGTACGACTACCGCGCTGAGGTCCCGGGTTCGAATCCCTGAACGAAAAAAAATTGACATTGGGTTTTTTTGTATTATTATTTATATTTCGTAATCCAGAGCTAGGGACGCTTAATACCTGGAATGCCATGCTGGGCCAATTTTGCGTAAATGACGCTTGCGTGCCGGTTATACATTTGAAAAATTCGGATTTTGGGTGTAAAGGCTGTTCAAATTTTTACACCATAAAATTATTTTAGTATGAATTTTTATATTACTTATTTATTTATTTGTTATGGATCAATAGTCACTAAAATATTCAGAGCCAATGTTAGAATTGGTATACACGGCCGCCATTTTGAATTTCTTTGTTTTAAGGCCAATCGACCTCAAAATCGATTTCTGGGTATAACTTTGGTTACAAAAGACTGATCCAATGTCAGAATTGAATTAAGTGGCTGCCATTTTGAATTTCTTTGTTTTAAGGCCAATCGACCTCAAAATCGATTTCTGGTTATAACTTTGGTTACAAAAGACTGATCCAATGTCAGAATTGAATTAAGTGGCCGCCATTTTGAATTTCTTTGTTTTAAGGCCAATCGACCTCAAAATCGATATCTAGCTATAACTTTGGTTACAAAAGACTAATCCAATGTCAGAATTGAAAAAAGTGGCCGCCATTTTGAATTTCCTTGTTTGAAGTCCAATTGACCTCATAATCGTTATCTGGTTATAACTTTAGTTACCAAAGACTGATCCAATGTAGCAATTGAAAAAAGTGGCCGCCATTTTGAATTTCTTCATTTTAAGGCCAGGCCACGGCGCAGCGTCGGCCGTCCACCTGCAAGGTCACATAGATTTTAAAGCCAATAAATAGCCCTTAAAACAAGAAATATCTAAATGGTGGCCACTTTTTTTAATTCTAACATTAGATCTGCCTCTTGTACACAAAACAATGCCCAGATATCAATTTTGAGGTCGATTGGCCTTAAAACAAAGAAATTCAAAATGGCGGATACTTTTTCAATTCTGACATTAGATCAGTCTTTAGTAACTAAAGTTATACAAAGATATCGATTTTGAGGTCGGTTAGCCTTAAAACAAAGAAATTAAAAATGGCGGTAACTTTTTCAATTCTGACATTGGATCAGTCTCACTATGTCGGCCACTTTTCTCAATTCTAACATTACCTAAGTCAAGATCTTGCTTTCAACGGCAAGCCAAAAATAGCGAAAGAAGAAACAACATGTAGATGTTCAGTTTGATATATATTTTGCAGAAATTGGCCCGAGCGTACATGTACGCTCTCAAATTCAAGATGGCAGTCACTTTTTTGGCATTAGGCTCACCCTCTGGGGCCAAAGTATGCCTAGATAACAATTTTGAGGTCTATAGGTATAAAATCGGATCTGACCTTTGTAACCAAAGACGCAAAAGTATCGATTGTAAAGCGAATTGGCCTTAAAAAAAATTAAAACAACATGGCTGCCAATTATTCCACCTTGTACATTACACACATGTTTTATTTATTTATTTATACTTTATTGTACACGTACATTAGAAAAAAATACAGTATATTCACTAGAAATAAAGTACAATGGGCGGTCTTATCACTCAAGGCAATTTCTTACAGACAACCGTAGCATGAAGACAGGGAAAGGAAAAGAAAGGGCAGTTGAGGTGTACACTGTACAAGACAGAATATTATATTGTGACAAATACATACATATAATTACAAATTGATAACAAATACACAAAATTGTCCAAAATTTGGCCAGGTATGGATTTTGAAGCTAATTGGTTCTTAAATAAAAATGTTCTAGATTGGTAACGACCACCTTCACCATTACAAACATTTATACCCTATCTAGTGACTATTGAACCATAATAATGTTTTCAAACAACATATTTTTTTTTTTTTTTATTGCATTGAATGACGAGACGTGCATGCCGTTCGCCTGATGGTAAGCGATACGACCACCCATAAACAGTAGTAACACCATCCAGCACCTTGAGTTACAAAGTACTGTGTGGCATTCCACTGCGCTCGTCATCCTGAGACATAAGATGTTAAGTCTCATTATGTCCAGTAGTTTTACTGGCTACAATGTCCTCCAAACCGAAAGACAACAGTGCATGTACACTGATGCTTGGCGGTAGAAATAGACATTGCGGTGGTACCCACCCAGACGGCCTCTTACATAATGAAAGACCTACCACCAGTTCATCATCATATCAAACTAATTTTATGGTGTAAAAATTTCGAACACCTTTACACCCAAAATTCGATTTTGTATGGCGGCACTGAAGAGTGAACAATCATTTAGACCTGGCAAAACCCGGTAAAATAGACCCGAAATTCCAGGGAAGAGGTAGCATAGTGACTGACTTGTCGAGAGTCAAGACTACCTCGATGTCGTAACTCGTAGCTGTATTGCGTGCTTGGTACGGCCTCCGCGCTGAGGTCCCGGGTTTGAATCCAGAGTCGGGCCATAAAATAGTGACTGCATTTTTTGTATTATTATTTACTTTGTGTCAATCAAAGCTAGGAAAGCCTACAAAAATAAATCAAAACGATGCAAAATATAATTTAAAATGTATTATAGAATTTTCATACTGCTCTGTTTTTTATATACCTACGTACGTCCGAGACCTATTTACCACCATACCAAATTTTACCGAGAAAGTGAATAATATTTACGATGAGTTTAAATAACTTACAATGTCATTTTACATAATGTTCAAGTAATTAGGTAGTATAGTGACATAATAATGATTCTATAGGCGAATTAAAATAAATTATATGTTTTATAAGTTATAAAACATAGAATTTATTGGAAATTTTAACTATAATATTTATAACGCAGCTGTGTATTTGCATTTGGAATGACGATCTTTTCGCGGGCTTGAGCGCAACGACCTGATGCGATGGATGTGCGACGAGGCGCGCGATCTGTCGCAGCGGGTCGGCGGGGCGCCTCGCACTGGAAATACGCTAAGCCACGCCCATCACCGTCCGATATTTTTTCGACATAGCCCCTTAAGAATTATAGCTTCTATGCATTGTATTTAAGGTTCATATTAGTAAGGGATGGTAAAACCTTCTACGCATTTTCGATCGGTCACGTGATCCTGACGCGAGATTAACAAATTAGATCATTGATGTATTAAAAAACCATACATCAATGATTTAGACCCATCCCAAAAGTTCTCAACGCCGCTAAAGAAGTTTTCACTTCGAAAAGAAACGGATTAAGCCATTGACCCTAAAGGAATAAAATTTTCCACACGTGTTCCTTACACAACGTAAAATTAAAAATCACTAATCTATGCTCCCAAATAAATTGTCATATTTAATTGAAACATGTGAAACAAGCACTGTAAATAAAAACGAGGTATCGTTTTTCAAATGTATTGTAATAATATATTAGTATTCAATTATAAAATCGGTTGAATGAAATAAAATAAAAATCGCTTGGCATATGCCATCTACATAATACATTACACGCGTAATCAACCATAGAGATCACCTTAGAATGTTCATTAAGCAACCTCAGATAAAGGATATTTACAGCTAATAGCTGCGAGATAAAACCCTTGCTGGTCGTTGCAATTAAAGAGAAACACTACACTGTTTCTCAGTCATTGTTAGATGTTCATTATGTCTATCTTTTAATGAATCTACCGCAAAATATCTAGTATTACCTATCCCCTACATAATAACCTTCATTATCTGAGGAAAAATGACTTCCGATTCGCATGAAATCTATGTGCCGATGCCGATGTGTTGATGATCTTTATAACAAAGGTATAATAATTCTGTCTCGGTGGCCTAATTGTATTACGGCACGACTGCAACGCTGAGGTCTCGGGTTCAATCCCTGGGTCCGGCAAAGAGATGTTGGGTTTTTCTACTCAGTATTAGCAGGGAGTTTCAAATTTGTGCGCGATATGGCGATAGGCTCACCCCCTATCACATCATGGGACGGAACATACACGGCGAAAAGTGGGTGCAATAGGCAACTATTAGAGGCGCAAGCCTCTGCCTACCCGATAAAAGGCGTGAGTGAGTGTGTGTATCGATGCCGTCGTGTGTAAAATAATTCCCCACATATTAATTTAACCTTGTTTTTTACCAGACTACAGCGAAGCAAGGAATGGTAATGATTACACTATTTACGTCACTTATTTCGCATTTAAAAGGCGTAATTTATGAGTTGAACCTTAAAGTTGATAAAATTACGGAAACCAAAAAAATCCTCATGGAATTAAAAACAAAACTAACATGATGCATCCTGTCAGGTGTGGGGTTCGAACCCACGCTCCCTCTCGGGAACCAGAGCTTAAATCTGGCGCCTTAGACCACTCGGCCAACCTGACATTGAAATTAATGACGAAATTAACGATTTTATAGAGAATTTGTCTTTTGTTTTAATAAAATGCAAAGTGATAAATCTATACTAATATTATAAAGCTGAAGAGTTTGTTTGTTTGTTTGAACGCGCTAATCTTAGGAATTACTGGACCGATTTTGAAAATTCTTTCACTAATAGGAAGCTACATTACTCCCGAGTGCTATAGGGTACTTTTTATCCTGGAAAACATTTCCACGCGGGTGGAGCCGCGCGCAATGCTAGTACTTAATGTAAAGACTAGACGCTACTCGCAACTTCGCCCGTATGATAAGCCTTTCCCGCTGCAAAAGTCCCTAAAACCCTAGCGATACATAGGGCCATCTATACACCAAGGCCATGTATTTAAAAAAATAGATTAAAATTATCTATTATTACCTATGGGAGCAAATTACTGAGATAAAAAATAGCCTAAATGTTAATCCAGAACATGTTCTAGTCGTGTGCCTTTGAAACAAATTCGTTTGGCTGTTTCTGAGTAACTTCCAGTGGCGTAACCCATGAAGGTACGTGCCAAATTCATGGAATCAGGCCTTTCAAGCCGGCGACCTTTTTGTTAATATTCCCCTGAACGATTAGGGTCGGGAGCCACTACGCCACTGATGCCCACGGGCTGATACTGAACTAGGATTACCACTGTCGTATTCAAATTTAGGAGTGGAAGAGTATGATGCAGAAGAGTAATTAAACTGCATTTTTAGTTATTAGGTACCTTATTTACCTTCTCTTATTGGACGTGGCCTAGTTAGAGTACATTTAGACAAACGAGCGATAAACACGCACGTCGATATAAGTTATCACGCTGAGCGTTGGCAACATATTTATGCCGATTTTTTTGTATTCGGCCTCACGCCCATACTATTCGTTGCTAGTCTACTTATTGAGCGTCAGCGCAATATGAAACAACTTTTATCTGAGATTGCAGAATAATGGGCGGTTGGTATTACTCACAAATTCTATTGTAATAATAAAAAATATTACATCACCTCTTCATTGTCTAATTGCGTATCTAATGCGTTACTTATCGATAGAGTTGTTTGGTATTTACTAATAACCGTTTTAGTATATAAAATTAAAATGAAATACGTATTACTTGAACCCTAACTCTTTTAATAATAACTGGTGGTCGAAATTCGACTATCAAATTTATAAATTTTATTTTACTGCACTCCGTTTTCAATTTAGCTTTAAATTATGTCAAATCTCACACTCCTCTGTACTTAAAAAGGGGAACAAAGATTTTTCTTCACATAAACTAATATAAATGACTATATTTTTCTTTCCATTTCGTTTTTATTTCTATAATTTTATCTTAACACAGTTTCAATGATATAATATACTTTAAACAATGTAGGGCTATTAATACATTTCTTATTCATGTCACCTTACTTCAAGGAAGCATCTTCCGAAACGAATGCTTATATTCCCTTATAATCAGGGTAGAGCAAAAACGCTCAGCTTTAAATTTGATTTACCCTCATCGTGCAGATGGCAAGCGAGCTGGGTTGTCTCTACGTTAAACTTTATTAAATTTCTGACAGTAATGTACCCAGTATTCACGGGACTACGGTAAACTTTGTTACATTTCTCTTTTTATATGCTGGAATTCCGCTGCCAAAGATACTATGAAAGAATATAATGACATTTCACGCTGTAATATAGCAGAAATACCCTGGAAAAAAAATATTAACTATCAAGCCCGGGTTGTTTCATCCGTGATAAGGTAACGTTAAGGCCTTTATCACACTGGCGAAATACACAGAGGCGAAGGCGCTGCGCGCTCGTCCAGTGTAATACACCGGTGGTAGGTCTCTCATATGTAAGAGTCCGTCTGGGTGGGTACCACCGCAATGTCTATATCTAGCGCAAAGCAACAGTGTGCATGCATTGTTGTGTTTCGGTTTGAAGGATATTGTAGCCAGTGTAACTACTGGACATAATGAGACTTAACATCTTATGTCTCAGGATGACGAGCGCAGTGGAATGCCACACAGTACTTTGTAACTCAAGGTGCTGGATGGTGTTGCTACTGTTTATGGGTGGTCGTATCGCTTACCATCAGGCGGACGGCATTCACATCTCGTCATTTATGCCATAAAAAAAAATAAGACCGTTTAATTTACTTAACCACGGATGAAACCACCACGTACAAAACCTATCACGATATAAAAGTCCCAGTATGAACTTTCCCGGGATAAAAATAACCTATTTGTTAATACCAGGCATGGTCTACCCATACGACTAATTGCATCCAAATCCGATCAGCGGTCTTTACTTATAACAAACATGTAAATTCTTAATATCCAAACAACTGCACAAACTTTCGTATTTCAAAAAAAAAAAAAGTGGCCAAAGACTTCTACCAATTTACCTTTATCCTTTTATAAAATTGCTTCCAGCGTTTATCAGTGAATTCGATGATGTCCAGTATTCATAAATAGGTAATAGAAAATGTGTCCAACGATTTTTAAATGTCAATAGCAGTGACAAACTTAGCAAAACCTTTAGAAAACAAAAATAATGAGAATGAATTACTTTTATCCATTTCATTAATACATTAATGATATCAACCATTGATGTATTAAAAACCTTCAACATGTTGTTTGTCATGGGCGTACCTCTTCACTTTCCGGGCGGGTTGTGTTATAACCTAAAAAAATAAAATGACTTCTGTGCACTTGCAAATCTGATAATATTGGTAGTAGAAGACTGCGTCAAAATCCTGTGGGTAGGTACCACGCATTTCTGGAGTGGCCATGTACCTCCCCCCATAAATGCCTGTCCTTATTTTCATTGAACTCAACTATCACCAATTCATGTTTGCAGCTATAACTAGGTAAGACTGATTTCACTGGTGGTAGGTCTCTCATTATGTAAGAGGCCGTCTGGGTGGGTACCACCGCAATGTCTATTTCTACCGCCAAGCAACAGTGTGCATGCACTGTTGTGTTTCGGTTTGAAGGACATTGTAGCCAGTATAACTACTGGACATAATGAGACTTAACATCTTATGTCTCAGGGTGACGAGCGCAGTGGAATGCCACACAGTACTTTGTTAGTCAAGGTGCTGGATGGTGTTGCTACTGTTTATGGGTGGTCGTATCGCTTACCATCAGGCGAACGGCATGCTCGTCTCGTCATTAAATGCAATAAAAAAAAAAAAAAAAAAAAAAAAAAAAAAAGAGAGACGAAGTTTTGATGATCGAAGTTGGCACATAACAACGCACGTGGCGTTCCTTTGACTTCGCGTTGCGAATTTATTACCATACCGTTATGGGTCGATGACTTGCGCTCACATTCAGGGAATAATATTATTATTTTTTGAAATGAGGGTTATAAGTGAGTTTAACACTAATGAACAGCAAGCAGTCTCTTTGACTCTCTTTCTGTCTTTATGTACAGACCCAGACCTGACTATCCACCATTAGTATTTGAACAATTTACCGTTTGTGATGTTAAGAAGAGCGTAGAAGCGATATTATCAAACGCAGTCGGCAATGATTGTATTAGCCGTAAAATGATAATCCTAATTCTTGACGAGATCTTACCTGTTGTCCAGCACTTGCTTAATTATTCTATTACTTCTGGTATGTTTCCTTCCCCTTGGAAGGAAGCACAAATTATTCCTCTTCCAAAAAAAACAAATCCTTCTTTCCTATCCGATTTTCGCCCTATATCAATCCTTCCTTTTCTTTCA
This sequence comes from Sphinx pinastri, assembly GCA_947568825.1. Taxonomy (NCBI): domain Eukaryota; kingdom Metazoa; phylum Arthropoda; class Insecta; order Lepidoptera; family Sphingidae; genus Sphinx; species Sphinx pinastri. Next base: position 3,725,958 of record OX387630.1, on the reverse strand, counting down.
AAACTCCTTGAACGCCTCATACATAGACAATTCACTTCTTTTCTAATACGTAATAATTTAATGAACCCTCTCCAATCCGGCTTTCGACCAGGATGTAGTACTGTGACAGCACTTGTCAAGATCACTGACGATATCAGACGTGGCATGGACAATGGTATGCTTACGGTACTGTCATTGCTCGATTTCAGCAATGCATTTAATAACGTAGACTTTGATGTTTTGATGGCGCTTCTGCGTTCCCTTAATATATCTCCAACGGCAATTTGTTGGTTTCATAGTTACCTGCATGGACGCCGTCAGCGAGTTCACGTTGATGATAATTTCTCATCGTGGTGTTACACGACTGCTGGTGTACCTCAAGGCGGCGTTTTATCTCCTCTTCTCTTCTCAATATTTATTAATACAATATCCCGACAACTATCTTCATCCTACCACCTTTACGCTGATGATCTACAGATCTACACTCAAGCTTCTTTCGATTGTCTATCGAAGGCTATAGCTACAATCAATAGCGATTTACGTTATATTGCTCAGTGGAGTAAAGCTTACGGAATCAAAGTTAATCCGATTAAAACCCAAGCTATTGTCATCGGTAGCTCAAGAATGGTCTCCAAGATTGATTGGTTTCATCTCCCACAAGTGATGTTTGACGGCACCTGTATTAATATTAGTGATACCGTCAAGAATCTTGGAGTCATTTTTGATAGAAATTTGTCATGGGTTCCACAAATAACAGAGGTTAGCCGCAAGTTGTTTGCTTCAGCCTTTTCCCTCAGAAGACTTCGAAATTTTCTGCCTATCCCCACTAAAATTTTGCTTGCACAGTCCCTACTTCTTCCCATTTTAGACTATGCTGACGCCTCATACCTCGATTTAACCGAAGACCAGCTTAATAAACTCGAACGTCTACAAAATTTTTGCATAAGGTTCGTATTTGGTCTACGCAAGTATGACCATATTTCCGAATTTCGCGAGAAGCTGAAATGGTTACCCATCCGTTTTCGCCGGAATATGCACATCCTGACTCTGTTATACAACATCTTATTTAACCCATTCTCCCCTCAATATCTTAAGGAGCGTTTCGAATTCTTGCATCTCTCTCACTCTCGATCCCTACGTTCTTCACACACTCTTCTTCTTAAAACTCCTACTCATTCCTCTAACTTCTATGACCGATCTTTCACTGTACAAGCTGTCCGACTTTGGAATGCCTTGCCGCTAGAGATAAGACAAGCTAAATCTTTGGCTATATTTAAAAAATTAGTAAAAAATCACTATCTCTGTAGGACATAGTGCAAAATACCACCGTATTTATTAGTTAATAATTATATATATTAGTATATCTTTTTTGTATATGTATTAGGATTTATTTAATACTTTATTTCTGATTGTATTTTTTTTTCCTCTTGTTTACTCCGCTGTCTACATGTGATTATAGTTTCTTTCCATACAAAGGTTGCCTGGAAGAGATCGCTTGTGGCGATAAGGCCGCCCATTGTACACCATAGACTTAAGGAAATTGTATGAATCTTACTTTACTATTTATTTTTTATTTTATGCTTAAAAATGGTTACAATAAAGAGTATTTGTATTTGTATGTAATGGTAATTTTAATTACATTATATATAATATATATATAATACCAGCCCTGTATTAAATACTGCCCACTGCTGAGCACGGGCCTCCTCCACTACTGAGAGGGGTTAGGCTTAGTCCACCACGTTGGCCTAGTGCGGGTTGGCAGACTTCACATACCCTCGAAACTCTTATTGAGAATTCTCAAGTATGCAGATTTCCTCACGATGTTTTCCTTCACCGATAAAACGGACGACAATTAATAAACAATACACACGTAACTTCGAAAAGTCAGAATGCCTTGGGTTTTGAACCTACGGACATTGTCTCGGCAGACCGTTCCATTCCCAACTAGGCTATCGTCCACTTTTAATTACATTATAATTTGCTGTGGTAATTACTTTTACTTAATTAATTTCTTCCCACACATTTTACCAGTGAATGCCAGAAAAACACAAAATAAGAAATCTTTCTTGTAATAAGTAATGAAATATTATCCTATTTCGACTTCATTTAACTAGATGTAAAAAAACATGTTTACATAAAAGTACAAACTGTTTACCCAATGTTGTTATCTAATTTAAGAAACAGAAGTGGTGTAAGACGTGGGTGTCGTGGGTCACTACCCATTGTTTATGTCGTACTGATGTAACAGCCCACTGTGATTCTGAAGATGCCACGCAATCGTGGATCTGCGTCATAGCTATTATAATTATTTTCTTCATAAAATGAACTAGGGCTTAGGATATATTTTCCATTAACCTTCAGCGAAACAGATATCATTCACCGATGACATTTTAAGACGATTCAATATATATTATTCAAATCATAATTTGATGTTTCTTCTGAAATGTACTTTTCACTTAGGTATCTTTAATGCATAAATACGACATGTTGGAAAAGATTTAAACTAGGTAAATTTTGACAAGAGGCCAAACTGACGTCGACATTCTTCGGAGGATACAATCCCAGGCAATCCCAGGCAAACGGGGTTAAAAGCAAATGTTGTCTGCCCTGGGACCATATTCAGGCTGAAAAGTCGATCAACATATTATTATTATATAAAATATTTCAAGGTTTGTATAAACAACTGTAAAAATAAAACCTGTAGGACGGTGGAATATATTTTCAAAATTACATAACAGTCACATTAACTGTTGAGACAAACAGCTGGCGCTTCGTCCGGCGCATACCGAAATACCACCTTTTTACTGAATATGTGATTAAACGATGCATTGTGTACATAAGTATAGACCCGAAAGGTACGGTTCGATTGAACGCAGCATCAGACAACTGCGACAAAGTAGTACAGTTTTATTTAGAATGGTAGAGACATGCTGTACACATATCTGTCTCCAGCATGAATGGGCCAGCTTAGAGGCGCCGGCTTTTAGAAATACTGGGTGCTCATTACTATTATTTTTGTTATAATATATTCCGTATTTTAAAATAAAAAGTGAAATCTCTTAGTAGGATTATTGTGGTCATGAGTGTCTGCACCCACTACTTCGTTTTCAGGGGTGCTGGGGCCCCGAACATCCGCGTAGTCAGCGCTCATGGACCCACCTAACCGAGGTAATACCACTGTTCCACAGAAAATCATAAAAATGGAATGGCTATCGCATTGCATAGAGTAAGGTTTTGGAAGACTCAAAACACTTCCCACCGTTTTCTAAACGCTGACTGACTTTAATTATAAAAACTACAACCTCAACTCCAAGATTAGTAACCCCACTGTACTACTGACTCCACATACATTGAAAAGTAAACGCAATCGTACTACATATCGGAAAAGAAACAGACGTGCATGAAATGATTTAATTCTTCAGTTACAAATCACGTAATTTAAAGGTTGAAAAAGGTTTTTTTTCTATATCAATGATTTGAAAGCACGATTACAGCATATATCATAGACGAAAAGTCAGTGACGGTGGTGTTTCTTTTTGTCTTTGTTACGATAAATCTCATATAATAAAGTCTGTCAATAACTCCACTCGCGTCTCTAGTGTGTGTGTGCTTTTTCGCTTTGATTGTATTCGGAAATGTACCTTAAGTTTTTAATCCTTCATAATATTAATTGTGCACGTTCCACGTTAATTATATACATACGGTTAGCATATTGCTGCACATTACCATTGAATGTTGCAAGTTTTAACATTTTTAATCTATACATAATATAATAAAGCAGTAGAACCGGTGTATCTGTACATTTACAGAAATGTGATAAAAAAGAAAGAGGGTAACTATAGAAAAGTAATGGAAAACAAATAATGGAAAAAAATCAGCGATTTTTATAATTATTTTCTGTCTGTCTGTTTGTTTATTACTGCATATCTCCGAAACTACTGAACGGGTTTTGTTGAAGTTTGGCACACAGGTAGATCATATCCTGGATTAACACATTAGCTACTTTTTATCCCGGTAAAATAAAAAGTGGGAATTTTATCCCGAAAAAACTTTTTCACGCGGGCGGAGCCGAGAGCAAAAGATAGTAAAGAAATATTTATAATATTTAAAAAAAAACCTTTATACACGTTACACGATGTATATCTTACAGTTAGCTTGGAACCCAAACTAAAAATATATCTCTTTGGAGAACGTGACAGTGATATTTACATACATTGCGTGTATTTCGACGTGGCTCTTTAAGCTCATGCTAAAACAACAATTTAATATGAAGAATGTTGTGAATACACAAGCCTTTATTATTCATAGCGAAGAGACAGAGTTATTTCGTTACAGTTAGAGGTCACGAAGCGTGAGGAAAAACGTTTTTCGTGAACTTATTAAAATTTCCTAACTCACAGCTCAGTGTTAAGCGATCCTGGAGAAAGCTCCATTTCTTTTCCGGTATGAAATGTAGTCAGTATGTTTTCCATGACATGTTCTTACTTCTTTCTGAGTACTAAATTTTAATCAAATTCATTCAGCGTTGTCTGCGTTTACGTTCTGACAAACATCGTTACACACCTTAAATTTATAATATTTTTAAAATACATACCATAATACATCTATTATTTTTTATAACTTATTGATTACTTCGACCTGCCATACCATCTCAACGTAATATTGGCCTTCTTTAAACGTATTACAATAAGGAGATGGCATAATTAAAGTCTTCAGGACTGGAAATAACAAAAAGGGTTGTCAGAGCTCGTTATTAGCGTTGGCACCTACTGCTGCCACTAGGATCCAGTTCTGATGGACCATGTTAGGAAAAACCAACAAAATGTGTTATCCAACCTGGTTCCGAACCCAAGACCTTCTACTCCATAGACTATACACATACACACTCACGCCATTTATCCCCGAAGGGGTAGGCAGAGGCGCAACTAGTGCATCCACTTTTCGCCGTGCGTATTTCGTCCCATGTTGCGACAGGGGGCGAGCCTATCGCCATATCGGGCATAAATTCCCTACTCCGGGCTGATACTGACTAGAAAAATCCAAAATAATTTTGCCCGACCCGGGCCCGATCGAGCCCAAGACCTCAGCATAGACCATACACGTTGCAATTCGACTAAAGAGACATTCTTTACTTACTGATTCAATCCTTTTTAAATCCTTTATCAATTATCCGCCCATACATCCTTAGCCAACAAACACAAATGGAAGTTTTTAAATATTACCAACTTAATTTTAAAGCAACTAGAATGGTGTCAAATGATTTACGAGTGGGTTGAATATCAAATAAATACTTAAATTTATACTCTTTGAACTTGAATTTTGGTCTTGGAGACGAAGATAGTCCTTGACCAAACCGCGCGGACAACTTTATGAATTATTCCGTTACGCTGTTTAAGCCCTAGTAAATTGCTTTTGAGAATTATATATATTTCTGTAATGTACACCAAATAGTACAAACCGTTTGACTTTTCCAGCTTAGACGAGGTTTATGTTTAGCAAAAAGTCTAAGGATCATCCAATTATTTCTGATTCCGGAGAGGGTTCTGCATTGGGATGGGAATTGAAAATGTATTATTATGCAACTATGAACTTCTCTAAACAAAATACACTGGACCTAATTTATGCCTTTGAACTGATTTTGAAAAGAGCAACACTAGAGATTCTTGCCAGTTCTTGTCTGGTGGAAACTGCTTTCCGAACTGATGGTAGAGTAAAAATTTACGAAATCTAATTAGTGTTTAACATTTTATGGAATCGAATAAATTATTTCATTTCGTTTAAGAGCAAAATCGTTTAAAATCGTGTATAATTGCGATATGAAAGCACCCTAAAACGTATTTTTTTATTTTGTAGACCCATCTTCCTTGTAACTGCTGCATGCCAGATGAGTTGTTCACAATATTATATAAAATTTGCCCTGTTTTATAATATACTGGTCACTGCTGAGCACGGGCCTCCTCTACTACTGAGAGGGTTTAGGCTTTATTCTACCACGCTGGCCTGGTGCTGGTTGGCAGACTTCACATACCTTCGAAATAGTTTTTGAAGAATTCTCAGGTATGTTCGGTTCAGGTAGGTTCCCTCCAGATGTTTTGCTTAACAGTATACACATAACTTCGAAAAGTCAGGGGTGTGTATCTTGGGTATTGAACCTGCGAAAATTCGTATTGACAGTTCCATTCCCAACTAGGCCATTGTGCGTTACTCGGCTATCGTTGCGACTAGATTATCAAATCTAAATACAGAACCCTAACCTCCACACGATCTCCAGAGAGAACAGAAAACTGTATAAATCATCATTTTATAAAAATAAAATAACGTAACCTACATAAACTTATTTTCATTTTAAAAGAGCTTAGCTGCTCTGATACGTAAGTAATAATAACATAAAACAACCATAGAGACAACCAGTATGGTCGCAGTTATAAGCAACTACGGGAATAAAAATGTACGTGGAGATAAATATTTAAAAAAAGAGAAAAATATTTACTGTAGGAGCAATATTAAAGTATAAATATGACTTTTAATTATAAATAAAAATATTATTATATTTACTTCAACTACAAGACTTCTCATTCAGCTGTCGCATAGAAATACATTTTAATTAATGTTATAATTAGTGACTGTTTTGTCCCAGTCTTTTTTACGTATTTGAGAGTTAGAAACAAAACAAAATTAATGTTCTGTTAATCGACCATTATAAATGTTTACCTACTAAAACATTGCTGAAATAAAGACATTCATTTAAATGTTAGTCATAAAAAAGTTAAGAATGGTTTCTTTAGCACAGTAGGTATTTCAAAAGCGACATTTACGTAGTAACATTAAATGTGAATACAGAAAGTTTACACTGTCTTTATTTGACTTGGAATTCGACTTCTTTTCGTCAAAATCGTGAATGTTGTACGCTCGAAAGTTTTTTGACGCGCATTTATTGAAAACTTGTGTTAAATTAAATATCTTTTGCAGTTCACACTTTCTTGGCCTGTTGAGACAACGAGATATTTATTTTTATTGAACGCTTCTTAGTACAAATGTACGTTCAAAAGGTCATTCATTAGTAACTGTAAGATAAGGCAAAGACGCAACTTAATTTTAACGCGACTGGAATGGAGTCAAATGATTTACGAGTGGGTTGAATCCTACTAATATTATAAACGCCAAATTTTGTAAGTATGGATGTATGGATGTTTGTTACTCTTTCACGTAAAAACTGCGGAACGGATTTTTATGAAATTTGGCACACGAGTAGATAATGTCCTGAATTAACACATGGGCTACTTTTTATCCCGGGAAAATATAAAGCGGGACTTTTATCCTGGGAAAACTCATTCACGCGGGCGAAGCCGCGGGCAAAAGCTCGTATCAAATAAATACTTAAATTTATACTCTTTGAACTTGAATTTTGGTCTTCGAGACGAAAATAGTCCTCAACCAATCCGCGCGGACAACTTATGAACCCACATTTTGCCGAGTTTTAATGTCTCATGATGTCATGGTGGGGAGCTTATCGCTAGATCGAGCAAAAATTCCACTCCCTAACAAAGAAGGTGTGATTTTCCCAATCTAAAATACAAGTCTCTCCATACAGGATCAGATATGCATAAAGAAGCAGATCGCCCATGCGATAGACCCCTAAATCGGTGCTAGTTCAAATTTTGTTCAGAAGTTTCGGTAGTAGCCCTGGTATGAACTGCCACAGGTATTCTGCGACTGACATTATGTGGCCTACTTAACTAACTTGTCGACTCTTGGAATTTGCCCCCGTGACCTATCATTGTCGTTAGGGCTGTCGTATATGTGTGCTTTTAGTTCATTGTTTACCTTGCCATCACCTTTAGTTTGTGGTACTAGGCGTAGCCACATACTAGATGCCTTTTTACATTCGTTAACGCTAACTTTACGCATGGGAATGACATATTTTAACGATAGACTTATCGTTAGGATATGTCATTCCCGTACTTTTTTTGTTTTCTACTAACGTTACCGTACCATACCATACCAGCCCGGTATTATATTCTACTGCCCACTGCTGAGAACGACTCCCCCTCTACAACTAAAAGGGTTTAGGCCCTATACTAGCGTTAATAATTGTAGAAATGCATCTTGGCTATGACCTCAGGACTAGTAATGTTGATGGGCGGCCGAAAAGCTTTAGCCGAGTAATTTTTACGCCATTTAATTTTATAAGGTAATCCATCTTGGACGATATTAATGGTATTAATAATTACTTAATCGACCCGACATCATCTTCCACTTTCAACCGAGGGCATACTTCAAATATCGGGCATAGCAGAATTACCTCTTTAGCCCCAACACGGCCTAACGTAAGAGGGCTTGGCAAGAAATATGTGGAAATTATTCGGTCATCAAAATACCATTATGTGGCACGTCACTTAATCAACTTTTAATCGCTAGTAAGGAGAATGGTTTTTTTTTTTTTTTTGTATAGGCGATCCTGCAGTCAACACCGGGGGAAACCTGCGAATGGGATACTGGAGTCCCCCGGCTTGACGACTGCAGGGGCCTGGGAAGGAAGCGGAAAAGGATGATGGAAGGAAAGGTGGGGAGTGGAGAAAGGTTCTCAGGATGGGCGGAAAGGAAAAGGGTGCCAGGAAATGTTCGCGGGCCCTTTTAGGCCTCAATGTGTTATGCAACCAAGAGGTATACACACTGACTGTGTGCCTCGGCCCGCGACTAATGTTCCCCCGCGCATGGGCGTGCATTGGGTGTGAAGACCCAAAGCACAAGAATTGCCTCGGGGGGGAAGGAGAATGGATTAGATGTTACGGGTTGATTTGTAGGTAACTAATAACTATGCTTATTATTTTGAACTTATACTTACAATTCTAATTATAAGGGCCAGTTTTACAGGTTTCGAGTACATTTAATAGACAGTTATCGTATTAAACAGCTGATGTAGATACTACTTATTTTATTTACATTTATTTGGGAGCATAGATTAGAGTGTGATTTTTGTATTTGGTCAGATTATACATTTATGTGACGAGTAGCATTTATCGTAGCGTAAATATGTTTGCATTATATTCAAAAAGGAAGCTGATAGTAGACAATGTTACTTTTTAATTTAGGTACTAAAACTTTGAACAATCCTATCTTAGACAATTGTGACGTTTGCAGTTATGTACTTAAAAGCATACAAATGTAGAGAACAATAAAGTATAGAAAATAAACCTACTGCCAACAGCAGAAATTGCAATACATTGTTGTAGCACAACATAAAACTACCAAAAGCAAAATACAAAGTGAGGCATACAACAGAAATAGAATTCAGCTTGCTCCATTCATTTTCCCAAACAATTGACTTGCACCATTCTTTACGGGAGCAACTTGGTATATACTTTTACTAGTGTTATACTACTGATATAACTGTATGACTATTAGAATATACCTGGGTTTCACCAAATAATACCTACTACTTCCAGTTCAATTCCACACCCACACGACATAAAATCTTTAGACAATTTTGTGTACAGCTAATTCCGGCTTATCCGAGCAATACCACTGTCTCATGAAAATCCACGTGAAGTAACATAATATTTCGTGTAGTCCGACTCGTTCGTGAAGTGACAGTGGGTGACATGGACGCACCCACGATTCCTGTGGTTTTGTATACGATTTTTTTTGTCCCGCAGGAACAATCCTCGTTACGGATACCTTTTTTGAAACTAGGGAGGGGAAGTATGACTATTGTTATTCGGACGCACCGGCCACACGACCAGATGCCACCTAAATGACCTCTGGTTTGGGATCCTAAACACTTTTATGCCTGCATACCGACTAAAACCTGGGGGGGTGGTGAATGCATCCGAATTCGCCGGAAACGTCTCCGCAAAATGCCGCTTATGGTTTTGTATACTATGGTGTATCTGGTTTTGTATCATAGGCCCTTATCAGATCACTCCTCACTTCTTATACCCGTAATTACATCGCTTCAAAGTGGGTTCGAGCCAACACACTTTTTCATGCATGTTGCGGAAACAATTTGACTATTTTTAAACTACCGCTTGCCTGACGCCATTCCCTTTTGGACTTTTCACGACTCTACTTTACTCTACTACATTTTTTTTTAATACTGTAACTAAGTCAGTACAAACCAAAAAGCAAAGAGATAAAATAAACAAATATAGAAGGTATAAGTTTATTAGAAACTTTATTCCGCAGACGGATTTTTCCTGTGGTTAGTTCTGAAACCTAGACGAGTCTGAGAATGTGACACTTTAGTGCTTAAAGTTAGACTTCACTGGGAATGTGACACGACCAACAATCTACATGGGTGTCGAAAATTCAAGCCATTTCTGTTTCGTCTCTGTTTATATTAGTCACAGGTCCCCAAAGAGAGTGTGATGTCTGTTCCCTCCGAGAATATTGTTACACTCAGTGTCGGAGGATTGGAAGTACGTAATATGACTAGACTTTTCATAAAATGTATTCTGGTATAGCCTACAAAAATTATTCGTATACGAAAATTATAAAATTTTATATTGAGCATTTTTCATACACTGAAAAAAATTGATAATCGTAGAATCACAACAACAAACTGAACTTCACATGGTTTTCTGTTTACAACCCACCCTAATTGACCCTTAGCGTGTATTAAGTAAACAAGCTTATAATACGATTATACTTACCATATTAAAATATGTTTCTGATTCATGAATGAGGAACGCGCCGGATGCAGGCCGCTTTTGACAGGTCCGTCAGGAAATCTTTAGCCTTCGGAGGCCTATGTTTAGCAGTGTACGTCATGTAGCTGATGATGATGATTATTCATGAATGAATTTGTTTGTATTACTTTTTAATATATAATTTTAAATTATAGAAGTTACTTATTGAGTTGTTCATAACTTAGCATGCTGTGATCATCTATAATTTGTAATGACATTTAGCCTTAATAATATGTATCTAATGTTTTCGATTGTGTCAATGTTCATTACACAATGTACATTGTTGATGATCCTATAAATAAATAAATAAAGAGACAAACAAGCCGCCTGATGGTACACGTTAATACTCTCGACAATTTAGATGATCCGCGCGCATAGTTACGCCTTTAATCCACGAAAGGGTAGGCAGATGCGCAACTAGTGCACCCACTTTTCGCCGTGCTTATTCCGTCCCATGATGTGATAGGGGGCGAGCCTATCGCCATATCGGGCACAAAATCCAGACTCCGAGCTGATACTAATTAGAAAAATCCAATATCACTTTGCCCGACCCGGGGATCGAACCCGAGAGCTCAGCATTGCAGTCGTACCGTAATACAACTACGCCACTGAGGCAGATGCAGCAATAAGGCCGTTTAGATGATCCATTTACAATAAGTATCTATGTTACTTATAACAGGACATAACTATTTTCTTACTTTATTTTAAAATAATTGAACCTAAATTGTATTATAAATGTAACATTTTAGACTTATTTGAAAATAACCTATTTCGGAATGTAAGGACTACTATAATCAATATTAATTTAATTCTGTGTGACGAGTTTTTTAATACATCAACGTGTGTGACTGATGTTTTACTTCTATCTATCATCAAATAGTAATTTGTGTTGTATTCTAAAGATAGAATGAAGAAATACAGATTATTAAGATCAGGACGTAGTACCTAGCTAAAAATATAAAATGACTAGCTTTTGTTCGCGGCTCCGACCGCGTTAAAAAGTTTTTCCGGGATAAAGGTCCCGCTTTATATTTTCTCGTGATAAAAAGTAACATATGTGTTAATCCAGGACATGATCTACCCGTGTGCCCAATTTCATCGAAATTCGTTCAGTAGTTTTTGCGTGAAAGAGTAACAACCATACATCCGTACATTCTTACAAACTTTCGCGTTTATAATATTAGTAGGATTTCCAGCAAGTAGAAGAAGTTTAAACTAAGCTGGCGTGGGGGTGATGAAATTGCTTAAAATATTGATATATTATTGAATTACGTTTTCCTTAGGGTAAAGGGGGTGAAAATCCCCACTTATGCTACGACTGCTTGCGTCTTTTTCACTAGTTCTGAGAAAATTGTGTTTAAATTTGTATTCTGGTTAATATTATAATTTATTTGAACATTCGGAATTCTAGCTCTTATTTTTTCTTCGCATACATTCTACAAGACGCATAACCTTGTTATTTTGAGGTACCCATTTTCTGTTTAAGTACTTTTTAGAGAAAAAGTCAAATTGTCAAAGTTTTTTTTCAATAAACTTGAAATAAAGCCATATTTAACTTCACAAAACAAACGAAAATTTTCCAAGAAATATGGAATTTACGTTAATTCTGAAAGTAAATATGGTTCTTGAGAAAAAATTATATAAGTTTCAGCAAAAAGCTGAAGATGTCTCGAAACGTTTGTAAGAGCAGTTATTACGGGGAGCATTAAAAATAAAGTGTTCTTCAAATACATATTCAAGCATTTTGTTTTGCAATTTGTATCTTAATGTTACTTTTAGCTTATTAGATATAATATTCTGGTTTTATTCGTTATTTGATTTGAAATTGCGTAGATTTATACGTAAATCAAGCTATTGTAGCATTAATAAAGCTATGTTGTGTTAAAATAAGATAGTTATCCGCAAATAGGTACCTAAACAGTCAACTTGCTAACTAAAGTTTTTGCTTATTTGTATGTCGTCTTCAAGTAGTGGAACCATCTTTCACTTGTATTATGTGTGAAAGAACTATAATGCATATCACAGCTAGGGCTCGCCTTCGTGAGGAAACCTGCATATCTGAGAAGTTCTCTATAGGAATTTCGAAGGTATGTGAAGTCTGCCAACCCGCACTAGGCCAGCGTGGTGGACTAAGGCTTAAACCCTCTCAGTTGTAGAGGAGGCCAGTACTCAGCAGTGGGCAGTATATAATACAGGGCTGGTATGGTGGCATGGCTGGCTCGCCTTCCATCTAAAAAGAGACCATCAAAAAGGTTTTTTAAAGACAATCTTCCAATAAAAAGGTGCCTCAAAGAACGAAATAAAGTACATATTTTGCATCGGCATAGCTTGTTTAGACATCCATATTTATTATGGACATAAATGTCGTTTTCACAATTCAAGCTATAAAGATCGCTATAAATGCGCAACGCTCGAGAATCCATATCTTCATGTTTACTAATATTATAAAGTGGAAAGATTTGTATTTTTGTATGTTTGTAACGAATACACTCAAAAACTACGAGACCGATTATAAAAATTCTTTCACCAATATAAAGCTACATTATCAGCGAGTAAGAAACATTACTTTTTATCCCGGAAATATATAAAGCGGTACTTTTATCCCGAAGAAACTTATTCACGCGAGCGGAGCCGCGAGATAAATTTCTTCCGTGATAAAAGTCCCGCTATAATATATAAGTAATAGAATTGATCAAGATTTAGGGTTTTATTAAATCAAAACAGAGCATATTGAATCAGTAATATTAAAAAAACTGAACCCTATGAAATCTCAACTAGATTACTTTGGCTTTAAAAAAAATGGGTAAACGTTCGAAAAACTAGATCGGCAATTAAGTACAAAAATTTAAATAGCTGGAATTCCACTTAACAGTTTTAGGGTTGTTGTACAAGTAATTAGCAAATAGTATAAATCATTTAGGAAGATCTCAAATATTATAAATTACTTTGGTGAACTTGTAATAGGTAAACCTATAAAAATATAATAGGCTCGTAGGTATTGTAGAATTAATCCCTTCTTAGCCGATTTCAGCCACGGCGACCAATCTCAACAGAGATCAGCCAGGTACGCAGGAGATATTATAGTGCAAAAATGTGTGCGCAATACACAGGTGCACTCGCTATTCCTTCACTCCCATATTCCGGTGAGACGGCAATCCGACATGACCGGAGAGAGATCAGGCGCAGGACCAACGGCTTTACGTGCTTATAGAATATTATAGAATAGAATCGGCATGTAGAATATTATGATAATCTTAGATCATAGATTGACAAAACACATTTCAGATTTGGTTAAACATAGCATATTTATTATGTTTTATGCAAATTGTCCAATTAATACATTGTAGACCTCATACATTTTAATTTGAATTCCAATTTTGTGCGCAAACATTTTCGAATGCTATTCTAAAAGCCAGCGAATGCCTATTAAAATTGAACTAGATTCCGAATTCCGACAGGTCTTCATAACGTTTCCCAATTAGTATTATCATGCAAACCGATTTCAAAGTATATTTGCAGAATGATAATGCAATATCAGGTTATGCAAAATATATTTTATTAAAGTTTGACTAACTTGGATCGACCTATGACAACATATGATGGCCAGTATGTAACGCCTCTGACCAGATATCTTAATGCTTAGTCGTTATACGCTTCATAGTGATACAACTTTTATTGTGAACATCTCGAATACTTGAGAGCTAATGCCAAAGATCAATCGACACACTTGTAGGTACATAATCTACGTAAAACTTGTACAACCACCACTCGAAAGTTGGTCCGGCTATTATTATGATACAATAAAACTAAATATGATTTGAACGTTATGTTGTTTGCAATTTTTTTAGATAGGGCATTAAGATAGAGTTGAAAATTATACCTGAGCAGTGAGGCAGCTGGACATACATACCTAATAAGTAATAGCTATTAGCTCGCTCTTCTTATTGTAACAAGAAAAATATAAGTAGGTCTACAATCTAGGTCTATAAATAATAATTTCAAAAACATTCAACAGTTTATACTTGGTACTTGACGCAAATGAGGCTAGATATAACAACAGGCTGGCTTACTGGAATAGGGTAGTTGACTACTTTTTTTATATACAATTATGAAAAATGTATGCTATACAAATACTAATGAAAAAAGAATTTTCAAAATTGGCGCAATAGTAAGTTATAAAGCTTTGAAATTTAGTGGAAGGGGTAGCTGTCAAATAACAGCAATACTAGGTTGTGACGTCATCAAGCGCCGTCGGCCATAACGCTGCCTGCGTGCGAAAGAGATAGCGCGATATCTCCGCCACGCCCCACTTTTCCGCACAAAAATTTTTCAGAATAACTGCTTTATTTTTCAGTCGATTTTGATGCTGATTCCACAGAAGAATTCATTTTCGTTTTATTTTCTGTTTACATCTAAAAAAATGTACAATATCAAACATAGGAAAATACCCTATTCTGCTGTTGATAGGCCACCACATCCCTAAAAGTTACTTTAACTATACTATGATTATAAACTATAGAGTATCATAGTCATTAGTCACAATAATAAAATAAACAGGCCACATTATCTAGTTTTTGAGTTACATACATACATAGAGTGAGGAATAGCGTGATAAGAGAAAAATGTGGTTTGAAAGAGGATGTAGTGACTAAGATTGAGAAAGGAATGCTTCGGTGGTTTGGCCACATTGAAAGGATGGATGAAAGAAGAGGAACGAAAGAAATCTACGTCGCGAAAGTGAGTGGTAGCGTCGCACGGGGACGTCCTAGACGTACCTTCATGAACCAAATTGGCGACCTCCTAAGGAAAGGCCAAATAGGAGTTCTCGTAAACGGCGAGCATGTATGAAGAGACTGATGACTGTACAAGAAGCGAAAGAAGTATGCTTGGGTCGTAGCACTTGGCGCTGCATAGTCTATGCCTACCCCAATGGGAGAAAGGCGTGAGTTTATGTATGTATTATCTAGTTTGTGAGTTAATCTATAGGTAGTGGGAAATTTATGAAAATACTGTACCGATTCTGAAATTTCTTCCACTAGTAGAACACTACACTCTTATGTAAATAGTAATGGCCATGATTGATGATTTTATTTTGCTTGAATTACATTAAGAACAAGCTTTTGATCGCAGCTTCGCACGCGTGGAATTTTTCCGAGATAACAATCTAGCTATATATTTTTCCGGAATAAAATGTAGCCGATACATTCCGAGGGTCTAAAACTACCTCCATACCAAATTTCATCGCAATCCGTTCGCTAGGTGATGAGTTCTACAAGGGCGTCGCCAAGGGGGGGCAGGGCTGTGCAGCTGCCCCGCCCCTAGAAATTAAAAAAAAAATGCCAAATGCCAATTATTTATAATTTTCAATTATTGTACAAGTGGACGATAGCTTAGTTAGGAACGGAACGGTCTGCCGAGACAAAGTCCGGAGGTTCAAAACCCAAGGCACACACCTCTGACTTTTCGAAGTTACGTGTGTTTTGTTAATCAATTATCGTTCACTTTAACGGTGAAGGAAAACATCGTGAGGAAACCTACATACCTGAGAATTGTCCATAAAAAAATCGAGGGTATGTGAAGTCTGCCAACCCGCACTAGGCCAGCGTGGTGGACTAAGGCCTAACCTCTCTCAGTAGTAGAGGAGGCCCGTGCTCAGCAGTGGGCAGTATACAGGGTGATTTTTACATTGCGTTACTAAATGAAACCACATATTAGTCTTTACCTCTTCTAACATCTTTCCAAAAATCATCCATGAATAACGAATATTATTGCCAAAAATCCCGGTTGTAGCTTTCAAATTTTTTAATCACTTTGTAGTTTAGTGCAAATATGGTGTGTGCGAAAGCGTATTTCTGAATGAAAGTATAATGTTGCCGCTGCGACGAATTATCTTAGAGCAGTAGTAGTGTTATGCGGGCGTGTAAACTTAATGTTACTTTTTATTGATATTTATTTTGTTCGAAACTTACACTTTTTTATTTTAAGTCTATGGTTAAAATAACTTAATGGAAAGCATTATTTTCGACAAGATAAGTATGTGGTTTCATTTATTAACGCAATGTCAAAATGACCCTGTATAATACAGGGTTTATTGCATTCCATTGCATTGCATTTATTGTACAGAACTCGTGAAGCTTTACACGTTGGACTCTGTACCGTTATTATTACAATCGCTATAGATGTAAGGCTCGTACTACAAGTGAAAAGCTTCATGTACTCTAGACTTTACCTACAATTAATACTTTTCTCATTCTCCATATCAACTTGCCCCCCCTGGGCCATCGGCTGGCAACTATGTAAGGAAGTATATAAGGATGTGACACAATATTTTCCCTTACAAATTTAATGTCTGTAAAAACGTTTTGCTACTTTGATCGACATTTAACACTGTTACGTGTTGCGGCACAATAATTCGTCTATTAAAGTTTACTAGGGGCAGCTGGCGTTGTAGAACATAGTTCTAATGAATGCAGATATACGGTAGACGTGATGAGACGGTATCGATGTTATTGTGCAAAAAAATTACGTTATTAAACGTTGTTGTTGCAAACATGTTAAAATTAATCTCTAGTCTAGACAGATCTCAGCCCTCTTAAACACTTTATACCAGAAATACAAACATGACGGGACGAGTAAGTGGGTGCACTAGTAACGCCTACCCTTCGGGGATAAAAGGCGTGAGTGTGTATGTCTGTATGTATATATTATGTAGTCGAGACGAGTACCTAAGTGGGTGCACTAGGAGCGCCTTCCCTTTCGAGGATAAAAGGCGTGAGTGTGTGTGTATGTATGAGCAAGTTGTTCGCTTTATGGTAAATTCCACGCCTGCCTATAAATGGTATGAACTAGTAGCGGCCATAGACGGTGCGAAGCCCCGGGCAAAGAATAAAAGTTTCGCCAATTCTTCTTAATCATAACGTAATAAGCGTCACATCCCACTCATAAGAGACTTCCAACGTACCTCACGTTAATTTCCACTATACATATACTTGTTTTTCGTATTTTATTTTCTCAGATTCATACTTCTAATTTAGAAACAGCCTACATTCCGCACGTGTAAATATTTCAGCGAAACGACGCTACCAACTCATGTAAAAAATAGAAAAAAATCCATGTTTGTGGATATTTTCGTCTGTTTCATTAGCGTCTGTGACCTAAATGTTATGTTGTGGATAAATATCAGTATAAAGGTAAATAGTCGTGTTCATTTTTGCTAATAAGCGTTTCTAAGCAGCTTTCAAAGTTCATACAAAATATTTTGTATGAACTTTGGCTGTGCTATCTACGCCGGCTAAAGTCTTTGAATCTGCGATCCAGCGCAGCGTGCAAAGCCAGGTGCGCGCGCAGCTGGCGGACGAGCAGCACGGGTTTCGACCGGGGCGTAGCACAGCTACTAATCTGCTTAACTTTATGGTGAAGGTAGTACCGGCAGTCGACGCTGGGGTACAGG
This sequence comes from Sphinx pinastri, assembly GCA_947568825.1. Taxonomy (NCBI): domain Eukaryota; kingdom Metazoa; phylum Arthropoda; class Insecta; order Lepidoptera; family Sphingidae; genus Sphinx; species Sphinx pinastri. The sequence continues at coordinate 3,707,838 of OX387630.1, read as the reverse complement.
TAGACGTGGCATACTTCGATTTAAAAAAAGCGTTTGACACAGTTGACAACGATGTGTTATTAAGGAAACTAGCGGCTATTGGGTGTACACCACACCTGTTACAATTCTTTGCCAGCTACATGAAAGATCGGCAACAGTATGTAGATTATAATGGGTACGAATCTTTACCATATTACACCAGGTCTGGGGTAAGTCAGGGCAGCAATTTGGGGCCTCTCGAATTTATTATAAAGATAAATGACTTGCCGGAGGTTGTCAGACATGCATCATGTTTATTATTTGCAGACGACCTCAAATTGCTGCATGAGGTTAAGGGTAACATAGATTGTGAGCGCCTTCAAGAGGATATAAGCAGGGTGGTGGAGTGGAGTCATAAAAATAAACTCTGCTTCAATGTAGCTAAATGCTCGGTTATTACCTTTACACGCGCGAGGACTCCTATGCACTATGAGTACAAGGTGGAAGAGGAGCCGATGCAACGAGTATCGCAGGTACGGGACCTAGGGGTACTTCTCATATAAATAAGATATGCAAGAAAGCATACAGGAATTTAGGGTTTGTATTGAGACAATCTCAAGGGTTCACCAACATTACAACAATCAAGGTGTTGTACGACGCGCTAGTCAGGAGTTATCTTGAACATAGTGCCGTTATTTGGGCTCCCTATGAAGCATGTATAGTGCCATGTTGGTGCGGGTCCAAAATAAATTTACAAGACACTTGTATTTTAAATTATACGGAGTATACCCGTTCTACCCTTTAATGTACCCTACATTATTTGTATTGGGGATGGTGAGATACAATGAGCTTAGGGTGCGCCGGGACTTCACACTCGCGGCGTATATAATAAAACTACTACGAGGTGTAGCACATAACCCGGGAGTGCTGCGGCATCTGAACCTGTGCGTACCAGATCGATACGTAGGGAAGCGACGGCTCCCACAACTACTCGCGGTACCAGTAGCCAAAACCAATCTACTGGCGAAAACAGCCGTGACGCGGATAATTAAAATAATTAACGTGACTCATGACAGGGTGGATATATTCTCGGCTCCTTTGAGTGAAATCGATAGAGTTGTTTTAAGTGTGATTTGTTATGCAGGATAATAATATTATATAAGATGTTACATATTTCACGGAGGTTGCAATGCAATGCAATCAACCCTGTATTATATACTGCCCACTGCTGAGCACGGGCCTCCTCTACTACTGAGAGGGATTAGGCCTTAGTCCACCACGCTGGCCTAGTGCGGGTTGGCGGACTTCACATACCTTCGAAATTCAGAGAACTTCTCAGGTATGCAGGTTTCCTCACGATGTTTTCCTTCACCGTTAAAGCGAACGATAATTGATAAACAATACACACATAACTACGAAAAGTCAGAGGTGTGTGCCTTGGGTTTGAACCTCCGGACATTGTCTCGGCAGACCGTTCCATTCCCAACTAGGCTAACGTTAAGCGGAGGTTAAGCGTATACAAAAAAAAATTATAAATATATTCTTGATATTATATATTTAAATGTTATAGTATAAAGTGTGTTATTGAATACAATAGTTAATAGCGACAATATTGTATTAGGTTTAAGGTACCTGTAAAGATATTGTACAAATGATGATAAATAAATAAATAAATTTTGTTTCGTTTTCAAAGACGTTATTGCCAGACGCCAGATGTATTTTTATTATGAACTAGCTTTTGCCCGCGACTCCGCCCGCGTTAGAAAGTTTATACGGCTTAAAAGTAGCCTATGTGTTAATCCAGGACATAATCTACCTAGTCTAGTAATAATACCTAATCTAGTAGTTTTTGCGTGAAAGAGTAACAAATATACATACATCCATACTTAGTAGGATTAATAAAAAATATAGCTTCTTTCTCAGAGTAAATCCAACTTTTTCAATTAAACTATATTTAAATAGGTGCTTCTCCCTTGTTTTATCTCCATATGTTTATAAGATAATACAACAAAAAAACTATATAAATAAATTATCCGTGAGTGAAGCAAAAAACAAAATTAAGAATCTGTTAATGAATCTCAACTATGAAGACAGAGATTTTAAAAAAAATACATAAATAATTTCATACTTACATAACATTACACACATAATAATTATTTTTATTTTGGATATATTAATACATTTGTAAAGTTAAAAATGTCTACGATACTGGCACAGTTTAGTGAGGAATAATTTCCACAATTCACGTTCCATTGTAGGTAAACAAATAAACACTCAATATGCGGTACTTTGTCTTGGAAGTGATCGCTCTTATCGATAGACTGCGTATTGTTACACTAGCTGTAGTTAATAAGCATGTATTTCTTATGTGATTAAAGAGCTATGTATCTATCTATACCTCAGACCACTAACTAAGTTGCTTTAGTTATTGGTCTGAGATCTATACCTACATCAGGGAGGAATGACAATATACCATTCTATTAATCACACACACACACGCACTCACGCCCGTTATCCCCGAAGGGGTAGGCAGAGGTGCAACTAGTGCACCCACTTTTCGCCGTCCGTATTCCGTCCCATGATGTGATAGGGGGCGAGCCTTTCGCCATATCGGGCACAAATTCCAGACTCCAGGCTGATACTGAGTAGAAAAACCCAGTATCACTTTGCCTGACCCGGGGATCGAGCCCGAGACCTCTGTCAGATTGCAGTCGTGCCGTAATACAACTACGCCACCGAGGCAGTCCCTTTCCATTAATCCCTTTGGGTATAACCCAAAGACCTAGAATACGTTTGTCTGATAATGGCCTTGTTTACACCTCACTAGTATCGAGACAAAACAAATACCAATTCTGAGCAAATGAATATCCCCATAAACTGTCATAAACTATTGTCGAATCTGGCGATCGATTTCAATAAAACGATCCCAATCCCGAACTGCGGATCGATATCGTTAAACCAATCAAAGGGCTTAGAATGTGGCAAAAACCACGACACGACTCCGTTTAGTTTTATTGGGATTGGTTGAGATACTAACACGTGACTGACGTATTGGTCTCTCGAGCAATCACAAACATCAAAATTAAACATCGTCTTAAGAGTTGCGTTTCTTTGCCACATTCGAAGCCCACAGAATAAGCTATAACGCCCAATTTAGATATTTACGGTACGGTATAGTAGATACCGCCAAGCAGCAGTGTGTATGCACTTTTGTGTTTCGGTTTGAAGGACATTGTAGCCAGTGTAACTACTGGACATAATGAGACTTAACATCTTATGTCTCAGGATGACGTGCGCAGTGGAATGCCACACAGTACTTTGTAACTCAAAGTGCTGGATGGTGTTGCTACTGTTGATGAGTAGTCGTATCGATTACCATCAAGCGATTGGCATGCTCGTCTCGTTATTCAATGTCATAAAAAAAAGACGAATAGTCACAAATACGAATGTGTAAACAGCTTATTCGGGTGTGTTCGTTACTCACCATCCAGTCATATTTATTCGGCAAGTTATTCGGCGAATTATTTGCCAATAGTCTAAATGTAAAATAAGGCATTCTTAAATAATCAAGTCAAACGGGTGGGGAATCGTGTGGGATTGTAAATTGAGGAGACGATTAATTCAAGTTAGAACCTACACATGGTATACGAAATGAAAAGCAGATACCGTTTGAAAGATTTTAATTTAAATATTGTTAATAGATAATCATATCCATATACTATATGCCTTAGAAATACTGAACAAAACAATAAACATTTACAAATGACCAGCTTGCTAACACGCCGTAACGCACGTCGGTAACCAATCGAAATTAAAATTATATTTACAATCAAACTGAATAAATTAGATATAAAATGTAAAATTTATCAAAAAGTTCCTATTCCATGCGATATATTTGTTACAAACATCCAAAACTGTATAATAAATGTCGCTATCAATTCCTAATCTATAGTTTTTAATAAATGTCGCGTGTCAATTCCGATTTACTTTTATTTGAATAAACTCGGTCGTTGGTCATGTTTTATTACTGTCGTTGATTCACTGTTCGTGTCAGACAATATAGACGTCATTAGACGTTCGTGCATTTTTGTATGGAGTTTTAAGGAACTACAGCAGTTGACACTCTCTCTTAAATGGAATTACTGTTTTGTTTTAATCTGGACAAGGCTGTGATTTCCTTGAGCTTCCAAATTAGATTATTGTGCTATCTATATCAGAATGGGCCTGCAATGCATCGATTCGTAAATCGGTATTTCACAAGTATGAATCCACGACAGCATCGAATCAAGACGCTGACTATTAATAAATACATGGGATATGTCAAAATTGATTTGAACGTGTTAAGGCGTCATTTCACAAATCAACGTTACATTTTTCGTAATTAATTAGATACTTTATAATGGAGAAATATTATAGTGATGGTTGACTTCTTATCTTCATCGATGAATAATGCCACATTGACTTGTTTGGAATAAATGTATTGGGAAACAGAGTTAGAATATTTCGCAGAAGAATCTACAAGACGATGATGATATAATAAGTTGTAGCACCTTTTCTTTATGTAAAAAAAATTGTGTTTATAATTTTATATTTTTATATATTTATATCAGTTTCCAACGTTAAAACGTGTCATGACGGCTTCACAACGGAAAAATAGGTCCACAGATATTATATTCAATAAAAATTACTTACGCGTTAGTCTATGGTTATTCAAATCACACAACGCTTATTGATACAATTTTAGTCTAAATTATAAATCGTCTATGGAATAACATGCACAGTCTTTGACTACATCAGTCGATAGTACGGAAAAATGAATTTATAGTTTCGACACTTATAAAAAGGAGATCCAATGTAAAAGTTTCGTACAGCACTTACAGGAAGTAATTTAGGATTTAATTATATAATAAGTATACATTTACCGAATGTAGATAGAGAAATTTCGGAAATAATATTATTGAAGCACCCTATAATATACGACATTTTTGTCAGATTTTTGTCAATTCATGACTCAACTCTCATATTTACACAAATATTCGTCAATCGTTGGGATGCATGGTTACGTTACTGTCGACAAAAATCACGATATTATCGATAGATGACAGCTTGATAAGCCACTGTACACAGGGTACTCACGCACCAATCTTACAACCTAATAAAAAAACATTAAGAAGTAAGTTCCAAAAATTAGGCACCATACGTTTGTGATCGAAGCGAAATGCCCTTAAAATCATCGAAAAATGGCAGCGGAGAGTTCGTTGTCACATCAAATAAATCAAGTTCATTAATAAACACATTATCGATAAACACAAATTTTATCGAAAACGAAATATACGAAAATCAAACGGCCTTCACATCACTGAGTCTCGTTTCTTTTAACACCTTTCTATTCTTCATATATAATTTCTATAAATTACACTAAACACCGATATAACATCACATCGATAAAAACTATCGATATCTATTGTGACGATTGTAATCGATTCGTCAGAACTACTTTAGAAAGCGTGTATCGTGCTTCTAAACTGTTTGTTCCAGTAAATGATCCACTGTAAGGAAAAGCAATCTTCTATATTCTAGTTCTTTCTGCAAATACATTGCAGTCCTCTATCTTGCTTATGCTTATTCCGAGTAGATAATCCACTGCATATAGATTTGCACCTCTCTTTCTCTAGAATCCTAGGCTTCAGGGCTGAGCTGATCTTAGATACTAGATCTTAACATGCATTCTACTTTAAAAGCTTTTGCTTTTAACATTGATTAGATAAGTCACTGTTTTCGAGAGACATTTTTTCAGTTCTTCTGTCTCTCTCTAGAGTCTTCTCTGCAGATGCCTCTGGGCGGGGAATCCCTGCCTTTCTGGTTGATTTTGGAAGTTTTCCTCGATCTTTTGAACTTGGCCACATCGTCTCCGAAGACGTCGCCGGTTCTTAGGGCTGAGATGAGATCGTCGAACTCTCCCTTCTGTCCGTTGGTGAGGGTTCCGTCGCGTGAGCTGTCGTTCGAGTGGCCGTTGCAGTCGCCGTTCGCTTTGCCGAGGGACTTCCCCACTGAGCCGAGGAGACTTGATTGTTTGCGCTCCATTGTGCGCTTCTTGAGCTGTGGGAATACGAAAAAATTAATTACTCCGAAATCAATCAAAACTTTAATTGTCTTGGTTATCAACGGAATCATCCCTATAAAAAAAATCTTTCTTTATCATACTTCTATTATAAAGATCTAAGTATTTGTATTTCTTTGTAAAATGATTAAAAGCAATCTCAAAAATCACTAAATGGATTTACACAAAAAAAAAATCACACAGAAAAACTTCTGGATTGATATATAAACCATTTTGTATCCCGGAAAAACTCACAAAGTACCTTATTCCACGACAAGACTTTCAAGGCAGATCAACGAGCAAATCCTAGTCTATACTAATATTATAAAGAGGAAAGATTTGTATTTTTGTATGTTTGTAACGAATAAACTCAAAAACTACTGCACCAATTTAAAAAAATCTTTCACCAGTATAAAGACTCATTATCAGCGGGTAACATAGGCTACTCTTTATCCCGGGAAAATATAAAGCGGGACTTTTATCGCGAAAACTCATTTAACCGCGTTCAAAAATCTAGTTATATACTATAAACACAAACTATATTATAAACCAGCGGTCGGCAACAGGCGGAAGGTCGATCCTTGGACCGCCGAATATTTAAATGACATTTTTATATAACTATCTCTACATTCATTTAGTATTGAGTTTTTTTTGGCCCTCGATACAAATGTTCAACAGGATCCGGACCCGGAAATGACTTGCCGACCCCTGCTATCTTAATATATATAAATCTCGAGTCACAATGTTTGTCCTCAATGGACTCCTAAACCACTTAACCGATTATAATAAAATTCGCACACCATGTGCAGTTCGATCCAACTTGAGAGATAGGATAGTTTAAATCTCAAATTATACTCGCAATTTTAATTTATTGTTAATTATTTGTCTGTTATTATTTGACAGTCACAATTATCTGTTAACTCCAAATGATTCTAACAGATGTCGATACCTTTCGACTGGGTTGAGTAAGTAATCAATAGATGGCGCTGCTATGGTAAATCTACGAACCACGGGTAGATTATGTATACTTTTTATACCGGGAAAATATAAAGCGGGACTTTTATACCGGGAAAACTAATTCACGCGGGCGGAGCCGCGGGCAAAAGCTAGTATACTATATATACAAATCGCACCTCTTGCTCATGCCTCGTCCTCCTCTCCTCCTCGTCTCGTCGCCGCCGGGCCGCGTCGCACTCGGCGCGCGCCTCGGCGAGCTGCGCGAGGAAGGCGTCCATGGCGCCGAACAGCTGCTCCGGCGACGTGCTCGGCTCCTCGCCGAATGCGTGTGCGCACGCTTCTAGACGATTCTTCATGTCCTGGGAATAAATCACATATTACATCTATGCTAATATATAAAGCTGAAGAGTTTGTTTATTTGGACGCGCTTATCTCAGGAACTACTGTACCGATTTTGAAAATTCTTTCACTAATAGGAAGCTACATTACTCCTGAGTGCTATAGGCTTCTTCTTATCCCGGGAAAAGATTTTTATCCCGGAAAAACTTTTTATCGCGGACGGAACCGCGAGCGATACTAGTAGTAAATATAAGCGTACAGCGTTATCCCGAAAGGTTATGTAAAGTCGCAACTTGCGCATCCACACTTGAGCGACCATCTGAACATCCGTCTTAAGGCGTTACAGCGAACACTAAACTTTAATGTCGGAATGTTGTGCCTTTTTTATCTGAATTCCGACGAACTCTTCAAAACGGTTACTCCAAGGTTTATGTTAAACCAAAGACATTAAACAGTATAGACCGGACATCAGGACCAAATTTTTCGTCCAAAAGTTATTACCAATTTGTAATAAGTCGCTGTCTTATCTGACATGTCCGTGTAACAAGACGTCTCGGTATGCTTAAATTTTGTAAAGAAAGAATATATTCGAAGGAATTATGCCAATATACGCATTACGATCATGTCAAAGTATGTTCTAATGAATTTTACATAGGTATTTTGTTATTTCACGGTAGATTGAGTTACTGACGAACAGGCTCAAAATTTTTGTATGACAATTTTCCCATGTCCGCTCAATATAATCTTAGAACTCTTTATGTTAAACATTTGAGTTGCAATGTAAAACAAACTTCTCACCTGGAACAGATCCTCTAGTTGCGTGAAGGTGCACACTGCGTGTGCGTGGAAGTCCCTCATGACGGGCACGAAGCAGTCGCCGGGAGGGGGAGGCGAGAGGGACGCGTGGTAGTCCAGCTCGCGGGCCACCTCCCTCAGGCCACTCCGCAGTGCTCCCACATCCTTCTCCAGCTGTTCCACGCAAACCTTCGCGGCTGCTCGTACGTGGGGTAGGTCTTCTTCGATCAGGAGGACGTCTTTGAACTGTAATTAATGGCATATTGTTTGTAAACACCATAAAGAAATGATAGGTGATGATGAGCATTAAATGGTATTATTTAATTTAGTGGTAATCTATTCCCAATAAAAATTTACGTGACCTCGAATAGATGTATGCCTTCATTCATGGTTAGTATCATAATTTTATTGTTTTATAAGGCGGACGTGCGTTTGCCATTACCATCAAGTAGACCGTTTGGTCTACTTGATGGTAAGTGATTACCGTCGCCCATGGATGTCAGTTATACCAGGGCATAGCCAAATTTGAACTATAATTTACTGTTCTATTTCTAGGTAAAATACTGAATAAATCGTATCCGCTTTTATATTGTGTTTTAATCCGGCCTATCATAATACAAGAATGTGTTGTATTGACCTGCGTCTCGAGTATTTCGACGAGGTAGTGCAGCAGCGTGGTGTTGCGCGTGACGCTGGACTTGGTGTCGGCGAGCTTGTTGAGCGAGGAGAGGCGGAAGCCCGAGGCGTTGCCGCGCGCGCCGCGGTTCATGTAGTTGCCGAGCGCGAGCACGAGCTCGAGCAGCGCGCGCAGCCGGCGGGAGCGCGGCAGCTCGCGCGCGGCGCGCAGCACGGCGGCGGCCCGCGCGCGCGCCTCGGACGCGGCGCCGCTGAACTTCTTCTTGAACAGCAGCGTGCGCACGCGCTGCGACCAGTGCGGGATCCTGACACAACACACATACACATACACATACACATACTAACGATCAACTTCCGGCTCGAAGGACCATGAGTGTTCATAATTAAAAGACATGTCCCGACTTACAATTCTAACCAAGATACACTATACATATTTGGATAGTACTCCCAAAAACTAGATCTTTGCAATGAATCGAATAGTTTTAAAGTCCACCGATTTTGAGATTTGCAATGCAATGGAATGCAATCAGCCCTGTATTATATACTGCCGACTGCTGAGCCTGGGCCTCCTCTAATACAGAAAGATTGAGATTTATGTAATTTTATTTTGCTTAAAAACTACACTTCTAACATGAAAATTTAAAAAAAGTTAGTTATAAGTGAAGGGGTCTCAATATGCATATTTTTGTCCCTTTAATCATAAAACAAGCTAACAACAGGCCCATACCATAAAGCTGACATTTCCTTTAACTAATTATATAGTAATCTTATTGCGATCAAAGTTCTTAGTAAGACTAACTATGCACAGTTACTGCAAACATAATACCACCTGTACCAACACAAATATTATCAGTGTTCCGGATCGAAGGACCACGTGTAATCTGTCTCACAAAATTTTATAATATAATCTTATTTAGATTAAAAAACACGCCTAAGTAGATAAATCTAAATATAATTCCATCAACGGCCGAATAGAAATATGCCGTATGAATCAAGACATAAAGATAATATTTCAATGCTCTACATGAATGCATTATGCTACTGTTAATATCGTGACTGAAGAAGCATACTCACTTGGATATTTCGTAAAGGAACCTGTCGGCCCTTGCCATGCTGTCGAGCTCATCCTGGTGTTCCTCGAGCAGCGCCGCCTCCTCAGCACTCGGAGTGAACTTCAGCAGCTGTTCCACCATGTCGATCGGCAGCTGCTCTGCCGTGTCCATGCGCAAAATCGCCCTGGAAACACCAAGAATCATGAATTCAATAATTAAACATGCACACACACTCACGCCTTTTATCCCCGAAGGGGTAGGCAGAGGCGCAACTAGTGCACCCACTTTTCACCGTGCGTATTCCGTCCCATGATGTGATAGGGGGCGAGCCTATCGCCATATCGGGCACAAATTCCAGACTCTGGACTGATACTGAATTTAAAAAAACCTAATATCAATTTGCCCGACCCGGGGATCGAGCCCAAGACCTCAGCATTGCAGTCATACCGTAATACAACTACGCTACCGAGGCAGTCTAATTAAACATGTAGAAAGTAAATTGTATAATACGAGGTTTTAATGTGTGTTCGGTTACATTTAAAAAGGAAAAGTGTTCTTGATGCTGTCAGTAGTCGGATTTGTTCTCCCTGTGAAACACGATGTAACGAACGTACTGCTTCTGCTCCACTGGCAAATCTTACTCAAACCTAATTTATTTAAAACTCGTAGTCCAATAAAACATACATTTAAATGCTGAACGTCCAACTTTCTTTTATTAAAACGATCAGAATAGAAGAAATCTCTGGAATGCATCTAATGAGCAATCTGGGTGGGTAGGTACCTCCGCAATACTTATTGATGTCGTGATGCAGCAGTATGCAAGCACGGTTGTAATTCCCTTTGCAGGATGTTGAAGCCAATGAAAACCATTGTGCAATATGAGACTTAACATCCTCAGAATGACGAGTGCAGTGTCGAGTCAATATAAGTTCTTTTCTTACCTGCAAATCTCCTCGTCAGTCATCTTCAACTTGGATAGGAGAATAGTGCAGTTCTGAGCTCGCCGGCCGTCGATCACGGTCAGGATCTTGGTGCGGGGCTTCTGGCCTAATTGGCGGAGATCTTCCACTGAACCCTCATTCTGTGAAAGGTAAAGAGTGAGTGGAGTTTCTTTTTATCTTTTTATTCGTTTTCTAAGTATGCAAAACGCGTTCGTAGAATATCATTATATCTCTGTTTGTGTCTTACCTGAACGCCATTCTTCTGATAAGCGCAGAACATCTTGTCGATCGTATGTAAATCCATCGTATTGTACAGTTTCGTATCATCAAGCTCTTGCCAGATTGTGCCGTGCAGCTTGGTGTCTGGCAGCTTGTTCCAGTTAAAGCTCTTCAGTGGATTACCAGGAGTTGGCACGTTCTTCTTGGGCTTGGGGGCGGCTGGTGCGAGTGGTGCCATGGGGGCGAGGGGTACTGGAGGGGGCGCGGGCGCCGGGGGTCCGGTGGGGGGTAATGGCGGGGGACACAGCGCCGGCGGTGGGGGCGGAGGTGGCACCGAGAATGTTTCGATCACTGCGCTCTTCAAGTTGCTGACCTGTGGCGACATAAAGTGGGTTTTCATCAAGTTTTTTAAAATTTTATCTGAGAGTATTTTGTACAGATGTTATTTCACAAAAATAGGGTCACGAGATCACATAAACTATTATAATTTGTTTAATTGATGACACATGATTAAACTTCTTTTTTCTCGGAATTAAAAAGTCCCAAACGAACCTTGGCATCATCAGGTATGCTTCCTTCGCTGACTAGTTTCTCGAACCTCGCTCGTTCCGCTCTCTCTTGGTTAAGCTGTGGTCACACAACGGCAAATAAATAAATCTCTTTTGCATTTAAGCTGACTTTATAATGATAAAATCTACTTGTTTTATCATTACAAAGTCGACCCTACATTCACCTTCCTTTAAAACAGAATGGACAGAAACATCTTAGCTTAGACACCGATAGACATGTTCACAACAAAAAATTTACTGGTTGACGATTTGAGATATTTTTTAATGATAATTAACTCAAAACAAACTGAAAATGGGATGAACACGAACGCAAACACATAGGAAGCAACAACGGTGCTACATAAAAAGCAAATTGTGCGTTGAATTTGAATTGTGTATATCGGGTACTAACACCTGTAGTTTAATCAAAATATATTTGATAGACTAGAAATAATTACCTCCAAGAACCATTAAAAACTCTAAACCCTAATATTTAAAAGAGGTCAGCTTAACAAGGAATTTTGAGAAGAAAGATTAAAAAATTACCTGGTTGAAATTTAATTCAGATTCGGATTCAAATAGAAACGTAGGTAGGGCTATATTGAGAAATGAGGGTTTTGTGAAAAATCTAGTTATAAATTGCAATATTAGGAGGCTAAAGCATGATTGAATCACCTGACTATTAGTATTTTTTTCCATAGCTCTTTGTGAGATGAGATGGGATAGCCTTATCCTTATCGGAGCTTAGTCCTTGAAACAAGCACAAGAAGCGGGTACGCGTTAGGTGTAGTAGTGTTCACTAGCCTTGCACTAGCAATGTTAACGTATATCTACCCACATTACACATATTATAAATAGTATTTTTTGTAATTCTGTTATTTTGGTTTTATTTATTTATTTATTTACAATAAAGCCCTAAATACCCCCTGTCAGGGTGTCGGCTATTCTAATAACTAAGTATAAAAAATATAAATCTATTGTTATTAATAAGATAATTTAAAATTAAATATTCTTGTATAAAACTATAAATTCATTATTGTTAATAGAATTAATTGAAAATAACAAAAAATTGTATCATTACCTAACTTTAACCATTTATATATTCATATAAGCTGTAGTAAGTTTTTTGACGTAAATATTTTTTAAATTTGTTTTTACATACATTAATTTTATTTTCTGTTCTAATTATCAAATGTGGATGTGATGTTTGTTTCCATAGCAGTCTCTAGGGAAGGCAGGAAGGGCAACTGCACTTTCCTCCTGGACTTATGGGTTTATACACTTTTGTGTGTATTTGTCTATCTGAATATTAAGGACCGTATACGAAATTTCAACTATTTCAGTCAACTTTTCACCGTGATTATTCAAAAAATAAACTGTGGGCTTAGAATGTGACACGAAGACGCAACTCGTAAAACGATGTCGTTTAATTTTGATGTTTGTGATTGATCGAGACACCAATACGTCAGTCAAATGTTAGTCTCTCAACCAATCCCAATAAGACGAAACGGAGACGTGACGTGTTTTTTTGTCACATTCTAAGCCCACAGATCTGATTCATTTCTAATACATCATCGGAAAGACTATTTCAACACTAATAAAATAAACTAGCCACATTTTTCATATCTTTGTCTAATTTCAATCTATCCACCAAGTTCCAACGTTTGTTTCAGAAATTTTGTTGTAGGGAGACTCAAACATGTTGCCGTTTTCAATCAAAATCGTGCTTTAAATTAACTAACGAAAATTACTGTTTATTGGTATAAAAGTCGCCTTAATTATGAAAGAGTCAATTTCTGTATTTTCAATATAAAATCATACAAAATCTATACTACATATAAATAAAATTGGAGTGTCTGTTTGTAATATTGAAATAACCATTTTTTACTACATGTATATGTATATATTTATCCCGCAAACAAACTTCCGTCCGCTGAAGGTGAAAGTGCATTTAAATTGGCGTCCACCGGCTTTTGACGTCCGCATACCGGACGCCACTTTTTTGGCCAGTGTCACTTAGGTCCTATTGGTCCTGGCTAGCTGTAGAACAAAAATCGATGGAAGCCAAAAACTCGATCCATTGGCTGCAATTATATATTGGATAGTTCACGAAAAAATCTCTGCCGGGGTGAGGCGCTGCTGCAGCGCGTATATCGACAGCCGTATACCTCGGTAATTTTCTGACGACGATTCCGCGTATTTGGCGTCCGCAGTTGCGACGTTGCCAGCTCGCTCATTAAATCTGTGTCAATAAATCATAACATACCGCAAGCAACACAATATTCACCATCGCAGATCATTATATCGACGCTTGAAAGGCAATAATATCTAAGCGACATTTAGCAAATTTTTCAGTAGAGCGTTTTAAAGTTTTGATTTTGACAAAAAAAATCATAACTAATTAACTATTTGCTGCATAAAAATAATTGTAACTGTTTTAGGAACCTCTTAATTTTTGACGTTTTTTGAGTTAAATTAACAGCCCTGACGATTATAAATTAAAAAGTTAACGTCGCTTAGTTAAAAATGACCTAAATTTACAAACAGGTAAAATTATCTAAATGGTACATCTTATGAATACCGTAACAAGTAAATTTAATGAAATACAAATATTTTAAAATGCGCAGTAGGTAAAAATTATATAAGGATATCTAAACATATTAATAAAATCAAGTAAAAATATCTATAGCTAAATTATTGGGTCACACGATCGTGGAAAAACATAAATACGTGCATAATATTGTAAATCTTGTTATTCCTACAAACATTGAACTATTTAATAATCAGTCAATTTTAATAATAATCAACATATTATTGTTAGATAAACATACTTACATCCAAAATATAGCATAATGATATAGAATTTGTTAATAGCCAACACTTATTTCTTAGGAGGGAGTTTCTCGCCTCAAATATACGATGAGCGGAAGAACATACAAAATTGCCTTATCTGAATATTTACAACGGCTTGCTTAAATATCTCTGTGTAAGCATAACTCGAAAGCAATAATAATATAATTTATTGATTGTGTTGGAAACTCGTAATTTTCTCTCTAAATTTATTTTTGCTGAAAGTACATACATACGTACACACCCACGCCCTTAACCCATAGGGGTAGACAAAGACTATTGAGCACCACATTCTACGATCTTGACATACGTCTCCCACAAATGTTTTTCATAGTACTTCGCAAAGACAAGTAAGTGTGTATAGTGTATACCAAAATGAAAAAGAGAGTTCAGGAAATAGTTGAGCAAAAGAAAGAAAAAAGAACTAGACCACAAACTTTCTCGTGAACCCAAAGCAAACCTTTCACTATTCTGGAAACAAATACGGTTGATCAGGGGAGAGACGGGAACTTCAAAGATAGGAGTCATCAGAAATGAAGATGGAAGGGTGTTTAGAAATAAAAGGGAAGTATTGCTTGGAAGTCCTACTTCAAAAGACTTTTTAAATGAGGCGATGGGGATGTAGTAGGTGGTTAAGAGGCTACAGACCTGGCTTACTCGCAAAACGAGGCTAATAATGAGATTACGGAAAATGGAATAGTGAATGCGATGAAAAGTATGAGGCTAGGCAAGGCTGCTGGGTGTAACCGTTAAAATGCTGAGATACGGCAAAGGTGAAGTAGCAAAATTGTTATGGCTACTTTTTAATATGTGGTGCAAAACCATTATTATATCCATTTTCAAGGAGAAAGGGTCACAGCAAGAATATAAAAACTACCGCAGAATAAGCCTTCCCTGTGATTCCAGAAAATTGTATGCCAAGGTCCTCATTAAGAGAGTGATTAATGAGACTGAAAAAGAAGTGTGGTATGTCCAAGCAGGTTTTAGAAGAGGAATGGGTTACACACATTAAGTCTTTTACATAAGGTGCATAGCGAAAGAACATTTGGCTAAGTCCAAAAAAGTCTTTTATACCTTCGTAAACTTGGAAAAGGCTTATGATCGTATGCTGAGGAATGAACTGTTGTTAACATTGTCTTTAATATATGGGATTGAGAGTCACCTGGTGAGGACTTTGAAGTCTCTGTACGAGAGCATCGACGGGAGAGCTGCAAGGCACGAAAATTATGTGAATGATGTCTTTAACCAGAAGGGAATGAAAATAAATGTGAGCAAGACAAAAGTGGTTGTGATAGAAAAAGGGCTGGGCACGTGGAGAGGATGAATTCAAGACAGGTCACGAAAGGTTAAATACCTTTCGTAAGCTTTCCAGCTAATGTGGATGGTACGGCTGGAAGAGGGCACCCAACGAGAGCGTGCATTTATCAAATAAATTATCTCCAAAAAGGGTAGGTCAGGATTAGCCTCAACCGGCAAAAAAGTATCCAGAGAGAATAGGTAAAATTGGAATTAAATTATTATTAACATATTGTAATACATAATAATGCAACATAAATATATTTATGACAAAAATAAATGTTATTAAAATTATAAAAGTCTATTTATTTGTAAAAAACTCACCATATCTACGTAAAATTGAGGCAAAATCATAAAAACGTCGGACGGCTGTCCTCTCTTAGCGACAACCGATACGTGCCGTACACGATCGCGCGCATATACAAATGACACTTTCAAAACACTAGGTGGTTCGCAAGCGAGTGTATTTACTTTATTATGTACAGGTAAATATCTCTTAGCAATAAGTATAACCACCTGAACATACCCGGTAAAATTATCTATGCGACATCACTGAAGTTAAAGGTTGTCAAGTAAAAATATCTAAGTATAAAAAATAGAACTTATATTATTCAGGTAAAATTATCTTACCGACTAATAATTATTTATTTTATTTTAGGTAAAATTGTATAAATGTACTATTAACAAAATATTTTATTAAGCTGAAAATATCTAAGCACATAAATATGGAGAGTATGGATCCAGGTAAAAATATATCTATGCCAAAGCTATAATTTTTTGTGTAGGTAATAAACAACTAGTTAAAGAGCGAACAGTTTTTTATTTCAAGTAAACATATATTAATGCAAAACAGTAATATCATGATTTCATGTAAAACACACTAAGTTCAAAATCAATTTCCTTAAGTGTACCAACTACTGTAAATCCAAAAAGTCGTAAAAATGTTGGCGGTAAGTGAGAAAAAAAAAGTGAAATTTACCGGAATCATCTAGTATCTAACCGCCAAAAAAGTTGTCCTAGAGCTACGAAACCCGGATCAATCGACGCAGAAAAATCCGGCGATTCCAAATATGTATATAACTCATTTTAGGTATTTTTGTCGCTTAGATATTATTGCCTTTCAAGCGTCGATATGGACGTCCAACAGCTATATGCGGATGTCCGATAGCTGTACCATACCATACCACCAGCCCTGTATTATATACTGCCTACTGCTGAGCACGGGCCTCCTCTACTACTGAGAGCGTTTATGCCTTAGTCCACCACGCTGGCCTTGTGCGGGTTGGCAGACTTCAAATACCTTCGAAAATATTTTTTGGGTAATTCTCAGGTATGTAGGTTTCCTCACGCTAGATAATTGATAAACAATACACACATAACTTTAACAAAATCGAGGTGTGTGCCTTGAGTTTTGAACCGGCGTACATCCGTCTCGTTAAACAGTTCCATTCCCAACTATCGTCCAGCTGCTAGCTAGCTCATATACGGACGTCTAATACCTATATATGGACGTCCAATAGCTATATACAGACGTCCGATAGCTATACACAAACGTCCAATAGCTATATACGGACGTCTAATACCTATATACGGACGTCCAATAGCTATATACAGACGTCTAATTACTATATACGGACTTTCAATTACCAAAAGTGGACGATAGCCTAGTTGGGAATGGAACGGTCTGACGAGACGGATGGCCGCAGGTTCAACATTCAAGGCACACACCTCTGATTTTTCGAAGTGACGTGTGTATTGTTAATCAACTATCGTTCACTTTACCGGTGAAGGAAAACATCATGAGGAAACCTACATACCTGAGAATTTCTCAAAAATAATTTCGAAAGGATTTAAAGTCTGATAACCCGCATTAGGCCAGCGTGGTGAAGTAAGGACTCAACCCTCTCAGTAGTAGAGGAGGCCCGTGCTCAGTAGTGGGCAGTACATAATACAGGGCTGGTATGGTATGGTAATAGTTATATACGGAGGTCCGATAGTTGTACACGGACGTCCAATAGTTATATACGGACGTCTAATACCTATATATGGACGTCCAATAGCTATATACAGAAGTCTAATTACTATATACGGACTTCCAATAACCAAAAGTGGACGATAGCCTAGTTAGGAATGGAACGGTCTGACGAGACGGATGTCCGCAGGTTCAACACCCAAGGCACACACCTCTGATTTTTCGAAATTGTGTCTATTGATTATCAATTATGCCCACCGCTGTGGATGCGTTAGCGTGGTAGACTAAGGCCTAAACCCTCTCAGTAGTAGAGGAGGCCCGTGCTCAACAGTGGGCAGTACATAAAACGGGGCTCGTATGGTATGGTAGTAGTTTAGAATTTTCCTTTAGTCTTGTTTCACCGGGTGCATGTGCTCCAAATATTCATAAATACGAATGTATAAACTGTGGATAATGTTGTTAGTTGTACAATTATCTCCTATATGTAATCTTATTTGTATAAAACTTATTGTACAATTGTTTTTTATACCGGATAAATAAAATAAAAAATACGTGTGGCACTCGGAGACTGCCGCGGTAAAGCTATTGCATAGCATTTTTTATCACAAATTTTGATTGAATAAACACAAATTCGATCTTACGCTTACCACATAAAGTAGATTTTTTAACGCGAGAAACGCACGTTTAGTCTTGTTATTGATAAATGTCAGAAATGCAGTGGTCATCACAACCAAAGTAGAATAAATCAAAATATGAAAAAATAATGTTACGTTCGATTCTTTTGTACTCGTGCCGTGCCAACGCTGGGGAAATAGCTTCTACGCAATGTATTTAAGGTTCATATTAGATTAGTAAGAAATGGTTTTAATGACTTTAATAAATAAAATAAATAAAAATATACTCGTTTCAAGAATTATAGCATCTACGCATTGTATTTAAGGTTCATATTAGTAAGATAAAAAAGATGTCAGGTTATTTTCGTTACGGAATTTCTGGATTCGGTCTCCACGCTCAAGGCCTGCATTAGAAGCTATGCAATAGCTTAAAAATAAAAATAAAATAGTCATATGCGGAGGTCCGATAGCTGTACACGGACGTCTAATAGTTATATACGGACGTCAAATAGCTATATACTGACGTCCAATAGCTATATACAGACGTCCGATAGCTGTACAAGGACATTCAATAGTTATATACGGACGTCCAATAGCTATATACAGACGTCCAATACCTATATACGGACGTCCAATAGCTATATACGGACGTCCAACAACTATATGATAACGTGGCAGACAGGTATGTGGCCCCCCTGATAGGAAGCGATTCTCACCACCTACGGATGCTTGCAACACCAGGGGTATCACCCTCAAGCAGCCGCTCAAAATGAACACTTCCCCATGAAGTCTGGCGACCTTACTAATTCTGCATCACCCAAAGGTTGACTGTTAGAGAATGCCTCAGGCATTAAGTCATAAGTCACCTGTATTCATTTACTGTATACAAAGTTGAAATAAATAAATAAAGTCCGTTCAGTAGTTATTGCGTGAAAGAGAGACAAAACAATCAATCCATCCATCTATCCTCAGTTCAATAAAGAAGATTTCATATTTACAATTTTAGAAGGATAGGATAAGATACTCGTAGGTACATATATAAATATCGGGCATCCGTTCAGGTATAGCTCCTACGAGTAGATTTGAAGTTGAAACGGTATACAAAAGACAATGCGACAAGCGATAGTAAAAGAAAGAGATAAGTAAATCAAAAGCTGGCAACGTCGCACTCCCAAATACCAACCATCCTGTGAGGACGTTAAATAGTCGACGCATTAGGTATATCATGATCAATATATCCAAGAAACCAAAAATCTATGACCATGTATCGGGGTTCAAAAATGTCTGGGCATGACTGCAAAAAGAATATTGCCCCAAATAAAATTGCAGGAAAATAAAATATCCCATGAAGCAGAAAATCGAAAAACTAAGCAATATTCACAAAGACATCCTAAAAAATTTAAGTGGAACTGGGGGACGCCGTAATGATGCACAGTGTGCATGAAGCCAAATGCGTTGCTGGATGTAAATATATATATACGGTACATACACCAAAATAACATTTTTTACAATTTTTGTCTGTCTGTCTGTCTGTTTGTTCCGGCTAATCTCTGAAATGGCTGGACCAATTTTGACGGGACTTTTATTGGCAGATAGCTGATGTAATAAGGAGTAACTTAGGCAATTTTTTATCCCGGGAAAATATAAAGCGGGACTTTTATCCCGGGAAAACTCATTCACGCGGGCGGAGCCGCGGACAACAGCTAGTTATTTATAAAATTGTATACGGCCTCTTAAGAACTTAAAAATTTGAGCGCTCCCTGTTCATTTGGCGCACATTTTGAAAAAGTGGGTCCGATATTTGTTTCCATGGGTGCAGTCTGGTGAGCGCGTCCACGTTTGTTAGTGCAAGGCTAGTAAGTATGCGCGTGCGCACCTGCTGGTCGAGGTGGTGCGCGCGGGCGGCGGCGGCGCGCACGCGCTCGCTGCACTCCATGTGCGCGGCCGTCTCGCGCTCCAGCCGCTCCTTCAGCCGCGCCACCACGCCCTCCAACTCCTCGCGCTCCTGGCTCTGCTGGTCCACCTGCTTCTCCTGTTAGTGCAAGCGAGGCACCGGCCCACCGGGTCATCGACGTGCCGAGTTAAGCTTCTTACCATGTGTAGCCTGACCAGGGAAATAAAAACCTCGCCATGTTCTGCTAAAATATCAAACTAATTTCTTGTACTGCTAACGTTAACTTGAAAAGTTGATAAGTTGCGACTCCAAATAGGTTTTTTTATGTTCCTGGTCGGGCTATAATGCGGTTTGTTAGTCCAGTTTTTAGCTATGACCACAATGTGATGATGTGTATGGATTTTTAAGAATTCTGTTGCTAAGATTTCGTTGGTAAATAATTGTAATTTTATAACTACGAAATTTAGTATTGTAATTATTTTTTCATTCAAAGAAATAGATGTATATGAAAAAAAAATCTTTAAAAATACGATAATTCCAGAAAAAAAGTAAACATAATTTCAAAATATGTATCTTAAGCACAATTGAAAATAAACTCCGTTTTTACTAGAATTAATGCCAAAGACAAAATCATTATTTTAAAAAAAAAATGATTATTTTTCCAAACAGAAATTACTTTTCAAACTAATTTTATTGAAAACGTTAGAGTATGCTAAACTCCAAACCTTGATTCTGTTTCAAAAACATACTTTAAAAAAAGAACTAACATTTCCCTATCCTTCCAAACCAATGCGCATGACTGATACAGCATTGTTATCTGTCACCAACAGCTCATGTGTTAGCCAAAATGAGTCCTACCTTTTTAGCGAGTTCTGTGGCGAGGTCAATGTTCTCTCGCTCCAAATTCTCAGCCTTCGTTCTGGCGGCGACGAGTTCTTCTTCCTTCGCCAGGAGATGCACAATCTCTGCTACGTTGATCTCTAGAGGCGCTACATCTGGGTCGTAAATCTGGAAAACAAGTTAACATGAAAATCTTTGTGTCACGCAGAAATCAAATCTGTTAATTTCTAGGTTTAACAAAGGGCAAATTCGTAACAAGTCAACATGACAGTGATTATTGACAAAATATTATTTTTTGTCTGCCTTTAATGTTCCTTTACTGATTAACCTATCTATATGATAGACTAGCTTTGCGCGCGGCTCCGCCCGCGTGGAAAAGTTTTTCCGGGATAAAAAGTAGCCTATAGCACTCAGGAGTAATGTAGCTTTCTATTAATGAAAGAATTTTCAAAATCGTTCCAGTAGTTCCTGACATTAGCGCGTTCAAACAAACAAAGAAACTCTTCAGATTTATAATATTAGTATAGAAAAGTAAGCACGTTACATGGTTAGAAGAATAGCACCACGCGTCGTGTAATACGTATTGTATCTTCTGTTACGAGTCTCATGATAACAACCAAATCTTAGTTACCTTAGTGGTGTCGGTGTTGGTGCCTCGCTCGCTACTACGGTCGCTGCCATGGTCGCTGCTGGCGCGACTGCCGGCCGCTGGCTGCTGCAGCACCACTTGTTGGATCACACGGTCCAGCAGTAACCAGTGCTGCGACTGGGGGTTGTACTCCACTGGAATACCATATTGTATAATGATAATAAAAACATATCTTTAATGTAACGAAAAGACATCTCCAAGAGTTAGTTAAAGCCTATTTTAAATAAACGTCTTCAAATTGAAAACGAAAGTCATTGAGTCTAATATTGCAGAAATGACCTGGACAAATTTAGTTTACTTCTGTTTGCCGTATTATTATCCTTTTCTGGACTAAGACGATGTTAACAGTAGATTATAATTTATTTATGAACTTCGCCCTTCCTAATCATCATCCAGCACTATCTACATATCATTCAGTTAACTTAATTAATCATTTCTTTTAACAAGCATCTAAAAAAATTTGCTGCTGTATTATCGACGACGTAATCTTCGACTATAAGTGTTACCTTCATCTGAAAAATGTAATAAATCCTGATCGGAAAAAAAAACCTTTTTCGTTTTGAAGCTAACTTTGTCAGACAAGCAATTAGTTTCATATTTTACCACACAATGCAGCTGTTTTTCCTGGTCACGTTATCATAAATTATTAACAGACATAATTTATTCATTTATTTATTTGCACTTTATATACAAATGTATATCGGCGGACTTAATGCCAAAGGCATTCTCTCCCAGTCAACCTTAGGGTGGTGCAGAGATACATAAGGTAGGTGCATCAGATACTTAACTTGATATTAGAGATACGAATAAACCGTACATAAAAGTAAACAAATCAATTAATAATAAATATGTAAATAGTATATTATAGTGAGTATAACTCACGCGGCAACAGCAGCAGATGCTGCAGCATGGACAGCACGTGCGGGTAGGCGGCGGTGTGGCTGACCTTGCGCCGCAGCAGCTCGAACATGGCGGTGGCGCTCTTGGTGTCGACGTGGTCGCGGTCGAACCGCCGCGCCAGCTCGCGCTCGTCCTCGTTGCGCACCATCTCGAAGAACTCGATGTGACGGTCCAGGGTCTCGTTTTCGTATTTGCGGAGTTTTTCTATCACTGGAATTGGACAAATTGGTCGGTCCAATGGTCGTTGCATGTAGATAAATTTTTAAACACAGTAGTTTTTACAAAAATTGTTAAAGATGGCTTATGGTTTAGTGAAGTTTTAAGAAACCATCAGAAAATATATATAATACTTACTGAACAATGGTCATATTTATGGTCATTGGTAATAATTCAGGCAAATTAGAATTTATAAATTTCTAGTTTTTGAAACTATGAGCAAGATAGTCATTTGGACCATGTAAATGACAGTAGATACTTACTATTCTCATAAACTAAAACTTTTCATACCTGGTTGTATGCCCAACATGAGCAGCTCGTATCTCAAATGCAGCCTAAACTCGAGGCTTTCCTCTCCGGGTCCATAATTGAGCACTGCATTAACGAACGACATGATGGCCGTCTTTAGCCCCAGGTCATCGCGGTACGCTCCCGTACTCCTGTCCAATTCGTTCACGATGCCTTGAAAACGGGCGCGCTCTCCCGCATATTTTTGGTAGTGCACCATTGCTTCTAGCACCTGAGATGGAGGATGACACATTCATTAAATGATAGACGGCTTTTACACTTTTTAATTGAAGACCGGTAGAGTTAATGCCTTAAAAGTAACAGGACAAATTAACAATAACTCCTCCTCCTCCTCCTTGCGTCGATTCCCCAATGCTGGGGGTCGTGAGTCATCAAGGAATTAACTTTTCGCGTACGATGTTGTGCCAACTACTCCGGCTTTCAGCGACATGTATAGCTGCAGCGGCATTTATGTTGAGTGTGGTGCGGATTTGATCAGTCCAGCGCGTTGGGTTCCTGCCTCTCGGTCTTTTGCCATCCATTTTCCCGGTGATTATTATTTTTTGGAGATTATCACCGGGTTTGCGGGCGATATGGCCAAAGAACTCAAGCATTCTCCGAAGGCATATGGTGGAAAGCCTTGGCTTTGCATCATGCTGGAGCTCTTCGAGGATAGACCGGTTGGTCCTAAAGGCCGTCCACGGGATTCGTAGCATCTTCCTCCAGCACCACATTTCAAAGGCGTCTATGCGTTGGCGGTCTCTAGCCTTTAAAGTCCACGTCTCTGCCCCATATAGGAAAATGGAGAAGACTAAAGTATTGACGAGTGTCATTTTTGTCTTATTGCTGACAATAACTAGCAACACACAAAAAAATATAAACGAATTATAAACATTTAAACTTTCTTTCTAATTACATCCAGATATACTAAGTCTTATATTTTAAAACATTTATATTTGTTGATGCAACTATCGTTACCACTTAGCAGTTACTCCATATCTACCAACAGTGCGATCGCTATAACTCACACTACACTAAATACACAAATTACTCCAACCGTCGTATGTCCTCCTGGTACTAATCACACAGCGCCCAAGATCTCTAGCGCCGCCACCTTGAACTTAACATTCTTCATGTCTACCAACAGTGCTATACCTACAATAACATACACTATAATAAGTACACAAATGACTCCAACCTTCTTATGCCCTCCTAGTACCAGCCTAAATCGCCGTCACCTTGGTCTTTTTGTTCTCTATATCTTACTCCACACTACAAGTACATAAATAGCTCCCACCTTCTTATGTCCTCCTGGTACAAGACACACGGCGCCCAGGATCTCTAGCGCCGCCACCTTGGTCTTTACGTTCTCCGTGTCAAGCGACTGTGCGATCAGATCGATGCTCGTGGGGTGTGCCAGAACGTGCGCTCGACCGGTCTGCGAAACCAAGCGCTTGCTTCAGAGAAAATGTTAGCAGAAAGAAGTTAGCGATAGATATATTAGGCTATACTAATAGAGATGAAAATGTTTTGGATATATTTTTCATGTTGTCATGCTATAGAATGTAAAGGTTTATGCATGTTGTTCATATTATATTACGCTCCCAAACCAGCCAGGTGTTGGTATATAAAACAATCAGATATCAACGTACATTTATGTACAAAAAACGTATGAATGAAATCAATTAAATGTATCGAGTAAAATATTTTTTTTACTGCAAGACGACTTTCTGTTTCTTATATTTCTTGTTGTTGTTTTAATATTCACCAGTCATGTTTACAAACAACGTGGCCTATCAAACTTAGCACCATTTCTTTATCATCTAAAGTACCATCTACTATCCCATCCTCAAATGCAAAATTAAACCTTACCGAGTTGTTCATAAGAGCTTTGATGGCCGCTATGAGGTTATGCCTCGTGGCTGCATCATCTCGAGGCGCCTTCTGCAAGGCGTCTAGTAAGGAACCCAGTCCACCTTGCTTGATGAACCGTAGGACGAAGCTGTGCGCCCGCGTCCGGAGAGCGGTCTTTAATCCGTCGACCAGTCCAGTTGCCTCTGTTGGCAGCGTGCTGTCTGATGATGAGGTGAAAGCCTAGAGAAAAAAATCAATAGATAATTCGGTGAAACACAAAATTCTTGTTTAGGAAATGGAATGCATGAAATCTGACATAGGGATTTTTTTTAAGTCTTGTGTCATGAATATCATAACTATACCTATTGAAACTAATAGTCTAATCGTCGTATCATCGGGAATTTCCTGCTATTACATTACCTACTTAGTGTACACTGCGCAGTTCTGCTTAACCATGAGACATGCATACCTATTTAATTGATTAAAAGGACATAGCCAGTTTCTCTAGTCTATTATATTACATATCGATTATTTTTAAGAAAAGTTTATATTTTTTGCTACATTTGCTCTACTGCGAAGAAAACTTTTATGTGGGGCCGAATATGCCGGAAATGGATATCAGTGCAAAATCTCATTAAACTTTATTTTAGATCTCTGATTTTCTACAGAAATATGAAGTGTTCTGTAATTAATAGCTATATTTTAATTTTCATTTAATCATAAGCTTAAGATTGTACATGTTACAAAGCAACTAGGCAGAAACTGGCCATGTTCTTTAAAGTCCATTATCGCACTCACGTCAGCGATCTCGTTGAGTGCCTTGATGTACTCCTCGACCTGCGGTGCCGTGGCCAGGTGGGGCGCGGCGCCCGGCGGCGGCCGTCGGCTGCAATAGATCTGCCACTTCTTAGCCGCCGGCAGCGCCATCATTGCCGCCTTGTTCGCCGCTGTCAGGTCCAGTTCCTCCTGCAACAACCAGGTCACAATTAGCAAAATATTATTCAATGCCTACTTTAAATATATAAAAAAAACCTGTTCTCAACAGTCTTTTCTACCGCCAAGTACCAGTGTGCATGCACTGTTGTGTTTCAGTTTAAAGGACATTGTATCCAGTGTAACTACTGGACATAATGAGACTTAACATCTTATGTATCAGGATGACGAACGCAGTGGAATGCCACACAGTACTTTGTAACTCAAGGTGCTGGATGGTGTTGCTACTGTTTATGGGTGGTCGTATCGCTTACCATCAGGCGATCGACATGCTCGTCTCGTCATTCAAGGCAATAAAAAAAAAGTCTAAGATGCTAAACTCGCCAATAAAAATACTAATGTGTATTTGACATCTTTCATTCATGCAGCAACGGTGAAAATTGTTCGACGCGATTTTTATCCAGATAAAATATGCGGGATCTGTGGCCTTTTTGAAGCGGAAATACTTTCACGTAGACTTTACTGGAACCGTCAACAAAAGAAATTCATCAAAAAGTTTTAAAATTAGGAAAAAAATTGTGACTTAAAAATGTGTTTAATCCTACTAATATTATAAACGCGATAGTTTGTAAGTATGGATGTCTGGATGTATGGATGTATGAATGTTTGTTACTCTTTCACGCAAAAACTACTGAACGTATTTCGATGAAATTAGGCACACGGGTAGATTATGTCCTGGATTAACACATAGGCTACTTTTTACACCGGGAAAATATAAAGCGGGACTTTTATCCCGGGAAAACTCATTCACGCGGGCGGAGCCGCGGGCATAAACTTGTACTTTATAAATCGATTTTCTGATAAGACAAAAAAGGAATTTTAAAAAACTTGCTGCTCATTTGAACGATCCACGTATATGATTCTAAGCAATTAATGCAAATGATTCTGCGGAAAAATCTCCAAATACACACGTAAACAAACATTTAAGGACAGTCCATGTTAGGTTGAAACATTCTACCGACATTTTAGATCATCCAAAAATGCACAACACTCCGCTCCTCACCCAAATAACTTTTAAATTAGTGAAGCACTACGATAGGTATCCGACACACCTTTGTTGCTCATTAACTATATAAAAACTTGTAGCCCCTGCGCAAAAAGTTTTGCAGCGATGTTATAAAGAAGTTTGTTTTCGTTTGAAACTACTTTGAAACGATACGGCAAAATTAAAAATTTGGATTTGGATCGTTTTCCCTAACTTTCTGTAAAAGAAGTATCTCGAAGCGATGGAGTTGACGTATCGCCTGATTTTTAATAATAGCAATATTAACAACACCGCATTTGCAAAGATTAAAAAACTGGGCACAGTGACATTTCAATCCACAACTGTATTCATATCAGAGAAGGTTCGAGATAGATATATTATTCAATATGTAAAACTTTTAGCAATTAAAAACAACTGACATTGATTTTTAATTAATTATTTAAATTCAATCGTAACTGCCTCGGTGGCGTAGTTGTATTACGGTACGACTGCAAGGCTGAGGTCTCGGGTTCGATTCCCGGGTCGGGCAAAGTGATATTGGATTTTTCTATTCAGTATCAGCCCGGAGTCTGGAATTTGTGCCCGATATGGCGATAGGCTCGCCCCCTATCACATCATGGGACGGAATACGCTTGGCGAAAAGTGGGTGCACTAGTTGCACCTCTGCCTACCCCTTCGGGGATAAAAGGCGTGAGCATGCAATAACAAATTTATAAAAATATGCCGACGAGATCCGGCATTCTCTTAAGAAAATTATTATGTTACGTGATCTTATTAGGTAATAGATCTACACATTGGATCATTCCATTGGTTGAAAGATTTATGCTTCAAACTATAATGAAACTATGCTCATCATCGCCATACAATAACTCGAGATTTAGCGTATGGTAATCATTCTCCACACCCCTTTAGAATCTACATAGCTCCAAAGCGACATACCGATAAGAGAAAAACAACTAACAACACCTCCACACCATTGTTATCCATCAAAGAAATCGAGGCCTTCCGTTACACATTTCCTACATGCACAGGGAAGCTATAGAAACCCACATCAGATGTACAGGCTATGTAACAAGATATTAATATGAATGTCGAACAGACGCCTACAAGTTTGCCTTGACATTTCATTGATAATAAATTAATAAACAATAATAATTTAGCCTATCCTCATCCTAAACATAGATATCCATATGAAATCCATATTCATATTTGAAGACTAATTTGTATATATGAATATTAAATAGAACACAGCTCATAATTTTAGAAGTTAGCCAAAAAATAGCCCTCTATAATAAAATGTTGAAAATTAAAACCATAAAATAAACAATCAATACAAGTAAAAGCTTCCGCGGTATTCACTTTCATTTGATCACCTAGACAGTAGACTGTAGAAATGGCAATGCCGTAATTGTTCGCAACGGCTAATGCATGTGTGCCGAATGTTGGCATAATTGCTGCTAAATCGCACAGACGACCACAACGTTCTACAGATCCGAATCTAGATTGAAGATGGGACTGAAAATAATTCTATATTTATAATGAAATCAAGTTGGAAATTACTTTTAGTGCAAAAAGGCTGAGAACTAAATGTTTCAAATACATATTGACAATTCAGTTCTCAATTTTCCTTTTTGGATTTAGTTTAGTCATCAATAATCTGATATATTTTCTGTGGATATATTGTACATACCTATATCGTATTACTGTTAAGCAACTATTTAGGCGCAATAAGTTGATGCAAAATATTAGGTGCATCATACTAACTATACCAATTTTCATAGAGCTTATAAATCTCATTGTAACCCCCAAAATACACATCCAAGTACACATCTGTAATTTATTCCTATTGCATGATCAATTATGGATACAATGCTCAGTCAAAGGCTTAAAGCGGAAGTGATTCAGGTGTGTACTTTTAAAAGTATTCACTTGTCCAAATAAAATGCTATTTTTCTTGCAAAACTATTTGCCCACGTGGGTAGGCAATGTCTAAGACGCGGATTTCGTAATTTGTGAAATTTTAAAAGTACAACTTGGCACATTGTTTTGTAATTTAATTATGTGATTTCTGTACATATTTCTAACGTAGGTGTATGTTTCGTTTAAGAATTTCGTTAACAGAAAACTATGAAAAGTAAATGTATGTATGTAGGTATTTATTTTTAAGAATTATTTATTATCGTAAATAAAACTGGAATCATCTAAGATGGTGTTACAATGTCACAAGCAAAGCTCTGTTTTTGATACTGACGTTAGTGAAATCATTGAAAACCAAGAAATAAACAATATTCTTCACTTTGTACCTAGATACCTATTTATAGTTCTCACAAATAGACATTTATCAATACAAAAAGTTACTATTCCAGTACATAGCCCTCCATACGCAGGTTCGACTCTCACTCTACTCAGTTTATTTAAACACTCGCTTTATTTTAATACCATATATCCGGACCCAATTTACGAACGCGGCAGTCTGCACCACCTGCTGGTTTCGGTAAAATGACAAGGTGTTTGCATTCATTACAGATTTCTTCTGCCACCTGTCTGTCTGGTTTTGTTTTATTTTCGTTACGTGCCTTGGCTTCTTATAAGTCATCGAAATATGAGACTTATGAACAAACTTGAATCAATGATTGACCTAATCTGTGCTTTGTACGACTCTCTGTTGATGTAAAGAAGGGAGTTAGAAAGCAATGACTTATTAAAATTATATTAATTTGGGGTATTTAGTTTCACAGGTTTCAAGTAAGTTGTATTTAATATTTATCGTATTAAACGGCTCATTTAGATAGTACTCATTGTATAACTATTTATTTCGAAGCATAGATAAGAGTATGATTTATGTAATTGATCGGCATTTGTGTGACAAGTAGCATTTATCGATAAGCGGTGAAATCGGTCATTATAGTTAATCTTGAATGAAATCAGACTAGGATGATAACCGAAACTATTAATGCTATAAACACAATTGAAAAAAAAACATTGATCTTTACGTTTTACACACATTCTCCGTGTAACAGTTACAAACAAAAGACTTGCTCAAAATCAAATGGAGGTTCATAACCTAGATTACAATACGACCAGTAGGAAAACTGACGCATCAAGCTGATTGTGAGAGTAATCCGCGAGCAGCAGACCGCACTGCATTGTTGGATGCAAATAAACGAGGTATGAGTTACTTTGAACGGGTCATATTGCGATTGATGAAAGGGGAAAAAGAAAGTATAAATACATCTACATCATTTTGACTCTATCAAAAAAAATATTTTTTCGAGGATCTCAATAGTAGAGGAGTATTAAGACAGTGTACAATATATAACTAGTATTCAATCGGAAACTGCAAAGCATGTATTGTCACAAAACAGTTCACAACATCCAGTTTCGTCTGAGGATTCCATTGACATAAATCTTAATTAATATGTTAAAAACTAAATAAGAACTCTACACCCACTGTGTAAATAGATTGTCGATACTACAGCATTGGGGTAATGATCCTGTAAGTATTATCAGTTATTAAATAAATAAAGAGTAACTGACATATTTATTTTCGAACCAGAAACCCCAAGTTTAACCACTCGGAATCTAACAGTTCACGGCGCAAATCTGCTACCACTACATTCATAGGCGTAGCTAGGGGAGTAAGGGTAGTAACTCTAGAATCTTGTTTGCCCACCCTAGAAAAAGCTTCGCGCTTACATTGGCAAAAGCGCCTTACCTACGGAGTAGTAGGAATGACAGAGGCTTTTTTGCTCCCGCCGGCTGCCTCCCCTAGACAAAATCTCTAGCTACGCTAATGACGACACCAGTGAGGATATACAAATACGTCTACTGTGTATTAGAATCCACTTACCTTCCGCATAAAACACTGCACACAACCCGTGTTTAAATACTTCAAATTCGAAACGAGCAGTTAACATAAACACACGGAATCCTGCGCACGCGTCGGTGCAATCCCGGCTCGTCTGAATGCTGGCGCTGGAATACGGCTAAACCAATTGCCGTAATTGGTTGTAATTAGGTACATAATTGCACCTTTGACTCCACGCGTGTGAGAGTTCAATATTATGTCTTTGTCTTGTGGCTATAAATACCTACTTTGAAAATGGTCCCGCAAATTGAGACAATGATTTTAAAATATCAAAAAAGGATATTGTATCTACTTCGTAGATAGATAGAAAGGTGGAACACACCCACAATGCGCAAACCATATTAGATTCCACGTAAAGGGGTCAGCCTACGGCCAAGCATAAGGCCAGTTCTACCTTGAACTCTTATACCTATAAGCTCCCACTACAACATCACCATCATTACCCTGCTACCACTACAACATCACTACAAAAAAGGAAAATCAACAAACCCCTACCACGAACCTCAATACTAATCGAGAAAAGCTCATTGATTAAACCACAGGCGCCGACGTCGTGATTTACAACCTAATCTCTATAAATGCATAACCGGACTGGCGATCGACGACCCTCGATAGCGCGTGATGCAGGAAAGTGGTGACAAGAGTATCGTTAGCGGTACTAAATACTAATGTAGCGGCGATGGCGGTGAGTCGATAAACTAGACAAATGATCGACATCGGTATTGTTTAAAGATAGCTATAGCATATCTTTTCCTGGCAAAAGGACACACACTTACGCCTTTAATTCCCAACGGGATAGACAGAGGTGCAATTATTGCACCTACTTTTTCCTGTGTGTATTCTGTCTCATGATGTGATATCCCGACCCCAAATTCGAACCCGAAACCTCAGGGCGGAAGTCCTAACGCGCACAATAAACAACTACGCCATCGTATTAAGTGTGTTTTAATCAAAAACCTCTAAAAAAATATGAACTGTCCGACAAGGGAATCGAATCTAACCTCACGGATATGACGCCACTACACCTAACGTCGATATGCGTTTATAATATTCAAAATAAACAATCAATAACCACACGCATCGCGAGTGCTTTTAAACTTTCACCGTTCAATTACCGTCGAGATAGAGCCGGGTGCGAGCATGTAATTAGATTAATAAGCGCGTATGCCCTGCGCGATAAACCGATAATGCACAGACGGACGGTCCGGGCGGACCGTGGGAGCCGCGGGTAGACCAACTAGGATATCAGAAATCGGGTGTAGCTGCTGGTGGTAGGATATATTTCGTACTAGCTTTTGCCCGCGGCTCCGCTCGCCTTAAAAAGTTTTTCCGGAATAAAAGTCCCGCTTTATATTTTGCCGGGATAAAAAGTATGTGTTAATTCAGGACATGATCTACCCATGTGCCAAATTTCATCGAAATCCGTTCAGTAGTTTTTGCGTGAAAGAGTAACAAACATCCATACATCCATTCTTACAAACTTTCACTTATTATTATTATTATATAAGTAGGATCGGCCCGAATAGTGACCACCGTACCTAAGCTGTTAAAACCCGTCATGGTTCACGTAAGTGACCGCGGTGTCAAATTTTGCCATTTTTATTCACTGTAAATCTGGTGCGGCAAAAAGGCAACTTCATTTCAGTATAAGTAAAATTAAATCCAGCGTCAAGCGCTGTATCCATTAGGCCTTCTACCATCCTGTCTATTTTCTTTTTCACACTACGTCATCATCATCATCAGCCACATGACGTCCACTGCTGAACATAGGCCTCCCCCAAAGATTTCCAGACGGACCTGTCAAAAGCGGCCTGAATCCAGCGTGTTCCTGCGACCTTTATCGAAGTCGTCTATCACACCACGTAACGTACCGAATATCATAAAAAACAAACACAAGTGCCAACCATCACTAACTTTGATGTAAATTAAACTATAAAACCACTAACCACTCATAATTACAATCATCACTCCACAATTACTGACGTCGTAACATTGCGCATGCGCACCATGTTTTTAATGAAACCACCTTGCCTGCAATTTACAATTTCACCGTTTGACACGGCAATCCCGTAACGGTACGCGGCTCCCACGTCGACGCTATGGGGTGGGATAGAAAGCTCAAAGCTTAAAAGCTAATGTATGGTTATCGAACATTATATGAGATTATCGCGTTTTATTCGATGACCAAGGTCGAAGCAACGATGGAAGGGCATGGATACCGCTTTGAGTTTTGTTTTTTTTTTATATAAGAATTAAGTAGTGTTTGTAATTAAGTAACTAATATTTGGATAGTGTTGCAAGACCAAACTTGTGAAGTAAAGCACCACATTACCTTTGAAAATTTGTTATGGGTATTTGTTTATTATTATATATAACTAGCATTGCGCGCGGCTCCGCCCGCGTGGAAAAGTTTTCCGGGATACAAAGTAGCCTATAGCACTCAGGCGTAATGTAGCTTCCTATTAGTGAAAGAATTTTCAAAATCGGTCCAGTAGTTCCTGAGATTAGCGCGTTCAAACAAACAAACTCTTCAGCTTTATATATTAAGTGTAGATTCACTACAATATTACTAAGAACGTCCAGACTATATAAACCACTACTGTACTAATGCGAATCAATATATTTAGTTAATCGAACTATAAACTAGTGTTTATGACTATTATTACCAACATTTCATTGGCCAAAATGAATAGCTTTTCATCACGCAAAGCTCTCGTATAAAGCTCTAATGAAACTGTCAGTAGAATCCGGTAGGTGGCGACTGCCGCTTTCAAACGCTGGCCCCGAAGGCTGCTCTCCGGGCTGGGTACATTACACACGTTAGATATGCCTTCTATTAGCTGTTTTGCAGACAGGCTTTCTCTTGTTAAAGATCAAGTTAACTTTGTAATTCTATGTTGGTTTTAGATGTGTTTATTACGCCAAGTTACCTGTAACTTGCTTGAACTTAAAGTAAATGATAATTATTAACAACGTAAAGATAAATGAACGAAAATCGAATCCATATATTTAAAATAGAATGAAATTTTCAATGTAAATCCTTAATTTGCGGTGAAAAGGTATCAAGCTTAGCGGCATTAAGAAACAGCATCGACGCCCAGTTAATGCCTCATAAAGATGAATAATTTAAAAATTAAGTACTATTTCATTCACTCAAGCAAATCAAGAATTGTGATAAATAATGTACCTATATTTATAAATAAACTAGAATGAAATCGATACGAATCTCACGACAAAGACAGCATGAAATCTAACGATAAACTTGCCTATATTTAATAAAGATAAATAAATCATTGGACAGTGACATATTTAACTTACAGTGGAACATTAACCTTGTCTTACTCATTTACAGCAACACAGTTAACATTATCGTTTATGAATCTAGTTTGAATCTACCTCAACTTTTTAGTGCCTACAATTAGAGTCTAAATTTTAATATCAGAAACTTCTATGACTACGGAAATCTTTGTATTTTTAGCCTAAATCACTTCGTCACTTTAGGCAAAAGAAAACATCTCGCTTTGACCCTTAGTTAATTCATACCGTCATTAACTTATTTACTTGAGTACAAATATTATAAGACACTAGGTGTTGCCCGCGGGCTCCGCCCGCGTGAATGAGTTTTCCCGGTATAAAAGTCCCGCTTTATGTTAATCCAGGACATAATCTACCCGTGTGCCAAATTTCATCGAAATCGAAAAGTTATTAAATTACTAAAATGGCTATTAAAAAATAGGGGTTGATCGCAGAGGGTTGAAAATTTAGGGTTGTATGTATTTTTTAATGCCCTATTATAGAAAAATAAAAACAAAAAATATTGTCCAAAAATTAAAAAAAAATGTTAAGGGTGAACAATCCTTATCACTTAGGGGGATGAAAAATAGATAACAACCTATTCTCAGACCTACCAAGTGTGAATATAAAATTTCACCAAAATCGGTTCAGCCGTTTCGGAGGAGTACGGGAACGAACATTGTGACACGAGAATTTTATATATAAGATTTATTTTTATCTCTTGTTCTATTTTACTTGAAACCTTTAGGAGGCTTACACTGATGATAATAATAGCGAGTTTCCAAATTTTCAACATTGATGGATACTTCATCTACCGGGAGGTCTCAAGAATTGACCCACAAACCCTTTCCCGGTGCGTGTTTGAATCAACTCGATCGGATCCAATTTATGTCAAACGAGCCTGATCGCGTCAAGAACAATGAATGTTTAAATTGGCATCGTAGACCACAAGCCTAGCTTATTTGGGGACTGACACTAGATTGGCGCGGCGGATTATTCCGAAGATAGGTATATTCAATGGTTGCAAATTTTTTGCTAAATATTAATTCCTCAATTGGATTGCGAAAGTACTACGCTGAGTTTTTTTTTTTTTTTTTTTTTTTTTTTTTTTTTATTGCATTGAATGACGAGACGAGCATGCCGTTCGCCTGATGGTAAGCGATACGACCACCCATAAACAGTAGCAACACCATCCAGCACCTTGACTTACAAAGTACTGTGTGGCATTCCACTGCGCTCGTCATCCTGAGACATAAGATGTTAAGTCTCATTATGTCCAGTAGTTATACTGGCTACAATGTCCTTCAAACCGAAACACAACAGTGCATGCACACTGTTGCTTGGCGGTAGAAATAGACATTGCGGTGGTACCCACCCAGACAGCCTCTTACATAATGAGAGACCTACCACCAGTATATATATATAGAGTATATTAAAATATCCCATACTATGGTATTTATACTAATATTATAAAGAGGAAAGATTTGATTGCCTCGGTGGCGTAGTTGTACTATGGTACGACTGCAATGCTGAGGTCTCGGGTTCGATCCCCTGGTTGGAAAAAGTGGTATTGGATTTTTCTATTCAGTATTAGCCCGGAGTCTGGAATTTGTGCCCGATATGGCGATAGGCTCGCCCCCTATCACATCATGGGAAGGAATACGCACGGCGAACAGTGGGTGCACTAGTTACGCCTCTGCCTACCCCTTCGGGGATAAAAGGCGTGAGCGTGTGTGTGTGTATGTGAAAGATTTGATTATTTGTTTGTTTGTAATGTTTAAACTCAAAAA
Source organism: Sphinx pinastri (assembly GCA_947568825.1). NCBI lineage: Eukaryota > Metazoa > Arthropoda > Insecta > Lepidoptera > Sphingidae > Sphinx > Sphinx pinastri. Next base: position 3,671,990 of record OX387630.1, on the reverse strand, counting down.
CTACTGGACCGATTTTGAAAATTTCACTAATAGGAACCTATCTTAGATAAACGTAATGCGCCCCTTTGAAACACCTAATCAATTAAGCTTTGACAGTTTGCCCATACGTAGTAAATACACATACACCAGAATTAAAAGACTTGCCCTCCAAAACTTGCCATAGAATACAATACTTCAAAATCCAAACAAAACGTAGCATCATAAAACACCACACACAATTAACGGCTGTAAATTGACACCTAGGCATTTAGTAAACGCGGTCAATGAGAACAGGGTCTGGAGTCGCAAATCCTCGGTGACCCGCGCGAGCAATGCAAAGCGCGATGGTCACAATAAATTACCGTAATTAAACACCTATTATTATAATTTATGTTGTTTTCTAACAATTATAGTGTTAGTATGTGTACGTCAACTATGTTGCACGATAGATTATAATAAAATTGTTTAGCAGTGTTGGTGGATTTTAAGGTAGAAATAACGTGTAGAGTAATTGATACTATTGGTTTCAAAGAAGAGCCTAGCTTTACTTAATAGAGGAATCAGCAAAAACCACAATGGTTACTCTCTAATTTTGCAATTTGACAAAGTTGTTTATAGCTTTGAAACTCTAGCTAATACATTTATGACTATATTTAGATTATAGGTAAAACTAACTGCTTTATTGTTATAAAATCTAGCAAATACCTAATTCGTAAGGTTAAGCCGGATCCGCTCTCACTGCCACACCCTCACGACGTAAGGTTGAAAATACATACCATGAATATTATTCTCATCAAAGGAGAAATATGATACATCCAGACTATATAAGGAAATAATGAAATACCATTCATAAAATGAAAATCAATCCTCTGATATTTTTATTGCTACAGTAATATTTTATTGCCTGGACCTAATACATCTAAGATATTAAATAGAAATAAATGTATTGAAATATAAATTTATGTTTAGGAACTGATACTTTAAACCTAGTCGAAACTTGAAAAAACCGCTTCTGACTTACAGGAAATAGTTAACAGGTTCTGCTTAGTTGCATAGTTCAATGAATCGCTTTATAAGCACAGTTCATGAACAAAGAAATAGAATAACACAACGTATGGTACTAAGGAACTAATAAGGCAAACAACTCTTGTGAGCTCCACGAGCTTTATTGAACTAAGAATTTCTCGGGAATTGGATATTACTAATTCAAAAAGAGTCCACAAAGCAGCGAGTCAGCAAACTGGCAGAATGTTTTAAAATTATTGGTTTTGAAATTTTTGGTATGGAGGTAACTATAGTTCCCTTAGGAGGAACTGGAATTTTAAATCAGGCAGAAATATACAAAGTTCAATATTATCATACTTCTTCAAGATAAAGACAAAGCAAATGACAAAAAATTAAGCATTAATCAGGACCACTAGTAGGGTGATATAAAAAAATACCACTTACCACTACCTTCAAACCGGTATAAACAGCCGTGACTTTTTTATTACTAAAGCAAGGATTTTATATGAAATGTAAATATCTTATGTATGAATGCGACACAAAAACACACAGGACAAAAGTCAATGTTTGGTAATTGGGCGCGGTCACGGCACACCTCAGTTCCGAAACAAATAGTTTTCGCTCGCACAAACACACGCTCTTATGCAAGAATTCAGTAACTACCTAATTAATAATCAACAAGACACCCATACACCTTTACATACGGGTTTTCTTTATGTCCTGTATGACAGAATTTGATTTATCAAAGGTTATTGTAAATGTCCAATGGCTAAATAAAGTATATAAATATTATCTATTTTATAAATACACATAAGCAACTATACAATATCCAAATCACGAAAAGATCTTGAATGAAAAAAGGTTGATGATAACATTCGACATAACTTATAGCAAAAATATTGTGGTACTTCTTCAATATTTCTTTCTAAACATTTTGCTGTTGGCTTATATCTTCAAGCATCTAAATATTATTAATATCTAGATCAGCCACTGCGTTCAATAAAGCGATCTCGGCGATGGTACGACCGTTGTGGCTCGCTCACTGACAAAGGATCGTGGCATCTCGTGACTTGTCGAAGGTTACTTGCAAATTAACTCTGACCACTCGCCACCAACATCGTGAAATATATCGACTCGTGCGTTCCGTCCGTGCGTTGTTTTACGAGTTATATTTTGTAAAAGCTCCGATAGCAAAAGTCGGACTATGTTTTTGCATCGCCTGAGAGCTCAAGTTTTGGTGTGTGTGACATTTCATCATATTATATTATATTTTAGGCGTCGATATAAGTCTATTCAACAATTATAAATCCGACACTACAAAGACCTTTACCACAGCCTTTACTCATATTATGACACTAGCTTGTCATCACAATAATTCAATAATTTTCAGACAGAACTATTGAAATAGGATCCACTAAATGGTTGTAAGTGAAACTGGAGCTATACGAGCTTACCCCCACAAAGTGGGAAATCACTGTTGTGTCGCCTTAAAATACATTGTTACCAGTTTGATTACTAGTAATTTTGAGACATCTAACGTCACACGAAGACGAGCACAGTGCACTATTAATTAGTGCTTTGTAATTTAAAAAAAAGGGTGTTCTTACTGTTGGGCAGCTGAAGCGCCGACTATTAGGCCAGTGATCTACTCCATTTGTATTTTTTTCTTAAATACCTTTTCTTAATCAATATAAGCAAAAGAAACCTAGACAAAAGCCTTAGCGCACTACATAATGACGCAAACAGTATCTAGATCGGTATTCAAAGTCAAATGTAAATAGTCAAGACCTTTCAATTGATCTTAGGAATCTCGTTCGAGTGCAAAGTGTCCACCTCCTATTGTGAGCAAATGTGGATTGTGCGCTGCCGTAGTTTTTATATCAACATTCCTTTACTAATCTTTTGCATCGCAGGAATCAGTGTGATACATACTAGTAAAAACTAGGCAAAATTACATACAATGTGTAGAGAAGCTTTTGAGGGAGTTACTGGTCTACAACAATTTACATTCACACAATATTTACCAGTATCGACTACTATAGTTTACAACGGTGACCCCAGTACAAAAAAAACAGACAGACAAAAAAGCTATATAATGCATTCATTGATAATGATATCCAAAAAGAAATAAATAAGTATACTATCGTTGTATTTAAATAAGTCAGCGACATCAAAACAACCAGCAAATACAATGGGCGTGAAAATACAAAAAAGACAATGAAGGATGACTTGGTAAGAACAGGTTACAAATTCATCTGTCTTGCCAGGGGACAAGAGCGTATTCAGAGCAAAAGCACTGAGGTTGACCTCCAAGTAATATTTAGTTGTCACTTGTCAGGTGCCTTATAAATTAACTACGATTAAACTAAATCTCCAATTATTCAGACAATCTTTAATATATTATGAACAAATTAGTTCTTACGTACGTCTTAGTCGAGCTATATAACAGAATCAAATAAAAAAGGGACCTAAAACAACAATAAACTATATTTTGTGGCGCGAAGACTCGGATACTTTATTTCCATAAAATAAAAACAGGGGAAAGGTCCCCAATAAAGAATCCCTAAATCCACTCCCACAAGAGAATATTAACATCTCACTCACAATACGAACGTCAATACAAATCAAACAGAATCCAGCAGGGGTCGGGAGAAAGTCGACATGTACTGCGCATCTTGGAACCTGCTAAGTCAGCGTCGCCAAATCAATGGAAGTTACGTTGGACATACGAGGATGTACTAAATAATTCAAGAAAACGAAAGTGGTTTTGTTTGTATTTAAAAATACACATGACTCGGGTGTTTTGAAAATGCTGCGTTAATGTTGGAAATTATTTTCATTCTGAGATGTGCCAATTAACTGATGGTGAGATAGGCAACGATCTTTTGATTAGTCTAAGTTTTAACACATTATTTGGGCGATAAATTCTTTAGACATTATTCATGACTAATCGACTAATGGCCCGAGAACGAAGAAATCCCTTTTTAACCTACTTCCAAAAATGGAGGAGGTTCTCAATCGTGTTTGTATGTTTTTTATGTATGTACACTGATTTCTCTGAAATGTTGAGGCTATTTCCGTGATTCTTTTTTTAGTTAGTAAAAGTATAGTCTCGAAATGGTTCCATTTCAATATATTATATCTTGCTTAAGGGTTCATCATTTTTCTATTGGTAAATTGGACTTCACGTCTCAGTTTTTTGTACAGGATACAAACATATTTAGCATCACGCCGTTTTCATTTTACAGGGGTAAGTAGACCTGTAACACCTATAAGTTAATAACACCCCCACATTTCGCCAGATATGTTATGACTTAGGTCACAAATAATTCAAACATATACTTTCAAATTTCTTCCCTTCTCTATTCCAACTTTAAGTGCTACTAGTCAATTTATCTCTATACCTGACGTTAACTTTCGTGCTCGTTTACCACAACTAATCAACTCGTTACAGCTATCTCATTTAAGTCTCCCTTTACGACCGAGCCGACTTGTTCTAATAGTAATTTCCTTTTTCCTTTTCTTTCTATCGATATGTCAGTCAGACGTCAGCCGTCAGTATTGGCGAAAGTGACGTGTGATATCGACTTATTGCGTCACTTCCATGGAGAGTGGACTATCTTCCATCTGAGCAGCTCGTTATGGGGCGTAGGGTAGAATGATTGATCGTTATCAGGTGGAATATGGTGCTATATTGTTGATTTACAACGAACAATACGATGTATTATATAATCGAATTGAAAGCCAAATCTAATCGATAGCAAATACAAACTACAATGCTTGATGAAACAGTAGCGTTAGCAACAGAAAGGCATTATAAATCGGAACCAAAACTAGGGTGATAATCATGTCGAAAACAATTATAAAGAGAACACCGAGAAATATCCGTACTTTCGATAGCATTACTTTTAGTAGATATTTATCAAACGTACGAATACATCACAAATCACAAACCAGTTTCAGATGTGAAGTTTCGCTTTCATTAACCGATCGCATCCGTCGATTTAAAAAAAGTAATTAAATGTTACGCTAATCACTTTACGTAACTCAAAGATTTATTTTGTTCAATTTGCATTTTATTGATCAATCAGACGGTAACAAAATTACTTAATGTTATTTTGATACGAAGACGTGGTAAGTTCATTAGGAAACATGATGTGGATTGAATTATTTATAACAGATATAAAGCAATCTATCATGAATCGAAACAGGTTTATTTAAATATTAATAGTATAAAGATATTCAAAGATTACGTGGCAGAAATTGGCAACCAGATCAAAATAATCTATGTAAACCATAACAAGCCTGAGAGATCTAATTAAGGCGGTCAAAATTCATCCCGAAATACACGAGTAAGGTAGTTAAATTAACAAATAAGAACAGCAATATCAGTATCCAATATAATAATAAACATAATAGCCTTTGACCAGACGCAAAAACAAAACCTGTATTTTTTTTATAAATATAAACTTCAAACAGATTGACCTGAAGTGTAAAACTTTCTAAGGCATTATAAAGTCTTTTACACTGGACAAGGTACTGATTAACAGACACCTCAGAACATTAAATTTGTACAGCACCCGCTAAATCAAATTAAGTGCTACCTAAAGACATTAATCTGTTTATATCAGTAACCATCTAGTCACTGGTAATAGAGAACACGCACAATCAGTTTTCAGAAAGTACTAAATGTTCACTATGTTTCAGAACAGCGAGAGGGGTCTTTTTTATCGAAAGATACAACAGCGTGGCCTCACTGCACCTGGTGTTAAGTAAAGTCTGATGTTATGTTAATGATGGTCTTGTTCCAAACCATTTGTAAACGTTCGTAAATAATATTTTTACATACTACAGAACTGATAATATACTATGTCGTACAAGAGATTGAATCGAGAAAATGTGGGGCAGCCAGAATAAATCTCATCACTTAGCATGCTTATCAGTTAACATGATCAACAATATTCTTATTTTTTGTCAACATAACTTTTTAACTTCACTTTATTTGTCATCTTGTTCTGTAGAGTTACCAAGATCTAATGTAATTAATTAACTAAATATTAGAATAACCACATACACTGACGTCTTTTATCGCCAAAGAGGTGTAACCAGTGCATCCACTTGTCGCCATATGAATTCCATGCCATGATGGAGACGAGTGATATATCGGACACAAATCCCAAACTCCGGGCTGATATTAAGCAGAAAGACCCAATATCACTTTACCCGATCTGGGATTCGATCCAGAGACCTCAGAGCGGTAATCGTACCGCACACGCAATACAACTAACGCCACCGAGGCAGAAACTATCCCGCCCTCACACCCGCCACTGAAACTTCTGTAAGCCAGGATCAGTTGTGCCACGCATTTTATGACACTGAGCGGTGAATATCGGCGAGTCACAGGGAACACATGAGTGTTCCCTGTGACTCGCCGAAAGATGACAAAGACAGATGACTGTCTTTAACCCGCAATAACATTAATCAAACACGCCACCGAGGCAGTAAGAATATTCATTTGATAAGAATAAACAAACAAATCAAGACCTAAGTAGAATAATGATGAAGACACCCGTACGGTTTCTAAGCCGGCTTACACGAGCTGAAGACGATTATCGTGTCCACCTGTTTTTTTGAAGTCTAGACTATCCACACAGATTAGGTTGTTTATACAACACTAATTTATTTGTGAACGATCATCAATTTGATCTGCTAATTGACCGTGTAAATTAGTTATGTTTACAGTGAATAGCATCACTTGGTAAATAAGACGTGAGTCATTTTGCGCAGTTTTAGTACGATAAACTTCATTCAATGCATATTTATACAGGTGTTAAAACTTTATATAATTACATATTATAATATAAGTATCTACGCTAACTTATGGAAAAAAAACCATCATCTGTTAGCATTTTAAAAATAAAATTTTGGACACGATCATTTACATTGTGTAAAGAACTTTACGTACATAAATGAGCAATAAGAAAATATTTTTAAAAATTCATGCCCTACACGGTTTAATTCTCAATGGGTATTTAACTAAAAACAAATCATTGATCACGTGGCAGTACTAGACTCAGATCCTATCAGACTCAAGGCATGAAAGCACCGTGGGCCGAGACGGCGATCATCATCATTCTCAATCAATTTTGTGCCATTTCGTACCAGTGTTTAAGTGAATACCCATTCACCATTATCACAGGTGTATTAGTAGATACTGTTTCGATAAAGTGCAGTGTTTAATTTTTTATTCATCATGTGGATTGATCTTTAATTATCAACCTATGTAGATTGATCTTACAAACGGAGTGCTAAGAATAGGGATTAACGAATATCGAATAAAATGTGGTATAATACTTGTGCGACTATACCTGGCCCACTCTACAGGCTATGGCAAAGCTTTCGAGAAGGTTACTACGCAGCGTACGAAACGTCCAGCAATGAGACGATAGATCGCGGGTTTGATCCTAAGACCTCAATATACCTCGGTTTATTAGATTAACAAATCCTAATAAACTGTAACGACCTAACGTATCACATAAACACTGAAACCCAGACTTTCCAGCCAGACATAAGACCTGCTGAGAGTAAATTAGACGCCATTGTTACTGCAACAGTTTGTTCACCTCACGCGCATACCTAAATTATCGTGTTAATGAAGACGGATCATTGCATAACCGTCGAGCACTCGTGACGAAACTGTGTGTGAGAAAACACAGAATTGACGCTTCTGTTATGAAAACTCCATGTGTTTTGAGACTTTTCATATTATTAAGATTCTTTTGTTTTTTTTGTATTGTCATTAATATTCCTTTGTTAATTAAAGTCGTGTTTGACATCGAAGGTCTCTCACGCGTATCGTCAGAATAATAAAAGTTAATTAGGTATTAGCATTTGTAGCAAAGTTATTTAGTGTTGTATTTCCTCTTTCATTAAAGTTCATTTTTCACATGAAAATACGTTTGTCAGTAACTGCTTATTCTGCTGCCAGTTATTTTAACATGTTACATAGAAACTTCCAGATTTACTGTCCACTTACCAATCAACTTTCAGACTTGTGCGAAACCAATTCAAACTCGGAACATCCTTCATTAACAAGTTGACTTCCGGCGATAGAAAAGATCTCTAGTCAAGTTTCCAAAGCTTTAAGTAAGTCGTGTTTACTTATATACATTAACTTTTAGAAATTTCTGTACCAACTTACCTAGTTAGTTAATCATGTAAAAGGTAATGAATTCTGACGGTTCCATCGTGGGTTTAAAATAAACAATGCATGACGATAACCTTCTTTGAAACGTCACTCCTTAGTCTAAAATAGCTTAATTTAGAAATATTACCACAACTTCAAACCACGGATATGGCAACCAACATTCAACAACTAACCTCTATGAAAATCCGACAAATTATAAAAAGTATCTCAGTACGTACCACCAGCTCGGCGAACTTGGCGTCGAGCTCGTCCTGAGGCGGCATCGGGTGGGTCGGAGTGACAGCCTGCAGCGCCAGACCGCCCTCGCCTCCCACCACGCAGTACGTGATCTCGGGAGGTTCGTCATTCTGGAACAAAACAGTATGATGAGCACAACTTGTCGGTACAATTCTGTCGATAATCTACACTGGTTGGATTGTACTGCACTTATCAATAGTCATTAAACTTTATAAAATAGTGGAAAAATAAAAGAAATCACACGCCTATCGTTGTAAAATCGAAATTTTACTTTTGACATCAGAGAAGGGAAAATATCTTATCTGAAGAATGAAAATAGCTTATTTAACGATCACATTATCATGTTTTTTTTTATTGCATTGAATGACGAGACGAGCATGCCGTTCATCTGATGGTAAGCGATACCACCACCCATAAACAGTACCAACACCATCCAGCACCATAAGTTACAAAGGACTGTGAGGCATTCCACTGCGCTCGTCATCCTGAGACATAAGATGTTAAGTCTCATTATATCCAGTAGTTACACTGGCTAAAATTTCCTTTAAACGGACTTAAAAAATCCTACCACCAGTATGTCCAGAAGTATTAAGCGTATGGAAGCATAAGCGCCTGGCAAATTTATTGTTGCTTTTAAAAATATAAATACCAAAGCATTACCAAAACCAACATGGCCCGTGAATCAATAAGAGAAATAAAAAACAATACACCACTCAAAATATTTCGTAAACTGTAATTTCAATTACAAAACGGTAATTACATTACAAGACGCATGTCCACTTGTCAGACAAAGGAATTATGTCGTGTTTAATAAAGCAATTACAAAGGCATGGGAAACTCTTTCTACCAATCGTACAATACCATTTCATATCTTCCGCGTGCATTATTCATGCGTTCGTACCATAAACGAATCACATAAATCAACTCGTGAATTTACGTTGTCGTACAATAGTAGGGAAAAAGTCACAAGCAGTAAATAATGGCATCGTTTTTGTAACTTAAAACATAACTGAATACCATATATTTAACAGTGAAATAAAAAAACCTGTTGCATATTAAAATATTCGCGTCGAAATAAGAGAACGTTAGTGCAATAATTCAACTCCGGAAAAGGCTATTCTGCAAATATAGAATGGTATTTGACATCTCAGTTAGCTATTTCATAAATTTACACCCACATAATCCAAAACGAAAGTATATTTAGCAGAAATCAACAAAATGTATAGCAATATACTTTTAAAAAAAATTGTTATACAAAACACGTAACTATCAGGGACAATTTTATACACAAAATCTGTCCAAACATTACAAATTTATATTGCAACGACAAAAGTAAAGAATGAAAGACCTTCCTTCCTTCCTTAAATGGGAAGTTCGGAGCGACTTCGACGAGGAAACAAGAAGGGAGGGCAAAAAACGACACGCGCCCGCAAACGGAATGGCGCACGCGCATCGGTTCCGATAATTTATGAGCAATTTGTAATTACATACGTTTCGACCGGTCCGGATTACATGCTCTCTCACATAAGCGGTGGACAACCGCGTTTCCTGTACATTTTTGCTAGGAATCATTTTCTTTCTTTGAATGTAATGCAACTAATCATTTCGCGGTATAAACATGTTTCCGAATATGCACAGATCAACAAGCACTGTTTGGCTTTGACTAATTGATTTCAAGTGAATCTCGAAGCCAAGATTTTTCCAATATAGGCTAAACAAAAAATTCAACACGTAAAATTAATCTCCATATTGACAAGGAGACAAACAGATCGGACAACACGAGCTACGTCCATGCATGAGCTCACGTCTCTTAATAGGTGAAAGCGAAAAATCACAACAGTTCCTCATTAAAGGAGCACATTTCCTTAATATTATATCTTAATTTACCAAAACTCAAAAGTGGTATAATATTTTTGTCAACATTCTCACTTTCAAATCTCAAAAATCAAGATGAAAGTCCTTCAAGAATTTGTGGGGTCGCGCGCGTCTCTCACGGAATCTTTACCGCGCCACTCAAACAGATAAAAATCACACATGTTTACAAAGTGAGGCAGGCAGTTAAGCGTGTGAGTCAATGTTGAACTTTGTCGGCGCCTGCGATGCAATTCTACGAACTGGTGGCGTTGTCTCGCGAACTCATTGAGAGAGCAACCAGGGTTGACAAAAATGATCACATCATGCAACTTACTGTATGACATTATTCTGGAACTATTAATGAACTCAGAATTTAACAACATAAATATATGTTCAGAGCTTTTTTGCTGGGGTGTATTTTCAACCCTAGATTTTCATAATTCATTCATTCACACTATTCAAAGATCAAGCACATCAACATAATATTTTACATAAACATACCGAACATAACAGGAAAAACCAATCAGCAAATCACTATTTACAATCCTTCGCAGATATCATAATGACATCAACATCCGTTCATAAAAGCATAGACGCAGCAGAAACCATAAAGCTGAACATTCCCCACATGCTAGCAATGACAATAGAAAGTGAAATAATCCAACAACAAACATAGATACTGAGGAAGATGCAAAAACAAACTGAATTATCTCAACGGTTGACGCAAAGTTAACTTTAGGAAGGAGGTCACGAGCGTACTGGCAAATATTTACCGTCGGAACAATGGAGCGTGTTTATAATGTACAATAATGAATGAACAATCTAATTGAGGGTTTAGTGAGCGACTATATTACTAGTTGAGGGGTTGCAGTGAAAATATACATTTTGTAGTACCTACGTCCGAAGTGTCCCTTTGAAATGGAACTTATTTAAGAAAATTGTTTTGTATTATAAGTCATATATTAGTTCTAAATTATTAGGTAGTGGCAGTGGTGTATTCAATGACCTGATCCGTATTTCAAGGATCACACGAGAACTCACTAAAAAAGATAAAAAAAAGATATTATTGGCGTCGCGATGGCAGAAAATCTTGACAAAACAATGGCTAGAAATCATATTTCTAACAAAATATTAAAAATGAGGGATAATTAAATTTCACAGTCTTAGTTTAAGTTTAAAAGTCACGTATTTATATCTAAGCTGTAAATCAGAAAGCTTTTCGTAAGCCACGAAGCTTTTAAGTTTAACACACTAACCGTACAACACAGTTTTTAAAATATTATTTAATGGAACACGTTTTCGGTCTGCATAAAACTTTTTTAAGACAGAATGAAGCCTACATATTTACAACTAGCTTTTGCTCGCGGTCCCGCCCGCGTGAAAATGTTTTTCCGGGATAAAAGTCCCGCTTTATATTTTCCCGGGATAAAAAGTAGCCTCTACCCATGTAGTAGTCTGTCATGTAGTGTCTAGTAGTATCTAGCCATGTGCGAAATTTCGTCGAAATCCGTAATTTTGGAGATGTGCAGTTACAAACAAACAGAAAAACAGTCAGACAGAACAGAATTACAAAAATCGTTGATTTGTGTTTCATTACTCTTCTTTAGTCACCCCCTTTCTATTTTATCACATTTCTTTAAATGTACAGACACACCGGTTCTACTGCTTTATTAGGTATTTGTACCTATAGATGATAAAAATGTAATGTTAGATTGTTACTATATTATTATAAAAAAAAAACACTGTTCAGATCAGGTACCTAAGTGTAAGGAGACAAAACTAAAAAAACTATAGTTTATAATACGAAAGCAAAAAATATCAACTAAACTGCCATATAAACAAAAGCCATGAATTTTCGAAAAGCACGTCTTGGAAATCGTGTAATAATAAAGAAAGCAACCCTGGTATAGGACCCCGGTAATAACGATGACTTCACCACGACGCCGCCGCATTAAACAAATTCATATCGTGGAAGCTTTTAAGCTACGTATGCCTAAACTTAAAGAATTATGAATATACATTTAAGAGGTAAAATAAAATAAAAATTTAAAACAATACACATCGCTAAAATTTGTAACTCACTAGCTTTATCGCGTGCCTTTACCCGCGTTCTCGGGATATAAAGAAGTCTATAATAATCAAACATAGTGAAGCTGAGGAGATTATTGGTGAAAGGATTCTCAGAACAAGTACATCGAAATCTCTTTGGGTTTAATTTCATCACTTTAACATTTAGCATCAAGGCATTACTTTTTGAAAAGGAAAACAATTGAAACATGCATTATTCCTTGAAATTCCATATTCGTATCCAAAGAAGGGTCAACCACATTGACCAAGCTTAAAATGGTGACGTTATTATTGACAATACTAATTTGAAACCGACGTTGGAAGAATTTCAGCTGTAAACGTCGATCAAATATTGTTTCAACTTGTTACTTCAAAATGTCTTTGATCTGCGCCCGAAGCCGCTCTGAGAATAACAAATATCCTATTAATATTATAAACTTATATTTTTGTTAAATATTTATTAACTTGTATTGCACAAGCCACTGTATATGCGAAATTCTAACGTAGATAAACCGGGCCTGGGTTTAACATAATGTATTTTGTATTAATTATCGAAAAAATTACCATGAGAAATTAAACCCTCATTTAGATTTTTCTTCCTTACACATGCGATTCTTGAAAGGACTTTAAAAACATGCTCCGTCTGAACATTCGCAATGGCGAGGCAATTCTTGCTCGCGTCGACAGACAATACCGGCCGGGACTAAATAATAGTCATATGCGAGTATTATGTCAGATTAAAAAAAAAGCCTGTGTCTGAACAGATAATCTTGTGACGATTATTGCTATCAACAATAGAGGTATATAATAAATACGAGGTTGCTATAGGAATATATATTCCCTTATCTACACATACTTCTCGTACGGAACAACCAAACTGAAACTTGGCCACCACGCCGTGTCGAAGCCGCTGACGATGGGATGTCCACAAGGTTCGGTTGTAGGTCCTTATTTATGGAATTTGGGATTCGATGATTTTCTTTCGATTCCTTTACCCGTGGGATGCACTTTGACCGGATATGCGGATGACGGCCTATTACTCATAGAGTCAAATAGTAGATCGGGGCTAGAAAGTTTGGCGGAGACGTGTTTACAATTAATATCTGAATGGGGTGAAAGAAACCGTCTTACCTTCGCACCGCAGAAAACGTTCCAACTGCTTTTAAAAGGAATATTAAAATCACCGCCACGAATTAAATTTAATAATATCACTGTCAAGAGAAAAGAATCGGTTTGTTATTTAGGGTTAATCTTAGAGAGAAATTTTTCTTTTCTGGAACATATAAGAAACGTTGGAGAAAAATCAAAAAGGAACTTTTACGCTTTGACAAGGATATCGACTACTACGTGGGGACTATCTTTTGCTACACTCAAAGTCATTTATGGAGCGACTTACTTAGCACGTATTACATACGGGTCACCTGTATGGGCCGATAGGGCTACTATCGGTGCTGTGCGCAGAAAACTGCTCCAGAGTCAACGTCTGGCGTTGATATTCTTGTGTAAGGCGTATAGAACTGTTAGTACGGAAGCTTTGCCTGTCCTCGCGGGCGTACTCCCAGTCGATTTGGAGATACAGCGTCGTGCCGCTATGTATTTCTCCACTAGAGAGGATATGGACAAAAGATTTCTTACGGCGCGTGAGCTCTTAAAAATCAATAGATTATTTAAACCGCACACTGATGTACAAAATGAGCTGTTAAACGAATGGCAACATCGGTGGGACGTATCATCGAAAGGGCGTCATTTATATAAATACTTTCCGTGCGTTCGCGATCGCCTAAATAAAACCTGGCTAGAAATAGATAATTGTGTATCGCAATTTCTTACCGGCCACGGTAATTTTAAGGGCAAACTATTTTCATTTAGGCTGGTTGACTCTCCTGTGTGCCCATGCTCTACACCTGGTTACGTATATGAACAATCTGCACATCACGTACTTTGGGAGTGTGGTCTTTGGCATGATGAGCGCAACATCATGTTGGATAGTATGCAAATAACATCTGGGGTTGTATACTACATGGACCTTGTAGAGTCTAGACGGAATTTCCGTGTATTCTGGCGTTTTTGCCATACCTATTATTGGAATCAAATTTGACAGCTCATATGATAGGACCCTTTCATTCAATTTTTATCCGTGGTGCTTTACAACTGGCTTTTCTAGTTGTAAGCGTCTCTAAAATTGAGGTTAAAATACCTCCTTCGTTCATTATTTTTGTCGCCCGTTTTGCTATGGAGGGAAGTGGACAATTAATATTTCCAACTCCTCCCTATCTTTCTATTTGATTAATTTCGTTGCGGGTTAAAGACAGATTAGTGTTCCCTGAGACTCGCCGAGCTTCACCGCTCGGTGTCATAAAATGCGTGCCACTGCTGATCCTGGCTTACAGGAGTTACAGTGGCGGGTGTGAGGGCGGGATAGTCTCTATCAACAATAGACTGCGATTATAGCTAGCAAGAATTGCCTACGTTTACTGCTAGCAATAGTTGCTCCATCTAAATGAACTTTTATTGAGGGAAAGCGACACGCGGTTGAACACGCGAGCAACAGCTTGTATGCCATAACATGTTAATACCAGCAGCGTTCTTTTAAAACAATAACCAGTGTATTAGATAATACATAACTGTAGTTTTATAGAGATGCTTGGAGTTTGAACACGGGGGCCAATGTCCTATACGGTAGCCTAATGAGGGTCGACGAACGACCTAAGACTAGTTAACGTCACGTCTCTTGGCAAGACAAAAAATAGACAAGGTATTATTATTTATACCTTGGAGGTAATCTGTGTTTATACCAAACTATTTAAATATCTGACCGACACTTTTAGGCAAAAGACAAAGAAGCTACAGGTTAGGTCCTAGTAAAGAGACAAATTTAAAGATGATCCTCATCTATTTTCGTCAGGTGTGGGTTTCCTGGAACCGAAAGTCCTATGACAGTTTTGATATAATAAAGAAAGAAAGTATAAGAAAGTATTGCGAGACAATTTTTTATCGTGCCATGCGATCAGAATTATGTATATGAAAATTAAATGGTATAAACAGGCAGTAAGTATTTGTAATCTATGAAAAAAACAATAATGACTGCCTGGAAGCATAGTCTTATTGTATGCGCGGTACGACCACCGCTCTGAGGTCCCGGGTTCGAATCCCGGGTCGGACAAAATTGATACCTATTTGGTTTATCTGGTCAGTATCAGGCCGGATTCTGGTATTTGTACTCTATATGGCGATAGATTCGCCCCTATCACATGAGACAGAATACACACGGCGAAAAGTGGGTACCCTAATTGCACCTCCGCCTACCCCTTCCAAGATAAAATGTAGATATAATTTTGAAGATATATTTTTATTAATATTTTCTACTTACATTTGCAATGATCGAGCATCTTCTCTTCAAAGCTAAACCGAAACGCTTATTCCTTTTTCCGAAAGACTTGATCATATTTCCAAAAATGCCATAACACTTCACAAAATACACAACGTTTGGACCGCTAACAATTATTAAAGCCAATAATGAAATAAGAGGCGCATCACAGAACAATTCAATAAGTCAACAGTAATTCGAAGAACACAACAATAAGTCACAGCCGATATGAGGACATCTGATGTCTGGACGGTAATTAGTGGCCGTCGAGTAGTCGTGTGTACGTCTCACTCTAATTGTATTAACGACTAAATAGTTTAAGTAAAGGTTTCCACAGCTTATCAACTTATTGATTGTGATGTTTGTTCCTTAGTGTTTGACTCATACTTTCCTCTATAATCAGTTGCCACATTTTTTATATTTTAACGTTCAGCCGACAATTAATTTTTATGGATTTGAAGATGTTTATAGGTCATAATGATCATTTATAATAAGATAACCTTCTTTCTTGATTGTCTCCTTTGTAATAGCTTCTTGCACTCGTAATAATTTCGTACAGATGTCATTATTTCTGTTTCTGCAATTTCATAGTGTTTAACTGCCGTACCTCATGTAAAACTGCTCCGAATGCTCGAGTTTATCAGACCTATCAAAAGGGTTGCGTTGTCAATTTTTTTTGTTAAAATAAATAAAACAACAATTATATCATTTGGACACTGATAATTATAAATCAAACTTCCTCACCATTTTAAAGTGTGACGTAATTTATAATTAACAGCAAAGATACAATGGCTAAGAAAACAATTAAAAATATTCATTAGGAATTATTACAGTTTTTTCTCTTAAACAATGGCGATGAATATTAAAAATTTACGTCAGATGCAATGATTTCATTGAACGATGAGAACAGATGTGAATGACATGAAATCACAAAGAAAGATGTTTGTTAAATCTAAAATATCACATGAATCTTCCGATGGATTAAGTGGAAATTCAATTGGACCAACAGTTCGCCGAGATTTTCTCTCAAGATAGATGACCATCCAATTGCTATACCGAGTGTATCATCAAAACTCACGCGAGTGACGCAACTTTAAAATAACCACCTTAGTTCATAGTCAGCACCCGTTGTCACTCCAACAAAGTGCCGATTTATATTTAAATCATAAATAAGCTCATTATTAATATTTCAACATTACACAACGTATTTAGAAACTAATACAGTTGGAAGGGCGTACCGCAAAGGTCAGACCTCACCCGCCTAATTTATGTACACGTTTAAATTGAAATTTATCTTCGGATGATCCAATGTTGATCTCAAAAGCAATTGCATTTTTAGAGTCAAGGTGAATTTTGTCAATTGGTTAGTAAGGAACGTTTTAGGTACTTTGCTTTTGTGTGGAATTCACGCTGTGTTTATTTTTATTCTTATAGCAAAGACTTCGGTGATGTCACTGATTTTGAGGTTAAACAGAGCTAATTGTACTTTAATAAAAATATTTACTCACGTACTTATTTGTCTTATTAATATCTATATCAAAGGTATACAACATATTTTAAACTAAACAATAAATAATACTCATGAATCAGGAAGCTAAATCTAATGACTATACGTCTTTTAATGTCTTATTTACACTTATTCTTAATTGCACACAGTTAACAGTTGTCACAGCAACTGTTAACTGGTCGTACGTCTCTCATATGTAAGAGTCCATCTGGGTGGGTACCACAACAATGTCTATATCTACTGCCAAGCAGCAGTGTGCATGCACTTTTTGTGTTTCGGTTTGAAGGAAATTGTAGCCCGTGTAACTACTGGACATAATGAGACTTAACATTTTGTGTCTCAGGATGACGAGCGCAGTGGAATGCCACACAGTACTTAGTAACTCAAGGTGCTGAATGGTGTTGCCACTGTTTATGGGTGGTCGTATCGCTTACCATCAGGCGAATGTCATGCTCGTCTCGTCATTCAAAGCAATAAATAAAAAAAAAGCCTTCGACAGATCCAAATATTACAATAGACTCTTACAAAGACGTAAAAATTACTTACTCAAATTCCTAACTCAACAAAATGGTTCCTACAATAAAATGCCTGTCATGAACAGAACTAATTTACATTCATAGCATTTTAAGGCATTAACAAAAAACCAGACTATATCAGACAAATAAAAAATGAAATCATTAATCAAACAGAACTCAGATTGTTCTCATTATTCGTCATCGATGTTTATGCGAGTTTCCATTCATGTTTCAATTGCCCGTCCATTGTTTAAAGTTCAATCGTTCTCCATTCATATAGGTCAAGATACAAATTCAGCAGAACAACATTTCCATTTAATTGTGCCGCATAGAGCTTATCTGCAGTTATCTTTTACAATAGTAGTATCGGAATCGGTTCTAGAATATTTGGAATTATAAAAAACCATGTGCACTTTATTGAAACTTGCAACTTCATATTATATTTTTATGTTCACTAACTTAATATAAGGACAAATATTTACTTCCTTTTCCTCGCTCTTAAATAAATCATATATACCGTAAACATGTACCATTTGGTAAGTCAATAATCAATATCTGTCAGTCTTTTACCTATACAGAAACAAGTTTCCTTTGGAAAATCCTATTCAAACGACCCTACAGCCAATACTTCACGGCTATTAAAAACAACTCGAAGAAACCAATGCCGAGGTGACAACGCGTTTCTTACAACCACACATTATTCGTATCTGACGAAATGAAAGTATTAACAGTGAATTAAGAAATCAAGTTTAATTTGAATGGAGAAATGTTAATATCAATGAATGCTCTATTATTAATTTGTCTCTATATGTCACTGCTCATCTAGCATATGGTAATACTGCGTAGGGATATCTTAAAAATCTAAAGTCAATACATGGTTTAAATTTTACATAAATATGTCGAAATTTAGAACACGCAGTACTTACGTGTTATTTGGTCGCAGCCGGAACGAAAGGTCAATGCCCTGGATATTAATAAGCCTTTAAATATGCGCACTTCCTACAGAATCGAAATCACATCATTCTGGTACAGTGGTGAATGGTAATACAATTGCTCGTTACAAATTAAAATTACGCAACTTTCATCTTACAACAACTTACTAAGATTTTCTTAGAAGCGATTAATTATTTCAGACAACATGATATATAATCTGCAGATAGCGGTCACAGCGCAATTTAATCTGCATAATCTTGCATTACTTCAACTGTTGTTTGAAAAGATTGCAGTAAAAAAGACTATTGCGCCGGTAGACAAACTACACGATAGAAAATACCAAACGAATCATAATACAGAAACACGGCCTATATGATGTACTATAATAACCACCATATGTACAACAACCATACAAAGCTGATTTATAAGACATCAGGCTTAATAGAATCAACAAAAGGTCAATGTCACGATAATTAAATATTAAAAATAGCCCAATTTCACAAAATTCCCTCCAAATAAAAACGAAAGTCATCACACATGAAGTAGAAATCAGTGAATTATGTTAATCCTATTGACCTGTGACCTGACCAAACACAAGATCCTCGCTCAGCAGCTCGTTAAAAGAAATTAAATTAGGAACATAGCGAAATAAATTTAATGAAACGAACCGTGAACGTTATTTTACTTTTACGAAATCTCACACACTAAGCGAATAATGCAAAGATGATCGGTAATAGCTTTAATGTCAGTTTTATTGCTTTTAAATCGTTTTGTACGAGAATCTAGATGCTGTTCCCAGATGCTTCTTGCTTAAGTTTTGCGGTAAATCTTATGAATGTGCAAGAAAATGAACGTGATTGAGGTAAGAGTGGCAATTTGTTTCGTTGTGCGATCGTTTTTTGCTATACTTGTAATAAATACGTTACAGTTAGGATTCAAGTATGTTTTGTGGGTCGCCGGTAAATCATAATTAATAAACTCAATTCAAAATTCGTTCGAAGAAGACAAAACATTCGATAACTAAAATAGGTTTATAAACTGTTTATGAATTAGGCCATAAAAGTTTGCACGCTAACTTCTTATTTAAGCTTATCTTTACTTCCAAAAGAACATATTATAAATAGCAATCCGAAAACATTCTATGCAATGCAATGCAGGGACTCAGCCCTGTATTATATACTGCCCACTGCTGAGCAGAGGCCTCCTCTACTACTGAGAGGGGTTAGGCCTTAGTCCACCACGCTGGCCTAGTCTATAGTAAAAGCAATTTCTAATACAGCTGCTTAAAAAAGTTGCGCACAAAGTTTAATCAGCTGTTGCACACGGAGTATCAAATAAACCTGATCCTTAATGCGTAGTAAGCAGGTGAAAGTATCACGTAAGCCGAGCCCAAGATCCTGGACATGATACTACACTCACATTACTGCAGCTAAGATATCTGACACGACGTTCCGGAACAATTCATCTCAAGCCCTTCTTGCAAATGCAAATTTATATCTAGTTGCAGTTTACTGTTTCGAGATAGTTTCGAAAGTTCTGGAATTTCGATCATAACTTTAACTGCATCGAACTAAATACTGGCATTTCACAAAATCCGAGAAGCGAATATTGCCAACTCTGACTTTAACAAACGAATTGCTAGTTAAGATATTGTGAAAATATCTGGAGGTACTTTATGCAACGGTTAATTGTTCTTAAGACGGTTTCAGTAAACACAACACTCGAGACTTTACGCTATTAAGTTTAGTGAGCAAATATTCTGAACTACACATTTCCTGAAAACCAATTCCATTTGACGTATTTGATGTTTGATAAAAAATTATAGCTTTAACAGTAAAAGTCATTAACTTAGTACACACCTGCAAACAAGGGCACAGGGGCCACCTCTTCCGCAGCGCGTGCGGCATTTTCTTGCGCGGGGGGTCCGGCTCGGCGGGGGGCTCGCCGCACGCCCAGCGCATAAGGCGCGCGCGCGCCGCCTCCGCCACCTCCACACCGCGCGACCACGACGGCAGACCCTGGAGACAAGAGGAAAAAGACATTTTACTTAGACTTTTTACTGGTGGTAGGTCTCTCATTATGTCAGAGGCCGTCTGGGTGGGTACCACCGCAATGTCTATTTCTACCGCCAAGCAACAGTGTGCATGCACTGTTGTGTTTCGGTCTGAAGGATATTGTAGCCAGTATAACTACTGGACATAATGAGACTTAACATCTTATGTCTCAGGATGACGAGCGCAGTAGAATGCCACTCAGTATTTTGTCAGTCAAGGTGCTGGATGGTGTTGCTACTGTTTATGGGTGGTCGTATCGCTTACCATCAGACGAACGGCATGCTCGTCTCGTCATTCAAAGCAATAAAAAAAAAAAAAAAAAAAAAGACATTTAGTAGTGAAATATTAACTACACCTCCACCAGGCGCCGTATCTGATAAAAATTGTCATTAAAATCCATCATGATCATTAAACAATTACATGTACTCATATTCTATTAAAATTAAATTAACAAATATACTGTAGAGTCTAGAGCTAATAGACTAGTGAAATTTTACAAGTACCCTGAAGGAATTCCTTAATTTAGTAATGTGATGTGTATTTCTTACTAGTCAACGCAATCTAACTGCGGTTGGCGCCTTATTATAAACATCTAAATAAGCAATCTCATTATCGTCTTCTTCATAGACATTACTCAACTTGAATTTTATAATGGCGACATATGCTATGGGTCAGGAATTTAATTGCCCAAATTTGAAACCTATGGAAGGCGACAGCCTTTCTCAGCCTACTGACAAGTGGGCTGAGAGAAACCTGGTAAGATAGCTGGCTGCGGCACGGCGGTACAGATCAAGTTGGTACAATTAATTCTGTTAGCTGTCAACAGACTGGTCACCCGACGGGCAAAATCGTGAAGTTTTTATTACTATTACACCTTTAGCCCAAAAAACACAAAATCTTTCAATAGTGCTTATAATACACAAAAAATGACATAACAAACTAATAAATGCCGGCAAAGAAACAACGGACTGGTGTAAAGACAAACTCAGTCAAGGACAGCGTAACCGTTGCATATGCGACAGCGCGCGCGTGCTCTATGATAGCGTCACGTAACGGTGCTCATCTCGGAACGGTGCTGCCGCGAGAGTGAAATGACATGCTTAGTTTACGATATCGAACACGCGGTATTTGTTCACATTACCCTCCTTCCGAAGACGGGTAACAATCTATGGTAAAGAATAGCAAAGAGATTCGAGGTATATGGTCTGATGTAGAAAGATAAAAGTTAAAAGATGATTACGAGGAAGTAATCGCATAAGGTAGTAATAAGATTTACGTAGCGGCTTTTTATGCGTTGCCAACATCAATGACCGCCGGTGATCGCTAGCCGTTATACAGGCTGCTAGCTCATCTGCCTATATTGATTGTTGGTATTTGAAAAGGAGTACATAATCGAGGTAAAGAGTATCTACATACCACAATATAAAATAACCAACAAAAATACCACAAAGTAAACAAAATAGTATACACACGTCTACGAGTATAAATTAACATAATACACATCATACGAAAAGCGAAACCGTCTCGCCATTAGCTTTCATGCGGGCCAATGACATAACCCATAAACAACGTTATTATTCCGAATTCGAATTCTTATGATAAACAGTAGAAACTGATCACCATTGTGCTATTATGATGCTAATGTTTGATCATCGCTATCATCCGAAGATAATCTCTAATGAGATCTGTAGTGTTCACTTTCTTTGCAAGTTTCACTGTACGTAATCCATCAATGTAATGCTTGATTGCTTTTTATTCTCTGATTCGGAGTTGTCTTCTAATTGCGTAAGCAGCATCACCATTTATGCTGTATGTCAATATTTACTCACATCTAATTAATTGCTAACGAGTTCTTAATGTTTCTAGTTACCAAGATGACAGCAAACTTTTCTATAATGCTAAAGTGAATGAAGAACGATTTCTATCAGATGTTGTTAATCTTGAGTCATATTTATACAAGCCGCACTTATCATCAAAAATGTATTTAAATAAAGAACACACCTCGATCAAAATCAACAACAGATGATTCACATATAACGAAAAAACATATCAGAGACAAAGGATAGAATTACGCAAAACACTACTCAGTAACTAACTACTCTCAGTAGCTCATCCATTTTCTAATCGATAACATCTATTCTGACAACACTGAAACAAACAGAACTATTCGGCCTCAGCCACACCTCAGTGAACTCAACGAAGGATTGTTTATAGGCACTGAAAACAAAAAACTAACCGCATTGCGTAAACTGCACCTCCATTAGCGCGGTAACCTTTTGATAAGGTAACGTAATTAACATTTCTGCGTTAACATCGGTTATATTCAAATTAGCTGACATAATTGATGATATTATTATGTTTGATGGACGTGCGTCAAAACAAAAAATATTGTCGTAATTTTTTTTATAACTTCGCTTATTGAGGCAATTTAAAATGAAAAATCTATGAGCAGGTGTATTTGAACTATCGTGCATGTAATGAAGCTTTGTTGCTTGATTACCAATTTTAAATAAACTCTGAAGTATTAGATTGAGTTTCACATCAAAGCAATAACACCATCTCAGTCCATTTTTTCACAACTAAGTATTTGCGATTAAATTCAATGACATCATCTTCACAGCAGCTATTACGTCGTAACAATCTCACTAACTTGGCCCTCAGTAATGAACGTGCCTAGATAGCTGGTAAGCAAATAAGATACACTATCTGAAAATGTCACGGGCATCAAGCGAGACAAAACAAAGGTGCTAAACAAATAGACACATTCCGAGGCTGTTAAGAAAATCATCGCTATAATTTCATATTGTTATAATTTATTAAAAAATAAGTAAGTTCAAAACGCTAAGTTCATGGTGGATCACTTCAATAACCTAATATTACATGATGTAGTTTTCGAAAACCTACATTGACCACTTGAAGTAGTTTATCTTTGTTTAAATGATAAAAATGTTCATAGGTTTAATTATGCTTGATTAAATATTTGACGAGTATATTTGCTCTACTTTAGCCAAAAATATTCCTGCTGACATCATTCCTTTGGTAGCTCATATTTTAATGTAAGAAGATAATGAAATTGTACCCTCTATCTTTTGTCCGTAATTATTATGATTAGTCCGTAGTCTCAGCATTCTGCAGCAGTTTTTGTGAGCGGAGTAAGGACAACTTACTTCCTAGAAGTTGCAAATGAGGCTTATTTTGCGCTACTATCGTGTCAATGTGTAACTTGGAGCAAAAATAACAATAGTTACCTAACATTTGTTGAAAACAAACCGCGAATTACTCGCCAAAATCCGCTAACTCAAACCAAACAATTACCAACAAAGTGTTTGCATTTATCAGCCCCGTTACCCTAACACCATTGACATTAAACGATCATTAATCCAATTCCGCTCTAAATCTTTGATCTACCTTTTTAATTCATGCGCGCCAATCAAACGATACGCCATGATATTGAGCCACATTTCGACACTCCTCGCTGGGGTCCATTGTTCACGTGAACTTTGCGGCCGACATTTGGCGAACTGTTGCCAACTGATCGCTATCCGTGATAAACGCCAAATGTGATGTTTCCACGGCACTGTGTGTTTGTGTGTTTGGAATTAAGTTGTTGATTGCATGTGCAATCCTGGTGGAGCATGTTATTTGGAATTAATTTTGTTCATGTTGTTAACCAGTTACATGGTATTTATTCTTAAAATATTATAATCTGTTATGTACGCCCTAATTTATATTTGCTAACATAATTTTGTTGTAAACCAAATCAATAGGTATCACAAAATATTAATTTCATTTACTAAAAATATAAAATAAATAAATTTTCATTTACTACGATATACATGCCTGCAGTTGTGTACAAATTAGTGTTCCATAGATCACAAATATAGAAACATTAGAGCGAAATTAAAGTTGTAAAGAATTTAAATTGAAACAGAAAGACCTCGAAGTAAATTTAGGTATTGGGGATAACGTGATACACAATTCCACTTTGATGCATAAAACGTATGTTTTTATATAAATTGAACGTACAGTAAGTGGAATTCAATTGATATGCATAGCAACGACGAATGCCAACATTATTGTTTGTCACAATGCCGATCGAAACAATCCAACTTAAATGTTATATATTTAGGAGTTTTGCAAAGTTAAATATCGTGGGAATACGTTAATGAAATCCGGCTTTATGGAAACTCCCAAAACAATCGAAATGATGATATCATATTATTATGACCGGACAAAGTTTTTTGGTATCGAGATGCAAGTCAAACAAAAAACAAACCTCGAATCTTAACTAATAATATACACTGAAGAAGTAAATCTCTTTGTTTCAATTAAATTTATTGTTTTTTTTAAATATGCGAAGGAAGTAGTAGAGGCTATTATAGCTAAAATTAATTATAAGTGTAACCTACTTTGTAGAATAATTATCTCCCAATTAAACAGAAAACAAACAGAAATCCACCGTAAATGAAATCAACTTGCACGACGCGTGACAAACGAAAAGGCATCGGCAAAAGTGTAACAACAGGTGCAACGAAAAGCTGTGACCGTGAACCGTTGTGGGTCACGGTGCCGTCGTCGGTATTACCGTCACGTTCAAACCACTAGGATGCGCAGGTGAAAGTGATCGTTTGTGGAACGTTTGCACTCAGCCGCAAGTCACTCGGATATCCTTGACTCCTTTTGTTGTTTAACGTGTTTTTAATTTCACCAGCGCGAACTGGCTGGCTGTTATCGGTAATGCAAATTTTACAGTGAAAACTGGATTGAGAAAGTCATTTTGAATTTATACATGTAAGATTGGTAACGACACGCTGTTTTGTTCTTGATGTTTTATTATTTCTTCACAATAAATTTTCTAATGTGTCTGTATTAATTGTTTTTTTATGTAAATCACACAATTGCTTCTACAGGTGATTATCGATTTTTTTGTTATTTATATGATTCAAAAAAACTTAACGCTTGTATTATGCTAATTATAATTAATGTAGTAACCTCTTTTCTAACTATAACTAATGTATTCCAACTACTAAAACACAACACATGTTATTCTCCACCCACCCACTAACACAACAGAAGGCACAGTAATTGGACACGAGAGGGCTTGTCCTGCATAAAAGCTTTTGACCCGACAAATCACAAAGCACACACATTGACCTCAAACTGAGATTACAACTAACACTAACGATCTTTAACATCATCAGCTATTTCAGTTTGTGCCGCTCTTAGATCAAACACTAAGCTATTATTTGAACTTTCATGTTATTATTTATGATATGATCTAAGATAGAGGGAGCGTGTAACTCAATTAGTAGTATTTAGTACGAGAAAACCTGTAGTTGTAGCATGAATTTAAAGACTAAATGGATAGTGAACATCAAGGCTTCAAACAAAGGTAATTGTACTCACAAGCGCTACTAGTGCCCACAGGTAAAACCGCAGGTGTTTAATAAAAATAGCAATGCATCTTCCCCATTCGTATCGAAATGTCATATTACAATGGTCGTCGATTTCAAATTATCTCCAATCCTATATGGCAATACCAAACCACAAGTCATCTTCTTACATATTAGGTAAAGCCTTTATGAAAGGTCAGTACTAAAATGCATCAACAATTCCATTCTTTTGGTCCAGAAAAAACAAAATAAGAATCACCAGATTTGTCATGTTCGCAAATGCAGAGATCTTTAGAATATAAATGATTAATACAGATAAAATCACACGCATATTAATCAAACTTATCAAAATAAATCAATCTCATATCACGCCAACAAAAACATTGAAAAACCCAATTTATACGAAATTAATTGGTGACATAGCACTAATTAACTTGGTTAATGAAACCGCGTGGTTCGTATTTGTATGGAAGCCTTGACACCATCGACATTTGCGTTCGAAGCAATTACGGGGGACTTTAATGCCTTTATTAGTTAAACATCGCATCAATCATGGCAACTAGCAAACGTTTTGTGGAACTAGCTGACAGTTGCAATGATTGGATTTTGGTCTAGGTTCATGGGTGTCATGAACGCGTGGTTAAGCCTTTTTTGTGTGTAAAGGTATGTTAAGTGTAGACTTGCTTCATAATAATCTTAGTTAGATTTGGGTATCATCAAAATGGGGAACTCCTTGTCGTTATGAGAAACTTCAAGTATTTTTTTTCATAATAATAAATTTATTTTCGAACAAGTGTACATACAAGTTTACAATCGGTAAATTTATTTTAAATATGATTTAATATAAGTACTTGTTTCGACTGCTTACAGTTAAGAATTAGTAGTATACCTTAAAAGATTGGATTCAACATACCAAACAATAATCTTCAAATACATATCCGACTTCCATTTTCCATTACACAGAGCAATTTTCCATTTCTATTCAGACATTCAAGTAATAAAGCCTTTTTATATCGAAAGGGGTTAAGTATTTCCTCCGAGTATTAAATTCTAGTCAACACGTAAAGAGCCATTCATTTACCACTTTAAGTATCAGTTATTAGATTCAATATAATAAAACTATACAAATAATACATTTTTATGTCACTCAGAAACACCAGCAATAAAATGTTAATGTCTTACCATTTGACTCCGTCATTACAATTTCCCAGAGTACGAAAGCGGTCCATGTGAATGTTAGTTTAGAGATGAATATAATTTATTTTTTTACAAGCGGAGATGCAATTGCCCCCAGATTATTGGAGTCGATGACGTTCTTCGTTTTCATTAAAAACATTATGCATTAAATATTTGGTACATTAAGCATTTAGAATATCTAATAGGAACTGCGACTTAAGTATGACGGGCATTCATAAAAAGTTACTTATTAGTTCAACAGAGAAAAAAATATGAGCATCTGTTCTAAATCCATGGTTAAAAATGATGCGTATCGTATTTATCTAAAATTAAACCTAAATGAAATTCTAGAGCGCGAATTTCTTTGCAATTAAAACAATCGCCTTTAGGAAGTTAAAAGAGGATCGACAGTACATGATCAACAGCGGATATGCTTAGGAACCGTTGAAAAATGTACGGTAATACGAAACACCTAATAATTATAAAATTATTTGCATGCTCAATGTAATTTGTAAGTCGTAATGTAACGCAATAAATATTCAATAATTGCATGTTTCTTAAAACGCTACTTTTACCGGTTCCTAGGAAATTATAACTGTTATTGCATTCCATTTCGCTATAAGTACCTGTATCTCTTCCACTTTGGTTCTGAACATTCCAATTAACTGATACGTGTAAATATGAATACTGTTTATAGAGCTAGATCTCTTCTTGTAACGTTATTTTCCCTTTTTCATCCCATAAATTTATCTGGCAACAAAGTAATCCGTTGTTTTTAAATCTGAGACTGTTCTCAGTGAAATATCATTATGCATCAAATTTATCATCACTGTCTTGGTCAACAACATTCCCATCATGTTACAAATTCCTCGTATGATCTTCATCACATTACTTGCCATGTAAATGTTTATGGCAATTTTATAATAAAATATTTGATGTTTTTAGCTTGCACGTCCGCAATGCGTGCGCCATGAATTATTCAGGTGCATGGCATCGTTTGCTTTCAATAAGGGCGTCTGGCGTCGCCGGGCCAATCACAATTTATACAAAGCTATTTACAATCCGTTCCACTATACCATTTGTATCGCGGATCTTTGTGTTGTTTCGCTCATTGCTATGTGTTGAAACGTCAAAAATTTTATTACGTGTGTCGTCTGAATGATGGATGGCATCATATAAGGCGTTTGACAGAAATTGGAAGATAATCGGAATGACGATATTTCCAAGATGCGTCAAAGAAGAATTTTGGAAATGTTTTTAATCCCTTTTGAACAATGCTGATGATATACCTGACATACACATTACCTTATAATGAGCCATAATAAATCAATTCAAGATAGATTAAAATTGCGGTTATTCATAAGACATAATTTTTTTTATTGAAACGTTTCCATAATGACATCCATTTTAAACTGTAATCATAGAAAAACCGGTATAATAATAAAACTAAAGACTTAGTAGATAATATAAAAGTACTAAAACTTAAAGAGATAATATGGCAGTATTATTTCCTTAAAGAGAATTATTATGAAGCTAAGATTTTATGGCGCGGCGATGTTTCTTTATGATTAATTGCGTGGCCACTACGAGTCTTGGGCAAATCAATATGACTACTTATTACTTCCAGTATCTAATAATTACTCTAATTTCGTGATATGCCATGTAACACTCAGACTTACAAAAATATTACCGAAGTTTAATCGACGCAGGAAAACTAAACCAGCTAAATACAAGGACACTTCCTCACAACAATCTCTAAACAATAAAACAAACGCTCATATAATGCCGATAAACCCATTCCACCCCACACAATAGCTAGCAAATCAGGGCAAGTTAACCATAAAAACACAAAGCGTAAAACAAGGAATATAGAACATAAGTAAAGTGAAGTAGTTCGCAAATAATACGATGTCGCAATTTGGCTTTGAATTTACACTTTGCCATGTGAACAGTTTTGGCAAAGACAATGTTACGTAATGTGTATTGATAATTTATTATCCTCAACACATTTAATTTTTACACGCTTTATATTAGGTTCACAGGTATGTTTGTTTGTATGTATGTTTGTAACTCTCCGACTCCGACTCCTTTGGGCGCGATTTTGACCCACTTTAAACGGTCAGATTTTATTCAAACTTTGTAGGTTTGGCGAGGACCGATAACAATACACTAATTTGATAAGATTGTGCCATTATTCAATTTGCAAAATGAGATTTTTGTCAATTTGTATATTTTTAGTGACATTTGTTGGACAATAGTAGAACAGAACTAAAAAATTAAAAATAAATAATAGTTTAAAAAAAACTAAAAAAACACGCTTTATAGAAAATCCAACTAAAAATAGAAAATAAATTTGAATTAAGAATTTATCATTTTTAACATGCTCTGTAAAATTGTATTACTTTCAGTACTGTAAACTTGCAAGCTTTAGTTAACCGATCTATATTCGGATACAAATTTATCCCACGCCCTCTCAACATGTAGAAATGACATAATAGTCAATTTAGTCCTATTATGCTAATGCTGTAAGTATAATCTCAATAGGTAATTTGCAAGTCGTGTGACATATAATGGTACAGGTATTAGACAATCGTTCTATTATCCATTTGGTTATTCAGTTATTTGTTTACATTCACATTAAACTAACATGGTGAATAAAGCCAACTTGAATCTATTGTAGGTATATGTATTTTCTTCTTCTCTACCTTATCTAAATCATAAGGTCCGATAGATAGAAGCCGATTTAAAACTCGATGTATGAAAAAACACTTCAAAAGTAAGGGCATAAAAAAAATTATACAGTGTTGGCAAGCTCTAACTGGTCAAGACATAAAATTGCACCAAACTTCCAAGAACAAAATCTATTTTCATAGTTTATTTATTTATATCATTTTCATATTAATATATAGTATTACATGCTAGAAGTTACTTTACAATATCAGCAAAACAGAATCTGACAATCAAAACTATCGAATGTCGCTGTTGACGCTACGATCTTCGCTTGACCCTATAGGCGCACGAGCCACTTGACCCCCATATTGGATGTCAGCGACCAGCGTCAGTGTTTTATTACTTTTATAGCAAGTTTCTTTTGTCCAAAGGTCATGAGGTGAGCTACGATTGGTTCGAAAGTTAGAAAATAAACAGTGATCTAATGCGACCGAACGATTGCTTGGCGTTTTATTGTGGTACGCAGGAAAGTCGGTATTAAGGACGCGGTATAGTGTGAGACGTTCGTGAGGTTTAATTCCTATTCATTTATGATAATCGATTAATGAGTTTTAAATAAACCTTGAAGAATTTAAACCATAATCAAAAGTCACATTGCGATGGAAATTGAATATTATTTGTATAATATTTTAGTCTAATGACAGCTTACTTAGCCTTCAAACCTGTTAGATACCGAAGTCGATCGCCAGGTAGAGCAATCAAAACTTCTATGTGTCGCACAATTAAAAAAAAAACATTTACTATTGCCCGGGAATAAACTGTATCCGACATGGTAACCGCGGCTGTTCTAGCTACACCTCTCCTCTCCTCTAGTTCCATTTGTGCATAAAGGCTTAATTTGGTATTGGACTAATTAATGTGCAAGAGACGTAGCGAAACGTCTATTTTGTTCCAAAGTGGAATTATTCCAAAAAGCCTACAGTATTACCTATTACATTGCCATTAACCTGCACAATGGACATTCTTGATAGTGCCAAAGCACAACACTTCGGCATGTTTATTATCTATTGCATAATGCATAATCGAGGTCGCCCCGGCTAGTGATGTAACGGACGTTTTATCGACAAGTCCGGCTCGCACTTCCGATCTACGTAACCTCTCGTGTGCTAAGTTAGGCCGCGACGCGTAACTAATTACTCGATTAGATATATCGGTACGACTGATTAATTGACAATGGATCATTAATGGCATTAGAAAGGGTTGTGTACCAACGGAAATGTTAGTGATGCGGCGAGAATAAAATGGCTCATTGGATCGAATGTATTAAGCTAAGTATATTTTAAGTACCATGATGTGCAACAGATTGCTGGCATTCTTACCTATAATATTTGGTTCTTTAAGCGATGTGAAGAAACAGTTAGACAAACAACATAATTGGGCACGATGCGTAGAAACATCGTGGCCAACAGTAGAACATATACTGGTGGTAGGTCTCTCATTACGTAAGAGGCCGTCTGGGTGGGTACCACCGCAATGTCTATTTCTACCGCCAAGCAACAGTGTGCATGCACTGTTGTGTTTCGGTTTGAAGGACATTGTAGCCAGTATAACTACTGGACATAATGAGACTTAACATCTTATGTCTCAGGATGACGAGCGCAGTGGAATGCCACACAGTACTTTGTATGTCAAGGTGCTGGATGGTGTTGCTACTGTTTATGGGTGGTCGTATCGCTTACCATCAGGCGAACGGCATGCTCGTATCGTCATTCAATGCAATAAAAAAAAACTATTTAACTGATACTATTACAATTTATAACAACTCTCTCATTCGTATTTTGGCATCTACGGCTGTGATATATGATAAGAATTCGCTACTCACTATTGAGGCTGCATTTTACGAGCATGCTAAATCTTTTGTAAGCAATGCACGGAACATAACAATGGGCTGAGTTTATTCTTCAAATTGTCTTCAATATTTACAAACAATATTGAATTGACCAGAGTAAATCATTCTTTGCATATTCTCTTAATCATTATTTGGCCAGCTTGGGTTCCTAAAACTAACCAAGCGAAAAAGATTTATTGTAAGTCTTGATAAAATGTGGGATTTTTAAAACAGGAAATATACATTTTGGCATCTTACTAATAGATATGTATCTATGTCGGAAATTTAAAGCCGGTATTATTCAGGTATCCCTACTCCTTTGTTTATACCTGTTTTGTAAAGCATTTATGTATCAAAGTATTTACAAAGGTAAGGATTTTTTATTGGACTTATAAACCGGTCGGTGGTTTTTAATTATATTTCGTTACATATACATAAATTTCAAAATGATGCTAACGAAACATTTGTGTTAGCCTTAAAATATATATATACATTAGAACAATCTAATCAACTGTTTATTTAGTCCAAATATCCTTTGAGGTTTATTCTATTGGAACGTGTTACTGAGGCAGTTTCTTGCGCCTCTTCTGCAACGGTGGTTGCGACTTAACGATTCAAAGTTCTTAAAAAATGATTCAAATAAATATATTTTTGATTTTATAGATATAAAAGTAATTATAGATCTTTTTACGTTCAAATTTACAAACTATTTATATTCCATTTGGGATACCTATTAGGTACACTTCTTCACTTCATGCAAGCATAATCACTTATTTTTGAGTACGAACATGCTCTAACCATTTTTTCATGAAGCCGGGAGTCACAGAGGACGTTACACCTCGAAATCGTAATAAAAAGTGTTATTTACAACTTTTTGTCCCGTTCGACGTGTGCGCTGAACCGTTAACTAACGTCAGTTGCTTTTTTCAGAACTCGTCACGATATCTTCGAAGAATTTCCCTAGCGCAATCGTATTTGATATTGTCATTTTATTCATGAAATTGTATTAATATGAATGGAGGGATGTTTTTATGGTGCATTTCTAAATATTGTGTTTTTATTTGTAAGTTATTTATAATAAATGATTTCATAATTATTTTTTTATGTTCATTTCAGTAAATATAATTTTGTGAGGAAATATCAACAAAATGCGGTCGAAATTCGGACGTGAGTGTAAGGCGTGCTCCAACAATCAACCCAGGGGTTTCATATCACGTGCTAGGTGTCATGAATGACGGTGAGTTAATAGTTTTCTGGCTTGCTTTAATAAAGTCCCAGGATAATTTAATCAATAAACATTATTTCCAGAAATAATATATCTGGAACTAACTACAAAGCCTAGACAAAACAAAAATTACGCGACTGTTACAATAGCTTATATTTCACGACAAAGACTTTGCAACTATCGATTCATTATTGATAACTAGCTTTTGCCAGTGGCTCCACCCGCGTGAATGAGTTTTCCCGGGGATTAAAGTCCCGCTTTATATTTTTCCGGGATAAAAAGTAGCCTATGTGTTAATCCAGGACATAATCTACACGTGTGCCAAATTTCAACGAAATCCGTTCAGTAGCTTTTGCGTGAAAGAGTAACAAACATCCATACATCCAGACATCCATACATCCATACTTACAAACTTTCGCGTTTATAATATTAGTAGGATATAGTAGGATTATTATTGTAGTTTAATCATTATCTCATAAATATACCATTACCACCTTCAACCGATCATCAAGTAAAGGAATAATAAGTTTATTTGAAATCGTCTACAACGTAATCTTAATTACCAACATCGTAGAATATAAGAATTAAACATTAGTAGTACTTATAAAACATATCAATTTAATATCACTACACGGGAAGACTGTAAATAAACATGAGTAGTACTTAATGCTGAGGTCGATCTGTCAATTCAATTGACCTGACGTGTTGAGGTCAACGAAGTGTACACAATACTATAATGATAGGAAAACATTACTGACGCTGTCTTTGAATATCCATTAATTTTTATTCAACTACACGTGCTAAATAGTAATAAGATACAGCTGCATCACGGCCAAAAAGAATACGAATGTATTCAAGATTAAGCTTTAGATACTGACTCCGAGGCTTCAGTACAGGATGCAGTCATTCATATATTTTTAATTCTTGATAACACTAGTTCATCTGCGCCTTTCCTCGGACCCTGGGCTGTGGTGTGAGGACATAGCGTAATGGAATAACTGGCCCAAATATAGATAATTATCTAGAGACCATCATTAATTTTAAACGATATGTTACGATGAAGGTAAGTTAAAATATGGAATATATTTATCGAGTTCAACGATTAGTGTTTTTCAATTGATGAAGAAACTAAAATATTACTAAACAAACTATGCTGCAATTTGCAAATAAGTTACGGCTTCCTAACCTAGGTAGGAGGAAGTAATTCCCTAAGGCTTGTTGATAAACTACAACTCTAGTCACAAGTAAAATTCCATTCACGTTTAGTAAGCATAAAAGCAATACACCATAAGCATACCTGTAAACACTTCTTAATTAACAGAATTTATGAGAGACATAAAAACCGGTCAAAGCGTTTCGATTTGACGGGCTTTTGACAATAAACTATATTTAATGGTTCATTTCCCTCGGGCAATTTTCCTTTAAATCTAAAATTGTTTCTAAACTCGAAACTCGGTTTGTTTCGAAACGTTGCAACGAAACCAATGTTTGTGTTGGCAAATACGTGAAATTAACCTTTCTTGTGCCGATGCAAGCCTGCGTACGGTTCTGTGAATTAAACACGCCTCGTAGACAAGATTGATATGTAATTCAGCATTCTAGATCGGTTACGGACTATTTTACGTGCAGGTAACGTCTAATTTTTCATAAGGTTTTTGATAGAATAATTTACTTTAGTCAATGTAACAGCAAAGCTAGTTAAGCATTAGTGTAAAAATCTAACTTTATAAAATAAATCAACAAATGAAATATCAAATATCCGCAATACGGTAAGAGATAGATAAAATACCCATAGAACTCCCGAAACTTAAGAATCGAATCGAAATAAAACGCCAACCGTGTGCAAACTATTTAAAGATATTTGATACATCAGAACTATTACGCTGAGGAATATAAATTTTCCTTCAAGGAGACAGCTTGGATTGTATCAAAGCAAATAGTTCTAAGAAAAAGCTCGCGCAGCAGCATTGGTTTCTATTGTTGGGCAGCATAATTTAAACGGCATTTAATATTTGATTGTAAACAATGCGATAACATCTAAACAGAATACAAATGTGTGTAAATGATTTAAGTTTGTTAACACAGTGTCTTTTGCATTCGGCACAGCAATTTGAGCACAAGAACAAAATGTCCGTCGAAAGATTAAAAAGCATACGCTTTTTCTATACTTATTGGAATGGACAATATGAATCATGTCCAACATCAGGCAGAGAACAAAACGCTCAACATAAAGTTAGATCTTTTTATGCAAATTCGGATCGAATCAAACGATAATGTATGCATGAGGTAGAACCCATTATAATTAACAGAGTTTTATTTTTATTTTTAAAATCATTACATCTTTTCTTTATCGTAATAATTGATTCTCATTTCAGTTGTTGTTCAGTAAATACAATAGACTCAGTCATTCCGACTGATGAGTCATCTTCCTACATCAGACCAGCAATTGTGTCATCAGTGGAAAGCCGATCGGTGACTGATTGTCGGCAAACTATAAAACAATAGTACCAACAATCAACATAGGAATAGAAAGTGCACTGTTTTTCGTCAGGTGAATTACAATGAAGATGAAACTTGGTAGCATTATGACGAACATTACGCATGTTTGAAACTAGATTGATAAAGATATTGGTACGATTGTTATGTTACTTGGAAATTTGATAGTTATAATAAATTTTACAAGAGATGGAAAAAGAAACCGAATGTAATAGAAAAAATCTGTCAATTCTAAAAGTATTCTCGGACAACATGTTGCTATGTTCCCTGGTACATTCAAACAATAATCATATAATATAATAATTAATATTACATAGTGTTGCACAGTGGCAACAAAATGTTATTAACAAATCGAACATCGAAACAAGTTTGCGAATTTGTAACTTTAATCGCCAAAAACAATGTAATTTTTTTTCAGTTACACAAAGGAATGCGTATAAGAAAAAAACAACGACCAAATTGTAAACCGTTACATGAAAACTAAAACGCAAAACACACTAGTCCCTACCACATATTCGACCCCGTTGCCAAATAACAAATTAAAACTGAAACGCTAATCACGCGAGTCACGTGTATTTTTTCCGCACTAATATATACGAAATTTCGTACGAACTCGTCTGAAACGCGAACCACGCAGTTCGCCGTAACTGTACCGGTCCAGAAAGGCCTGGACAATGCAGATTGCATAGAGTTACTCGACACACGAACTAATGACGGTGCATAATTGATTTGAGTTGTTACGGTCTCTTATCACGTCACATTGCGATATTATTTTTCGCCGCTCTGTCCCAACTCGGAGGAAACGCCGTGCGCAACCTAACAATAAGTAGAGGTTTCATGTCGTGGATGCTATTTCGTCATAATTATGTGTAAGTTTTAAAAGATTGTCTAGATTTTTTTGCAAAACTAACATGATAGACCCTGAGATTGCACTTGTTTGAGATGTCATGCTTCAGCTCAGCCGCAGCTGGAGAGCCCACCGCAGGCCGAGGTAGTTGCAATGGAGGTCGCACAATAATGGACTTGAAGTTCCTCCAGGCGAACATTAACCACTGTGCCCGCGCTCAGGATCTTTTGTCCCAGAGCCTTGCACAGTGGTCGGTGCAAGTGGCCGTAGTCGCCGAGCCATATTTTGTCCCGCCCAGGGAAAACTGGATAGGGGACCTTGACGGCTCGGTGGCGATCATCACCGTGGGCGCCGCTGGCTCCCCCCCCTTCGCGAAAATAGCCAAGGGCCGGGGATGCATTGCGGCTCTGTTGGGAGACATCTGGATTGTAGGGGTTTATTTTTCTCCTAACAGACCCCTGGCTGAGTTCGAGACCTTCCTCGTCCAGCTGGGGGCCCTGGTGGCGCAAGGTCAACCTTACCCGGCGATCGTCGCCGGCGACTTCAATGCCAAGTCCGAGGCCTGGGGTTCGCCGGCGACCAACGCTCGCGGTAGGGTCCTGGAGGATTGGGCGATCTCAACTGGCCTGGTCATCCTAAATAGGGGAGCAGTACAAACGTGCGTTCGGCATAACGGTGGATCCATTGTAGATCTGTCGTTTGCGAGCCCAATGGTCGAACGCCGTGTCCGGGGCTGGAGAGTGGTCGCGGGCACAGAGACTTTGTCGGACCATCGTTACATCAGGTTCGACGTCTCTGCGTCCGCGAATATCCAGCCCAGTGCTGGACTGAGGACCCCTAATCGGGATGGCCCGCGGTGGGCGTTAAAGCGCTTGGACCAGGAGGCCCTAGTGCTAGCCGCTCTAGTCATGTCGTGGCTACCCGTACCGGACGGACCGGTACGGGTTGAGCGGGAGGTGGAGTGGTTTGGGGTGGCTATGTCGGACATTTGCGACGCTGCCATGCCCCGGGCCCTCTGCTACCATGCGCGGCGGCAGGTGTACTGGTGGTCGGCAGAATTAACGCAGCTACGCGCTTCCTGTGTTACAGCTCGCCGCCATCACGCCAGGCATCGCCGCCGTCGGCTAAGACTCGTAGATCACGCGGACCAAGAGCGGCTGCTCTATGGCCTCTACAAAGAGGCAAAGAGAGTGTTGCGGGTGGCCGTGCACAGGGCCAAAGTTGCGGCTAGGAGGGAGTTCTTGGGGACTCTTGACAGGGACCCGTGGGGGCGCCCTTATCGTCTGGCGATGAAAAAGCTTCGTCCAGCGGGGCCCCCACTATCACAGAGTCTCCGGCCCGAGCATCTAACCAATGTTGTCGCGGTCTTGTTCCCGGCCACCGTGGAGACTACTCCTCCACCGATGGCGCCACCTGACATGGCGCCATCGTCGATTGAGAGTTCGACAAGGGATATCCCAGAGGTTTCGCCCGCGGAATTGCGGGCGGCGGTGCTTCGGCTGCGGAGTAAGAAGACGGCCCCGGGGCTCGACGGCATTCCAGGAAAAGCCTGGGTGTTAGCCCTCGAGCACCTGGGCCCGAGACTCCGCAGCCTATTCTCCGCTTGCTTGGAGCAGGGCGTCTTCCCGGCGCGTTGGAAAACTGGGAAGCTCGTCCTGCTGAAGAAGGAGGGACGACCCGCAGAGTCGCCATCGGCCTACCGGCCCATCGTGTTGCTCGACGAGATCGCAAAACTCTTTGAGCGCATTATCCATGCTCGCCTCGTCGAGCATCTCGAGAGGGTCGGTCCGAACCTATCCGAATGGCAGTTCGGATTTCGGCGAGGCCGATCGACAGTTCACGCGATTCTGCGGGTCAAAGCATTAGCGGAGGAAGCGGTGGCCCAGGGTCAGGTCGTTCTGGCGGTGTCCTTAGACATCGCCAACGCCTTTAACACCCTGCCTTGGGCCTGTATATATGAAGCACTGAGGTACCACGTGGTGCCACCCTATCTCCGGCGCCTGGTGCACTCTTACTTGTCCAACAGAGACGTAGTGTATTCCGGCTCCGACGGGTGGCACCGTAGAGCGATGACTTGCGGTGTTCCACAGGGTTCTGTATTAGGCCCACTTCTGTGGAATATCGGTTATGACTGGGTGCTCCGTGGCACCAACCCCTGGGCCGTCGGCGTCACATGTTACGCCGACGATACGCTTGTAACAGCGACTGCCAGGACCTATCAGGAAGCCGCAATATTGGCAGCAGAGGGCACCGGCCATGTCGTCGGTCGAATCCGTAGATTAGGATTAACGGTGGCTCTCAATAAAACCGAGGCCCTTTGTTTTCATGGGCCTCGGAAGGGGCCACCG
This sequence comes from Sphinx pinastri, assembly GCA_947568825.1. NCBI lineage: Eukaryota > Metazoa > Arthropoda > Insecta > Lepidoptera > Sphingidae > Sphinx > Sphinx pinastri. The sequence continues at coordinate 3,633,222 of OX387630.1, read as the reverse complement.
GCCGGTGCTCACATAATGGTGGAGGGGGTGCGGATTCCCATCGGTAAGTCGATGAAATATTTAGGATTAGTTCTCGACAGCCGGTGGAAATTTCGCGCCCACTTCGAAGGATTAAAGACCAAACTGTCTCGGGCAGCGGGTGCTCTTTCAAGCCTGCTGCCCAACCTAGAAGGTCCTGGCACCCCTTGCCGAACGCTATATCATGGAGTCGTGCGGTCCATGGCCCTTTACGGATGTCCCGTTTGGGCCGACTCTCTGGGGGGCCGCTGCGTCGCTCTCTTGCGTAATCCGCAACGAGTAGTAGCGCAGCGGGCGATCAGGGCGTACCGCACGGTCTCTTTCGAGGCAGCCTGTGTACTGGCCGGATTTCTACCATGGGATCTGGATGCCGGAGCCCTCTCTGCCTTATTTCACTGGCGGGAGGAAGCGTCCAGACGTGGACAGCGTCCGGCCCTGAAAGAGGTTGAGGCCAAGCGGGCTATACTTCGCAGAGCTGCCGTGGAGGAGTGGCGTCTTAGGCTGGAGGCCCCCACAACGGGGCTTAGGGTCGTCTCGGCAGTGCGTCCTGTCTTTGCTGAATGGCTGGACAGGCGCCACGGCCCAGCGACGTTTCGTTTAACGCAGGTGCTCACCGGACATGGGTGCTTCGGTGAGTACCTGTGGCGGATCGTCAGAATTGAGGAGTCGGCCGTGTGTCACCATTGTGACAACTGCCAGCAGGATACGGCCCAACACACGTTGGAGTTTTGCCCAGCCTGGGACGAGGAGCGCAACGCTCTCATGTCAGTCGTCGGAGGAGACCTCTCGCTGCCGGCTGTGGTGTCATCCATGGTTGACAGCCGGAGGTCCTGGCGTGCGGTGGCCCACTTCTGCGAGGTGGTCCTCTCGCAGAAGGAGAGCGCCGAAAGGGATCGGGAACGCACCGATCCCTCCCGCAGTCAGAGAAGACGTAGGAGGCGCCGGGTGGACGACTGACCGGCGTCTCCCGCCCTGTGGACTGGGGGTGTCTGAAGAATCCCACCACGGTATCCCCTGCCTGTCGTAAAAGGCGACTAATAGGGGAAATCGGGGGTCGCGGGCGGCCAGTAAGAACTGTCCGCCATAACTATACTGTACATTCCTCATGTACAGAGTGCGATCCCCGGGATGGGCGGCAGTGTGAGTGGCCTCACGCTGCCGATAGCGCCAAGGGCGTTCTTTGATGAGCGGGCTCTGAGCCCCCCACGTTCTGAGAATGGGCCGCACTCGGCGGCACCGCGCAGGGGCGGTTGCGGAGGACAACTAGGCACTCTTTGCCGGAGGAACCCGCAGCCGTCCTCAATGCGCTGAGGAAGGTCACCGCGGAGTTTTGGTTGGTATTGCCGTGCATAGTACAGGAGTAGGGACTCGGCCCGGCGGTCGCCCGATGTTTTTAACTTTTCCGGACGGCCCAACACCGGATCGTAAGGCACGGCGAACCCAACATAACCGTCCAGTCGCTAGGCTGGCTGGGCTAAAGTTACTCCTTATTACATCAGCTACCTGCCAATAAAAGTCCCGTCAAAATCGGTCCAGCCATTTCAGAGATTAGCCGGAACAAACAGACAGACAGACAAAAATTGAAAAAAATGTTATTTTGGTGTATGTATCGTATATATTTTAATTACATGTAGTAAAAAACGGTTATTTCAATATTACAAACAGACACTCCAATTTTATTTATATGTATAGATGAATTCAAACCGTCTGTAAACGTTAAATTGTTCATGAGTAAATCAAGTTCAATACTAAAACCCATAACATTTTGTGTAAAATGCTCTCTCAAACATGCAGGTTGTTTAAAACAGGACTTTATTTTCGGCATACCACCCAACAATCAATCAACACACAGTTAACGCATTAATAACACCACTACGAATAACCACATATTAATGGACCGTTACAAACGAGCCCGCACTTGTTATCTACTTAACGGCTTAGTTACAAACTAACTATAGCGTTAAAGTTAAAAACATACATTAGCGGACCGAAGGTTACTGGTTAAGTGAAGCTCTAATTAATATATTGCCCATAACTGGACGTAGTTTTGAAATAGAACCTCCAATGCAGAAGTATTTGGGACAAGGCTAAGACGATGGATGAGGATTTTGTGATGGAAGTCTCAAACCTTACCTATTAGAATCACAAGAAATCTTTGCGGTAATGTGTAGAGACTGTGTACAATCAATGCATTATTGCTTACGAATATTAAAATACAAGTAGATCCAGAAATCGTACGATATTAACTTTAGCAGAAAAGGCGTAATGCTATCTATGTATGTTAAACTACATAATTTGAAATGAGTAGTTTCTGAAATTTCTTCGTAATTACCCAAAAGCATTACATCGTTGGCCAAATACCCGCATACGAATACTACCCAAACTATTCAGCAGAATACATAATCTTCATTCAATATCGACTCAAGATACCAATTTAGACCAAGTGCTAATTTAGGAGCAACCCACTTGTCAATCAGCTAACTTATAAACAATAATTATAAGGGAACAATAAAACTTTCATTGCGTAAGTCCCGGCGGGCAGGTAATCTGTTTCATCACGGCATTACACAACGATGGACAATAAGACTAAATCACAATAAACACTAAACTAGTCTATGATCTTGCTGATCGACGATAGACGTTATTGGGCGATAATTTATGTTGTAAACTTTTTGTTCTTTTATGAATGGAGGACAATGTTGTGAATAGCTTTTTGATGTCACGAGTTTAGTTTTTATTCCTTTTTCCATTTAAATTGAAAATTGTTAAGTAATTCAATTCTGTATTTCAATTTATTGACCACACGCACGCATATTCGAATAAGTAGATTTATGCTTTTAACAAAAATGCTTTTATGTCATAATATAATTAGGACTAAAGCCTTTCAAGATGAAATAAACTATTCCGTTGCCAATAAATGTGTTCAATGGAAATCATTAAAACCAACCAATTTGACGAGATTCACACAATCCGGAACGCGCATATCGTCGGCGACATCGAGTGTTGCGGCTTGCGATCCGACAGTGTCACGCACGAGCGAACGCGGCGCGTCATCACGCTGGGTTGTGGCGTGCTATAGCCCATGTTCCAGCAGGCTGTAAACTCATTTTGTTATATAAAAAGAGTTAATTAGAATGCTTCACGTCAGCACCGACACAATGAAGGAAATTATTTTTGAATTCTACAATTAAGTAATATTATAACTATGAGCAACCAACCCTGACGAACATTTAAGTGCGGCCTAAGGATAATGCATCGTTACGAAGTATTATAATTTTTATTCTACATGATATTTCTTGAATCGCAATATTATGCATATTACTCTTTTAAAGAAGAATCAGAAACCATTAATCCATACTCTAAACAGGGAACTAATCACAGAACTGGCGACCTACAAATGTTTCGACTTACACATCGCAGCCCATCACGCGAACTTACAAAACCTTTTCTCGCATCAACCCTACAACGGAACGCACTTATGTTTCAAAACATCACAATTTGCGCCTGGGAACAATTTCACAAGCCACCGAGCGTCCGAGCGTCTATCGCCCGAATACTCAAACGCTTCTTAAATATTTGAGATGGCATTACGGATTTAAGCATTCGTTATGCTTGAAATTGGTATACTGAAACGTTACTTATCTCCTAACCTTAAATTTAAGGCGACTCAGTTTAAGGTCCGCTTATTGATTCAAACGGTATTCACAAAAACTGCTTAAAGTTTGATAGCTATGTAAGGCCTCCTCATGTGGCTGTTAATCGAGATTAATTTGAGAGTGCTTCAGACTAGTCTCAAAGCTGTATGTCAAATCTTTAATAATTTTATTGCGTAATAACTATTTATTATGTGCTCTTTTGATTTCATAAAACGTCTTTTTCTTCACTATCATCATTTTCTGAGGAGGAATATAGTGTCAATCGAAGAAATCGAGAGAAATTAAACGCTTTCGAAGAATACAATAATGATGAATTTAAAAGAAGATTCGGACTTAGCAAGGAAACAGTTCTTCATTTATGTTCCTTAATTCAGGACAATATCCAGTCGGTCACAAAAATAAATCAGATAATGCAACCGACCAAGGTCATAGGGGATATTTTTCACGGGAAACATCAAACAAGCAACGGTACTTACTTATGACGATAAATACGAAATAAAAATTATGAATATTATTATTGCTGAGTTGTTTAGTTTTTTTCTAAGTGGCTAATGTCAACACTGACCATACTGCCAAGTGGCAAATATAAGTAAGTTATAATGGGTTCATTACATCAATGTTAATATAATAATTAATAAACTATTCTAATAATGAATATGCCATAGCCCCTATAGGTATTAAAAAGCATTCTACGTAACATTTTTACTATGTAGCATCTGCACATAATACATAAAATACACACGAAAATTAAATATAATAGTCATATAACATTAAAAAACGTTTTTAAAGTGCGTATTATATTATTTGATTTATTTATTTATAATATTTTAAAAATTATACTGCGTGAAACGGCACATAAATATCAATTTATTAAAAATATGTAATGGAAAACAAACTTTTTATAATCTATAGCATAATAACTGCTCCTCAGCTGATTTTTCCGTCAAATATTTTAAAGTCCGTTTGAGAATGCCATTTAAAATAAGAAGCCTGTTAAAATTAAGTAGGCCTCAGATAACTTGGTTGGTTGAGTAGCGTTTGAGTATTCGGGCGTATGTCTCGCAACGGTAGGGATTTGCGTCAAAAATCGTTGCACATGCGTCTGCAACTGCAGAGAATGCCTCGGACAGATGGAAAAATCTCGAATGTTTGAGAGAAACAGGATCGCGCTCAACGAAACAACAAATTCATTTAAATATTGAAATATTTTTTCTTCGAAAGCTAATATTTTACCCAAACCAAAAAATCCATAGTAGCCTTCCCTCCTGGAAAAAATCCATCAAAACAAGTAGGTATCGCAACGCTACAGAGCTACGCAATATTTAGCCGAACACCAAAAGTTAGAGTGAAACACCCGAATTGCTTACGATGTAATTAATACACGATGGTATGCAACGGTAAAGGTCAGTCGTGACATTAGACACGCGTACGACAGATGTTTTTCGACAATGTACTACATACCACAACCATCGACAGAGGCCTACATTGTTGTAATACATTATACAGTATCACGGGGTATTTAATTAAATTTATTAGGTAGGTAGACAGAGGTGAAACTAGGGTACCCACTTTTCGCCATATGTGTTTCGTCCCATGATATGGGATTTAGTAGGTGTAGAGCCATTTGTAATTAACTTACCAATAACCACAAGAAAAATTAAAAAAGGTAATAAAGTTCAAAAACATGAATAAGCGGGGGAAATTCGCTTTGAACCAACCATGCAATTGTACCTAGCGTGAAATGGATTGCAGTATCTAAAATTTTCACGCAGAATATAAACATTTTCGCGAACATTGCGGGACATTGTATTGTAAAACATGAAACTAAATTCAATATAGACACCTTATTTTCTTTATTCAAGCTGTTTGCAAAGCAATCTTTAGCCAAATCCATTAGCACGCCGAAATATTTAGCTTCAACAAAAAACCCATAACATCAAAATTGATTCTGTGCAAAATGAACCATAAATTCTAGCAACGAGCCTATTTCGACGCCACGCCTGAATCTCGTTCATTTAATTTTATTACACGTGGCAATTGAGATAAACACTGGCACGGTAAGAAACTATTCTATTGGGTTAATAAAATCGACAACAAAGCCACAACAAAATACAATTTTCCACGTGAAGCAAATCCTCATCATGCAAAATTACCCTTATTTTCATATTTCTAACGCCATTATCGTGCCTAGATACTTATTCGGTTACACCTGTAACAAGGTCCGATACATCAACGTAAACAGGCAACATTAAACTTTCAATTTGACACTCTAGCTGCCCGCGGCCAGTCCCGCAGGTGGCTTTGATTTATCGACCGCTGCAATGGCCCTAAACATGCTTGCATAACTATAACTACATTGTTTTGCACGCTCTAGTGTATGCTGTTGATGAAGGGAATCGGTTATTGTAAGTTTTTCCTAGATGAGATAATTGGAGGCAGATGGAGCAGCAGCATGCAAAATGTGGTAAGCAATATGTATGCAGATAAAGAAATGTAAGAGAACATAGCAGGCCCATAAGATATATGGTCCATTCATTGCAGGAATGTAAGCTCAAGAAGGTGATAAAACATGGATACTTCAAAGACTCTAATCTATGTCTATATTGTCTATAACATTTCTTCCCATACAATTACGACTAAATTAGCATAAAAGAAAAACATAATGAATTGGCAATGTATAAACCCAATTGTAACTTATTCCAGTATTTTCACCAAGGTACATACTAGCACATGGCTTTCGTGAATACGAAATATGAGCTATTGTTTCCACAGGTTTTGCACGTCTCGTTTATTTGTATCCACAGGACTTTTAATATTCCCGGAACAAAAACAATCCTTTGTTACTCCGTCACACAAATATTCTGGCCCATTTTTATAACGATCCTTTGCTCGGTTTCAATGTCAAACGTGAGCATTACATTTTTAATGTAAATAATTACAATAAGAATTGCTAACTGCACAATTAATAAATCATAAAAAAATTATACATTACCAAAGTCTTCATCGATAACCAGAGTGTATAATTTGCCTGCGACATGTACCAGACACAAATTGTGATTGATGTCGTGTCCTATTAGATTAGCTATCTGACAATTATCTAGGTCCTAGGGCTTCGAAGTTCTGATAAATTCTCATACGTGTACAAGCTGAGCGTAAAATACTTATATGTCTGACATTAATACTAACTAATATGTCTGATATTGTAAACGTTGAATAAGTTGATAATATTGAACATTCTATAATACATATCACATTTCTGTACGACTGAAATACGTACGCGAGTGATCATTCGGGAAAAATCAAAACTACAACTAAAACCGTTACTCAAAGTAAGTTTCAACTCAGCTTTCAAACGAACAATTCATGGCGTTAGCAAAGTTTCTAAAAGCGATTGGCTCGGATTCGGCTATCGAAGTAAATGCCAATAGAACAATCTCTGTGCCGATGATCCCGATCAAGAACTATAAAATTATAAACGCATTTCACAATGTTAGATAAAACCATGAATAGGATGTTTTACGCATCGTCAACTAATCAGCCCGTTTGCTCTGAGAAGAATAGGCTTCGAACGGTAATAATTGTGAAATTGTCGATACAATTTTCTTGATACAGGTTTTTCCTTGGCCACCTCGTTTAAAAGAAACGCGGAAAGCTATCACCACTAAATGGATGAGTTTGTTCGCTCTCGAATATCTGACATATAACTATACGATATGATAAATAGGATTAAAAATGGGTAGTTCTTGTACAGATAAAGTTGCTATTTAAAGCAATGATTATATTATGGCAGATACCTTTTACAGTCTTAAGCATAAGCAAGGTTAATATTGTTAAAAGTAACTGCTAAAAAAACATGAAGTATTTATGGTCTTAATTAAATCTGTGGTTAGTGCTAACTATAAAGTAGTTTAAAATTATGAATACTGTTCATAAATAAAAGATTTACTAACGGATGTGCACCCATTAGATGCATTAAAATTGTTTATCCGCCATTAAGTATTAGATTTATTTGCAAGTCCTTCATTTATATCGTAAATTGGCGATAAAACTAAGGTGAACTCTGAGAAACATTACGAAGAACATTTATACTCCACCGTATCAACTGAACGAGACTTTAAATTATCAGTTAGAACTAACTTAATGCTTAACGATTATTGTGTTTCCCAACATACCGCTTAATTATGGTAATTTAAAAATATGAAATTACTTATACGTAGTGTCTTCGAGGACGTGATTCACAATGTTTCAATAAATATTATCCACTAGGTAACCGAATGTACAGCTAATGTACAGAAACGATCGTAAAGAAAAATCTTTGTACCCATTTTGAAGCACATTGCACGCACGGAGGACGGAGATTTGGCATAATTAAAGTTCAAATAAAAATTATTTACATAATATTATGTGTTACAAATATAGTCGACTGTCGAATTTCGGTCACGGGACGACCATTAGTTTGATTAAAATTCATTTGAAATTATACTTGACGAGTAGCACTTACTCAGAAATCATAAAACAGACACTAAAAATAGCTGCTTCGTTTATAATTGTTGCGATATTAGAAAGCCTACTACCAACCAAGAAAGCAATTATAAATAAATCAATTTAATCATTGAATTCTACCATTAGATGGATATTAATCTATCTAACTTACACACATCTGTGCAATACAAACCTTCGCATCAATTATAGTTCTCAATGCCGCACACTTTCGCGCTGTGGAATCTATCGACAGATCTTAATGAAGCATCCTAGTGTAGGGGAACGAGACCTTGCGCCTTATCACGATTCAAATTATACACAATTAGCAATCAGTTTAATTGTATGGTAATTGATTTATATACATTTAATTAAGTAAATACTTGTAAGTTATAGGGAATTAGTATTATTTGAAACTTATTATACAATTTTAAATTTTAATATTTTCATGTAAACCCATAAATGACGTAGTCCATTTTGCAATAGAACTATAAAAATAATGTTATAAATACCTTCGTAACAATTTCATATGACGACATGAATATTATTTCCAGGATTTACTATAAAAAATGAAACGAACGAAGAAAATGAATAAAGCTCATGTAAAAAATTCAAAATTAGTATAAAAACCTACAGAACCTTTAACAAAAAAGTATTACTAAAATTCATAGATAAATCATAATGTACTTAATTATGATGATGTTTGATAAAATAAGATCCACAGCAACTTCGTAAAATGCGCGAACAATTTGTGCGTTTGCCTTGGAGTTCGTTTATATAAAGCAAAATTATATAAAAATTAAGAATAGTAATAACATCAAACATTAATGAACATAAAAGTGTATTCAATATTGTTAATTAATAAACCGTAGTAATATAAGATCATTTCAATACACACAAGTATACAATAGTAACGACTGCCGATTTTATAAAACAAATACTTAAAATGACTGAAAGAATTGATGATACAAGACAAAAACAAGATCAAGCTATAAAAAGAATAATCACATTAACAACCAAAGATGAGATTGACGATAATAGATTACATTTATCTCGATATAGGCAAGCTACATCGTCTCTATTGCATAAGGCAATAAAGAAGTTCAATTGCCATAATTTACAACCGTAAGTGATACGTCGATGGCACCACGCACAATTGGGCATTTAGAACATACACATGAAGCAGATTTTTTTTTGTTTTTAATTATGTGTGCATTATGTCATAGGTATTGCTCAACAGTCTTAAACTGGTAATTATGCTATGTTTGTTTCTTTTATTGTATTTATGACTACATCGTTTGTTTTTATTAATAATTACTGTTTTTTTTATTATTATTTGTAGGCCTACATTGCAAACAATATTTGTATTAATAATATTGAAATGTATGATTTTTTTTCTAAAAGTCAGGTATTATTATAATCATTTTGCCATGCTGTAAGCTGCAAAATCATGGCGAGCTTTTTTTTGCTTTTAATTTTCTACAATAATAGTACGTATACGATCCTAGCTATAAAGACGATATATTTATTAATAAATAGTATCACTGCACTTCCGATGGATTCTAGCATAATCCAAGACTTAGCAACCGCGAGGCAACCTTTACTATGTCGAACGCCAGTCCACTATAGACCTATTAGTATGTAAGACATGAACGTATTAGAAAAAAACACAATTTAAACAAATAATAGTATAATTGAAACATCATGAAAAAAGACAGTCGTTAGGTACTATAATTCAACAATTAAATTGAATTGAACAATAATCCTATAGAATAACGTTAAATTCAATGAAATAAACTATACACAATTCAATTAAATTTTTAAGTTATGGCTCCATCGCTGTCAGGCGATGATTTTGCCAATGTCAAAGTAAGAAAAGAACTATACACAAATGTACAATTCAAACAAAGTCAATTACACTTTGTATTAAACAGTTTTAAAAGTTAACGACATAGACATGAGATGCAAAGATACATAACTCTAAATAAATATCATTTTAAATATTAAATCCAATTAATTTTCGGCCGCGAATGATCGATCGTTCTTGATTAGTAATAGTGCAATTTGTAAACACTATAACAACAACGGTAAACAAATGTGAGACAATTAAATTCTAGTTATTTATTATTAACAATGACATTCATTGTTTGCGTGTTGTTGCAATAGATGTATTGGGCATATTGTATACAAGGCTATGTAGGCGTATTTTTAAACTTCCCTTGATCTTAGCAAACTTGATTTGTTACAAAAAATCAGAAAGAAATTAAATGTATGTACTACTAGTTATAAAATATATAGTTTTTTTTAATTTATAGACATCACAACATACGCAGTAACTACCGAATTCGACGGTTTCCTTAATTCTAAAATAAATACCACCTTTATACTACTACAAAGTAATGTTTTTACATGATAAAGTTCAATCAACTCGCGTGCTGGTTTGGATTTTTGTACTAAGTACTAAATATTAAAAACCGCACTTACCACATTGATCTTCCCGAGTATATGGTTGATTTGCTCCTTGCTGCACATGTTGATTCTCATTTATGGACCTTTCTTGAAATACTTTCACTCAATCACATTTTTTTTTATCATTCGAGATTATGTATTGTCGCTGAATTTGGAAAATCAGAAAATTAAAGCGTCACTTTTTGAGGCAATTTCACAGAGTTTTAATTCTATAAGTAAGTGACAATAGGTTTGAGTTATTATTAAGTTCTTAATTGAGTACACTATAAAACGAAATATTTGTATGAGATTATATATTACGTATCAAAAAAGCTTCCTAATCCTAATCACTTGAAATAAAAGCTTTAATCCCATTCAGCCGCCCCATAGCAATTATTATAGCCAACGAAAACACAGAGCGTGTGTGCACGCGACATTCCTCAGATAACATACCTTTTGACTAACTAACCGAAATTACACGGAAAAATGGAAAGCGATTTATTTTTGAAATGTCGTGTCAATCACGATGGTTGAAAGCGACGGGCGAACACTTTAGCACGGACAGAAGTACCACGCCCCGAGCCCCGCGTGAAATTTAATTGAAATATATAATTACATGTTTCGCGAAAAGCAAATTAAAACCGTTCGGCATTTGACTTTTGCTTGACATCGCGTTGCTTAAATTTTTGTATGTTTTTTTTACTTGAAACTACATTTGCTTAACGTATTATGTCAGTCACATCCTTAATAACTTAAACTAAAACATTCACAGGTTACATGTACCGATATAAGATAGTGTAACAACTAACAAGCAAAAATATTGATCAAGAACCCACTTTGGTTATAAATAGGTAGTAGTCACAGGCCGCGATCGAACTTAAAAACCACCAAACACTAACGCCAAACCACCAAATCCCTACCCTTTGCCATTTCCCAACCTAATTATTACGCTACACGAACACAATTACAATGGTAATTACCAAATAAATGTGCATGCTCTACTAGGCCTAACAAAACGCGACTATGCTAATGAATCGATTACGTCCGAATAAGTCAACCGATTCGTTTTATAATTACGTGCATAATGAAAATTTGCGAAACCCCTTGCAAAACTTGCGCACGAGTCGATGGTAGTTAACAATCGAAACAATACCGTGTCAATATTCAGTAAGTGCGATACAGTTCGCACTTATTGCATTCATTAGCCTTATCACGGCCAATATCAGTAATTAGATGGAGGTTATTAAAATTAATACATTAAAAGTACTTTTTAGTAGAGGTCGGATGTTGTGAAATTTTTCTATCTGAACAATCTCTTGATACTGGTACAGGTCAAAATACCTCGCATTACCTAACAAATCTGGTATTAATTAAACAACATTGATTGTCTTATCAACAAAATTGGCGAGAGTTTGAATACGTATCATAATATTATGATGATTTTACCAGATGAAGCGCAACATGACGCCATGAAAGGTAACAATCAACACGATGAACTGTTTTACATCGTTGCTTAATATGTTGGCGCCACATCACGCACCTTTATTGTTGTCTAGTGAACACGAGTGACACACACTTCATTATGAATGTCTAGTGCATTAAGCCTGCCCATACCTCATGATGTATGAAATTTTAATACAAGAAATAAACAAGATTTTTTATAAGTCGTTAAAAATAGATTGGTATAATACACGCTGCATATAATATTTCGTCAATAGTCTTAAGGACAAGACGTTAAACTGAAAGGTGATCGAGATGCTTTGCCATTTCCTTGCTATGTCTACCTTCACTATAAAATTGACCGTCCTCTCCCAGTGACCGTCCTGAGCCGAGGTCCGTAACCCGTTAGTGGGTTGCCCTCAGCATGGTCACTTAAATTAAAGGGTTGCGAGTGCCTAAAGCGCTCACCCTAAAGTCCGGTTTGTTTGTATAAGCCGACCCTCGTCAGGCTAACAAACGATAGTCAGGTTAAAAAAAAAAAAAAAAAAAAAAACTATAAAATTATCATGCTAATTGAGACTGTAGGGAAACTGGTATTTTAATTATAATAAGGAACCTTACCAAAAATTAGATTATATTGAGCAATAATATTATGTAAAAATCATTAGTTGAAGTCTCAATAACCTCCTTTTTCCCAATTCCCGTATTCTTTAAGAGAGGGTAATGCTGCTATCCTCTGACTAGCTGGTTACTCATGGGCGATCTCGATCAGTTATTATCAAACGACCTAGTCGTTTGCGTACTTTCTGTTATAAAATACCCTGCACCATGATGGTACATTCATAACACAGTTACAGAGCAAAAAGAAATTAAAACGTTGGTCCGAGAAGATGCAGAGACTCACTTCACACTTTTCTCAATTATCAACACTATTAAGAGGAAGAAAGTAGATCATTAGCGATAACGTAGCGTTAAATTTGCCTCCACCATACAATGGCACAAACCTCACATTGCATAAAATCAAGTAATTAGTGATGACTCGCCGCTTCGTAACAATCAAATGTGAATACGCCCAAAAATGCGGAAACAGTGAAATCTTCGACAGAGTACCTGATTACTGTATAATTTCACCGAATTCCTGCATAATATACAGCAAACCTTACACTTTTCTTTGCATTAGTGGCGCAGGCGTCTTTATCAAGCGGCGGAATGTAGTTTTATTTACATATTCTACGGAAACCTTGAATAAATATAACAATGATTTCTAATCTATTAGTTTGTCGCCAGTGTACTGAACAGGAGATAGTTGGAAAACGTTTTGTGTACCCGTGAAGTTTTCGAAACCCTCAAGTTAAAATATAGGGCTTTGAATCGTTTACGCTTGTCCGGAGAGTGCAAAGCGAATACTATTGAATATTGATTATTCTTTTGTGTAACGCAATGCATTCATTGATTACTAGACTTCCAAACGATTGTATAGTATAAACTCAAAACACACTACCCCATTTACATTTAAATTATACGCTAGGTTTTAGTAAACCTTGATCTTTCAATACGCTATCATTCCCATTAAATCAGCATCAACGATTACTAGATCAGCTTAATGTAGCGTAATGGATTAAAAATCAATCACAACACACCACAATACAGAACGTTCAGAGAATATAGATGAACTTTGATTACAACTGACCACCGACGGCGACCGCACAATGCAAAGGTCAAGGTGAGGTCAAGGAGAGGACATCCGTGGAACGTATCACGATGCGCTGACGACCATGGGGGCAACAATAGTATTTATAGCAAAAGAAAAACTTCGAGGCCTTGAATTAGAATTGATGAATGGAGAAAGAATGGACGGAAATCTTTTATGATGATATTTTTCCGCGCAAAGAATGCATAAGATGCATTTTAGACAAAAAAAAATGATAGAAACGAAGGACTAATAGCGTGAGTAACGTAATCATAAAATGTTGATAAAAGCTGAATATCACAAGTATTTAAGAATGGTGGCATCATCGGCAGATGTCCTCGATACCTTAGACCTAGACATCAAATCTAAGATTATTACTGTCAAAGTCGTAAAGTTAATAGTCGTCTTACCAAATTTAGCCACATTAGAGCAATAAATGGATTAGTATCTCCGGCAATAAAAAATCTACGACATAACCAAATACGATATTTATACAGAGATATTTATTAATTAAAATAAACTTTTGAGGAATGCAGTATTCCATCTTCTAATGAAGAAAGCATTGTTATTATAGGCAAAATATGGATCATCAGTACTATTATAAAAACAATGAATATTTCAAGCACAGCGTGAATTAGCCTATCAAAATTACGCCACGATTATACTCGAAGGCGAAAATATATACCAACTGTAGCATACCGATGTATTCTTACGCTAACATATAATATAAGAAAGTTGAGCACAATAACACAGAGGAAATGAAAAGAGCTACATAACGCAGAAAACTGTATTAACCTAATGATAACGCTAATCATATGGAAATAATATTAATACAACAAACCCACAACATTATTTAATAGCATCTTAATCACCTTTCTGAGATTGAAAGAATCCGTGAGAAAGCTAATATTTCACACGCTCAAAACTCATCTCTTTGATGACAAAAGCAAATGATAACAAATGATCTCCCTTTGTAATTTCAGATTAATCCATAGCATCAGAGTCATGCGTTACGGGAGTAATGACATCATCAGCATCATTATTAGAAAGAACTCGGATTGTAGTTCACTAGCCTTGGTCTGTTGGCATTTAAAGGCCGATCCAAGGAATTTTAAAATAAGAACCTATTCTTTATGTGAATTTTGGAAATATCTTTCAGCTTATCTTGTATAAATTATGTTAACCACGTCCCCTTTAGAAATTATTATGAAAACTATCATTTAATTTAGGGCTACCTCGACCAGAGACATAACTCGGAAACCAACCACCAAAAAATAGTAATGACTTGTCATCACAAGCGTGTATAAGCGTGGTTGCACAATTTTTGAATTTAAAACGTTTTTTATCGTTGTACGTTACGTGGGGACCGGTCGGGCGCGGCGGCGATCGTTTTTCACTTTTTTGCCCACATGCCGATGAAAACGAGAGTGTTGTTGAAAGGATTAATATTAAGTGTTACATTATCGTTGACTGGCCGGTATAACTTCATTGTCGTTCAGTAAAGAAAAATAAAATGTGAATTTGTCTTTACGAACGGCCGCTTTTGAATTACGATATTTTTATATTAACGTTCGGCGGATTTTTTCTGATCGTTTGTAACTGAATTACCATTTTTAATGTATTTTAGCACTAGCAAAGAAAATTATTTATTTCTTACAATGATATCAACGTTTATAATTGCTTAAGAACCTGCGCTTGATTGAATGTTCGAAACTTTATACAAATTGTAAAATATTGAGGTCGAATTTTCATCGAATTAATTATTTGCTGCGCAACATATTCTAAACCTTAAATTACTTGCAGATGTTATTTCAAATAATTCCCTTGTGGTAATAATAGGTTCAATACGACAATTAGATGTTTCGTGCAGTTTCCCGTGATTACAGAAATATGCGAGTGTCGAAACCGTACAGAGGTATTATCGAAGACAAATTCATTATTAGATCTTCGTTTTGTATATCAAAAGTAGTTTTATTTTTTTACCGTTCGAAATTTCAACCAAAAAAAAATACAAACACGAATTGATAACCTCCTCCTTTTGGAAGTCGGTTAAAAATGGCCATTTCTAAACGACATTAACACTGTTAAAATCTTGTATTCACATTTTCAAAATAAGTTTTTAGTTTTTAACTATCGAATAGCATATGTGTACACAGATAATCTTTTATAAATACACAAGTTCATTGACGCATACACGTTAATAAAACCCAAATATGGGTAATTTGTTCGCGTATTAAACAGATACTGAACTGACAGTATTTTACGATTTTATGTTGATTACATTTCATAACATAAACAATGTTTATTTTTATATTATGTAGCGATGTTTTATAAAAATAACGGGGATAATTTCCATACAAGTTCGCGATGTCCGATTTTTCGCTGTTCGACAGAGCGTTTTAAGCTGTACTGAAATGTAAGACGCATAGATATAATTTGGGACTCTTCAAGTCGCAAGTGAATCGGTTTCTTCTGGGCAAGCGTGCTTCACCTTAGGCCGCATCATCGCTTAACATCAGGCGAATAGCGGACAAACGTGAGCCCATTGAGAGATAAAAAAAATAAAAAGAAGACTATTCTTCAAGTGTTCTCAGACCACCAGTCTGCAGTAGCTACAGTACGTAATAAAGGCATGTAGCAAGAGTGCAAGGCTCGTAGCAAGGTTACATCTAAAATTCTAAAACACCATGTAACAATACGGAGCATTAAATCCGTTTACCCTTTACCCTAATGACCCTCAAAACACCGTGAAAGCAAAGTTTCGTAGTAAAGCCTAGTAAACAGCGTTTCTATTGCCGATTCACATACAGCTATCGTTAACCGAACAAATATCTGACGTTTGTTCGTTATGAGTTTCGTTAAACTCGTTCGAATTTACTTTCACTGTTCGACATGATTCGTCGCTTTGTTCTACTTTGGTAGTGGTTCTACTCTAGACAACAACAAACGTTATACTACTAAAATAAACCAGTCGATATCAAATACAAAAAATCTTATAATATAAATCATAAAAAATATGATGAAATTGTATCTATATTTCTACTAATTATTTAGAGGCCGAAGTAAACCCCAAGAAAATAATTTGTTTCGCGAATATTTATTTCTAATCGCGTTTTAAAAGCCCTCCATATTTCCTGATATTCGCGACGCTTAAATCTTACTGAGATTTAAGATAAACTTCGTTATATATTTGGGTGAATTAATTTTAGTAACTGTCAAAGCAAATCAACATCACAAAATTCTCCATTAAATAGGGCTGGACCAAACACTTGCAATCCAGTTATAAAGTCACAGTTAATAATTCCCAGGTTGATTTAATTGCATTCTGTTCCGTATCTAATTCGTCTCCGCACTTCGTTTCAATCGAATTATAACTGGCGGAAAGCGAGTGGCGCGAAAGGATTCCGACAGAAAATTCAATGAAATCTTTTTGGAATAAATCCATTGGGAAATTGGATTTCAGATAATATTTCGCGATGTGCTTCGCACTTCCTAATAGACTATATCATAGCATAATAATGTTATCATAAATAGGGTCAGATATGTAATTTGCACTTCCTATTGGAGTGGATATGAGGTCATATTTAGCTTTATCAGAAACTAGACTTTGGCTCGCGGCTCCGCCCGCGTGAATGTGTTTTTCCGGGATAGAAGTCCCACTTTATATTTTTCCGGAATAAAAAGTAGCCTATGTTACTCGCTGATAATGTAGCTTTATATTGATGAAAGATTTTTTTTAAATCGGTCCAATAGTTTTTGAGTTTATGTGTTCCAAAATTACAAAACTTACCTCTTTATAATATTAGTATACATACAGTCAGATTATAGACATTCGCGACAAGCGATTATTGGACCTTAAAAACCAATATTTTAGATGTTGGCAAATGCCAATACATTAACAACATAGTACGTAAAGTTTTTTATTGTAATGCGACATAGCTCTCAATACGCATTTAAAGAAACTAATACGATAAGAACTATAAAATCAAATTCCAATAAATTAGAGAATTAACTTAGCCCACAAAACCACCAGAATTCATTACAATCTGAAATTACGAAAAACCAACCGCGGCCATGTTCAAATTGCAAATTCAAAGTTTTCGTAAAAGATTTCCTCACGTCTACCGAATGATTTCTAGTCGCATTTCTTTAGTGAACAGCCGCTAAATGTTACTAAATAATGTAGACGCGTGGCTGTTTATCGGTATTAACTTAGCTAGGCCTCATGTTACATGACATGTTATAAAAAATTAAGCGTGAAATTGGCTCTAAATTCTCATCTATGAAGAAAATGTTATGTGTTTTAAAACAATGCAAAAAATCTCACAATTGTTTAAAATTAAATATAAAAATTATGTAAGAATTAACGAATAGTGATAATTTTAAAGCAATTAAACAGCTAAACAGTTTTTATTCATTCTGCAAACGTTCAAACCCATTTCATTCGCGTATAAGATCATTCGAATTCTACTGGCCAGCATCAAGTTTTATTGTCTTAAAATCGATTAACATTCCAAAATTAAAAATGTATAAATCAACGAGCGTGCCAGTATCCAAGTTGGCAACATTGTAACAACTGTACCGGGCAGTTAAGTAAGACAAAGCGCAGAATGTGGGATTATGGATCATCGACCAGCGACATAAACTCGACAGTTTATTAACGTTTTGTTAAAATATAAGTTTAAATAAATGTGAAAAAAATGCAGTCAGTAAATAGACCCCAAAAATAAAAAGTTGTTTTTTTTAGAAATCGCCTTATGTTTTTTTTTCTAAGTATTAGATACTAGACTTCTGCTCGCCGCTCCGCCCGCGTGAATAAGTTTTTCCGGGAATAAAATATTTTCCCGGGATAAAAAGTAGCCGATAGCACTCAGGAGTAATGTAGCTTCCTATTAGTGAAAGAATTTTCAAAATCGGACAAGTAGTTTTTGAGTTTATCCATTACAAACAAACAATCACATCTTTCCTCTTTATTATTAGTATAGATATAATAAGTGAGTGGGCAGACGATCTATATTTGAGAGTTGTTTTGCAGTTGATTTCATACAAGATGTTCGAATTTTAGATCTGCAAGAAGAGTAATCCCGCAATCCGATGCAGTTTACTAATATTAACAAAACTGCATGAAAACTTCAATTTAGAAATAATATTTTCTGCAGACTAAAATGTACCCTGCCTGCAGACCATAATATGCAGATAGTCTGCCCATAAAACACAGATTACCTCCCCATAAAAGTACATAACACATCCATTTTTATATTCGTCGTAAAATGTTAACACACAACGAGTCCGCGTAAACAGAGGGATGTGTGAAACATTTCCCTCAAAGGCAGAACTAGCAAAAGGCATTAACAAGCCGGCAATTTTCCCACAGGCATGTAAACACAGGTGGTTTGTTATAGGGGAGACCGGGGACGTTTGTACTAAATGTATACTCACTTTACAGGAGCCATTTACAACTTGTTGTTTTTAATACTAACTCTTGCCTACGACTTTGTCCACTAATAGATTTTTTTATTAACATTACTGTAGTAGCACTTATGGACCGTCACTTCTGATTCCACGGAATCTATAATTTATATCAATAAAAAATGACATAGTATAGAAAAAAGATGTAATATATAATTACTAGCTTTTCCGCGCGGCTCCGCCCGCATGAAAAAGTTTTTCCGGGATAAAAGTATCGCTTTATATTTTCCCGGGATAGCCTATGTCCTTTCTCGGGCTCTAGACTATATGTATACCAAATTTCATTTAAATCGGTTCACTGGTTTTGGCGTGAAAGCGCGACAGACAGACAGAGTTACTTTCGCATTTATAATATTAGTACAGATAATCTACGAAAGCCCATAACAATCGATAGAGTACCTACATATTTGTGTAACTGGCAACGAAACACAGAAAATCTGTAAAAATGATTTGCTATAAATATATCTAACACATATATAATACAGAGATAAAATAAAACGAGAAAATAATATTGCAGTCATAAAAAAACATAGCATAACAAAAAGTCACATACAGCGGGATTTGTTATACATCATTGCATACAACGCCAACTACGTTCAAAGTATGACAAAATATCACAACGCCATAATGACGTTCAAAGGAGCCAGACAATTTCACGCGCGTAAACACAGCCGGTGTAACGAGGGGAGACAGGACCCATTGGTACTCAGATAAGTGCATGGTCGTGTAAAGCCTAGCAGGCGTCGCGAGGTTCATGTCGCAAGCGGATGCCTTCGAAAGGTTGACGCGAGTACCCGATGTGTCTATTGTTGATGGTAACTCGACGAGTAGACAATTGTATGTGGACTTAGAATGGGTAGAAATTATTGGTTAGACAGACATGGAGACCAATTTTAGATAATAAAGAAATTGTACCTAGTATACCTCTTAGGTATAATGGCGGCATTTTTCTCTTATGAAGTATAATATGAGTACCTAGGTTCAATGCTCAGTTTGAATAGCTAGTGTGGTCAAAAAGACAAAAAAAATAATACACACACACTAGTGCACCCACTTTTTACCGTGGGCATTCCGTCCCATGCTGGGACAGGGGGCGAGCCTATCGAAAAAAAAATATAAATACAGCAATAAGCACGTTCTCTATCTCATTATTGGAATTTGGATAAAAATAATATAGACAGGTTCCGATGATAACAAAGGTATTGCACCTCTGTACCCTTCCAATATAAGACAGATTATAATAATAATATAATCATATTGTATTCCGTTTAAGCTACCAATTCAGAGCGAAAATAATCATATCTTGCAAAATGCCTATTGTGGCACAGACTTGACTAATTATGGCGTAAAACTAATTTATATGCGCAAAATACTTAGAAACTGTGTATAGTTCGATATTCTAATAAGAAAGAAAAATAAAAGTTCTCTAAACTTATTTTATAGATAGAGACCGGCTATTAATAAGAAAGAGATTTATATATGGTAAGAAATCACCATCGCCCATGAACATCTACAATGGAAGGGTAATTTTGGGAGCATTAATGGCCTTTAAACTAAGATAGTAATGGGGATATTTATGGGGAGGCTCTATAACAAAGCTATTACTCCACGACGGCTTTCCGTGGAACAACCCGACTAAGCCGGACCACTCGTGCTGCAGAAGATACTTGGAACACTGTAGATTTAACGGCAAGAGCTAGGTTATTAACTAGCCTGTACCATAATAATTAGCCTATGATAAAAAATAGATAATATGTTTCATTGACCCGCATTGATTACAACCCACACTAATCTACAACTAAAATCAGTAGTAAACATATACACATATACCTAAACAGCATTAATAAACAATAGATAGGTCTCTCATAACCCATCGCAAACAATCCGATTTTAATCGCATTAAAAATACAGTAGCGCCAAAGTATTATCGCAAAAACACACTCTGATACAATCAAACCTACCATTTCCATCAACACTCCCTCGCTATTCACCTCAAATTCCAAAGTAAACAGCACAGTTCAACAAAGCCAGTACTAACCGTGAATTATCGATACACTGAACATAATTACAACTAGAACACTGGCAGTTAACATATGCAAATGAGGGTACTTTGTATTCAATGATGATGAAGAAAAAAAGGTAAGTGCGTGAACACCTAAGCATATGTTCCGCTGATATTATTATTAGAAGTCATTGTATTGGAAATAAACAACTCTCGTTTTCATTGCCATGTTTTGGAATACTCATTTTGGACAAATAATACGTTTAACGTCGAATTTAAAGTGATTGGCAAAAAAAACATTGATAATTGTGCCTTAAAATATTTAATATTTATTTTTATGTTATTCAAATAGATAATAATATATTTTCTACGTATTTCGTAGTATGAAATCACACAAAACTCTCATCTGATATATTCTCTGATAACACGGAACCAACTGAGAATGCGACGACATTCATGTTTTGACATTGAGAAAAAACTAGTTTTAGTGGAGAAACTGCACACGCATTAAGTTTGCAGGTAGCGAGCGCAATTTTAATTCTAGAATTTTATATTTTACCTAACTATAAAATTTACATGTCAACTCAAAAATACGTATAAGTAATTTTACCTAATTGGTATTTAAAAAGTTCTTGGTTTTTACCTTACAGATTATGATTGTAAAATATATTATATTTATCTTATACATATAATTAAATCGTAGATTTTCCCTGTCTGTTTCATATTGGAAAAATAAATGAGAGACGCGACCTCTAAGATAAAAAAAAAATGTAGTTTTTAAATATCATAAAAACACGTAAAAAAGGTATATTGAAATATTACCGTACCATGCGAATAAAAACATCCCCGTCATACACAAAAATAAATTGCCTCAAAAAGTAACAACACCAAACGCACAGCACTTGAGTCCACTGGAAAATTTAAGGGTCTGAAAAACAATGCGTGTTGCGCCCAAAGCGTTAATTCAGTCGAATGGACCGTTTAGGCGCGCGGGTCGACATCGCGCTCGGCGATCGGTGATCGAACGTTCGTACTACGATCGACGTTCAGTGTTCAGTGCTCGGGCACGTGCAGCGGTCAAGATCCGCGCCAGGTGACTGGCGGGCCTAAGGCAAGTGGCACGGCAGCGCGCGCGCAGCCGGCAAGCATCGACGTATCGCGGGTAAGCGTAAGTAGGTATTGGATGTAGATGGTATAAAGACATGATTTTGGATAAACAAAAAAAATGGTGAGATAATTATTTCAATTAATACCTACTATTTGTTTATACGAAGATTTTTTTTATTTATTTTTTTATAATATAGGGGGCAAACGAGCATACGGTTCACCTGATGGTAAGTGATCACCGCCGCCCATGAACATCTGATAATTTTGCTGATATCACCAAGCGAGGTAAAAGACTCTGATTTAGTTTTGTACATTATCGTAAACCATAAGGTTTCTTTGAAAATGGACCCATTATGTTTTAAATAACATCAAAAAGAAAGGAATATATGATCAAATATAAAGCATATATCAATTGAGTATTGAAATCTAGAATCCATTTCATAAATTCCAAAAATTTACAACCAAAAATATAATTTACGAACATTACAAAACTAATCAAGCACACCAACTAAACATTCGTTTATTCCCTCACAGCCATCGGAAGTAGGCAGCGATGTCACGGTATGCCAGAGAAAATAATAGAAAACAACTATCATTAAGCACCTACCACGGTGCCGTACTGGTAATGGTATTCAATAGAGTATTTTTATTTGCGGATGCCGTTTGCATGCTGATTGCGGAGTCGCCTACCTGCAACGAAAGAAAAATCGGTCACACATACAATTACACGGCTGGTTGGTAGTTGACGAGCTGTGCTAGCATCGAGCACGTTTAACTTTGTAAAGTTTACGTTTGATGGGTTTGTTTGAGACGTATAATTTAAATGCGAGATTTCGAAGAGTTTCTAACCGTGAAAACTTTTTTGCAATTGAACGACGAGATGAGCATGCCGTTAGCCTGATGGTAAGCGATACGACAACCCATAAACAGTAGCAACACCATTCAGCACCTTGAGTTACAAAGTACTGCGTGGCTTTCCACTGCGCTCGTCATCCTGAGACATAAGATGTTAAGTCTTATTATGTCCAGTAGTTACACTGGCTACAATGTCCTTCAAACCGAAACACAACAGTGCATGCACACTGCTACTTGGCTGTAGAAATAGACACTGCGGCGGTACCCACCCAGACGGACTCTTACATATGAGAGACCTACCACCAGTAAAGCAGTACCCACTAATTGGAAACATGTCATCAGTCTATATAATACAGAATTTATGAAAACATTACATGAACGGAAAATGGATGAAGAATGGCTATAAAAAATACATAAACTTAAGAAAGATTAATTAACGCTGTCAACTCGAAAAACCATGACGTAACGGAGGCTATTATTACATTGCGAACTTAATTACTTGGGTAACTGATACAGCAGAACGTTTAAGACGATAATGAATTCTAAATTTCAGCTGAAGAGACCCACAATTAGTTCAAATTGGAAGGAGTCCTTGTAAGATCGTACTAGCTGTGCCGACTGATATGATAAATGATCAAAGAAGGCAAAACAGTCTCCGTATTTTACGTAAAAGTGAGACTAGAAAACTCTTACCGCAATGTATCAAAGAGTTACTACAATTAGGCTACTAAGTTTTATTTATGTGCATTTTTATGCGGGTAAAGGTAAATAGTAAATACACACGTTAAATAATAGATGAACCGTAGTAGACATTGCGAACATTATTCGCTAAATATTTTCAGGATTAACAATGGAGAAATTATATAATTACGAAACTGAGTGTGACTTCTTAAAAAATGCCTATTCACTTATCTGCGGGTCATGCTGCTTTCAATTGTTAACAAGACACGAAAAAACAAAATACAAAGACGATTTCGTAAGAAACGAAATGGAGGCAGTAAATTTTGTATTGCGTAAAACGTGCAATTTTCTCTTTAGTGTTAAAGATCGCAATTTTATTTCAGACATTGGAGATAAGAGAGAGGAGGCACTTTCGATCAAGATAACTGATAGCGATTCTCTCACGTCGGCTGATAATGTCCATGGGCACAACACATGTTACATGAACAAATCAAAAATCGTTATATTATATCACAACTCAATTGATTTTAAAGGCAAAAAGGATGGCAATGAATAGATGAACGTAATTAATACCTTTTAGATTTGGAATTCCAAAGCGTTAGAATTATTACATTCTTAACCATGGACGTATAAAAAAAGGCGGACGGAATTTCGCTACACAAAAAACTGAAGCACCCAAAGTATGTCAGCTTGCCTGTACGCACGAGTATCGCGCACACATTCACACCAAAGTATGTCGATCGGCCGCCATTACGCAACAAACCTCAATTGAATGAAGTCGTTGTAAGAATAAAAATAAATAATTAAAATATGCCGTCTTATGTGGTTAAATGCTGTCAAAATCACAGTGGTTCCAAGAACAAATGTCACGGGATCAGATTTCATAGGTAAATTAGTAATGTATCACTTATTTGATCAACATTCATTGATATTTAAAATTATTTATTTTTGTAACACAAAACCTCAGCCTACAATTCCAGTGTTGTCAACTATTTGACGGGTAAATGACCCCGAAGTATAGGAGACGTGATTTTTTTTTGTTTCAAATACGATTTTGTTTTTTAAACTAAATAGGTATAGGTTGTTATTAGGTATATGTTTTTTTTAGGTTTCCTACAGGAAATGAAGTATGGAGGAGTGATTTAATTAATATAATAAGAGAGTGTAGATCATAAAATAAATCTTATTAAATATATTGCAGAAAAACATTTAACAATTAGATTTCATCACATATCGAAAGCAGAGGGCATCTCAAAGACCTACACAAGTAAGAGGTAGTTATACATAAAGTTAACGCAAGATAGAGAAAAAATTAAATGCAAATTAAAGAAAGTTTAATTATTTACATTGTTTGATTTAGCCTTTTGACTGCCTCGATGGCGTAGTTGTATTACGGTATGACTGCAATGCTCTTGGGTTCGATTTCCGGGTCGGCCAAAGTGATATTGGGTTTTAAATTCAATACCAGCCCGGAGTATGGAATTCGTGTCCGATATGGCGATAGGCTCGCCCCCTATCATATCACGGAATACGCCCGGCGAAAACTGGGGGCACTAGTTGCGCCTCTGCCTACCTCTTCGGGAATAAAAGGCGTGAGTGAGTGTGTGCGTATGATTTAGCATTAGTTAGGAAACATAATTTTATTGTTTCGGTAAGACTCATTCATTTCTACACACCTACTAATCACATACGTTTGGCTATTATTTATCACGGTCATTTCAAATAAAGCTAAATAATATATAAATTAATTAATTATAATTACATCTTGCAAACAATAAAATTATTGAAACGACTTTCAATAAAACTAACCTAAAATTGGAAAAATAGTGTAGTGTAAACTAGTGTTAAAAATTGGGGAAATTTTGTTTTTTATGGCAATCATTCATTTACGCACACATAGTTACGCCGCCGCCATTGCTGTGCTTCAGTTTTTGTTTAGCGAGAGTCCGTCCGCCTTTTTTTATACGTCCATGTTCTTAACATGCTATCCTCAATAATATAATTGGTACAAACCACAGGAATCCCAACCCACCGTAAAGATCCGAGATTGGTTACTTGGCCCAGGTTGTGTGTAAAAGCACAGGATACTGAATAGTAGTACTACGAAGTAAAAGCAAACCAATATGTACATCATTACAAGCATTCCATCTATTAACCACTGCCTATCAAAATAATTACTTCTTCTTCATTAGTCTTTTTCATTTTTTTTGGTGTAGACCTTCTTCAACATTTTCCATTCGTTGCGTCAACAAAATAATTGCTGCATTTATTTTCTCTGTTTAAAATACCAAACTCATTAACTCTAAAACTAATTCGAAGCACTCTTTGTTTAATAATTTTCCGCAAGACATAATAGATTCTATTATGACGTACTTGCGCAATGAAACGCGGAAACACTTTTTAAATGCATTCGTAACGAGGTGTCTATAGAAGGCAATGAGTGTAATGCGCTAATTTACAACGGACAGCACAATACTTTCATGGTGTTTTGATTGCGCTTTATGTGTTCAGTTTAATAGATCAGTATTTGTGAGACGTTTAGTCCAATTTTTAAATCGAAGAATGTATGTTTTGCTTGCAGTCTTATCAGTTTTATTTTCGCTTATTATATTTACAATGGTCATGTTTGTAATATTTGTACCCTTGGAATGATATTTTGAAGTCCTTAACTTATTTTTTTTTAATAATTTTCTCAAATACCATCAATGTGAACTCAATTTTTTAAAGAAATAGCTTCACCACTTAACATAGCTGAGATATCTACTTTTAAAAGGAGAAATTTAACCAATTACACGACCTTATACGACTCTAAGCGAAATCAAATCACTTAAAGATAAAAAAGGAAAACAATTAAATGCGGAGAGTGCAAATCGTCGGATGCGAAGTGTCAGTCGCCGATCGTGATTGATTTGATCAGCCGAGGACATTGACAGCACCACCACACACGATATCTTAGATGTATGTGATAAGTATGTGGAACAAGTAACAAGAGATAGAGATTAAAATGATTTCTGTGTAGGAATTTATTAGGAAAAATCCAAGTGAATATTAGAAGTAATTATCAGTAAACAAGAGGTATAAGGTGGCATTGTTAACAACCATCCTTGTTAAGTGCTATATGAAGCACTGCAGATCACCTATTTATTAGTAGGACACCAACATCATAAGAAGAGATGGCTTACGCGATCTACTGAAAGATTATAAGCCGAAACTACGTTTACCATGTGTACAAAATCAAAGACCAAAAAATAACACGTCATGTCACCTATTTTCCATACAAAACCAAGTTAATCTTCAAACATCCAAGCATATCTCCTTCAGCAAACACCTCAACGCGCCTTAGCGTGACCTTCCACACCCGCAGCGCATCGGATTTCACGCCAACCATTGAACCAACGGTCACACTGATATTTACTTCAACAGTTACTTTGTTCTCTCATTACCACGCTCGACCATTACTAAAGTCAATCATCGTCACAACACACTTAAAGCAGAAAGCTTCGGCACTTACGCGTCCTTTAAGTTTAACTCATATTTTATCACAAGTTCTTTGTTTCGTTGCCTAATATTTGGTGTTATTTGTAATGGGATTTGGTGCATGAATCACTTATCTTCACCGTATGATTACTTTGTTGTGGCAACATGAGTGTGCCTTTCTACTGACTATTTATACGAACATCTGAATACATATGCTATAATATGCAAAGTTCTCTTCTAATCACTCTAAATTAGGTTTTGGAATCTAGTCCACCTAGACAACTACGGATTGCTGACTAAACTATAGGATCATGATTAGTAAACATAATTCTATCATGACCTTAAATATCTCCACAGTTAGAAGATCTCAGTTCCTAAACACATATATCTCGAATCATGAAGTAGTAGGTACCTAAATCCAACAAATATTTTTGTCATTGGTTTGAATAAGAATGCTAAACCAACCTTTTCTAAAAACAAACATTTTAATCATATTCATTAAAGTATAATAAATTTAACGACAAATATACTAACCCATTTCATAGCATAAAAGTCCCTCTGATGAAACAAAGATATATAACACATAGTTCATCTCGACTTTATGATTCATAAAAAGCATTGTTCTTTGACAACGCGCATGCCCGTCTTTCACTCGGCCTGGCCTGAACAATAGACATTATGGACTATGAGATCTCTGTACAAGACTCGCTTGGGAAAAATGTTGGAAGGAATGTGTAAGTTATACACGATATTATTAAAACTTATATAGAAAAGATGAGGCAAGCTGTAGAAATTATTTTCTTGACCGAAGCAACGTGCGCTCATTGTATAAATAAATATTTCAACAATGATATTTTTCCCATTTCCAGATTCCATAATAACGGACAAGGGTAATTACGGTCTCAATTTATAGAATAAATCTAAATCATTTATTCAATAAATTTCAACAAAACACAGAAAGTTTTTCAAAGTTACCGATGTATGCATAGTTACTGAACCATCCCTTTGTAAGTAAGTAAGTAAGTGTACCTAACTGAGAACAATCCGGGAAAAGTTGCATATGTTTCTGAATTTACAGGAAAATTGCTGAAAGATTAAATCCCTCTTATTAGTATACAAGGACTCTGATTACTAAAAAATCCCTTTCTAGCCGGTTTCGGCCACGGCGGCCAATCTCAACGGAGATCAGCCAGATACGCAGGAGATATTATAGTGCACAAGTGTGTGCGCAATACACAGGTGCACTCGCTATTCCTTTACTCTCATAGTCCGGTGAGACGGCAATCCGACATGACCGGAGAGAGATCAGGCGCAGGACCAACGGCTTTACGTGCTTTCCGAGGCACGGGGGTATCACACCGCCAACTTCCTGACTCCGAGCTGCGACTGAGTAATTTTTAAGATGGAAAAACCCAGTCACAATGTTTTTGGCCCGACCCAGGATTCGAACCCAGGACCTCAGCGCGCAAATTGTACTCGTAACGCGTACGCAATACAACTACGCCACCGAGGCAGTCAACTGATTACTAAATTGATGCAGGAATAGTAGATGAATATTATATTTTGCAAAACTGGTCTGCTTCAGTGAGTGAGAGTAGACCACTGTCTATAAGGCTAAATACAGCATTTTATCTTTATCTAATCGTATAAACAACATTATACTTTAAAATCTATACTAATATATAAAGCTGAACAGTTTGTTTGTTTGAACGCGCTAATCTCAGGAACTACTGGACCGATTTTGAAAATTCTTTCACTAATAGGAAGCTACATTACTCCTGAGTGCTATAGGCTACTTTTTATCCCGGAAAAACTTTTCAACGCGGGCGGAGCCGCGCGCAAATGCTAGTAGATGATAAAGATATATTTATTTTGCAAATATGGGTAAAACAGATGATCATACTTGAAATTATTTAGAGCAACCATATTTAACGAGAAGATGGTGTGCAAAATTAAATTGTTGAATTTAAATACTATGTCACAATTATTAGATAAGATAATATTGTATAATTTTAAAAACATCGAAGTACAAGCACAGACTACATTTATTTCAAACTCGCTCGACATTCACGCAAATATAACTCGTGTTGGATTTAAATCAATAAACACAGCTGTTTATGATGTACAACGGTCCGAGAAAGTCCAAGCCATAGACACGTAACTCCACCTTATGTGTAACATTACTGTTTATGGTCGAAATCATGACTTTTGAACTTTGTGAATCGATTTTCGTTTTATGTGTTTTTAATGGTTATGATGAAGTGTTCATATTAATTTGATTTATATGTGTAGTAGGGATTATAGCGGCTTCCACAGATTTATTACAAAACTTCGCTTTCTAAATCAACCCACTCCTTCCCTGTTAAGTACTTACTATCCACAGTATCAAGAATATTAATAGTATTAAGAACAATTTTAGATAGAAAAAATTGCTTACCCCCTACATATTCTGTAAATGTAGCATGGTATGCAATGTCATCCAAATATCAAGTGGTATAATATTA
Organism: Sphinx pinastri; assembly: GCA_947568825.1. Classification (NCBI taxonomy): domain Eukaryota; kingdom Metazoa; phylum Arthropoda; class Insecta; order Lepidoptera; family Sphingidae; genus Sphinx; species Sphinx pinastri. The sequence continues at coordinate 3,603,396 of OX387630.1, read as the reverse complement.
AGTGCGAAGGAGACGACATGTATTTCGTTTCTGTCCTACATTTTATAGCTCCAGCATCGAGCCTTCTACCTACTATATAGCGTTATCATCACGGTAATAAACTACATACAAATGATATCATTTAACTTTCCGCAGCCTGGCCTATAAAATGAACTAGTTTATTCCTGGCAATCTTTACAACTCATTTTATCATCCGTACTAAAGCTTGTGATTTAATTCTATCGTAATCGGTTTGCTTTTATAACGGAACTACTCACTACCATAGTTTACTACACTTCACCTGGTGATAGCCTGCACAAAAATTTAGAAACAGTCATTAATCAATGTCAATCCCTTATGTCTGGCGAACAGCTCCAATATAAATCTGGCCAAACCAATCATGTGTAAAATACCGCTTCCTTTACATGCTCCAGGATCTCTTCTTCTCGTTTAATAAAAAAACTCCATGTTTTACGAAGAAAGGAAAATCTATCTGTGGCTTAACAACTCCAATAACTTTCAACCATTTAAAGGCATTCATTTGAAATGGCGTAATTAAATTTCACTTGAATAAGACGCAACTTGAAAGGGTTTCTAACGAATCTTTTATTTTTCAGTTCATTTCCGCAAGCAATTGTACTTTGGATTTCTATACCAATGTTTTTACGAACAATGAAACCTATTACAAGCCTGTTCGAGGAGTAATCAGTTCTTTAATACACACAAACGTCGATGTAAAAAAATAGGGATTACTATTGATAACGCTTTTGAACCCGATGTTAGGGAACAAAATTTTGGAATTATAAAAGTAATTTTGAGAGATTTGGAGTCGACGTAGAACATTTTTTTAAATTATTTTTTTAAAGCAACGTTACCCTACAGTACCTGATGGAAAGCAGATTGGGGTCCAGATAGAGGTCAAAATAATAGTAGTTTAAAATGAAATTATGAAATAACGTAGCTTGTATCATTTGTTGTAAACACGTGAACACAAAAAAATCGATTAAATAAATAGTTACAGCCAATATGCAATTTTTCCATTCGAAAACCGAATAAAGGGATTTCCTTTGCATCTGCAGATTGATATCGCAAACTATACAGCGTGCGTTTAGTACATGCAAATAGCCGACGGAAATATCATCAGAGAACTAGACGCGACCCACGCGACTACGCGATTATCGATTTGCTTTCTCTGCAAGTACCTCTTTATCGATATCTGCAATCTAATCGAATGTTTCAATCGTCGTTTATGTAGACAAATTGCATTGGTTGGAAATGTTGAAATTGAATGTGTTTTTTTAGTTCCAAAATAATACATATAACATACTATACAGTAGTTTTACATAGATTACCATTAGATTAGTTTATCCTTTCACAAAGTATCTAAGTGCCTATTCCCCTTAGTCCTTACTATTCGATACCTTACATTCCCACCTGGATTGTCGTGTCCAAACTCATTTCAAACAACACAGTATGAGAAACGTAATATTGAAAATGATAACAGAGAAATCATATTCCATCGGTGCAGTATGGCGCACGCATAGCGCACTCGGTACAGTTTCAAATAGTCGCAGCCCAGATAGACGCAAAAGGCGTGGCCGTGATTTCGACACCATACTTATTGTAATGGTGTATTGTTGACGTACGCGTATTATTTTACAAGAAGAGACTCCATTTCTTTCGTTGTAATTGCTTTGTCAAAAATTGTAAACATTATATTTTATTAATTCACACACACACACACACAAACGCCTTTTATCCCGAAAGGGGTAGGCAGAGGCGCAATTAGTTCACCCAATTTTCGCCATGCGTATTCCGTCCCACGTCCGTCGTTTATTAATTCAACTAGTAAAATCCGATTAGCTCAAAGGTTGATACTTATACAGAGACGCAAAATTTTATTTCGTACCTCGGCATTATGAGACCGACAATCCTCCTAAATTTTTCATACTCATAACACTTGTATCTTAGAAAGTAACTTGATTTTGATTGCCATATTCATTTTCTTCCAACAACCACGGTCACAAACCACATCCAGCAACACTACACCATCGCATTATAGTCAGTTGCATCGGTGTGAAACCCATGAGTGATCGTGTCTAACCCAATTGCCGATATAAGGTCCACGACGTCCAGAAAGCCACCACCATTATACTCGTGAAAGTGGATGATGTTGCTAATTACGATGTTATGTTGAAGGCCCGTTTCCGTTAGAAACAAGATTGGGTGACTTGACCGAGTCAGTTCCCTTTATTTAATATATTTACTATATTAGTGAATACTATTAGTCATTAGGTATCCTGTACGCACATTCATATTCCAGATAGAACCTGAAGATTGTCGTAGCGCCAAGTTATGTGTGATAGGGCGTACCTAAATTTTACATACAATACCATGTAAAAACCCTTAATGAATACTCATTCGTCATACATAAAATACTGACGTCATACTAAGTTGTCATAGCATAGATCTGAACTGCGAGAGACACAATACACAGACATGTATGTTCAAGTACGCCTGAATCAAAAACTCATGGATCCCAATAAAGATCTACCTAGGAACCCAACACGCAGACTCTTACTCCAACCAACTCATCGCAGATGGTGCAACAAAGGCTATACAATTTCGTACATACCTCATTCAGAATACACAACAACAGAAAACAAACTGCGGACGAACCCTTGAGACGTGTCTCACGTCTGTTTCATCAAAGGTGTACATTCCAAAGGACTAACACTCAAACTGCAGAGCCATTGACGGCAAGAGAAAAGGGTGGCAATTAGCTCACAGGTACTTCGGAAACGAAACGAAACAGCCAGATGTTACTAGGGGGAGGTGTAAATCCAAGGTCTGTAATTATATTCAAAAGCGGAGGCAATATATCTTAGTTTGGCATGTAAAGGTGTCGTTCGTTTCGGTGTAGGTTCGCGAATGTCACGCACTTTCCAACATTAAAATAACTTGTGGTGGTGAAACCTATGAGTAAGATTGTTAAAAGTTAAATATGGATTTAAAGCCCTTTTCTTTTTTTATTATTCATTCAAAGGAGAATTTTAATTAATAAGTAACCGAATAAGTAAATCTTTTACTAAACTAGAAAGTTTAAACCTTTCAAAATAAAAACCAATCTAAGTGAAGGAAATCGGAAAGCGTTCGCCACGACACCGTCCATTGCCACAATCCTATACTCCTCGATGACCCGCCGCTTGTGTCCGAAGACAATAAACATTTCCACGAACCCGACGTTCCGAAAACGACATAAAACCAAACATAATCGTAACGTGAATTGAAACTCACGAAAACGATTATTCTGATTGTTAGGGGATCGACGCAACGATGTCGTGTGTTTTTTACTTACTTTACCAATAAAAATAAAATTACTTACAATCTAAGGGAAATAACCACAGTTTATAGACCGATAACGGTTATTGTGTTGGTAATCTAATTTATAAATAGGGAATTATATTTGTAAACGTGGGGTAAAATGGGCTTGTAACACCCGACAAAGAAAAAAAGGTAGATACATCATCATCATTAGCCATTCCAAATAGGATTTTTATTCATAGTGCCATCAACAAATTTTGCGGTGCAAGCGCTAACATATCAGACTGGTTTAATATCATATAAAGCCTAGAAAATAAATCTATAATTTAATCCATCGTGGTGTTGATTTATTGCGCACAGTTAAAATGTAATAAATAATAGTATTTAGCCAAGAAAGGGGTGCGCCTTTCTAGGCGTGACAAATAGCCCAAGTCTGGATTGTGAAATTGGCTTGACGTGATTAACAATAGCATGACTTGGCTATTGCTAAAATTCAAATACCCTTTGAAGTTTGATTATGATTATTTTTTTATATGGCCACGACGCATCCATTCGCCTTTCTTTTCTTTGTTTATATTAACATATGGGGTATTTATAATATACCACCACAAGCACAACAAAATCCCATAGACTCAATTACACCCTACACCCATGAAATTATAGTGGAATAAAGTGCCACAACAACCGCGCCCGTAAACACTACTGCAACACCTCACCAACCGAGTTCACAAAGCTTTGCGGTCGTTTCGACCACTTTCAGATTTTACGATTAGGTTATAAGATAAAGATAAAACACTTGACACATCTATGGCGTCACCGACAATAAACGTGAAAGTGATGGGAAGGAATTTAATAATGTTATTTTTTTTGCAAAACTTCACTGGAGTGTAGTGGTGTGTATGAGGAAATGCAATGTAGTTCAAATGCAACTTGAGACTAATCCCTAGATGACCATTATATTGCAAGATCCGAAATAGTTATATTAACTAAATTAGACAAGGCTAGACAATTTTTTCTTTCTCGTTGAATCTAATGTCAAAATTGAAATAGGATAATATTTTGCATTATTACAACAGTTAATAACTCAAGTCTTTTGATTTTCCAATTAACCTAGCTAAACCAAGTAATACAGATCCATTTGACATTTAGTGAAACCAGCCGAACGATCTGTAACGTGTGTGTGGAGGTCATAGGTTCTGTTCCCATGTCACTCGGGTGATTTATACGACCTAGTAGTATTTGTGGGTCGTAGATATTCAGCGGTACAAGGTAAACTGGGAAGCACTTGACCCGACACGTTTAGTGCTTGGTTTTTGGGCGTGGCTGGCAACAAATATTTGGATAATGTTGACGCGATAATATCACGATATGAATCATCTTATAGAAAGCATTCGTGCTATCGGTGACTTTTTGTTAAATATCTTAATGACAAAACAAGCTGGCTACTTGCTCATCATCCACTACTGTTAATTGCAAAGTAAGTATTGTATTGTGCTCTTGTGACGGTATTGAGTCCTTTGACCTATTTCTTTCTTTTAAAAAAGGCTCCACTGTTTCATCGGTCATTAAGTCTTTTGATTTGTGGTGAGGCAAACGTTGCTGAAGTCAGTATCAAGCTAACATTGAAGTTAGGTGAAAAAATATCAAAAGAGCCATTACAATATTTGCCAGTGGTAATTAGTTAAAGCATTTTGATCATAATGTGGTTTATCTGAGTCACTAATGTGGCATTTTATTGAGTCATTATAGCATTGTTTGGATTATTTATGAAATAAATCTCGACGCTATAGGCCGTACTAGTATTCCATGCACGTACATTTTTCTGTCAGCAATAATTTAGATCAGGTCTACCATCATCTGTTAAAATAATTCAAGTTTGATACAGTGGAAGCCACATAGCGACCATGAACTGTATCACGTCGTAGTAAGGTCCACGGTCACGGTACTGCTGTGGTGTATGAAGTATGAATGGTTTAAAGTAGTGATGATAATGCCCAAGAAACCCTGTGATTTACACTAATGGAGGTATATTGTTCAGGACTTTCGAGAGTCACATCTGATTTGATAGGAAAGATCTTGACATTTATACAAGATTGTAAACTTTTGCGAAAATATTACCCGCAGAATTTTCATCAAAAACATCAATTGCAAACGAAACGAATGAGAAAGTCAATTAAATGTTTATTTTCAGCCGCTACGGACGCTTTTTATAAACTTTCCTTTGAATGAAGTTATTGTTATGTTAGTGAAAGTGAAATATTATAAAACTTAATTCGATATGTAATTTTAAATTAAGCCATTGAATTTCTAAATTTGTTTATAGAATTCGGCTTTCTTTTTTAACAAATTTAAATTGATCCGCGTACGGTAGCGACTGTGGTGTTAATGGCGGATCTTTTAACGCTGACATTCGGTAGCTCCCGAGCTCATTGTTTCGAAATGCATTAACATGTCAAAGCGAACATCAAGCTATTTGTCTAGCGGTCGCGATGACTAATCCCCGTACATTTATGGGTTAGTGTAGTGATGGGTAGACATTGACATGACTGTTATTTTTATTAAAACGGGGCAACGCCCGAGGCATAGTGGATGGTACCTGACTTAAGTAAGTTATCATCTCCCTCCATAAATATTTCTAATATATTGTAATTTGTATCTGTAGCTGATAAATCAAAGGGCGATCATATTGCCATAACTCATAAGTCATAAGTATCGGACATAACTAATGCGAACATCGACTAAATCGGGATTGTCCGCACTGAAAATTCTACACAAATGTTTGGGTACCAAACAAAATCAATTTTTGCATCTCAATTACTTTACCAGTACGCTAACGCCGTTAAAAATAAACTATCGACACATCTCTCTGTATACCACTTGGCATCACTCGTCGTTCCTTCGTGCATCGGTTTGTTTCCCCACACGGCGGCAACAGCTGTCCGCGTGGAAAAGGGCAAATCTTTATTTACACCCACTGAAATAGTACGCGGAAGGAAAGTTTCGGCTAACTCTGGGGGATTTAGCGGGATTTGCTTAGTCGGTCATCGTGGTTATTTAAGAGAGTTATTTATGGAAAATAGTTGAAATACACGTTGAAACTTTTTGTATTAATCAACACACACACACACTCACGCCTTTTATCCCCGAAGGGGTAGGCAGAGGCGCAACTAAATGCACCCACTTTTCGCCATGCGTATTCCGTCCCATGATGTGATAGGGGGCGAGCCTATCGCCATATCGGGCACAAATTCCAGACTCCGGGTTGATACTGAATAGAAACATCCAACATCACATTGGCCGACCCGCGGATCGAACCCGCGACCTCTGCATTGCAGTCGTATCGTAATCCAACTAGGCCACCGAGGCAGTCAATAATAAATAGGCAGTAAATATATATATTTTTTTTTAAATATTTTTTTTAATATTTTATTTTATTGCGTATTGGAGGAGGCCTCTGTCCAGCAGTGGACCAAAATATAGGCTGATGATGATGATGATGATGATGAAATATTTTATGGCTATTTGTATTAATCAAATAGCCTATGTGTTAATCCAGGATATGATCTATCCGTGTGCCAAATTTCATCGAAATCTGTTTAATAGTTTCGGAGATGTGCAGTAACAAACAGAAAAACAGACAGACAGAAAATAATTATAAAAATCGCTGATTTGTTTTCCATTACTCTTCTTTGGTCACCCTCTTTCTTTTTTATCACATTTCTTTAAATGTACAGACACACCGGTTCTGCTGCTTTATTATATGTATAGATGAACACATGCAGTCAATATAATATTATGTTTACTTATAAGAAGCACTTGTTACCAATCAACCTGAAAACAATGCGTCACGGATAGTGTAATACCGCGTAAGTGACAAAAAATCAAATTCAGATTGATATTTATTAAGTAATTACTATACAAAAGTTTTGATTGATAAAGTGTTTTATCATTTACGCGGTATTGCACTTCCCATTCCCGACCATATTCAAAGCCCGCATTTCCATACGACCGCAAACACTACAATGTCCTCACATGTCTGACCTCCTGACACAGATAACTATTAATTTATACTGCGTTATCAAACGTTTAGGAGTTCATTTGCATTCAATATCCACATCCGAGAAAATTGAGCAATAAACAGAAATAAATATAAAACATTTCGTAATATGAAGTGAAGGGGACTTATCAACGTATAATATTGTAATAATAAAATTAAAAATATTAAAACTCTATTGACTATAAATAAATGTATTACTTAAACTGATTAAGTCATTTATTTTCGTACAGAATTGTGAAATGCAAGAAAGTTGAGTAGCTTAAATTTTTACATAACATTTTTTTTTTCATTAAACAGGCAATAATATTACCTATGTATTTTCGAATCCCAAAGTATAGTAGTGACGATATCAGAAGTAGAACTAAAAAAAATATTGTAGTACTATGATAAACAGCCGGATTCGAAAATTTTGACATTACTAATAATAAAAGTAGACAAAATTTAAAATCAAACGGATCTGTGAAAGTAAAAAATGAGCTGATGATCTTCAAACGCCTGAATAGATCTTTCTAAATTACAGTTTAAAACCATCTCGATTATATCATCTTACGCATACTCACGCCATTTATCCCCGAAGGGGTAGGCAGAGGCGCAACTAATGCACCCACTTTTCGCCATTTTTATTCCGTCCCATGATGTGATAAGGGGCGAGCCTATCGCCATATCGGGCACAAATTCCAGACTCCGGGTTGATACTGAATAGAAAAACCCAATATCACTTTGCCCGACCCGGGGATCGAACCCGAGACCTCAGCATTGCAGTCGTACCGTAATACAACTACGCCACCGAGGCAGTCAAATATATCATCTTTCAAACAAAAAAAAAACCGCATCAAAATGGGTCTACGCGTTTGGGAGCAACATTTCCACTGACAGACTTACAGATACATTCCTTAAACTTAGAACACCCCACTTTTTCCGTTAGGGGATAGAAACAGAAACGCACCCCTTTAGGTCGAGGAAAACAAATCTAAATGCAGACCCAGCTATATCATACACAAACCTATACTCTACCTTCATATCAATTTAACTGGAATTTATTTATCCAAATATTTAATGGAACCTCGAATATTTGTTAAGATAAAACGTGTGCCACGCCTTCGCCATTACGCAAACGTTAATAGCTTATAACACAATTAGTTTCCGATAACATAACGAGTATAAATGAGAATGTCGGAAGCTGATATGCAAATCCAATGTCAGATGTGTGACAGCCTCCAGTGTAGCTGTTACTGACATCTGTCACTGTCAGGTCTGGATGGCACGCGCCCAGCGCCGCCGCACCTGGGCCCTGCCTGAATGCAGCTGCTCCAATATTAATACGGATCCAATTAAATGTATTAAATCTGCCGACATGTCAGTGGTGTAATAAATAACTCAATTAGGTTGTTTGAACATTATTTATTATGTACTAACTACCATTGTGCATATATTTATACTGATATTGATTGATAAAAAACACACATTAATTAACGTAACTTGCGATTAGAAGTAACAAATTGATTATAGGTCATTGACGAAATTTATTTTATTTCATTTACATGTTTTGAATAAACTGAAATATACGTTTAAAAACAGCTGCGACAGCCAAGTTAGGAGTGGAAAGGACTGCCGAGACGAAGTCCCGTAGGTCCAAAATCCAAGGGCACGCACATCTGAATTTCCTACATTTATGTGTGTATTCTTTATGAATTATAGCCGCTTGCCTTAAGCGTGAAAGTAAACATCGTGAGGATCTACATACCTGGGAAGTTCTCCACAAGAACTACGAAGGTATGTGAAGTCTGCCAGTCTCAATCCGCACTGAGTCCACGTAGTGGACTAAGACCTAAATCCTCTCAGAGGAGGATTCCAGAGGAGGCCCGTGCCCAGAAATAGGACAATATAAATTATAACACAGGACTGGGTATTATTATAATACTTCTAAAATTAAAAGCTAAACTATGTTAAACATATCAGTATCATTTGTAAAACCTTATCCAAGATATTCAAAAATATGGCAAATTTCTCTATACTGAATACTGTAGCATAGACGTGAACTATTCTCAATCTCGTAGGTTAAACAAGAAACCAACTGCACGGCACTCGCGTGCAAGAAGCTCCTCACTCAAAGGCAGGGCTGCCGGGTAGCGGAATGTTGCGACTGAGCGGGCGAAAGCTGGTACATTATGCTCGCCTGTTAGGGCTAATATTAATATTATGCGATTACGATGTATTGATAATAGGAGCCTTGTGTGAGGCGCTTTCACCGAGACTTGTTTCAAGGGACGTAAACTTGTTGTTTTAATCCCTTATGTTTGGAACGTGTTAAATTTTTGAGTCCGCTTTGATAGACGTTATCTTTATTGCGTTGTTACCTTTCTAATTGATACGGATTATGATGATAATTAATTAGAAATCGCCTTAATAATGTAGTGGAACCGCAAATAAGTAATGATACGGGTAAGACACGGTAAAATTATCTGCTAAGACCCTGAGTTTGGTTTCAGTGAAATTAAAATGTATGGGTGTTTTTAGAATTTGTAGTTATAAAAAAGGACTATGATATGCCTTCCCTTAAGAAATACAGATGTGAGACTATGTTACATTGACAACATCATTTAAATACAACCTGCTGCTGCTCTATACAATGTAAAATGCTCTAGGAGTTTCTTTTACGTTTCACTCTCTCCCACAAGCTTGTGCGCGGCCCGTGATGTCTGCAATGCAGACATATTTGAAATGCAAAACGCAGATTCTCCCATTCATATATTTTAATGTGATGTCCAGGCAACGCAATGGCATCCCGCTATTCGTAGTCGACATTTTCAAATAGTTTTTAATTTCGTTTTGTACATCTTGCCAAGTCTCTCAGTAGTCTCGTGCCCAGCAGTTATGATGTCATACTAGAAAGCCAATATTATGAATGCCAAGACGAGCAATTTACTCGCCTGATAGTAGGCGACAGAGTTAGGCTAAGGCCTCACTATACATGCCAAGCTTAGAAATAGTGTAACTCTTTGTAGTGTGGCCTTAGCCTTGCAGCGATGAGATCCATACAACGCCATGTACACCTGTCATCTGTCAGCTCATAACAGTCACAAAATTATGAGTGATTTACAACTGTTAAAAATTGTCCTAAAGGACAGAGCCAGATAGGAAAAAAAAATGTTCATGGGCGGTCCCCATTGCTAACTTACCATATTAGTATTAATATCACGCAAATCACATTACTGACGAATATACTAACATGAGACATCATTATAAACAAATGAAAGCTATAAACAATATGGCCATACGGCGCTAACGGCCGATCGAATCGTACAGGAAGCGGCCATTACTGCACATCATGCAGTCAATTACAAACGCAGCCACTGGTTCCGAAACATTTATTTTTATTAATCTATGGTATATTATAAAAAAAATTAACTACGTTTTTATTCCGTCCCAGTTTTTTTTTATGTAACAGATCGATTTCACCAAACCATCTCAATCGTTACCTGTGGATAAACTGCAAAAATGGACCAATCAGAATTGTTTGTTAGACATGGTTACAAATGACTTTTGATTAGTTTATTCCCGGGATTGATTCATGGCGAACGTTTATTAATTTTGAGCTTTAAACGAATAGAATGTTGAAAGCACAGTAACATCCCTTCACAATCACAAACCTAAGTAATACAATCGCTCTTACGGAGGACACCCACATGACCTCGTCGGTACATACCTCGCATAAAATAGATAATGGAAACTATTAGCGATAGTTCACTATGACAAATAGCAAGGATTCCACGTGGTTACGAAACGAAATCATTAATGTTTCCGAAGGCAGACGAGCTAACGGCCCACCTGATGGTCAGTGGTCGTCGTCGCCTATGGACGTCGGCAATGTCATTAGAGTAACGAACCGTGAATTAATATTTATGTTTTGTTTCTTACAATATACAATATCAAATATTTTAATACAAATCATGTAAATATATTACTGTTGTAGTATACATCCAAAGCAAGTGAGATTTTTCTACAAAGCACGGGCCCTGAACTTTTATCACACAAGCAAAATCAATACATATTACATAATTTACCAAATTGTCAGATGTCATGAGTAACTATATGTTTTCTCGAAGAAGTTATTCTTCGGTTTTAAATGAGACTTACGGGCCTAAGCCAAGTGAGAATCATTTTTACGGAGAATGAGAGATGGGGGTTTCTTCTTGGAGAAACTTTCGAACTATTCTACAAGTATTTAGAATTGCTGCCTTTTGCATTTATTATTATATTATTATTATCAGATATTGTCACATCTAATAGTTTTAGTATACAATTGATAGACCAAGTACTTAGGCTTTTTCTATTATTTTAAAGATTGTGGTTCATGCTGTGATTGCTTATAACCAGAGTTGGAATTACAATAGATATATTTATAAATATGTGTAGATTTTAAAAGAATATTGTAAACTCCGTTAGCAATCCTTAACCAATAAATAAATAAATAAACTAAGTTACAATTATTAAACTAAAAACCAAAACCCTAATCCCGATCGCTATATTTGCGATTTCTTGTTTCGAAACCTCGGGCAATCTACGTGGATTGTTACGAGGAATTAAATCTTGGAAAAGATTTACCCATGGCGTATCCGTACAGTTAAGTAACCGATGTCACATGTTGACGCCCTTTCGATTACATAAATAAACGAACTAATGTCCGCAACTCCTTTTAAGATAGTTTACGGCGATTCTTAAGAAACAAGGTATATTACGATACGCCATAAATCTTGTTTTCTTTGGCCTTTGAAGTATGATACTAAATATTGTGAAACACACACACACACACACACACACACATTTTATCCCCGAAGGGGTAGGCAGAGGCGCAATCAATGCACCCACTTTTCGCCGTACGTATTCCGTCCCATGATGTGATAGGGGGCGAGTAATATAAAAATTTAGTCCTATCGTCATAATAGTGTGCAGCTAACGGAGTACAAGATGAAGTAATTGACTTGATACGCGAGGCAGTACTTATAACTCTAAATACATGTGACAGAGTCGATCTTACGGAATTAATTAATTAGACATCGCCGCTCTAGTTAATTTTGTTAATATTATCTTTAAATTTAAATTAATGGTAACGTTACTTATTAAGTTCGACATTAGAAGATTACGTAAACATATTATTGTCATCAAGGTGACACAAATTTTTAAATAAAATATAATAATATGATATACCTACATAAAATAAAAGAATACCTACACCTAAAAATAGTGACTCCTAATTGTTGTACTTAACGGTAGACATTTCTACTATATCATTCCCTACTTGCACATTAACAAAATCATTGATTAACCTTAGAGTAAGAAAAAAGTCTACTTTTCCTAACAGGTTGGTCTGGAAATCTTTGGGAGGCTTGTGTTCAGTAGTGGACTAATTAAGGCTGAAGAAGAAAAAAACACTTTACGCAAATGCAACAACGAATAAAAACGATAACATACATTTTTTAAACAACGCAACATTCATTTCAATCGATACAATATTTTTCACAAAACAATCGAATAATCGGTTTATTATCCAAACAATATCGATTCAACATCATTCATTTGACGTTGTTTATATCCATATCGTAAATACGTCACCGTGTAAGGCCAAGTTGCTTCCTCGATCCGATGACGATGACAACCAGATGTAATTCCGATGTCATTGCGCCTGCAGTGCGCTGTATCGACCACATCATCGATGCGGTCAATAGTCCAAAGAATAAAAAATATACAGCCCGCTATTTCATGCCTACGGGATTAAATTATGATATCAGAACTCAAAATAAGGGTGCATTCAAATTAGCCACAGAGTATGTTACTCTGTCTCTGAGTATGCTAGTTGCTACAATATGTTATAGGTATATTTCCAATTAAAATTTTATTGAAGTATGATATATAATGATAATATGAATTAGGATCCAGAACTCTGAATATATGGCTACTGCTAAGCGATTCCTTATTTACAGCCGAAATGAATAATAAAATACTTTAAGTAAACTAACGTTAATTCTTAATTTAAGTTTTCGAGTTCCAAAACTAAAATAAATGCTTCACGATACCTCATGCGTTGCAAATTGCAATTATGCGACGATAATTCATTTGCCTTTCTTTCTACTGTTTCTGACCACCTTATAATAGAAAAGGTTAACAAATATTTTGTCGGTTCCACAGATCGTGCGTCCATTCTATGCGTTCGGTATCAACACTTGCGGTCGGTTTAAGGAAATGATTAATATTAATAAGGCGATCGGGCACGGCGCGGCGTGCGGGCGAACGCACCACCGCGCGTTTTCCTTGTGAACCGCTTGGAGGAAACGTTACGTAATGGAAAAGTCTAGAAAACTGAACGGAATATTAACCGTGATGGATGATCGGTTTACCCTTACTGTATCAGGGTCATGTAACATCTTTCGAAGATTGATCCTGGAGTCAGAAAGATATCAATATCTTACTGTTGATTTCACTGGAATATGTGGAATAGTAACAGTTGCGTACCTGCAAAAGAAAAAAAGGACATTATTTTATTGCATTGAATGACGAGACGAGCATGCCGTTCGCCTGATGGTAAGCGATACGACCACCCATAAACAGTAGCAACACCATCCAGCACCTTGACTTACAAAGTACTGTGTGGCATTCCACTGCGCTCGTCATCCTGAGACATAAGATGTTAAGTCTCATTATGTCCAGTAGTTATACTGGCTACAATGTCCTTCAAACCGAAACACAACAGTGCATGCACACTGTTGCTTGGCGGTAGAAATAGACATTGCGGTGGTACCCACCCAGACGGCCTCTTACATAATGAGAGACCTACCACCAGTGAGACATTGAAATATAGACAATAAAGGCTTCCAACCAGTCAGCAAGGTTACAGAAAATAACTATCAGTCTAAACAAATACCTGGCAAAAATCTCCAAAACGAGGAAATTTAACAAAACAGATTTATAACAACATAATTGGTGGCTGTATGGTTCAGTTTGACAGAACACGCTCGACTCATAACAATTTATGTTAATTATAATTGATCGATTATCGCCTCGTTTAATTTTAATAATACTTTATCATTACAATCGCCAATGCTGTAGTTATTTTGTAGGTTTTTGTGACATTTACTTCTAATAAGATTAACATAAAATGTCAACGTTGTCTCTTAATTGCTACAATTCAACCCGTACCCGGATTTAATTCATGTCGGTAATTGAGATTATACAAATTATGCGTGTCAAGAAACACTCTGCCGAAATTTTGGCCGTAAAATCCTTTCTAACAGATTCGCGTCAATTGTAGATCTACATATTTCGAAAATAGACAACAGAACTAAATAGAGTAGTTAAAACCAACAAGACATAGCCCCTATTGTTTCACCCGTGTTCAAGTAAAGTACACTGAACGAGCGTGGAACATCTTCGACACGCTGCAAATTCGCTTGCAATGCGCCAGCGTGATTAAAGCCTTACCTTTACTTAACCACGGATAAACAACCCGTCCTAAGACAACGATGAATCGTCTCTGTAAAAAATCGCTGGTGAACAGGGAGCACATTGCTTTCTCTGCCATAAAGCCTGTCTCAAGTAGATACTTGGCATTAATTCATGCATGACATGATCCGACGTGGCACTGATGGGATAAGTTCACACAACGTTACCCGACAAAAATATGATAAATCCAATACGACTTTTTTTTTTTTTTTTTTTTTTTTTATCGCGGGGAAAAAACGCTTTATCGCTACCACCACTGGGGGGTGAGTGGAACGGTTATGTTGGTTTCACACAGTCTTACGGCCCAATGTCGATACTCGGGAGTATAGCATCATCCGAGCGAGCATTGGACCGAGTCCCTAACACTATGTACACCCTACACCGGCATACCAACCAAAACCCGCGGTGGCCTTCTTCGGCGCCTACGGGACGGCCCCGGGGTATCTTGTTGCACAAAGATAGCTGCACAGGACCGCCCCAGCGCGATGCCGCATTGCGGCCCCTCTCTAAATGAGGAGGCTGAGAAGCCTCCAAACTCTAAAGCACGCCTTCGGCGTTTACGACTGCGGGAGACCGACTACGCGCATTGTCGTCCACCTCGGAGTCGCTTACATTGAAGTAGTTGAGTGAACAGACCCCCACTGCTCACCCCGCGACTATCGCCAACCCCATTTAGTCGCCTCTTACGACAGGCAGGGGATGCCGTGGCGGAATTCTTTAGATGCCCCCGAACCACAAGGCCTTGCCTGCACAATTTAAGATCATGTGGTATATCTACGGCTCCTAAAACACTAAGAGCCTGTTTTCAAGTATTTTTTATTTAATAGTTATCATACTAAACAGCTTATATAGACAGTACTAATTTTATTACCATTTATTTGGGAGCATAGATTAATGTGACTTTACATTTGGTCGGCTTATACGTTTATGTGACGAGTAGGATGTATCAACAAACGGTGAAATCGGCCCTTAGACTTCTAATTTCTAAGTTAGTAAACCTTTACTGCGCTTATAAGGCAATTATATTAATTACTTTTCAGAGACTACGTACATAAATCTAGATGTATGTACTTACTAAAACTTGTTTCAATATAACATTATGAATAAGGTGTTTATAGAAGGCTGCACGCACTATTTCCTTTGCTTAATTACAAACAAATGAAGTAGCTTTCACGCACAGACATATAATATAGAGTAGCAGACTAAACATACCTCTTAATTTGCATGGCAAAATGCACACAGATATAGAGATGACACATACAGATACGACAGCATGGGCCGGACTTAGAGCTACCCCTTAAAACTGGTTGTAAGGGAAGAAAAGTAAAATGATACAACTATAAAGTACTTATATCATTTATTTATTAGAAAAAAGTGTTAATTTCTTCAAATAATTTCTTTTCGATACATTTGTTGTAATAGTACGAGCTTCGTGTTTAAGTCTTGTGTCTGCATAAAATTTTACAATTACTTTAACTAGTAAATAAACATGATTTATATCATGGTGATTATCGCCAGAATGAAACATTTTAAAATAATCTTTACGATTCCATATGCGAGTGGAAATTTCAAACACAGAAATATTCTTGACGACTTTAAAAATCTTTTCGCATTCCTGCACTACAGATATTACTCCAGTTGAAGGATAAGTTAAGCCACCTCGATCTTTCTTTTGGATTAATGAACAAAATAAATTTCTCTTTTCGCCTATCACTAGTGTTTGACAAATGGAACATTTAATGTTTTTTAACACTTTACGAGCTACAAACCCAGCTATATAAATTGTTACTTGATTAGTGTATTCGTCTAATGGCATGCCTTCAATATCATTCATAAAACATTGTATGTCATCTTCGTCAAGATGATCAGAATAATCATTTTTCTCGAAGCTAAGTGTACTACTATTTAAACAAAATTCAGGGTTCTTCGAACTCGACACTTTCAATATTTGAATGTCATCCGTCAAATCACCTTCTTTATTTAAATTAATTTGTATGCGTACAAGATTTTTTTGTAATAACTTTGAAAATGAACCGATACCGAAAAAATATACCTGTAGATCTATTGATATTTGTGGAACTAATACATGCTTTTGGACCACTGGCGGATTTTGCCATGAAGTAGATGGTTCCTGATTTACATATTGAAGGTCCTGAAGCATGATCACATTCTCCCCAGTTGCTTTTTTTTTTTTTTTTTTTATGGTATAGGGGGCAAACGAGCATACGGTTCACCTGATGGTAAGTGATCACCGCCGCCCATGAACATCTGCAATACCAGGGGGCACAGAGATGCGTTGCCGGCCTTTTAGGTGGGAATACGCTCTTTTCTTTCTTGGAATATTAACCTTGGATGAAGTTCCAGACATATTGTCTTTGCACTGAAATACAAGTCTCATGTTAATGAAATGAAATATTTTAAAATATAATACAAATTTGTATGTAAAATGAATATAAGAAATAGTAACTTACTTCATTTGTCTCGGAGTACTCTTCAAATATTGTCGGAATTGCACCTTGCACTAGATATGTTCGTAAATTATTTCTTTTAAATAAATGTTCTTCAAAATGTCGCGAACAAATAACACTACTACGATTGGGTGTCCAAGATGTAAGGTTTGAATTTATTAGCCAGGCATCACATAGTTTTTTATCCTTAGGGAACCTGAAATAATAATACACACATGATTATAAAACCAGAACTATATTATATACTTAGTACCTATGACGCAATGAGATAAAAACAATAACTGTAAAACACTATTACATCCTCTTCCCTTAATGCGGCCCCTATTTATTGAAGAAGTATTTGATCTGTCAAATGACATAGGTTATTTACGAAATTATTGAATTAAAGCCAATTTGTTCATGAAGAAGCTATAATTTGTAGAGCACTTTAGTAAAGGATACACGGAATAACTTATAAATGCCATTTCAAAGGCCTAAAAGTACTCATTGTTTCAGAAATTTAACGAAATTATAACATTATTAGGCAAGTCAACAAAACATATTCTTTTACTTACCGATGGAAAGTTATTCCTGGAAAGTTTTTATATGTCGCACTGTCACACCTATACACACTACATTTAACCATTTTTGTTATGAATAACAATAGATTTACTTAAAATGAGGAAAATCACAAATAATGAGACCATTAAATGTAGCTTACTCGATGCAATATGCAATGGCGGCCAGTCACGCATGCTAATCTGTCAATGTAGTGGTTAGTGTTGCAACAATAAGGGCGAAAAGAGACAAAGTTATGTTATAATTTGAATCATGAGCAGGATACAATATATTTTTATGAATATCAATGTGTGCCAATAAAATGTGTTTAGTCTGCTACTCTATATTATATGTCTGTGCTTTCACGACTGGTATCTTCTAATAGAAACTACTTGTACTTTAAATGAAATGCAATATTTATTAAACAAGCTAATATTATAGTTTTATTTGCGACTACTTCAGTCTAAGTGCTGCAACTGGCCATATCTATACATACAATAAAGCAGAACCGGTGTGTCTGTACATTTAAATAAATGTAATAAAAAAGAAAGGGGGCGAGTAAAGAAGAGTAATGGAAAACAAATCAGCGATTTTTATAATTCTTTTCTGTTTGTCTGTTTTTCTGTTTGTTTGTTACTGCACATGTCCAAAATTACTGAACGGATTTCGATGAAAGAATGATGGCAAGTTTCCATACAACGTTTTACCTGATATCGATTTGACGCGTCTTGGAATGAAAAAATGTAAGAACCATAGAATATACTTATCCTGAACCAAATCAAAAAGATTTTTTCTATTAGGAGGCCACAAAAAAATCTTATTCGTTATTTAACATTTTCATACTTAGAGGTTATCTGTCAATGAGATATGACAGCAGATATAGACTGTATTTAATTAATACCATATAATATATCTTAAAAATGAATACTTAACTACTTAATGATTTTTCTAATCAAAACAATATATTTGTATATTAATGTATGTAATGTATATTTTATTAAACTATTTTGAGGGTGGGCTACTCTACTCCCACTGCTAGGTCACCGACTTTGAACACTCAAACATACTATGATTCTGTTACTAATTATAAATTGGAGGTTTATTAGAACACAGCTTTAATTGTTACTAAAATAGAATAAGTTTTCATGTGTACTAATTATTTGAAACATGGTTACTTGACATACAAATACTAATAATATTTAATAGCTGAGTTCTACAATGTTAAACTACACCCAGACCTTAATTTCTGAAATAGTGATCTACATCACAATAAATCATAAATATCTATGTATGTATTATATTTATTTGTTATAGTCCATCTCAGGTAAAAAAAATGGAATTCCATTGATAGATAGGCTTACGGTTAAACAAAACAAGCTTTAGATTTATTGACAATTTATTTATTCCTCATCATTTTCGAAATCTAATGTAGGGTTGAATGCATTCACAAATTAAAAAATGTGTTGCACTTGATCAACAATAAATACATTAATGCTATTTTCTGATTAATATAATTCATCCCATGAACTCCTAAACAAATGGACTCCACAGACACGGGCCAATTGTGGCACATAAAACATATTATTACATAATTTGATGGCTCATAGTTTATCAGTCACACTCTGTAAAGTACCAACAGTTGGGCAGTCAGGAAAAAGACAGTGGTTACTGGTGTTGGCCACTCTCCTGTAGTTAGGTAATAATATTATTCTGGACTCCATATTCTGTGATCCTTATGCCCTGGCATCATCAACAACATGAGAGTCCTCACTGGGTTGGTTCTATTTTATTGAACTCCCTGCATTCAGCCCGGAGATATGTTCCTCATCGACAACATCTTCATGTTGATCTATTGCTCCATCGCGTAATCTTAATTCGGTAGCCTGAATATTACGGACAGCTTCACTTTTGGTATGCAACCAACAACATGGCATACTTAGTCTGTAGATGTTATCTGTGTGACAGAAATAAGATGTATAATTCTGATACAAAATCCAGTTCTAGATAAAGGAAATATTTTAAAACAAACGTCCATAGTAATAAACAAAATTACAGTTATGTAATGTAACCCATTGAACAAAACATACCAGGTTAAATAAAAATGGAAACCCTAAAAGCCCAATAACTACTACACATAATATTATATCATAAAGTAATCTTTTAGACTTTTAAATTAAATGGAACTACACAACTGTTGTGGTTCTTTCTGGCTTTGAATTATCAGAATAATAGTCTGCTGCAAGTCAGTGGGATTATCCTTCAATACTTTATCACTTTGCCGTCGTGCAAGTGAACAGCCACACAAAATACAAACATTAGTATAGCCTAGTTGGCCTGTTCCAGCTTGTGGAGTATTAGTATTTGCTGAAGATTTTGATTTACTGCAGCCATTGCGATTTCCAAACATGTTTCGCAAACACAAACAGTAATAAACAGTATAAACGTCATAATGTTACGCTCGCTGTCATCGGCTGGGTTGCTATTACTTTTTTTATAATTACCTTAGTAGGTTGGGTAATGGAACAATCTTTTATGCGAACTTGACACTTAATAGCAAAAAGGCGATTGGTTATTATTTTATTACATTATTAATATTTAAAAATAATTATTACATATTAGTACCACTTCTTTACTATTAAAATAAAACATAAATATATCTACCGCGTTCAGCCGCTTTTATTCTCAAGTGGCAACATTTTTTATATATCACTACAAATCACAAATAACGTAACCGGAAGTACAAATGATTAACTTTTAATTATAAACATTACTTTGTGGCCTTTAACAGTAAAACTAAAACTGTGATAAATATTAGCTATTTAAATTATATTTGTTTTTACATATCTTAATCTTAGACGCTTACTGAAACAATCAGGTATAAACTTGCCATCATTCTTTAGCACACGAGCAGATCATGTCTTGGATTAACACATAGGCTACTTTTTATCCCGGGAAAATATAAAGCGGGACTTTATCCCGGAAAAACATTTTCACACGGGCGAAGCCGCGAGCAAAAGCTAGTAATATAATATAAAGTGACCAAATACGGTCACCGTGTCAACTTTGCCCTAAAATATACGGAACCAACCATAAGTACTATTTAGACTAGATATTTTATACAATTAACTGATGGGTAACGTTTACTTGAGACATTGTGAAACACGCCTTTCAAGTTTTGTTGTCTAAATATAATAATAAGACATTTACAGCACATAATCATTCATCTATGAGCAGTCCCAATAAACAGAATTAACAAAATATATGAACATAGACTGCCTCGGTGGCGTAGTTGTATTACGGTACGAGTTACGACTGCAATACTGAGGTCTCGGGTTCGATCCCCGGGTCGGGCAGTGATATTGGGTTTTTCTAATCAGTAGCAGCCCGGAGTCTGGAATTTGTGCCTGATACGGCGATATGCTCGTCCCCTATTACATCATGGGGCGGAATACGCACGACGAAATGTGGATGCATTAGTTGCGCCTCTGCCTACCCCTTCGGGGATAAAAGCGTGAGTGTGTATGTATAGTACGAGATCCCGCTGCAGGATTGGTGCGTTCATCGATTTTTTGTTTAAAACCAAATTTTTATGTTTATTTATAATTAGGAGAATATATATTTACTAGGGTGCCTATCAAAATTTGGCCGCCATTATTTTTAATTGATTTTTGGTAAAGAATTTCCTTTATTTCATTTTTAAATAAAATAAAGTCTACATCACGGTAATTAATATGAAGATTCTAAAAAGTCACGGTTGCCGTTGCGTACCTGGCCGCACCTCTTTGCAGCCAGGTGTAAACAGGTATGATTTCGATAAATTTATACGTTTATAACGTATATTTATTAATTATATGTCAAATTGAAGCTAATTTTTTTCTATTAATTTTCATATAAGGTTGCTTAATTAAATCTGGCCGCAAATAAGGGTTACTGGCTGTTAAAGATGATAAATATTTAAGGTAGAGTGAAAGAGAGTTAGCGCGTAACGTCATTTGTCAGACAAGGACAGCGGTTGCCGGCTGTGCGACGCTTTTAAGCCATTGCGCATGCGTCGAATGTTAGTGTTCTCAACTGAACAGATGCGGCATTTTTATTCTAACATAAAAACCACGCTGTTTTGAAGTTCGTAATAAACAACGTTTTATATTTACATTGTTATTTGTGCATCTAAAAATTATTATATTAATTAACGTAAAATAAAATTGATAAAGATGAAGATAAACAAGAATTTGAAGATTTTTGCAAAACACAAACCGTAAGTAAAAGTTGAATTAAATTTAAGAATAATATAGGTTATAGTTGAAATATAAATGACACAGTTCTAACTTCGAGGTTTTTTAATAAAAAAACACTAACATTCGACGCATGCGCAATGGCTTAAAAGCGTCGCACAGCCGGCAACCGCTGTCCTTGTCTGACAAATGACGTTACGCGCTAACTCTCTTTCACTCTACCTTAAATATTTATCATCTTTAACAGCCAGTAACCCTTATTTGCGGCCAGATTTAATTAAGCAACCTTATATGAAAATTAATAGAAAAAAATTAGCTTCAATTTGACATATAATTAATAAATATACGTTATAAACGTATAAATTTATCGAAATCATACCTGTTTACACCTGGCTGCAAAGAGGTGCGGCCAGGTGCGCAACGGCAACCGTGATTTTTTAGAATCTTCATATTAATTACCGTGATGTAGACTTTATTTTATTTAAAAATGAAATAAACGAAATTTTTTACCAAAAATCAATTAAAAATAATTTAATTAAAAATAATGGCGGCCAAATTTTGATAGGCACCCTAGTAAATATATATTCTCCTAATTATAAATAAACATAAAAATTTGGTTTTAAACAAAAAATCGATGAACGCACCAATCTTGCAGCGGGATCTTAGACTAGTATAAACATAGTAATATAATTTTTAGAAGAAAATCAGAAACGTAACCAATTAAAGGTGGCAAAAACTATTAATTGTATTACCAATATTCGTTTCTGACAAATGACAACAATATTGATTACAGATTTAACCTCAATATGTACAAATGGCATCAATATACTTTTTAAATTTCACTATTTAACAAATTGGTTAATTCTAAGTATAAAAACATTTTTTATAGAGATATGAAGTGAAAGCACAATATAAACACTAAAGAAGTAAAGTGTGTTAATATATTTATTAAAACATTATTTGAAATAAACAAAAAGCAACATACATTAGCAAGACATAAGACGCTTTGTCGTCAAAGATGAAAAATAGCAATATTTTACCAACATGTACTTGAATTAATAGCTATTAGTAGAACGAAGACTCTAAAATTATCAAATATAAGAAGAAAACTGTAGAGCACAAATCGTAATACGCAAGAGAAAATGTAGCGATGGTCGCAAAGAACCTTTGATAAGTAAAACTACAGAACCAAGCATTGGAAAAGTCTGTTTATATGCATGAAAACTAAAGCTTATCCTAAATTCCACCTGTAAGTATAAAAACGTTTAGGTCATGAAGTCAGACTGACGGGATTATAACAAGGCGAAAGAACTTCATAAAACCCGATATTAGTACACATTATGTATCCTGTAGTCCCGCTCAAAAGACGCTCCGATTCGCGCTGCACGCACAGCATGCCAATTCTACTTTGCAATGTACAACGCAACTACTAAACATTGAAGACATGGACACATCAAAACACAAACAAAACACCGCCCCATCTAATCCGAGATTTAGTAACGACAAGTTAAACAAATGAGTGGCCCCCATATACTCTACGACACACGTTATTTTCACCGCTCGTAACAAACACGTAACGTAACTCGTCGCGTTTATGACTATGGAAATTGGCAAACGGAATACCATTTAACACTAATTACACGAAGTTAACGTGACGCGGCCGCATTACGAGTTAACACTGTCATAGAGAATAAGGGGCCAGATCGATACGAGATAAAAAGCATTCCACATTGGCTGGACGCCGACATGGCACTGCGGGAATAGATTGATTCGTTTCTAGCTGACGACAGACTGATGTGACATTTTTAATTCTCTTTGCCTGCATTATCGAATTTCGTATGTACTGGCCAGTATTTTAGATAGTTTACACAGGAATATTATGTTTTTGTTGCAATACCCCAGCCTATCCAAAGAAGTGAAGACGTTTGCTAAGTTTTCTCTAAGTCTTGTGTTAGTACGTCGCAAATAACTACGAGAAACCGGTGTCAATCTAAGACTACCAAGAAATCCAAACAAAAATATCCAACATGGACTAGCGCTTAAAAACGTAGGTATCTTCTCATAGCCAATAACTATAGATAACCATAGTCCTCCAGCTTTAGAATAAACCATACCATACCAGCCCTGTATTATATACTGCCCACTGCTGAGCACGGGCCTCCTCTGAGAGGGTTAAGGCCTTAGTCCACCACGCTGGCCTAGTGCGGGTTGGCAGACTTCACATACCTTCGAAATTCAGAGAAATTCTCAGGTATGCAGGATTCCTCAGGATGTTTGCCTTCACCGTTAAAGCGAGCGAAAATTCACAAAGAATACACACATAACTTTTTTTAGAAAAGTCAGAGGTGTATGCCCGTGGGTTTTTAACCTGCGGACATTCGTCTCGGCATTCCGTTCCACTCCCAACTAGGCTATCGCCGCTAGAGGCTTAGAATAAACGATGCTATAAAATATATTGTAGAACCAAGACGTATGGTGTTATTGCCCTTCTTATAGACACGAAACATTAACGTTTGATAATACCATAACATTTGACTATAATCCCATCATAACCACGCTTCGGCCCGACATAAGCCGTTTGAAATATCGATTGAAAGTAACACTCGAAAACTGCGGCACTATTGAAATGTCAGCTCAGTACCGGCTTTGAAAAACAATCTAAAGATAAATAAAATAAATTAATTATATAACGGTAAATAATGTCATTGTATGTTGACATTTCGGAATGTACTGGTACAATAATTATAAGCTGCAAACCATTGATGGGGATTTTTAATACATCAATGCTGCAAACGCATGCTTTTGACCGGGACTTGATATGACTGCATTTGAATGGTTTTTGTTCAGTCAGTCAACAATTGTTACCCGTAAAGTCACCAATATCATAGCACTGTTATGAAAAACGATAAAAAATATTTACCAATAAACCAAATCAATCACACAGACGCCGTATAGACGAACACCTTTCCGCCAGCTCACAATACTCGGAAACTGATTAACAATAATGACTTAATTGTACACCAACTGCTGGACATACTCGCACGAAGCTCCGTCACTTTCACCGAATACATCGCTGTCACGAACGTACATAATGACCATTAATAGCAACTGACCAGTGGTATCGATTGTTAAACTGGTAGCTATAGTTTGCGAATTAGTAGACTGTATCATTACCATAATGGAGAAGTGTAAATCGTACTATCTTCTAATGTTATAAATGCGAAGGTTTAGGTAGGTGTTTGCAATAGAAATAAACGCAAAAACCGATGAAAAGATTTGGGTGAAAGGACTTGTCCAAAAACGGGCCTGAAATTCTAAACAAGACAGTTTATATATATTTGGATAGAACTCCTGAAAACAAGCCTTTTGCAATAAATCGTTTAATTTTAAAGACCTCCGATTTCGAGATTTATGTAATTTTATTTGGCTTGAAAACTACACTTACTATGAACGTTTTAAAAAAAGTTAGTTATGAATGGAGGGGTCTAAAAATATTTTGTTAATGGATTCAAGATCCATATTTTGCCCCTTTAATGTCCCTTAAGTTTGAGCCTGTTTAGATTTTGAGGCCCAGCACCCATACAAAAAGCGGACATCTCCTTTGGCACACTGGCAGACCAAGTGCTGAATTGACACATAGGCTACTAGTTTATGCCAGAAAAGTCATTCTTAGATGTTCTGGGGAAATTCTTCGATGCGGATATAGCCACGTACAAAACTAAGCCATTGATAAATAAATTCAAAATTAAAACATAAGCATGAATTAATTGCGACGATAAATGTACAACAAGCTCTGCTATCGCTAATGCATACCATTGAACTTGCGGTAGCGAAATACTATAAAGGAAGCCGCTGACCCACGCCCGCAAATCTCTTCGAAACAAACTCCTAACCCGATGACCTCAAGCGTAAAATTGGGGTCAAGGTTGTTCGAAACGGTGCTTGAAGTGAAAGACCAAACAAACTGCAATTACCGTGAGTGCGCATGGTGCTTTCTTCAAAAATTTACAATTTAAACGAATTCAATTAACCTAACAATGGCACTACAGGCTAAAAGCGCTCTCATGTCAGCAGACGAGAAAGCGCAGGATAATTAGTTCACACGTTATAGCGTTAAAGCAAAATGATCCTAATGACGTGATTCCAAGAGATATTTTCGATCATAGCTCTTTTTATCACTCATCTTGTTAACACTGTATGTTTTTTGTAAATTTTTAATTAGGCAGCTGTTTAAAATTGAATACTAAATTTCATGGTGGGTTATGGTATATTGAAAACGTTGAAAATTTACAACTTTATAACTATATTGCACTTTAAAATTAAATTAATTGCCTACAGGTTACAATTTGCAAGGTATTCAAGATAAATTATTACATTTTGTGTGAATGTGTCTAAATGATTTCAAAGACGATCATGTAAACCTAAAAAATGCCATCAAAACATCACGAGCAATAATCAAAATCACATAATTTCCTACAATGTTGAAACCACGTCAGACAAAATTGATGCTTATATTGCCAAACATATACTGACTCCTATATAATGGCATTTAAGACGATATAAACAGTCCACAAAAACGAAACCTCACGCGTTAATCGTGCTCGTAAACCTGAATAATAAAGGAAGCCTGAACAAAACTGTGCAAATGTATCAATATTGTGATTAACCCCGAATACAAGCAATCAACGAAACAGAATCCAAACGTTTATAACAAATTGAATAATCATGAGGTGATCAAAATTGATGAGACATCGACCAACGCTGGTGATGCAACCGTTGCAAAAGATTTCGATGTGATATAGATGAATTTGGAAATAAGGGCAGAAAGAAATCTGCAATGCAAACGAGATGAATTTGATTGAATCGTAAAGAATATCACTTTGTTAACTCACGGGCAAAAATATTTCTGTTATTTACTTTCTATCTGGTATTGATACAACCCGTGATCTTAGTATTGTTGATAATTTGGTCTTCCAATTTCTAGATTGATGGATTGTTAAGTAGGATCAATACATACACACTCACTCACGCCTTTTTTATCCCCGAAGGGGTAGGCAGAGGCGCAACTAGTGCACCCACTCTTCGCCGTGCGTATTCCGCCCCATGATGTGATAGGGAGCGAGACTATAGCCATATCGGGCACTAAAAAGGAGGTTCAAATAAATCTTTAATCCAAGACTACCGATTGAACTGGCGCCAAATTGAACTTCTATTGTGAACCTTGTATTAAGGGAACTGAAATTACAATAATATATGAGTGGAGTAAGCACGCTAAAAAGCTAGGCTAGGCATTTCAATGTTCAAAACGAAAGTAAAAGAAACAAGCAAACCTACACGAAACAAAACTAATATGTACTCTAAAACGTATAATCATTTTTAATCGATGTATAAATTTCGCATTATGCATAAAATACGATACGGTAAATGCCGCTAAGATTGCTACGCGTAGAATTCAATGCTTATTAATTAAAATATATTTATGAACACTTCATACCACATAATGCGCGAAATTGCAAATTAAATAACAGTAAAAAACACATTCATACTCATAATGTTGATCTAGCTGACCCAAATATATAAACAATCAATTATATGGACATAATCAGCATTCGCTATACTTGTGCACACAGTTCAAACAAATTTCATTTCTGTGTACAGCTATTAAAAATGCTAACATGTTCATCTGATTGTTCGCAATCATCGTTGTTCTTAATAAAGTTATCTTATTCGGTCACACTAAATTATTCATTAGGTATTTACAAACTTAGGTATAATCTGCATAAATAAGTTCGGCTTTGTCGGTATGCGCTACGGGGGTAATTTAGGCGTAAGTTGGTACTCTCAGTGGTAGATAGGAGACAAGATAAACATCAAATTGGATCAAATTGTTAAATAATGTTTTATTGCTCATAATTGTCACTTAGGAACGAATGCAACAAGCTTTGTGGTTTTCTAAATAATGTTGGCTATGTAGGAGAGGAAAATATTTAAGTTCATTTATATTCGAGTTTTTATGGTACGCAAAATAACTCATAAATTTTGGGTAATAACAGCTAAACACGCCGCAGGTCTTTACGACTATTACAAGATTCCACGCAATGTTAAATTAGGACATTACTAAACTTACAACCCTGTGGTCTACCACAGCTAGAGAAATAAACAAATAGTTTTAATATTTTTCATCGCTTTTATAATAATTGATATCATTTGTTTTTTTTTTAATTAGAATAAATTGAATGGGACATAAACGATATTGAAAAAATATTCATTCAGGAAAAAATGCGCTACTTTTTGACATTGGGAAATGAACCCCGAGGCGTTAAAACATAATTCAATTTTAAATAATCAAATTTGGCACCGATAGTAATATTGCATAATTTATAAATAACTATCAATTTGCAAAGAAATCAAACAATTTAACGGAACTTAACTTACATAATATCAAGAATCTATTCTTATTTCTAACATGACGAATCATTTGAAAGCAACCTCCGAATCGCAAAGTCGTTATAAAATATAAAAATAATCCTGCGGCAAAACAAATAAAACATATTTCAAATAACAGCTTAGTAACTTGAAAAGCTAGTGTGCAGTTAAAGTTGGCGAGTCTAAGCGCCTCTGGGCTCTATCATCTAGTTTGTGCCAATTCTTTAAACGGTCTACAATTAACTTTTTATAAAACTGACTAGGGCTCCAGCATTGCCCATAAATTGTACAATGACACCAAAACTTGAGTCACAAAACATTGTATGGCACGACTATATTTATCAATCTATTCTAATACTATAAACCGAAATTTTGGATATTTGTTACTCAATCACACCAGAACGGCTGAATGGAACTGGATGAAATGTAGCACAAGGATAGATTATAGTCTGGAATAGCACATAGGCTACTTTTTATCCCGGCAAAATATACATCGCGACTTTTAACTCGGCGACTTTTTCACACGAGTGGACCCGTGAGCAAAAGCTAGTCTGTCTTATAAGATATTGAATGTACAAACACACATAAATTACTTTCTTTTTAACCCCCAACAGAAGAAGTTCGGTGTTATAATACTATGTGTTTCTACTAGTTTAGTCACAAAAAAATTAAAAAAACATTTAAAAAAAAATATATACCGCCGAAAAAAACTGACATAATTTTGAGTCATACCCAAGCGTCGTCGCGTCGGGGGACAGCTAAAGAAGTATCTCCTTGGTCCGGAGTTCATTCCCCCGACACGATGACTCTTGGGACGACTCAAAATTATGTAGGTATACTTACATTAGTTTAAGAACTTAGTTATTAAGGTTTAATGCGATATTCATAATAAAAACACTAGGAATAAAGATAAACTTATAGTACATGCTACTCGTCTCCATAAAATAAGCAATTCTTTTGTTGGTCTATGCGTACGCTTCTTCAATAAACTTCCTATGCATATTGGTAATCTTCCAATAAAAAAATTTAAAACTACTGTCAAAGAACGTCTTTGCAAAAAAGGTTATTACAGTATAAGAGACTATCTTGAAGATACAAATGCTTGGGATTAGGTTGCTCAGATTCACACATGTTCTATAATTAAATTGTGTCTATTATATTGTACTTGCAATTTGTAAAAAATATATATAAAAAAAATATAATAAAAGACCTACGCTGAGTTTCTTGGTGCTTCTTCTCAGGTCAGTGGGCTTTTCCGAAGCACTGGTAGCATCTTTAGATGATAAAAACATTGTAAAAATGACGTGTAAAAGTGCCCTTAGGGGCCTAATTACTGAATAAATGATTTGAATTTGAATTTGAATTTGAAAATAAAAAATGTTTATTATATTTCGCTTTTCAGTTTTTACGGTGTTTTTTTTTTAAGTTTTACTACCTCAGTCAAAACATACAAAAAAGTTTACATCAAACCACACTACCAAATAAACAAAAACTCAATAAAAATCAAAACATTTTCTCCCAAGTTGTCTCCTAGGACAATAGCCTCGACATAAGTTAACTATCGTAAGTCCTACCGATCCGAAATAAACTGTCAGCTCTATTTTGACAGTTAATTGCGATGTAATCGCATCCGATTTTATCTTATGTAAGACCGTTGTCACATCCATATTTTCGCCACCCCCTCAGCGGGTGCCGGCGAGATATTTTTGTCGGAACAGCTGCAACGTAGGCTCGTCAATAACACCCGAACTCATCGATGTGACATGTAGCCGTCTCTGTTAATAAATCTGTCGGCTCTTACATTGCCGTCTTCCTGAACCAACAAAGTTATTTATTGACGTGGATATGCCTTGGGGTGCTTTTTGGTTTAATATAAGTTGTGAAGTGCATAGATTTACTGGTAAATTAAAAGTATTAATAATAGTAAAATATTTCTATTAAATTTTAAACAGTAGTCACTCACAACCCTAATATAGAGCAATAAAAAAGAAACAAGTTGTTTGTGGTACCACGGAACTTAACCTCAAATACTCAAATAACATGCTTGCAATGTCCCTAATTTAAATCTCAAGCATAAAATAATTTATTAGTGGCGCCAATAGAGACGTAAGCAACAGCAGGAACATCATTACATAGGTCTAGACCGCTAGTGTTACGTTTAATGACAGATAATACGAATAAATCAATCCGTTGGCACTAACTGCTGGCGCTAAAATTAACGTTTCTAACTTATGTGTCGAATTAACTGCAACGGACTTTAGTGATTGTTGCGCACTCAAATAAGCGGTATCAAATACCAATGAATGTTGAATTAACAATTAAATTTTGAACAGGTATCGCTACGTTTAGTCTAAATTGGCTATAATATTATTAAAGCTAAGTTTTTATAAGATAATCTATGCTCACGACAATTTTTCAACCGATAAGCACAAACCCTAATTGCTGCAACCAATCCCAATTTCATTATTACACAAAATCTCAAATTCACCCAAAATGTTTCAAGTACTTAATCATTAGGGGCTACCGCACGATCTCCCACGAGGCGGCCTGCATCTTGGCTGGTATTTTGCCATGGGAATTGGATGCCAAATACCTCTCATCAGTATTTTTCTGGCGAGAGGAGGCATCCCGTCTCGGGCGAAGACTGGCTCCGAGGGAGGTCACAGCCCAATTGGCCTCTATCCGCAGCGCCGCCGTGGAGGAGTGGCATACCAGGCTGGAGAGCCCGAGTGCGGGCTTGAGGACCGTCGCGGCAGTGCGACCTGTCTTCTCAAGCTGGCTTGACAGGCGCCACGGTGCGCCGACATTCCGTCTGACACAGGTGCTGACGGGCCACGGGTGTTTTGGCTCGTTTCTGTGTCGGATCGGAAAAGAGGAGTCTGCCGTGTGCCACCATTGTGGCAACGGCCGCGAGGACACAGTCCAACACACTCTCGAGGAGTGCCCAGCCTGGGATCTCCAACGCAGCGCTCTTAGAGCAGTCGTCGGAGGAGACCTCTCGCTGCCGGCCGTGGTGTCCGCCATGGTCGGCGGCTGGAGGTCATGGCGAGCGACAGCCTCCTTCTGCGAGAGCGTCATCTCGCGGAAGGAGAGCGCCGAGCGGGATCGTGAGCAGAACGATCCCGCCCGCAGCCAGAGGAGACGACGGAGGCGCCGGGTGGACGACTGACCGGTGCCTCATGCCCTGTGGTCCGGGGGCATCTAGAGAATTCCGCCACGGCATCCCCTGCCTGTCGTAAGAGGCGACTAAATGGGGCTTAGAAAAAGTCGCGGGGCGAGCAGTGGGGGTCTGCTCACTCCAATTTAAGTGACTCCGAGGTGGACGACAATGCGGGTGGTCGGTCTCCCGCTGTCGTAGACGCCAAAGGCGTTCTTTAGAGTTCGGGGGCATCTTAGCCCCCTCGTTTATAGAGGGGCCGCAATGCGGCATCGCGCAGGGACGGTTCCGAGCAGCTATCTTAGTGCAATAAGATACCCCGGGGCCGTTCCGCATGCGCCGAAGAAGGCCACCGCGGGTTTTGGTTGGTATGCCGGTGTAGGGTGTACATAGGGTTAGGGACTCGGTCCAATGCTCGCTCGGATGATGCTATACTCCCGAGTAACGACATTGGACCGTAAGGCCGGTGAAACCAACATAACCGTTCCACTGACCCCCCGGTGGTGGTAGCGATAACGCGTTTTTTCCCCGCGAAAAAAAAAAAAAAAAAAAAAAAAAGTACTTAATCACAAGACCTAACACTATTCCCTGATTTTAAAAGCAGGTGGTCACAAGACCAAGGTTTTAGTAAATTATTGAGCATAAGCAATTTGCTTTTCCAAATCTATAGGTACAACAAATATTAGACATGTTCTAACTTCATACACTAATCGACATTGTAAAAGATTAAGATGTTTTCAATGCTCTAAACGTCCACAATAAAATCAATAACACATTATGTTATACCAAGAAGCTGGATGCACAGGCTACTGATACGACGGGCGTGGTCGAACCAATCGATACACTCGATATCGGCAACCGATGCGAGCTCATCTCGCTGACGTCACCGCGGCCCACGCCTTCCGGACAGATTGTTGCAAAGCCAAAGCCCCGGATTCGCAAATGAAACATCAGATTAATTGGCGTATTGTCAGCTTACCGCTAGTGGTACATCCGATTTGTAAAGATGTTGGATAGACAAATACGTTAATGGCAGATTGTTTGTCTATGGTTGTACGATACTATCATTAAAACTGGTGTCCATTGATGAACTTGACTACCAAATTCGTTTTCGTATGACAGTGTTTTCACAAAACACAAAACCCATCACGTTTGTCTCTTTTCTGTAATCTAATCCCATTCTTGTCAGTTAGTTCATAGTTGTATTCTGCAGCAAATTGATACTTAGCAATTTTACCGGATGGGATTTCCTAATCCCCCCAAAATTCCATAGCGGTTTAGTTTTCAAACATCCTTTCTCATCCTTCACCTACATTGTGAAAGAAACTTATGTGGAATCAAGGATAAAAAAGTAAGTAGTAAACAAACCCACGCATTTCAACTAACCGGTTACACGAACAATCAATATTTTGGTACCTTATTTAATAAAGTAATATCCCCGATGAAATAGTGAGACAAGGATCCGATTATACCAGCGGAACGGAGGTATTATATCGCTTATAAATTATTTAAACGGGCTGATAATGTGGATATTGAATGACGAAGCCGCACCGTGTTCCGATTGTAGTGGCTAGTTACAATATTAGGCGTATAATGGTACCATTTTGGTTGTAATAGCCGAGGACGATGATTTGTAGGGATTAAGGACCGTTAGATATGTGGGTAATGTGATTTGGTTATTACTATGGTTGTTTTCAAAGGATTACGCACGAAATATTATACTAATAAACCGAAACAAGAAAACTATAAAGTGAAAAATGTCCTTCCACATATTTCATATTCACTTGATTCAATTAGTGTCCCTAATTAAATGTACACATGAATATTACTTCGGTAGCCTCAAAAGTTAAAACAGGACTACTGAACAATTTAACAAAATTTGGCCTTTTAAAACAAGCAATCAACAAACCCAAACGATAACGTAAGCAAATCAACCTCTTAAAAGAACAAACCATTATCAAAATTGTAGCATACAACTTACATAATAAATATCTGCGAGAAGATCGTCTCAAGACGTCACAGCAAACATAATTACTACGTAATACAGTTTGTCATGCACATACATAGCGTATACAGATGTTAATAGATAAAACGTCGGTACACGGTCGACATTCTACGTTTTTTTGCCCGACCACCCGCTAGCCTTGCGGCGTACCTCCGCTTTGAATGGCATCCCGGCCACACGACCAGTTAATCTTTGTCACTTACAATTTATGTAACGTGTAATAACTGTATTCGAGAGCAAAAACATCAATGAACTGATAAATAGAATTGGAAAGTGAGCCGTGACTTGTGGAAGAATTAAAGAACTGAGCTCTGTAGTGTAAAAATATTTGAAGCTTTGACCCAAAACAGGGTATCTTTAGATTTACCTAGACGCACCGTTTTTGAAAGAACAACTACTACTCAATTCACGCGCATCCCAACTGGCTAACTTTGATTACATAAACGCTTCCAAAAATGTTACCAAGCAGCTTAACTATTGTATGATCATCAAAATCAGTAAAGCTATAATAGCCGTGAAGGCCATCACTTTGACATGACGTTCCAAAATCCAAATCAATGTACCAACTAATCTTAATACTCATTCACCAGCGCGGTAAAAGACCCGGGCAACAAAACAAAGACGAGGATTAGTGTTGTCTATAGACTATATCAAAACAAACAACTGTATCATAAATCACTGAATAATTAAAGCAATTATAGCGAGACAATCGCAAGAATTTATGTTGCTTTGGTTGCTTGTTCATGATTAATGGCGAAGTATAAAATTCTTTCTTTCTTTCTTTAAATACTCTAGTTATTGAGAAAAACGTCAATTCGCAAACCAACGCACTTGCGTTACATACAAAGTTATATCTCTATCGTTTTTGTTCATTTAATCTTTCGACAAACATGTTAGTGAGTTTAATAAGGTCGTAAAACGACAGGCTCACAAAGAAGTAGACAAGTTTTTTGCAATCTTCGTCAGTATATTAGTAAGGTGTACAGACTGGTGCTCCGAAAACATCAGTGAGATTGTTAACAATGTTTTAAACACACAATCACCATCAAGGCTGATGCATTATTTAAACTGAATTCCTAGCTTGATTCTTGCGATTTCCTTGGCTATGACACATTGTAAAAGGTCACAATAGTTCTTATCGTGATCGAGAGTTATAATGTATCGGTTGCTTTATTGTTCAACACTTTCTTCAATATTGAAAGTAAAAATTATTCGATCGTGTATCTATATAGATAACATCGATTATCGTTCAGTCTAAACACGAACAATGGCAATGTACTCGGTATGCTCTATGAATCATAATAACATTTGGAGAACCTTCAAAAGTTGTCGAGCTTGAACCTACATACTAATATTGTGACCTAGATCTCGACATGAACATGGTAACAGTCATCCCTCTTGGAATCTAGAGTCAAAGCTAGCTAAGTATATTGCTCGGGTAGAATCTATACCTCTAAAATTAGCTGCAATACAATATATAATTATAATTAAAGTTCAGGTTTTCGATTTTTAAGACAGCTTTATGGTAACTACAGGCAATGGATTTTAGCTGATAAAAACCAGCCCACCAAATATCTTTTCATGGGACACACGCCGTAAAATTAAAAGATTTTGTTGGACAAAAAGTCTTGAACTAATAATTATTTTCTCAATTTATTACAAGGATTCCTAGACCAGGAATCATACAAACATATCCTATTATAAAACAATTAGTACCACTTCATAAACAAAACAACATAGTTTTACAACTTTCAATTGCGTCTCAAAAACATTTCGTGAAACTAATCCAAAATAGTTGCGATGTCGCTGTCATGTTTGCAGACGTCACGCAAACAACCAGGACGGAGTCTCATTTCCCATTTCCATCCAATTACCTGCCTGGAGTCGGGACGTTTACGTACCGTATCATTAAAATTATTGAAATGTAGGAAATATTACAACAGTACGGTTACTATCTGATATAATATTTTCAAAATAAATAATAAGTACCTTTATTAAATTATGCTCTCCATTTATGACCTGAAATAAAAACTTCTTTTAATATATCCGCAGCACCATCAAAAAACAAAAAATTGGATCTATTTTTAACGTTTTACTAAATACTAACCAACAATCTCATTTGGAAATCAAAGGATTTTTAATATATTCCCGCTCCACTAACTTACTGACATCTGACACGTTACACATAGAGTTAGGCAGCAAAAAACTCTGACCCCAGCAACATCCGCATACTAATATGTATATAACAAACAATATATTCAAACAACACGATTCGCAACAGAAACCGGGTCGTGTTATGCAGTCCGATATTGGTCCGACTCATTAACACCGTTGTGTAATATTATTCAATAATATTGGCCCCTGACCGATAGGCTGAGAGAAAGTGATGCGATGTTGCACGTGGTAAAAGAATCTTTGTATCCTATTTGATTTTGAGGTGTTAGTTGTATCTTTGAAGTACAAGGTCTAATGCTAATGAAATTAAAATGGGTCAACAGGACTATTCTAAATCTAAAAAAAAGAACATTTATGACGGACTAAACACGAACATTTAAATTATAACGAATTGACTACATCCCAGTATATCCAGAGCATGTTCTGAAATGTTCTATGTCTAATTTCCGGGTCGCACATCTCTGAATGGTTTCTCAAGTTCAGCTATCAATCCCATAGCATTGATCTTTAATAAAAACAACACCAAATTCTTTACGGATCATATTCAAGAGCTCGTTGAGACAACCCCTAGTTGTAGTGCGATTAGGCTGGAAGGATTATGGTACAATAATCAGCAATCTACCTTTAATGAAATAATAATAATACAAACAATACCTACCTATATATTATGTGGATAAATATAGCTATAAATGTGAATAAACAGGAAAATGTATTGCCAGAAATGGTTTTAATGTCATCCGTAACATACACATAATTAACAAGAGGTATAACTGTAGAATGACATATTTATGCTATGTATCACCAATACCAACATAATACATGAGTATTTACTTTACAAGGTATCTAGATTTTGCTTAAATACCAGGTAGAGTAAAAAGAAAATGTTCGAACTAAAACTTTGAACACCTGACATAAACCTTTCTAAATGCGAACGTTTGCGAAAATATTTGGATTTTTGAACTCAATAAATGCCGAAACAGCTGAACTGACTTGGCTCGAAATCTGAACAACTTCATCTAAACACCACTAAAGTAACGTGAGTACATTAACAAAGATTTAATGAAACGAGACATCGCGTGGATGTCCGAGGGTACTAGCGAGGCAGACAGTCGTTAATCCCCGTCAACCCCAGCGCTATCGAATTTCCACCCCAGTTGAGTCGACCCCAAGTCCTTTCCTTGTAAGAAAAACAGTCGCCAACCATAATTGAATGGCGATATACCTTCCGACTTTTGTGCCGTGTTTGTAAAATTTGTGATAAATCACTCTCGATAAGGAAGGGAAGTTCCTCGCCTATGGGTGATCAAAGTCAAGAAACATTGCGTGAAAAGTCGTTACTCCCTAGTCTAAGTATATTATAATTTAACTAACATAGATTAAGAGATCAGTTTAAAATAATAGAAAGAATGTAATGAAAGCTGTATTCTGCTAAATTTGGTTATTGGTTTCAATAAACCTTATGTGTTGCCCTGCCAGAATTAGCCCGAAATTTGATCTTCCTATGGGTAAATGACGTCAGGGAGGCGTTCGTAAAATCTCATCCAAATCAATTCTCCAACATTCAACAAGTTTTGTTGTATCGAACCCAGATAAAAGTGGAATAACGGATTTTATCTGTATACCAGCATATTTGATCCTTCTACAGCCGGCAACCATAAAAACAATATACGATTTTTTCATCATATAAGTTGGTCACTGTTATGATACCCTATAAATGAACTAGCCATATCAAAAGTGCATTTTGATCGTACGATTACAACAAACTCATTCAACAATACAAATGTCGCCATATTCGCACTTGACAATCAATGGGCGGGAGGCGGCACAACAAGAAATTCATTTGAAATGCTAGATATGGCGAATGGGTCGAGTTTAAAACGGTGCAATGTTTAAAGAGTCTATGGGGCTTTAGACCGCGCATCAACTAATACTCACCTTAGGCAATTAAAGCATTAGGAAGGACTTTAGGCAACAAAACGCCTTGCCCTCAAAGAATTATTCACTGTCGGTTCGCTGTCGCAGTTATCGAATTGATAATAGCTCATAAACCCACTGTCAAAGTCTAAATTCACCCAGACGTCATTAAACATAATTAAGTAAAATTTTCAATTTAAAGAAATGAAACATCTATCTAAATCTCTAAACCCGCTATCTCCTGTCACGCAGACCACGAACTCATCACAAAAATCCCAAAAGCGCCGGCCGCGCGTGGGTGTCGCACTGACCTTGCGACTGTAAATCGATACCAAACACTTGCAAGCAAGCATTGTTTCAAATTGCGTACAGATAGGTACTTAGACCCAAATACACAATATTATATTTTACATAAAACTATTACAGCAAACCATTTTTGTCGTGTGACATATTAGCGGAAACACAATAAATCTCCTCTTCCTTCATATTACCTTGACCAGTCTTTCTCCTTAGGGGTCAGCGAGGAACACACATTACAGAATTCCTCTATGTAGATGTTTATGGGTCGTAGCCATACGACACCAACGCTCCGTTTGCTCAAATACTATTATAAAAAAAGCACATGACTTATTTAGCTCTTAGTGAAAGATTGCTGATAACATTATAACTGCTATAATATGAAAGAAATAATAAAATCTTTCGCAGACCATGATGACATTGTTTCATATTATCATCATTTTTTATTGATTTTTATTTACATTGAATTAAAATAAAAAATCGCTGAAGCAAATATCAGACTACGCATGCTCACGCCTTTTATCCCCGATCGCCATATCGGGCACAACTTCCAGACTCCGGGCTGATACTGAATAGAAAAATCCAATATCAGACTACCCTAGAATATTTCGTGTAGTTGTATTAATTACAGGATCTATTAGTGAGGGTCCCGTCCCTAAATACATTTCCTAATTACGCTTCTGAATAAAAATCAGACCGGCGCCAATTTGCATGTACAATACAAGTTGCTAAACTATAACGACAATCCTCGGTTATACTCATTGAATATTTTTGCAACCTGAATCTTGTACAAAACATTACCAACATATACTACAGCCTACGCGAGTCCAAAACACGGGACAAATGGGCACATAAAAATGTTAATACAATGCAGGCTTTGTTCGTTATTGAGCATTATGAAACTTGATCATTTCGCACATACAGTCATGTCTTTTATCCTCAAAGGCGTAGGCAGAGATGCAACTAATGCACATGTTGATCATATAGCTTATTAAAAATGTTATTCACTATTCTCTAGTACAATACCTTGGAACCCTCTTCTTAAATAGCTTTTTATAATCAACATGTTTGTCCAGCAAAGTACCAACAGAGTACATCAGTTACAAAATACAAGTTTCTGATTTTGATTCCTCTTGATATTTTTTTTTTACAGCGTGATTAGGTAATTTTTTTGTGCCGTTAAATGACGAGACGGGCATGCCGTTCGCCTGATGGTAAGCGTATCGGCCGCCTACAAACAATAGCAACGCCGCAGAGAACTTTGAGTTACAAAGTACTGTGTGGCACTCCACTGCGCTCGTCAGCCTGAGACATACGATGTTAAGTCTCACAATGCCCAGTAATTACGCTGGCTACAACGTCATTCAAACCGGAACACAACAGTGCATACACATTGCTGCTTGGCGGTAGAAATAGACATTGCGGTGGTACATACCCAGGCAGTTCCTCCCATACGAGAAACCTACAACCAGTGAAACTCTTTGAAGAATTTACCAAGAAAATCGTTTTATTGCATTTATTTACTATTAGTACATAATCTAAGTGATTTGCGTTAGTTCCGTGAAACGTCCAAGACGTATAACTTTCTTGCAATTGATGGAATTACTTAGGTTCGGCCAAATAACTTTACAATCGTTATTCTAACTATGCTGCCTATAACCGTTGAACCTAAACAAATCACTCGAACTTTAAGAAAACAACATTTAAATCATTCACTTCAACCAGTATTAATAGTAATCCTACTAATATTATAAACGCGAAAGTTTGTAAGTATGGATGTATGGATGTTTGTGACTCTTTCACGCAGAAACTACAGAACGGATTTCTATGAAATTTGGCGCACGGGTAGATTATGTCCTGGATTAACAGATAGGCTACTTTTTATCCCCGGGAAAACTCATTCACGCGGGTGGAGCCGCGGGCAAAAACTTGTTTGATTATAAAATAATGAATACCAAAGTTCCTACAAGGCTAGGCAATTTACAATAATTACAGTACCAACAAAAATTATCAAGATTTAACACCCAACGGCTAAAGCTAATAAAGCAGATTTTAAACTGGCCTTATATCGAACCGCATTGTTATACATTCAACAAACGTTTGACATTTTAAAATTCTAATGAAACGCCACTTGCTCGTATTCTTCTGAGAATTAGTTGCTTTAACATAAAGAGATTGAAAGGTTGCGGTTTTAAAATAATTCTATCAAACAATGGTGAACAAATCTGGCATCTTTAAAGCATAAATGTCATAGATTTAAATACCGACTTGTAAGACTTCTTGACAGAATTGATGCACTTTATGCGATGAAGTAGTAGTGGAACCCAACAAAGTGGCTGAAGTATAAAATACTAGCTTTTGCCCGCGGCTCCGTCCGCGTGATACACTTTTTCCGCGATAAAAGCCCAGCTTTATTTAGCCTTTGTCTTTCACAGGGTCTCAAACTATCTCCATACCTAATTTCATCGAAATCCGGTTGGTAGTTACCTAATGAGTTTATCGCGTTCAGACAAACTAACAGAAAAAAGCGGCTGGCGGACTTTGTTTTATAATATGTAGTGATGTAAGAATTTTACGATAATTGGCAAGTCTCGGAACATAGAAAAGCTCATAGAGTCGATCGGGAGAACTTGTAGCTCCGAAATGTTCATGTAATCTTGAGTACAACTGTTAATTATAACATAACTATTTAAAATGGAGCCGGGCGCTTAGACAATCGAAGACATAATACTTTGAGATCGATTACTGATACTATATCATCGAAAATCCCTATGTAGCCGTCAGCCGACCAAATCTCACCAAAATACCTCAGAATGTAAATGAAAACAATTTCACAACACATTCCTCATGCAATTGCATTAGAAACAAGGAAATGCACCAAAATCACGTCGAATTCTACAATAAATCCGACTAAAACTCAAGGAACTGACGAATCTAAGGAGAAAGGAGACCAAACACTCCTGTGCATAGAATAACAATCAATTTAATATCCTCGTGCGATGCGCCGATACAAGAGCATCGTGTAGTGATGACCAATATCAAAGCGCGTTATCGATGTGCAAATACTAAGAGTAAACATCGATAAGATTACGGTATCACCCGACAATAGATCGATATTGAAGCTTGTTTGGTGAAAGTTGTTTAATTGAAGTGGAGTTTATGTACCATGTAATATGGGATTTGAGTATTATGATTAGATTATGGACTAGGACATTGCAAATAGTATATCTTTTGTCCACTTTAGACTACAGTCCATAGATGGTAGTTTTATACAGGCATGATTATCTTCAAAATAATTTGACACATGGGGAAACGTTGCTTCTGATTCTACGAATGATGTATGTAGGAAAACATTTTTCTAGAATTTGATTAATACAAAATTTATAATGTTATCGTTTACGCTGTTACGATCTACTCAAATGTTATTACATTCGACATTGGAATTGAACCTACAATCTGATCGGTATTGAAATAAGCTTTAAGATTATCATTTCACCGATATCGTCACTATTCCATCACTAAACATTTTGAACGCGGTGGCTCGTTGAATGCAAAACGGCGAGCACCCGAAGGCCGCGGGGTACGTGCCCGAATGGGGGTCACGGGCCGCCGACGCGGATATGTGAATGTGACCGATGCATCAACAACTGGCCTTTGTAGATTCGGAGTTCGAATCCACAGATGTTTTTATTGCGTAAAATTAGAGACTTTTTAGCGATTAATGACAGTAAATTTTTATGC
Organism: Sphinx pinastri; assembly: GCA_947568825.1. Lineage (NCBI taxonomy): Eukaryota > Metazoa > Arthropoda > Insecta > Lepidoptera > Sphingidae > Sphinx > Sphinx pinastri. Next base: position 3,561,587 of record OX387630.1, on the reverse strand, counting down.
ATATTTTCTATTCCAAATAATTTAGTGAAGTTTGTAAACGGTAATCTTAAAAGGATGTGTATGCTTATAGTAGCCTATCTAGGAACGTTTGAAAATAGATAATTAAGAATGAGTTCTCCAAATAGCACACGACATACTTCTATAGTTTCGGTGAACTTGACCAAAAGTTATCTATAATTGAGATGAACATTGACCATGGTCAACCATGAGCTGAAACCAGGGGCATAGCTACTGTAGAGTTAGATAGTGCAGTGCATGCTGCCCCTGGACCCCCTCAAACTGAAAATGGGAATATTTTTGTTAGGTTCCAGGTCTCCACTTAGGTTCTACCAAAAAGTTAAAATTAGCGAACTTTTATTTTTCTCTCGGTTAAAGCCGCAGCTAGTCTTGTGACACACACCTGGGGGCATATTTTTACACTTGGGCCCTTGGTTATCTAGCTGCGCCACTGGCTCAAGCTATCAACGTAAATACGAACATGTAAAAACTCCGAGTGACGAAATATAAAGTTCTTTATTTTAAAATTGTGTATGGTGTTGCTATTGTATATAGGTAATCGTGGCGCTTACCATCAAGCGAGAGGGTTGCTCGTCTCGTCAATTATCAGAAAAAACTTCCTCGTCCAATATAAAGTGTAACTTTTCAACGACCCACATCTCTCTTTTCGCGTAGAGATAAGTACTTGTCACGTTCGCAACTCTATCCCAGATCCGGTAGCAAGCGCCGAAGCGTCTCGTCACCGGCGAAAGTTACCAGCACGATAGGAGTTCGGCTCAGTTTGACTAACAGTATCATGTCTTGAATATTATATCCGTACTTTATTATAGAGGATGTACCATGTATCATACAAGTTTACACTTATCAAGCCTGAGACTATAGACCACATGCTGCATATTATGTGACTGAGTAATGATTTATCTTTTCCTTTCTCGAGGGTAGGCAGAGTTATCACTGTTGAGTTGTTACTGGTGGTAGGTCTCTCATATGTAAGAGACCGTCTGGGTGGGTACCACCGCAATGTTTATTTCTACCGCCAAGCAGCAGTGTGCATGCACTGTTGTGTTTCGGTTTGAAGGACATTGTAGCCAGTGGAACTACAGGACATAGTGAGACTTAACATCTTATGTCTCGGGATGACGAGCGCAGTGGAATGCCACACAGTACTTTGTAACTCAAGGTGCTGAATGGTGTTGCTACTGTTTATGGGTGGTCGTATCGCTTACCATCAGGCGAACGGCATGCTCGTCTCGTCATTCAATGCCATAAAAAAAAAAACGCTTCAGAAGCTATTATAATAAAGCGACCCAACTTCCAGAGTCCGTGCTGAAACTGAAAACCTCTGCATTACTTTACACAACCGGGGATCGAACCCGAGACCTCACAGCAGACGTACCGCGTCCGCTATACAACTATGCCACTTATGCAGTCAGTAATTAATTGAATAATGTCATAATTACGTTGCCAATATCGTTTGTACTACATTTTAATATGCACTCCGTGTTCACTTTGACATCGATATAGAACAGCTGATGTCATCCGAGATGGTACCGCATTAGCATATCTGCATTATTTAGGAATGTATTACAAGGAGCACCAATTTGACTGCCGGAAGTTTGTAGAGCCAGTTTTTATATTAAATAATGTACATTTAGAATATACAAACGGCAAAAACTATATCGTATTGTATCAAGTTAAATTTTATGCTATTTTATTTTATTATTAAAGATAGCGGCCATGATAATTTCATATACCTAACATGTGATGATTCTTCGTCAACAAACTACCCATTTATATTATGCCACACTACTGTATTAGGTTATCCTGTAATAGTATATGTAAGAGAGGAAAATAAATAAAAAAATAAAGTAATGGACCAAGGTATATGGGCTCTGGACTGGGAGATTCTTTTTCAGAAATCAAGATTTCAGGGAATCTATCCCATGGGTGGTCTGATTGTCAGAACGGGCAACACTTAGGCCTTGTTTTTCAGCCGTGGTTATCTTTTTCCCTGGATCTTATTAAGCTGGACGCGCTCGGAGAGCTGCGTGTGCGCCAGGCGTGAGGCGCTGCGACCGCGTCCAGCTTAATAACACCGATGATTACCCTAACCACATTTGAAAAATCCAATCTTAGGGTTCTTTTAAACAATTTGCAAAAGAAGACTTTAGCCAGACAGCTGGCCAAAAAAGTGAGAATCATTTCTGCATATTGTGTTGCGCCCGTACACTGGAAAGCTATACAGTTACAATACACCTGCCATAGAATGCCTATAGCTTTGATTAATTATATACCTAGATAGACACTGAACGTTTCAAACGCATCAAAAAAATAGGGGCGAACTGTTCCCCACTAAATGAGTTCTAGTGAATGAATTTTTGTTGTTTTTCATGGATATAATTTTCTCCCTGTTTTAATGCAAACCATGTAAAAACTGGTATCATTATGCGCGCACACAAGAATACGCAGAATGATGCAGCGATACCATATGACACAGTTGTCACGCATACTAGCTTAAGAAAAGTTGACCTGTTTGTTTTAGTTTCATTGCAGCGCGTCACTCTATCTAGGTATATAATTAATCAATAGCTAAAATCCACTAACAAAAAATTTATAATAATCTCACCAATCACTAATTAACATCACTTGTAATGACATAACGTTCGACTTGGCGTTTGGAAAGTGATCTCCGACCAACAAGACGCCTCGCACGTGTGAAGGTACCATTATCACTACGAACCTTTCACATTTGAACATCATCGTATATAATCTGTATGAAAGTTGATTACGCTGCCTTTGTTAATATCAAGTTGAAGATGAATGCAACGTAATTGCATATTGTTTAATAGTCATAATAATAAAATATGTAGTTTTTGTAATGGTAGAAAGTATTAGGACAGATTTATAACAAAATTCATGTATTTTGAAATGTTTCAAAAGTTACTTTTCAGGGCGACCATTTTATAATTTAGAGATACGTTTTATTGATAAATCTTTATAAAAAATACGTAACACTTTGAAGTGTTCATTTTGCACCACATATATTAGGGAATTTAAACAACATTTTTATATATGGCGATAAGCTTTTTCCCCCAACACATTATGAGGCAGAGAATGAACTAGTTGCGCTTCAACCTTCTCTAGAAACCCTTGCTGTTAATATGGATAAAGTACCTCATAAACCTGTAGCTATATGTGCTATAGCTAAAACCAGGAAGCCCGTCAACCATATGCGTATGTAGAGGGGGGGTGCGTACTCACCCGAGTATTGCGCGGTACCCACTCACAGGATTTTAATACAGCATACTACTTAAAAAAATTTAAAACGTCCAAAAATATCGAACCTGCAAGTACACAGAAGCAAATTTATTTTTTAGTCCCCTTTTTTGGAGAATGAACTGAGCCCATGTCAACAACCTTCAAAAGTCGCAGACGGCACACACAAATTCCTCCGGAGGTGCATTGTGCATAGCTGACCATAAGATGATTCACTCACTTGTTTTCCATATTTCAGGGATATTAGTGCACCGGTGATTCCCGGCGGGATGCTGAATCAACGACAGGAAAAACGGGGCACTTTATTAATTGATGTCATTATGTTTGTATTCAACTAAAAGTACCTTCCAAGTACCCACCCCCTTCCTCCTTGCTTTCCCACTATCATATGTACAAAAAAAAGTCTAAACAAAAAAGTACCAGGGAAACATAATAGGTAGCGTAATAGCAAAACACCGTAGTACCTGAGCTTCTGTTCGCCAAGTAAGGTAGCGAAGACAATTTGCGCGTTTACTGCGGTAAGGCGCTTTTACGTTGAGAGCACCGCGCTGCGCCTGCCTACTGCCTATAGTGAATTTTAAGATAGTACACAGTAGGTACAGACGTTACAATAATTGTAATGTACTTCAGCATTGAAGCTTAGTTTGTCGAAATCAAATATAGTTCGTGCTATACTAAAAAAAATGATCTATCCCAGAATTTAATTCTCTATTACTTCCGTGCTTTCTAGTATTCTAAATGGAGTGAAATTTTATTGAATTATTTACCCCACATTATATTCTATATTGCCAACAGTAAATAACATCTTTATTTTATCAAAAAATAATAAACTTTACTAATTAAGACTCCCTAAAAGATAGATGCGTTATAATAAGATAACCCGATAAAATACAGCATGAAACTAGAGATTCCTTTGCCTCATCCAAAATCCAAATACAATATCTTCCGACACAAAACATCTTTTTAAACCCCAATCAAAAACTATAAATAAAGGGCACGGAAATGATAGCAATAGCGGCGAGTGCACACTGCACATCATTAGAGCCGCTTTGTTTATCGGACGTCCGGCAGCGACGGACAGACGAACGCGCGTTTCCTGTCCCGAACAAATACAAGGCGCGGAGAGCGCGGGCGTGGACTGGATGTAAAGGCGTATGCACAATAACTATGTAATACTTGCGACAAAATAATAGCGTCAGAATACACTGTAATCAGTTTGTTTTTCAATATCAATTTTAAATAGTAATGCAATAAAAATGTGAATAGTCGCAATTAAACGTTTACGCAACTTTTGTTATGGAAAGGATATTAATTCCCCCAGGTTACATGATTTTTTAACAGAATGACGAAATAAGCAAGTCTTCTAGCACTCGAATTTCCAATGTCTCAACTACCTATGACAGTAATACAGTGGCTACAATGTCCTCCAAAATAGACAATAGTGTTGACACAATGCTGATTAGCGGCCAAAATAGACGATGCGGTGATCTTTTGAATTTGACACATACCCTCCTCGTAAATATTTGCATGCGCGTTATTTAAAAAAGCAGAAATAAAAAAGTATAAAACAAAAATCCCCATGTTTTTTATTACATACAAACAAATCATATAGTTATCACGGTACGTCTGAAAGACAATTTAGTATTATTATTTCTGCAAGATCAGACATGATGCATTCATAGCGAATATGCCAATTTCTCAGTTTAAAACGCACAATCGCAGCTCGCATCTTACCGCCGCTTTAGAACGAAGTCAGCTCGGCGCGCGCCCGCTCAGGTAACGCCTTTCACACGCCACTTATCACTTCGCAGGCATTACATTATCATTTTACTATCAGGCGCTAAGAAAGTTCAGTGGGCTTAGAATGTGACAAAAAAACACGTCACGTCTCCGTTTGGTCTTATTGGGATTGGTTGAGAGACTGACGTACTGGTCTCTCGATCAATCACAAACATCAAAATTAAACGACATCGTTTTACGAGTTGCGTCTTCGTGTCACATTCTAAGTCCACTGATTACTTTGTAATAGTAAAATCTCGCTAACGCTATAATTTGACATTCCAAATACGAATTGTAATCGCGAATGTATTTTCATTTAATGTGTTATAAGTTAATATAAATTTGTAATTAATAAAAAAAGAATCATAATATTCCCTAGAAAATCCTAGAAGTCGTCGTTAAACATAAGATAATTTATTTTCATAAGTTCGAAATCTGCATTTTTTTTGCAGTAGTTGAACCTCCGTTAGAATCAAATAGTATTATTTACACATTAATACATCGTTCAAACAATCAATATACTCCACAAACAAACAGAACAAATAAAATCTTCCTTGGCGCCTTAGCAATAACGGTATCACTAGTACACAACTGGACAGAGGGAACAACGCGTCTAAAACCAAAATGTGACATGTACATCTCCTTATTCAGATACCTATGACTAATGGAACTTACACCTCTCATGTCCAGGCCATTACCAAAGAGTCATATCATTCAAAGTACAAAGAAATGTAGACTCTAATAAGATGTAAATAAGAAAGTGTTATTTTGATGCATGACCGGCACGTGCGTTTCAATTGCCATGTGGAAGTAACAGCTTCCTGCAAGTCCCCTCAGATGTAGCACGTACGTTACGTAATTAGTTCAACTCACGTGTTCTTAGAACTGTCCACCAGATTTACTTTGGTCAATGTTGCTCAAAATTTCCCTTTTACACACTTACATTCACCCTAATTCTGGAAGTTTCCAAAACACCATTTTATTATTTCTATGAAATCTTCAAAACATTCATTATTTATTCCACAATGCAATTCTTTCGAGGTTTGTAATATAATTTCTGTATAGAAAATATAAACATTGAGTGGTTGCATAATGATATCATCATAATGTACATTCCTGAAGTATTGCGTTGGTAATATCTGCTGAGTAAGGAATCAATATAACGACATTTGGCATAAGTAGGTATTTTTTTATATTCATTCATAGAAAGTTTATGTTAGTTGAATACATCATGAAATACATTCATTTACGTGATAGACTCGTGCGAAATATAAGATACTAAATAATATTTTACTGTTAAATACGAGTAATCCTTTCCAAAATTAAAAATAGAGCACAATTGCTAATCTGAAATCTTCTGTCTCTAAATCCATAGACACGTAGAGACGAAGTAAGATATTTAACTAAGAAGATAACTAATTAATTAAGCGGTGCTAGCCTAGTTGGGAGTGGAACGGACTGCCAAGACGAACGTCCGCAGGTTCAAAACCCAAAAGGGCACGCACCTCTGACTTTCCTGGAAAGTTATGTGCATATTCTTTTTGAATTATCGCTCGCTTTAACGGTGAAGGAAAACATCGTCAGGAAACCTGCATACCTGAGTTCTCTAAAATAATTTCGAAGGTATGTGAAGTCTGCCAACCCGCAATAGGCCAGCGTGGTGGGCTAAGGCCTAAACCCTCTTAGTTGTAAAGGAAGCCCGTGCTCAGCAGTGGGCTTAATAAAGGGCTGGTATGGTATGGTTATGGTATAACTAATTAAATATCTTCATTACACCTTTTCAAACATTCTATCTCAACAATTCAAAACATAAGAAAAAGAGGGCGACGGCCAACAGTTCAACAAGCGTTGCCCATATGGAGAAACATAAACAACGACGAATCGCAGTGAAGTCATCTGGTGCATTCTTGTCGTATTGCGTGGAGCATATTAGTAGCTTAGAATAAGTAAAATAGGACGGATAACGCCGTGTTTAGCTTTGTACACAGTGACTAACACTTAGTCATAACACTGTTTTGAAATTGTGTTTCTCGACGCGTCTGTGACCGCTATTCGGATAACAGCTTGAGATATTAAGATATTAATATAGTCTTATGCGTATAAATAGATCTTTCAGTTACTGCAGTAGAAGTAATAAAGATTTTAAAGTGTCAAATCGTTAAATATTACCGTTGACTGTAAAGCCGTGTGCTTAAAAAGGGCGAAAGTTAATGAATCTAATCCAAAATGCTGCACCAAAAAAAATATACGAACCTTTAATCCTCATGCATATCTTTCAATTTTGTAGTTTAAGAACATACTAATAACATACATAAGAACATACTGCTTCTTCTCATCTCTACATCACCCAAAGGTAGACTGGTAGATAATGCCTAAGGCATTAAGTCCGCCTATGTACATGATTGTATATATAGTTAAATAAATAAATAATAACTATCCGGTTCAAGCAGGCCTGCATAATTGTGTCGACTGACGAGGGATAATCATCGCTCGTCAGTTGACACTACTGGACTCCTCTCCGCTTACCATCCGACAATTTTATTATCTATTCTTCTTCTTCTTCAGCCTTTAGAAGTCCACTGCTGAACATTGGCCTATTATTATTAATCTATTATTACAATGTAGCTTATTTTGCAAAGACCGTATAAAAAAAGAAAAAAAATAAACAACTTTTTATCATAACCTCTTCAGATTCCCATATCGCACCTATTGCCAATGACGTAAAAGTGAATCGTAATTCGCCATTAAGTTTCCGGCCACGCATCTGGCGCGACCAGCGCTATCGATCGCAAGCAGCTGTGGTTAACAATGCCCACCCCATGTACCTTTTGTTCTAATTCTACAACCGCACTATTGTATAACAGTATTGTTCGCGTTGACGATAAATCAAAATGTGTCAATTGTAGGGTTTGAGTTCTTGAATGATAGATTTGACGAATGAAGAAATAGCAGTAATGCACTGTATTAACATTTAGACTTTGCAAGTAGTAATCAGATGCCCAAAGTATCTTTAGCAGTGAACTAAACACATATTATGCTGGTAAACTGTAAAGAGCTTACTAAAAGGTGTTTTGTCTTAACCTGATTTATTCAAATTGATTAATATTAGGTGATAAAATAGAACGTCACAAACAGTTAATATTTAAAACACTATAACATTCAATGGTAAAGTGAAACCTCACAATCAGATGAGGAAAGAAAACGGATTCACAATAACTCATATAAATAATAAGGGTGACTCACATAGAAACCAAATGATTCATCTTGAAATTGATGGATGGACGTTATAGTAACTTATCAGAAAATGTTATGTCCAGACAGAAGAAAATCACAATAACAAACAATTATGTTATCTTGAAACCAAATGTATCCATTACTAACCATGTACCGTTAGTAAATCTGAAAAAGATAATCAAATTATTTTTAGTCATTCGTAGCGTGGTTGAAAAACAGGCAGATGCTCAAAAACATAAATGCCCAATTTCTGGTTTGAATTCGGAAATTTTGTTTTAAACAACGATGAGTCAAATTTCACTACTCAGTGTCAAAGTAGCGGATATAGCAGCGGATATAAAAACGTCGTGTGCATAGATTAAAAGCGCACGTAAGCTGTTTCCTGTGTCAAACTTTACAAAAAAATATTCGCATCGCTGTTGCCGTCCCTTTTGTTCCTTTTGCGTGCGACAAGCACAGACTGAGATGTAGGTAAGGTGATCCGAATGTCGATGTAGAAACGAGACACTGCGGCGAGTGTCTCCAGTAGGGCTTGCCGAACCGTGATATCATATTCAATTTACCGGAATATTATGCAAAAATGTGGCGCCAAAAAAGTGAATTACTTGACATTTTTGGATGGGATTCGTCTGAAACATGTACTTTTCCCTTATCTTGTGACTCTCTATTCAACTATACTATGGTTCTTATTGATTGCCTTTGGTTTCTGAGGAGTACTAGGTACTATTTAAATAATTTACAGAGGCCACTTGTTTTTCACCGTTGAATACTACCTTCACATAACACACATGCAAGGGAAAGCTTTAAGGAATCGATTATAAAGATAGAGGGAAAAGTAAAATATCTAACCTTAAACTAATATTAGCGAATACCGGTATTTTCACTGTGAATTTTCACCCAGAGCATTGAAAACAATCCGTCGCGGGCACGCACTACACGACAGGCTCCAATTACCATGCCTTATGGAGGGAAACAATACGTCATCCAGATTCCTGTAGGGTTTCTAAAAATCTCTAACTTGTATGGTTCTGTCATCATGTAGACAACACACCGTTGCACTTACATTTTGCGCACTATGAGTTTTTAAGAGGAGGGTAGATAATATGCGGCAGCTGTGAAAATTTACTCCAAGGGTTATTATTACATTTTGCTTGCTTGCAATAATTTTATTAATGGGGTTACACTATTCATAGGGACCTAAGTGTAAGTAGGGTTAGCTAACAGATTTAACATAGAGAAATTGGTGTCTGTATTATTTAAATTTAGCAATTAATTGCTTGATATGTTTGATAATATAAATAATATCTGATTATTTTATAATGCAATTACCATTATGAAGATTAATGAATAATAATGTAATGTCAACGATCTAGGATCTAATCTCTTTTGCAATCATATTATTGTTTGATTTCCTTTCTTACATTCAAAAATATACAGAATTTGATATCTGAATAAATTTCCCATTATTTCCAAATAAATTAACATTTAACAATCTTATTTACTGAACTTCGAGTCATGTCTATATTTTAAAAAAATCATCAAACGACATGTCAGCATCCATTATAGATTTACGAGGCTAATTTTAGTGCCTAAGCAAACTCGGTTAAGACAAATATACGAATGCATTATTATCAAACCTTGAGAATTTGGCTCGTGAGGTTGCCGCGCGAGACTCTAAACCTAATGTGGAAGCGACTAATGAGATACCACGAGATGAATTAAAAATCAGCTGTAGTTCTCTAGTGTGAATTACCCAACGCATGTCCATTGCGTGTTGATTGTAACAATTAGCTAGTTAGGTGTAAACTGATTGAATACCAAAGATTTATGGGGAACTGTATAGCCGTGTGAAAATCGTGATAGCTCGCTAGAATATAGAGTATTTTTTATTACGAAGGTATCAAATGTTCTTGTTAGTAATATTCCATAGTATTAATTTGTAACATATATAAATTGTCGATTGTAAAGCATTTTAGATAATACATGTACGTATGAATAAAATAATATCACGAAGAATATTTGATAAGTAGATAGATGCTCGATTCATCACTGTTGACTAATGCGCTAAACAGTAATGGACTCAGCAGCCAGCTAGTACATGTGTAAAATGGAAGCTTTTCTGGATAAACTAATTTGTATACAGAATAACAAGAAATACGTAGCAAATTAATACTTTAACAAACTTTTTTGAAAGTACCGCTTCAAGTCAAAAGTTGGTACTTCAAGTTTCAACTACAGTACAAACTTTTTTAAGTCTTCGAAATTAAATTTCCGTTTCAAAAGCGAACGCACGACTTCGGCGTTGGACATTTAAATATGCAGCTCTTTCAAGTACCAAATTACAATATCATCAAAATTCGCGACATCGTCTTATAATTTAAACAGTATATTTTGGATTAAAGCGCATCTTGTTAATAGTGAAATATTCTATTCACCTTATAGTGTAAGTAAATTAAATTAAATATAAACTATAAAATATATCGCCCCTATCACATCATGGAACAGAATACGCACGGCGAAAAGAGGGCGCACTAGTTGCACCTTTGCCTACCCCTTTGGGGATATAAGGCGTGACTGTGTGTATTTAGATCAATATTCTGTAGAAAGTATTATACTAATACACCGTCCGAATATGTTCGAAACAAAATATCGCTAAGGGAAAGTGCATTTCGGCCTATGTTCCATGATGAGCAATGGGACCTGTTGTCTACCCCGTAACCGCTCCTACCCATATAAGAGATCTGGGAGTCATATGATCGGTGTTCGGTAATCAAGATTAATTTATGTCACTCAAGAAAATTCTTGAAAAGAATAATAATTGTTGTTTCCGTTCCACCGTCCACGTCTTATTTGGTGCCCATACTTTTCGAGGCAAATTAAAAAGTACCAGTAAAGGAAAGCTATTATGTCGTTGTCAAAGTAATCTTTCCAGACAAGTAGCTATACATTATTGCGCGTAGAGTTTTGACACCGTTCAGGTCCTCAAGACCACTTTTCAAGTAAATATGTGTAATTTATCACCATTAAAAATGAGTTAATAACGCATCTTTTTATGACAGCCAATTGCAGTACCGCCATGCCATAACCATAACGCAGCACGGCCACTGAACTGTCTCGTTTTTGATGAAATTATTCACGAAACGACAAAGCATTCAAATGGAAATCATATTTGCAACAATAGCTCGTTCATAATTAAACGTGTCTTTAACACTTCGCATATGGTAATACATTTCCTCCGCCAAATTAAAATACAACATGACATCATCAATCAGTATTCTCTTACGTCCTCCTGACTGGATACATCAAGAATCATATCCACAGTTTGAAATTATCACATTGAAATACAGCCAGGTATATAACCGAGTCATGTGACTCGAACCGAACTGACCGCGGGCAAAAAAAGTCGCAAATCCATATGGATCGCGAAATATTTGAATTTAATCGCGTTCGTGCGATTGTATACAATGGAACAAAAACGATTCCGTAGTAAAAACTCGTTCGCACGGCTGGGATCCAGCGGCAGTCGGCGCACTGAAGACTGGTCTGGCATGGAATCCAATAATAAGACCGACAAATGCACAATGCCTTACATAGGTTCTAACTCAACGTGATATAACATACGGATCACGTCATCTTTCCGGACTAATTATACAATACTGGAAAATATCTTACAACTCTTTGCGTAGATGCTTGTTAAACGGAACGGAATGCGATAACATTGGATACCACAACAGATAGCGCTTTATTTTCAATCTATTCGATTTTACTATCAAGGACGTACAAGGCCCAATACCTGTTTATCGAGCTCAAGAAAAGGGTTCAATAGAACACGCAAAATTGAACTGTAGCCACAGTGAACACCTATAAGGAGAAAAAACACTGAATAATAAACTTTGGAAGCGTAAAAGTAAGTTTCGTTCCCTATTTGTAAAGTAATAAACCCTACCCTAACCCGGGGTAAACAAAACAAATCTATTATTACACATGACGTTAGCCAAAAGGGTTCAAATAAAACAAACGCCTAGTTTCTAAGAAACATCCACGTCCCAAATCGGCCAGAATGTGCAAGTTCTAAATATAGCCGTGCTTTTTGACTGTGAGGGGATTTTGGGAGTTCAAAGACCTCGCAAACCGGCCCATCACGCGATAAAGTATTCCATTTTTATGAGGGAACCAGACCGAGGCGAAGTTCATGGGCGTATCGTATCGATGAGACATCGTGTGCTTAAGCGAATTTCAATTGCCTCCTGAAACATACGGTGCCCTTTCAAAGTGTGCGTAATAACATGACTGATGTTTCTTATTTTTATCAGATGACATCGAGCTGTGTTTGCAACACGATAGATGAATATGAAAGAGCAAAAAAAAATAAATAAAATTACGCATAATATATTTTAGGTCACAAACATGATATAAAAAAATATTAAACTTAGACATGCATTATTTTAATTTACCTACTCTGTGTCTCCACGAAACATATAACAAGTTCACAAAATGGACTACCATATACAATGCAATGCAATCAGCCCTGTATTATATACTGCCCACTGCTGAGCATGGGCCTCCTCTACTCTACTGAGAGGGGTTAGGCCTTAGTCCACCACGCTGGCCTAGTGCGGGTTGGCAGACTTCACATACCCTCGAAATTCTTATGGAGATATCTCGAGTATGTAGGTTTCCTCACGATGTTTTCCTTCACCGTTAAAGCGAACGAAAATTGATAAACAATACACACGTAACTTCGAAAAGTCAGAGGTGGGTGCCTTGGGTTTTGAGCCTGCGGACATTGTCTCGGCAGACCGTTCCATTCCCAACTAGGCTATCGTCCACGCCACCACATACAAGCGTAGTAAGTATTAAATAATTTATATTAAAAACAATCTTTAGCAAAATTCATATATCCGAAATCCAAACCACAGTTTTAACCTTACGCTTATTAATTTACAGCTTAACTGTGAACAATCGTATAAAATGCTATAGGACAGCGTTATATTGCCGTTGGACAGTATTGAGTAAGTGTCTCTCGCCGATTGGCAGTCCTCCAAACCTATAAACGTCCTAGACGAAACCTTAGATGCAGCTTCCTTGTAGACCTGCAGTGCAAACAAATAGCCAAACGACGAATTCAATTTAGACACAACATAAAGTTACTCGAGTGCAATTGCTAGTCACGAGAACGGCAATCTGTTTCATGATTATATTAAGGTTACTGAACAATGATCTAACGCGAAGATATAATACTTATTGCAATAACACCATACTTCTTACTAAACTGCCCTATTACATAAATTAAGTGATTTCTGAATAAAAGTATTAGACTTACGCATACTCACGCCTTTTATCCCCGAAGGGGTAGGCAGAGGCGCAATTAATGCACCCACTTTTCGCCGTGCGTATTCTGTCCCATGATGTGATAGGAGGCGAGCCTATCGCCATATCGGGCACAAATTCCAGACTCCGGGCTGATACTGAATAGAAAAATCCAATATCACATTGCCCGACCCGGGGATCGAACCCGAGACCGCAGCATTGCAGTCATACCGCAATACATCTACGCCACCAAGGCACTACTGTACAGTATTACACTTGTACTACTTAATATGGATAATGGACTAAATCTAACATTACAATTAATGTATCAGTCAAAATCAGTCTCCTAAAAACCACGCCCTTATAAAATTGTCTTTAACACCAACAGTACCGAGTACCGACACTGATTTCTTGCTCGCGAATAAGCCTGGCCAATCGAATTCATCCGCATTTTTACCTCATTAGGGAGCAAGTTGTTAGCTGTTAGTTTATCAGTACAGGTCATAAACTTCACTGCCAAAGCCAATTAGTTTAAACCGTGTTAATTAACAACCCGCGTTGTATCATCCTGTTCTATTCGCCGGTTGCGAGATCGACGAGTTTTTATCCGCGTTTCCCTCTGCTATGAAATCGAATGCTATTTCCTCGGGAAACCAGACCCCATCGTTACGTAAAAAAGACGCTATGTAATAATTAGAAACCCGAGCTGGATATCTGTCTCACGGGAGTGCTTTTGAACTGGTATAGTTTCAGTTATGAGCGAGTTTCAATATAATCATCATTAGTACACAATGTACAATAATAAAAAAATACTACCCAATTTTTATAGTAATTACATACTTTTAAACAAAAAACAACAAATATGAAAATATTTGCAGACGGTGTCCTCACTGTCCAATGAAGTGATGTAATATTTTTTTACAGAGAAAAAGGAAACATGAGCGTCACGAATAATGCTATTGCAGCAAAAAGACACGCCAAGTCTAAATAAAAATCCGTTGATTTAAATTAAATACTAACCGATGCGGCAGACAGAATAAAGCTATAATAGAAAAAATATGAACCCGTTAAACAATGATTCAAAGACCACACAGAGCGTCCGTAACACAACACATGAATGGTCCGTATACGCCGGGATCAATGCGTGTATGTGCTAAAATAAATATTATCGAAACACGTCGAACGGTAACAACCGCTTCCTTAAACAGAGCAGAAACGATTGCTCATTCTGACCTGGTGGGATGTTGCACAATATTATCGGACGAAAACAGAGCGCCATATGCTTGGCTTTGGGCACGGCCTCCTCCGGATTATAAGGGCTAGGTCAACTGCTTAGCTTACATCAGGTGATGGCTTCGGACATGATTCTCAGAATAGTCAATTTTCTGTGGACGTTACTCTAGTGCAAAAATGGTCTTACCAGGATTTAGTTCATGTCACGTGTCCTGTCACAAATGCTGTGATTGACATCTCAACTGGTCGACACCACAGTGCAGGCATGATTTCGAAGAATACTTCCTGAATAGGCGTTCGTTTATCATAATGATTAATTCGACAAACGTTAATTAAACAGAACATACAGAATATAGATTTATTTTCGTTTTAATTCTTTTTGTAAAACCAAATTATCTATAGTGGAAAGATTTTGTGGTAAAGTTCAGCCGTATGACATTATAGGATATGTCAAACTACACACCATTAATTAAATTACCGTGTTTAATTTGGTATCAACCAAAGCTATATTTTATGTAACATTAAATGCCCATCCATATGGGTAATAAATAAAACCGGATTACCATTAAGCGCCTTATTGCTATAGGAGGAAATATCTAATTGATAGCACATCGTAGGTCGAGGAATTTCATCGGAAATAAGACGCCAACGTCAATTACTGTTATAACTTCGACAGTTCAGGGCCTAGACATTAGGAATGTGAATTTGCAATCTCATCTTGATCCTAAGAATTGTGTTCGAAAACCAATAATTTAGTTTATAATAGATCATAAGTTAAAATTAAAACCAGATAAGTTGAAAGCAGACGCATCGGATGAATGCAATTAAAGAATCAAGGATGCGACCGGTTGACATTTTTGAACGAATATATATTAATCGGAACCTGTTATTTATTAAAAAAAAAGCTTGCTCAACCTTCGGCGGTTGGCCAAGGCATAAGTATACATAAAACTAAAATATTGTAGACTAGCCTTTGACCGCTAATCCACCCGCGTACTACATCACGTCCGTATACACTCACAGGCCCTATTAGAAATTATATGATGTAGCATACGATAGAAACTTCAAGCTGCTGCCTGTTGCTGATACCATCTATTATCAGCTTATAATGACTTTAATGAAAATTACGAGAGTATTTACCTTACTTGTAATACTTTTTAACAGTAAACACCTGGCGAAATCCATTAAGCTGTTTTCTCGGAAACAAACAAACGAACAATTCAAAGCCTGTTAGTCGTTTTATCTTTATTGTACTGATGCAGGCTAGATTTTTTGTTAATACAGATAGATAAGCATCCTGGCTGGGCTCGTGAGAACACCTGTTTAATACAACACTTGACACGTCGCGCGGTTCAAGGCTCAAACCGTATCAATCTATATTCGTTCCCAGTCATGGAGTTTAGCACAATGATCGCGTTTTCTGAATTTCTATTGCCTGCATTTACAAATTTTATACACATTATTACGCAATTACGCAATCATTCCTCATTTTATCCTGCGCACAAAGTTTTAAACAGTTTTTTACCTGGATAATATATTGGTTTCATCTTTAAATTACTGGGAGTTAAACTTGAATCAGTCATTACTTGTGAGAACTTAAGTGATTCACGCAAAGTTTAAACCATTTCGTTTGTAATTTGTTAAGAGTTAAAGTAGTTCTAAGTCTACTTTAAGCGTAATTATGAGAAAAGTTATTCTGGTTTACTGTACGAATTACTATTGTATTATTTCCTCCAATATTTACGTTTCAATACACAATAGTAATTTGAATCTTACCGTCCATACGATGTGAAGAGAAGTTAATTGAAACGATTAACAAGACCATAAAATCTTTAACTGATTGACAATTATAGCGTAATTGTTAAAGATCTGAAGTTTTACGACAAAACAAGACGTGTAAATAGGCACAGCATGTAAGTACTTAACATATTTCAATTTTGAATCAATGAGTTTTCTAAATTGAAGTTGGTATATTAATACATGTTGGAATTAGCTGTTAATTTTATAATAGCCATGAATACTAGGACAAAATTTCAAAAGTAGACAAAAATGTTAAGTGATCTCCATCTAAAATAAACACTCACAAGAACTGTAGATGTTTTATCCACCTTAAAGTAATAACAAAAATTGGGAAGAGGAGAGACTTTCGAGTTATCTCACGGGAATTGGGATCGCTGAAACCCATAAACCCATAACGCATCAATGTAGACTGCAGATTACAGACCTAGCTGCTACTCTACGCCGGTTTCCAGTGAAATAGTGATACTATCCCGGTAAAGCCTATCCATTCATGCTGCTATCAAAATTTTATAGATACAGCGGGTATCTTAAATAAACTTACGCTAGTATTTGTTTCGATCTTAGCGTACAAACATTAAACTGATATCCTTGTAATCGATTATGATAATATAACTAGAAAAAACGTTTATTTTCATTTGTACGCAAATGATGCTTAAAAGTTAAAAATGAACAAAGTGTTGGGGTTAATATCCTATAATGAAGTCATTCCTAGTACGCAGAATCTTGAATAAAAATAGCATTTATCAAGATGAGATAATCGTCCTTTATTATTCACAAACAATGCTCCATATTTTGTACTGCCACAATGGGTTTTTGGCCAAGATGAATTCACAACTGAACTTCAGAATTTCGCATCATAGAATCTATTCTAGGGGCTTACACAGAGACTCTTTTCTGTAGCGTTTACGGAAAGATCAAAATGTATGGAAATTACACATACTCATCCGTTTCGCAATACCTAGTAGCTAGTTCAAACACCCTAGGTATTACTGACCGTCCTTGAAAGAACGATAGCATTGAGTAATCCCTGAAAAATGCGTCCACATTATTCATAACGTTTTTCTGCTATACCGCGGATTAGTCACATTTGGTGACCGAATTTCCGTTTTGGCAAAAAATATCATGAGGAAGGAATTATCGCAAAAATTGCAACACTGCTGACTGTGATAAACTTACTACAATTATGATATCGTATTACTGGTATTATGTGTATAATTAGTTTAATAATAATAAAATCACGGTCGTACACCTCATTCCTTCTTAACGTACTTGCGTATTATGTATTAACAGGCTTTAAGTTCGCAAGAAAACTTGCAGAGGCTATCTTCCACAAACGATATTTAAGTGTCAACATCACAGCAAGCCAACTACTGCAATTTTTGAAGCTAGCAGGACTTGCGTCAAATCGCAGGTGTCTAGAATTTTAATATATTACCGCTAGTGTAACCGCATCTAGAAGTTCTTGCGCAATATATTGCTGCGCGAGAACTTGCTAGTCTAAGTTTAGCTTTAGCTATAATATAATTACTAAGAAATTTTCAATGTTTGTTTAGCATTTTCAATAAATTTTGCTCGTTCAGAACCACATCTTCATTCATCTCTTCTTATAAACGAATGATGCACTTCGTTAAAAATAATATTGTGTTTCAATCGGAGGGAACAAGTCTTCTCGTCGCTAAGGGGTGTTGGCCTTTGGGAATTAGCACACACTGCGGGATAGCACGAAATAAATCATTTTTACTACCCAATATAGCATTCATGACAAGAATTATGCTTATAGGTAGGCTTTGATCAGATTATCTTATATTTGTGAATCAATAATAATTATTAGTAGTAAATAGCAAGATATTGGAAGTACCTATTAGTATTTCAGTAGATTTGGCTGTATCCAGGTATTTGCTAGTTATTTTATATGTATTTTAATTTTCCTGTATCGGTGCGTAGATATGTACAGGAAAATAAATCTCGCATCGATATTATTATTGAAATATGCTAAGCACTTATTATGCATTCATAATAGGTTCATTAGTGCTTTTAGGTACCTATACCTATTTTGTATCCATTACAATCCCAACTTATATGTATTTATTTATAACGAAATGGATAGATACCTGAGTACATTATGCATCAAATTCCTAATACCTACCTTACTAAAATAGATTAAATTTACCTAATATTTGTAAGTGACAAAGCTGAATTATAATCCGTAGAATATTAATTAAATGTAGGTACTATTAACCCACTTCTAAATCACAACAGTTTTAAAAGAACCCAATCTAAAATTAATTTATCAATTGATACCCACCCTAGACAAATTTATCTTCTTGATACATTAACTAGGTATACTTTAATGCAGGTACCCCTTAAGAAAAAATAATCCAAGCTACAGTTCCAATAAGATCCACCGAAACCGATACCACTTTTTATGATCACAAAAACTAAAAAATAAATGGATAACTTCATGGTGTATTCAGTTAAACTTATTATACACGACACGAATATTATATGCTTTCACATTACACCAGTTCTTATTCATAATTTATAATTGAACGGTGTATTATAGAAATAAATCGACCATATTATTGTTTGATACATACCTTAAGGAAACAATCGGAGCGGACGAGGCGCCGGTATCCAAATAAGTAAACACACTCTCACACAATCACTACACTGTTAATGAAAAACATAATTATATCATTGATAATTTTTTAATACAAATAACAGCTGGTTGTGTTTTTTGCCGCGGGGTTGTCAGATGTGTCCTTGAGGCACGCTAAACGCCATGTTGTTTTGTGGACGGGCGCGTGGCGACTGCGCGCTGCCGCCCCTTGCGTGCGCGTGCGCGATGCGTCACCCCAGTCTCCCATCCCGCCTGCGCTCCAATATTGTTCCTTGTTCCCTATTTTTGAACACCCTTCGCAGATGTTTACATTGAACGATTGCGTTTCCGACTTGGATGCATATAAAAAATAAATATTTGTGGAAGCATTATCGATAATTGCAACTTTTTTGTAAACGGTGAAGATTCTACTAAAATATTATTTTTTAGGTACCCAATATCAAGAAAACTAAAAAGCTATAGAGAGAAATTTGAGAAACTTAATAGGCTTGGCGCGCAATATCAAAAATAAATAACCTGCTTGAAAGAATATAGCATTTGCATTGCATAAAAGCTTACATTAGATTTAGTCGTTAGGTACATGTCCTGGTGTAAGCATTAATATTATTAAGATTTCATTCAGTTTTTAATCCCTGACGGACCAAAAACATTTTGACTGGGTTTTTCTATCATAGAATTAGGCACTCAATCGCAACGGGGTCAGAAAGCTGGTAGTGTTATACCCCCGTGCCCCGAAACGCATGCCATTGGTCCTGACCTGATCTTTATTCAGTCATGTCGGATTGCCGTCACATTAGATTATCAGAGTACAGAAACAGGGTGCATCCTATTCATAATATTGTGCACTTATGAATCTCATTCTCACTTGACTAATTTTTCGTTGAGATTGGCGGAAGAAATTTAGTAGCAGAAATTTGGCTAGGAGTATATTATTAGTGGATTCCATTATTCCTAGGAAAGAGTAAACCAACCGGTCATCCTTCGCAGGAAATTTAAGATATGTAAAAAAATGCATTCTGTAGATTCATGCGGCGTCTGGGCTCTGGCATGGACTAATTTGAATGAAACCAATAGACAATGACTTCCAAAAGATTTGTCACCGGCAAAATGTATAATGCAGTCATTCTATACAATGCCTAGGCGATGTATGAAATACCTGTTGGTCTACCGGCAATGTGTAAAGTAAATTTGATTTTGGTTATAAGTATTCATTAATTTTATGTAAATAGGTACGTACTTACCTATGAACTGGTGGTAGGTCTCACATTATGTAAGAGGCCGTCTGGGTGGGTACCACCGCAATGTCTATTTCTACCGCCAAGCAACAGTGTGCATGCACTGTTGTGTTTCGGTTTGAAGGACATTGTAGCCAGTGTAACTACAGGACATAATGAGACTTAACATCTTATGTCTCAGGATGACGAGCGCAGTGGGATGCCACACAGTACTTTGTAACTCAAGGTGCTAGATGGTGTTGCTACTGTTTATGGGTGGTCGTATCGCTTACCATCAGGCGAACGGCATGCTCGCCTCGTCATTGAAAGCCATAAAAAAAAAACAAAAAGGCGGACAAATAAAACATGATAATATTATTATGTTGTTTATAACATATTCGGCTTACTAACTGTGCATATGTGCGCGAAATAAATATATTTGAAGCATAAAACTTCTTGTATACCTACAAATTACCGGCTGCGTATTCTGTATTGTATAAAATTTCTAGGAAAATTATAAAATGAATACCTTTGATTAATTAGATACCTAGATAGACACTGAACGTTTCAAACTCGTCGAAAAAAATAGAGGCCAACTGTTGCCCGCTAAATGAGTTCGAGTGAATTATTTTTTGTTGTTTTTCATGGATATAATTATCTCTACGTTTTAATAGAAACCATGTAATAACTGGTATCATTATGCGCGCACACAAGGATACGCAGAATGATGCAGCGATAGCGTATGACACAGCTGTCACGCATACTAGCTTAAGAAAAGTTGGCCTGTTTGTATTAGTTTCATTGCAGCGCGTCACTCTATCTAGGTATATAATTAATCAAAGATGAATACTATTGACCATATACATTTCTTGGGCATTGTATAGAATACCGGATTATACCGATTGCCGGTAACGATAAAGCGATGCAAAACGACATCTAACTTCGCGTGTCATATATTGGAACAAGATCATCCAAGATAATAATATTATGCAGCACAGGTTCGTAAATAAGACAATTGGTAAGTTTTCTCATTACCAAGTAGGTACCTAAACATAAGAAGAAAAATACACACTTGTTCTTGCAACTATTAATCCGATAGGTTTAAAATGAAGACATAAATTTTGTAAGCTACGTTAATGCAGTCAAAGGAACAGTTGAAGTTAATAGTGTGTCATAAATAAAAGATTTGTGCATTGTTATCTGCCAGGGTGGGCTACACGGGGAAAGATACTAAAAAAAAAGATACGTATAATGAGTACGGTACGCCCACGGTCCACCTACGTTGAAGGTTTTATAACCATCGATGAACATGTTTCATACATATTATGCTCTCATTATTGGGCTAGTTGTGAAGTAATATTGTTGTGTGAGAGGTTCGACTTCCAACTCGAGAGAGACACATATCGTGTTGATACTTCGGATGAATAATTTCGATACCTAAACATTTTGTTGGATGTTCCAGTCTATTGCCTATGCCGACATGACGTCATTCCTGCCCTCTATCACATCGTGGGTTTGTAACACCGTTAGCAAAACGTGGGAGCACCCCGGAGGTAGGCACACTCGATGCATCTCCGCCGTATCCTTTCTCCCGATATTAAAGCGTCTGTAGGTTCATTAAAGGTGAATACTAGGATGTTGATGTAGGTACGCTAGCTCTAACCCTATATATATTTATGTATCATGTATATTAAATTCTAAAGCTATGATTTGATTTTTTTTTATTGCATTGAATGACGAGACGAGCATGCTGTTCGTCTGATGGTAAGCGATACGACCACCCATAAACAGTAGAAACACCATCCAGCACCTTGAGTTACAAAGTACTGTATGGCATTCCACTGCGCTCGTCATCCTGAGACATAAGATGTTAAGTCTCATTATGTCCAGTAGTTACAATGTCGCCTCTAAAAAGAGATATAACTACTTATATAAGGTAGACAGTAGACGAAGCCGTGTTTAAGGCCTGTATGATATGTGAGTGTATTTGTGTGTTACGTTAGACTTACGGTACGATCCATCTCGAACATTGAGACACATGACACACCCGCACTCATGCCCTTTATTCCCGAAGGGGTAGGCAGAGGCGAAACTAGTGCCGACCACTTTCGCCGTGCGTAGGTACTCCGTCCCATGAATCATGATGTGATAGGGGCCGAGCCTATCGCCATATTGGGCACAAATTCCAGACATCGGGATGATACTGAATAGAAAAACTCAATATCACTTTTCCCGACTCGGGGATCGACTATAAAACTTAACATCTAATCATCTAATGTATCAGAACTCGGTCAACGAGCACAGTGAAGAGCCACACAGTATTTATGATGTTGCTACTGTTTATCGCTTACTATCAGGCGAGCGGCAAGCTCTCCTCTTGATTCAGAAGCAATAAATAACTATATAGCTATGTTACTGGTATGTTATGACGCTACGCCTAGTGTGGACGGTGATATCTATTTGGCTTTGATTAAGTATATACCAACTGTCACTGTTATTGTTGTGGGGCTTCTTTTTCCGCATTTAGCCCGTAGAAAGTCCGGCAGTTGTGCGTGATGTGCCAGCTAGAAGTCTAGCCAGCCCAACTCCTTCCAGAAGCGCAGGATCTTCCTGGTTCCTTCACAGGCTTCTCGGAGTGACCCCGGGGTGCCGAGGATTTTAGCCCGTTATGCAGCTACTCCTTCGCATTCCAGGATAACGTGGGAGGCTGTTTCGTCTGCCGACAGGCATCCCCTACAGAGGGGGCTGTCGGTGATACCTAAAACATAGAAATGTTTGTTTAATGAGCAGTGTCCGGTGATTGTACCCACCATTGTGCGTAGAGAGGCCCTGTCCAGAGACCAAAGGCGTTTCGTTAGACGTCGGTCCGGGTGTGGCACTGTTTCCCGGGACTGTCTACATGCACTAGTACTTGCCCATTGATCCGCGTGTTGTTCTTGTGTTCTGCGGCGCAGCCATGATCTTAGCTGATAGAAAGGTAGTGGTACTATTGGAATGGGTCCGAATACCACCTGATTTGACCCCCTTTTAGCCAGCTCATCTGCCGCGTCGTTACCTAGAGAGCCACTGTGCCCTTTGATCCATTGTAGGGTAACGGAGTTTTATATACCAATTAATCAAAGCTATTTTGCTCGCCAGAATGATTCACCTAAACCTTTGTATACAAGGGCTGCCTCAGAAAGCGGGGAAATCAATCAGTCGGGGGATTGACGTCGCCGCTGACAATTAGCACCCATCTCTGAATAGAAAGAATAAAGACAACTCTGGTACCTTGGCTCTAGTTTAGTTTAGTTTTTATTAGACGTAAGATTACCAATAATAATAGTATTTTACAACTTAACCGTTATTTACAAGTACAGTATAATTTATAGAATAAGAAATCTTCCTGCAGCGTTGTACCATCGGCGGGGGAGGGGTGAGTTACGTATCAAAATATATAAAAGTGAAAATGAAAATTAAGAAACCAATTTTGTACTCATTTGAAAGAAAAAACCTAAACTTGACCTAAAGGCAGTCGCCTTCTACAACAAATTGTATGTGGCGGCGAGGTTACAGTGGGGGCTGGGGCTTGAGGTAATTAAATTATTATACAGGGCTGTAGTGGAGCCAATAATTTTATCTACGGTGCGAGTGTGTGGGCTCCAGCCGCACAAAAATTAGGCGTGAGAAAGCAGCTCGCTGTGGTGCAGAGGGGCTTTGCGCAAAGGCTGACGATTTATGAGGTGAAGAGGGGATATTCCATTTGGGAAAACGGCACCGAAATAAAATCGAAGAAAATGAAACTGGAATGCTTCTGCTCCGTCTACCAAGCAGAGCTGCTGGCCCAAATAAATTTAAGAAAATAACGGATTATTTGCACGTACAGTAACAAAACATAGGTCAAAAAATGGGATTCTTCGAAAACAAATACAAAATCGGCGGAAATAGTGACACTTTTATCGAGGTCATTTTTTCATGTCTGGTAGAGCACCATTCAAGCTATCTTGAATCTTCTCTATAAGTTTGTCGTACCATTTATGGTACACCTGTATACTGATTACTGGCAACTCGTCCTATTGTCGAGTGAATTAAAGACTTTTGGCGGGAACTTGGAAGTGTCATGAGGTGCTCTTGTTTTAATTCATTATTTTGGTGATACTTAGTGTTATATTGCATAATTATGGTGGTATATTATGCGATATGGTTCTATTAAAGAGCTCAAATGAAGTGAATTGAAATTACCGTGCTAATCAAGTTTTTTTTTTGCCACCAAAACTCCTCTATTATATAGTCTTGGTAAGGTAGCCACTGCTTTGCCGCGGTTTGATTTAGGTTTAGTCAAAGACCGCGACATATTACTACAGAGGATCAAAAAAAGACAACCAAAAATATCACTTATGACTTGGCAGCATGGTGTTTGACCTTAGCCGGTTCCTTAAGGAACAAATTAAAAACGAAAAAAAAAATTGACAAGCATTGACAAGTGTCAAGGCACTCAAGGCAGTATGGCCTGTCCTCTGGACGAACAAAAAAAAAATGACAAGTGTCAACTGTCAGGAACTGTCAGCCGGATTTATCATTGATCATTGAATTGAATTGAAAATAATCAGCCGGTCAGCTGTTTGTTTTATATCTGTGATTTAGCATAATATTCTGTGCCATATTGCGAATTTAATAAAATGCCAGAAGAAAGGAAAGGCCAGTAAGTATCACCTAATAACATCCTGCTGCCCCTGTCCTACTCATATTTAGAAATAGCGTAACTAATTTTTACACTTTGCACATAGAATACGTCTTTGGTTACGTTTGTCTTAGTTTTAATAACCTTTTGCTTACCTTGCGTTAACTCTCTCTAAGTGATCTCGCCTTATCCGAGAGTATTTTGATAAACTCACGGAATTTGTTACTTGACCACTAATTTTAGTAGGTACTTAAATGGGCGACTAGATTAGATAGCAGGAATGTTACGCTTTCGAAAAAAATATGAGCATAGTGCTATTTTGTAGGGCATTGTGGGCACAGTACCTATTTTGTAATTCAATGTTATAAGTAGTATTGCTTCTCTAATTTCTATGGGAATTTGAGGCGTTTAAAAAAGGGTGAGTGACCTCTTTGTTTTAATAATTGTAATATATTGTATTACCTCATAATGACCCTATGTTGGGCAAATGATGCCCCAAGATCCTTTCATGAATCGCAATCCTGCATTATAGTGAATTTTGTTTAGGTACATTAAATTTTCTCTGTATCAATTAATTAAGTATATATAAATTAATTCAAAGCCTAAGTAGGTACATGATGCATAATAGTTGTACCTACACTAGTAATTAGGTATGTACATCATTTGCCAATCAATGAAAATGAGTCTGTTAAGATAAAAAACACAATACAATAATAATATCTTTACCACTTCAAAATAATTCAAAATAATTTACTTACTGTCCAGTTATGTTGGCTGCCTTGGTGGCACAGTTGTATTACGGTACGACTGCAAGGCTGAGGTCTCGGGTTCGATTCCCGGGTCGGGCAAAGTGATATTGGATTTTTCTATTCAGTATCAGCCCGGAGTCTGAAATTTGTGCCCGATATGGCGATAGGCTCGCCCCATATCGCATCATGGGACGGAATACGCTTGGCGAAAAGTGGGTGCACTAGTTGCGCCTCTGCCTACCCCTTCGGGGATAAAAGGCGTGAGCATGCGTACAGTTATATTATTGTCCAGTTGGAATATTTACAAAATCAATGTATTACTACTCAAATGTTTTTTGCACTAAATTACAGAAGGAATCCTAAAGAACAACGGAGACGAGGCAGAAGACAAGAGCAGCAACATGCGGAGAAAAAGGTTGAGAAGGTGGAACCACCCAAAATTGCGCCTAAAGGTTATATGAAACATCAAAATCACATTACTAAGGTCTTCCTAATATGTTATGTACCTTTTGTGTTTGTTTGCCCACATTATGTGTAAATATTTATAGCCTTCAATAATGTTAATATAATAATAATACCAGCCTTATATTATATACTGCCCATTGCTGAGCACAGGCCTCCTCTACTACTGAGAGGGTTTAGGCCTTAGTCCACCACGCTGGCCTAGTGCAGGTTGGCAAACTTCACATTCCCTTGAAATTCTTATTGAGAATTCTCAAGTATGTAGGTTTCCTCCCGATGTTTTCCTTCACCGTTAAAGCAAACGATAATTGATAAACAATACACACATAACACGCATAATGTTAATATAGTAATTACTATTTCTTTTTTATCGCAAATTAAAAATATTTGCATAATTACAGTAACCGAGCCTCAAAAGCCAGTGTATGAGAACCCAGGCCCAGAATTCTACAAGAGTCTCAAGAGAGAAACTGATGAAATCCTCAAAATCACAGAGGAGGAAAGTACTAAATACAAGAAAAAAGAGATTCAAAGCAACTGGTCAAAGTATGAGATGCCAATAGAAACATATGATGAAATGGAAGAACAAGAGAATATGGGAGCTGATTATGAGGTGAAGTACCTACTATTATGTAAGATTGCTTTAATTGTTTTTATTCACTGCCAAGGCAAAGTGAAAACTCCCTGGTGGTAAGTGGAATCATGTCAATAAAGTATCCATGATGATTATGCCTCTCCAGCCAACAAAATATGCTATCTTACTCATACTTATTTTTTAATTTTACTAAAAAATCATCAACATAATATTATAAGACTTTGAAATTTGATAGGCTAAAACAATAAAAAAGAAATACAATAGTATCTTTCTTTCGAGAGCATCATTAATTATTATGATGTACGCGAAAGAAAGAGTTGGCGCGCTATTTGCTATTACGCATCGAATAATTATCAAAAACGAACATAGTAAACTACCCTATTATGCTGGTCAGTTCAAAACAGGGTGTACACAAGTTGTTCTAGAACCAAGACACATGCGCCACTATGGTGGATTTTATATAAAATTACAGCTTACAGCTATATCCTCAGAGGTAAACGGGTGGAATCAGTGCTTTGACGCTTTATAACTTGTAATGCAATGCCTATAGACATGATATTGTTGGGTACAAATCTCAACCACCGGTAGTTTTTTTTTAGGTAGGCGATCCTGTAGTCAACACCGGGGGAAACTTGCGAATGGGATACTGGAGTCCCTCGGCTTGACGACTGCAGGGGCCTGGGAGGGGAGTGGAGAAGGAATATGGAAGGCAAGATGGGGGGAAGGGAGGAAGGTTCCCAGGATGGGCGAAAAGAGAGGGTGCCAGGAAATGTTCGCGGGCCCTTTTAGGCCTCAATGTGTTATGCAACCAAGAGGTATACACACTGAACTGTGTGCCTCGGCCCGCGACTAATGTCCCCCCGTGCATGGGCGTGCATTGGGTGTGAAGACCCAGCGCACAAGAATTGCCTCAGGAGGCAGCCCCCGGTAGTTAGTTACTTCTGAAGCTTGCTAAATTAATCCGCTTATAAACGATGTATGAAGTGTAAATAAATAATTAAAATTACTGGGAAGAAAAACCAAATATCATTGTGCCTGACCTGGTTCGAACCGGTATCTAAAAGCGGTATCGTACCGCTCACGCAATACAATTAAGCTACAGAGGGAGTCATTTATTTATTCATCAAGAACAATGTTTATGACTATCGACCCATAAATAAATTTGACTTATTTTCCAACTTAGGTACCAACAAATATTATTACAAATTATCTTATTTAATTTCCAGACTCTTATACAAGCATCGTTGTCAGTTGGAGGTCATTTTCAATTTAAACATGAAAAATCATGGGATACGGACACGGGTCCCACGCCCTACGACAAATACTTCGAAATTAACATGGACAATCTCAATCTAGCACTATCATCTATACCTTTCTACGAAAGAAATGCTATCGATCAAACAATATTTAATGAAACCGACATTTTGACCATGAACAATAGAGCTACGAGGTTTAAACAAAAATATTTCAACGACAAGTCATACACAACGCCAGAAATCGAAGCTCAGGAAAAAATACTTCAAAATCTAAAAGATGGCAATAAAACATCCAATTCAGAAATAGAGATACAAGAGAAAATATTAGATAACTTAAAAGATAACTTAATCAAGACTGACTTAGATACCGAAATTGGAAATGCAATTGTTAATCAAGACATTGAAAAAAATGAGACATTAATTAGCCAAGACTTCACCGCTGCACCCATAGATGATGTTAAAACTGAAGCAATTGATTTAGAATATAAAGAGGTTCCGAAAGTTGAGAAAGCACCTAGCCCGATGCATGTTAAAAAAGAACCTCCGAAAGAAACCATTTCAGTGCAAGAAAAGAAAATTGACGAAACCAATGAAATGGATCCTGAAGATGAAATAATTTTCGGTAAACCCCAACGGTCACCACCTGTGAACGAAACCAAAGTTGAAACTAAGAAGATAGCTCAGGTTAAACCAACCCCCAAAGGTAAGATTATTAATTCATTCTTACATAATCCATCACTGAATCTAACAAACATCACCTTCGGTTTATTTTGTTTAAATTAGGCACATCATATTTTCCTCGAAAAAGTTTATGGATCAAATTGAATAGGTCAGGTATGATCTATTAGAATAAAGTTTGTTTGACATGCTAACTGCTAAGGTACAGACTACAGTGGACTTGTCTGTTTGAAGGGATGTTTTATTGTAATCGACTTTATATTATGTATTGGCAGTAACCCAGTATCTACTGGGTTCGATTCGCAAGTAAGCATGCAGCCAATTAAACGAATCTAAAAAAACAACGAATACTACGCATACCTTTATCCCCGAAGGGGTAGGCAGAGGTGCAACTGTTGCACCCACTTTTCGCCGTGCGTATTCCGTCCCATGATGTGATAGGGGGCGAGCCTATCGCCATATCGGGCACAAACTCCAGACTCCGGGCTGATACTGAATAGAAAAACTCAATATCACATTACCCGACCCGGGGATCGAACCTGGGACCTCAGCATTGCAGTCGTACCGTAATACAACTACGCCACCGAGGCAGACTCGAGTCAAGACATCGAATACTAAAAAATAATTATGTCTAATAAGTATGTGAAAATGCTTGGTTTAGGAACTACAGTACATTGAACATTCATACTTACATATTCTTAATTTACGCCGATGAATGTCATATGTGCATGTATCGTTATTCTGTAGTGGAAACAGTGAAATTGTAACGCATTCCAAATGCAAGTAGCACCTCACAGTGGCTCTCACATTTGCTCACAGGACTACTAACCAGTCCGTCCATGACATGTAGTCATTTTAGGTTAGAATTTTGTAGACTACACCGGAGACTTTTCGTATGCGAAGGTGCATCTGGATGGGTACCGCTCATTGTCTATTTCTGCCGTCAAGTAGCAGTGTGGTGTGTGTTGCTATTGTTTGTAGATACATAGCATCAGCCAAGCAAATTGCTTATATCGTCAATAATACAATTTGCTAATAGGTACTTGTTCTCTTTAAAATGAAATACTTTTTTATATTAGGGTACGTTCAAATTTGCCGAAAGCGCCGCCACGAGCGACACACGCCCGTTCAGTGTTCGCACGCATCTTTATTTGATAGCTCGCGGCAAATACTGTTATTCAGTTTGCTACTTAAATACATTGTCGTAATGTTGCTGTTCATCATGACGTGTTACTATAAAATTAGTGGATAGCACGCGGTGATTGGTGAACCAAGAGTGTCGCGCTTGCTGCGTATTTGCGGCGAGTTCGTCAGATTTCGACGCACCCTTAGAAAGCATATTGAGGTTGATATTGAAATGAAAAACACTCTTAAAATAAATACGTATATTTATTTCAGTTGCTGAGACTCAACAGAAGCAATTAAAGCATCCAGTAATAGAATCCCCGGAAGACCTTGAGAAATGGCTTGATGACTTCTTGGACGGTTGAAGATACCTTATTAATATAACTAAGAAAGTAATTAATAGTAGAAAAACACCATAGCTGCTTTATTGAGATGGGCGTAGCTGTTCGGAAGATGGGCAAATTCTGAAAGGTTTTTCTAGCAGTAGTAAAGCGTGAATTTTATATTTAAAGATTGTCTTTAATAGTAATCGAAAATAAATTGTACTGGGCACTGGAGTAGTATTAATACACTGATGCCCGTTTTCACCAAACTTTGTTGGAAACTAGTAATCCTTTTCAGTGTTACTGAAAATTGGAATCTTTGATTAGCCCTAAAAGTAAAGCCTTGGTACGCCCATGACTAGCACTTACTAATAATTGTTACTGATCTGTTTTGTTAACTTTTATATGACATTTTATGTAACTATCTATCTAATATAACATAAGCAAATCATACCATTAAAAGAATGTTTAATTTATTCGAATTCCTTTAATATATTCCCTTTTTCGTTAACGATGCTGTGGGATTAGAATGTCGCAAAAAGACGCAACTCTTCGATGTAGTTTAATTTTGATGTTTGTAATTGATTGAGAGACCAATACGTCAGTCACGTGTTAATCTCAACCAATCCCAATAAAACAAAACTGAGTCGTGTCGTGTTTTTTGTTACATTCTAAGCCCACTGGTTATCTTTTTTCGTCAGTTTGATTTTGGTTTCGTCGTGTTTGATGCGATCTCAAGAATAAATCAATCAAAATAAGTAATTTGTAAGTGTGTCAAAAAATCTTTATCCTGATTGGTCCATTTTCACGATGGATCGAAATAAGCTATGAGCACTTAATTTAGCGTATTTAAATACAATTAATATAATGTTTATACAAGTAAATGAGTTATTTTTGCTAGGACTGCAGCCTAAATAGCGCTAATATTCGCACCAAAGAGAAAGCCCACCACAGTTTAGTTTGTTATTAAGAAAACATTACTAAAATCTCGTTTTATTGCGATTTAAAAAAAAACATGTATCATTGTATTTACAAAAGGATTCTTAAAATGGAAGGGTTGTTAATTAAATATGAAGCACGTAGTCTTTATTCTAGTACATCCAGTACAGCGTAGATTCTGTAGCATTGTTTTGACTTAGGTACTTACCTAATCTTGTTATATATTTGTATTGATCATTGAATGAAGGCAATATTATTGTAATCTCTATTATAAGATTTTCTCAAAGACCTCATTGCTAAGACCCCGTATTCACCGAAATTAAGGTTGGCAGTGAAATGTTAGATTATTCACCAGGATATACATACCTTGGATCCAGATCAAGTGACGCAGAGTACTGAACACTTATTTTTTTCGACGTGTTCATGAGACAACCACAGACCAGTTTTATGGAAAATCACTACTTGCTACACCATTACTGTTCCTCAACCCATTTCCATATAGCAAGTACTACCAGACTACATTCATCTCACACCAAAGTGTTTCAGTAGTCAATTAAAATTTCCAAAGGGTAATGCCCCTGAACTCGAGGCATTTTACCAGCCAGTCCCATACATGACTGCAATTAATAAAAACCAGTATCAACCAGCTACACTATATTCGAACTTTTTGCAAATGTTCTGTCGCCTACTTAGTGAATACAGAGCAAAATTATTACCGATACGGACAATGCAACATCCACTTATAAATGCATACAAAGTTAAGACATCCTAATTTAATATTGTCATGACATGCTGATTATAACGATCACTTCACTTTCATGGTGTTTAGATCTAGAGGCTTGTTTAGAAACAGCTCGAACAAGTCTTGCATAATCAATCTTCAACGTATGCTATTTTCTTACAAACTTCAATTTTCAGATTTTTCTTGTACCTATATTCTTCAGACGACTTTGCAGCATGACTTCCGATGCCATCAGAGCTGGTTTGTTCCTCAGTACATAGTGACTTACTTTCGAGTGTTCTTAATTCACTAGCTTACATCTAGAAATATGCATAAGCAAATATCTACCCACCTATTAATTATTCTTATATTTGTCGTAACTCACGTAATTCTGTGACAACTGTTACTATGTAAATTATACATTACATATAAGGTTGCCGAATAAGATCAGAATTACCAAGTTACACGAAATTTATCTGAAAAGTGGGTAGTTATTTTTTTTAACTAATCTGGAACTAGGCCAGTAAAACCACCATAAACATGTCCTTACTGACGTGACACCACGTCTTCGAACTGTAGGGTTACCAAATTAATACTTGTTGATTTTATAATGTGAACATTTGAAACATAAATTGCTCATATCTTACAAACTTGGAAAGTGTAAATATGTTTTGCTGGGTAAACAATGGCTGTTTGGTCAAACTTTAAAAGAAATCAAGCTAACAATGTCCATTAAAAAGAGATTAATTCATAAAAGTCGTTGGAAATTTATTTGGACAACAGACACAATAATATTATTATTCCTACACACCCACTTTCGTAAAAAAGGATAGCAAAGTGAATCTCTATTCAGGTTTTACGCCTAGTTAAAAAAAGGATATAAATTAGTATAACGTTTTGAATCCCCGAGATTTCCGACAATGTTAATAATCATTTTAATTGGAATACTTTAAATAAATCTGTTTAAAAAAAGTTGTTGGTTAAATGGCAACTAACTATAATTAAAATAAAACACATTAAAGTATGTTCCTTAAATACTTAATTGAGGTTCTGTCGATAGCTTTTATTTAAAATGTGTTAAAATCTATTCTCTAATAATGGAGCAAGCATACGATTACATACAATTCATAATATTAGGTAGGTATAATAAAAACAACACCCCTTAAACTAATAACGATACAGGTAATTTTGATGGTAATGATTACCTCCCCTGCCGTCGTAAGAGTTCGGTGGAGTCCGTCTCGCGTACTGATTTGATGTCGACGGTGGCTCGGCTTGTTGGAAAGTCTTCGCCCGGGCTGCTAGCTGCGACACCAACTGCGCTGGAGTCAGATGAGCAATAGAAATAGGTGCACCGTCCCCAACACTGCCCCGCGGGTTGAAGATTGCTTTAGAATTCAACAAATCTTGCTCCACAACTTGAGTGTGTACAGTGCTTGTCAGGATGAGAGCATCAGTTGAAACACCCACATCACATTTTATTCTTGAATCTCGAATCTCGCACATATCACAGTAGGGCTTTGTTGTTTGAACACCCACACTTTTCATATCTCTTGAGATTTTTGTTTTTCTAAAGGCTTTTTCAAGTCCAATAGTTGCCACAATGTTATTGATCAGCCGTTTGTTCTGGGTACCACTCTGATCTGCTGGCGTAGTAAACTCAAACTCAACAGGGGCTTGCCTCTTTAGCGGCGAAACATACTTCTCAGGTAAACTTAGCATTTCATTATTAAAAAATTTTTTATTCACCATGAATCGAAATGGATTTATCAATTTGCCCAACTTTTCTGCGGCTTGGCTGCACCGATTCAACACTGTGAACACAAAATTTTCGCACTTTTCAATCACTGTAACACTCATAGCCTTGTATTTAATTTAACACAAATAAATACAAATTTAATATTTAACAAAGTTGTGTTATATAAAGGTTTTCATTGTGTTTACCAGAGAAATTAACAATAACCCTGTAGGAATACACCTACATAAGACAAATACAATACATACAATAAAAAAAAACGTAAAAAGTGGTGTATTAATAATCATTTATATTGGATTGACTACATTCAAATAGTAAACAAAGACAATGTATACAATATCATACTATAATACCTACCAGTAATTCTTGTTTTGTCATCCATCAAACTGTTACCACCTGAGAAAGGTCCAAAAACATAATATAAAAATTTACGAACCACAAATTATTTTATCACCATAGGCACATTAAAACTTTCCTCACCTTTAATGCTTGGTGTAAGTTTCAAATAATCTTCCTTGGATAGCTTGCCATCGGCCACTAACTGAAACATTCAGCCATATTATGATTAGACATGTCCAATAAAAGTATATTATGTTGATTTGTAAATAAAAAAATGATAATTACTTGTGCTAATGCATCATATGGTGCTTTAACACCTGGCACTGGCTGTGTTTGATTTGGTAGTGATGTTGCTTGAGGTATAACAGGCGATGTCAAAGGAGGGGGAACCATCTGTACTGGTTCTGGTATAATATAATTTGGAACAGGATTTGGCTGCAACACCATAGGTGTAGGAACAGGGTTCATTGGCATTGGAACTGGCTGTGGCATGGGCATACCAGGTAAAACAGTTTGGACAGCATAAGGATTATATGGTTCACTGTAGGTATATGGGTATGGTGCACTCATGGCAGGGATTTCAGGATTATATTGTTGCTCACTGTATTGTGGGTTATATGTATTAAGGTCAGGCTGTGGCATATAATTTTCACTCTGACTTGAAACAGGCTGGGGGCTGCGCCTCGGACTCCAATGAGGTTTATGCTGAGCGGGTGAATGCTTTCTTGGTGAGCTCCTTTTATCTTGCTGTGAGCTGTGCCTAGGACTGTGGCGAGGACTCTGTTTCTTTGTGTATCTTGGACTTCTATGTGGACTGCGCCTATGGCTTCGTTGAGGGCTATATTTTCGTCCTGGACTGTTTCTCGGACTATGTCTTGAACTTCGTGAAGGGCTGTTCCTTGGACTATGTCGCGGGCTACGCTTGGAAACTCGTCTCGGGCTGTATCGAGGGCTTCGACGTGGACTGCGCCTGGGACTATGGCGTGACCTATAATAGGGGCTTCGTCGCAAAGAGTATTGAGGGCTCCGTCGGGGACTATGTCTGTAACCGTGCCTCGAATGATGATGTGAATAGTATCGTGCGCCCCGATGGGAGCTGCGCCATGGATCACGATGTCCGCGCCACGGTGCGTGCGTTGGTGGACTATTCCACCGTGGCGGTTCGTGATATTCTTGTTCCTTTGGACCTGACCAGCGCTCTTCATCTACCTCATTTTTAGGGTTATTTTTTTTTATTTTTGACGGTCGGACATCGTCGAAATAATCGTCGAGCTCGGTCCCTGGCGGACGGAGATCATCTTGTGATTCCAAGTGCTTCGCCAAATGCTCTTTCACTTTAACTTCCTTGTCCCGTCGAATGGCTGCATTAGTCTTCTCTGGATCGCGCCGACTGCCAGGCTTAATATACTCGTCGAGCCGGCTACTGCTAACGGACCGGCGGTCGGTGTCCCGCTTGTTACTACTTGTTGGCTCATTTTCATCGTCATCTTGAAAGCTATCAATCACTTCGAGGCCTTCTAAAAACTCGTCTTTATCAAAATCGTCGAAAAAATTACTCGGAACATCCTCACCTGCTTCCTCTTCCGAAATTATTTCATTTTCATCCGCCATTATAAACTCAAAAATCGAACAATTCGACGCTTTTTAAACACGTACACCAATTAATGTTTATTTAAATTACTCAAAACTATAAATACCCATTGAAACTTAAAGGAAATTACTAACCAAAGAAGGTTAAAATATAGTAAAAATACAATCAATATCGAGGAATTATCGATAATTTTCATAAATGTCATTCCACAGAGTACGTAATACTCAGGGGTATGTCAGTCAAAGTCATTTTTCAGATGCTTGTCATATTTAAATGTAGTTTCTTTTATTAACCACAAGATAGCACTAAACTTACATTTCAAAATAGTTCAAAACTGTAAAATCTCTTTTGGTGCAACCTTTTTTAGTTTTCCGGTTTTGACATTTTTAAAATTCTTTTCTTTTGTTTGTGTGCGCCAAATTGATAACGTCAATCAATTAATTTATTTCATATATTTTGTTGTAATAAAAAATAATAATATTATTTGAAAGGGAAATTACAAACATATTTTGCCTGTATTAATTATTACGGTAAGTAAATTATTTTTTGCTTAAATGTAATAGGTATAATATTATGTCAGTTAAAATAAACTCCTGTTTTCTTTTCATGCATTTGATTCTCACGCTATCGCTAAATATAATTGTGTCATTATTCTAAGTAAATATATCGAAAAATACGATTACATTTTATTTGCAATACCTTAATTATTATTGATATCTTTCAATTTCAGCCCATCCATTCCCTTAATCCTAAAATAAAATAGAAGTTTGGCGCAAATATGTGATACAGTAAAAAACCACCAAATATAATATAAGCAAATAGTCAACCTGAGGCAAATGATAGAGAAGAGCCGGGAATTTAATGTGCCAATGTTCATCTGCTTTATAGATTATTCGAAAGCATTTGACTGCGTTAGATGGGAACCCCTGTGGACAATCCTTCAAGAAATGGGAGTACCTGCGCACTTAGTGAGATTGATCGCGAGTTTATACGACGATGGAGAATCTATGGTCAGAGTGGATAATCTGGTGTCAGGATCTTTCAAGCCGGAGAAAGGAGTACGCCAGGGATGCATTCTGTCCCCCCTTCTTTTTAATATCTATGGCGAGTTTATAATGAGGAAAGCCTTAGAAGGGTGGGAAGGAGGCATCGCGGTCGGTGGAATTAAGATCAGTAATCTGCGATATGTAGATGACACCACTTTGTTTGCATCCTCCGAGCGCGAACTTGCAGAACTATTTGCCAGGGTAGAGCGAGAAAGCGAGGTGGTGGGACTTTCGGTCAATAAATCCAAAACAAAAGTTATGGTCGTTGACCGAACTGGACATATTATACCCACGGGCGAACTGGCAGACCTGGAATTCGTGAGCGAGTTCGTATACCTGGGCTCAATGATCAGCGACCAGGGAAGCTGCGAAAAGGAAATTCGGAGGCGTACGCAAATGGGAAAAGTGGCTATGAGCAAGATATCGAGGATCTGGCACGACAGGAATGTCTCCAATACAACCAAAGTGAGACTCGTGAAAGCACTGGTATTCTCGATATTCCTATACGGCTCCGAATCATGGTCAATTCGCGCAGCAGACTGGAAAAAGATTGAGGCTTTTGCTAAATGTGGTGTTGGAGGAAAATGTTACGCATACCATGGACAGCAAGACGCACCAACAAGTCTATTCTCGCCCAACTGAACATCAAGACTAGGCTCTCTACAATATGCTACCACCGAGTGTTGAGTTATTTTGGCCACATTGCCCGAAGACAACCAGATAACTTGGACAAACTGCTGGTTGTAGGGAAAGTAGAAGGTAAAAGACCACGTGGGCGATCACCTACCCGCTGGTCTGACCAAATAAAGGCCATAACAGGACTTCGTATTGCCACTGCCCTGAGAAAAGCCGAAGATAGGGGGGCATGGAGACGGCTCGTCATCGACTCCATCAAAATATTTCAGGACGGACACGACCTTCAGTGATGAAGAATACGATTAAGGAAGGAAGAAAAAACCACCACGAGTTCACCAGAATATATGGTTATGAGTTCATCCTGCACTCATTTTGAATCAAAGTCCAAGTCCAAAGTCCAAAGTCCAAAAAGTCCAAGTCGATCAAAAAAGCGGCACGGCCGTACCATCCTTTTCTCGAAGTAGTTCAGGCCATTTACGGCCCCCTGTAATTTCGTTGTGGATAAAACTAGAATAAATCTTTAGACTGTGGGAATCCGATTTTTTGTGCCAAATAAAGCAAATCAAACATTGAAAAACATATTGACGAACATTCTTCTAACCAAAGGATTAAAAAGATATATTATTATGTCTTATGACTGTAAGTATATATATATTAGGTAATATGTCGGCGCCAGGCGGAGGTGCTAGATAAACATATTAAAATAAAGCTAAAATTTAATTTATATTTGAATTATCGTATAGAAAATTTATAAGTTATGTTTTTATATTATAAAACTCATAATAAATATTTTCAGTTGTAAGAAGTAACTTAAATAAATGCCTATTTATGTCATTCATTTATTTCGTTTATCGAAATATTATAATAGGTTTCTTTTTTGACAACATATGGCAATCTACGCATAAGCCGATATTAATATTAAAATACAGTAAGTTTTTGGTTAACATGTTTGTATTGATCGTATAAATAAATAAAACATATGATTATCATGCTGATATTGCTTCTTTAAATTACATTTTATTCATAATTTATTATTACTCTATAAAAACGCAATTAAACGCAGTCGCGTAAAAACATTTTGATAGTAATTAAGCTTTGTTTACCTATTACTCTCAAAAGTGTAATTATGGTTAGTGATAGTGATATACTGTAAATAAGGGATCTGAGAGATTTCATTACTATGGTGCGGCAGATACAGATTGCTTTAATTAATGTTAACTGGAAATATTATTTTCTTTGGCTTGAATCTACTTTTAGAACCCTTATTTTGCAGTATATTTAACAATCACTGTAAACAAAAATATTAAGCAAGATATTGTGGTGCCACCTGCAGGATTTTAGCAGCAATAAAACATCATCAGTGGCCTCTGTTGGTAATTCTTGAAGACATGCCATAATTTGACAGTTGTTGATTGGCAGAAAAAGGGTACAAGTAGGTTCTCTATTTCAGTAGTATTATAATTCTCTTTGGTAATACTAGTAGCTAGAGCACAGAATAACATTCTGAGAGCTAGAGAGTAGAGACTAGAGCGCATAGAGTAGCTTGAATATAGGGTAGTAGAGTGCAACGTGCGTTTCAACTTTAAATTCCGATGGCGTGATGTTGGCAGCAATGTATATGCAGTGCTGCTATATCACACAAAATGTGTTAAGTACCGTGGTTGAAACCCACGTTTTTTTGTTAGTGATAAAAAAATTATGTATACAAAATATGGGTTAATTATTAGGAGAATTTTGGCACTAATAACAAAAAAATGCAGTCTTTAGCAGATTTTAGCGGAGCAACTAGCATAATGTTCAATTTAAATCTGGTCACACCGGTTACCATTGTACAATACTTCCACAGAACAATAACTAAAGCACAATACTTCTATAATCTATGATTGTACATTATATATTTTTGTCTCTGATTGTCAACAAATATTACGGCGAGTAATCTATGCGGCGAGTGATAGGTACCGAATACAATATAATCATTGAATTGATTATTGATTTCATGATTGAAAGGAAGAAAAATGTGTCGCGCGAACTTTCTATTTGTTTTCATTTTCAGTGAATTTTTTTACTTCGTTATTTAACCATATCCTGTGAAATATTATTTAGAAAATGGAGTGTACACAGAGACTTGAGTGTACGCAAGATTTATATGAAACGCATACCCAGAGATGTCCCGAAGAGGTTTGATAACATGCAAATATTAAATACATTTTTTTTTACATCGATATGTTTAGACGTCCCTAAACGCATCGCTCAGAGGGAAAATACGTTATACGAAATTACTTATACTGTTAAATATTATCTGATGATGAGAGGATTGTAATAATTTGGTGAATTAAGTTAAAAACCGGTCCAGATATCCCGGTGAATGAAGCATCATGTGAATTTGCAGTACTATATTGTATATACCTTCTTAAGCAAACCATGGTATCCACAATCCATTGAGATTTTCAGTCTTTTCAAACAGTGCTGTGAAACATATTTGTGTTCATTATTTAAAATTTATGCCCTATTTGGGAACTATCCATTTACCATACCTACCAACTTTATACCTGTATTAAATGCTGTGTTATTGTTTTGAATAACCTAGCTAATAACATTTTGCTACATTAATCATTACCTAAATTTATCAATTGGTTTGCCCATCTCATATGTATCTGCCACACTACACTCTATTTGTATAAAAAAAATATTTTAACATGCTATGAGTGAAATAAAATAGAATACTAACAAAATAGGTAACACTTAAGGCCACCTATGTAATATCAAACCATCATGTATATCAATATTAACCTTGAAATGAGGATTAGCAAATATTTTATTTGCAGTTACAATTTGCAAAGTGACTATAGTAGGGACAAACTAATATGGCCAGTATGACGACACGGTTTTGAATTTTTTGAGTAGACATTCTCACAGAGTTATCGCTTCGGAAAAAAATTGAATTGTCATACCGGCCAGCTTAGTTTGTCCGAACTATAACATATTATCTGTATAAAAAATATCCCATTTGTTAATTTAAGCATGGATCCAGAAGGTCACATTAAGTTGCTGACTTAGATTAATTTGGCAATAGATTTTCTTTTATCATTTGTTCATCTTTAAAAATGTCTATTGCAGATTGGATTTCTAGGAATATGTGGCACAAAGTATCCAGTGAAAAAGGGTCCCAACAAAATTGGCAGAGACCCTCAGACATGTAATATTGTATTAAATTTAAATGTAAGTAAACAATTGGATAAATAAAATTTACAATAAAGTTTAGGTAATATTGTTAATATAAATCCATCTATTCTAAGATATCTCATAGTGAATAATAGGAGATTATTGTTTTTGTGTTGTTAGATGCACATTGATAATATGCATGTAATATGCGTATCATCTTTATGATAATAGTAGTCTGGTGTAAGAACTTATTCTGTTACACCAAAACATACACAATATGAAAGATTTAAAGAAGAGAACCAAGCTATTTACATGGTATTGTAACAAAATCCATAAATAAACATTCCAATAAAAAAATCATTGCCGATCCATTTTCATAAAATGGCAAGCTCCCAGCTTCCTTGACGCTCCAGATAGAGATGGGTTCATTTATATTCTATTATTATGCTGTCAAAATAGTGTGACATACCTCGGAACCACTATAATAATTATAACTCTTAATACTTTCAGTCAGTATCAAGACAACATGCAGTGATAAATGTTCTGAGCAACAATAATTACATGATTATGGACTTAGGGTCCGCTAACAAAACAAAGTTGGGCGATGTGAGTACAATATAAAATTTATAATAGATAGATAGAGGTAACTGGTAAGTATGGAGCTAAATCATCTTGGGAATGTTCACTAGGACTGACACAATGTGTATTTACTCTTAGGGCCGATTTTACCACTTCCTGATGAATAACTCGTCACATAAATGTATAAGCCAACCAAATACAAAAGTCACACTACTCTATGCTCCCAAATAAATGTCAATAAAATGAGTACTATCTACATCAGCTGTTCAATATGATAACTGTCAAATAAGATTTACTTGATACATGTGAAACTGGCTCTCAATGTAATATAAATAGTGCTCACTTTGTTTTTCCTAAAATAAATGTGAACATGTTTATAAGTCAATCCTGCATATACCATTAATTTGATTCGTCATCCAGATAGACCATGCTCTGTAATAACACTAAAGATACTTTCAATATTACTTACTTTATTTTAGTAAAAAACATGCAGGCGGGATCGCAAGCAAAACATAGTTCTGACATAAATTTGAGAAAATGTTACAGAGAAAGCTGCAGCCATACATAGCTCATCCGCTAAGAGATGGTGACACAGTTCAGTTCGGAGATGTGTTTGGCATATTCAGACTACTAGAGCAAGATGATGATCTACCAATGACACAAGCTATCGACATTCCAGAAACACCAGTGAGCAACCACCATGTGTCTAGGATAAACAAAGTGCCTATAACCATGGTCCCAGAATCACCAGATGTCAGTGACAGGGTTAGTATGATTAAATATGAATTATAGGTTTTTGTTGTGTACTCTTGTTTACCTGTCTGTATTTATATTCTTGTAGTGTGCTTTTTACCATGCTTGATTTTAAAATGTATGCACTATTTTTCAGGAAGATTCGTTTGTTGCTCCATCACAAAAAGGTGTGCTAAATGAATCAAACCATCACTTTATAAAGCCGTCTAGCAAAACTATATCGATTCAACCTGTTGGAAGTAACAAAATAGATAATGTGTTCTGGAATTCATCAAAAAAATCAAAGTCTTTGAGTTTGTCTTTAAATAATTCAAATGTTAGTCTGGATAGTTCTGATCCGACAGTCATAAATCGGTTAAGTTGTGAAAACAATGACATTCACGAAATGGATACACAAGATCCCTTTCCAAAAAGAATTGAACCTTCTAGTTCGATCTATGCGGCAGAAACACAGATGCCAGAAGACGTGCCTAGACAATCAATTTACAGTCAAGACACCCAAGTAATCCCAACAACTATAGAACATAAAATGCCTGGCGTGCATAGGGTTAACACGCAACATGAAATGCAGATTAATTTGTATGCTTCTAATAAAGAGAATAAAGATAATTTATATGAGGCAGAAACACAATTATACCAAATAGAAAAACCAAACGTGTCTGGTACACCAAGTAAAAACTTAACAGAGGATGTAGAGAATACTGATGATACATCAAATGAGAAAAATAATACATCTCATGATGAAATAATATTTGACGAAATTGATACACAATCGTTTGATGGTCCTTTTGAGTCTCAGAGCCTTATACCTGAAGATAAAATGTCACCTAATTGTATAAAAAATAATGACATAGAAATCAATAAAAATAAAGTTGGCAAAGGGTATGTAGAAAATCCTAATAAAAGAACCATTCGAGTTAAATCTAATGACTCCACCGACTGTGAAGATGTGGACACAGTTTTAACGCAAGTGATACCAAGCACAACCATTATTTCTGATGAAGATGTCACCGACTGTGAGGATAATGAAAATAAATCGGCAAATAAAATCGGAAATAAATCCGATGATATTGAAGATTTACAAACACAAATAATCGTGACAGAGGACCTGAATGATAATGAAAAAAGGCTTGAAGATATGTCTACTCAAATAATCGTTGAAAATAAAAAGTCAGGAAATTTCACCATCGAAAATCGTGAAGAGCAAACAAATTTTGAAGACTTACCTACACAAATAATCATTGAAGATATAAAGAGACATCAACCAACAGTGGAAAATAGTTCTAAAGGAGGAATACATTATGAAGACTTGCCCACACAAATATTAGATGAAAATATACAACCTGTTAACTCTGTAGTAGTGAATGTTGAAGAGGACGTAAACTATGAAGACTTACCTACACAAATTATTAATCATGATGTAGCAAATAGTCCACAAACTGTACACCTACGAAAGGAAACGGAGAATTCTGAAGAAATAACTAAATCATTTAAGATTCCTTTACAAGCCCCCAAGAAAAATAAACAAAAAGATATTTCTATACCACCAGCTGAAGCTATTACGATAGAAGACGATCAATACTATCAATCGACTCAAGACATTTATAATGATTTAAACTCTCAAGAAGAATTTTCTCCCGAAATTATTGGAAAAAATAATAATGTGCTGAAGAAGAAATCTGTAGGTGTTGATAACATGTCGCCAATTTCCAT
The DNA here is from genome assembly GCA_947568825.1 of Sphinx pinastri. NCBI lineage: Eukaryota > Metazoa > Arthropoda > Insecta > Lepidoptera > Sphingidae > Sphinx > Sphinx pinastri. Next base: position 3,518,041 of record OX387630.1, on the reverse strand, counting down.
TATAGATTGTATCATTGGGTACAATGCACCAAAAAAACAAACACCGGTCATAAAAGAGGAAATGATCAACGACGATGACGAAAAAAAAGTGAATAAAAGTTGTAATTTAGACAAAGATATACAATTAGATGATGGAGATAGTTCAGTGAAACAAATTCAGAGAATGCCCAGTGACAACTCGGATGTGGATGCTACGCCTAAAAAGAAGGTAGCGCTAAAATATACTGAAAACGATTTGCCGAATACTCAAGAAATCAAAGAATTTGTAAAATCTAATCCAAAACATGACACTGATATTTTTTCGAGTGATTCTGAAACTGAAAATAACGCTCAGGAAGAAGCGACGCCTTTATTTTCTACAAAGAATCAAAGAAAAATTGATGCGAAAATGAATCTTACCAAAAAATTCGAGGCTCTGCCCACAAGAGTTATGACAAGAGTACGAAAACCTACCGAAAAAGGAAGTAATTCTATTTTAAAGCAAAGATTTTTGATTGATCAAGAGGATGGTATTGATAAAGATATTATTACTGAAAACATCTCACGTCTCAAAACGATCTTTGGAAGGTCTAAAACTAGTAATAAAGAATCAAACAAAATATTGGACAAATTAAGTTTAAACAAAGAGAAGGAAACAGAAAAACAGGATGAACGAGGAGAAACATCCAAATCCTCCAAAAAAAAAGTAAAAGAGACATCAACATCAGAAATAAGTAAAGATGTCACACAAAAAGAATCAATAAAAGCAGAGTCCAATGTTGAAACTAAAATTAATAATAAAAGAAGTAGGGCTAAGAAGAAAGACTATAATGACACTATAAAAGATAACGAACATAAGTCGCCTAAAAATTTAAAAGATAGTAGAAAACTTAGAACAAAAACCTCAAGTACACTGCAAATAGAACTACAAGAACATGATTATTCCAAGGCAAGTCTTAATTCAACGGTGGAATCAAACATCAGAAGCACAAAGCCTAGAAAGAGTAAAAAAGAAAAAGTAAATAATAAAATTGCATCACTAGAATTGAAAGCAGATGACGTTAAATCAAAACGTACGTATAGAAAACGCACAAGAAAGACTCCCGAAACAAACGGCAACCAACAAAACTCTCCAGAACCAGTAACGGAACCTAGGCGAAGTAGACGAATAAAGGTTACGAAAGATGTTAAAGAAAACGACCCGACACCACCGAAACCTAAGTCAATATTGAAACCATCTACGTGTGATCAAAGTACCGTGTATAATAAATCTACAGAATCCATGACGGAATCACCGAAAAGTTTAAAGAGATCAGCAGAATTGAAAGAGTTGCAAGTGCCAAGCCCGAAGCGGTCGAGGTCCGCGATTGATCAAAATAGTAGTTTGCGTCCACAGAAAACTCATTATATTCTATTTACTTCATTTCCTACTGAAGGAGTGCAAGATAAATTGGAACAATTAGGTAAGTAAGAACAACGTCTGGTTCTACAGTCTATTATCTATCTTTAACTACACATGGTGGTATTTTGAAATGAGACAGTAAGAACAAGTTTACACGCCGTAATGCCACTACTACTACTCTAAGAGGATTCATAGTAGTGGCAACATTACACTTTCAGTCTGAAAAACACTCACACATACACCATATTATTTGCACTGAACTACAAAATGATGAGGATTCCTGTTTAAAACATTGCAGTGAACCAAGGTTGGCACATAGTATCACTCCATCTCTTTTCTATGCGCATCATTACGACTATTTACAACCTGTGAAATCACGCCGGTCTGTGCGCATTTCTTGCCTTTTTTTATATTTATCACTTTCAACTGGTTCCAAACGCTTGCAATTTATTTTTGAGCGCATTTTGTTAATTCTGACTGCTGTATGATTTGACTATCATATTTTTTTGGTTAAAAGGAATAAAAAAGAATAAGTCATCTACCGTATTGACAACCGTGTCCCGTACCTTGCGCAGGCGCAGTGACGGTGTCGGAGGTGCGCGCGTGCACGGTGCTGCTGACCACGGCGCTGCGCCGCACCATCAAGCTGCTGTGCGCCGTGGGGCTCGGCCGCCCCGTCGTGGGCCCCGCCTGGGTGCAGGCCTGCGTCGACACCAACACCATCGTGGGTCAGTCAAATACTTTCAACGTCATAAGTGGCTGGTTCCACTCTCCTAAAAATACTGCTATCGATTACGATACGCGTATTAGCGGCTGTTTTCAATAAACGACCCCAATCGCTTTTTTCGATCCATCGCGTCGTGAGAATGGATCAATCAGAACATTTTTTTTTTGTTTTATTCTCTTGATCAGCCTTGCTATTCTGTAACATCTCACTATCGAACTCACTTCAGTGGTGCAATTCTGTAGAAACACAGTTAGCGTGAAGCGAGGTGACTTCGAGCTTCGACATCTCGGGTGAGATTATGACACAAAGCCAGTGGACACACACACACACACACACACACACACACACACGCCTTTTATCCCCGAAGGGGTAGGCAGATGCGCCCAATTGCACCCACTTTTCGCCGTACACATTCCGTCCCATGATGTGATACGGGGCGAGCCTATCGCCATATCGGGCACAAATTCCAGAGTCCGGGCTGATACTGAATAGAAAAATCCAATATCACCTTGCCCGACCCGGGGATCGAACCCGAGACCTCAGCGTAGCAGTCGTACCGTAATACAACTACGCCACCGAGGCAGTCAAAGCCAGTGAGACGATCGAAATCTTTGTTTACAGAATTCGAATAGCGTAATATACGCAAGATATCACTTATTAGTAAGTGAGTGTAGTTCGCTTCACTGACGTTCTCACCTTATGGCGCTAGTGTAGATTACACTGCGATGTCGAAGTCATCGCACTTCACACTGTGTTTTTACAGACTTGCACCACAGATCGAAAACGACCATTGGTCCACCTAGTTATTCATTACTAAAACTATAACTTATTAAGACTTGAAGTGAACGCGTTCAAAAACACTTATTATATACTATATTGTGCCATAAAAAAAGCGGCGATAGCCTAGTTGGGAGTGGAACGGACTGCCGAGACGAAAGTCCGCAGGTTCAAAACCCAATGGCACACACCTCTGACTTTTCTAAAAAGTTATGTGTGTATTCTTTCTGAATTATCGCTTGCTTTAACGGTGAAGGAAAACATCGTGAGGAAACCTGCATACCTGAGAAGTTCTCTGAATTTCGAAGGTATGTGAAGTCTGCCAACCCGCACTAGGCCAGCGTGGTGGACTAAGGCCTAAACCCTCTCAGTTGTAGAGGAGGCCCGTGCTCAGCAGTGGGCAGTGTATAATATTGGGCTGGTATGGTATGGTGCCATTTAAACCTAGTCCACGAACCTGTGCCTAGTAAATACGATCCATCTCTAGTGTCATTATCCGGAATCGATACTACGAACCTTACACATGGCTATAGTTGCTAGAGACTGTCACGATTCGATACTAATATATAATTGGTTTCACATAAGTATCTATGGAATATTATGGAAATAAAAAAACATTTAAAAAATATTTTTTAATTTCAGATCCGTGGTTGTATTTATTAAAAGATGAAGAAGCAGAGAAGCGTTTTCATTTTGAATTGAAAAGGACATTGTCAGGAAAGCGGAATTATTTGCATGGCTTCACCGTGTCCTCTACGCCCAACGTTGTCCCGCCTGCAATGGAAATGAAACGTAAGATTTTTTTTTATAGCATTGAATGACGAGACGAGCATGCCGTTCGCCTGATGGTAAGCGATATGACCACCCATAAACAGTAGCAACACCATCCAGCAGCTTGACTTACAAAGTACTGTGTGGCATTCCACTGCGCTCGTCATCCTGAGACATAAGATGTTAAGTCTCATTATGTCCAGTAGTTATACTGGCTACAATGTCCTTCAAACCAAAACACAACAGTGCATGCACACTGTTGCTTGGCGGTAGAAATAGACATTGCGGTGGTACCCACCCAGACGGCCTCTTTCATAATGAGAGACCTACCACCAGTAAGTGAATTAACATAAAAAACAATATCCGTGGTAATGTCTGTCGGCACAAAAATAGGCATTTATAAACAGGGATGTCAAAAATCGTGCAAAAGGTATCGATGACTGCAGAATCGATTGTAGATTCGATCCATTATCTTTCGTTGTATCAGTTGGGTCGACCGGGAAAGTATGTATCTCTTACAGGTCGACATTGTTTATGGCCTTCACAATACTTAACATCAGGAGCAATGAAGCCACTTAGCCGTGTTGTCGATAAAAAAATAATATAGAACAATTTTAAGTAACTACATGAGTTTTGGCGGGAACTTGGTAGTGTCATGAGGTGCTCTTGTTTTAATTCATTATTTTGGTGATACTTAGTGTTATATTGCATAATTATGGTGGTATATTATCCAATATAGTTCTATTAAAGGGCTCAAATGAAGTGAATTGAAATAACTGTGCTAGTCAAGTGTTTGTTTTGTTGCCGCCAAAACTCCTCGATAAAGTCTTGGTAAGGTAGCCACTGCTTTACTTCGACATAGTACTACTACTACTGAGGATAACAAAGAAACAATATTATATATGTAACTTCCAAAAACTTTAACACTGGCAGATGCGCAAACCGCGCCTTGCCAAAGAGAAAAAAAAAAAAAAAAAAGTAACTACATTAATTGTTTCATTGCAGAAATAGTGGAGTGTTCTGGCGGTGTGTGGGGGGAGGGCGGGTCGCGGTGGGTGGTGGTGTCGAACCCGCGGGACGGCGCGCTGTGGCCCGCACTGCGCCGCCGCGGCGCCCACGTCGTGTCGGCGGAGTTCGTGCTGGCCGGCGTGCTCAGGCAGGCACCCGACGTGAAGCCGTACCTTTACCACTGAATGTACATATTGTATAGTGTTTGTTTACATGTATAAACATTTTATAAAGCATCGATCGTTTTTATTGTGTTGACCTTGTGATATAATTGTCGTGCATATTTCAAAATCTTAGGGAGCGGCTAAATATGGCGAATTCGTGACGCACCTCGCGCGTTGTTATTGTATAGGAAGCGTGCACGAACTATAGGGGGCAGCACAAAATCGACAAGAGCCACAGCTGGATAAAAAAAGAAACGAACAATAATTTGTTTATATATTCTTTTAATATGACAAAAATGATAAAATATGTGTTCCGGCCGAATGTTATTTATACCCAGCGTGTCCAGAATATGTTTTTTTAGATGGGAGCTAGTTATTTAAGCAAAATTAGGAGGTTATGTTACCTTACTTACAGATTTTTTTGTATTGAATATTATCTTCAAAACATTTATTTTTATAAATTGCCTGAGACCTGCATACCTGAGAAGTTCTTTAAAAGAATTTCGAAGGTACGTGAAGTCGACTAACCCGCACTCGGCGGCCTGGTTGACTAAGGCCTGAACCCTCTCAGTCCTAGAGGAGTTCCGTGGCCAGCAGTGGAACAGTATACAGTACATGGCTAGTATAATTATATTTGTTGAGGGAAAGTAGGGTCATCATCTTCATTATCATCAGCCACATGACGTCTACTGCTGAACATTGGCCTCCCCCAAAGATTTCCAGACGGACCTGTCAAAAGCGGCCTGCATCCAGCGTGTTCCTGCGACCTTTATCAAGTCGTCCGTCCACCTTGCAGGTGGACGGCCGACGCTGCGCTTGCCAGTACGTGGTCTCCACTCAAGAACTTTCTTGCCCCATCTGCCGTCAGTTCTTCGAATTTTTACTTGGCACTGATACGTGGCCTCTGACTATGGGCCGCTTAAGACGGCTCACGGTCACTCAGCGAGCCATGGAGAGGGCTATGCTAGGTGTTTCTCTACGCGATCGAATCAGAAATGATATCCGTAGAAGAACGAAAGTTACTGACATAGCCCAGCGGATTAGCAAGCTGAAGTGGCAGTGGGCAGGGCATATAATTCGAAGAAAGCAGGGTACTTTGAAAAAGTTGTAGCGTATTCATTGAGGGTTTTTTTACATCAATGAGCGCATTACAATAAAGGAGAAGAAATATCATTTTTTATTGAGTTTTTAGCTCATCCTGATACGATAATAAATAACAGTTGATTATTTGGCAACTAGGACTAGTGTTGGATAAATCTAGAGAGATAGAGAGAGATACCAAAAATCCTACGCATATCGGCAATGGAGCTTAGATAACTTGTTTTATAGCCGATTTCAATAACGGCCGGTCTCAGTAAGTAATAGATAACAAACAGTTAAAATGCTTGCTTTTGGTGGTTATCTGTGTTTCTATAAACTAAGTTATGAAATGAAATGAAATGAAATGAAATTTTATTTGCATGATTATGGTTGTATATACAGATAGCATAATATAATTACAGAATTCAATAATCAGTGTCTCACAATCTGTCATTTTTGACGTGCAAATATTTATGATAGTTTTTATAGTTATTATTATTTATTATGATAGTAATAATTTCAAGGAGAGAAAAGAAAAGGATAGTTATATCAATAGTGATTTTAGATTTATCTTAGTAGTATTTAAGTATCTATAGGTAATAATCCAAATGTTAGTCATTAGTATACATTATAATTAAAATTTACAATATTAGGTATGTCATTTCTATTATTTATTAATATTTATGTCATTTAAAAAGTCATTTATATTGTAATATAGTTTGTTTATAAGCAGTTGAGTTAATTTATTTTTAAATTCATTTAATGTACATTGTTTTAATTCCTCGGGCAAATTATTGTAAATTTTTATTGCCATACAGTACGCATTTTTTATAAAAACATTACGCCTTTGTAGAGGTACATATAGTCTGTTTTTTAGCCTTTCGCTTTTGCAACCCATATCCGCCATTGTGGGAAATAGGGATGGGTGCTTTTTTACAATAAGTGATGTTTCATATATGTATAGGCACGGAAGGGGTAATATTTTTAATTTTTTAAACATAGGTTTACAGCTTTCCATTGTATCATAGGTATTACAAAGGGCCCTTACACATTTTTTTTGTACTATAAATGCTTTTTGGATATCTACCGAGTTTCCCCAAAGAGGAAGACCGTATCTCAGTGATGAAACGACATATCCATGATATGACAATAGAGCAGCTTCCATCGAGACAATGTTTCTTAATCTACGTAATGCAAACACAAATCTATTTAGTTTGCTGCATAACTGTTCAATATGTGATTTCCAATTGAGATGATTATCGATTTTTAATCCCAAAAATATTGCTTCATTTGTTTGTTCTATCTTCTTATTTTCAAATTGAATATTAATGTCAATTGTTTTGCTGTTATAATTTTTAAAATTTATAATTTTTGTTTTGTCAATATTTATGTTTAAGTTGTTACTTCTAAGCCATGTTATAATATTTTTAAGAGCTATATTTAATCTTTCTTCAATGTCATTTTTATCTTTACCTTTTATTATTACTGTAGTGTCATCGGCAAATAAAATGCAGTCATGTTCAGTTGCATTTGGGAGATCATTAATATAAAGTAAAAAGAGTAGAGGTCCCAATACGCTGCCCTGTGGAACTCCATATTGAATTTGTTCATACTGTGATCTATATTTTGTGATATGTTTATTTGTCAGCTTGGTTATTTCTACGCATTGTTCATCGCATCGCGTTTTTGTTAGATAAGAATACCTTATAAGGTAAGCTTAGGATCCTTAGACACAGACTGGCTCGGAGAGCAATGGACGGCGCTCTTATTTTGAAACAGACCAGCGCGTATTATACGCTTAGAACTTGGCGGAGCCGAAAAAGCCGTTTCACATACACCGGCTGGAAAAGCACTGTCAAAGCGGATGCGCTCGGAGCGGGGCGATGCGCTCGGAGCCGTCCGGGTGGTCTTCGAGGGCGGTTTACCTCTAGTATATAGTAGTACAGTTCAAGTTTTGTTTTTGATGTGTCTATACGTGTGCGTTTAAATTGAGAAATGGATTTAGAAAGCTCTGACGCAGAAATAAGATTAGGTTCAAATATTTTTGAAAATATATTTGTCGTACGCAGAGCGAAAGGACGCAAACGGAGCCGGTCGTCTACGCGAGTGCGAAAGAGCACGCAAATGAAGCTAGTCAGCTGCACGAGCATCGTAAGAGGCACCTGGTCGGCTCTTCTTATTGTTTCATACCAAGCGCGTTAGGCCGGCTTGTTTCATACCGAGCGTTATCAATAACGAAAGAAGTGAAATTCAAAAATTAACTTAGTTTCAAATATTAATTTGATCGCGATTAAAATCTGCCCTCCTCTCCAAGCTGGTCTGTGTGAAAGGACCCTTATCCTATCAATCGGAGGGTCGAATATGATTAGTTTTCGGTGCGTTTCGTTTTTGCCAAAGATAAGCACAGCACGATTTAATATTTATTGTTATGTTAATCTTTGCAATATCAAATATGTTATTGTATTCCTGCGGGCGCTAAGGAGAAAGCACGCTTGCATTGATATTGCAAAGCGCGCTAACGCACGAATTAATTACCACTTTACGAAATTTAGCAACTTTTTTTAATTTGTGAAATGCTAAATGAGAGTTAGCGTGCTAATAATTAATGCTAGTTCTAATTAATCCAACTATAGAATATAGATATTGAATTCTATAGATTATCAGTCGGCGTGTTCACATGAAATAGAAGATAATCTACTTTTACCTATTTTTTTTTAGTTAGGTGGTCCTGCAGTCAACACCGGGGGAACCCTGCGAATGGGATACTGGAGTCCCCTGGCTTGACGACTGCAGGGGACTGGGAGGGGAGTGGAGGAGGAATATGTAAGGGAAGGTGGGGGGAAGGGAGGAAGGTTCCCAGGATGGGCGGAAAGAGAGGGTGCCTGGAAATGTTCGCGGGCCCTTTTAGGCCTCAATGTGTTTTTCAACCAAGAGGTATACACACTGAACTATGTGCCTCGGCCCGCGACTAATATCCCCCCGCGCATGGGCGTGCATTGGGTGTGAAGACCCAGCGCACAAGAATTGCCTCGGGGGGCGTAGTTTTACCTATTACCTACCTATACACCATGGAGGATAGCTGTTTTCTTTGTTCTGTGCTATACACCATAAAGGCTCATTTTCATTAGTTGATACGTCGGTCGTTAGCCCGAATGCGGGGGATCTACGCATGCGGGCTAACGACTAATGAAATTCATTAGTCGATAACTCGGTCGATACAAAGCATGCGGGGACTCCCCGCATTCGGGCAACGACTAATGAAATTAGTCAGTCGATAACACGGTCGATACAAAGCATAAACCTCTTTTTCTTTTTCTTCAAAGAAAATGCGCCTTAAGTCGTTGTCCCAAATGCGGAGAGTCCCCGCATGCTTTGTATCGACCGATGAATTTCATTGGTCGTTAGGCGCCCATTACACGCATGCATGATTGACAAGTGAATAATGGTGACTGATGAAAACAAATTGGCATTACACAATCACTCAAAATCACTTCAGTCATACTTTCAATCTTAACATATATAAATCTCGTGTCACAATGTTTGTCCTCAATGGACTCCTAAACCACTTAACCGATTATAATAAAATTCGCACACCATGTGCAGTTCGATCCAACTTGAGAGATAGGATAGTTTAAATCTCAAATTATAGTCGCAATTTTAATTTATTGCTAATTATTTGTCTGTTATTATTTGACAGTCACAATTATCTGTTAACTCCAAATGATTCTAACAGATGTCGATACCTTTCGACTGGGTTGAGTAAGTAATCAATAGATGGCGCTGCTATGGTAAATCTACGAACGTGTCATATAAGCTACGGGTAGATTATGTATACTTTTTATACCGGGAAAATATAAAGCGGGACTTTTATACCGGGAAAACTCATTCACGCGGGCGGAGCCGCGGGCAAAAGCTAGTAGTATTATAATTCTCTTTGGTAATACTCAAGATTTCACAGAGAACACACGTTTTCAATCGTCTTAGTATGAATAGTTATAAAATAAATTAGAATTTAGAGCAAAATATGTATAATAAGAAAGCGTTGGGTAAAATATGCGCTGTAAAAAAGAAAGTTTTAAAGCCATACTTTGGTTTTACCCAGCTTTTTATAGCGGTTACGCCCGCTTGAATAAGTTTTTCCGGGATAAAAGTCCCGCTATATATTTTCCCGGGATAAAGTAGCCCATGTGTTATTCTATACTATAATCTATCTCTGTGCCAAACATCCGATCTGGATGTTCAGCCGTTCTGGTGTGATTGAGTAAAATACTTCAAAGTTTTCGCATTTATAATATTAGCATAGATTTATTTAGCCTGATATAAAAGATTCAAAAGAAGATAAGGACTATGACAACTATTTTCTTTATTATCTTACTAACTATTAAATACTCGTGGTATGTACCACAACTCAGGGATTATTTTAAAACATAACATAAACTCTTTCTCCGATTCTAGCATAATGTTAGTTCGGAGAAGGTGATTGACCACGCGGGTGCGCGGGCGCCTCTCCGACGCAATACATGTTTGACTCCACCGTTGTCCGCGCGCTGACTGACTTGCCGGACGAAATGCCATTAGACGATCGCGCAAAAGTCATGATTGATGGTTGCGTGACGCACAAATAAAAAAATCCAGATATTCGTCAATCACCGCCATTCAACCATCAATCACCACATTAGACGATACTACGTTATTCGTCACTCACAGACGTGACTGTGGCAAAAACTGACAGCAAAACGTACTGCCTAATGGGCGCCTTAGCCCGCATACGTATCTACGCATCGGGGGATCTCCCCCGCATTCCGGCTAACGACCGACTTATCGAGCAATGAAAATGCGCGTTAATAATGCTAGCACAAAAAGACTTTTGATAAACATACGGGAGATTTTGTTAAACGAATATCCTGCGTTTTATATTTAATGCCTTTATAATATTATTATTATTGAGATATTTAAATATGAATTAAATTATTTGTACATTTTATAAAACTATACCTATTACCTAAAACATACCTACATTCCCACACGATAATCCGAGAGTCGAGACGAATACTATAATATAAATATGATGCACGTTTTCCACTTCGACGATGCGCAATAGTCGCATTAGTATGAATGCATTATATTATGTTCACGTAGCCAGTATCATTAATAGGTAAAGTTAGGGTATGCTTCAAACCAAAAATTGCAACACAAAATATGAGGAATTAATGTTCCTGGCCTTAAAAAATCAACATGCACTGCGGGACGGCAATAGTATCATTCTATTCCATTCTCTCATATTTATTATTTAATACCTCTTTAGTACCTTTCCTTTCTGTGGGAATGAATAGGAGCTATAAAGCAACTTATACTTCCTCTATCTACGAATCCAACACAAGTGTCATAGCATTGTTAAGCGGAATCTAGCCAGATTTTCACAATATTTAGCGCTTTCTAATATGGGTCTAGTGCTTTTTTTTTCGTCAAACGGCCACACTGCTTTGCGAAGTGAAAAATGAAAATTGACATTTGACATAAAGTAAATTTTGACAACCAATTAATTATGAATTACCAAATAGTGCAAAATTAATACCAATAATAACCAAACACTACTTTTTCGCGTAATATTCATTGGTAATGGTTACGTATTTTAACCATAATATAAAAAAGAAATAATTTTGCTTCATTTTCCAAGAATTCTGTTTTTTCTAACCTCTGAAATGGTTTCATTATAAGTAAAGACAAAAAGTAAAGCAATTAGTGCTATTTTTGACTCTGAAATGCGGTTACAAGATATTAAATCGCATCCATCCCCTTTGTCAGTCTCCTATCATGCAACATCACAACCGCCTTAGCACATCCTTCTCAAACTTGGTCACTACATTTTTTGTCACTCCACACATGTTTATCACCTACTGTTCCGCACTCGTCATGCACAGTCACCCTACACATGCTTTAATAATATTATAGGGTATATGTACACAGTACACTGGTTAGTTATATAATTAAAATAAACAGACCGAAGTGATCAGTGATCTATTATTGTTGTGAATTTAGAGAGCAGTAAAGGAAAACATGGAGAGGAAATGGAGGTACTGGTATGTAAAGTCTGCCAATCCATACTAAGCCAGAATGATGGCATAAGAGCTAAACTCTCTCAGTAGGTATAAGAGGACTATATCCAGTAGTAGGATAGTACTTACCAAGAATAAAATATTTTAGGTCTTGTATTATTTTTATATTTTAAGTATATTTATTATAAATTTAGAAACCCTGTTGCATATTAATTAAAGTGGGTTAACTGTAGAATGTGGTGTGGTACATCGCTTCACTATTGATTAAGTCTTAAAGGTCCTAAAAAAAGCAATGTCCAGCATATAATCCATATCATCATATTCATTTTGGACATACATATTTTATTTCTGTTTTCCAACTTTAGTTATTACTTAAAATTTTTGTACTTGCTTACATTTCCAAATTCATTGACCAAATTTCCCTCTTTTATTTTATTTGCAGTCATATCAAAATATTAACACTATATTTTTCCTAGTTACACCAACTTTAACAACATCTCACTAAGTAATAATAAAAGTTATAGAATAATAGCACTTATTGCTGTCCCACTTATGACATCATACATTTAAAATATTCTATCTGTCAATATTAACCATGACACACGAGGTTGTGATAACAAGTATCTAGTATGCAGTTAAAATTTACGAAGCAACAAATACACTTGTGTTGTAATTATACAGGAGGTCACAGTTAATAATGCACCATATATTATATTTATTTAGTGTACAAATATATGTATAGTTTCAGTCATTAACTAACTTTAAATAGCAATTAAAAAATTTGAAAATATATATTCCAGATTGGATTTCTAGGAATATTTGGCACAAGATATCCAGTGAACAAGGGACTCGACAAAGTTGCCTGCGACCCTGAAACATGTGATATTGTATTTAATATTGTAAGTAAAAGCTTCATGATAAACTTTTTTCACCCACTTTTGCAGTGTATTCGGTCCCATGATGTGATAGGGTGCGAGCGTATCGCCATATTGGGTATAAAGTTTATACTCCAGGCTGATACGGAATATTTTTTGCCCAGTATCAGTTCTGGTTTCAATTCTTTATTTCAATATATTTTTAAATTATCAATTCAAAGATAGCACATAAGTATGATACTCATTCTTATAATATACCGTACGTCAGGTTAGTCGAGGGACCTATTTAACGAAGATATTCAGTGTTTGTTTCTGATCCCAAATATATGACCTTATTTTTTAATGGGAATTTTAGCACCTAGGTATTTTCGCCTTCCTAAGCCAGTTTTGAAGTTAGAGGGGAATACGAATCATACTTAAAAATCATATTCATACGTAATATACAATAGGTCAAAAAAGTAGCCAGCACACGGGATTTACACGTTGGGAGCCTTTTCACGAAAACATTTTTGGGGTTTATCCTGTCATTTCTTTTTTTTTTTTGCGAATATTTTTATTAGTTAAGTACATGCAAGCATGGACTGCTGGGTTTTTAAATAGGTCCCTCGACTAAAAATACACACTGTATAGAGAGTAGAGACCATGATAAATATTTTAAAGTATGTATTTGATTTTTGTATTTTTTTGGGTAGACGTTTTCACAATGTTATCGCGTCGCGAATATTTTGTATTTTCATACCGGCCAGCTTATATTGTCCCGACAATAAATTAGAGAAATGTTACAGAAAATGCAGCCATACCCCAATTATGACGATATGTACCAAAATTCCATTAATGAATTGGCGGATAAAACCGATAATAAATCTAATGGCATTGAAGATTTACGAACACAAATAATCGGGACAGAGAAACTGAATGAAAAAAATATGTTGGAAGATAATAATGTGGATTCACAAACACTTGTGGGAAATACAAAGCCAGCAAATTGCATTGTTCTCGAACATCTTGATCAAGAAACAAAATTGGAAGATTTACTTACACAAATGATTGTTGATGATATAAAACCAAAATCAACTATTGTTAATGAAGAAAGCAGTAATATATTCAATAAGAAATCTGACTATGTTAATAACATGTCGCCAACTTCGATTCTAGATTGTATTATCGGTTACAGTTCACCAAACAAACAAACACCGCAAAAACTTATAACAGATAAAACAATAAATAAAAGTAGTAATTTACACAAAGAAGAACGCTTACACGGTGGAGACAACCCAAGGAAAAAATTTCAGAGAATGTCCAGTGATAGCTCGGATGTGGACGCTACGCCTAAAAAAAAGATAGTGCTAAAGTTTACCGAAGGTGATTTACCTAATAGTGAAGACATCAAACAATTTGTACAATCGAATCCCAAAAAAGACATTCATGTCTTTTCAAGTGATTCTGGAACTGAAAACAGTTCTCGGGAAGAAGAAATGTTATTTTCAAAAAGGAAAAGAAGAAAACTAAATGCGACAACAGATCTTACTAAACAATTCGTGGCTTTGCCTACCAGGATTTTAACAAGGGTACGAAAACCAGTCGTAAAAGGATCTAATATTATTTTGAAGCCAAAATATCTGGTAGAACAAGAGGCCGGTATTGATGAAGATATTATTGCCGAAAATATCTCGCGGATCAAAAAGTTCTTGGGAAAAACCAAAGGTCACAAACAAGTATTAATGAATAAATCGAAAAAGTCAAATTTAAACATTGAGAACGAAACCGAAAAAAAGGATTTACGAAGAAAAAGATCCAAAAGGGCTACAAGTAAACTAAACGAGAAATCCTCACTAGGAATAAGTAAAGTTGTTACAAGAAATCAATTAAAAAATAAGGATCCCAGTGTTAAAAGTAAAACAACTAATAAAAAAACTACCCATAAGAAAAAATACAATAATGACACTAAAAAAGATAACGAACACAAGTCGCCTAAAATGTTAAAGTTAAAAGAAAACTAAGGACACGAACAGTGTACCTTACACTGGAAAAATGACTCCAAGAACACGACCCATCCAAGGCAATTATCGTCTCAACAATAGTATTGAATCAGAGTAGGAAAAAAACTATAAGAAATAGCAAGGAAAAAGTAGATAACAATATTGCATCACCAGAACCCAGGCAAATTAAAAGAACAAAGGCAACCAATGTTTAAAAATACGACCCGACTCCATTTAAATTTTAATCAATATTGAAACCATCTCTGTGATCATTAAGTGCCCTGTATAAATCTACGGAATCTATGACAATCACCGAAAAGATTGAAAGAATCGGCAGAATTGAGCGTTGAGTCCTACGAGGTGTAGATCCCCGATTATTCAAACTAGTGGATTGAGACTGCTAAAATCCCGAAAGGACCTCGCTCATGCACGCACATTCGTCCGATTTGGACAAACCGTTATGCTGTGATTTCGGAAATTATATTCATCATTCTAAAATTCTAATAAACCTTAGTAATAAATGTAAATGTATAAATGTAACTCGCTTCCTCTGACGTTATAACGTCTACAGAAGTAAAGTCTATAAAACGTTTATTAGTAAGGCAGAAAGTATTTTTTATATACGAGAGGCCTTGTATATTGGGTGCGCAGGATCTTTGCCAGATCCTTTCTATTGCTATTAAGACATTAGAATTTGCCTTATTTGTATGTGTCGTCATTCTATTAACCATTATATTAAAAGAAAGCAGTATATTTATGTATGCAAAATTTGTCTATATACGTCAGACCTAAGAATTTGAACTAACCCGCCTTGTATGACACTTTAACATAACTTAAAACGTATATAAGTGTCTTAAATCTATATAAAAAAGTTTTTTTAAGAGGAACTGACTTGTATGTTTGCTTATATTTTCCAGTTTAAACGCGTTATAGAAAACGTTCACACGATTGCAGTTTTACCGAATCGGCATTCGACCTAAACGTATATGTTAACATAAATATGTTTTAACTCAGTTCGCTTATTAAATATAATATAGAAAACGGAAAACCGAATCCTGTGTAGGTACTATGGATGAAATCCTTGAGTAATTAAAGCCATTGTGTAGGTGTTCTGCGCATGCGGTAATTTGTATTTGTTAGCAAAGTTCCAAACACAGAATGTATATAATATACATAAAAGTCTTAAAGAATAATGTGATGAAATTAAATGGTTTTTTTTTATGAAATAAAATAAATCCGTTTATTATCGAAGTTGTCATAATTTTCATAAGAGTTATTAAATAGCTCTTATGAAAGTCAGTACAATAAGAAAAAAAAAAGAGTTCAGTGTTCGATTCCTCGATTGATGAATTCGTCCACGAAGAAAATCGATCCTTTTATTCGGAAAATATTTATGGGCCTCCGTTCCGTTGCCCCAGGGCCATAAGACCAGGGCCGGATTTGGAGGTCTCGAGGTCTTGGAGGTTACAGGAAAATACTCATGTATTTTCTATAACAGCACGCGATCAAAACTAATTCAGTGAGCTTACTTTATTACCGGAATCAACAAACCGCGACCGAGTTCTGAGGCCCGTATTAATAGATGCACCTCAACTTCTCTCTGAAGTGCGATATCAGCTGATACGCTGTCAAATTAAGATCTGCATCTTAAGATAGTCGTTATTTAATAAACCTATATTAACATCAGCTCTAATTACATCAAGTTACAACATGTGACGGATTTGACAGCTATAGTAGGGACAAACTAATCTGGCCGGTATGACATGACAAGGTTTTGAATTTTTTGGGTAGACATTCTCACAGTTTTATCGCGTCGGGAAAAATTTGAATTGTCATACCGGCCAGCTTAGTTTGTCCGAACTATAAGTATGTTTTATTTGTGTAACAGTGCTTACAGCTGAGAACAAGCTCTTAAATGACACCTTGGTTTAATAAATAGTGTAATACAAACACGTCGTCGACCTCTTCGTCTATGCGCGGACACGTGCCGAGCTGCGGCGACGCGCCCTCCGCCTCGGACTCCGAGCCGCTCCGAGCGGGGAGGTTGTTGAGTGTCAACATGGGAGTGAGCTCGGATCCCCCGCTGCTTGCCTCCGATACCCGCGGGTTGAATTTCGATTAGCGTTTTATTATGAATAAGACCGTTATAAATGTTTTTTTGAGATTTTACTCAAACGAAAAATTGATTTATTAATACCGCCCTAAGTAGATCGAGTGAGTCAAACTCAGTGGATTTATCGTAACATAAATGACTTGTACCAAAGAATTACTATAATAATAAGTAAGTAAGTATATTATTTGCTCGATTCAATCGGTACTCAATTTATTTAATTAGGATTTCAATAGGTTTTGTATTATTATCTATTGTGGTCAACATTTATACGATATTTTATAATTTTGTTATTAATAATAATAAGTAGGTATATTATTTTCTTGATTCAATCGGTACTAAATTTATTTAATTAAGATTTTAATAGGTTTTATATTCTTATCTATTGTGGTCAACATTAAAAGTTATTTTATAATTTTGTTACGCTTGGATTTTACGGCTGTGTTTTTAGTGACGTATTGTTTTTAGGCGTTATATTGGTGTCTATATAACATTATTATATTATATTTTATATTATATTTTAGATAAGCTTAGCTACAGGGTTAAATGCCAAATCTGTAGGTAATAATAATAATAATAATCCCTTCCTAGCCGATTTCGGCTACGGCGGCCAATCTCAACGGAGATCAGCCAGGTGCGCAGGAGATATTATAGTGCACAGGTGTGTGCGCAATACACAAGTGCACTCACTATTCCTTCACTCTCATAGTCCGGTGAGACGGCAATCCGACATGACCGGAGAGAGATCAGGCGCAGGTCCAACGGCTTTACGTGCTTTCCGAGGCACGGGGGTATCACACCGCCAACTTCCTGACTCCGAGCTGCGACTGAGTAATTTTTAAGATGGAAAAACCCAGTCACAATGTTTTTTGCCCGACCCAGGATTCGAACCCAGGACCTCAGCGCGCAAATCGTACTCGTAACGCGTGCGCAATACAACTACGCCACCGAGGCAGTCAAATCAATCACTCAATTCACTCAATCTGTAGGTATCCTCTATACAGGGTCATTTTTACATTGCATTACTAAATGAAACCACATATTCGTCTTTACCTCTTCTAACATCTTGCCAAAAATCATCCATGAATAACGAATATTATTGCCAAAAATCCCGGTAGTAGTTTTCAATTTTTTTGAACATTTCGTAGTTTAGTGCGAATATGGTTTGTGCGAAAGTGTATTTCTGAATGAAAGTACTTATAATGTTGCCGCTGCGACGAATTATCTTAGAGCAGTAGTAGTGGCATAAGGTCGTGTAAACTTAATGTTACTTTTTATTAATATTTATTTTGTTCGAAACTCACACTTTTTTTATTTTACATCTATGGTTAAAATAACTTAATGGAAAGCGTTAGTTTCGACGAGATAAGTATGTGATTTCATTTTTTAACGCAATGTCAAAATAACCCTGTATATGTATGATTTATTCTATAGTATCCCTCGGGCTATGTCTCGACATAAGAACACGTTTAATGTGCACTTTGTTTTTGTTTCCTGCAAATCAAAATATTGGGACCTAGATTACGAGGGCATATTACTAAATACTCCCCATTCAATGAAAGATGGATATACTACAAACTATACAGTGTCACCGCTTATTAATTCGACCCTGTTAAGCAAAAAAGATACAACCAATTTTTTTTTGTGAACTCGAGTTAAATGCATAGCCATAGGTAATCTCCTAATCAAGTTTCATATGTGCACAAAAGATCCAAGTAGTTTGATAATATTTTGATTTAGTTCATACTAGTAAAAAGATACCACTCATCAACCAAATATTTTAGTATATTGCATAAAAGATCCACGGTATATTTTCAGTAATTATAGAAATCCTTCATATGAAAATGCATTATATTTTACGTTCAAAATGTTTTATTACTCAACTAATTTTCAATCAGTAACTGCATAGTACTATTTTTTAATTCGCTATCAAACTTTAAACTGCATTTACTCAAAAGTATGAAAACGTCAGTTGGATCCTTTCTGCTTAAAAGGGTCCAATTACAGATAGATTAATTACAATATAAAGCTATGTTCACACGGTATGTCCACGTGAACCTTTTTCATGTATTAAACCCTGTAGCGCTGTGCATTGTGTAATATTAATATTTATTTTATAATTTTGTACAGTCAGCAGCATAAGTAGCTGAACAAAATTAAAATTTCAAATCACCTATATACGCGTTAATTTAAACTGAATTCTTTTTTCTTCGTTTGAAGTAAAGGAAATCTCTTTTATTTTATTTTTATGAAGAGAAAAAAAAGATTAGCAAGAACACAAAAGTATGGAGGCAATTTGAAATTTCGAATTTGTTCAGCTACTTGCTGCTGACTGTACAAATTCATATAAATATTGTTATCAATTTTATATTTTTTGCCTTATAAAATAAACATTGTGATAAAAGTACTTTCTATGTTTTTAATCTTTGTATTAGCAATGTTTTGCAATAACACCATTAGTGTACAATGATCACTGTGATTTTATGTATTTTTATAATAAATATTTTGATGTATCATTATTTTTTATTTGGGGTACCCTTTATTTAATAAGTTTTGTGGATAAAGTAACTACTCAGTTACGTCTTTGTAGATAGACCTTATTCTATTACCATTTTTATTTGGGAGCATAAATAAGAGTCTGACTTTTGTATTTGGTCGGCTTATACATTTATGTGACGAGTAGCATTTATCAGCAAGCAGTGAAACCGGCCCTAATAGAAGAGTAGTTTATTGTAAGAGAGCCGCACAAAGAATAGTTCATCTTTGCTACTTTTAGTGAAACAAAAGACAATGTTACAAACATATATTTACATTTAAAACAAATACTGGCATGTGCTTACGTTATATACTAAGGCCCGTATTCACAAACATTACTAAGCTAAGGACAGCTCAATGCTATGATAAGTCTGTTCTCAGTACTTTCGGTATGACAGACTTCGTGGTGCGTAGGCAAAGGGGCGCTGTGATTGGATAATATTGAAATACAATTTTGCTTCAGTTTTTTTTTTTTTTCATTCTGTTGCGACAAAGTGACTGCACCTCCCTGAACAAGGCTAAAGAAAACTATGAAATTGCCGACACTATACGTTCGGGCGTACTATGCGTCCTCGTAGTATTGTCTGTGAATACAGGTATAAAGAACTTGTCAATAATCGTTGAATACATGTTATAGTTATACAGATTTTTCTTGCTATATTTGACTTTAAAGTGATAAGTATATCTATTGTATGTATATACAACGTTTATTAAAGTAGTTAATATAAATGATTCTTGGCTTACAATATTCCGAACATTAATTAGTTATACAACGGAATGCCAGTATATCCCAGTCAATGTTACACATACAAATTACAAACAAATGTTACAAGAATTGAAGGCTATATAATTCACAGGAGATTATTACGCTCTCTTTGCACAAACTGAGCGTGCGCTTACGCATGTAAAAGTGCAATTTCATGAATGCAATGAGTTTAGTGTACGATTTTGTTGCGTTTGCCGACATATTTGCACTGAGCTGTACCATCAGAAGCAAATTGCAGTTTCTTCTAAGTTTCATAATTTGTACGAGACCATTTTGCAGGTAAACCTAATCAAGATAATTGGGTATTTTTACATACCTTGGCTTCAGTGGCGTAGCGTGGGTTCTTGTCGCCCCTAAGCATTATAAAAAAGGTAATTTCAACATGTCACGAGTGTACAAACAGCCGCCACCCCCGCCACCGAAAGTAAAAAAATTAAAAGGTTTTATTTTACGTATTTTGCCCCCCAAGTGCCACCTGGGCGGACCGCCCGCCCCCCGCCCCAACCACGCTACGCCCTATGCTTGGCTTGATCTAGGAAAAGGCTTATCCACATATTTGTGAAACGGGAAGAACACAAAATTAAAGCTTTTTTAAATATTGTGTGTATAGGCTCTGATATCTACCATAACAGATTACACAAAATGCTTGATAAAATAGGAAGGGACTGTTTCACAATATTCTAGTGGCGTAGCTATCGTAGGGCGAAACGGTGCAGTGTACCAGGGCCACCGAGCCTGACTAGCGACCTTCTTTAAGGTCACCTCCCTGTGAAAACTAACAAAGCATCTTACCTACCAAAAAGTTTAATTGGGGGCCTATCGGTTACACGTGTTGCACATTTTAGGCCAGGGGCTCCTTTTTTACACCAGGGTTGTGGTTACTTAGCTACCCCACTTGAATGTTCATGTTGAACATGAATTAATAAATTTTAAGCATTAGCTAATGTGGATAGTACTCATTTGTTAAATATTTATCGACAGCTCAGCTGACAGTGTCACCTTTATATTTTAACATTTTAAATTATTTTTGACGATTACCATTTACACAGATGTGAAACAAGCGCTTAATGTCACCATTCAAATATTACTGGAGAAATAAAAATATGTATCAATACATTGTTTATACATTTTTAATATTTAATTATAGAGTACGTACTACAAATACGTCAAACTTCACTAAAAAGAATATGATTTGGAAATGCGGTCTGAATTTATAATCGCTACAATACAAGTCGAAAGATGACTTATAACTAAAATAATATAAGTGGCAGCTTTTTTTAATAAAATAATTCTAATTATTAAAAATAACATACTTAAGTCTATAAAAGATAAAAGTAGTCATGATTTACGCCATACGAAGCACTCGAGCAGCGTTCGTCGTAGTCTTCATAGATAAACAATATTGCACTTGCAAGCGAATACCACAATTGCTTTAGACATTTTTTAAAAGTATAAAATACTAGCATTGCGCGCGGCTCCGCCCGCGTGGAAAAGTTTTTCCGAGATGAAAAGTAGCCTATAGCACTCAGGAATAATGTAGATTCCTATTAGTGAAAGAATTTTCAAAATCGGTCCAGTAGTTCCTGAGATTAGCGCGTTCAAACAAACAAACTCTTCAGCTTTATATATTAGTATAGATATAAATCGTGATAAATAGCTCAAATACGGCAGAAAAAATAACGTTAACAGTTGAGGGATAAGAGAGTAACAACTACACACTGACAACTGACGTCCTGAGTCTAACGAACGTTGTGCATTCGAATTTTGTTTTGGGCGGTCGTGTAGCTTACCATTAGCCATCAGGCAAGCAGTTTGCTCGTCTCGTTATTCGGTAGTAACAAAAAAAATTGCTAAACGATGTGCGCATTAGGCATTATTATTATAAGATGGCTATCATTCTCCTCCCGAATGGCTGATACGTTCCTCTTAAGAATGTCGGAGCAACCACGAATTGTTGAAGGCATCTAAATCCAAATGGATTAAACAGCTGTATTTAATTAAAATACATTCAATTAAATTAAAATAAAAAGAACCAATTTAGCCATTGGACCGTTTTTTAAATCAACTAAAAATACCAGCGTGCTTAGAATGCGACAAAAAAATACGACACGACTCCGTTTAGTTCTATTGGGATTGGTCGAGAGACTAGCACGTGACTGACGTATTGGTGTCTCGACCAATCACAAACATCAAAATTAAACGACATCTTACGAGTTGCGTTTCTTTGCCACATTCTAAGCCCACAGATAACATAAATTGCAAAACTATACTTACATACACAATAAATACATAACTGGCCATAAAACTACTCAAGATCAATGAAAACGAACTATTTAGACACTGATTTATCCTCATCACTTATTAGAATGTACAGTCAGCAGCATAAGTAGCTGAGCAAAATCAAAATTTCAAATCGCCTATATACGCGTTAAGTTAAACTGAAACATTTTTTCTTCGTTTGAAGTAAAATAAATCTCTTTTATTTTATTTTTGTGAAGAGAAAAAAAGATTAGTAAGAACACAAAAGTATGTAGGCGATATGAAATTTTGAATTTGTTCAGCTACTTATGCTGCTGACTGTACAGTCAACTACAAAAGTAGCTTAACGAATATAAATTTCATATCACCCGTACACATTAATTTTATCGAAATGTTTTATTCTCATTATCTAAAACAAAGCGAACTCTTCGTATTTTATTTGATTGAAAAGTTTTTTTAGACGTAAAAGTATATCAAGCTGTCTCTCAAGATACAGGTTTCTCTAGTTTGAGAGGCAGGATTAATGAATTATGTCGCCTAGAAATATCGTATTCTTCTACCTATTGTAACAATGTTTTGTGAATTACTGTTTCTATTTTGTATTTAATTATTATTATTATATTAGCTTATAATAAAAAATGTATGTAGGCGTTGTTAAGTTTTGAATTCGTTTAGCTTCTTTTGTGGCAAATGTATCTATATGGATTTTAGTGCCTTTTGTCCCCCACGCCGTTCTGA
This sequence comes from Sphinx pinastri, assembly GCA_947568825.1. Taxonomy (NCBI): domain Eukaryota; kingdom Metazoa; phylum Arthropoda; class Insecta; order Lepidoptera; family Sphingidae; genus Sphinx; species Sphinx pinastri. The sequence continues at coordinate 3,494,815 of OX387630.1, read as the reverse complement.
CTCCGCACCTGGTGTAATATTTACATGCCTCGAGCAGCACAAACATTGTGGTCTATTACGTTCTCAATGTCCTTTTTCACTAAATGTCCTTCGGGTCTCATTTGGCTGAAAACAAATATCAATATTATTTTTCGAGTTGAACGAATGCAATAATTTTCATTATTTTTATGTTGATGCGGGTAAGACCCTTTTAACAACTTAAAATATTATAATATACCTAAGTTGTAATAAATTTAAGAAAAAAGTATTATTTTAGCTACTACTAGCTTACACATTCTTTTTTAAACATATAAATAATCTCAGGCACAACTGGAAAAATATAAGCAACCAACACCAGATTGAGGGCAAAAAGTTTGAAAGTTCTCTTAAGAAGCATGTTACACTATTAATTTTATTAGAGCCTTATATTATTGTTTTTTTTTTTTTTTTTTTTTATTAATGGTACATGCGCGTTACTTCCACCTAACTTGAACCTTAAGTAAAGCGCAAGCGGGTTGACTAAAGGTAAATTATCGAGACGTTTGCGTGTGTAGTGATTCATCAACCAAATTGTTACAGCGTGAAAGAATCTTGTCAATGGGCGTAAATAATATTAAGTTCTCCAGATGTTCGAGGAGTAGATTGGATGAATCATAGACTGAAGCTGTCTTTAATTTAATTTGTGTCCGTTTCACTAAAACTTAAGAATAGGCGACTATGGACAAAATTATTTGATATGCAGTGGCCAAAAAATGGTGGTCCTCATTAACTTTAAATACCCTCTTGAATATTCATCAGATATGCTACAAAAAATCCCATTTCCCATTCTCCAATATTGAAATTTTTCTTGAGTTATTTTGCAAATTGCATCAATATCACTACACTATCTACCTACTAGGCTGTCTAGGAAACAACACTACGCACACAAACGCCCGCTTAGTTAAGTTATAGGCTATAGCACTACTATTCCGATCCCATTCATGCGGCATGCAGAGCATACGTCGATCAGTCATTTCATCTTACTTGTCGACCTACGCTTCAGGGTTGCGCTTCATCAGCTCAAGGTCGGCTTCCACCATGTCCTTCACTAGCTGGTCGAACGTTAGCTTCCGCGTCCAGCCTAGTTTCTCTCTAGCTTTCGTCGGATCGCCCAGGAGAAGGTCCTGAAATATAGACAGGCAAATAATAAATGAAATGTAACATCAAATATGTGAATAAAATTATTTTTTTATTACTAAACATGGTAATGACCCCCCATATCCTGAGTGAGAGATATCTGTATTTTATTGGTTTAAAAATCCCTCGATCCAGTTTTTAATATAGATATCCAAATTAACTAATGATTCATTACTTCAAAAGTTGGATGGTGGAGCTTACACGCCCATGCATGGGCGGACATTTGTGCAGTGCGGCAGTGGCGGTCCTTTCATAGAAGCCGAAAAGCCTGGCTTGCCCTAAAATTATTTACCTAAGTACTCAAAATCGAATATGAAACAATAACCAACATTTTACGGTAACAAAACGCTTCGAAATAAATTTAAAACTCCCGTGCTACGGTTCGCCTCGAGCGCACCTAAAGACACAGCACTACACCTACACACACACAACCACATCCGCGCCGTACACTCATTTCATATTTAATACAAAACAGCTAGATGCGCACAAAATATACTCATCACTCTCTCTCTCGTTGGGTTTTACCTGGCTTTTCGCCGCCATATTTTTCTCATTCACACTAATGGATAAACTGCTACCACATACGTATAGCTATAGTAAGTTTCTATAGCAATCAGTACTAGAAAATAATCCAGGCTTAATGCATCCATAGATCTATACTGTATAAAATACAGGGTTGCCAATTATAAGAATTACCTCTAATATGGTTGCATTATTTTGCTTATTTTACTGTGTATTTTTTATTTATCATGAATATGTAAAGATTTTAGTGATAATATAATTAAAATTACATATCTGATTATAATTATTTAAGGTATTGTACTATAATTTTATTTATCAATAAGTTTTTCTCACAATTTTAGCATTAATTTTGTGGTGTAATTTTGATTCCAACTAGGGAACATCAGTTATTTGTTTTGATTGAGCCGGCGATCTACATCTTGAAGTATTTGTGTTTATTAAGTGGTTTTTGAGTTATTTTTAACTTTTAAGCACAATAAAGATGAGTGAATATATTTCTTGTAATAGTTTAAAGTGAGTGAAAGTTATTATCGGCGAGAATAAGTTAAATTTGTTAGGTTATGATGGAAAAAAACAACTTTTAACGAGCTGGCGAATAGCGCGAAATGTGTCTGAAGAATCATAAAAGGTATTTAGATCAGTATACAACAAAACTTATTGTCTTATTGAATGCTCTAATACGTTATACGACTACGTATTAAGTTGTATTGTTGGTGTTTCATAATTTTCTCGAACAAAACAAGTGTTTGGAATAGGTAGGTACATACATCTGGCTAGTAAAATGATTTAATTAAACAGTGTTATCAAAAGTAATTCCAATTCACAGAAACATATGTTAAATGCATTCATTTCATTTCATAACTTCGGTAAACAGAGAATTGTAACCTGATTATCTCGTCCAATTGAATAAGCACAGTAGCTGTGACGAAATTTGAAAATTTCTGAACAAAACTTGTGCGTCGACAGTAATAATAATGATTATAGTGTTTTTACTTTTTTAAAATTACTTGATACAGGTAAAATCTATGTAAATAGTTTATCTTTACAAGAACTTTTAGAAGTCGCGATGGGTCAAAATTGTTTTTAAATAAAGGTACTTAATTTCGAAAAGGTAACTAGTCGACTCAATGGCGTTGTTGTATTGCGTGTACACGGTTCGAACATTGTTTTGAGGCCCTGGTTCGATTCCCGGTACGGGTAGACATTTTTATTTTTAGGTATTGCTTTTCTTTCTTATAGTTGCACATTTTATATGTATCGGAGGTTTTTTTTTTTTTATGGCATTTGTGTTCACATTTTGCCAATGTCAAGTTAGGTTTGTCTATTTTATTATCTGTAGTATGTCGAAGTAAAGCAGTGGCTACCTTACCAAGACTTTATCTAGAAGTTTTGGCGGCAACAAAAAAACACTTGATTAGCACAATTATCTCAATTCACTTCATTTGAGCTCTTTAATAGAACTATATTGGATAATATACCACCATAACTATGCAATATAACACTAAGTATCACCAAAATAATGAATTCAAACAAGAGCACCTCATGACACTTCCAAGTTCCCGCCAAAACTCCTGTATCGGAGGTGCGAATTTTTTTTAGGTCTGCTTTGGCTTGCCCTCATCCAAAACACTAGGCACGCCACTGCAGTGCGGTGTGTACAACACTTGGTTGCAACAACATATTGAGGCGTAAACGAGCCTGCGAACATCTTCCTGTTCCTTATGCCCCTCCTCCCATCCTAAGAACACTTTTCCTTTTCCTACCCTTCCTTCCCTACTTTGGGGCCGCTGCAGTTGCTAAGGCAGTTCACCCGTAAATCTTTCGTACGGTTACTAAACTGCAGCGGTTCTATGAATAACCGTAACTCACCACTTCCGTGGGCCGGAAGTACTTCGGATTGACCTTGACGAGCAGCTGGCCGGTGTCGGCGTCATGTCCGGTCTCGGCCTCCCCGCGGCCGCGCCACTCCACGCGCCGCGACACGCACGCGAACGACTTCTCCACGAACTCACGAACGCTGTGCGTCTCTCCCGTGGCCACCACGAAGTCTTCGGGATCGTCTTGCTGCAGCATCAGCCACATTGCCTAAGATAAACAAGTAGTTTTAGTGCCAGCATATATTATGAGCTCTGGAATGTGAGGTTCTGGCTCCGATAACCCGAGTAGACAATTATATTGCCTGAGATTTGAAACTGTAGTGGGAGTGGGTGCCAGGTAGGTAGTGTTGCGCCAACTCTACATTACGAATGGCTTGAGGACTGGTAGAAAAAGAATATTGCTTCTGTATTCCAATTAATTTCGATTTATATGGTCAAAGTATGTACTAGCACGCCTCTTTATAAAGATTTCATATAACTGGTTTTAATAAGTTTAATTTTATCGCTGACAACCCAAAGTTTATCAATGTGATGGACTAAATTTCTCCCAATAATAAAGGAGTCCTGTTCCTAACAGAGGCATAGTATTACAATTATTATAGGCATGATATTAATATTATTCTCCTGATTTAATAAATCCAATTACCTCAACATAATCCTTAGCGTGTCCCCAATCTCGTTTACTATCAAGATTTCCAAGCTCTATGCAGGGGAGCAGGCCGAGGGTGATCTTGGCAACTCCTCGCGTGATCTTCCTCGTGACGAAGTTCTCGCCTCGACGCGGACTCTCGTGGTTGAACAGGAGTCCGTTACACGCAAACATACCGTACGCCTCTCTATAGTTTACCACTATCCAATACCCGTACAGTTTTGCGCATGCTGTAAAATAAATGTAGAATTTGTATTCCACAACTTTTAAGGTCCCCCAAGATTTCACCAAATCTTTCAGAGGGCGTATGATCAGCAGTGGACATTCTGTGGCTGAAAATGATGATAAATTTCCAAAAAAATAATCATTACTGATGGATCCCTATACGTAACTGGAATATTAAAGTTATTCCACGTCTGGTAATCTGTTTACTAACCAAATATCTGAAAACTTCTAGTATTAAAGTTCCAGTTATTGGGATATACTTAACTATTAATCAATATTGAGTATAGCGCATACTAAAGTGCAGATTTTTATTTTCGAAAGATATATTTGTGTGATTCTAGTATATAGGATTGTGATGGGGCTTTTCCTCAATAATTAGACCTCTAAGACCGAAACGAGTTTGAAAACCCAACTAATGCAGTTTGGAGTCTAAAATGTGACGGCGATCGTTCTGTGTAAATTAAACAAATTTATTTATTTCTTTCTTTACACTTTATTGTACACCAGAGATTATAAATCATTAAATAAAAAGAAAATTGAAAAATTTTGTCTTATCGCACAAGGCATTATCTTACAGACAACCATGTTTATTGAGACTATTGGCATTAATCACATTTAGCCTTTAGGTAATAAAGTCGTAAATATTGATGTCTGCAAGTCTTTTAAACGTACTAAGCTATGCCATAATTATCTTTATTGCCTAATATAATCTTTCTTAAATGCTGTCATTGCGTAGATATTAGCTTAGAAAAGTCAGAGGTGAGTGCCTTGGGGACTGGATTTAAACCCGCGACCTTCGTCTCGGCAGTTCGTTCCAGACCCAATTAGGTTATCGTCACTTTGCAAAAAATAATTTATAATAATTATCTACTGACGTCGGACATCCGATGACAGCATAGTATATTTCATAATGGCCACAGCATTTTGTTATCAAACACAAGCTATTGTCTCCGTGTTTGTTTACATGCATAATAGTTTCCAATAACGCAGGTAATTAGCAAATAACAATCTTTTAGGTATAGTATAGTCTTGGAGAGAATGGGTCATCTACTGTTAATTGATATTAGATCCCTACTTTAAAAGAAAGGAGTAAGGACTAAGAAAGTAAGAGGACTCTATTGACCCACTGAAGAAAAATAAAATATATTTTGGATTGTTTGGATAAATTTTGACTAATATGTAATAACGGACCTTCTAAAATAATTAATCCTATATCCGTGCCTATACCTAAATTAAGATTCTACCTATTTGTAAGTTCATCATCATCATCATCAGCCACATATCTTAATTAAATCTATTAAGTAATTTAAGGGTTTTATGATATTATTAATTTTAAAGACATACCATACGGCGATCTTGGGTAGAACGGCGTCTTTTCATTCTGTGGTACTTCTACCACTTTTCCGTACAGTTCAGATGTTGAAGCCTGGTATATCTTGGTATCTTTCTCTAAACCTGCTGCCCTGACCGCTTCTAGCAGCCTGAGAGTACCCAGGGCGTCCACTTGCGCCGTATACTCGCTCAACTCAAAGGAAACCTTCACGTGAGACTGTGCACCTAGGTTGTATATTTCTTTTGGTCTTGTCTGTAACAGACATTATGCACGTAATTTACATGTAGGCGGCATATTTTTAATTTATGAATTTTGTGTATGAAATGACTGTAGAACATCTCAGTGTAAGGCGGAACAGGAAAACGTGGCACGTGTAATTGCATATTCTTTCAGTTAAAACACGCGGAACTAGATCTAGGTAGATTATCATTAAAACCATAGAAATAAATAATATTAAATATCCTGTGATTGGTAACTAGGACAGCGATATTGTATCGATGGTAAAATAAGATATATTGCATTGTTGTGTACTTCTAATTATGTAGATAACATCGTCTAGATACTTAGGAAAAGCGTTAAAATATCAATGCGATAGTGAGAGATAGCAATAGTCACAGATTGGATCGATTTTAATCTCCAGAATGACGTAATCTTTGAAGTTTTACTGAGACTGACATAAATAGAATAGTTATTGATAAAACTTGCAGAATTGGTTAAGGAATTTTGCGCTGAATTTTACAATTATTCTGATACGGCATAGTCAATTTTCTACTACGCGGAAAACTATTATAATTACTTAATACATTTTTGGGTGGTCATGACCCGCAGAATATTTCCTGAAACCGCGCCTGCATTTGTACCGCATGCATTAGCGGAACCGACGGCCATAATAAAAACATACAATTTCAAAGCGATTATAATCATAGTAAATTATGTTTGAAACGTTCAATGTCTATCTAGGTATATAAATAATCAAAGGTAGAAATAATATATCAAAATAAGTTCATAATCTGTGAGTGCGACATTTTTTTTTTCATTTATATGTTTCAAGCGCTAATAAGATGCGGGTTACCTACTCAATTTGCGATAGTAACAATGGATACTAGGCATCATAAACAATTAGGTACGACCCGGCACACGCTTATGACGAGCGGTACAAATGCTTTTACTAACGCGCGTCCATAGTTTGATCATAAAACTTGAAGCTGCGTTTATATTTTTTTAAACGGACGTATACTTTTACGACTTGATTTGTAGGCAGATTCATTTTAGGTCTTATATTTTTTCTTTTATCTACTGAACCTAAAATTTAAAAGTTTGTGGATGTGTTTGTATGTTTGTTAGAAATTAAGGCATAAACCACTGAATGCATTTCAATATGCATGAATGACTGCCTCGGTGGAGTAGTTGTATTACGGTACGACCTCAATGCTGAGGTCTCAGGTTCGATCCCCGGGTCGGGCAAAGTGGTATTGGGTTTTTTAAGTGAATAAGCATTGTGCGAGCGAAAAGTGGGTGCACTATTTGCACCTCTGGCTACGCCTTCTGGGATAACAGGCGTGAGTGTGTGTGTGTGAAAAGAACATTCGCGTGGGTGGAGCCGCGATCAAAAACTGACACACTGTTAAAGCGTATCTTGAATAGATTATTTTACAATATTTTTTGTCATATGATAATTCAGGATGTCCCATATTTATTATGTTTTTATATCCTGATTTATACCTATAATAAAAACAGTATGATAAGTTGTACAATTATACAGTCAGCCGCATAAATATCTGTACAAAATCAAAATTTCAAATCGCCTATATAATATACGCGTTAAGTTAAACTGAAACATTTTTTTTTCTTTGTTTGAAGTAAAGTAAATCTCTTTTATTTTATTTTTGTGAAGAGAAAAAAAGATTAGTAAGAACACAAAAGTGCGTAGGCAATTTGAAGTTTTGAATTTGTTCATCTACTTATGCTGCTGACTGTACATGCTTCACATAGAAACTTATGAACACATTTAGATGATTTTTACACCTAATCACTATATTTTTTACAAAACTTAAGTACACATAATGGTATAAACAATAAACTAATATGATATTAATTTTATGTTCATTGAATAACTATATTTTATGTAATGCTGGCACTGATACAATTCTTCAATAAAATTATGGTTATGTTATGATGTTGCAAACCTTTAAAATTAGTATTATGTATTTAATGTTGCAATTTATTCTATTAAAGTAGCAGTTTTTTCTGACTATATAAAAAACTAAAAAAGTATATGATATATTTGCTGTGTTGTAATATAACCAATGACATAATGTGAGAATTTATATAAAAGAAAAACGAAGCACTCTGTCAAACAAACTGTAGCAATATTATAGTATTTAACTTAACATCTGTCCGGATAGTGACTACCGGACATAAGGTGTTAAAACCCACCATAGTGGCCCACATAAGTCTGCCGCATACCGGGATCAACCTGCATATATCAGGTTGAAACAGGATGGCATAATTGTGTGTCACTCTATCTGGACCTCTCTTCGCTTACCATCAGGTGCAGTGGGCTCACTTTGCTGTGACCACATTGCACGTAAAAATACATACCTTTGTAATAATACTAATGAGGCAAGTAGTGTCCGTGAGGTCTCCGTAATGTAGATGCATCCTGCCTCCCGTGTGACATGCTGGTTGTCCATACAGGTGCTGGATACGGCCAGTGTTGAATGAGGATGAGCGACGAAGGATTCCGTGGACTTCATATCCCTTTTCTATGAGGAATTCTGCTAGGTAGGATCCATCCTAATAAAAAAAAGTTATTGGTGTGCTGTAATATTCTTATTTTATGCTAAAACACACAATATGTTGTATATTTTATATATTTAAGAGAAAAATACTAAAACTGAATTATAAAAATTACTGTTTTACATTAAATATTTTAAACTTGATAATTACACAATAAAACTATCAATGATTTGACATGACAAAATTTTAATTTTGAAACTTGTTTTGCACACATACAGTGCAATTAGAGAGGTCAAAAACAGTCTTGGAAAAAAAATATCAATATTTTTGATATTATAATGCAGTTTAGAAAAACTGGCAAGTTCTTGAAGCAATATGTTGTACAAAACTTCCAGATGAGTTCACACTGGGGGCTAAGTCAACAGTTGAATACAAATGCAACTTGCCGCAATTCATGCAAGTTTCATATTTCATAGCAGAAGTCAGAAGCTTGCATTGATTGTTTGCACAGTAAATAATGCTTGCATAAATCAACTTTTACAAGTTTCCTTACTAATCTAAACCTCGTTTAAGAGTAGGTACTAAACATAATTATATTATAATAATGAAGCAAATTGTTCATGTCACGAATACTCTGACAATCTTCAGCAATTTATTGTGGAAAACTGTTTGTTGTCATCAAACAGAATATGGGCATTGTCAAGAGGTATGAATGCGGAGTAATTTATTGTTATCTATTCAAGGCTCTTTCATGATTCAACATCATATAATTACAGGAAAATTCTAGTAGGAAAGTAAGATAACTATCAATGCTAGTCACATCTAGATGAAAAAATTACTAATTTCTGAAACTTTTATATGACTAAATTTGTTATCACCTTAAAAAAAAACACAAATCATTTTTAATAGTTTAACATTTTTTAAATACCATGTAAAAATAATATAGTGAATACACATTTTTCGAACATTATAATATTGGTATTATGTACTTAGTTAAAAATAACTCAAAAATCAAAAACAGTTTTATAAATACTCATATTTGAAAAGCCTTAGTAGCCACATAGCAATTTACTGATAAAAGTTTTCACCGTTCTAAACTAAAAATTCATGGAACATTTAAATAAGCGTGTCACATACAAATACATTTATTTGCAAACTTACTTGTCCTGTTATGCCGGTAATAAGTGCAATTTTTTGATTATTATTACTACTGCTGGAACCTTCTCCCGACATTTTAAAAAAAAAAAAATTAACTATTTATATTTTTTTCTACAGTTTTTAACACACGTCTACACTAAGAGCCACTGCCCGGTGATAAGCCAAGCTTATCATAACAATTCAACGGGCTCGGCAATTAGCATTTACTCGCGAAATAACGGTTCACCACATATGGTATAAACTGAGTTCTTCAAAACATGCAACGAATGTGTAAATTGGAAATAGAGTTTTTACTATATCAACAAATAAATTAAACTTATATTGAGTAAACGATAAAAAAATGGGTATCGGTTGATGTAGGTGTTTTCTTTGACATTAGTTTTTTTTTTTTTTAATTTTCCCTTTATTTTGGGAAGGTAAAGGGTTCAAGCCCATACAGCCTCGTCATAAGTAGTATTTATGGAATTCTGTGCAAAGGCCTAAACCAAGTCTTCATAATATTTGACATTTGTATCTGACAGAAAATAAAATTATAGGTTAACCCACTGAATAAAAAAATAGTATGTCTTTTTTTATAACCTTACATGTTCCAAAACGTATTAAAATATAGGTAATATAAAAGATGATTATCAACACAATATTAAAAGTTGTCATCGAGTAACGGGTTTATTAAGTATGAGTCGTTAAATATAATTTTCATATTTTTGCTTGGGACAGAGGGCCCCTGGCCGATGCTGGGCCCCTATCTTGTAACTTGTTGCCTAATTTGCCTTAATCTGTCAGCTATCGGCGTGGTCGAAATCGACCATGACGTCACCTGTCATCTCTGTCGTCCCTACCATTAAGGTTAGAGACAAAAAATGAATGTGTGCAGTGTTGCCAGAAATACGAAAGCTAATCTTGCCCTGGAAACGGCCAAAACGACTGAGTTATCAGGCCGTTTAAACAAACAATAAAAAGCATTTGTCAATGGCGCGGAATTACATTATCGCCAAGTGTGAAGTGCGGAAATTAATCAATTTGCGTTAGTTTTTGGCTACTAGTTTGACATGTATTAATTTACGTCCTCTATGGTTATCACCAAGGCGACATGATTGTTATCTATCAGTAAATGTATTAGCTCAATTTTATTGGAATAAAGCCAGATTTTCTTGTGGTTTTTTCAGTTATTTATGTATCAATTTATTCCAATAAATAATTTTCTAACATGTCAGTTGAAAAGAAAATTGAATCTTCATTATCACGTTATCTACGCCCAGAGCGTTTCGAGGAAGAACCGAATGCAGCGACTTCCGATTTGAATTATTTGAAATGGAGGCATTGGCGCTCTACCTTTGAAAATTTTTTAATCGAAGGTTGCGCCGATACTGATGACTCGAAGAAACTGAAGCTGTTAGTAAATCACCTTTCTCCTTCAATTTATTGCCTCATACAAGAATGCAAAACATACGTCGACGCTATGACATTATTAGAAACTACTTATATAAAGCCTAAAAATGTTATATTAGCTAGACATTTATTGAATAGGATCCGTAAACAAAGATCTGATGAAACTATAAAAGAGTATTTACAGGCTTTGAAGCTACTCTCACTCGATTGCGGATTTAAACAAGTAACTATAGAAGAATACAAAAACGAATCAACGCGTGGTGCTTTTATAGCTGGTATAAATTCTCTTAAAATAAGAGAAAGGTTACTTGAAAAGTTAGACATGTCTTTGGATGAAGCTGTTAACTTAGCAATTTCACTTGAAAATGCCGAGAAGAATAACCATGCTTTCACTAGTGTCAACTCTACTAGTATGCCATTAAATCTAAATGCTGCATCTGATTCTGGACATAACACAACAGCTCCTGTCGCAAATTTTCGTCGAATTTCTAGACGCCGATGCTTCTTTTGTGGAGGAAATGTTCATCAGCGTATGAATTGTCCTGCTGTAAATAAAAATTGTCAAGTTTGTTCTAAAAAAGGGCACTTTGCAAATGTATGCAGATCCGGACAAGCCCAAAAAGTAAACGCTATAACAGAGGATGATGATGTGGATGTCCAACAACCATGTAACGATGCACTGTCTGCCATATCTGCTGCTTCTCCAAACAGTTTAAGGAAGGCTACTGTATGTATTACTATAAATGGGTGTAAAGCAGAGGCCTTGATAGATACCGGAAGCTCTGTAAGTTTTATAGACAGGGATTTGGCCCAAACAATGAAAGTAAAAATTAATCCCTGTAGCCAAACGGTTACATTAGCATCACGCAATCACGTATCCTTTGTTCAAGGAATCTGTCATGTAAATATTCAACTTGAAAAGCATCTTTACAAACGTCAACCATTATTAATTGTGAATAATCTCTGCTCTGATGTTATTATTGGTCACGATATACTAAAAACACATTCCTCGCTAGAGCTAAATTTTGGGGGTCCGCAAGAACGTTTACAAATTTGTAATGTCATGGAAGCGTCATTACCACCTGTATCCTTATTTACAAACATGATACCTAACATGAAACCAATAGCTATTCGATCAAGAAACCATAGCCAAGAAGACAAACTATTCATAAATATAGAAATTTCTAAACTTCTTGACAATGGAATCGTTGAGTCCAGTGTATCCCCTTGGCGAGCACAAGTTTTGATTGCAGGTGGAGGCTTACATAAAAAGAGACTAGTAATAGATTACTCGCAAACTATAAACAAGTTTACTGAACTTGATGCTTTTCCATTACCTAAGATAGAAACTATTGTAGCGGAAGTGGCTAAACGCAATTATTTTAGTCAAATTGATTTAAAAAGTGCTTATCATCAAATTCCTATACTACTTAAAGAAAAAATATATACAGCATTCGAAGCGAATGGAAAACTATATCAATTCACTAGGATTCCGTTTGGAGTGACAAACGGTGTTGCTGCATTTCAGCGTGCTATGAACTATGTTATAGAACAAGAAAACCTACAGGGTGTATTCACTTATCTTGACGACGTTACCGTTTGTGGAAAGACAAAACAAGAACACGATGACCATTTATCTAAATTTATGGAAGCAGTAAGTAAATATAATCTAACATTGAACGAACAAAAGTGTGTATTTAATCAAGGGACGATAAGCCTGCTCGGTTATACGATACAGAACAACAAGATCAAACCTGATGAAAATCGACTAAAGCCATTAATTAATCTGCCCACGCCTGAAAATTCTGCTGCACCGAAACGAGCTTTAGGACTTTTCGCTCATTATTCAAGATGGATACAAAATTTTTCAGAAAGAATCAAACCACTCATTTCTATAAATTCTTTTCCGTTTTCAAATGAAGCTATTACTATATTTAATGATCTAAAAAAAAGAGATAGCTAAGGCTACTTTATTTGCCATTGATGAGAAGGCTACGTTTGTTGTAGAAACAGACGCTTCTGAAAACGCGCTCGCGGCTACTCTAACTCAGAAAGGCCAACCTGTTGCATTTTTTTCTCGGACTTTAAGTGATTCGGAAAGACGGCAATCTTCGATTGAGAAGGAAGCTGCTGCCATAGTCGAAGCCCTACGCAAATGGCGTCACTATCTAACCGGGAAACATTTTTTATTAATAACAGATCAACGATCAGTTTCGTTCATGTTTAACCAAACTTACTCAAGCAAAATAAAAAATGAGAAGATTGAGCGTTGGAGGTTAGAATTATCCTGTTTTAAGTATGATATAATTTATCGCCCAGGTAAAGAGAATAAAGCTGCCGACGCATTGTCTCGAGTATGCGCACACATGAACACAAGCAACCTAAAACAATTGCATGAAAATCTTTGTCATCCAGGAATAATACGAATGAATCACTGGGTACGTTCGAAGAACCTTCCGTATTCAATTAATGACATTCGTCAAATGACTGCTAATTGCCGTGTATGCTCTGAGATTAAACCGAGGTACGCGCAGTCAAGTGGTCAGCTTATCAAAGCGACAGCTTGTTTCGAAAGACTTAACATCGATTTCAAGGGACCATTACCATCAAAAATGCAAAATAAGTATATATTGTCCATAATCGATGAATTCAGTCGGTTTCCTTTTGCTTTTGCATGTAAAGACATGACTTCGAATACTGTAATTAACTGTCTTAACGAAGTCTTTTACACTTTCGGAACACCTATGTATATTCATTCAGATAGAGGAACTTCGTTTATGTCGCAAGAGCTTACTCAGTACTTGGTGTCTCTTGGAATTGCTTGCAGTAGGACGACACCGTACAATCCTCAAGGAAATGGCCAAGTGGAACGTTTGAATGGGACATTATGGAAGACTATACAACTGAGTCTTAAATCCAAATGTTTAAATATTACAGATTGGGAAAGAGTTTTACCCTTGGCTTTGCACTCTATTCGATCGCTTCTATGCACAGCTATAAACATGACTCCTCATGAACGAATGTTCAATCATTCACGAAGAAGTCCAAATGGAGTATCCCTACCTGCGTGGCTGACGTGTCCAGGTCCTATTTTAATAAAAAGATTTGCTAGGAATTCGAAATTTGATCCCATTGTAGAAGAGGGTCAGCTGCTACAAAGTAATCCGAATTATTCCTACGTAAGATACTCGGATGGAAGAGAAGGTACAATATCGAACAGATATTTGACACCATTACCGTCTCCTGATAATGATGATCCTGAGCCCACTGTCATTAATGATTCTGAAACTCCTGTTGCTATAGATGTTGAAACAGCACCCATACCGTCTTCTGATGATGATGATCCTGAGCCTGCTGTTGAAACACCTGTATCTATAGTTGAGGAGCAAGGAGATGAAGTTCGGCGATCTACACGTCTTAGACGTCCGCCGACTTTTTTAAAGGATTATGTCTTAGGGGAGGGTGAATGACATGTATTAATTTACGTCCTCTATGGTTATCACCAAGGCGACATGATTGTTATCTATCAGTAAATGTATTAGCTCAATTTTATTGGAATAAAGCCAGATTTTCTTGTGGTTTTTTCAGTTATTTATGTATCATAGTTGATTTTCATTTTGCCCAACATCATTCCGACAATGAGATGGAGACCACCATCTCGGGCTCCCTCAAACGCACCGTCTCTTCTTCCTCCTGCGAATCACAGGCGGAAGCCTCGTCGTCGGAACGCGACGACGAAGGCTTCACGACGGTGAAGCGTGGGAGGAAAAAGAAGAAGGCCGCATCCCAGCCTTCGGATGATCTCGTCTCTGCCCCCGCGCCTTCTGCGCCCATCGACACTAGTTCGGGTCCCGCGAATCCCGCGGGTTCGTCGCCACCTTCCGACTCCCAATCCCAGCCGCAACCCAAAGGGCCTAAAAAACCGCCACGGGTTAACATGCAGCTTCCCCCCGGCAAGACCATAGAGGTCCTATTTAAAGAGCTGGAAAACCAGCATATTTCCATTCCCACGAACTCGTGGAACGGGAGCCAGCAGCTCCTATCACTTCAGCCCGGCTCGATCTCCGACCATAGGGCTCTATGAAATGAAATGAAATGAAATGAAATAATTTATTCGAACCCATAAAATGTTATACATTATTTAGATTCCGTCAATATTAACTCTACCACCAGTTCGGAAAGCAGTTCTCACTAGAGAAGAACGGGCAAGAAACTCTAGTGTTGCTCTTTTCAAAATCAGTTCAAGGTATAAAATACAATGCATTATGTAGAGAAAAAAAAATACAATTCAGTATTTGTTAAGTTTTGTTTAGAGCAGTTCATTTATATACTCGCAAAATAGGTAATAAATTTTTAAATTCCAACACTAGTGCATAACTATCTCAGGAATCATGTAATAATTTGATCTGAAATGTTCAAGATGTCGCTATTAGTCTAAGTTCAAGATATACCCCTAATACTTAGATATAGTAAGCGAAAAGGGCAGACCAGTCCACACAAGCAGCACTCGTTCACGAGTATGACGCATGTGCCAGCCATCGGCCTCCTCAACCATATTACAGGGAAGTGGCCGACCCGGCACACGACGCCGCCGCAGGCACAGACAGTTAAGGAGTATGTCATACCCAAGCCGCTCACAGATGGAAACAAAGAAAATTTATTGAAACGAAAAACATGATTCCAAAGAAAATCATATGAAAAAATTTAATCCCAGGCTTTTTTATCCTCTATGTATTCTGAAATCTTGTAATAAGCTTTATTACATAACTTTCGCTTAATAGTTGTTTGGAATTTACCAATGTTTAAACACTTAATTTCAGTGGGAACTTTGTTATAAAAATGTATACAGTAACCCTTAAAAGATTTGCTGATTTTTTGGAGCCTTGTTTTATGATTAACTAGATTATTTTTACTTCTAGTATTTAAGCCATGGATATCGCAAACTTTTGGAAAGTTTTCTATATTCTTATGTACGTACACAAATTAGCGAATATAAATTGTGATGCTACTGTCATTATATTTGTTTCTTTGAATTTTTCTCTTAGAGAACATCTAGAGCTTAGGGAGTAGATAGATCTTATAGCTCGTTTTTGAAGAACAAATATAGTATTAATGTCAGCAGCACCACCCCACAGCAAAATTCCATAACTCATCAAACTATGAAAGTAAGCAAAATAGACCAATTTTGCTGTTTCAATGTCAGTTAATTGGCGTATCCTGCTCACTGCAAAAACTGCGGCGCTCAGCTTTTTAGCTAGTACAGATATATGAGGACCCCACTGAAGTTTAGAGTCCAATGTGATACCCAAGAATTTGGTTGTATCCACAAGGCTCAACTCGTCACTATTTATGAAAATGTTAGCGTTAATTTTTTTGACATTAGGTGTGACGAATTTTATACATTTAGTTTTTTCACTATTTAATAATAGATTGTTAACGCTGAACCAATGCACTATTTTTGAGAGAGTATTGCTTACATCGTCAAGAATTGTTTGATGTCGACTTATTTTAAATAATAAGGAAGTATCATCTGCAAACAACACTACTTCACAATTGTCCCTTATGAAATAAGGTAAGTCATTTATATAAATTAGAAAAAGAAAAGGTCCAAGAATTGAGCCTTGTGGTACTCCCAAGGTAACAATAGAGCCAGGAGATCGTTTTCCATTGACATCAACACTTTGTACCCTATTATAATATAAATAATAATACCAGCCCTGTATTAAATACTGCCCACTGCTGAGCACGGGCCTCCTCTACTACTGAGAGGGGTTAGGCCTTAGTCCACCACGCTGGCCTAGTGCGGATTGGCAGACTTCACATACCCTCGAAATTCTTATCGAGAATTCTCAGGTATGTAGGTTTCCTCACGATGTTTTCCTTCACCGTTAAAGCGAACGATAATTGATAAACAATACACACATAACTTCGAAAAATCAGAGGTGTGTGCCTTGGGTTTTGAACCGCCGGACATTGTCTCGGCAGACCGTTCCATTCCCAACTAGGCTATCGTCCACTTTTTACCCTTTGTACCCTATTGCTTAAGTATGATTTAAATAAATCAAGGGCAATACCATTAACCCCATAGTGGCTCAATTTCCTGATAAGAATATCATGGTGAACACAATCAAAAGCTTTCGATAGATCACAGAACACTCCTAAAGCATCCTGTGAATCCTCCCAAGCAGCAAATATATTATGTATAAGCTCAACACCAGCATCTGTGGTGGAGCGACCCCTAGTGAATCCAAATTGTTTACCATGAAGTAGATTATGTTTAGCAAAAAAAAATTGAATTTGTTTAAGTATAAGTTTTTCAAAAATTTTACTTATAGAAGGTAGGACAGAGATCGGTCTATAATTAGTGGGGTCGTCCGTACTACCAGATTTAAAAAGAGGTATAATTTTACTTAATTTCATTTTATCAGGAAATATCCCACTCATAATACATGTATTAAAAATTATAGCTAACTGGGGAGCTAGTACAGATATTACCGGTTTTAATATTTTTGTCTAACCAAGTTCCTCGATTCGAGGAACTACTATTACTATACCTTCGCCCTCCCGGATGAGCGTCGCTTCCTTTACGTCATCCGAGGTATCCCCGTCCAAATGTCTGCCCAAGAGGTAAGGAAGGCCTCCAGGCCAAAGGCATTTCAGCCATTGAGGTGCACCGAATGCACCGCCAGTCCCGTGTTTCCCAACCGGGCTTAGAGTACGAGATGGTTCTAGCCATTCTCGAAAACCCGCGGACGTGAAACATCTTTACGAGATCCGCGACATTTCCGGGTTAGGCGGCTTCACCGTCGAAACCCCACACAAGAAAGGCCAAATAGGGCAGTGTCATAACTGCCAAAAATACGGCCACAGCTCTCGTGGCTGCCGCCTCCCCGCCAGGTGCGTTAAGTGCCTCGGCGAGCACGGCACTTCGGCGTGCCCACGCCCAAAGGATAGGTCCCTATGCACGGAGCCGCCTTCGTGCACCAACTGCCGGCAATCGGGTCACCCCGCAAATTACCGCGGATGCCCCAGAGCACCCAAAAAGACCTTCAGAGCTCCTAAAGCTCCAAAGGCACCAGCCCCTCAGGCCAATTTCAGACTGGCACCTGCGCCAGTGCGTAACCCGTGGTTCCCAACTACGGCACGCGCCGACCCACGCCTCCAGGCCCGCGGCGGAGTCACTCCCGCCACCCCGGCCTCACCCACCACTCAACCTACTCCTGCGCCCATTCCTTCGGCTTCCATGGCTCCTTCCAAGGCAGCCAAGGCGAAAACCTCTCCACAGGTGGCGGCGGCCTCGCACCCTACATCATCTTCTGCGCAAGGTGCAAAAGTCGAGTTCCTTCTGAACTCGCCGGAGTTAATGAATCTCCAAGCCCAAATGGCCGACCGCGTGGCCCAAATCTCCACCCTAGGGCGTCCCGATAGCAATCTCGTCTCGGAAATTGTCCACATCCAGACGAGGATGTACCAGATCACCGTAGGTGCACTTTTTCCGTCATCTTAAATGGCGACGTAACCATTAAATCTCTCTAAGCGGACCAAACCTCGCTCCCTCAGAGTGGGGTTTTTCAACATTAACGGCATTAGCGGCCAACGAGCCGAACTTTCTGATTTTGTCCGCGAAAATAAATTAGACGTTTTCCTCATCCAGGAAACGTTTCTGAAACCAGCTCACCGCAATCCCAACATCCCTAACTTCAATCTGGTACGTAACGATCGCACCAGTGGCCCTTTAGGAGGCACTCTCATATATTTCAAAAGGTCCCTGCATTGCATACCCTTAGACCCACCTGCTACTTTGAGGAACAATGAGGCTTCAGTCTGCAGGCTAGCTATGACAGGACACCCGCCGATCACCATCATATCGGCCTATCTCTCGCCCTCAAAGGAGCTTCACTCCAATGAGCTAACTACATTATTTGAAATGGGGGATTCCGTCATTCTGGCGGGCGACCTCAATGCCAAGAACACTCTCTGGGGCTGCAACTCGACAAACGGGAGAGGTACCGCTCTGGAGCGTTGTCTTGACATAGTAGATATGAGTATCCTGGTTCCTTCTGAACCAACTCACTATAGTTCTACTGTCGATCACCGACCCGACATACTCGACATAGCGCTAGTAAGGAACGTAAGCCTTCGCGTGCGTTCCTTGCAGGTGCTACAAGAGTTAGACTCTGACCACAGACCTGTGATCCTAGATCTAGTTCCCCAAAACGGCCCATCAAACACAGGTCCTAACATTCCGATGAAGGTGAATCGAATTGGCGCCTCCTAGGCACCAAGCTCGCGGACACCTCATCTACAGATCTTTCCGCGATTCCGACCAACATCGTGACTCCTGAAGAAACGACTGGCGCGATACGCTCCTTCACCAACCACCTTCAAAAGGTCTTGAGCGAAAGCTCCGAGAAGGTGCCAGAGACTGTTCACAGTCAATGGCAAATTCCCGACGACGTGCGGTGGGTGGTGAGGAGGCGTAACGCTACGCTCAGAGCTTGCGCGACGAGCCCCACCCCGACGTCTTGCGCGCTTCCTTCAACGTGAGGTTAGACGTCGCATAAAAGAGGTCGTCGATTCGACATGGGAAACTCGCTTAGCCGAACTCGACCCGACACACCAGGCCTTCTGGCAGCTGTGTCGTTCCTTCAGGAGAAACGATGTGACCTCTATGCCTCCGCTCAATCGTCCGAATCAACGCCCGGCGTTTGACGACGACGAGAAAGCAGAACTGTTGGCCGACAGTCTGGAGTCTCAATGTTCCCTCTCAACAATACCTATAGACTAGTATAGACCACGACCATCTTGTTGCGGTTAATTCACTCGTCGAAAGTAGGAACGCGGTCCGGCCTCCACCGAACTCGATTTCGCGACCGATAAACGATACCGATACCGCCAACGTCGTCGACCCGGACGTCGACCCGCCGCCGCCCGATCCCCTTGCACCGGTGACGATCGAAGAAGTCATCGCTCTGATCAAGGCGCTCAAAAGACGAAAAGCCCCCGGGGGCGACAGGATCCCTACCCGTATGATTAAGATGCTTCCGGAGCATCTGGTCCTAACGCTCACCGCGATATTCAATGCTGCTTTTCAAAACTGCCTCTTCCCAGAGGTCTGGAAGGAGGCAGTTGTGATAGGTCTACATAAGCCGGGAAAACCCGCATCCGAACCGTCCTCTTATAGGCCAATCAGTCTGCTCAGTACTCTGGGCAAAATTTACGAGCGGATCGTCCTCGACCGCCTCAAAATAGTCGCTCACAACAACAATCTGATCCCTCCCGAACAGTTTGGTATTCGTGCTAGGCACAGTTGCGTAAATCAGGTGCTCCGCATCACGGAGCACGTTTACGACAAATTCAAGATAGGCATGCCCACCGGTGCTCTCTTCTTCGATATTGAAAAAGCATTCGACAGGGTGTGGCACAACGGCTTGCTTTACAAGCTGTACACTCTCAACGTGCCCACTCAACTCGTGCACATCATACGAGATTTTTTGTCGAATCGCGGTTTCAAATATCGCGTGGAGGGTACTCTCTCTTCCCGTCACGCCATCACGGCTGGAGTCCCGCAAGGCTCCGCCCTCTCACCTTTTCTTTTCTCGCTGTACACCAGCGATATCCCTAAACCGAAAAACGCCCATCTGGCGCTCTTTGCCGATGACACCGCAATCTACGCCTCACGTAGAGACCCCGACAATGTGGTGCGCACTTTGCAGGCCGCCGCCGACAAGCTCAGTGAGTGGTTCCGCAAATGGCGAATCACCGTCAATGCCACAAAGAGCCAGGCTATCCTGTTCACTTTGAAAAGGAGAGTCCATGTGCCTCACAACTCAGTCCGCATGTCCAACCAGGTAATCCCCTGGACGGACAAAGCCAAATATTTAGGAGTGACCCTTGATCAGAAGTTGACCTTCATCCCACACGTAAATGCGGTACGCGCGCGAGCCGCATTCGCGATGAGCCAACTGCATTGGCTCATAAATAGGAAAAGCAAAATGTCCATCCGCAACAAGATTAGGATCTTTACCACGTGTATTAGACCGATCATGACATACGCGTCGCCCGTGTTCGCCCATATACCGCCTGCTCGTCTTAAGCGTATGCAGGTATTGCAAAACATTTTTCTTCGACACGCTCTTGGTGCCCCGTGGTACGTTCGCAATCGCAACCTCCACGTGGATACTAACATGCCGACCATCAGGCATTTCATGCAAATGACCAGCAAACGCTACTTCGACCGGGCGGTTAAACACCCAAATACGTTAGTCCGCAAAGCGTCAATATACACTCCATTCGACCGCGCCAAATGGAGACGGCCGCGCTCAGTCCTAACCGATCCAGAGGACGATATCACTCTGGCCATTCGCAGTAAGAACGAGTTCCTAAAACTCCTACACTCCACACGACCGCAGTTCCGTCCTCGCCGCCGAGGACCTCACCGCTTTCCCCGTCGCCCTTCCGACCCTCCTAACAGTTCCGGCCCGCGTGCCGACGAAATAAATGGATAGGATTAGGTTAAACACCAACCTTCCCCACTAATCGTTGATGTCTCATCCTCTACCGGTGACCGTCCTGAGCCGAGGTTCGTAACCCGTTAGTGGGTTGCCCTCAGCATGGTTACTTAAATCAAGGGTTGCGAGCGCCTAAAGCGTTCACCCGAAAGTCCGGTGTGGCCAGAGAAGCCGACTCGCGTCAGGCTACTGACCGGTAGGGCCAAAACAAAAAAAAAATAAAAAAAATTGCCCAACATCAATAATTGAAATTAAATTAATGAAGAACTGATTACAAGGCCTTTTATTAAACATTAATAGTTTCTTTTATTTTATATTTTTAACCTGAATTAAGTACCTAAATAAAATATCCGCCAAAACTCCTCGATAAAGTCTTGGTAAGGTAGCCACTGCTTTACTTCGATATACTACTGATAACTGAGGATAAAAAAGGGAATAAGTATGCGTTAGAAGGACTTGTATACATGGACAAGAATAAACTAACAAAAAAAAATGTGGCAGCCTTGCAAGTGACATCTCTAGTGACAAGTGACAACTGACATCCGAGTTCTGACTTCTGACATAAATGTGGCCCTGCAAGTTTGTTTAATTTACTCATTTATCCTATTACGTTTCCACAATAAGATACTGTACACAATAATGTCATAAGTGCGTCCATTCGGTCTTCCACACCATTCCGTAAGGTTTGAAACCTAAGTGTATATTGCGGTTGTGATAAGATAACTAGGATGCCTGATATTAAGATAACCCCGCTGGGAGCGGGACAAGACGTCGGTAGGAGTTGCATCTTGCTGTCGATGGGAGGTAAAAACATCATGTTAGATTGCGGCATGCACATGGGGTACAACGATGAGCGTCGTTTTCCTGATTTCTCGTACATTGTTCCCGAAGGACCGATCACCAGTCAAATCGACTGTGTCATTATATCTCACTTCCATTTGGACCACTGCGGGGCCCTTCCCTACATGTCTGAGATGATAGGGTACACGGGACCGATATACATGACTCATCCTACGAAAGCTATAGCTCCCATACTTCTGGAAGATATGAGAAAAGTTGTTGTCGAACGTAAAGGTGAGTCTAATTTCTTCACATCTCAGATGATCAAGGACTGCATCAAGAAGGTGACGGCAGTCACTCTCCACCAGTCAGTCATGGTTGACAATGAGTTGGAGATCAAGGCATATTATGCTGGGCATGTGCTTGGTGCTGCCATGTTCTGGATTCGAGTTGGCTCTCAGTCTGTTGTGTATACAGGAGATTATAACATGACTCCTGACCGGCACTTAGGAGCAGCTTGGATTGATAAATGCAGACCTGATCTGCTTATTACAGAATCTACGTATGCCACAACAATAAGGGATTCAAAAAGATGCCGTGAGAGAGATTTTCTGAAAAAAGTTCATGAATGTGTTGAAAAAGGCGGCAAAGTACTTATACCTGTTTTTGCACTAGGAAGAGCTCAAGAATTGTGTATTTTACTTGAAACTTATTGGGAGAGAATGAATTTAAAGTACCCAGTGTACTTTGCCCTCGGCCTAACTGAAAAAGCAAACAACTATTACAAAATGTTCATCACATGGACAAACCAAAAGATCAGGAAGACCTTTGTACAAAGAAATATGTTTGACTTCAAACACATTAAACCATTTGACAAGTCATACATAGATAATCCTGGGGCAATGGTGGTGTTTGCAACCCCAGGCATGCTTCACGCTGGCCTATCTTTGAACATATTCAAAAAATGGGCACCACATGAGCAAAACATGGTTATAATGCCAGGCTTTTGTGTCCAGGGGACCGTTGGGCACAAAATCTTGAATGGTGCCAAGAAAATTGAATTTGAGAACCGACAGGTAGTAGAAGTCAAAATGGCTGTAGAATACATGTCATTTTCTGCACATGCTGATGCGAAGGGCATTATGCAGTTAATTCAGTACTGTGAGCCTAAGAATGTGTTGTTGGTGCACGGTGAAGCTGTGAAAATGGAGTTCTTGAAGGAGAAAATTGAGAAAGAATTTAAAATCAGCTGTTTCATGCCTGCTAATGGTGAAACATGCACTATAAACACACCTACTAAAATACCTATTGATGTATCACTTAGGCTGTTGAAAGCTGAAGCTGTGAGATACAATGCTTTGCCCCCAGACCCTAAGAGAAGGAGAGTAGTCAATGGCATTCTCTGTGTTAGAGACAACAGACTCTCCCTTCTTGATATAGATGAGATGTGTGATGAAATAGGAATAAACAGACACATCATAAGGTTCACAAGCACAGTTCGTTTCGAGGACCCGGGGCCAGCCGTCAAGACAGCTGAGAAACTAAAGAATTTACTGTCGGAGAAGTTAGAAGGCTGGACCATCACCATATCTGATGGAAACATATCAGTGGAGTCAGTACTTATAAAAGTAGAGGGTGAGGATGACAGCACCAAAAACATTTATGTTTCTTGGACCAACCAGGATGAAGATCTAGGAAGTTATATTTTAGGACTGTTGCAGTCAATGGTTCAGTAATCCATTAGGTATAAGATTTTTTGTTTTATATTTTTAATAAATTAGTTTTATTGTAATACATTTGTTTATGTACACCATGAGATGTCTGTATTGCATTTCCCCTGGTACCACAGATATTGCAGTCTGTTCATCTTGGTCAAGTTCTTAGGCACATCTTGCATTTTTAGACTGGGTTTCTGAAATAAAAAAAAATATATATTTATATTTAGAAAATGTCTTAGAGATTGAATTAAAATAATAATTATTAGATAATCAGAACAGAAAATAATTTGTGATCATGTAATTTTAGCCTCCATGTCATATTTATTCTACAATACATAGTAGGTGTGGAAGAATTTTTACAAAAGAATGCCTTTGTACCTAACATAAATGACCCTTAGAAAAGATTTTAAATTTCAACACATACATCCATAACAAATACACAATCCATACATTATAATATTATGGCTTCAAGCATCACTGCCTATTCCACTTAATTTAAAAAAAAAGTAAACAGCATGTTTTCAGTTATCGCATTTTCCGTTTCCAAAACAAACAGATAATTATTTTATCTGTTAACGGATATCTTATGTATTGAGATTTCGAGGCCGTCGTCTTTTTAGTCTACTAGCGTCGAAATCGGGAAACGTAAAAAACTATTTTCGATTTTAAGGTTGTCAGGCTCATTTATATGTTTTTTAAATGGTTGCACACAAGTGGAATGCTCCGAAAGCATACCAGTCCTTTGAAACAACCAGCAAACCGATATTTAATAGCATGGTCGCCGGCAAAAACAGAAATGACGTAATGTTTGTCGTGAATAACTACACGTTAAGCGAATGACCTTAAGCGATTCAGGTGATTAAATCTATAGCAGATTATTACTCACAAGAACACAGCGCTGATCCCACTCTGAGATCCGATATTTTATATCATGCTTATCTTAAAATCGCAAACTTTGACCTAAGATTCAGCACCCCAAGCAAATATTCACGGCTCAAAGATTTGCCCCGATGTGAAAATCGCGGTCTAGATTACTTTAGATTCAGGGAAACTATCTCGTCGTATCCCGAAGCCCATCACGTACAGAGATAAGGGCTTAATTTACCATCGTTGGGGGGAATAGCCTCCTAAAGTCTCCTTTGTGAAGATGTTCTCTATGTGCCTTCAGTATGCTACTTCTCAGTTTAGGATTTAGGCAGGGTCGACACATTCCGCATAGCTCGTGGGAACCACAATCTTCCTTGCACACTGTGCTGCATTGTTCACCCCACACAGCTATGTTCTTTTGCGTTGACACCATGTTTTGGGCACCTGTATTTTCTCTAAAACATAATAATTGTGGATTAAACTCAAATGACAATATAATACAAATTTAAAAGATTTGTTATGAGCTATGTTTAGACTAGCAAGTTCTTGCAGCAATATATTACGCAAGAATTTCCGGATATGTTTGAACTAGCGGCAATATTTCCATAATTTTATTCACGTGCGACTCGCTGCAAGATTTTCAAGCATACAAATTTACAGAAGTCCGCTTGCCGTGATTGTTTACATGGTAAAAATTAGTCGCGCAAGTGAATTGCTGCAAGTTTTCACTTTAATCTAAACCTCGCTTAAAGCAGCTCAGTTGCTTATAGGCAAAATTAAAATATTTGTTTGAAAGGAAGTTGATCATGTCATTAATCTAAATCAGATTTTAGATAAAAAAGAAATGATAATGTATGTCTGACTCATAATTATTTTGTTAAAGTGTACTAAATATCATAGATTTAATATTGCTTTGCTAAAGATCATTACAACTGCTTGTAAAAAACTAAACTTGAACTGTGGACCTACAAGGAACAAACAAAACCCGCTGACGAAGACGATAAAAAATTTAACAACTACAGTCCACAAACGTATGAAGACACTTTTGATTTTTCCTTATAGGCATTCAATATAAATAATATGCATCGGTGCCTATTTATACAATTAATTTAACAAAAGTAATTTCCTTTAAGCAGTATTTAATAACGTCTACACAGAAATTTGACGACAAATTCCAAAAAGGCAGATTATTTTGTACAAATACCACAGCGTATTTACTGATTTATTTATTAGGTTATCCAGCAGACTTAATACTACGATTACAATAATAGATTATTTCACATGTATGTGGCATATACACCACAATATGACGACTAACTATTATAAGAAACGTATAAATCAATATATACGGGGTAGGCAGAGGCGCAACTAGTGCACCCACTTTTCGCCGTGCGTATTCCGTCCCATGATGTGATAGGAGGCGAGCCTTTCGCCATATCGGGCACAAACTCCAGACTCCGGGCTGATACTGAGTAGAAAAACTCAATATCACTTTGGCCGACTCGGAGATCGAGCCCGAGATCGAGATTTTAGTCGTACCTTAATACAACTACGCCACCGAGGCAGTCAATTTGTAAATCAATTTGTTTTTATAATAAAAATCACGGACTCTACATTAAAGAATGTAGCGACATAGTGTTATCTACACTCTACTAATTATAGTACTTATTCCATTGATGTAGAAAAAAACTTATTCCCATAAAAATAAGGTCGAAATAAACAAAATAAGAGCCTTAGATGGCAAGATCACCATAGGACACAAATCATGAAACTTTTGCGAGCTGCATAAATTAGGTTAGTCCCGCCAGTTCGTATTGGGTATATCCTGTAATGACTGTGTGTTGAATAAAGAATAAATAAATAAATAAACAGTGGACGATAGCCTAGTTGGGAATGCAACGGTCTACCGAGACAATGTCCGGAGGTTCAAACCCAAGGCACACACCTCTGACTTTTCGAAGCTACGTGTGTATTGTTTATCAATAATTATCGCTCACTTTAACGGTGAAGGAAAACATCGTGAGGAAACCTACATACCTGAGAATTCTTCATAAATGAATCTCGAGGGTATGTGAAGTCTGCCAACCCGCACTAGGCCAGCGTGGTGAACTAAGGCCTGACCCCTCTCTGCAGTAGAGGAGGCCCGTGCTCAGCAGTGGGCAGTATATAATACAGGGCTGATTGCATTGCATTGCATTGCATTGCATTGCATTGCACTGCATTGCATTGCATTGCAAATAAATAAATAAATATGGTATAAGTACTTTTGCTAGAACGGGAAGTCATCCGCAGCCTTCCCTTTCTCAGCCGCCTGCTGCCTCACTACCCCACAAAAGCTATACCTACTAACATTTAACAAATTAATATTACTAGTATTACGTTTTACTTGTGGTAGGTCTCACATATGTAAGAGTCCGCCTGGGTGGGTACCACCGCAATGTCTATTGCTACCGCCAAGCAGTAGTGTGCATGCACTGTTGTTTTTCGGTGTGAAGGGACATTGTAGGCAGTGTAACTACAGGACATAGTGAGACTTAACATCTTTTGTCTCAGGATGACGAGCGCAGTGGAATGCCACACAGTACTTTGTAAGTCAAGGTGCTGGATGGTGTTGCTACTGTTTATGGGTGGTCGTATCGCTTACCATCAGGCCAACGGCATGCTCGTCTCGTCATTCAATGCCATAAAAAAAAGTACGTATGTCCAGTTCCGGGAACAGCCTATGTATATTCGGTTTCACGTAGGCCGCCATAATTGCGTCGACTGGCAAGGGACAAACATCCCTCGTCAGTCGACTCTGCCTGGACCCCACTCCGCTTGCCATCAGATGCAGTGGGTTTATTTTGTCGTGTCCGTATAGAAAAAAAATACAAACCCATGACTCCCATCGGTCTTAACATGGTCGGCAACACCAACCAACCCCATCAAGTTGTACAGCACTTGTTCGTATAATAATTGGTTGGGCGGATAGTGAGCAGATGACAAGTTGGGCGACATGTTGGCTTCCAACAAATACACTTTTAGGTCCTCATCTACCACCAGGTCGAATCGCATCATTTCGAAGAAATTGTCACCGGATGGATAACTTTTAAGCTGAAATATAAGGGTATTAAATGAAGGTAGAGCATTTATCATAATTTTGGTTAATAAACTTTCCAATATCTGGAATATCCCGTATGCTAGGCAGCTAGATTTACAATAAGTGTCATCATCTTACTGATACCCTATTATTTTTCAATTACTTCTAAATTGTTTCAATAGAATGGACAGTGTAAGTAATTAAATCGATTATTAATCGGCTAGATTTTCTAGGATAAAAATACCACTCGTCGATAATAAATCCGTAGTTTCAGAGATTAGCTTATTCAAACAAAAAAAAAACATCTTTATAATATTAGATACATACCGCCTGAATGATATGATACTCTTTCTTCACAAATACATCTGCGATTGCTTTTTGTACATCCTCCCACATTTTAATTGTGTCCTTGCCCTGTAGTTGAATAATTTCTATTATTACCTAATACTCTGTATCATCACAGAACATATTACATTAACAAATTATTTCATTTATATTCTTTTTCAATTGTATTTAGATTATGTATACGATCTATTTGTGTCTTTTTTTATTGGTAAGGAGATCATTGAGAGCGGTGATTTGTGACATGTTCAAAGATTTTTTATAACATGTATAGATAATTTCATACACAATGACCCGTGCTACCAATTTCGCAGGATTCAATGTAGTATGCGTGTTCACTCATAGGTGTTTAGTGTTTTTTTTTATTTTTTTTTTGTGGCATTGAATGACGAGACGAGCTTGCTGTTCGCCTGATGGTAAGCGATACGACCACCCATAAACAGTAGCAACATCATCCAGCACCTTGAGTTACAAAGTACTGTGTGGCATTCCACTGCGGTCGTCATTCTGAGACATAAGATGTTAAGTCTTACTATGTCCTGTAGTTACACTGGCTACAATGTCCTCAAACCGAAACACAACAGTGCATGCACACTGCTGCTTGGCGGTAGAAACAGACATGGCGGTGGTACTCACCCAGATGGACTCTTACATATGAGACCTACCACCAGTAGTGTGTATTTACAGAACTAAAACACAAGTCGAAGGTTGCCCACTTGGACTGTAAGCAATTCGGAAAATTAGTGAGGCGCGTCGTCGTGGATGGCGTTCATCTACCATACAATACCATACCAGCTCTGTATTATATACTGCCCACTGCTGAGCACAGGCCTCCTCTACAACTGAGAGGGTTTAGGCCTTAATCCACCACGCTGGCCTAGTGCGGGTTGGCGGACTTCACATACCTTCGAAATTCAGAGAACTCAGATATGCAGGTTTCCTCACGATGTTTTCCTTCACCGTTAAAGCGAGCGATAATTCACAAAGAAAACACACATAACTTTTTAGAAAAGTCAGAGGTGTGTGCCATTGGGTTTTGAACCTGCGGACATTCGTCTCGGCAGTACGTTCCACTCCCAACTAGGATATCGACGCTTTTTTTATGGCTTGGCGTTCATCTCAATAAAAATAATTAATTGAGACATGAGAACTATTTATCTTTTTCCTCTATATATTCTACTAGGTGATAATCGCGGCTTAGCCCACGTGAAAAGCCTTGCCCGCTCCAAAAGCCCCTAAAACACAGCACGACGCCAACGCCATCTATTAAAAAATCAGATTTTAAACATCAATAACTTCCCATGGGATCATATTTTAACTGGATAAAAAGTAGCCTATGTTACTGGACATGGTTTATTTGTGTGCTAAATTTCATCCAGATCCGTTCACCAGTTTCTGCGTTTACTTCTAACAAACATCCAACCAGACAAAAATCCAAACAGTTTCACAAACTTTCGCTTTTATTATATTAGTTAGATTAGATAAACAATGTTTCTTTATCTACTTCTGTATAAGTAGGTAGGTAGAAAGTTATGGTTATACCTTTGATTTAGCGTACACGTCGAATGAATCCTTCATGCCAAATCCCAGCGCAGTATATGGATGGGCCAACGAGGGAACCTCCCAGGTCGGCAAATAATCGTCCCCTATAACATATTTGTCCAAATTCTTAGGATCAAACGGGTAGTATTTCGCGGGGCAGTATCTGCAATCAAAGAATTATAGAGTTTATAACTGTATGGCTTTAAACCCATAATATAATTGGATATTAGAAAGTTAAGAATAATTAATGAATTTCAAAATGTTGAAGTTAGGGTAGGTTTGGTTGCTACATAATATACCTATATATTACATACATAGGTATATACTACATTTTGTCAAACGGTCGAAACAGGGTTATTTACCGAGAGGTTTTCGAAACCTAAATAGATAATATCAGGTCAGTCGGTGTATCATCACGCTGCTATCATGAAATACCGTGGTTGAGAGTTGTTATTCTATTGTTGTCGCTCTACATTTCGAAGCGCTAAATACTCTCACCTAAGTACGTACAACGTAATTATATTTTGGGGAATCATACTTTATTTACATTCGAGAATATTCATATTACTTAATGCTCGTAAATATTGACCTAAATCCTTTTGTAGCACTCGCGAATTAGCGAACATACGTAAATTTAATTGTATTATGTGTAGCAGAAATTGTTAGCCGTCAAATCTTCCTTAACTACGCGTTATGATCACAGAATAACAAAATATAGGTACAAATCGTAGTACTCATCATTTGTTGTCTCCTTGGTTTATATGTCTAGAGTATAGGTAATATGAGCCGCGAACCGGGAGATACTAGACCAATTCTAATTTCTGGAAACTCTTAGTGTGGGCTTTTTTTATGTCTGAATTCCCCAAAGGATATTGACGTCAGGTCCTTGTACGTGGTTTCTTGATGCAGCTCTGAACTATGGAATTGGAATCCCAAGAAATCAAAGGAGAGGTTGTATGCGAAGAATATATTTTTGTTTTGTTATCCTAAATATTTGGATAATAATTACTTACCTAAATAGCACGTCGCCTTTGTACCAGTAGACTCTCAGCGGGTCAACAGAAGTTAGGACAACGTACACGCCAATATCGAACTTATGTCCGTCAACTAAAAACGGTTTTTGTACGTACTCTTGAACAAAACTTTCCCCGCTAAAATCTATTTCGCTCACGTTCTTCAAGTAAACACCTCGATGCTGATTGTGTTTCTCCAAAAACAATGCGTTTTTATTCACTGATGCATAGCTTAGGAACTCTGCCTTATTGAGTGGTAGTTTAAAAGCCTTCGGTATGTACTCACTCTTGGATGTGGCTAAATCAACTTTGTTGGTTATGAATCCAGTGCCGGGAAAATGGTTTACCTTTTGGTGTCTTTTTAGATTATGCATGTTCGGAAATAGGGATCTGAATGGGTAGTCGTGTGACCATAGTAGTGACCAGTCTGTCTTGTTGGTAGATTTTTCGTATCCAATCCTGTCTAAGACGATATGGACGTGTTTTAAAACGCCATTTTTGTTCTCAACGTCGCTGTAGGCAGAATAAACCCAGTAGCGTCTCTTAGGTACTTCATCTTCGGTTTTTTCTCTATTTTGAACGTTCATTACCTCTAACAGAATGCCTAACGACACCCCTATTACACATACCAGGAGAAATGTATTTACATTTTTGTCAAGCGAGAAGTCGCTAAATTTATATTTGGCTATTTCTGATTTTTCGTCGGGATTTGCCTTCTCGTTATTCTTGTGATACCTTTCTTCGTCTATATTTTTGTTAATACACTGTTCTGTTATATCCTGAAAGCAGCAAAACAATTTATAATTGGCATTTTATGCTTAATATTAGTTGTCTGAGAAATTACCACGGTGTGTGCCCTTTATCGACCACCAAGCATTCCTAAGGGTGGATATGTCGGAGGTGGTCGCTCGTAAAACCCATGAGTCACAACCTCGATACACGAAAAGACGGTACATCGACCTTATAAAGGAAGAAAGACCGTGTCCACTTAAAAAACATTTTTTTTACTTGTAGATATCCAGCAGGCACCCTTCGTAGGTATGAATTTACGCATTAAAATCATTACACTATTAATACCTACAGCCCTTTAATTCGGAAAATCCAGCGATATTTTTGCTACACTAATAGTATTATGTTTTTCATAGTTTCGCACTCCGATGATACAATGTACTTATCTATGAATTAGATACTTCTAATAGAGATCTGTTCGTGTTTTTTAGAACCATGTAGCCCTACCTTTTGAAAAGCATTTAAATATAAATAGGACACTCAACGCCCTATTTCGAAGTTAGTAATGTGAAGTCTTAAATTAATTTTATAAAATTTATTAAAACAGACTTCAAGATCATTAAAATTCAACACGCGATATTTTTATAAAACAAATAAGTATAGAGATTTTAATTACAATAAATTATACAGTATACGTTTGATAAATTTACATCATGAACTTTAAATTTGACGGTAAAAATATGTTTCATTTGTGACTTACATTCGCAAATGTAGTCTAATATCAAGAAACGTCGCCGCAAATAAACCATACAAACAGGCTACCCATAATAGAAAATTCGATTTAAATAAATATTCAAGCAAAGTTAGATTACGATTTATTTAAATAGATCTATAATGAATTATAGGAAGAATGCCACTGACCTGATTTCCTTTGCCTTCCATTGTATAAACTTAAGGTTTTTTATTATTTTTTGCCGCGAAAATTTTGCGTACAAGCCCATATGTTTGTGAGACACGAATGCGCTGCATACGCGGTAGTATGAAAGAGAAGATGTTAGTTACCTGCGTGATAGATAGAGATAGCAAACGCTTTCTAAAACATGGTTAACCAGTACCATGAGCCTTTTAAGGTCACATCTACATATTACCGGCCTTTAGTGTCACTCTAGAGACATGTTTATACGGTCGTGTTAATGGTTAATTTAAAACAATAATATGATTGACATCATCTTCTTATATAATTAACACAATAATGAAATGTTTCTTCTAGCGGTTTTTTATATATCAAGGCTTCTAGCATTGTTTTAATCTTAAACCATATTTTATAGCATCAATTGTAAATAAGTAAACGTAATTGCACTGGTGTTTTTTTATGTATTTCCGACAACGGTTCGAAGGATCATTTTATTCAAAGAATTGTATTATAGGTATCTCCAAAATACTGATCTAATTAATTGCAATCGACGTTTTATTTTTAGGCAGATGGCTATTATTTATAACATAAATTAAGATGATTGATGATTGTTTTCTGTTATTAATTATTAAACAAAAAATACCAGCAAAAGCATTTTCCGCAAAGAGGTAATATTTTTTTAAGGATTTAATTTATAATCGTCTATGTGATTGATGTCTAGTGTGTTATTATAGGTAGGTAATTTAGTCCAGACCGGAATCCCAACGTGTTAGGTACTACATGCCGCATGGATGCCGCGAATTCTCTGCCTCAATTTAACCGCAATGTCATGGGTTCCTATACATGTGCGACTCGTGAGTATATTACTAGAGATTATAAATACAGATATAATACACACACGCTTTTATCCGCGAAGGGGTAGGTAGAGGCACAACTAGTGCACCAGCTTTTCACTATGTATATTTCGTCCCATCATGTGATAGGGGGTGAGCCTATCGCCATATCATACCAATTCCAGACTCCGGGGTGATACTGAGCAGAAAAACCCAATATCACTTTTCCCGACCCGGGAATTGAACCGAGGATTTCAGAACGGTGTCGTACAGCGCACGCAATACAACAACGCCAACGCGGCAGACAGATACAGACGTATTATGAATTATCATGCCTTTTCCCTTAGGGGTAGTTAGACGTGTGACACTAACATTTTGCCAGATATGTTAGATCCCATACAAGGTGGGGTTGAGTGGAGTCTATTGCCTTTTACTAAAACACTAGCGACCTTATTCATAATAAGCAGTTTATATAAACGTTTTTTTTATGATATAGTGGCACAGAGATGCGTTGCCGGCCTTTTAGGTGGGAATGTGGCCTTTTAGTGGTATTTTAGCTATCGAATGTTTTGTCTTCCTCAGACGAATTTTGAATTGATTTGGAAGGAAAAACACAAAACATTATATAACTAAAGTAGGTTTATAAACTGTTTATGAATAAAGTCGTAGATATATAATCATCTAACCGCCTCTGGTGCAGTAAATAAGCCGGCATTGAAGCAATAGGCCGTGGTGTCGATACCCGCGCCAAGACATATGTTATTAAATTATATCTTGTGGGAATTTATAAATTGTTGAACTTTATACTTATTCGTTTAATTAGGTACGAATAATACTCGCAATAGTGAATATACTTAATTTATATAATTATAATATGTTTATCTAGTCAACACAACACGCATTAAGTTGTTTCCTTTTTTAAAACCCGTAATACTTTATGACATTCTACCTATCATAGTAATTGAGATAGTAATGCATGCCAGTTATATTCGCATTAGCTCTCCGATTTCTATCTATAACGATATTCATAGATTATGATATTACTAAAAATATTTATGTGTACGAAAATATAAATATATCCACTCATAAAATTCATGATCTAGCGAAATGTATAAATCGAGTAGGCTGAAGTAATTATAATTAGAAATTAGATACATCGAAATAGCTACAAATATTTGCTATACCGAAATCTAGACCAACATTTAGAAATTTGTATTAATATTTATGTTTGTGTAAATATAATATAAAAACTGTCTCATCTGTCTGTATGAAATTGAACTGGATGATTAGCTGAACATCTCACTCATACCAAAAATAATCGAAAGGCTTTTTATGGATTCATCTATGAATTGTTTTAAAAGTATTGACATCATTTAGGTATCCCTAATAAGGTTTCTCCGTTCTAAATGGTGGAAAACAAAGAATTAAAACTACAGCATTATCAGCCTCTAGGCTCTAACTATATTTATCAATTACTATTGAGATAGAAAACCCTGTCTATGTAATACTTATTGGTATTTGATATACCATCCATAGTTTTTACTTATCCCTTCGAGGGTCAGTCGTGAGTGTCGTGACAATCTACACGAATATTATAAAGAATTAAGAGTTGTATTTTTGTATGTTTGTAAACGAATAAACTCAAAACTACTGGACCCATTTTAAAAATTCTTCCACCAATATAAAGCTACATTATCACCGAGAAACATGGGTTACTTTTTATCCCGGAAAAGTATAAGTCGGGACTTTCATCCTGGAATAACTCATTCACGCGGGCGGAACCGCGAGCAAAAGTCTAATTATAAATAATTAAGATACAACAACTCCCAATAATCAAGAAATTCAATTATTTATCACAAAAAATAAGTAAAGGTGTTTAATATACGTCCACTAACATCAATATTCAATAGATACAAGCAAAGTCGCATAAGCATATTAGTGTAGAATAACCAAGATAAGATTCAGTGCTTAATGCTCAGTGTTTGCTAAGTTAATATTACCTAGATTACTAAAGTATTTACTAATCTAGTACATTTGCTCACGCGACGCGCAGTCAAGGTGGTCCAATTAATTCATATTTCTGGAATGTTTGAACGCAAGTAACGTTTTTGGAATTTTTTACACAAATGACGAGACGGCCAAGCATAAAACTTACAGTAAGCATCATGACTGCGAGCAGACGGGTCATTTTTTTTTTTGGGTAGGCGACCCTGCAGTCAACACCGGGGGAAACCTGCGAATGGGATACTGGAGTCCCCCGGCTTGACGACTGCAGGGGCCTGGGAAGGAAGTGGAAAAGGATGATGGAAGGAAAGGTGGGGGAATGGAGAAAGGTTCTCAGGATGGGTGGAAAGGAAAAGGGTGCCAGGAAATGTTCGCGGGCCCTTTTAGGCCTCAATGTGTTATCCAACCAAGAGGTATACACACTGAACTGTGTGCCTCGGCCCGCGACCAACGTTCTCCCGCGCATGGGCGTGCATTGGGTGTGAAGACCCAGCGCAGAAGAATTGCCTCGGGGGGCTGACGGGTCATTTAGGGTGGGTCACTCTAGTTTCTAATAACGCTAATAAAAAAAACCTCATCCAAATAGGTTCAGTAGTTTTTGAGAAAATCGCGGCCATACAAACTTACATACATACGGGTCGAATACAGAACCTCCTTTTTTTGAAGTCGGTTAAAGAACAGTAAAAATGTATGAGATATCCTATCGATAACTCCATCGTAAGGATATGTCATTTTCATATGTAATGTTTGCTTTAAGAATTGTAGAAAGGTATCTGGGCTACGATACCCGATACTAAGTGATCGGTCCACTAAATATTTCTGAGCATTAAATTTTTTTATGAGTTGAATCAGCACCACTCCTAAATGAATCCTGGATACGCTGCCGTCTTTAAAGGAAAGCAAATGATATTAGCAAATATTAGTAGATGTTTTTGGGCTACAGGATATTCTAATTCAAATCATTTATTAAGTAACTAGCTGACCCGGCAAACGTTGTTTTGCCATATAAGATCTTTTTAGATATTATTTTAGTAGAAAAAAATGAATAATTGATCAGTTACCGACCGGGGTTAAAAGTTATTAGCCCGTCAACGCCCGCGTATATATAGCTATAAGCTAATCTATACTTAATAGCTTTTGCCCGCGGCTCCGCCCGCGTGAATGAGTTTTCCCGGTATAAAAGTCCCGCTTAAAATGTAGCTTATATGACACGTTCGTAGATTTACCATAGCAGCGCCATCTATTGATTACTTACTCAACCCAGTCGAAAGGTATCGACATCTGTTAGAATCATTCATAGCAGCGCCATCTATTGATTACTTACTCAACCCAGTCGAAAGGTATCGACAGGTTTTGGCGGGAACTTGGTAGTGTCATGAGGTGCTCTTGTTTTAATTCATTATTTTGGTGATACTTAGTGTTATATTGCATAATTATGGTGGTATATTATCCAATATAGTTCTATTAAAGGGCTCAAATGAAGTGAATTGAAATAACTGTGCTAGTCAAGTGTTTGTTTTGTTGCCGCCAAAACTCCTCGATAAAGTCTTGGTAAGGTAGCCACTGCTTTACTTCGACATAGTACTACTACTACTGAGGATAACAAAGAAACAATATTATATAGTATGTAACTTCTAAAAACTTTGACACTGGCAGATGCGCAAACCGCGCCTTGCCAAAGAGAAAAAAAAAAAAAAAAAAGTATCGACATCTGTTAGAATCATTTGGAGTTAAGATAATTGTGACTGTCAAATAATAACAGACAAATAATTAGCAATAAATTAAAATTGCGACTATAATTTGAGATTTAAACTATCCTATCTCTCAAGTTGGATCGAACTGCACATGGTGTGCGAATTTTATTATAATCGGTTAAGTGGTTTAGGAGTCCATTGAGCACAAACATTGTGACACGAGATTTATATATATTATTAAGATTAGGGCCCTAATTACTTAATAAACGATTTACACGTCATTTTTACAATGTTTTTATCATCTAAAGATTCTACCAGTGCTTCGGAAAAGCCCACTGACCTGAGAAGAAGCACCAAAAAACTCCGCGTAGGTCTTTAATTGTTATATATTCTTTTATATATATATATTATATGATATACCTTACTTACCATTGGAAACGTAATGGCATTTGCAACAGCAAACTGCCACTTGATGCTGGTTTTCTGTAACACAGTGGAACACAGTCAAGACGACGTAATTGTGCTAACGAATTGAGTACTTGACGGACAGATGCCGAAGAGTGAAGACAAATATGTGTAGGCACAGAGTGACTACCAATTGAGACAGAACTAACCGTACCATAACTCTACGTGCCATTTATCTCTGCAAACAACAAAATACACATGACGATTTTATCTCCGAAGGGGTAGCCAGAGGTGCACCTACAGGACCCACTTTCCGCCATGTGTCTTCTTTCTTGTGATAGGCAACGTGCACCAACTATAGGGGGCAGCACAAAATCGACACAACAGCCACATGTGGATAAAATAGGAACTTTTCAAAGCTATCATTTACTTTTATTAGGTATTGCGCGCGGCTCCAGCCCGAGTGGAAAAGTTTTTCCGAGATAAAAAGTAGCCTATAGCACTCAGGAGTAATGTAGCTTCCTATTAGTGAAAGAATTTCCAAAATTGGTCCAGTCGTTCCTGAGATTAGCGCGTTCAAACAAACAAACAAACTCTTCAGCTTTATATAATAGTATAGATGTCAAAAATGATAAAATATGGGTTCCGGCTGAACATTATTGATACCTAGCGTGACCAGAATAAGCTTTTTCTTAGATGGGACCTAATTATTTTGATGTTATTGAAGCAAAATTAGGAGTTTAATTACAGATTTGTTTGTATTGAATATTATCTTCAAAACATCTTTATTTTTATAAATTACGTAATGAGACATTTCTAAATGCTTTTGGAACTCATAATTATGTATGTTTTATACAGTTTTTTTTTATTTCTGTCGATTTTCACATAACCATGGAATGTAAGTACTTTGGTACTATTCTTGGGAACATTATAGAATTTAACACCATTTGATTTGTCTATTTTTATGCTTTGGAGCATCCAGATTCACAGCAATACATTATCGACAAATTAAATGTTATTTTTCAGCCTTTTAATATGAATATTTTAAGTCAATGCCAAGTATCGATGAGCTGTAAAAAGTCAGATTGCCCCACCAGGTGGCAGAGCTTACGACGTGCACATTCTCTATAGGGCGCGAGCCTTTCGCCTTATCGGGTATAAATTCGAGACTTGTAGCTAATACTGAAAAGTAAAACTTAATATCACTTCATTGTAAATAAAATCAGTATTGTATAAAAATATAAGGGAATGCGTATTCAAATCCCCCATATTTATGTAGAGTGGAGGGAGGGGATGTTGTCGCCCGCGCCGTTCCGTCTGCGTAGATGCATTAGACGCTATCTGAGAAAGTTTTCAGTGTTTACTGTGGCCAGGCAGACTGGCGGCCGCCGCGCCGAGATCAATGCTGTGGGGTAACTAGCTGCCTCATCTGCGGTTTTCAAAAATATCAATTTTATCAATAACAGGCTAAATGGAAGCGTTTTGATAAGACAGGAAATGCTAAACAAACAGAAAGATTCCGATAAATAAAAGATTTAGGTTACCAATTATAAAAATACCCTTAGAGCCTTTGTACATGGTAGACTAAAACCAGTTTAAGTACAATAAAATGTTTGTTCTTACTTGCTCTAAGTTTAAAATATATTACCCAACATAGCAAAAAAGATCAATGCATTTTTACAGATAAGTTTAATATTAAGATAGTGAGTATTTATGTATGTATCGCGAACGAAACATCTAATACCTAGTTATGACATGACTCTAGTCTCTATGTAGAGATTTTAAAATATTTTTAATAAAATACTAGCTGACCCGGCGAGCTCTGTTCCGTCTTAGAGGCAATAAATAAGCAGATTTTCGATTTTATTAAGTTCAATTTTTTATTAGGAAATAATAAAAAATACAAATAAAAAGTTAAATATTTTAATGATTCTTTATTGTTCATGTATTTTGGTGCATAGGTTGCACTCTTCAGTTTGCCAAAACATCAGCGGGTATTGCAACATGTCATATGAACTATATATTTTTCCTGGGATAAAAAGTATCCTATGTCCGTCTCCTGGTTCTGATCACCTTCCCACCAATTTTCAGCCAAATCGGTTCAGCCGTTCTTGAGTTATAAATAGTGTAACTAACACGACTTTCTTTTATATATATATATATATAGATTTGTAGAGCAATTCATATAAGATTTTTAAGATTAAATTCCAGCTATATTACTCTATATGTCATGTAATTTTAGCGATTGTGATCTTTTTTGTTCATGGACAAAATTATTAAATAATACATTCAGGTATTTTTTTATACAGTTTGGGAAACGATAATTGTACCTACGCGCTACGCTTCCTTTTTTGATAAATAAGCTATCTATGTTTATTCTTTATCTTAGTAGATGTATCGCCGACTCTATCCAAGCACAGATATTAATAGATTTGCAAGTTTGAAAAAAAATCTAATATTAGTTCAAAATTGTAAAAAGCTAAAATCTCTGTCTACTTGCAATTTGAAAATTACTTTGAGTTGTTATTCGTTAAGGATAAAAACCGTTATTTTGCAAAAAATCTCTTATCAGATTTCTTAAGAGCTGAAATAATGATTCTTCGGTGGCATCTAGCTACCACACGGTAGGCGGCCGGCGCTGGCGGCGCCGCATTGTCTAGCGGTACATCGATCCACGCACTCGCACTCAAGTGGCAGACTCGGGACTCGGGCACGGGACGCTTGGACGACGCATCGCGACCGACCGGCGCCGTCCGCCACAACTTCTCCATCTCCAAACAATATAGCATTGATATTGAACTTGTTCTGTGGCATCAGCATTATATTTGTTTTTTACGGTCTGACGAGATTTTCTGAGAACATTGAATCACATTAACTATGAGAAAGATTTACAAATACTTAACCAAAGTTGGATGAATTTTGCGTAAATTTTGCCGGACCACTTTACATTTTCTAATATTGTATATGTTTTTTTTTTATCTTTATTTCGGTGAACAAATAGTTGTATAATAAAAAATAAGTAAAAAAAATATCTACAACCCGACTACGGAAAGAATAAGCGAAAAATATTAAACAGGAAAATATATAAAATAAAAACGTAATGGCAAATTCCGTATATATTCCAACAAAAATAAATAGTATCGTAATCCTCCTAGCCAGTTTCGGCCACGGCGGCCAATCTCAACGGAGATCAGCCAGGTACGCAGGAGATATTATGCACAAGTGCGTGCGCAATACAGGTGCACTCGCTATTTCTTCACTCTCATAGTCCGGTGAAACGGCAATCCGACATGACCGGAGAGAGATCAGGCGCAGGACCAACGGCTTTACGTTCTTTCAGAAGCACGGATTATCACACCGCCAACTTCTTGGCTCTGAGCTGTGACTGAGTAAATTTTAAGACGGAAAAACACAGTCACAATGTTTTTGCCTCGACCGGGGATTCGAACCCAGGATCTAAGTGCACAAATCGTACTCGTAACGCGTACGTAATACAACTAAGCTACCGAGACAGTCAATTTAATTTTAACAATAATAATCGTGATTTACATTTAGACCAAGTAGGTTCAACATATTCAAATATATCTATCTAATATTATTCGTGAATTTCGTTATAGTGTACTTTTACAGTCTAGAGCTCAGAATAATAATGGCTTTAGTTATTATTCTGAGGTCTAGACCTCAGAATAATAACTAAGCCCTAGAACTTAGGCCATTTATGGTACTATGTGAGAAATGTTTGTTATTTTATTATGTTCAACACTAAACACAGCAGCTGTTTCATATCTATCTAGTTGAATGCGAAAGAAACATATAATACTCTATTCCTTAAAGTATACTTGCTAATGACAAAATGTACATTTATCAGTACAGTCAGCAGCATAAGTAGATGAACAAATTCAAAATTTCAAATTGCCTACATACTTTTGTGTTCTTACTAATCTATTTTTTCTCTTCGCAAAAATAAAATAAAAGGTATTTACTTTACTACAAACGAAGAAAAAAATATTTCAGTTTAACTTAACGCGTATATAGGCGATTTGAAATTTTGATTTTGTACAAATACTTATGCTGCTGACTGTACTGATAAATGTACATTTTGTCATTAGCAAGTATACTTTAAGGAATAGAGTATTATATTTTTCTTTCTACCGCCAAGCAGCAGTGTACATGCACTGTTGTGTTTCGGTTTGAAGGACATTGTAGCCAGTGTAACTACTGGACATAATGAGACTTAACATCTTATGTCTCAGGATGACGAGCGCAGTGGAATGCCACACAGTACTTTGTAACTCAAGGTGCTGTATGATGTTGCTACTGTTTATGGGCGGTCGTATGGCTTACCATCAGGTGAACGGCATGCTCGTCTCGTCATTCAATGCCATAAAAAAAAAGTATGAGGCCTGCCAACTCGTATTAGTCCTGTATGGTAGCTAGAGTCATTATTTCTCTTTTAGTAGAGTCTCTTCAGTGCTCAACATTGGAATAAATACAACACTTTAAACTTTCTTTCTTTTTATCTAATGCTGGTATATCATTATGATATTAGGTACATTCAGTAACAAATAAGTTTTGCAAGGAGAGGACGTGGAGTGAAGATTATCTTGTGTATTTAAAAGTCACAGAGAGCTACTTGTTTTATGCTTTTAAATATTATTGTAATAAAGGTATTGAGTAACTGTTGGGCAATATTTTATTCAGGTTTTTGTAGCTGGTTTATACATATCAAGCCCCGAATACGTTGTTAACTGGTTGCTGAGAAACACCTCACTACTATGAAACTGAAGGTTGCTGAAGTGTTTGTCTTCTTAATAATCGTATATCTTTTTTTTATTAATATTAAATATCATTTTTTTTATTTAATAAATTAAATATCATATAGCGGCGATAGCCTAGTTGGGAGTGGAACGGACTGCCGAGACGAATGTCCGCAGGTTTCCAAACCCAAGGGCACACACCTCTGACTTTTCTAAAAAGTTATGTGTGTATTCTTTGTGAATTATCGCTCGCTTTAACGGTGAAGGAAAACATCGTGAGGAAACCTGCATACCTGAAAAGTGCTCAGAATTTCGAAGGTATGTGAAGTCTGCCAACCCGCACTAGGCCAGCGTGGTGGACTAAGGCCTTAACCCTCTCAGTTGTAGAGGAGGCCCGTGCTCAGCAGTGGGCAGTATATAATACAGGGCTGGTATAGTATATTAAATATCATTGTTTTGATTAAAGTGTTTTTTCAGCCAGTGATATTGGGCCCGGGTCGAGCAAAGTGATTTGATGTGTTTTGCCACATTCTATGTGGGTTGCTCGTTTTGGTATTCAATGGTTTATAAAATTACTTATTGCGCGTCGACTACTGTGAAATGGCATGTCTGATAGCAAATTGTTATTTGGCATTTGCGTATGTCTGTCGCCTCATAGTTATACATAGAGTACACTGTAACTTCATATACCTGTGGAGTTAACACGGGCAGAAAAGTGAGATTTAAAGTGCTCGTGCTGACACAGAGAATGTGTATTCCACAGATTTACAAAAAAGAGATTCTGTAGAGTTGTTAATTTTTGAA
Source organism: Sphinx pinastri (assembly GCA_947568825.1). NCBI lineage: Eukaryota > Metazoa > Arthropoda > Insecta > Lepidoptera > Sphingidae > Sphinx > Sphinx pinastri. The sequence goes on along the minus strand of OX387630.1, from coordinate 3,451,777 downwards.
GGGTATTATTACTCAGTCTATTCTACACGTCTAAGTTAAATTGATTATTTAAAATATTGATAAGAAGCACTGGTTTGCATATTTTATAAGCTGACATCTAATATCCAATTAGGAAAATTTAAACCTACTCACTTAATGACTTGCTTGCACTAGGTCTTTTTAGGAATGTCTTAGCGCTTTCAACTAGTTGGAAATCAACGGGGTTTATTTCGACGGTTCAATGGAAATAAAAAAAGTGGTAGTAATTATGAAAAAGTTGATTTATTATAATTATAATTATAATAATTATTATAATACAGTTTACAATAATTACAAGCGATCACCAAACGGGGTGAAAGAAAACGGCGTAGTATTAAATTATTTAGGCCGTGTGCGAAGGGACCCGCGCCCCCGCATCGCGCGCCGCGTGCCCGCGCGTCCACCGACCACATAACATCCGCGCGCATCACCAAGTTACTGCAGCGGGACGCGCGGCGGGCGATGCGAGCGCGCGCAGGGCCCCGCGCACACAGGGATTTATTTATTCGATTTAGGATATAGTCTTTCGAACGCGAGGAACAAAACATTACACAAGTCGAGAATAATATTTATAATCGATTCGGATTAAATCGGATTGAAGAGCGGCAGAAGCGCGCCGCGGCGGCGGGCGGCGGAGAGCGGCGGAGCGGCGCGGGCGAGCGGCGGGCTATGTACAGGACCGCTACGGGCAGTCGCACTCCTCGACCACCATCTCGGGCAGGTCGCGTTTGATGATGTTCGAGTCGGCGCCGTCCGCCACAACTTCTCCATCTCCAAACAATATAGCATTGATATTGTTGTTCTGTGGCATCAGCATTATATTTATTTTTTTACGGTCTGAGGAGATTTTCTGAGAACATTGAATCATGACTATGAGAAAGATTTATAAATACTTAACCAAAGTTGGATGAATTTTGCGTAAATTTTGCCGGACCACTTTACATTTTCTAATATACAGGGTCATTTTTACATTGCATTACTAAATGAAACCACATATTCGTCTCTACCTCTTCTAACATCTTGCCAAAAATCATCCATGAATAATGAATATTATTGCCAAAAATCCCGGTTGTAGTTTTCAAATTTTTTGATCATTTCGTAGTTTAGTGCGAATATGGTGTGTGCGAAAGTGTATTTCTGAATGAAAGTATGATGTTGCCGCTGCGATGAATTATCTTAGAGCAGTAGTAGTGGCATGAGGGCGTGTAAACTTAAAGTTACTTTTTATTGATATTTATTTTGTTCGAAACTTACACTTTTTTATTATACGTCTATGGTTAAAATAACTTAATGGAGAGCGTTATTTTAGGTATATGAGGTTTTACTGGTGGTAGGTCTTTCATATATAATAGTCCGTCTGGGTGGGTACCACCGCAATGTCTATTTCTACCGCCAAGCAGCAGTGCATGCACTGTTGTGTTTCGGTTTGAAGAACATTGTAGCCAGTGTAACTACTGGACATAATGAGACTTAACATCTTATGTCTCAGGATGATGAGCGCAGTGGAATGCCACACAGTACTTTGTAACTCAAGGTGCTGTATGATGTTGCTACTGTTTATGGGCGGTCGTATGGCTTACCATCAGGTGAACGGCATGCTCGTCTCGTCATTCAATGCCATAAAAAAAAAGTATGAGGCCTGCCAACTCGTATTAGTCCAGTATGGTAGTTAGAGTCATTATTTATCTTTTAGTAGAGTCTCTTCAGTGCTTAACATTGGAATAAATACAACACTTTAAACTTTCTTTCTTTTTATCTAATGCTGGTATATCATTATGATATTAGGTACATTCAGTAACAAATAAGTTTTGCAAGGAGAGGACGTGGAGTGAAGATTATCTTGTGTATTTAAAAGTCACAGAGAGCTACTTGTTTTATGCTTTTAAATATTATTGTAATAAAGGTATTGAGTAACTGTTGGGCAATATTTTATTCAGGTTTTTGTAGCTGGTTTATACATATCAAGCCCCGAATACGTTGTTAACTGGTTGCTGAGAAACACCTCACTACTATGAAACTGAAGGTTGCTGAAGTGTTTGTCTTCTTAATAATCGCATTTCTTTTTTTTATTAATATTAAATATCATTTTTTTTATTTAATAAATTAAATATCATATAGCGGCGATAGCCTAGTTGGGAGTGGAACGGACTGCCGAGACGAATGTCCGCAGGTTTCCAAACCCAAGGGCACACACCTCTGACTTTTCTAAAAAGTTATGTGTGTATTCTTTGTGAATTATCGCTCGCTTTAACGGTGAAGGAAAACATCGTGAGGAAACCTGCATACCTGAAAAGTGCTCAGAATTTCGAAGGTATGTGAAGTCTGCCAACCCGCACTAGGCCAGCGTGGTGGACTAAGGCCTTAACCCTCTCAGTTGTAGAGGAGGCCCGTGCTCAGCAGTGGGCAGTATATAATACAGGGCTGGTATAGTATATTAAATATCATTGTTTTGATTAAAGTGTTTTTTCAGCCAGTGATATTGGGCCCGGGTCGAGCAAAGTGATTTGATGTGTTTTGCCACATTCTATGTGGGTTGCTCGTTTTGGTATTCAATGGTTTATAAAATTACTTATTGCGCGTCGACTACTGTGAAATGGCATGTCTGATAGCAAATTGTTATTTGGCATTTGCGTATGTCTGTCGCCTCATAGTTATACATAGAGTACACTGTAACTTCATATACCTGTGGAGTTAACACGGGCAGAAAAGTGAGATTTAAAGTGCTCGTGCTGACACAGAGAATGTGTATTCCACAGATTTACAAAAAAGAGATTCTGTAGAGTTGTTAATTTTTGAAGGGTATTATTACTCAGTCTATTCTCCACGTCTAAGTTAAATTGATTATTTAAAATATTGATAAGAAGCACTGGTTTGCATATTTTATAAGCTGACATCTAATATCCAATTAGGAAAATTTAAACCTACTCACTTAATGACTTGCTTGCACTAGGTCTTTTTAGGAATGTCTTAGCGCTTTCAACTAGTTGGAAATCAACGGGGTTTATTTCGACGGTTCAATGGAAATAAAAAAAGTGGTAGTAATTATGAAAAAGTTGATTTATTATAATTATAATTATAATAATTATTATAATACAGTTTACAATAATTACAAGCGATCACCAAACGGGGTGAAAGAAAACGGCGTAGTATTAAATTATTTAGGCCGTGTGCGAAGGGACCCGCGCCCCCGCATCGCGCGCCGCGTGCCCGCGCGTCCACCGACCACATAACATCCGCGCGCATCACCAAGTTACTGCAGCGGGACGCGCGGCGGGCGATGCGAGCGCGCGCAGGGCCCCGCGCACACAGGGATTTATTTATTCGATTTAGGATATAGTCTTTCGAACGCGAGGAACAAAACATTACACAAGTCGAGAATAATATTTATAATCGATTCGGATTAAATCGGATTGAAGAGCGGCAGAAGCGCGCCGCGGCGGCGGGCGGCGGAGAGCGGCGGAGCGGCGCGGGCGAGCGGCGGGCTATGTACAGGACCGCTACGGGCAGTCGCACTCCTCGACCACCATCTCGGGCAGGTCGCGTTTGATGATGTTCGAGTCGGCGCCGAAGTAGATGAGCGACAGCGCGGAGAAGCGCACGGGCGCGCAGCACGCGGCACGCTCCAGCCGCGCCGCCTCCACCACCTGCGAGTGGTAGTTAAGGCACGCGCCGCGGCAGTAGTTCGCGTAGTAGCCCTCCGGCGCGACGATCCAGTCGTCCCAGCCGAGCGCGCTGAAGCTCACGTAGTAGGTCTGCCGGCAGCAGCGGCCGTGTTCGGCGGCGTCGCAGTCGAGCGCGCGGCGGCGGCGCGCGGGAGGTGGCACGAGACGCAGGCGCAGCAGCGGGCGCGCCGCCTGCCCGCCGCCCAGCCGCAGCCGCACGCGCCCGCCGCAGCCGCTGCAGTCCAGCAGCAGCCGCAGCGGTGCGCGCGCGCCCGCCGCCGCCCAGCGCCGCGCCGCCGCCGTCACGTCGATGCGCTGCCAGCCGCGCGTCGGGTCACGCCGCGCCGCGCCCGCCAGCGTGCCGAGCGTGCCGTTGTCGCCGACAGTGAACGCCCACAGCGTGTAGCGCAGGTGGCGCGCGTGCGGCGCGGTCTCCGCGCGCACCATCAGCTCGGCGGACGCGACGGACAGTTCCTCGCCGCGCTCCGCTTCCGCCTCTTGTCCCAGTCGGAACTCGATCAGTCGTTGCCCATTTAGGGTCTCACCTGTCGCAACAAAACAGGCACTTCTTCTTAGGATGAGGTCGACAAGCGTCGGAGATAAGCTGATGACATCCATAAGGTTGATGTATTCATCAGCGTCTCCGACCTTTTCAACCTGGTTCAATAAAATAAATCCCTTGGTTCCCTAAGTAAGCGAAATGACCCATGACTTGTGCAGAAGCTGTGAAGCTAGTGACCGCGGGGTTACAGGCGGCGTGCAGGCGGTGGTCGCCCGTGGCTGCAGGCTGCGCTCACAGGGTCGTCGCATACGGCCGGCGGCGCGGCGTCGACAGTATGCGCCGAGTCCTTTTCGCGCTGGCCGCTTGCACAACCGCAGTATATTCAAACTTCCTACACGATGCGATGTATTAATATTTAAGTAATCAAAAACATCGTACAACTTCACAGCAACCGACACCCCTAAGTACTCTACAATGGAAAATAAAATAAATGTTCTACAACAACTGGTCTCCGGATGCTGAGTGCTGAGCAGGCAAGCTCTGCAGTAGACTTCAGTTCATCTTGTCTTCAATCTTCTTTCTGGAAACAAAACATTATACAATAAATTTCAGGAATCCGCTGCAGTGTACTCTACACAACAGAATCACTCCGATGGATGAAGGCGTCAGTCATCAAAGGTTGCATTAGAAGATCAATTAGCGCATTTATTACACTTTTAGCATATGTTATAGGCCCGTGATTTTGTTTATACATGGACCTTATAGTTAATTATAGAAAATTCGAGTTGGCACTACAGAAATAAGTAAATAATAAACCTATGAAAAAAGTATGTCCACAAAATATAATAATACCCAAGAATATTGCCAAGATCGTAAAGACATTTCCATTAATTAGGTAGATATAATATTCAAAGTATAAATAATAATTTTACTATCAATTTAAGAACCAGTTTTTACGAAGTCTATGATTTCTTGGACAAAATTAAAACTGTTAAAAAGAAAATACCATTAAGTTATTTCACTTTAATTTCAATTAAAATCTTACGCCTAAAATATTCTCACGAACAATAAACTCAGCAATTCTTAAAAATAAACGTGCTACAAGCTCGCTGACTTGGTGCCAATGTTTTGGCTTCGTGAAATGAAGTGTCGTTGAGTAAGGAACAGTGAAGGCTTAGAGTAAAACACTGGACAACATTCAGCTCGATTCACGCTTGTCATATTTGGCAAGGTCTCAAGCAGGCTATTGAACCCTTTTATTTTGAAAAAATGAATGATAAATACCTAATGCCTAAACATAAAGAAAAGCAACATTAAATAAATATTTGAAGAAAAATGAAACGAATTGCACTCTTTGCCAAAGTGTAGTCTCATAATGACTACAACCGATATTAACATTTAAACATTACTCTACATAAAGTTATAAATACTATGTCCTATCAGGAACGATGAGGAACCAATCCAACTACTAGTCTAATTCGTGAATCGAACACGCCTGCTTTTAAAATTGCCTCATCAGTTATCACCCGTTGCACCGCAAACATTTAAAATAAGGACTAGGACATAGATAGCTTTATCTCTCTCGCTCGTTTAAACCCATGTATAATGGACAGAAAGGAACGCCAAGTCCATCTATACGGTTAATGTTTGTATAAAAATATAGAAGCATTGTCATGGGAAGAGAAAATAAAAAGACGAACAAAAATAAACTTCCAACAACCCACAATAATTGACACGTGTCGTGCGGCACGTGTTCAAATTATTTATCTTGAACATACAAGGATTAGTTTTTAATATCTGTATTTATGTCGTGTATTAAAGCTTACAATAGACTAGAAGGTCCTGGGTTAGGTCCCAAGTCAGGAAAAGCAATGCGCCGACCCCACTATGCAGCGAGTCAAAGTCTAGAAGAAAACCAAATCTAATAGAATTTCAGTCAAATTGGTGATTAAATTGTTTATTCAAACTATTGAAAGCTAGGGCCGCCTTGTATTTAGTTTTTCAGCGAATGAGCAAACTCTAGTGAATCAGAAGAACCTCGAAGTACTAGTTTTCGTGCTACCAATGAAATTAGCAAACACAATATCAAATATACTCGGGAAACTATGCTATTCTTTTCATTGGCCATCCTTTTTCCTAAAGGTCTGCAATGCACCTACGAATTAATTGGTTCATGGCCGAAAGTGGCCACCTGCCACCAGGTCACTAATTATAGCGTTTGTTGCCAAAACTCTGGCTTTTAACATAGATCGGCAAAACATCTGGGAGATAGGTTGGTGTAATCCAAAAAAATATCTGGAAACGTGGCTATGTCGCAAATTCCTTCAACCACAAATCCATAAAAACTACTCAAATCAAATAACATATTCAAAATATACGTACAAATGTTGCTACTCTGAAAGCTAACCAACTTAGGTTCAAACGCAAACACCCTTGGCATAAGGCGTCGACAGTACCACGAGACTAAACACCACCTAACCACAGGTCGTGTAAAAACACCACGCATCTTACAACCAGGCCATAAAGCAAGGTAAAGTGGGGGCTGTTTAAAATTAGCCATCGCTATGGTTATGGTGAATTATTGAATGCGCTGGATCGACCGGCCGTTGTCGCACCGAGGGACCACCGTGCAGCGTTATGCAACACCTGCTATGCATATCTATCGATTAACGTCTTGAGAACCGCATTAGGCCTCTTAACTTGCTTCCGGTTTAGATGTACCGCATTTTTTTTTACTATATAGTTCAACTTATCTCTTCGTATAAATGGTTAATTAACTTCACTTTTTAATAGTTTAAAGTTTAGATCACATTTTTGTTAATATCGTTCGCATAAGTTAAGCTACAATTCCACTTCCTCTACTTCTTCAGCCTTTGGAAGTCCACTGCTAAACATAGGCCTCCCCAAACCTTCCAGCGGGTTCCAGTGGGTTCCTGCGACCTTTACGAGGTCGTCTGCCCACCTTGTAGGAGGACGTCCAACGCCGCGCGCCAGTACCTACGTGGTCTCCACTCGAGAACTTTTCTACCCCGCTTTTCTACTTCTGCTTACTGTGTATAAATAAAATATTTTTATAACTAAACCTGGCAATGAACAATAACATTGAATTGCACTTTACTTGTCATCCTTAGATAGTTGTTAAGCCTATTAGTTTGCTACAATGTACTTTAAATCGAAATAGGAAATATGACCGCAGCAAAGCACCCAAATAAACGCCCACGTACTTAAAACCGCAATTAAGAAATTAGTTGCGTTGATATGAAAAAGGAGTACCTAGGTACCTACTATTTGTAATAAAGTATAAATAACTACTAGTTTTTCGAATCCGAGACTGAAACATAAGGTGCATACATAGCGCGGAAACTATTAGATTAAAAAATTTAGGACTGTAAATTAAACTTAACCTAAATCTTATTTTATATTCAACCGTATTCTTAGTACCTATTTAATTTATGTTGCAACCCTTTGTTTGTTGTTGTAATGTTCATGCGGTGACAGTTCATAAGTAAGACAACAGTAAAAAAAATTCATGTAAAGAATAAATAACGTCTTGTTGGTAGTCACAACAAAAAAACTTGGTGTCCATTTGAATAGTTACATTTCAAGTGAACAGGTCTTAGGGCCAGTGTTTTCATAATTATCTGTATATATTATGACATTGAAATTAAAATATCAGGCAACAAAGCCTATTTCACAGTAGCATCAAAAATTATAACATTTACCGAGCTCACAAAAACCTTCCCGTTATCCTTGAACTCTAATTTGTGCCTTTTGGTAACCGTACACCATTTACTTGTAAGAACACCATTGTAACACGAAAAACTAAACTCATAAAACGATAATAAAGAAAGTATTACAATAAAAATGGCGGTTGGGGTGAAATGTAAAAGCAGTGAGTGATTTAACGCAAGTTAGGCATTCCATGGACGTGTGACCTGACCCCATTCATGTTCTGAAAAGCTAAATAGAGAAATTGTTCTAGTGGTCGATTGACTTACGCTGACATTGAGGTAGTTGCTTCGTGAGGTATTGCTATTAACGCAAACTTTTTTGTTTACGTTAATAATTTTTTAATGATTCCGGAATATTTTGTTAAAGCACAGTTGTTTCTAACTGTATTCAATCGGAATAAAACTTTCATTTATGGTGTTTAATCATTGTTACAAGTCGTATTATTGTAAAGAATGTATAGTTAGTTCATTTAGCTCCATATGGTTAAAATTTCCTATTTATATCTGGAATCTATCTAGGCCTAATAAAACATTAAAAGTACCTCGATTCAAATCCTATAAACGTGTAGACAAAATATTGTGCATGTAATATAATAAGATTAATCACTCATTAAAGGTTAAATAAGTCCGTTGTTAGATATATTTCATACTCCTACACGAATACACGACGCAATAGATAAAAATATTATAAGTATTACTGTGTATTAAAACACTTTAATAAATAATAATTATAATACATAACATAATGTAGACATTATGTCTATTATTAAATTATGTAATTAAGTGGCAATAGCACTTTGAAAAATTTTCGAATTTCAAAATCTACATGTTCTTTTATACAAATTAAAATTCATACATATCCACTCACATATTCCGTCCCATGATGTGATAGGGGGCGAGCCTATCGCCATATCGGGCACAAATTTCAGACTCCGGGCGGATACTGAATAGAAAAATCCAACATCACTTTGTCCGACCCGGGGATCGAAACCGAGACCTCAGCATTGCAGTCGTACCGTAATACAACTACGCCACCGAGGCAGTCAGTCAGTTATTTCGATGTTATAGTATTTATAATAAGCCGCATTACTAAAGTGCGCTGGATTCCCTTCAATCGTAAAGGAGGCCAGTGGCCGCTAAGACAATTAATACACGGCTATTTACGTTTTGTATGGACGTAACAAACACTACCAACTCGCGTCTAATACGACACTATCACGCACACAACAGCAGAACGGACTTCTTATGACCTAAACAAAACATACCACGCCTTTATTCCCTAAGGTAAGGCGACAACTAGTGCTGCTATATTTCGCTGTGCTTTCATTAGTCCCTTGATGGAACTGATCCTTTATATCGGACAGAAATTCCTATTTCGAACAACTCAGGTGCGTTTTTTTTAATAGAAAAATACATTTGCAACCGATCAACGTGTTTTTTTCCATAGAGATAGAAAACTAAAAACTTCCTTTTGGGCTAATTATTCTGAGAAGTATAAAGGACGATAGTTAGGAATGGAACGGACCGTGCCGAGACGAAGGTCCTCAGGTTCAAAATTCAAGGCACACTCCTCTGATTTTTCAATTACGCAAGTATGTATTGTTTATCTAAGTATACTTTAATATTATAAAGAGGAAAGATTTGATTTTGTTTATTTGTAATAGATAACCCAAAAAACTGGACTGATTTTAAAAATACTATCACCAATATAAAGCTACATTATCAGTGAGTAACATAACATAGCCTACTTTTTATCCCGAGAAAATATAAAGCGGGACTTTTATTCCGGAAAAAAAAACACGCGGGCGGAGCCAAGAGCAAAAGTTATCATTTATAATCCGCTTTAACGGCGAAGGAAAACATTGTAAGGAAATCTACATACCTGAGAATTCTTCATTAGAATTTCGAAGGTATGTGAACTCTACCTCACCACACTAAAACAGCGTGGTGGACTAAGGCTTAAATGCAGGGTGTAAACTGTCACGAATAGCCAAGGTAAGGTAAGCGATGCTGTGTCAGACTGGGGGACGCCGCCTGGGGGGTGGGAGAGTATGTGGGCAGACTGGGCCTGGCAGCTCAGCTGAGCGCAGCTCCCCTGTTGGCTCCTGCCGCAATGACCAATCAAGGAAAAAGTGGCAGGACCCTCAGAGGCGGGCAGTGCTGGGCAGATATCGGCAACCTGAAAGGTACACACCTGGAAGGGAGCCACGATGCCTCTAAGGTCTAGCTAAGCCGCAGCCGAAACTCCCTATGGTAAATGCGGCCTCTGGGCATGATATCAGCGAAGCGAACCGACCCAATGCGAAAGTGGCAGCGCCACCCAAACTAAGACTAAGCGTGAAATAGTTCCAATGAGGCGAACTGAAACCCGTCTGTGTGACTGCATACGTCCCCAATAAACATACATACAAGGCTTAAATCCTCTCAATAGGTAGTAGAGGAGGTTCGTGTTTATTTTATTATATTCCAGGAAAACTCTTTCACATCAAATAAGGAAAATCATAGTCAACGTTGCGCACAAAAATGGTATTAATATACACAATGTGTTATTTATATTTAGCCAATAAACTACCATTTTAGACAGAACTACTGGGTGTGTATTTAACATATTATGTGTCATAGCCAAACAGCAGTATATACTTAGAGAAGTTTTTCGAGGACTTACTTAGGCACGTATTACACAAAAAAGTGACGAAACTAACTTTGATTGTGAATCACGTTGCTAATTGAATTGACTGAAGTTTAAAAATGTCCAGCAAATGACTCAGAAAATACAGTCTAAGGCTTAAGCCTTATAGAATTAATTCTGTCAATGCATTTTTATCCTGGCAGTGTATGTTTTTGCCATTACTTAGATATGCACGAAAGTAGGTAACAGATTGACCGAAGGAATCTTTGTCATTTTGCTACATATACGTCACGCAAAAATCTAAAAATAGCTGCGTATCATAATCGGCATTGTTGTAATTTATTATGAAAGGCTAATCGAGAGTATAGTGCGGGGGAGAGGGCGGTTGGGGAAGACTGTGCGTTACCATTATTGTAATACTGCCCTAGTATTACATAGTTATTTAAAAAGCTTGTTCCCGTAACGAGTAAATTTAAACCACACATTTTTGGGGATAAGGGCACTAATGAGGATTTGTTGCACAGCACTTAAGTTAATTTAAAAAAAAGTCAAGAATTAGAAGAATAATTTATTAAGTATATGTATTTACTTTATCGCCCTTTAATTGGAAGTATCTTATTTGTTCGACTTTCTTAAATCGTCTTGGTATATTTTACGAGTAGCTACTAAAATATAACGATTTTTAAAATGATTTAAAAATATACGTCAAAACCTAAATTGAAACTAGCTCAAGGTCGCGACTGAAGGCATGAACCTCTCACAAGGCCGGATTTAACGATAAAAAATAACCTCTATGACTTATCGCAAAACGAATAAGGGCGCTGTAAAACTGAGTAGGGCTGTTGACTTGTCATTTACTTCACCTTCATGCAGTCAAGACTCAGGTGAGTGTAGTCATGAAGTGCCAAATTAATACGACAAGATTTCAAAACCTTGGGTACGCGAAAAAAATACGATTTTTTTTTTATTTTTTTTTTATGGCATTGAATGACGAGATGAGCATGCCGTTCGCCTGATGGTAAGCGATACGACCACCCATAAACAGTAGCAACACCATCCAGCACCTTGAGTTACAAAGTACTGTGTGGCATTCCACTGCGCTCGTCATCCTGAGACATAAGATGTTAAGTCTCACTATGTCCTGTAGTTACACTGGCTACAATGTCCTTCGAATTATCGTAAAGGCGGGACAGAACGCTTGACGCGCAGTGGATATGAGACCTCGGTTCCGCTCACTACTCTAATAAAGTTAAAAGGCATAAATAGTAAAGTTTCGGAGTAAAATAAAGGTATGTGAGTATTGGAGTTTTTTTTATGGACCACCAAACTTTGTCAAGTAGTCAGCCTTAGATAAAGGTTGTGAATGCCTGTAATACGATGTGGCTTCTCTAGCACTTCTGTTACAAGGCTCTTTGTAGTGTGGATGTAGTTTACAATGACTACTGTGTAGTGTGTACCGTCAGATCCGCCTGACAAACTGTACAGCTGCTACGTGTAAGTTATTCTACCTTTTTAAACTTTTTAGTTGTCTTTTACAGAACTGCATCATGAAACACATCTTAAATCTTTACAAATTTTTGGCCTGAACTAAAAATATGTTATCGATATTTATTGGAATCATACGCATACTCACGCCTTTTATCCCCGAAGTGGTAGGCAGAGGCGCAACTAGTGCACCCACTTTTCGCCAAGCGTATTCCGTCCCATGATGTGATAGGGGGCGAGCCTATCGCCATACCGGGCACAAATTCCAGACTCCGGGCTGATACTGAATAGAAAAATCCAATATCACTTTGCCCGACCCGGGGATCGAACCCGAGACCTCAGCCTTGCAGTCGTACCGTAATACAACTACGCCACCGAGGCAGTCATTGGAATCAGACAAATAGATAAGTAGTTAATTTTGTTAATTTTTAATAACAACTTTTCCTAATTATGTAGGAAAGTTTTTGCTCCTAATTATAGATACAGTGCGTTTTCGCGACGCTGCACTAAGTTTTACGGAAAACTATAACTTTAATTAGCTATTTTACTTAGAAAATTATTAATTATTATCACACAACATCACTTCGGTTACGGAAAACACTTGAAAACTTACTAAAAACTAAAGTTAATAAGATCAGAATTAATAAGCTCCTAAAAGCCCAGTTTTAGCGTAGGATATAAATTATTTAAATGCTGTTTTAACAGTTTAAATACCTACTGCCAATTTTACCAATAATTTGTAAAACTAAAAAAATTGAGGTGATATAAAAATATATAAGATTTTTCATCTGACATCGAAAATAACTTTTTAAACCACATTTTATACGCCGAGGTGAAATATTTAGAAAAATCAAATAATATTTACGAAAAAAATCACAAAAATATCAACTAACATGGTTTTATTAAAGTCCAAAAAACATAAACTATCCAAACAACTTTAAACACTCGAAATTTTACCTTATTTTTTTGCAAAAATCCAAAGCAAACGAAATTTCCTCACCTTCAGACAGGAAAGTTTTGGTCGTACGTGTCTCGGAAAAAGTTTGCCATGGCGACGTGCGTTCTCCCCCCGCTGCGTTTAGTGCCCAACTGAGCTTCGTCGGGAAATCCCTCCGTTGATATACCCTTGGGGGCGGTTCCGCTGATTCATGCGAATTGGATGGGGGATAGTTGCCAAAAGTTTTTTTAAGCGTGCCAGTATTTAATATAGTTAATTTTTATATAGATAGTGGTCCTTTACGGGTTAATAATATAGCTTCGTAGCTACTATGTTTACTCCGCTTATATTATTTGTTATGATTTATCGTGATAAAAAATCTTATTGGCTACTTGGGTTAATTGATTTTAAATGCAGAATGTAGAGTTAAGGATCAAGATGCTTCGTAATACAAATTAGTAGGAATTAGCGAATCAAAACACTCGCAGGTGTAGCATAAAATTGTAATTTTATTAGTTTTGGGATGATTCCTCCTCAATTCCTCTCCAATTTAGTGGCAGAGTATATGCGTCGTGGATTAGAAGGTTTGATTCTCATGTCGTACAATTCTGGACGGTTTTTTACAGAATTTGCTAAAGAGAGTTTTATCCGCCGAATGGCCAGTAAGAGCCAAATCATTAATGAAACATGTGAAACGCAACTCACTTTTACACTCATGTTAAGGAAACGATTCTAGGCTTTCTTGTTATGTCTAGCCACCTGCTTGACGTCAAGCCCCTCTTAGGAGAACCGCTTGGACAAATTTTGCTAGAAAACCTCACAAAAAGTTCTGCCGAACTAAGAATTGATCTCCCAATCAATATAAGTTGCCGGTCGGACAATTAAACGATTGCTTTTTATTATTATAGATTTTCTTAACTAATCGACTCCACATTGTAGCATTGTTCCTTATTATTACTGATTTTCTTAAATAAATTAAACGTTTCAACATTGTAGCGTGGAATTTCTTCATTTGATTTTGTGTCATGTGATATTTAAAATGAACCCACGCATTGATTCTCCCATCTCGTGCGGTCGTGGGTGTCGCCCTTGAGTAGGTGTTCGTTTTTATTGTCCAAGTGGCGCTCTTAAGTCTTGCTATGAGACACATAGTCGGTTATAAGCCAAACAATTAGTACGAATAATTATTTTTATCATAAACTTCTTCTAGTGTATTTAATAAGGGAAAATTATTTTGATACACGCACGCGCCTGTTATCCCCGAAGAACTAGTGAGCCTATCGCCATATCAGGCACACATTTCTGACGCCAGGCTGACACTGAGTAGAAAAACCCAATATCATTTTGTCCGTCCTGGGGATCGAACCGACCGCACTCGTACTGTAACTACATCACTGAGGCAGTCAAATTATTTCAAGTTTACCAAAATATTTCGTCTTGACTAGTGACTTCATATATAACACTTCTGTCGTGAGTACCAAAAGCTGCTGAGAATTTCTATCCCACAAAACTAAGAATCGAAACAAATATTTGCAGATCTATAAACATTTGTCTTAGGACCAGAATCGAACTCGCTGCCCGTCGTTTTAAGTCAGGCTCATCATGTACTTTACTCTAAAGTGTAATAATATTCAAATAACATTCTGTTACTTTACTCCTTTCAATAAACACTTCGTTAAACTGCTACATAGTTTTTGTGTTTAAAACCATCTAATTATAAAATTAAATTATGATTTATAACCAAATTTAATCAAAATAATTTCTTTGAATTGCGGTGAAGGTCCTATTAATTTTATTATGGTCCTTCAGTTATAAAAAGGTCTTCATAATGTAATTATTCGAATGCCTAATGAATAAGTATTTGTCCATGGCGGGCGCACTACGTCTCCCATCGTTGGTTTAGGTTTCAGACTCAAAGGCCACTTTATTATAACGTAAATACTAGAATAAGGTAGGGTTTACACTGTCCAGTTTGGAGTTTTACTACTTTATTTTAATGGCGTTTGACAGCGGTAGAGTCGGCTAGCGCATTATGGGATGGCACAATTTCCATAAAAATGTTTTGGGATAGGAGATGTCCGCTTTTTGTATGGATGTTGAGCCTTAAAATATAACCTGGCTCAAAGTTTATGGACATTAAAGGGACAAAAATATGGATCTAGGATCCATTAAAAAAATATCTTGGTTAGAATTTTAAGCCCGTTTTTGGACATGTCCTATAGCTAGACTGTGGCCTCTCTTATATAGGCCATTTGACTGCCTCGGTGGCGTAGTTGTATTGCGTACAATTTGAGCGCTGCGGTCTTAGGTTCGAATCCCGGGTCGGGGCAAAAAAATTGAAACTGGGTTTTTCTATCTTAAAAAAAATCTCAGTCACAGCTCGGAGTCAAGAAGTTGGCGTTGTGATACCCCCGTGCCTCGGAAAGCACGTAAAGCCGTTGGTCCTGCACCTGATCTCTCTCCGGTCATGACGGATTGCCGTTTCACCGAATTATGAGAGTGAAGGAATAGCGAGTGCACTTGTGTATTGCGCACACACTTGTGCACTATAATATCTCCTGCGTCCCTAGCTGATCTCCGTTGAGATTGGCCGCCGTGGCCGAAATCGGCTAGGAAGGGATTTTTGATTTTATATAGGCCAAACAAAAATAAACATAGGGACCCGCGTAAAAGAGCATATATCTGACGTCAAACATCGACGCTCTACGAAGTCTGCAGTCGCTGAACAATCAGAAAAAGACTCCAAACATTATCTCAGATTCGACAAACCACAAATCCTTGCCAAAGAACACCAACTCCTTCCTAGGATGATTCGAGAGGCTATTGAAATTAAAAACATCCAAATTTCAATAGAGAACATGGTTGGAAGCTTGCACAAGCTTGGGATCCTGTCATTCATTTAATTAAATCAGAACCCAAAAGACCGGCTGCTAGACTTCAAGACACTGTGAGCTCATTCTGCGTAGATCACATCGTCAACAACTAATAATTTTTAAAAACCTTTTATAATCGTATAATGTAGTTAGATATTGTAACTTTTACTTTTCGGACAACCAACACCTAAGTCCCCTCCGTGACCATGAAGGCTGCAAAGCCTTCGAAACGCCGGGAGAAAATATAAATTAAAAAACCGCAATAAATCCGTAAAATAGTTTTATGTACATGTCCTTTATCCTAGTTTCAATTGCTATATTGATTCTATCTAATACATAAAAAACTCAATAACTGCTACCTACATACATCATTCTTTTCATTCTATTATTATTTACGTATTACTACTTTCGTTAAAATATTTTAATATTATTGTATTATCGAGAAAATGTAAAAATAGACGCAACTATCACCACAAAATCACAACAAAGACGTGGCCTAGCGGCGCGTGTGCAAGCGGCTTAACAATTCGCGCTCGTAGACGCGTAGGCGCGTAGCATTCGTAGAACTGTAGCACTTTGACACAGTCCGGAGTACGGGTTCAAAATTTTCACGTGCCAGCCTGCTGAAATAAATTGTCCTTTAGAGGAATTATCCTTGATTGTATTATAATCGTGAATATGATAATATGTTATACATAAGTTCTTCTTCTGGGCAGTAACATAGCAACAATTCGAATTGATTTCTTCGCATACATTGAAATTGGAGAGGGACGTAGGCTACTTTTAACCGTAGAATATTTTTTATTTAAAGCAAAGAGATCTAAGATTATATAGAGCGGACATTGGGAAAATTGTCATACTAAAATTATGAGCCTGTTCGTCAGTAACTCAATCTACCGCGAAATAACAAAATACCTGTGTAAAATTCATTAGAACATACTTTGACATGATCGTAATGCGTATATTGGCACATTGCCTTCCAACATATTGTTTTCTTTATAAAATTTATTTTAAAATTTGGTCCTGATGTCCGGTCTATAACTATATTGTTTAATGTCTTTGATTTAAAGAAATGATTGTCGCGCTAGGCGTCACGTAAAAAAGCTAGTGTTGATACAAATATATAACTCAAATATAAGTCATATTTTTCCGGGAAATCATATGCACGTCTATGTTTCAGATGCCAAAAAACGGACATGAGTGTTACTTTAAAGAAAATTTGATAAATATGAAGGGCTGTTTCAAAATAACTTAATGTCTATTTTGATTTGCCTTTTGAATTCATGTTATACACGCACACCCACGCCTTTTGTCCCTGAAGGGGTAGGCAGAGGCGCAACTAATGCGCCCACTTTTCGCCGTGGGTATTCCGTCCCATGATGAGATAGAGGGCGAGCCTATCGCCATATCGGGCACAAATTCCAGACTCCGGGCTGATACTGAATAGAAAAATCGAATATCACTATGCTCGACCCGGGCATCGAACCCGAAACCTCATTGCAGTCGTACCGTAATACAACTACGCCACCGAGGCATTCTTCATGTTAATCACACAATAAAATAAATTTTGAATCTCCACATTTGTGTTCTCATCAGCGTTTTTTTTACCTACTTTAATTCACACAAAGAAAAAAAAACAATTAAACTGTAAATGAGATTTGAAGTTACGAATTGGTTCAGCTACTTTTGTGGCTGATTGTACGCGATCGGGTGAAATTGACTGATGTCGTCAAGACGAAATATATTATTTCATGGGTTAAGTGTTAAGAATAATTTAGCAGAACACTATCCATACTAATATTAGGTATAAATGCGAAAGTAACTCTATCTGTCTGTTTGTCCGTTACGCTTTCACAGGGAAACCATTAAACCGATTTCGGGGAAATTTTGGTACAGAGTAAGTTTGGGCCATAAGAACGGACATAAGCTTTTTAACCTGGAAAAGTACACGGTAGAAATGTTATCCTGGAGAACTCAATCACGTGGAAGAAGCCGCGAACAAATGCTAGTCTTATCTTAATAATGTTATAAAAACGAAAGTTTGTAAAAATTTTGGGGTGTTTGTGAGAAGTAAACGCAGACTACTAAACGGATTCGAATGAAATTTGGCACACGGGTAGATCATGTCCTGGATTAAAACATAGGCTTTTTTATCCCTATAATTTGTTGTCTTTCTCTGTTTTTGTTTGTATTGTTTGCTATATCTTCTTTATTCTTCTCTTACTCTCTCCTGATTCAGACCTCTCTCTGAGTCGTATTATAGATTAGAATGGGAGAGAGGGAGTGGGGTTGGTAAGGAGGAAAACTTAGTTTTTACTTTAGTTTGTTAAAAATGTTGTGCACATCTGTCAAAAATGTAAGCACTAGTTAATAGGATGTTATTGTATAGTTAATTTATATGTTTGTGTTCACATTGTTGATGTGCCTTAATAAATAAATAATTTGATCGCATAATAATGGATATTTTTAATCTGATACTTTAACTAGATGGTTCTGGTGTCGTATTGTGTTTTAGGGACTTTTGTCGGACAGAACGGGAAAGGCTCTTCACGCGGGCGAAGTCGCGAGCAGCTCCTAGTATTCTATAACCTTATATTCACGGCTCTGCCGCCTTCGTGTCCTTCTCGGTATAAAATCCCCTGGATATCTGGTATAAAAAGTAGCTTCTATGTTAATCCAGCGAGTAGTACCTACTATTTGTTTAGTGTATTATCAAACAGTTCGACTTGTCATTTTATAATTACATTTTTAGAGTGGAGGTCTCGCAAATATGACGTTTGAATTAAAACAAACTTTTGTTTCCTTAATGGTATAGTAGAAGTGGAAGAGAGCTGGGATCGTGACGTACTGGCATTGATTTCCTGGCCGGCAAATAAAGTTTACGACATTCAATTTGAAAAATACTTCGTGGCTTGGAATTCGAGTTTATGTTCGATATGATTTAAAAATACTAGCTGTAACACGGGGCACGAAAAGAATCTATCGCATCATGGATGCATTAGTTTCTCTTTTGCTTACACTTTAACTTATTTATAAACTTATAATTTTTATTAGATGGTTAAATTCAGATGCATACAACTTGTAGTCAATAGTTGATCAGTTTAGCAACTTAATTGAAGCAACTGTCACATAAACTTTATGAAAACTAAATAAGGACAGCTAGTTGCTGCTATTTAGCGTCGTGTATCTACGGTATCATGTTTGGAATTCTTAGGCGCATTAGACACATACAAAATAGTTGAATGGAGATTAATACCGCCAAGCACCAGTGTACATGCACTATTGTGTTTCGGTTTGAAGGACATTGTAGCCAGTGTAGCTACTGGACATAATGACATTTAACATCTTATGTCTCAAGATGACAAGCGAAGTGGAATGCCACCCAGTATTTTGTAACTTAAGGTGCTGGATGGTGTTGCTACTGTTTATGGGTGGTCGTATCGCTTACCACCACGCAAACGGCATGCTCGTCTCGTCATTCAATGCAATAAAAAAATACAGTGTATATAAATATTAAACTAAAATTACCTAGTGGGCGATAGCCTAGTGGGAACGGAACGGTCTGCCGAGACAATGTCCGGAGGTTCAAAACTTAAGGCACACACCTCTGACTTTTCGAAGTTACGTGTGTATTGTTTATCAATTATCGATCACTTTAACGGTGAAGGAAGACATCGTGAGGAAACCTACATACCTGAGAATTCTCCATAAAAAAATCGAGGGTATGTGATGTCTGCCAACCCGCACTAGGCCAGCGTGGTGGACTAAGGTGTAACCCCTCTCAGTAGTAGAGGAGGCCCGTGCTCAGCAGTGGCTAGTGTACAATACAGGGCTGGTTGCATTGCATTGCAAAATTACCGATACAGTATATGAATTTTTTCATCTCCCTGGTCTCGGGTTTTGTCCCCCGCGTCGACGTGAATACGCTTGGGTCAAAATATTACCAGGTTTATTATTATTTTGAGACGCAGTACTTTATAATTCAGAGTTCTATCGGCGTTGCTACTGTTTATGGACGGTCGTATCGGTTACCATCAGATCAGGCGAGCTGAATGCTCGTTTCGTTATTAACTGAAATAATAAAAATATTCGGCAGATATTTAGTTAGCACATGGAGCTCATAATCCGGAAACTACATTAACGTCAATTACGAAATGTATGCCAACTGAATTAACCCCAAATTCTATACTAATATTGTATCTAAACTTTTTGCTTTAGTAATTTAGCATCTGTTAATTTCATAGTTAGGCCAAAACATTCATAGGTCAAAACAGCTTATTGGCATCATATCTATAAAAACTTGTGTTAAATGACACCTTTATGTTTTTAAATTTGTAAAGCCGCCATCCTTATTTTTGCTGTAGGGTAAAAAAGTATGAATTCTTCAATATCCGTGAGAATCAATTATTAAGTCTTCAATTCTTATTCTATAGTTATTAAGGTAGTAGTTGTTGGTTCTCCTAACATTTATTATGATAAATAAATACTCTAGTGCGTTCACCACTTCCGAAGCTTGGTAACAGAATTTAGCCGGGAGTATTTCCAGTTGCCATGCTTAGAGCTATTTCCACCTTCTTTCTTACACAAAATTCCTTACAGTAAGCTTAAGGTCAAGTTAAAGGTGAACTCTTAATCATAAAGATAAATCATTGAACAAAAGCAGTGTACTGTTTCTGTATACTCGAATAATGTAAGAATTCACGCGATTCGAAGCCCGAAACTATAATAATAACCGTTTATTAATTGTTTGTATAATGACGTGAGCTTTCACGCAATTTGTTAGATTAATGAGTGGAAACATTGGTGTTGGTACGTCTAGTGTCTACCTTTATAAAAATAGCTTCAATACACGGGTCCGCCTGGACAAATTCCACTGTAAATTTTTCCAGAATAAAAATTTCATAAATATTTATCTGTGTACAAAAATTCATCAATATGTGTCAAGTTATTTATGAGCTTTCTACTAACATCCAGAATCTCCACTCACTTTCGCATTTATAATATTAAAATAATAGTATGCATCTACTTTGAACACTATTTTCTTATTCTTAAATTTCCCATGATGGTTTGAACTAAATATTATAATTTACAATAGGTATGCTGTGTCAGCCCATGTTGCCTTTCGTGTATGTTAAAAGAACTTTTAAACAATCCAAAAGTTCCATAAAGTACCTAAATATTAAGAAGCCTGTAATCGAGAGGTATAAATCTGGTTATTGGAATGAGCCATTAAACTAGATTCATGTGTAAATAAAACTGTATCAGAAGGAGGCGCGACGGCGTCTGTGACGTCTCGCTGCGTGAACTGCGTTTGGTGTTGCCAGCTTTCAAAAGCAAAAGTAAGAATATCAGGATTTGTTACTAAGTAGATCCTTAATAATCTTACTGCCTTGCTAATAAACGTTTAACAATGCCGTAATAGTTATTTACTGTTTTCGTTGTTGAGTTGCAATCATTCAAGGATGAAAACTAAATCTGTACTAATATTATAAAAGCGAAAGTTGGGATGTTTGTTACTCAATGACGTCAGAACGGCTGACGGATCTGAAAGGCAGAGAGAATTATAGTCTAGAATCGTACATAGGTTACATTTATCCCGGGTAAACATATAGTGAGACTTTTATGCCGGATTTTTTTTTAACAAAAGTTTTATTTATCTATGACAGATGTATAGCGAACGACCTACAGCGTTTACTAAACTATTGTGAATATTTATTTTATGTACAAACTAGCTTTAGCCCGCGGTTTCGCCTGCGTGAAGGAGTTTTTCCGGGTTAAAAGTCCCACTATGTACTTTCCGGGATAAAAAGTAGCCTAAAACCATCCCAGGGTCTCAAACTGTCTCCATTATATTTCATCGAAATCCCTTCGGTAGTTTTTGAGTTTATCGCGTAGAGGCGGCGGGCGACTTTGTTTCAAACTATATAAGGAAGGATAGCAAATTGGCTTTTCTGACTTTTTAATTCACAAAATAGCCAACTTACGTACAAAATAAATGAATATCTAATTTTAATTTATACAACAGAAGTTTCCAGGAAATAGGTTATGAATTTGTTAAAGAGTGGCCATTTCTACCGCCAGTGGCTTATAACACTGTAAACTGTTACGAGGTTATTAAAACTTTATAAAGTTACCTGGGTTTTCTATAATTCAGCCACATTTAATTTTTTTAAATCAGGTTTCGAATCCCAGGTCGAGCATAGTGGTATTGCTCTTTCTGCTCAGTAGCAGCCCGGTTTATGCCTGGAGACTGGTATATGTGCGTGATATGGCGATAGACTCGCCCCCTATCTCATCATAGGGCAGAACGCACATGAAGTAACGTGGGTCACCTGGTTGCACATCTGCCTAACCCTTCGAGGGTGAAGGCGTGACGGAAGATATTCATAATATTAGTAAGATAAGATATTTTTTTGCAGTTGAGTGACGAGACGACCATGGCACTTGCCTGATGGTCAGCGATATGCCTGCCCATAAATAGAAACAATACTATACAGTACTTTTAATTACAAAGTACCTACTGCGTGACACTCGGTTACCCTAAGATGTATAAGGTGTTAAGTCTCATAATGCCCACTAATTACTGGCTACAATATCCTTCACATGTTAATTACAAAATACAGAAACATTGAACCTTCTCGGGAGATCGCAGCAGGCAACCCCAGTGCGTTAGGTTTCAATCAATTGTTGGCATCATCCCAGACTGTTTTATTTGTGCGACTGTGCGGCGAGCGGCGACTGTGCGGCGCCCGCCTTTATTCCTTCAATGTCTACGAAATACCAGGGACGGATTTAGAGTTAAGGATACTTGACACAAGAGCTAAAATGTAAAGGATCTCCTACCACTCTAGTAGTAAAGTTAAAAAGGGAACGTAAAGCATTAGTACACCTACCCTAGGAAGAGGAAGGCATTATGCCGACTTGTTTGATACCGTAGGAACACTCCTGATCCCAGAACGCGACACACTTAGGTACGTGGGGCACTGTGGCCAGCTTCACGTCTTCGTTCAAATATCTCACGACTAGCAAACAAGTATATAAACAAATAATATATAATATGCCTTCCTTTTTCAAAATCTAAGCAGTATCACTGGGTGAAATTGCGGCACCATAATATATGCGTCATGATATACAGGGTTACTTTGATTTTTGGCATTGCATTAATAAATAGAACCACATACTCGCGTTTACCTCTGCTAACATTGTGCCGAAAATTATTCATGAATTACTGACATTTTCAGCAAAAATCCCGTTTTTAATTTTCAAATTCTTTTATCATTTTTTTATTTATTTTAATTTTTATTTATTTATTTATTCCACATACTTACTACTGACTAACTAAGATACAAGCGGCCTCTGTGAACTTTTGTAGTTTAGTGTGAATATGGCCTGAGGGTGAGTGTATTTCTGGCTGAAAGTATGATGTCGCCGCTGCGACGAATTCTGTTAGAATAGCAGAAGTGTCATTAAGACGTGAAAAATTAAAAAAATTGCCATTTATTGATGTTAATTTTGTTCGAGACTTACACTTTTGATTTTACATCTGCGTTTCGAAAATCTTATTATAAAGTGTTATTTTCAAGAAGATGAAATATGATATATGTGTGGTTTAATTTAGTAACGAAATGTAGAAATGACCCTGTATATGTACCATCCCCTTCTTTCTTATGCCTTCCTGAAGAAACAATTCCGGCTCTGCAGTGTGCAACTCTGATAATGTTGACACAACATTAATCCACCCCTAGTAAAAATTTATTGACAATCATATAATGGACGAGTTTATGCCAATCCTTTGGCTATTTCTCCTTACATTGGTTTTTCACACAATAAATATAATTTCTCAACGTTTCTTTAACTAAATACCGGGAAAATCTCACTGATCTTTAAAAGAAAATATTATAGGTTTTAAGAAGAGACTATATGTACGAAAAGTAGACCTTCATACGCAGGGATAACGTAGCTTACTTTTAGTAAAAGGACTTCCTAATCAAGTGAAGAGCAACTATATCTTCATTTTTATATGAGCATTGTGCTTATATAGATTGCACTTCATCATCGATTTTATTTATTTTATTGAATGACGAAACGAGCATGCCGTTCGCCTGATGGTAAGCGATACGACCACCCATAAACAGTAGCAACACCATTTAGCATCTTGAGTTAAAAAGTATTTTGTGGCATTCCACTGCGCTTGTCGTCCTGAGACATAAGATGTTAAGTCTCATTATGTCCAGTAGGTAGTTACACTTGCTACAATGTCCTTCAAACCGAAACACAACAGTGCATGCACACTGCTGCTTGGCGGTAGAAATAGACATTGCGGTGGTATCCACCCAGACAGACTCTTACATACGAGAGACCTACCACTAGTCAACTCTATAAACTATATTACCTAAATTACTTTTGGGGTCCTGGATCATGCCATACCTTTATTCGAAACAAGTACCACCCTTGAATTTTTCCCGCTGCGGTCAATGACGCCGCGACCTTTCAGCCGATAAGACAAATATTTCCAAATATATTGTAAAGACAGTTCCGTATCAAACCACCGCTCCGCGCAGATGTAGAGTATAATAGTAAATAGACGGCTTAATTAGCTTAGCTATTAATTATTTTCTAGTGTAGTGGAAATTAAAGATTCCTTATATAAAGAATTTTACCATTTGCTCGCGTCGCAGACCGCATGGAAGCCTTTTCATTTAAAATAACTATTTATAACATAGGAAGTGGGAATTATGTACCAGCCCGCGCTAGGCGATAGTGGGCCAAAAAAAAAATACTTCTCAACAGCAGATTACCCTTGAATGAAGCAGTATCTATCTTATCTTACTAATATGTTTCACTCTGATTTTTTTAATAGATGGCGCTGGCGTTGTACTGTGTTATAAGAACTTTTTACACGAGCGAAGCCGCGAGCCACACCAAGTCTTCAATATAATTATCGACGACAAAAAAGGCGTCTTGTGTAATCCCCACTTCTGACAGGGGTAATCAAAATAAAATATTAGATTTAGAATCCGTCAATTGAATTTGCAAGAAACTCTTGTGTGGTAGTGTGTATCTGTTCTAGTAGGTAGGACCTACTCGGTAGGTAATACCACCTCTATTATAATTTGTCTTATAGGACTGTGGCCAGAGATAATAAACTTCATATACCAAGAACTGTGGCCATCTCTTACCATCCCTTACCTCGGATTAATAACTAAAGCATATTCTGAGTCCCTTAGCATCAGTTGAATAATTTATACGTTTGACATGTCCATACTTAATATTTTAACCAAAGTATTTCATTGAGCGCCACCTGTCGGCATAACTTAGAACTACTTGTTCATATTAGCTAAACAGTAGCTGAAATGTGTAGAACTAAGAAAATACCTTTAACAAAAGGATGACAATCCATGCATAGATAAAGTAGTTGTGGAGAAATGCTGAATGAGAATGGAAAGACTGTAGGTCACGTGTTATCTAGAGTTTTTGCTCAATCGGGTACAGTGGTGTAATATAGAGACATATTATGTTATATCATCATCATCATCAGTCCGCTGCAATCCACTGCTGGACATAGCCCTCTCCCAAGATACGCCACAGAGCCCGGTCTGCTGCTTTATACATCCAGTCGCTGCCGGCCCTCTTGTGCAAGTCGTCCCGCCATCTGACCAGAGGGCGTCCCACGCTATATATATGTATATATATAGGTATTCTGTTATATATTTGTAATATAATAATGGCAAATTCATATTTTTAAAGTTAAATACTAATTGACGTCCAGATATGATAGGGATAAAAACCAGGACTCTGGACTACTAAAGGCCAGAGTAAATCTATACTAATATTATAAAGCTGAAGAGTTTGTTTGTTTGGTTGGACGCGCTAATCTCAGGAACTACGGAACCGATTTTGAAAATTCTTTCACTGATAGGAAGCTACATTACTCCTGAGTGCTATAAGCTACTTTTTATCCCGGGAAAATATTAAAACTATTTCAAGTGGGCGGAGCCGCGAGCAATACCAGTAGGTATTACTAAAGTATTAACTAATAAAAGTAATTACTTATTAAACAGTATGTACTGGTGGAAGGTATCTCATATGTGAGAGTCCGTCTGGGTGGCTACCACCGCAATGTCTATTTCTACCGCCAAGCAGCAGTGTACATGCACTGTTGTGTTTCGGTATGAAGGACATTGTAGTCAGTGTAACTACAAGACATAGTGAGACTTAACATCTTATGTCTCAGGATGACGAGCGCAGTGGAATGCCACACAGTACTTTGTAACTCAAGGTGCTGGATGGTGTTGCTACTGTTTATGGGTGGTCGTATCGCTTACCACCAGGCAAACGGCATGCTCGTCTCGTCATTTAATGCCATTAAAAAAACTATGTATTTTTAGTCGAGGGACTTATTTAAACACTTCTCATACTTGCTTAACCAATAAAAATATACGCAACAAAAAATTATGATAAATGACAGTACTCTTCCCATTTTTTTTCGTAAAACGGCTTCCGACGTGTGGGTACCCTTGTGCTAGCTACTTGTTTGACCTATTTTAAGGGTTTAACGTATGAATATGATCTTTAAGTTTGAACCGTTATCCCTGAATACTTCAAACTTAGCTTAGGAAAGCAAAAACTGCTACTTAGTTGTTAAAATCCCCGTTAAAAATAAGGGTCATATTTGTATATTTGGGACGAGAATCGAACACTGAATACCATGCCTAAACAGCTCCCACGACTCACCTAACTTATTGTAGGGAAGTTTGTTCAAACATACACTCACGCCTTTTATCCCCGAAGGGGTAGGCAGAGGCGCAACTATATAGTGCACCCACTTTTCGCCGTGCGTCCCATGATGTGATAAGGGCCATGCCTATCGCCATATCGGACACAAATTTCAGACTCCGGGCTGATAGTGAGTAGAAAAACCCAATAGCACTTTGCCCGACCCGGGGATCGAACCCGAGACCTTAGCATTGCAGTCGTACCGTAATACAAATGTGTTCAATTGTAATAAAATGTAAACGATACTTGAAAACACTGTACGAAGATCTGGTTCGTTTCAAGTACATTTATTATTACTACTGACCCACGTCTCCTTTCTAGAACCTACCGTAAATAAAAAAGATGATATAATTAAACTGTTTAATACTCGTTATACAGGATACATTGTTAACAATATCACATCTACACACCCAGCTAACTTCTACGAGTATGTTAATTAAATACATATAATATATATATGCATATTTATATTTTATAATGCACAAGTATACACGAAGGCATAAATACAGACATTTTTGTTCATCATAGTTTTCGATAAGTAGTTGCTACTTAAAAAATAAAATATTATTTGCTACAAAGTTCAATATATCTAATAAAGTAATATATACAACTTAAAGGTACAAAGTGTATAATATCTATAGTAGACAAGATGCGTGAAATTATATAGAGTGTTATTTCGTCCATATACAACATACCAGGAGGCAATGATGTTTAAGGAAAAAGGTGTAGATGCGTTGTAAACAGTCTCCAAATGGCACACTAAAATTGAGCTAATTAGCACAATCGGCCTATTAGTATCGTGACAGAATCTGTTGAAGTTAGACGTCTAAAGAATGTTCGGTAATACTTTTCTATATGATAATAACAAAATGCTCTAAGGATAATAATGAGAATTATAATATTATGCCGTAATACTTTCACGTGTCATATTATACTTTGTCAAGTGTATAATAACTATAGTAGACACAAGATGCATGAAATTATAAAGTGAGTATTATTTCGTCCATATATAACATACGAGGTATATTTGGCATCTACAGAGTTAAATTTTTGAGGGATTACGTTACAGTTTTTTCTTTATGGCATTGAATGACGAGACGAGCATGCCGTTAGCCTGATGGTAAGCGTTACGACCAGCCATAAACAGTAGCAACACTATCCAGCCCCTTGAGTTACACAGTAAATTATGTATAATAATATGATATCAAGAGTTTTGTCGTTACAATTTTCATACGTGTGTATTCAGTTTAAAAGCTTTTATTTTTTATAATATGATTACTAAATTATTTGAATACTGATTGGAGAAGTCCTATGAATCATTTATTATTTGGAACTAACTGAATGACGGGACGAGCATTTTTTGAGTGGTGAATAGAGGATTCGCAATGCCAAGAAGTTAAGATGACATATTATAGGAATTAATATAATTATTCCTTTACCGATATTTTTATTAAAATATTTAATCAAAATACATCCCGATAATACTTATAACAGCTTTGGATCAATATACATGTGAATAAATAATAACAAAAATATAAACGTAATACCTGTTTACATATTTGTGCAATAATAAACACACACAACTATTTGTAACTACTGTATAATAAAAATTCTTAGTATCAGTAAAAAAATCGTCGATCTAACAGTTTAAGGATAGGTATAACATTCAAAAGAGTAAGTACACTATAATATGTTATATTAAATCTCAAATATATAACAATATTTAACAGAAACGCTATATGAAACGCCATATCAAAAAAATATTTATTATTAAAATTTTATTTATTGTCAACTAGAAATTTCTATCGCAGATGTTAGTATGTAATAACAAATTAAATACGTCGATTTCTAATAGATCATTTATTGTACAGTCAGCAGCATAAGTAGATGTACAAATTCCAAATTTCAAATTGCCTACATACTTTTGTGTTCTTACTAATCTTGTTTTTCTCTTCACAAAAATAAAACAAAAGGTATTTACTTTACTTAAAACGAAGAAAAAAATATTTCAGTTTAACTTACCGCGTATATAGGCGATTCGAAATTTTGATTTTGTACAGATATTTATGCTGCTGACTGTACCTTCTAAATAAATACAAGTATGTAAATTTAAATACATTTTAAAAGAGCTTGTGCATTTCATCTAACACAGTTTACATTATAATTAATTTTTAAGTCGATAAATATACATCGACTAGATACACGTTCGTTACAATAAAACATCGACCTGTATTCATTATTACTACGATTATAGAACATGTTACATTATAATCCTTATTACTAATAAACATGAGTAAATATTAGATGTGGAGAATATTCCATTATATTTATTAAATAAATTCCAAGAAAACAATAAATATTTTCGATAACATCTGGAATTATACCTAAAATATGTTTAATATTTACTCAAACATTTTAGTACAAAAAACAAGTAACGTAACATGTCGAAATCTTCTTTACTAACATTTCCAATCAACGATTGCGTTATATATTGTTACCTCTACGGATCTCTACATTATGAATTATAGATAGTTACAACAATTTAATACTGACATGGTTATATATAATCTATAGGGGAGGTCTATGTTCAGCAGTGGACGTCATGTGGCTGATGACGATGATAATGAATACTTTTTTTTTTTTTTTTTCTCTTTGGCAAGGCGCGGTTTGCGCATCTGCCAGTGACAAAGTTTTTGGAAGTTACATATATAATATTGTTTCTTTGTTATCCTCAGTAGTAGTAGTACTATGTCGAAGTAAAGCAGTGGCTGCCTTACCAAGACTTTATCGAGGAGTTTTGGCGGCAACAAAACGAACACTTGACTAGCACAGTTATTTCAATTCACTTCATTTGAGCCCTTTAATAGAATTATATTGGATAATATACCACCATAATTATGCAATATAACACTAAGTATCACCAAAATAATGAATTAAAACAAGTGCACCTCATGACACTACCAAGTTCCCGCCAAAACTCTAATGAATACTTATAAATATCAAATATCGCAGTTAATATTTATTTGTGCCGTAGCTACGTCAACAACACAAAATTATATAAGTTTTGCAAATAAAATTAGATGCCTAGTATTTTCTACTTTAAATAAAATGAGTTTACTAATTGTACAATCATTTTTCTAAAGGTCCGTAAAATTAATCATTTTAATTAAAGTTGCTACCTGAATTATCAAGGCGCTTTAAAAGAATTTCAACTAAATTATTAAATTTATTTATATATCCTTGTAATAAGTCAAAAATGATAAAGTATGGGTTCCGGCCGAATATTTTTGATGGCCCAGTGTGGCCAGAATATGCCTTTTTTTAGATGGGAGCTAGTTATTGTGATGTTATTGAAGCAAAATAGTTTGTATTGAATATTATCTTTCAAACTTCCTTATTTTTATAAATTACGTAATGAGACATTTCTAAATGCTTTTGGAACGCATACTTATGGTTATTTTATACAGCTTTTATTATTTTTATCTATTTTAACATACTCATGGAATGTAAGTACTTAGGTACTATTCTTGGGAACGTACTAGAATTTTACACCATTTAATGTGTTTATTTTTATGTTTTGGGGCACCCAGCTACACAGCAATACATTATTAACCAATTAAATGTTATTTTTCATTCTTTAAATATGAATATTTTACGTCAATGCCAAGTATCGATAGGCTGAAAGTATCACATTACGACACCAGATGGCAGAGCTTACGACGTGCACGTTCCCTACACTGCTGTCTTTTACGATTTCTTTTTTAATTTGTCTGTCTATAAAATATCATGTATCTTTAACAGTGATTTTGCAGTTGACGAAAACGTCGAATCAAAATGCGCATTTCATCAAATAGGTCATGATAATCAATCTGGCTAGAAAAAAATTTCTAAATGTGATAAAGAATGATATCCATCTAACGTATTTTTAATACCATCACGCAGAGAGCATCGTGGGGCGGCGGGACTTGGAACACAGGCTCGCCCGAGTCGTCAAGGTACTCTGAATAGCGCACTTTCCTTAGTTCTTCGAGGCCCAGGCTCCTGCAGATACGCTGCGAATACGCCCCAGTAGCGTCCACCTTGAACAGCTGGAAATATAAAAATAGCCGAATATTTCATATTCGAATAAAGATTATACACTATTGTGTAACCTCACCTTAACTTTCCGGAAATCGGAATGAATACTAGGTGAATCTTTTGGAAGCGACATGGTATCTATAAGTTTGGAATAGTCATGGACAAAGTTAACATTCTTTGATTTTATATTCAATCACTTATGAAATGCTTTCTATGGCACTATATAAAATTTTCTTCTTCTTTTTTGTAAGTTCTGTTACATTTATAAAAATAAGGTAGGAAACGTTAACATTTAATTATTTACATACTATTAAATTGTATACTTAGTACAAGTATTACTGAGTATACCTTAAATCCTTTCTCCAGCGCAAGATCTACACTCCTCTTCATAAGCTCTTTTGCTAACCCGCGGCCTCGCGCCTCCTCCGAAACGGATATGATCCTGCATTCCAAAATACGGTCCACCTGCCGAATAACAATATTCATACTGAGCCTCAGACCTTTATAACCAAAGTGGTCTGGTAGATTGAGGTACAACTACCAAAAATTTTGTTTATTTACTTTTTTAAGTACCACCAGTGGGCTTAGAATGTGACACAAAGACGCAACTCGTAAAACGATGTCGTTTAATTTTGATGTTTGTGATTGATCGAGAGACCAATACGTCAGTCAAGTGTTAGTCTCTCAACCAATCCCAATAAGACGAAACGGAGACGTGACGTGTTTTTTTGTCACATTCTAAGCCCACAGGTTGGTTTTAATTTACAGCGATGTGATACAGCGGGTCTATAGGCTTAGAAAGTAGAAATTAAAATTCACGATAGTAATTACGAATGTTCAAATTTTATATTTATGTGAGTATACAACGCTGGTGTTATGATGTGATACATCGGCCATTGGACGTAATTGTTTCCTTCCCAGCGCCGTTTAAGGTCAATCGATTGAAGTCAACTTGTCGATGAGCAGATACGCGATTGCTATCTACATTTTATAGGCAAGTGTTCTTCGTATTTGTAACCTAGTTTTGTATTTATGTTCCCGCTAAGTAAAAGATATTTAGAGCTTGACTATAGGCTTTTAGGGTCATATCAATAAAATGTTGTAATGGGTGATTCATTTATTCAGTGTTTGGTTTTTTTGGCTCTCAAATTATTGGCGTAAGGAAGAAACTGATGAAATTATCAGCCAAAATAGACGTTAGTTGTAGTTAATAAAGCATAATATTATTAGAAATACTTTAACCGCGTTTACATATTTCGCGTATGTAGCACCACAAACACATGAATGTAAACTACTTTGAAAGCAGGGCCTATAAAGTGTTTATTCCTCTAATCATCTCTTCAGTCGATACTTTATTTGAACCCCACTCCGCATACCATCAGATGCAGTAGGATCACTTAGCCGTGCCCGTTCAAAAAAATGAAATACTAACATACGCACTTTAATACGCCCAAAAATACATTATACGCGTCAAGATTTACAAGACAATAACTGACAATTACCTGGTATGTGTTAAAAAGGTCGAGGTCTCGGCTGACGGTGTACAGTATCGTGAATATCTTGTTGTATTTCTCGTCGGAAGACTGTTGGATCTTTTCGGTGCTCTGTTCGATGTCACCGGGTCATAATATCCCGTTCAGGCCTACCCCCAGCACCTGGAGCGTCGTTAGAGTAAAAGATCATCTTCACAGGTCGCAAATATACACATACATACATAAACTCACGCCTTTCTTCCATTGGGGTAGGTAGAGACTATGGAGCGCCAAGTGCTACGATCCAAGCATACCTCTTTCGCTTCTTCCACAGTCATCAGTCTTTTCATACATGCTCCTCGGTTACGAGAACTCCTTATTCGACCCTTTTTAAGAGGTCGCCAATTTGACCCCTGAAGGTACGTCTAGGACGTCCCCATCCGAGACCCACTCACTTTCGCAACATAAATCTCTTTCGTTACTCTCCTTTCATCCATCCTTTCAATGTGGCCAAACAAACAATGACAAAATAAAGCAAAAAAGCTGATCGCTGTTTCTTACGAGTAAGTAGATACCTACAATCCAAAAATGATATTACGGAGTAGTAAATTCTTCATCTTCATCACGTCATCATGCTTTTGTATCAATTTTTAAATGCGGCTATTCACTTACTATGTTACTTAAAGGCCTGTTTCACAACTCCTGAATACCTACATGCTTCTCGTCACATAAATGTATTAGCCGACCAAATACAAAAGCAAGACTCTAATCCATGTTCTCTAATAAATGGTAATAAAATCAGTACTATCTAAATCCTACTAATATTATAAACGCGAAAGTTTGTAAGTATGGATGTATGTATGTTTGTTACCCTTTTACGCAAAAACTGCTGACTGGATTTCGATGAAACTTGGCACACGGGTAGATTATGTCCTGGATTAACACATAGGCTACTTTTTATCTCGGGAAAATATAAAGCGGGACTTTTATCCCGGGATAAACGAATTCACGCGGGCGGAGCCGCGGGCAAAAGCTCGTGTCAAATAAAATTTACTTGTAGCTTGTGGAACAGGCCGTAAGACTACTAAGCTAACTACATACGCATACTCACGCCTTTTATCCCCGAAGGGGTAGGCAGAGGCGCAACTAGTGCACCCACTTTTCGCCGTGCGTATTCCGTCCCATGATGTGATAGGGGGCGAGCCTATCGCCATATCGGGCACAAATTCCAGACTCCGGGCAATCATCCAATATCACTTTGCCCGACCCGGGGATCGAACCCGAGACCTCAGCATTGCGGTCGTACCGTAATATAACTACGCCACCGAGGCAGTAAGCTAACTACAATACGTCAGCTATTAGATACGTCTTGTTACAAGGCATAGATAACTTAGATTAATGAATCTCACCGTTTCGCCTTCCATAGCAGCAATAGACAGTCCATCAGCCATGGTGGCAGCGCAGAGCCGTTCAAGCGCCGCGTGCGACTGTCCGCGCTCGCACAAAGACACCGCCTTGTTGAGCGGCTCGTCGGCAAAGAAGCTGTCGCGAAGATGCTGCAGCACCGCCTCGTTCATCTCGCTCGTGATCCTCACGTAACGCACCATCTCTGGAAACAAAAGTATATCTTCATGCCTCTATTCTCGAGAGGGCAGAGGAACATTGGGTGCAACAACCTTTTAAAACCTAGATATAATAATACCAGGCCTATATTATATACTGTCCCACTGCTGGGCACGGGCTTCCTCTACAACTGAGAGGGTTTAGGCCTTAGTCCAACACGCTGGCTTAGTGCGGGTTGGTAGACTTCACATACCTTCTAAATTCTTATGGAGAACTTCTAACGTACGCAGGTTTCCTCACGATGTTTTCCTTCACCATTAAAGCAAGCGATAATTCACAAAGAATAGACACATAACTTTAGAAAAGTCAGGGGTGACTTTTTTTTCGCGGAGACAGTGACTTATTACTACCGCCCAGCTTTCCTAAAGGGGTGACTGGCCGGTTATGTTGGGTTCACCGTGCCTTACGACCCGACGTTGAGCCACCCGGAGAGATGGAACCATCGAAATTAAACTATTATAACGGATTTTATTGCGTTTTTTTTATTTTATTTTCTCTCGACATTTCGAAGGCTTTGCAGCACTTCGTGGTCACGGGGTGGACTGAGGTGTAGGTGGTCCGAAAAGCTAGTGTTACAAATCTACCTTCAATTTACAATTATACAATTTTAAGGTGTTAGTCATTGTTTGCGGTCCGGTCTACGCAGTAAGAGCTCACAATGTCTTGAGGTCTGGCAGCAGGTCTTTTGGGGCCCGATTTAATTAGATGTATTACCCGGTCCTAGGCTTGTGCAAGTTTCCAACCATCTTCTCTATTGAAATTGGGATGTTTTTTGATTTCAATAGCCTCGCGAATCATCCTATGCAGGAATCGGTGTTCTTTGGCAAGGATTTGTGGCTTGTCGAATCTAAGGTAATGGTTGGAGCCTTCTTCTGAGTGTTCAGCTACTGCAGACTTCGTGGAGCGTCGGTGTTTAACATCAGCTATATGTTCTTTTACGCGGGTCCCTATATGTCTTTTTGTTTGTCCAATATAAGAGAGGCCACAGTCGCAATCTATCTTGTATACGCCCGGTTCTTGTAGAGGTATATGGCACTTGACAGGTGGTAAATATTTATTTATTTATTTATTTATAAGCACTGCCACGTTGTACATATTATTACATTACAGGTAATTACATTGGAATGAATATAATAATATAGTCACTGATATGTACAACAAGTACGGCGTACGTCAATATTGACTAATCTGCTTAGGCGGCTTAAAATAAGTTTTTATGAAAGCACGCTTCAAGATGTAGCCAATCTTGTCTCTTACATAAGGTAATATTCAGAAGCCCCCACGCACCAAAGGACGCCGTGCGTCGGCGTCAACGGCAGCGTGAGGCCTACCTGCCAAGCTGCCGTTTATCACATGTGCTAAAAAAAAAAACTAAAGACGAACAGCCCTGCCGCCCGCCTGCGATCCCCAGTGGCCCCTATTAGTCTCCTTTTACGTCAGGCAGGGGATACCGTGGTGGAATTCTCCAAACGCCCCCAATCCACAGGGCGAAAAGTCAACGGTGCCTGCCCTTGGGTTTTGAACCTGCGGACATCTTTCTCTGCAGTCCATTCTACTCCCAACTAGGCTATCGCCGCACTATAGGTATTAGGTAATAACTAATAACATTTCGGTAGACTTACTTGCTATCTCTTAATTAATTGGATCGAACTCTCGAATCCGCTTTCAGTACGTCAATCTGTTAATTAATTGCCAACATAATCAATATTATACAGTGATGTTGCTCTGGTGGCAAACAAATAAAGTGGCTCTCATTGAAAGTTTATACTCATTAAATTAAAATTGATTACGCTTGTACAAAACGACGATCCAATTTACAGAAATGAAAATAATTTCACTAATGGTCGCGTTCCTAGCAAATGAGACGTAAGCTCTTGTAATTTGGTTCCTAATTTAGACGAGCATCGCGATGGTTGCTGCCTTTCAATTATTTATAATGATGTCAGACTGCTGCGAACTTGCTACTTTCACGGCTGTTTTTTATAAATTTATTCACTTTTCTTATTACTATATTTCGATATCCTGTACTTTAATATTTAGGAATTTGAACATCTAGAATTAAATAATTATTTATTTCCAGTAAAATACGTATTGAGTATACAATAGTTGCCAGTGACACCCAAACTAAGCTGCGCTTGTGTCTTGGGCTGCTATAATACTGAAATTACATCTTGAATAATGAGCCGTAAATACATTGCAATTTTTAGTAGTTTAATATAAATTAATTATTTTAATTAAATGTAAGTCAAATTGAAATCTTTGAGTAATATTAAAAAAGTCAACATTTAATTCCGTTTCTGTTATCTAAAACTACTTATATTCTAGAAAGCCAATTAATTAACAGAGTACTATAGCGTGGAAGGGACGATATGGTTAGGACGCAATCGCTCTTCGGGATTGGGTCAAGGTCGATCGAACACGGCTATAGGATAGCCATCGCTACGATGAATTGCGATTCCTTTACAATATGCCACCACTGTTTAATATATTTTTCGGCTTCAAATGTGGAAAAAACACAGCTGAAAGTGTTTAAGTTCTGTAGAAAAATCAGTCGTTAAGTTCAGTGAGGATTGATACTGCATCTGAAGTGCTAGGTGGCTTTGGTTTTTATCTGCACATGACAAAGTACAACTGAACCTAATGTTATGTGTAATGTTGTTAACATATAATTGCAGTTAACCTTACCGGGGCGCAATAATTATGTTGGCCTAACGGCTTCTTTACACTCTACATTGAACGATAATTTAATTTTGCTTCTTACATAAAAAATTGGAACGTTAGTAAAAAAAGTTGGTTGCTAGTCTGATTGGTATGGAACTTAGAGAGTGAGGAATTATTAAATCCTAATATATAATAAATAATACTTAATTGTATATTGATGTTAAGATTATAATAATATTTTATCCTTAGTCTCACCTCTTATCGGATATCAAATTACTTCAACGTCGAAGTAAAAATAGGGATGTGGCTAGATCTATTTTCAATTCTCTCGGCATTGACTTCTTGCTACCAGCTAACTCGATCTATTACAGGCAGTAGACATAGTTGGTAACTTTACTATTAAGACTCAATTTGTCGCTTTATCTAATTTTTTAGGAATTTAAATGTGGCTTTCCCTAATTCGGTTAGAGAACTTTCGCAACTAGATGTAGGTAGGTACTATAATATATTTGCAGTACATGGCATCAGTTTGATTGTTATTTGGTTTTGTAGGACCAAAATATAACATACCTTTATAAATTACAAATTGTGTTTGTAAGAAGTAATCTTGATAGGATAATGAAAAGATGTTTTTTGAAAACCCTATGAAGATTAAGAATGGAAGATGTAGATGGAAATGAATGGCTTCTCTATACAATTATATTAATATAATCATCAAATTACTAGGGAAAATTGAACAATATGAAACTAAATCGATTTCTTACGGACAATTATGAACGACCATAGATTATCATTAACCAAATATTTTCTGTGTATTTCTAAGTTAAATTTTTGTCCACTAAATATTTTTTTTAATCTATATATTAATACGTAAGGAATAAGCTTAAAGTTCATATAGAGGAGAGCAGAAAAATGAAATTGATGTATAATATCTATGTATTACAAATATATTAAATTAGACAGTCGAATTTCCACCGCTGGACGGCTACTAGCTAAAATGAAAAGACCACTTAAGCAGTTCGAGAATTTAGCAAAATACCCTCACTGATAAAAGCTTATTTAATACATACAAAATTGAATGAAGCCACTCCAAAACTAAGCGAATTTCGCGTAGTTCTCCGTACTAAGAAATTAAAGGCATTGGGTGTAGTCATAGCAGTTATGAAGCATATTTATACATTCATAATACTTGGCATATAATTATTCTTGTTGAAATAAGGGCCTCCACTTTTTTTATCACCGCTACAGAGATAACTTGAAATTATTACCCCCATTTCTTTGAAACTTAACATATGATTATTGTTGTATACAAGCTCTAAATTATTACACTAAAAGAGTCTCTAATTAATAGCCAGCTTTCCGCAGCAGTTATTTATTTTCTGCTACCACTGTTTATAATCTTGAATCCATAATGACTCAAGTCACGCAATGCTAGAGGGTAAAATAAAGGAATGGTAACAGTGAAGGGTACAGTGTCCTTTACAGTTAAATGTTCATAACAGGGCTAATGCCAGAGCAAGTATAAGGGGATTACTTGCTTTTAAGGCAGGAAATATAATTGAATCTCTACGCTCTCGACATTGTTCTAGACGCATTCATATTTTAAATTTAAATGATTGCTTCATGAAATTGTTTTAATAGTTACGCTAATATAGATTTGCATTATAAATCCCCGACTTATGTTTTTCTTAACTCTTCCGAAATTCGTTAGAAAATGTTAAAGAGCGAATGTCTCAACCTCGGCACATCCCTAGCACTTTAATAATATATTGATTACAGTATAGCTAAGGTTATATTGTGGAGAGGCCGGCCCTCAGTGCAGATAATTAATCAGTTTGTGTACGGTTCGTTGACAACAAAGACTTTGTTCGGATGTACGCGTTCACGAGGAAATTGGATGAGACATCGCAAGCCGTTAGTTATAAAGCTAGAGTATGTATTAGTAAGTACATATATGATATCGATTTATAAGATCGGTTTTATTTGTTACTTCTACGAGTAAAAGTTGATTATTTTACTAGGGGTTGGTAGTAGTTCCGCTCGCGTGACTGCCTTCCCATAAAACTATAATGATACCTATACTTTTCCGGAATGATAAGTGGCGTGTATGTTAATGAAGGAAGTGGTCTATCTAGGGAGGATTATATTAGAGAAAGTAGCAAGTAAGAAACATATTTTTCCGACACTACACAGTTAAGTAAAGGATAATGATGTACCTACTAGGCGTTGCTAGCGGCTTCGCCCGTTTGAAAAGCCCTAAATCACTCTCGCGATCCATATCACCATCTGTACGACGCCAGCCTATCTAGATCTAGTTAAAAATTCAGATAATTCCTACGGGGGCAAATTGCCGCGGTAAAAACTACACAGTACATGGCCTGTCCGTCTGCCAAATTTCATCCAAATCCGTTCAGCGGCTTCTGCGTTCACTAACACCAACAACCAAACATTTTTACAAATTTTCGCATTTATATAGTAAGATTGTGTTTCTTTAGTCTTCTAAATAAGAACATCGAATTTTCAATGATGGCGATTCTGCTCGATGCATGCAAAGTATAATCCGACTATTAAAAAAGTTAATAAGTACAACACCAAAATGTAAATGATGTACTTACTCAATAATTATACAATAATTATTTCCAGTAATGTGACTGCCTCGGTGGCGTAGTTGTATTACGGTACGACTGCAATGCTGAGGTTTTGGGTTCGAACCCCGGGTCGGGCAAAGTGTTATTTAATTTTTCTATTCAGTATCAGCCCGGAGTCTGGAATTTGCGCCCGATATGGCGATAGGCTCGCCCCCTATCACATCATGGGACGGAATACGCACGGCGAATAGTGGGTGCATTAATTGCGCCTCTGCCTACCCCTTCGGGGATAAAAGGCGTGAGTGTATATATGTTATTTCCTGTATTTTCTTTTTATATAATCTGTCACTTTTTAACCCAAAAAAACACGATAAAATCATAATAAATCGCATTAGCACACGCTTCACACCTCGGTGGTATTGAAGAGGCCCTCCCTCTCCGGGAGGCAGGGGGAGCGCGCAAGACGGATGAGGAATTCCTCCCTATCCCTGAGGATCTCGCCAGACGATATTGCGGCCCATTAGATTGAAATATTTTTTGAACGTAAATTTGATGTATGATAAATTGGATGAAATTGTGGTAATTTTTTATTATTGAGTTTTGGCTGGTGTGTTTTCTTATATATTTTTAGATTTATTCACAATTTCTAGGTATTTATAGACTATTGCTAGTTTAGTTATCGAAAACGGCAAAAAACATTCATAAGTATAGTAGGTATTTATAAAAATTTTCAGCCATTTCACTTACTGAAAATTCTTTCTTAAACTACGACTCGCTTTTACACTTTTTATAAAACAAACTTTTGTTTAGTACGGGATAGAGGATCTGTAAATTTGGAACAATGCACTCAATGTACACTAGAATTGTTGAAACCTTCGAAAAACCTGCTCCTATTTTAACCCTCATAATATCTCTAGTGAATTTTATTGACCTTAACAAGTTTTCACATAAACAGCATAGCAAACCGTACTTTATTGCTGCAGTTTTAAGGTTTTAAATTAATTCAGATGCAACCCAATCGGGTAGTATTGAAAACTAATTTCCGTATATAGAATGATTTGGTATCGATTGGCCTGCGATCGCGTCCGCCCCACCCCGCTGTAACAAGTTCATGGAAATGTCAAAGTGACACTTCAAAAGATTCATGATAAATGGAATAGGGTATCGATAATAAAAGTTTGGAACGAAGATAGTAGTTAAAACGAATAAAATTACGTTTTTTTAAGTATGATTCATACGACTCTACATAAGAACTTTATTTTCCTTTTAACTTTATGCTCTAGATAACTTTCGTCGTAAGTTAAATAAACGGACTTATATGGAATGTTCTAAGAATGTACAGACCTACATCATATTTATTTTCATTATCATAAAATGAAATTGAGTATCTATTCAATAACAATAAAAACAACATTTTTAACACGTGCGCGACATCCGAAAATGCTCTACAATCAAAACAAACAAAAGAAAACCTCATAACATTTTCTTAAAAATAAAAAAGCAATTTTTGCGTAGGTATACTTAAATTAGTTTAAGAACCTAGTTATTAAGGTTAAATAAAAAATGAATATTATTTTTTGCTTTTCAGATTTTTCGGCGGTTTAATTTTTTTGTTAAAAAGTTTTTATTATATATTTTTTGTGGCTATAAACTACATGCTTTATTTTTATTAATACACAACTCTGCATTAAAATCTGTGAGTTAACAATAAATCACCCCTTTTTCCCACCCTTAGGGTAGATATTTTTTCCAAATTTACATGGGACTAATTTCGAGGTATAAAGAAATATAATAATCGGGTTACTCTGTAAAAAGTTTTGCGTGGTCATACATAAAAAAATATACACGTCGACTTGAGAACCTTCCTCCGTTTATTTTTTAGTCGGTTAAAAAGAAAATTTACCTACTTAGTTTTTTTTCATTTTAATTAGTCTTTTACTTAATTGTGAAAATGTAGCTTAAGTAATGCTGTAGGTAATATAAAATGTGAATGAAAAAGTTAAAATGAATTACTTTTAGTAATAAGATTTTCTAGCAAAATCTTGCCTTCAACATCGTTGGCGTCGTATCGAGAAATTTTATTTATTCCAGAATATAATCGATGAAAATCAAGGAAACATTGGCGTACCGGTTTTAAATTTTGCTAAACCGAATTTCAATATACGAGCTACACACATTCTCAAAGAAAAGCGAGTTGTCACGAAAAACCTATTGTCAAATAAAACCTCTTCTTTGAAGTCGGTTAAATATGCAACTTTAAACCTTATACACAATTTTAAACATAGGTACCTAAGTAATCATTCATTACTGATCTAAACGGTCCCTAAAACCTACCACACACGGAACGAGTTTGAGCAGAGTTCAATTTTAGTAGAGTCGTTGCAGCCGGGAATGCTCCAAATTATTCACGGAGATAAAGCCTTTATGATATTCATTCGAGGAAATGCATCGCACGAATGCAATATGAATGGCATAGCTTTAATATACGAAATAATGAGCATTTAACTTAAATTATATTAAAAAGAAAACTTTACTTGTCAAAATGTATAAAAACTAATCAATCATCCCTAAGATCGTTACAAATCAATTCAATATTTACTCATTCTGTAGTTAGAAGTATAAAACCGTAACAATAGCTCCAGATAGGAAGTAAATTTATTAGAAATATCGATGTTCAGGGAAGAGGTCAATCAAATTATAACCATCTATACGATACATCTACCAATAAATAACCAGCAAACAATGGAACAGGAGATGGAATCAGTATCAATATAAGTCAATAATATATTAGTTGATAGTAGAAATAGTAGATAGTAGTAGGTAGTATGGAGTAGGACTCACCGTGTGCCGCCCACGGCTGCCTTGTGCGCACTGTGAATTGTGATAACAGCCGCCCCGGCCGCGCCGCCCGACCCACGTCAAACAATATCGAACAGATGCGACGTAATGTTACGCACTTAGTTATGCCTTTATTATACTGGTATACGGAAGGGTTAATTTGATACGGATAGTATCTACTTATGTATACTCGTTATTAATTCTACATGTTCATGGGCGGCGGTGATCACTTACCATCAGGTGAAGCGTAGGCTCGTTTGCCCCTATATCATAAAAAAAAACAACTTAACATTGTAAAGTCTTTTTGTTACGCTTATGTCATTTGCCTTTGCAACTACGTTTATAATGATATAGTCAAAAACTGCAACATTTTTGAAAAAACAATGTATGAGACTAAAAAAGTAATAAAAGTATGGCTTATGACACTTACTTATGAGGATACTGAAGATCTTATAAATATTAAATACTGAAACTTATACTTAATTAATGGCTATTAAAACTTAATATTTTGTTCTATTTTATTTATATTTATCATGTTTCAACACTATTATTTTTTTTAAATATATCTACTATTAACTATATATTACAAGCTTATTATTCAAGTATGCATATTTATTTATATACTTAAAGAAAGAAAGAAAGAAAGAAACATTTACTTCTAGATACATAATCTACATGTCAGTATAAAACTATTTTTTGTGGTAAGACCAGTGTCAATTGGAAATGTATACCTGTAGGCAACTAGGCTAGATTATATTTGGGTCTTCACGATACAGGCTTGCCTAGTGTGAAGACCATAGGATATTATCATTGTAAAATTTTGTCTTTCGTAAATATATTTTCATTTCATTTCAGTTTTAAAGATCTAAGCATATATAGGGACAGATAGCGGGAAGTACTTTGTTTTATACTATGTGAAGTTAATCACAGTAACGTGTAAAATTGTGCTTTACAAGGTAAATTAAACAATACATAGATTGACTATTAATAATTGATTTGTATGTTTAATTTACTACGTCAATACAAAGCCGGGTAGGTACCAGCTACGCTCTAATGTGAGTCTACTGGAGTTCTATCGGTTCCATTACTTTGTAATTAATAAAGGTTACTTAATTAATGTTAATTATTTCGGCAGGCAATTGAATAATGAGGGCGCCAGTCACACAAAGTGAGTGTCAAACTAAAATCATTAAATTTACATATTTTATACAATAACATTCCAAATACTTATGTGTGTGCTTGATCCGTAAACATAAGTTCAGGAAATAAGTTAGGTTTCAACTATCTGGGGATGTTTGCCTCTTATCTGATGGTGCAGGCAGATTGCAGTCTACCCTCTACAATATAAACGTGAAGATAGAAAAGTAACTTTCTAAGAACCCCCCGAGGAAAAACCCCCGGGAAGGAATAGAGAACCCGGCAGACCGGCGAGTGTTCTCCTGACAATTTCCGCGGAGGCTTCCTGATATTTTCACCGTGCACTAGAACAAAACGTTCCTTGCCATCATCGCGTCATTGCCTCGACAAGAACGGCAGAGTGGCTACAGCTGATCATGGCGAATACTCCAAATGGAATTTGTAGGCTCATGAAAAGTTTTTCGAATTACATGTGCTCGGTGCTCCGGTGCAAGAGGTCGAACCGAGGTCGTCAATACCATGGTATTGCAATTACAACAAGAAGTTAACGAACATCAAAATGAGAAAATTAGAACACGACCTCTTACAAATTTAAAATTTTAATGACTAACTAATAAAATTTGACTATAAACATTAAACACGCCGACGACTTTTTTAAAACATGTGTGGCAACAATAATTATTAAATAATTTCAAAAACGAGCGTTCAGAAACCGTTATAGGTATAGTATCTATAACTTACAACAGGAGTCGCGCGTATCGTCCACGATAGTGTCTGAAACCACCTAACGAAATTTCAATGAAATTTTGTGAATATGTTTGGTTTCAGGTTCAATGATAGGATAGTATTGGACCAGACCAGATAGGTGGAGCTGTTGTCGCGATTTAGAATAGTGTTGGATTAGATAAGTGGCGCTGTTGTCGCTATTTAAAAGTTAAAACGAAGATCACATAATACGCAGTCTACGTAGAAGACGGTCTGTGGCAGGACAATGTATCCCGGGTAACAGATAATATTATGATTACTAAACTTACACCTTAGGATGCCACCGTCCAAAATTGTGTGGCATTGCTTCTACTTATAGGCAAGTATGGCTCTTAGAATATTTAGACCAGATTTAGATATAGCATTCATCGTATCATTTAGATAAATTAAAACACGCACAGTTGCAAATAGGCAGATTTCGTGCGTTTTGTCCAGTCTGCAATACCGTAGAATATATTTTTATATTAGAAATGTTTTTCTCGATGACATTGGAGAATGTGAAATAAGCTTTATTGTTATTGAAAAGGAGAAATGAGGACTCGCGTGTTCAATTCCCATATCGGGAATGTTTTGTAGTTCACAAATATTTCTTCCGCACGGGTTACTCCATCTATTATTTATCTTCCTGATAATTTCATATCGTTGTGAAATTCAGGGTTGTGACGCTTTAATATTATGTTAAAATCAGACATTACACTTTACGCGGACATTGTAGCGCCCTTAAGCTTTATAAAGCCGCAAATGATTTTGAGTAGACGTGAGAAGATTTTGAGTAGTTTCTATAAATTTCCGAT
Source organism: Sphinx pinastri (assembly GCA_947568825.1). Classification (NCBI taxonomy): domain Eukaryota; kingdom Metazoa; phylum Arthropoda; class Insecta; order Lepidoptera; family Sphingidae; genus Sphinx; species Sphinx pinastri. The sequence goes on along the minus strand of OX387630.1, from coordinate 3,407,209 downwards.
TTTTATGACTTCGCTACATCATTCCATCTATTGTTGTCGTTGAAAAGCTGAGCAATACCCATATTATTCACATTTTATATGCAGACTTGGGTTATATAAAGCTGCAGATGCTCTATCTTCTGAACATAATGCTGTCTTCTTAATCCGTGGCTCACAAAAAGATTTTCAACGATCATTGGGTATCGCAATAATTAAAGCGTAAAAATACTGGGTTCTTAACAGAGTCAAACTATATACCAATAATTATAATTAATGCGTAATGACGTATGTATTCTCTGTGAATTATCGCTCGCTTTAACGGTGAAGGAAAACATCGTGAGGAAACCTGCATACCTGAGAAGTTCTCTGAATTTCGAAGGAATATGAAGTCTGCCAACCCGCACTAGGCCAGCGTGGTGGAATAAGGCCTTGAGCCTCTCAGTTGTAGAGGTGGCCCGTGCTCAGCAGTGTGGGCAGTATATAATACAGGGCTGGTATGGTGGTGGTGGTAATGCCCAAAGTGCGACCCCAGCTTAGCCAGCTACATAACAATGTAACCGACTCTACAATCCTACTAATATTATAAACACGAAAGTTTGTAAGTATGAATGTCTGGATGTATGGATGTCTGGATGTATGGATGTTTGTTACCCTTTCACGCAAAAACTACTGAACGGATTTCGATGAAATTTGTCACAAGGGTAGATTATGTCCTGGATTAACACATAGGCTACTTTTTATTCCGGGAAAATATAAAGCGGGACTTTTATCCCGGAAAAACTCATTCACGCGGGCGGAGCCGCAAGCAAAAGCTCGTTGTTAATAAGTAGTTCCGTTAGCCTAATGCCTTTAGGTATTTTGTAGACCATTTGCAACTAACGTGTCTTAAATGTATGTAAATTCAGACTAAATAAATTTTAAATTCCGAAAAAAAGAGAGACACTAATTGCAAATAAATTAATTAACAGAATTTAGATATATTTAATTAAAACTAGTTCATTTATTTATATCATCTTAATAATAACATGCTAAAGTATCTGTTATTATTTCGACTTACGAATAGGGATTTAGCTCATTTAAATATCCATCCACTAAAAAGCTTATACATATATAACTGGTCAATAGTCATAATCACACAGGTCATAATCCAGTAATTTAATCTTATGAAGCCTAATAAAAATGGAGACTTTGTGAAGTTGATGTTTTCTTAATGAAATTAACATTTATTTTAGAATACTTTTATTCAGGAACTTAAAAGCCTTAAGACGAAGTTGTGATCCAAAACTAGTAAACTTAATAATACAATTACTTATAAGAACCTGCTTATAATTATATTAGAAGGAATTAAATATGTCTTTAATAACGTATCAATACTAGGCTTTCTTGATACCAGTCCTTTGTCAAACCAATATCAGATAAACTATTGTTTATGCCTTTTTATTTCGTACCGATTGCCGGGGACTTTATGAGACACAATAAAACGGTCTCAATTCAGCCTTATGCGTATCTAAATTGCAATCTTGATCGCGTATCAGAATGGAACATTGAGATGGATTCGAAATTTATTTACATATTGATATCTTAGTTCCAACTTCCAACCAGAATCAAATTAAAAATTACTTAAGTTTAAAATCGACTCTTTCAATATTTTACTATTTTACTGAAGAGCATAAAACAGTTTAGCGTAGATAGAGTACTAGGTCAGGAAAACCGACGGGAAATATTATTATCTACACTATAAGAATACTTAATACTTCATAGTCGATATGAAGGAGGCTTAGATCATTTATTTGTCAGTAAGTAATAGCTTTTTCTGTGACACAGTGGTACCTCGGTCGACGCGGCATTTCATGTAACAGCATGAAATATTATTCAGCTTTACCACTTTCAATATAAATATGGCATCTGATCTCATTTCTCGATTTATTTATTTGAAAAAGTTTTCCGGGACAAAAAGTAGCCTATAGTACTCAGGAGTAATGTAGCTGCCTATTAGTGAAAGAATTTTCAAAATTGGTTCAGTAATTCAAGAGATTAGCCCGTACAAATCTACAAACAAACTCACAAACCTTTCTTCTTTATAATATTAGCGTAGATTAGTATAGACGTAGCAGTAACTTTATTTCTTATTAACTTTATCATAATAAACAGAATGCAAAGGCCGTCCATACGTACGGCGAAAAGTGGGTGCACTAGTTGCGCTTCTGCCTACCCCTTCGGGGATAAAAGGCGTGAGTGTGTGTGTGTGTGTGTAAAGGCCTTCAACCTTTTGCCGAGAAAAACTACCTACACTACTTAGTCTCAATTAGATGCCGCAACAACAGTATACAAGCGACTAATGCGAACAATAATTGCAATTATTAATGATTGCTAGCAATAATTGAACCGTTTAAATTAAAGAAATTGACAATTGGTGAACGACAAAGTCCTTGAAGTAAGTCAGTCTCATAAATTGCAGTGTGGCTTTTAATTTCGAGCTCTTGAGGCAAACTCAAAGAGTCCACCGCAGCAGCTTCAGTTGCAGAGTTCAGCGGACGGTGATTATCTAGAGTACCTACCTATAACATTTATACTTACATAACCCTATTATTTTCTACAACATGTGGTATTAAAACATAAATTAGCTTTCTAAACAGGTAAAATACTGAGAATAATTAAGACAAATGAGACATAATCGAAAATCTCCTCATTGAACTGACTCTAGCAATATCATCAGAACTGTATCCTCTACCGTCTTCGTCAAAAATAAAGGCTATATCATTCGCTTGAACTTGCCTTATTGTTAATTTATGTATACCACCTAAATCGGGCTATATCTATATAATGGGTTGTATTTATTTATTTTTTGTAAATAGTTTGTGGAGATTAGCTGTGGCCCTGTGCCCTTACTGGGTCGCGACGAGAGTACGCACCGCGTCTCGAGTGCGCTCAACTTTAAGCGCCCTATTGCGATGTACGAGACAACACCCAGCTCTTTTCGTTTCATTTTCAACTCTAACTTCATAGGAATACAATCTAGATTTGATAAGCTGTAGGTTAAAAAATACAATTAGTACTAAGAGGCTCTTGTGCCAGATATAAGCTGGGCGCCTCCTTATCTTAATATGGACCTACGCTTTAATAAATGACTATAGAAATGAAGGCAAAATGTTACACAATTAAGTATATGTGTATCTACCTTACCATGGCGTATTGACATAGGTATTAGGTACATATGAAAAATAATATTTTAAAAGCATTTTATTGTTTCATAGTATACCGTTAAGTAGGCAGAAAATATAAACGTATATTTTACAAGGCCATGAGTCCACTATCGCATTATGTCCATCTTGTTATTTGTGACTAGCTTTTGCGTGAATGAGTTTTCCCGGGATAAAAGTCCCGCTTTATATTTTCCCGGAATAAAAAGTAGCCTGTGTGTTAATCCAGAACATAATCTACCCGTGTGCCAAATTTTATCGAAATCCGTTAAGTAGTTTTTGCGTGAAAGAGTAACAAACATCCATACATCCAGACATCCATACATCCATACTTACAAACTTTCGCGTTTATAATATTATTAGTAGGGTGCTTCTCATCAGTACCTACTCCATTATTCCAGATTTGATGTTGCTCTCGGGTTTTCTTGTGTGAAACGCCTTTCTCGAGATAAAAACCCCGCTGTGCTTTTCCAGGATACAAATTCGCATTGCATTATGTTGATCCAGAATAGTGTGGTCTTTATATGTGTAACATTCCATTCGTCCTTTCAGCTGTCTGTGTTTACTTAATACAAACGTCGTCACAAACTGTTGCGTTTACCTATAATTAACAAATATAAAGTACTATATTATGAACTAGCTATACCTACCTACTCACAACGTCGTCTGCAAAGACTTATTTATCTATGGGACGGAATACGCACGGCGAAAAGTGGGTGCACCAGTTGCGCCTCTGCCTACCCCTTCGTGAATAAAAGGCGTGATGTTTGTGTGCTCGCGTCTTTGCCCGCGTGAAAATACTTTACCACTACAAAAGCCCCTAAAACAGTACGACGTCAGTGCCATCTTTTTAAAAATCAGACAAAAAATTCCATTATTTACCATGGGAGCACATTACCGGGATAAAAATTTGCCAATGTGCTAGGTAATCCAGGACATCATCTACCCGTGTGTCAAATTTCATACAAACCCGTTCAGAAGTTTCACGGAAACAAGCAACATAGGTACCTACAAACATCCAAACATTATCACAAATCTATACCTACTAATATTATAAAGCTGAAGAGTTTGTTTGTTTGAACGCGCTAATCTCAGGAACTACTGGACCGATTTAGAATTTTTTTTCACTAATAGGATGTTACATTACTCCTGAGTGCTATAGGCTACTTTTTATCCCGGAAAAACTTTTCCACGCGGGCGGAGCCGCGCGCAAATGCTAGTTTATAATATTAGTAAGATAATATTCAACAGTTCGTTCGCGACTTCGCCCCTGTGAAGAACTTTACCGAATTTATAAGTCCTACCTTATACTTTACTGAGATAAGTTATTGTTAGAAAGCACCTTATAATAATATGTTGGCCCAACTAAATCACTACTTCCAATAATATTTATTTTAAACCAAAGGGATAAAAGTAATAAAAGCATTGTTCTGTGTCAAACATATATTTGTCTTTTATTGTAAAATAGGCACTATACGTTTACCGATAAGGCGTATATTAGCGAAATAAGCCGCTTGATGTGGTATGTGTATAAACCAACCATTACTGGTAATGTTACATCTACCGATCTATCAAATCCCTGAAGGGGGCAGGCAGAGGCGCATCCATTGCACCCACTTTTCGCTGTACGTATTCCGTCCCGTGATAGGGGGCGAGCCTATCGCCATATCGGGCACAAATGCCAGACTCCGGGCTGATACTGAGTAGAAAAACCCAATATAGCTTTACCCAACCCGGGGATCGAATCCGAGACCTCAGCACTGTAGTCATGCCGTAATACAACTACGCCACCGAAGCAGACACCATCTATCAAATTAACTGTAATATAAATTATGTAATTCTTTAGACATATAATTCCATGGTTTAATTGTGTGTCAACTATTAGTTTCATGTTTAATATACCTTATTTACTTATGCTCATAGATAAAAAAATATCAGATGCTTTAAAAGATTTACTTAAAATGTGGGTATTAACATTTCTGGAACTGACTTTTAGATTACACTTTGTATCACACTTTAGATCACACTTACTCTTGCGCGGCCATTTCAATTTCAGAACGACATAAAAGTTTGAAATAAAACATAACATGATCAAAAACAATGCTACCCAATTCAACTCATTTCGCAAATTTACTACCGAGATATGGTCATTATAATACCTTACTTATAACAATACTAAATAATTAATATAATTTGTATGTATTTGTACACTAACTAAATGCAATGAGATATTAAACTTAATACACCGCACCTTATACATGAAGAATCTATTCTAACTTGGAATTAAAACTAATACCAATATAAAATTTTGATTCGATAGTTCACTTCATAAATAATATAAAATACTGACGTAAAGGTATGATTAAAAATAATATATTATTCAATATTTTGTAACAAATGAGTATATTTCATTATAAATCTGCGGCCACACTAACGTCTAATGGGTTTCATCGCATTAATAGTAACAATGCGTAGTCACAACTATTTATTGTTAATGAAATTAAAAGATTATATTTTTTGCATTTGCATTTTATTTATTGCGTTAATCAGCGTTGACGTTAACTTTAGTATGGCCTCAGTATAAGAGCGTTTTAGATGAGACGCGTTCACCGCGGAGCCCGTGTTAAGTCAAACGCGCGTTTCAATAAAATATTAGACAAGTAAACGCGCGTCAAACGCATATCTTAACAGGGCCTAAGGCAAGATAGGGTATCCTTTTATCTATACTAATATTATAAAGAGGAAAGATTTGATTGTTTGTTTGTTTTGTTTGTAATGGATAAACTCAAAAACTACTGGACCGATTTTGAACATTCTTTCACTAATAGGAAGCTACATTACTCCTGAGTGCTATAGGCTACTTTTTATCCCGGAAAAACTTTCTCACGCTAGCGGAGTCCCGAGCAGAAGTCTAGTGTGTTGATAAAATGTATCTGACAAGTATCTGAAATATATTAACTGCAAACATAACTTATACATTAAATATATCAAAATGTAATTCACAATACTCATTATTAATTTAATTGATAAGAATAATATTTCATACAAACAGTCACATACATACCACATTTATTTTAGATTCATGAAAAATACATAAAAATATTCGAAGATGTCTATTGCCAGTTTTTATCAACACATACAACTTAGGAAAAATATCTTAAATTGAACTCAAAATAGGTATGTAGATTGGATTTTATTATATATTTTTTCAGTCTGATTAAAATCTTTAAAGTTTTAGAGTGCAAAGCAGACGAAACGTTTCGTGAATATATTGTGACAGCGTCGGAAAGTTCCACATACTTTGAGATGGCTCGAAGGACCAAAACGTCCAAAATCTTATTAGATATCGGACGTGTTGGTCTTTTGTAGTATTGTTTTGTTGTATTCAACGGTACTATGGATGTATGTAAGTAGCCAAAAATAATTTAGATTGAGATATTTACTTAACTCGCGTCAAGCCTGACGATTGGTTGCATTAATTGAATTGCAGACGAAATGAGCTCTTTTTGTTGCTACTTAGGTTAAATGTGGATTCAATAGTGCTATTATATCGCGTACTTACTAGTTACTACTTAGTGAGTTGAACGCGCTTCGTCAGTCCTGATATATAATTCAGTGTGCAACAAGACTAAATTTTACTTTTGAAAATATTGAACACTTCCGGCATTTAATATTGGCAATTATTAATTATACTAATATATAAAGCTGAAGAGTTTGTTTGTTTGTTTGTTTATTTGAACGCGCTAATCTCAGGAACTACTTGACCGATTTTGAAAATTCTTTCACCAATATGAAGCTACATTACTCCTGAGTGCTATAGGCTACTTTTTATCCCGGAAATACTTTTCCACGCGGGCGGAGCCGCGCGCAAATGCTAGTTAATTATACAATGTGAACCCATGAATAACAGCAAGTGCATTTCTAGCGCCATCTTAGAATAGCTAATCATAGTAATAAGCGAAAACACGTAAATGGTAATTAGATAACAATAATACTGTTTATTTATTATTAGAAAAGATACTGTACTATTTGTTTTCCAAATAAAATAAAATAAAATAAAATAAAAATATTCCATTTCATTTCTTGTAATGTCAGATAATATATATTTTGTTCCAAGAACTCTTACGCATAGCGTATGCCAGCCCATTTGAAACATTATATAACAAATTACGGTAATTTCGAAACACTCTCTCAAAGCGTTATGTTTGTAGTTAACTTCGGCTATTATATTCACTCGACTAGGCCGATTGATGAATTGTTAAAACATTATGCATCATTTTAGGCGACACAGTTTTTGATACTTGCAAATCCATATTACCCACGTTGTCGGACCTTATACAGGGTCATTTAACAATGCATTACTAAATGAAACTACATACTCTCACCTTGAAAATAACACTTTGCATGAGTTATTTTAACCATAGATGTAAAATAAAAAAGTGTAAGTTTCGAACAAAATAAATATCAATAAAAAATAGCTTTAAGTTTACACGTCCTAAAGCCACTACTACTACTCTAAGAGCATTCGTCGCCGCAGCAACATTACACTTTCAGTCAGAAAAACACTCACGCACACGCCATATTCGTACTAAACTACAAAATGATAAAAAACCGGCAAAGTAATATTGAGATTGACTGCCTCGGTGGCGTAGTTGTATTACAGTACGACTGCAATGCTGAGGTCTCGGGTTCGATCCCCGGGTCGGGCAAAGTGATATTGGATTTTCTATTCAATATCAGCCCGGAGTCTGGAATTTGTGCCCGATATGGCGATAGGCTCGCCCCCTATCACATCATGGGACGGAATACGCACGGCGAAAAGTGGGTGCACTAGTTGCGCCTCTGCCTACCCCTTCGGGGATAAAAGGCGTGAGCATGCGTAATATTGAGATTTTTGATGAAAATATTCGTTTTTCATGGATGATTTTTGGTATAATGTTAGCAGAGGCAAAGACGAGTATGTGGTTCCATTTATTAACGCAATGTCAAAATAACCCTGTATATTGTTTATAATTTCGGTTCAATTGAAACAAAAAACAGGTCTGAAGCCGTTCTATTTCGCGCACGGAATGTTTCGAACGATAATCTTAATTACAGTTCTAGTTTAGACAATAGTTTAGAAAAAAAATAAATAACAGTAGCTCAACAAAACAAACTGAAATTAAGAAACATGTCATTAATTTTTTTCTAAACCACACGGTGCCTCCCTCCAGACATCAACAAAAACCACAGCTCTGTGGCTTACTGCCGGAAACCATCTGTACCAGCAAAACTTCGCCAAAATTTCGTGTATATGATATGACCTAAACGTCACTTACACATTCGAAATTCCATATAAGAATTTAATCATTCAATAACATGTAAAATCCAAACATTTCAAAGAGAGCTCACTATACTATTAATCGTATCCAGTTCCGACATCCGTAAATTAGCATTATTATAAGCACAATCGTGCCCAACCCTAACTCTTCTCCTGGCTTATATTTATAACAACACCATTATCATCACAGCTGTTTATTGTTATCGTAAACCGTCCGTCGGTCGCGTTCTTTATGGTTTCCATATCCGTGTCCGCTTGTTTATGGTCCATTGAGTTCTCTGTGTCTATGGTTCGATTGAAGCTGTGCTCTGCTATTTGCTGTTGGTTTGGCTGCTCACCATTGAAGTGGACTGGGTAGTGGAGCTTCAGTTCGCTGGCCAGTCTGAAGCGAACGCCACAGATTGTACATCTATGGAGAGAAATAATTAATATATTTTTTTCCTGGTCTCGTCATACAATTTCCTGTACTGAATATTAAATTTCATGTTACTTAATTACAACACCTTTTCTAAAAGCTTAGGCAAAGGCGCAATTACTACACTCATACTTCGCCGAGCTTGCTATTTATTCTATAAGGTTAGAAGCAAGTCAACCAACATAGAGGTCACAAAATATAAATTAGACCAACTCGGGTGTGTTTTACATTGGGAATCAAACCCAGTACACGACTCCCATCCAATACCCATCTAAAACAATGAGCCTATGATAAGTGCCTAATAAATTACTTGCTAATAAACCACTGAGCTATAAATCTCCAATACATACTGGTATATATTCTGTCCGAGATGTGATCTCGTGTGTTTGACGAGGTCGTTGCTCTGCGAGTAGGCTCTCTCGCAGATGTTGCATTTGTACGGCCGCTCGCCCGTGTGGATTCGGTAGTGCCGCTTCAGGTGGTCCTTGCATGTGAAACTGAAATAAATGGTTTATTTAATAGCAGTTACGATGGAGTCAACTCAAAGTAATTGTCACGGAAAGAAGCCAAGTATTGGGAATGGTCTCAATGAGCAAGTGAGGGAAAAAAAACATCCAAATATCACTTTTAGATTTTGATGTACAAATTGCTACCAAGGAATAGGTATTACCTATGTGCCGCCTCACTGAGAAAAAATATTTCCAAGTATAGGAAATTCGTGTTATCTTGGTATTACTATTCCTCCAGCATTGAACGTGCAAATGTTAGGCCGAATAATATCAGCGAAGTTCTGCCGTCTGGTTGTACTCACCGCATGTTACAGGTGTCGCAGGCGAAGGGGCGCAGGCCGGAGTGTATGAACGAGTGTTTCTTGAGCGAGTTGGGCTTGGTGAAGGTGGCGCCACACTCGCCGCACTTGTAGGGGTGCGCGCCCGTGTGCGTCGTTATGTGCGATGTCATTTGACCTACAAACAGCACATTAGTGGTAATTATTACTGGAATCGTATTGAAACAATTCGAATCGTGTGCATTGCGTTCTAGTAGTCGAAGCATGGCAAAAAAAGGACTCAGTCACTGTATAGAGTATATTTACACGATGAACATCCCTGATTTCGCAAATGGAGTCACGGACGTCTATCTTTATTATATAAAAAAACTGGACAGATTTCTTGAACTTGAGCATAGTTCTGTGTAAAAAAATTATAACTGCACTTTCACAACAATTTTGTCGAAAAAAAGCAAAATAAGACTGATTTGTTTGTCTTTTACCTTTAGTACAAAACGTCTTGGGGCACATATTACAGGCGTAAGGCTTGAGTCCGGTGTGGCGCATCATGTGCTGGCGCAGGTTGGAGCTGTTGCTGAAGCCCTTGCCACACTGCGAGCACAGGTACGGTGTCTCGCCCGTGTGCGTGCGCAGGTGGTCCTTCAGGTTGCACAGCTGCGAGAACGCTGCGAATGGTCAATTAAAGAATGCAATGGCGTTACTATAGTACGCCATGACGAGCATATTGCCCAAAATTTTGTAAAATTTACATGTTTTTGTGGGTCAAAAAAAGTTACTGGAAAAAGTTTATGTGGATACATAATCTGATACGAATTTTTCACATTAGGGCCCCATTCGATTCCCTTGCCACCTGGCCCTTTACAGTGTACTTGCACCACTCATAGAATGGTAAATATAGTATAGTTTTTGTTCCATTTATTGGTATGTGGGTATAAGGAACTATATGACTATCGAACTTACAAGAAAATAATTGTAGTTCACATTTGAATCATGTACAGAAATTATTCAAATAAAAAATGGGTAAAGTAATTGAGTATTGATTCCAAAATTATCGAGAAGATTTTCTTATGTAGCATCTAAGACTGATTTATTCTAATTATGGCATTTAGTTCTAACAATAATGTAGTTAATGGATCCGTTTTGCACTCACACCATGACGTTCAGCACGACACACGCGCTTCTTTTGCATTTTTTTTGTTGTTGTTATTATTATTACATTTTTATATTTTTGCATTTCTTTTTTTTTGTATTGTTGTGTTTTTTTTTTCCTATGTTAATTTCTATGTTGATATGGTGTTTGTGCAAATAAATGTATTGTTGTTGTTGTTGTACAGGGCTTTGAAATAAAAAAAATAAAATTATATCCCTCTTTTTGTCTGTATGTGTAACATGACAAAATATTTTACCTTTTTTACAGTACGTACAAACATTAGGCTTGACCCCATTGTGTTTTTTCATATGCTCATTCAACTGATCCTGTCTTGAATAGGATTTAGTGCATTTTGTACATTTAAAAGGCTTGACATCGCTATGCAACTTAAGATGCCTCCTCAACAGTGTTTTCATAGAGAAACTTTTACCACATACATCACAAATAAACTTTTCTTTCTCACTTAATTTGTCTGCTTTATGTTTCTTCATATGCATTGAAAGGCACCGGCTCTTAGCAAACACTTCATTACACTCAGGGCATTGGAACTTCTGATCAAACTCCGTTTTCACATTATTTTCCTGATCCAGCATATGTTCCCATATAGTATTTGTATCACATTTATTATATTCGAAATTCTCATCTTCACTCTTTGGGAATGTTTCAAAACTATAGTCTTCATTGTAATCAAAAAAATCTTGATCCGTTTCTGCCTTAATGTCAAATTCTATTCGTTCATTTTTCACTTGTATTTCTATAAGTCTTTTTAACTCTGCCTCAGATTTCGCCACTTGGTTCCGAAATGTGTATGTAGATTGTAATAATTTAACACATTGATGACATAAGTTTTGTGGTAAGCCATCTTCATTAGATACCTAAAAAAAGATTATACAATTTAGCAAGAAGTATGATACCCATGAACCCTTTGGCTAGAATGGAACTTACAAAACAGAAGTATACAATGTTTTAGACTAGTGAAAAATATGATGATTGGTCATTATAGCTGATAAATTATGATAAAATTGGTAAGGTATGTGAAGTCTGGCAACTAGCACTAAGCCAGCGCCTCTCAGTAGTTGAGGAGGACTGAGCCTTGCAGTGGGACAGTATATAATACAGGGCTGATATTATTATTTATTATTATATAAAGCTTCTGTATGGACCTCGCTATAACGTCACTGTAACTGGTAGGTCATTATAAAAATGTTGTTATAGCCGTTTCCTACTGTACATTTTTTATAAAAAAAAATCCTGGAAAATTACTCAATTGCCTTGTTAACTAATAAAAACATTTAACAAAACTAAAATATTAATATGTGCACCTATGCTAAGTAAAGAAAATATGTTTTATTGTGATCTTTTTCTACAAACTACTATTTAAAACATAAACCCACTAATGAGCTAAAGCATGATGATGGCATTGGGGTTTTTTCTTTATAAGTTTGATGATTATACGGTGATATTGAGATTGTCTCGATAAGCTCAGTGGTTAGGCTTCTTAAGCAAGATTTTTGCTATTTGACTAGATAGTAAGCATTAGGGACTATATGTAAACAGTAAACACAATGGGTATCAGCTGTAGCAGTCAGCTATGAAACTATAATACTTCGCCATAGGACATTGAATCACGCAAATGACATTACGTCGACGGGTCGTATGTCATTTTTCGAATAGTTAATTACATTACCATTTACAACGAACTGCGGGAAATTATTGCTAGAAATTAGTCATGATAAACCATTTACCTGGGCAGTTGTGCATTCTTTTAACATTGTGGCTAGTTCAATGCAAAATCCTTCTTCAACTTTAACACTTTCAAACAAATTTATTAAATTACGGTCGTCATCTTTCATACAAGTCCGACACGACGACGCTACATTCAACATCTTTATTACGTAAATTTAAGCTCCACAATCTCCACACTGGATTAATTAATAACGCAATAGTAATAGTAAAAAGAATCTAAATAATCAAACAAACAAAAATAAAACCAATCGACACGAAAATCTGTCAAGTCTGTCAACGTCAATTATTTAATATTTTCTAAAGATGTTGGCAAAGGAATTGAGGTCCACACACATAAATTCTGATCACTTTTTGTAAATTGATTGACTTTTATATTCTAAATTTTATTTTTATTACAATATTAATTACTTAAAATAAAATTCCATTTAACGCCTGATTGTATGATGTAATGATTAAATTGAATTGTGTTTAGAATTTCAGAGCAATTAATTTTTATTTTACCAAATATCACCAGTACCCACATACATTTGTAAATTGTACTCAAATATCTTTTAGTCAAAATCATTTTTATTAGAGGTGTTTTACCTGAAAATAAAACACATATTAAATACTTACCTTATTTGAAGCTTACTAGATTGAGATAGGCACTTCCTGTTTTCCGTTTCCTCTACCTTCCTTTTCATTTTATCTATCTGTCTCGCTCGCACATCCGTTCTCCCACCAGGCCACCGCCCCACCAAAGGTGTGCCCAGTGGTGGTCGGTGTTCTAGGAATCATTGAGTCGATAATCTACCAGGCAGAAATTGAAATGTAAGCTTCAAATAAGGTAAGTATTTAATATGTGTTTTATTTTCAGGTAAAACACCTCTATTAAACACTTGACCGTTATTTGAAGCTTACTAGATTGAGACGTGTCTGTTATCGCCTGGTGGGGCATGACGCCAATGTGATGAAATATTGATGATGATCCTATTTTGAAAGAAAATATGTTATGCCAAGTATACATTAGATTAGTTTAATAATCCATATGTGCGAGAAAAAGGATTACTTACAAATGTAAATACGCATCCAAAATGGTATTGTATGGACTACGATATTCGTATGTATAAAATGTTACGAGTACCTATACAGACATATACTCGAATTTAATCAGCTGCTTTAAACAAATTAACGATTTCACAGCTACTATTATTTTTAGATATTACTTCCTTACGTTAGAAACGGGTGAATGTATTTTGTGGTCTCCAGTAGAGACCTTTGCAAGAATCTCATCTGAAGGACAATTTATGAATCCCGTTTTTGGAAGCCGATCGTATGCTCCCTAAAGAATTCACTACTCCGTTTCTAACAATATGGATTTTACCTAGCCGGCTATAACTGTACGGGAGACAGGCTTTGGTGAACCTCTAATATTAATAAATAAATTAGTACAGTTTCCCAATCTACGCTTTTCTTCCCAAAATAAATATAGTACCTACGTTTTACCCAGAATACTGGGTCCATATTCTTGTTCTTAGTTAGGTTAGGAGACAATTTCGCGCCTGATTGTCTATAAGTAGCAGTATCTGCTATTGAGCCATACATGGGCCATAGGATCAAATTTTTTACAATCTACAGACAATTGTTTGGATTAGACTGCAAACAATGTCAAATCGTGAACTCTTCTGCCGGAGCAAAGAAGTAATAGCGTTGTAGTTGTCTGCGTGTCGCAAATACAGCATTTTCATTGTCAAGACTATTCAAAAGCGTAACTAACTTATCTACGTTCCATATCATAGATTAGAGTTCAGGATATGTTGGACGAAGGCGTGCGAACTTAGACTACCACCATTGTTATAATAATTCAGCGTGCAGAATGCAGACTTGTGTAACAAAATGTTGTAAGCAAATCCATTTACAACAAAACGTGCTAAACTTCGACCCGTGGGTTCTAAAGGCTCTACTTTATGTTTTTTTAGTTCAGTTCAGCCCTCGAGACCATACAACTTCATATTATCTTTTTGGTAGAAGGACGCCAGAAGATTATAAAGGTTCTATTTGAACTTTAATCTACCCGTCAACGCCCGCTTATATATAGCTATAAGCTAATTTCCTTATATTAATGGACACCGGTGTCCATCGCGGGCGTTGAAGGATTAAATTCCATGACTACCCCCACATTTCCATACTTTCAATGTCATCGCTTGAATTTTGGGGGGGTGGGAAGTCGGTCACTGTCTATCAGGTGTAACTAAGGTTCCTTGATCGTGATCCGGGGCGCCAGCGCTCGGGTTCTTGGGTCTTATCTCCAGAATACTCTGTCCCACCTCGGTATAACCAGGAGGACAATATCAGATTCTGAATTGAGGTGCTGTAACACTAGGGATGGAAATAGTCAGACTCGTGGGTAAATCCAGTTTCTGGAGAATGCATCGTGGTAAATCGCGCGAACGTCGTTCAGGTGCAAAGATACATAGTTGCTTACCACCTTCGCTCGTTCTGACGCAAATAGACCTATCACGGAAAGCCCAAACTTTTCGATATTTTCTGTACACTGAAATAGATGCCAGCCTGGGGCACGTCGACAAGGCGACAATTGGTCTGCGTGACTGTTGTACATTCCTGGAATGTATTAAATTTCGAGAATGATCTGGAAGTTGTCCAGAATATGAAACAGTTCTTTGATTAACTGAATCGAGGGTCTAAGGGTAAGACTTGGTGTCCCCCCCCCCCCCCCCCTCGTTTCACAATAATGCTACGTCTTGTTGTCGCATTGTACTAGAACCTTGGGTACGCTCAGATATTGGTCTTGTTAACTTATGACCTTCAGTATTGTGAGCAGCGCATTGATTGCAATGGAGATGTCGTTCTTGTTTGATCCATAAGCCAGACATTGGGCGGCTGTCGAGCTGAGCTCCCCACGCTATACCTGAGGCGCCTCTGGCGGAAAATTATGTGGTCAACGGTGGTTGATAATGGAACCGAGAAGACACATGGCAATTTGGATGCCACCATTTTAATAACTCGCGCACCTCCATGGTTAGAACATAGGTACAGCCAGGAGCTTATTTAAAGAGTTTGTTCAAAAAGATAAGAATGTTTCGAAAATTAAGCCTGCTCTGAGAGACAGTTAACACTGGCAAATTTTAGAAGCCCAACCAGACTATGTAGTTGCTTTACTGATATCGTGGCCTTTCGCAGTAAATCCAGTACTTTTTGTGTTACGAGGAAGATCTTTTCCGGTGGCAATGATTGCTTGTTCAACCATGGATACCACAAAACTCATAGAAATATAAGACTTTTGCAGGTGGACGTGACTAACTTTTGTGAATTCGTTCGCCAACCTAATAAATGTAAACGGTCTAACACTTTTGGGTGTGGACTCGAAGAATTTGCAAATCTTAATTGAATAGCATACTTTGGAAAGAAACAAGTATTCGAACACGTTCAAGTCTTAAGGTGTGTGCCACCCATTGATTAAAGACGCAAAACCTTTGGCTGCAGAGTCCAAACGGCAGGCAGGTCATTTTCAGTCATTTCCGCGGTAAATAAATCGCAGAAACCCCAACGTGATAGGGAGATAGGCTGGTAGAAATAGGCCTGGGAAAGATCTACTTTACAAAGCCAGTCGCCTGGTTATAGGAAGTCTGAGACACTACATATGTTTATCAACCTGAGGGGTTCCGTGTAAACACAATTGTTTAACATTGACAATTTGTCGATTACTGCCCCCGTTCTTGGGAATCAGAGACATTGTCGATGTAAAGGTTGGAGACCAGTGACAACCATCAGAACACTTTTAAATAACATCTCCGTAATAAATGCACACATTTCTAGAGATTCCACTGTTACAAATGGCTTCCGTAAATTAGGTAGAGCAAAAGGGGGTTTTTTCTCAGAAAAGGTATGCGATAGCCTGTTATTATGCGCAGCAAGGTGTCTGACGCTCCCAGCTACTTCCATCGATCGACAAAACACTTCAACTGGCCCGCTTTGAAGTAGGCAGAAACCCCTCTCTTTTACCGCTTGGTAGTCGTGGGCCGTGTTGGGCTTCTTAGTATTCTTGACCGGCTCTTGTCACTGTTTACCACCACGTGGACAAATGAATCCATGTGTATTATGTCTATCACCACATTGACCACTATTGTTATTACCGTTACCTTGTGGGCGTCGGTAATGTTTACTGATAAAAGTGGAGTGGTTATGACTACAACTCTGCAGGAGTGTGTGCATGGCGCAGTATAACATGCATGATGTGCACCCTACGAGGGTACGAAAAAAAAAAAAAAAAAAAAAAAATTTTTGCTGACTCCTGCGAGGGGTTGTGATTGGTAATATTAACCCACTGTTTGCGAAACAGGTTTATAGCCACTGCCTTTATTTGGAGGTAAAAAACCGTCTTTATAAAACCTCCATTTCTAAGACCACAACTCTGCGAGAGTTGTGTGCATGGCGTTGTACAACATGCATGAAACGCACCCTGCGAGGGCACTGAAACAATTTACCGACCCCTGCGAGGGGTAGTGATTGGTAATATTAACCCAGTGTTTGTGAAACAGGTTTATAGCCACTGCCTTTATTTGGAGGTAAAAACCGTCTTTATAAAACCTCCATTTCTACGACCACAACTCTACGAGAGTTGTGTGCATGGCGTTGTACAACATGCATGAAACGCACCCTGCGAGGGCACTGAAACAATTTACCGACCCCTGCGAGGGGTAGTGATTGTCTTTATTTACCCTTTCTAAGAATAATGTGCATGGTGGTCAAAGATCAGTTGTAGGAAGTCGGAAGGAACCTTTTGATATTCCCCTTCCGAAAATAGCTCAACTATCTTGTTATGTAACTGCTCTGGTACTATATTGTCGGAGTGACGAGACCATGTGATGAGATCAGTCAAATTCTAAATTCTTAATCTGTAAGACTTCTTGTTGCTTAAGTATGCAAATTGTCAGAGCATCGTAAGCTTTATCAGCATAAGCTAAATACCGTTGTGTATTATATGATTTGCGCCTCTACGTACTTAACCTCAGACCACTCACATTTGTCGGAATGCTAAAATTTTAGCAGCTTAAAGTAACATTCAGAATTCTTCAGAAGCTAGAAGGATCCTTTAATTTAACCTGAATTTCAAACTTAAATTAATTAAGGTCGCTAGATTTTACGCCGTCCGGCTCATAATCATAATATAATAATCTACAATCCTGATCCAATAATATGTCCTCATCAGTGTTATTCAACTCCTGTTGGGCTACAACAAGTAGGTATTTCTGGCTGCTGCTAGGGCAGCCTGTATTACAGACATAAAAGCGATTGCATTAGTTTTACCCCGCCGTTCTCTACTATAGCGGTGCTGACGAGGATCTTGGATCGTTGGAATCAGTATTATAACTACTATCGTCACTAGGAAAGGACGACCTACTCTTTGTTTAATGACGACGCAATGTGGTTCTCCGGCGGGAATCGAACCCCGGTTTCCCGCGCAGGGATACTGACCACTATACTACCAAAGATCCATCTTAATCAAAGACTAGTGAGTACTAGTACTTAGTAATACAGCACTTTTCCTAAAGAATAAAATAATATATTTGAAAACGAACGGTAACACCGTTATAATTATTTCTTTTTTTAAAATAGTAATATATGAAAAAGTATAAGGAAAGGTATAATTTATGCAAGTTTTCTTACTTACGGTTTAGACCGAAAGAAGTCACTAAAACACTGCAGTAAACACTTTTATTACTTATTTCACTTTGTATATTGAAACTGCACCGTGTTTTAGTAGACGACTGCACTCAACGGAAAACTTGACGCCAATGATTCCTAGAACACCGACCACCACTGGGCACACCTTTGGTGGGGCGGTGGCCTGGTGGGAGAACGGATGTGCGAGCGAGACAGATAGATAAAATGAAAAGGAAGGTAGAGGAAACGGAAAACAGGAAGTGCCTATCTCAATCTAGTAAGCTTCAAATAACGGTCAAGTGTTTAATAGATTATTTTTTATGTAGCATAAAATTTTATAGAAAAACGGGAGAAGATTGTAAAATGTTGTACAAAGAAAGCTGTATGATTAATGATCTTTTCCAATCAGTATTCAGTTCGTTTCGTAGTGTGAAAAAAACAAAGAAGTTTTTTTGTGATAAAACGGGTCAACTATTTTTGTACACAACATAAACTATTTATAATTTTTATTCACTTCCCAATTCCTGTTTTATTAAAGTAGTGGAAAAATATAGTGTGTCGCGATGGACGATAAGATTTTTATCGGTGAATGGATAAAAGACAGAATTCTCGGATCAGGCACTTTCGGTATTGTTGTTCTTTGGAGACACAAAAAGACAGATGAGAAACTGGCTATAAAAACATGCAAATGGGGAAAAGAACTCACTGAGAAACATAGGGAAAGATGGACCAAAGAAGTGGAAATGCTGAGGGACTGTCGAAACCCGAATATAGTAGGGACAAAAGAATTACCTCAAGATTTTATTAAGGGTTTAGAAAACGCTAATCCCTCTGGACTTCCGATCATGTGCATGGAATACTGCACGGGCGGCGACCTGCGACAGGTGTTACACAAACCAGACTCCTGCGCCGGTCTAAAGGAATATCAAATACGACAAATACTTAAAGATATAGGTAATGCGATGCAATTCTTACATCAAAGGAAAATAGCTCACAGAGACCTCAAACCGGAAAACATCGTCGTACAGATCGAGAGTCCAGGTAACAGTAATCTACAAATCCCAGATAGAGTGACATACAAACTTATAGATCTTGGTTATGCCAAAGAAATCGATTTCAACTCTGTATGTGCTAGCTTTGTTGGCACATTACAATATTTGGCTCCGGAACTAATTTACAGTAAAACATACAGTAATTCCGTAGATTACTGGTCCTTTGGCCTTCTTGCCTTTGAAATAATCTGTGGTGTACGACCATTCCTACCATATATGGCACCTGCCCAACTGATATCCTACCTGGAAAAGAAAACACATGACCAGATATGCATTTATGAAAGTTTTCTTGGAGATGTTGAATATTCAAATGAAATATTCCCTGAAAATCACATTTCAAAACCTTTTAAAACTTTATTAGAGGAATGGTTGAAAGTTGCACTCGAATGGGATCCAAAACTTAGAGGCAGGGACTCCCCGTCAAAAGTTACATTTAATATACCAAGTGAACAGAAATCTGAGGGCAGTAAAATTATAATTTTCGACCTTCTCTCAAATATTCTGTCAAAGAAAATTATAAAAATATTTTCAGTGTCCACTTTGTCACACCTTGCTTATAATATTGATGAGACAACCACAGTGGCTACCTTAAGAACATGGATACAAAAGGACACAAACATGCCTGTTACAGACCAAATTTTAATATGCCAAAGTACCTGCATAGAGCTTGGAGATAATGAACTTATAATTAATTTCTGGAAGGAACATTGCAACATAATGCTATATCTAATTAATAAAACTGTTATATTACAAGATGATTTAAAACCTGTTGTCCCACATATAGTGCAGAGGTCTGTAGACCACCCCAAAGCCTTGTATAATTATAAAAATGCCCAAAATTTATACAGAGACAGTTTATACTTTATTATTAACCAAGCTGAAACATACAACAGTCTTATCAATGCTATGATGGCGAGAGGTGAATCAGTGAAGAGTGTTGGACGTCAATTGCTTCTCGGGCACAACAATGTTGATAAGAATATTGGTAATTTACTTTCCAAAGTGCAAATCAGTAAAAAGATGGTTGACATGGGTAAAGAACATATTAACAGCTTGAAAGAAACAGGCACTGGCACCAACTTACTTGGAGGATTTAGTCAAATTTTCAAAAAAGCAGATGATATTTTTGATAATGTAAGCAAGTTACAATCTGTGTGGGATCAGTTATTTGTAAGATTGCAATCAGCCAAGAGACGCTGTAATGAAGTTATAACTGAGGACATCAAAAACTTTGTTGACAAATACAATTATAAAACTTTATACACAAATGCTTTCAAAACATATCTGCTGTTCAAGAAAAGTGAAATGATGGTTCAGAACAGAGGTGCTGAAAGACAATGTCTGGAAATGGCGACTATGTGCTCTGAGTGCCTTAAACTAAGAAAAATAATTCTAAAAGAAATAAAACAACAGCGCTTTGTCAGAAAACTAATGGACTTGAGTGTGGAGTTTTCAAAAATAAATGATATTGTGAAAAATGCTGCAGAGAATACAGAGAAATTGAATGAAGATCTCTTAAACATTATGGATGATCTCAATAAATGTACATGGTCAACAATAAGCTTGGTAATCAAAGATGGTGAACATTTAGCTAATATGCCATACAGTGTTGTGGCTTTTGACAAAACTGACTTCAAGGTTGGCGGACCTGTTTCAAACCATAGTGCCAAAATACCTAATGTGTGCCAAGAGAGAGAAAAACTAGCATCACTTATAGAAGACGGTTTGAAAATAAAAAAAAATCAAATTCTTTTAGTTGAAAAAATGCAAGCACAAAAAGAGTTATTAAAACCTGTTTTCGATTTTAGTTTTTTGGATGAGAAAAAAAAATTATAATTTTATTTATTTATTAGTTGATATTTGAGAGCATTTTATATTTCGTTAGCTTTTAATATAATTTGATATTAAGCATGCATTTCACGCATTTGGCATCGTGGCAGGTTGTATATTGTTATGATTCTTTTCTCAACCTCATTATGTTTGGGCTAACTGGAACCAAAAAACATTTGTCAAAAAATTGTTTTCTTAAAGTAAATTTTTAATTATTTAATTATAATATACATACTGCCTCACTAACAATAATGCATATTGATGCATATGTCTGTAATTGATAGTGTATGTATTGTTTTGCCATGTTTAATGACATTTACCATTGGAGGAAGTAAGACAAAACATTGTATAAGTATGTGTTTATTAGTAAGGCACATACTGTCCAATTACTAGTATGCTAGAACCACAATAATTCAATGGTTAAAACATTTCAATTTCGATTCCATTAAATTAGGTTTTGGGACACAAAGGTGAAAAAGAAACATAACAATATTTTGATGTTGATTATTATTGTTTACTGTGATTTAAAAGGGTGCTACAAGAGATAAGTTCTTCTTTTAAAAATGGCTCCATCATTTCATTGCTGATTTTGACAATGTCAAGTGGGTAGATGTTAAAATAATATCATAACGTTTTTGGAATAACTTTCGACCCAAAGTGAACTAAAAAACGATGGCAGCAGAGAGCAGTATA
Source organism: Sphinx pinastri (assembly GCA_947568825.1). Lineage (NCBI taxonomy): Eukaryota > Metazoa > Arthropoda > Insecta > Lepidoptera > Sphingidae > Sphinx > Sphinx pinastri. The sequence continues at coordinate 3,385,373 of OX387630.1, read as the reverse complement.
ACTAAAACATTTGACATTAGTTATGGTGAATACAATTGAAACTTTAGACAACTTTAGAACCCGTTATGTGATAAGTTAATACTATGTTCTTTTGTGCCTTACAAAAATGTATATATCACATCATTTGATTAGAATTTTAATGCTTTTGCAAATTTTTGTTAACTTTTATATTTGCGCCAAGGTATATCTTGACTACCTCAGTGGCTTAGTTGTATTAAAGTACATCTACAGTGCTGAGGTCTGAAGTGTGATCCCCGGGTTGGGTAAAGTGATATTGGGTTTTTCTACTCAGTATCAGCCTGGAGTCTGGAATTGTGTCTAATATGGCGAAAGGCTCACTCCCTATCACATCATTGGACGGAATACGCACAGCGAAAAGTGGGTGCACTAGTTGCGCCTCTACCTACTCCTTCGAGAGTATTAAAATATGTTGTTACATAGCGCATTTAAAATAATCTAAAGGCGATTACACATAGAGTCTATTATATCTTACCACCCTTAAATTCAAGGTTGTAGGTACTGTAGCAGCTAATAACGGTGTTCATTAATATGTCACGTACCTAAAAGATCTCCATAATGGACTAAATATTGGGCTGCCATAGAATTTGTTATCCATTTTAATATTCATACACGCTATTCTATATAGAAATTTCGGGCAAAGATAAGACTAGAGCGGTTTGTAATATATAAATTGTCAAAAATCTCATTTTGCAAATTGAATAATGGCATAATCTTATCGAATTAGTGTATTGTTATCGGTCTTCGACAAACCTACAAAGTTTGAATAAAATCTGACCTTTTAAAGTGGGTCAATATCGCGCCCAAAGCAGTCGGAGTCGGAGAGTTACTAACATACAAGTGAAGCTAATATAAAGCGTGTAAAAAGTGAAATGTATCTAGCGAACAAAATAGTCTTTTTTGATAAACTTGCAATCTGTAGGATTTAGCGTGACGTATTTTATATTTACAAAAAAAGGCGGGCTATATGATATATTGAGTGCATAGGAACATTTTTACTTGGTACGTTCAATAGAACAAAGAATAAGTTTATGTTAAGATACTAAATTATACCTAAGTAAATATTTTTCTTAGCCTAGCGTGCGTTGCGCGCTGCTGGACAAACGTCTTCCGAACTTCTCATTTGTAACCATGAGATAGTAATAGGTTTTTATAAACATCACAGTCTAATTTGTTTATTTCTTATTGTGAAGTATATTTTAATGCCGCCATAAATTAGTTTTAATATAATATAATGTAACTCAACATTTTTTAGGTGTTACTACTAATCATGCTATTGTTAAAAGTGTCAAAGTTTTAAATTGAATCTTTATTTGGTATGTTTTTGTATTTTAAATTTATCTAGTCACAATGTTTATAAAATCTTTTTCATTGTATTGTAATAAAAAAATAATTTTATCTAAGACTTTTAATGCAACAAATCAACAAACTAATACCAAAGAAAATCGAAATCTATCTTTGAATGAACTGGTGCAACCATTCTTTGAAATTATTCATGAGTTTTTCCAATGCCTTCACATTCGCGGGAGTATCAAGATATTCGTCTGGTGCGTATCTTGGTTCTGGACATCCCGCTACATGTAGCCAAATAGCAAACACGGCATCATCTACATTGGTTATGTTTCTTCGACATAATCTAGCTGATGTTAGACTGGCGGCTACCAAACCAGCCATACAAGCCACCGATACACCTCGAGGTCTCTCCTTACGCGCAGCCAGAAAATAACTTCGAAGTAAAATCTCCGTGTCTTTGTTCAGTGCCACGTCTATTCCGGCAACCAAGTCTATATAGTGTTGTATGTCATTTAATGCTTGTTTCTCTTCTTTAGATAAATCTGATGGTTCAACGGCGCGCTGTAGCGTGAATTCTACTAAATCTTCGTGGTGTTCTCCATAATCACCACGGCATACAGTGCCGAAAACAGAAATTATGTTATAGAGAGTTGCTTTTTTCAAGTCCATACCTTGTGCCCACACGGCACACTGTATTTTAGTTTTCCCAGTATCTGTACAGATTTCTCCCGTTTCTAGGACTGAGAGTAAAGACGATATTTGTCTTTGATTGTAAATGTGAATAGGTAGTGGCAACATGCAGATTCCACCAGAACTAGCGATCATAGCAGCAGACATTGAAGTGTTATGGGCGCTTATACAGATTGACCTATCAGCTAAGTCAGCAGCCATCATCATAATTTCTCCCACGAACCTAGTGTCCAAATTTGCTGCAACTACATTTATTATACTCGAACCAGTCAGAATATTCGCTTTGACGCTGGTTAAACTTAACAAAAGAGTAATTTTCAAGCTCATGAAGCAATTCAAAGGGCATTTATTAACACCGATGGTCGAAGCCAAGCAGTATATGAACTTCCAAGGTAGACCCCCGCAAGCATCATACAATTCGCCGATGTCGCGTGAAACAGAACACGTCATCGGAGCTATTAATGGAACAAGCTGCTCCATACTCCAAATAATCATTTTCTTTTTTACAACAACCACATGGAACGAGTATGTTGCACCCAGTTTTAATTTAGAAATTAAATCATCAAGTACTAAAAACATTTTACAAAGGAAATCGTCTTTTAACATGACTGAAACGGTAACTTGTTCTCCGCATCTCTTTAAACCGCAGTTTTCGTAGAGCACACTCCTACACACACAACATTTTGGAGGAACTTTTGGAATGTAGCGATAAATAACTTCGTTACCATCGCACTCTTCGGGACAAGACCAAACAGTATGAAATACATAGCTTTCTGGCTTGGACATAGCTATAAGTAACCCTTCCATTAATATTACACCTTGGTAGAGTCGTGGATTAGGTGGTATTAGTAATCGAGGCACACATCTCAATCTTATCGTTACACCTACTTGAGAATTTGCTATGTTTTCTTTATAAGGGTTATCTATTGATAACATACATGCGTATAATATATCATTGCAATTAACTTGAAATTGCAACGGTTCTTCTAATAAACATATGCCAACATGAGGTAAAAATTCAATTAAATCCATTACATCAATTTCAAGTAAATATCTTAATGGAGGAAACTTGTTCAATGTAGCTTTTGTCATTTGTTCTAGGAAGTTAGTACACTCATTTTTCATGTCTGTTATATTATGCCTTCTGTCTAAATATAACAGTATCTGACAACGTAAATCCATTTCCAGAGAAGTGTAAAATAACTGGAGAAATTCAGAAGGAAGCTGTTAGTTGTTTTCCCGCCAATTTTTTTTTTAATACCCTGCCTCATTTATCGCTATCCATACAGCCGGTCGTGTGTAATTTTTTTGATTAAATGTTACTCCCTTTTTCTGACTGAGGAAAAATGTAATATTTTTTTTATAAAATATCTGTTAAAACTAAGAGGAAGTTTTGAATCAATAATCAACAGCGTCGGGCTTAGCTATCCGGGCGTCCCAGGCAAAAAAAAATCTTGAGCACCTTTTTCCGGCGATATTTTTTATTTCCCATGTGTGTCCCTGTGGCGCCCACTGAAACCTTTGGCGCCCTCCTTAGGACCCGGCGCCCGGGCGACCGGACCGCCCGATCCGGCTTACCCCAAAGCCGGCACTAATACTACTTAGTGAGATACGGCTAGAAACCTAGCTAAGTACCTACTTAAGTACCATTTTTTTATTGCATTGAGTGACGAGACGAGCATGCTATTCGCCTGATGGTAAGCGATACGACCACCCATAAACAGTAATCATTCAGCACCTTGAGTTACAAAGTACTGTGTGGCATTCCACTGCGCTCGTCATCCTGAGACATATTAAGATGTTAAGTCTCATTACTTATGTCCAGTAGTTACACACACACACAATAAATAAAAAAGCTACCTAATTTACTCAAGTAAGTAATATACCGGAGATCCATATTATGATGTTTGTTTAGGTTGCATGTTTCATACACGGAAAATAAGTTGCATCGAAACTTAACATAAAGATTTATTAAATTAGGTACCTTGCCCACATAATGTTTTTACGACATCGAGAAGCGCCTACACCTTACTTACATGTGCCCACGCCTTTTTAAAGATCGAATCTTATGTAAGGTCGGTAAACAATTAGCCATCAGCGGCAACGTTATGAGCGGAAATGCCGTATTCGATATGCAAATCGGATTAAAATGATTGCCTTTATAGCTAGATCACTAGTTAGTTAGTGACTTACTGTTTGTTCATTCAGCATAGCCGAGTACACTCGAGCAGGAAATCATTTATTGTTTATCCTTGTAATATTATGTGCTTATTTAGATAAGCCGTAATTCTGCGAAGTAAGGAGACCGAAAAGTTTAAATATAGGGAAAACATAAATTACGAACGGTAAAATTAGGCTGAGCACGAGTCACAGTAAAAAATAGAATAAGATTACGATACAGTTGAACCGATTGTACTTGATACTTAATTATAAAATTTATATTCTTCCAAACTAATTAGCTGACAATGAAACAATGGTCAGTTTTGATGTCCAGTCACTTTTCACAAGTTTACCAGTACAAGACTGCATTAAAATTGTTTCTAAGAGGTTAGCGGAAAATAACATCCCTATTGAATATGCAGAACTACTCCAACATTGCCTCACATCTGGCTATATGTTGTGGAATGATCAGTTCTATGTACAAGTTGAGGGGGTAGCGATGGGCTCACCTGTATCTCCAGTAGTCGCCGATATTTTCATGGAGGACTTCGAGGAGACAGCCCTGAACACAGCCCCGGTCTCACCAAGGTTTTACAAACGGTACGTAAGTAGATGATACTTTCACAACATTACCATCTGACAAAGTCTGACAAATGATAAAATTCAATTTACCATGGAGTTGGAACAGGATAACTCTCTTGCTTTCTTAGATGTTTTAGTCATCCGTAATCCTGATCAGTCCCTAAGCCACACTGTGTATAGGAAACCGACCCATACAGATAAATACCTGAACGGTGAATCTCATCACCATCCAAAACAGTTAGCTACCGTGGGCAAATTTTTGTTTCAGAGAGCACAAGGAATCTGTGACGAGAAACACCTGGCTGCTGAGCTGCAACATGTCAAGCAAGTACTGCGAGACAACAAGCTCCAAATTCCATGCCGCCGTCACAGAGACCGAGTGAAACCAGCCACAGTTGATCGTGTCCCAGTTGTATTACCTTATGTAAGAGGAGTCACTGACAAGATTGGCTACATCCTGAAGCGCGCTTCCATAAAAACTTATTTTAAGCCGCCTAAGAAGATTAGTCAATTTTTACCACCTGTCAAGTGCCATATACCTCTACAAGAACCGGGCGTATACAAGATAGATTGCGACTGTGGCCTCTCTTATATTGGACAAACAAAAAGACATATAGGGACCTGCGTAAAAGAACATATAGCTGACGTTAAACACCGACGCTCTACGAAGTCTGCAGTAGCTGAACACTCAGAAGAAGGCTCCAACCATTACCTTAGATTCGACAAGCTACAAATCCTTGCCAAAGAACACCGATTCCTGCCTAGGATGATCCGCAAGGCTATTGAGATCAAAAAACATCCTAATTTCAATAGAGAAGATGGTTGGAAACTTGCACAAGCCTGGGACCCAGTCATACATCTAATTAAATCGGGCCCCAAAGGACCTGCTGCCAGACCTCAAGACATTGTGAGCTCTTACTGCGTAGACCGGACCGCAAACAATGACTAACATCTTTAAATTGTATAATTGTAAATTGAAGGTAGATTTGTAACACTAACTTTTCGGACCACCAACACCTCAGTCCGCCCCGTGACCACGAAGTGCTGCAAAGCCTTCGAAACGTCGGGAGAAAATAAAATAAAAAACCGCGATAAAATCCGTTATAATAGTTTAATTTCAATGTCTAACATTCGCGTAAACATAAGGAATCATTATTCTTCCAAACTATTAGTCTTAAGCAAAGACATTACACAGTATAATTATAGACCGGACATCAGGCCCAAATTTTTCGTCCAAAAGTTAATAGCCATTGGTAATAAGTCGCATCGTATCTGACACGTAGGTACATGTGACAAGATGTCTCGGCACGCTTATATTTTGTAAAGAAAACAACATTTTGGAAAAAAAATATACCAACTTGCACATTACGATCATGTCGAAGTGTGTTTTAATGCATTTTGCATAGGTTTTTTGCTATTTCACGGTAGATATCTTAAGTAATTACTTGGTTTAGATATAGGTACTTAATATTATGTTTGACATGAGCGGATTTGATCCATATATGTACTTACAAAACATTATGAAATTTGTTATTTCAAAAGAGTGGTAATAAGTCCGGTGAGTGCTCTGTTTTCCTCAGATAGGACACAGATGTAATTAAGCCTATTTTATGTTATTGAATTTTGATGCAAATATATATAATGTAAATAGGTACATACGATTCGGTTATCAATTGACTCACCTTCAGATTTTGGATAAGAACAAGATTTACAAAAATAAAAACTCGAATACCTACCAGTGTCAAGTATATATTCGCAGGGTATTTTTAAAAATGTGAATCACTAATGATGCAATCATTTTTAAAATTTCAGCAATAGAATTCAGCAATAGAATAATTAACACGTGTCTATTGCTCTTAATATAAAATATGGTCTTTAGACAAACATAATAAAATTACTACTTATGTAAACCGATTGATTATTGATTGATTATTTCGAGTGGAGACCACCTGCAAGGTGGACGGACGACTTGATAAAGGTCGCAGGAACACGCTGGATGCAGGCCGCTTTTGACAGGTCGGTCTGGAAATCTTTGGGGGAGGCCTATGTTCAGCAGTGGACGTCATGTGGCTGATGATGATGATGATGAAACCGATTGAGCCTTAAGTGAATACATAGACCCTATCAAATGACATATTATGTTTTTTCTTTTATTAAAATATTATAATAAATATTTATTTTGTTAATTGAATGTTCGACAGCTGGAACCAAAATCAATTTTACGATACCACAATTATTATAACAAAAATATATTAAATGATTAACAATTAACATCGCAATTGTACATGAACGAAGCGGGGTAAGTGGGCGGAGTGAACGTATTTTTCAAGCGGAATCCGGGCGCAGGCGGCATCGTCGCGTGGGGCGGCCGCGCGGCTCACTCCATGCCCGACCACGACAAGTATCAGCTGCGGCCTCGCGCCGCGCGCTGCCGCGAACCACGCGCCCGGCGCTCGCCGCAGCCGCTCAGCAAGTACCGGAGGAAGACCGCCAACGCAAGGGAGCGGAGCCGCATGAGGGAGATCAACCGCGCCTTCGAGACGCTCAGGCGCGCCGTGCCCGCCTCAGCCATCACCGGCGCACCCGTGCCCTGCGAGAAACTGACCAAGATCACCACGCTGAGACTGGCGATGCGGTACATCACCGCGCTGTCTGCGGCGCTCCGAGAGACGAGCCCGGAGCGGGAGACACGGCCGGATCGCTGGCCGTCGCCGCTGTGCTCCGACCTATCCGAGTTCTCCACCGAGCTGGACCAGGAGACGCCTTCCGAGTTCGCCGAAGACTCGCTCTCGCCATTCAATTCGTTCTTCGCGGAGTTCGACTGCGAATACATTGACAGGACATTTGCGTAGTGTGTGATGTGCGTGACACGGACTGCTCTCTAATTAGGTACACAAATCTTCCTCATTGCCATACTTTAATTAATGATGTTTTAATTTGTATATTTTTGAGATGTTTTATTTATTATTTTTAATAAATTTTTAATTGTTGACGTTTTTGCTGTCTCTGTGTTAGTTTTTCCGTAACATTATTAACCGTAATTTTTCATTATTTTTTGCTTTTTCGCAATGAACGCAGTAATTAAGCTTATCTACTTAATTACGTTAAACAAAAATCTCTTACAAACTTAAAGCAAGATAAACCTTGTCTCTATTGCCTTATCTATGCTTGGCTACTTCATTTCTTATATTATTTTGTTGAAAATATTACACACACGTCTACATAATATCACTAAATAAGTTAGTACCTACCTATCTATATTTTTCAAACCTTATTTTACCTACTTTTAACAAATTATGCTGAAAATTTTCGTTTACAACTTATAGAATAGTCTCTACTCTATATTTGAATTTTGTTATTTTTTTATTCTAAAAATAAAAAAAAAATATACTAGGCAGGTAAGTTTAAAAAGCGGCGATAGCCTATAATTGGGAGTGGAACGGACTGCCAAGACGAATGTCCGCAGGTTCAAGACCCAACGGCACACCCTTCTGACTTTTCTATAAAGTTATGTGTGTATTCTTTGTGAATTATCACTCGCTTTAACAGGGAATGAAAACATCGTGAGGAAACCTGCATACCTGAGAAGTTCTCTGAATTTCAAAGGTATGTGAAGTCCGCCAACCCGCACTAGGCCAGCGTGGTGGACTAAGGCCTTATTAACCGTCTCAGTTGTAGAGGAGGCCCGTGCTCAGCAGTGGGCAGTATATAATACAGGGCTGGTATGATGATGAAATTTGCTAATGACACAAAAATCATAACGTGGACAATAACAAGCAATGAGTCTCAATTTTTTTGGGTATGCAAAAGTGTATCATTACCACGTTTCGCCAGCAATAGGTCCAAAGTAATGCGGAGCGAGTTCAGTGCCATTTATTATTTACCAGGACGAATTCTAGACTCAGAGCTAGTATTCATCATTTTGTGTCAGAACCCAATATATCTATAATACCCGGCATCAAACTCTATAGACCTCACCTGTAAATTAGAATATTCTAATTTACACTAAATAATATTGTCTACTACACACTGCTTATATTAATATCTAATGCATGGTATTGATGCTAAATTCTCTACACAATTTGCTATAGGTAGGCTTTTCAGATATTTAACAAAATATTTTTTTATCAGATGAATATTATTTACCTAAGTTATTATTATACAGCTAAGACGTTTTTTTAACATTACGGGATTATGAAGTAGGTACTTGATGATCAAGTACTTACCTAAATCGTTTATAAAACTATAAAAATGGTCCCCGTACGTAGGACTAAGCATAAACATTACGTTTTTATTACACAGGTACTCGATCCGTACGTCTAGATATATACAGTCCCTTCACTAAACATCGCTTAAACCTAATTTAAAAACGGAATGTCAACACTAGAATGCGTAAAGAAACATTTATTTACTACTAGACTTCTGCTCGCGGCTCCACCCGCGTTAAAAAGATTTTCCCGGGATAAAAAATAGCCTATAGGGTCATTCGGCCTAAAAGTACGCACTTTTTTTTCTATCGTTTACACAGTCAAAAATATAGTGTCTAGGAAAACGTTTTAACACTCTATGTAAAGTAAATTTATTCTACTTTTATTATTTAATGAGTTTTTGTACATTACTTCATTGTTTTTTTTGGAATACATGTTTAAGTGCATCGGGGGAAATTCGTACTATTGACCCGTTATGTGGGTAAAACTACGCAGAGTGTTTATGGAGAATATTTTTTTTCTGTATAAGGTCTAAAAATCTTTACAAATAATATTCGCCTTAATTGCAGCTTAAAGAAGAAAAAACCGTGCGATCATTGTAATGAAGTTATAACAGGGTGCGTACTTTTAACCTCGTACTCTTGCCCAAACAGGGAATATTTTAAACATTCACACGTTAGTTGAGACGCATTTATTTTCTAGGACAGAATTAGTAACTAAAATAAATACTATAATAATCATGTAAACTTAACATAATTAACGGACTTTTGTAAACTGATGCACCGTCTAGCCAGACACTTTTTTCCCAGCACAAAATGTTGGTAACTAATCAACAAAATCACGTTGATCACCGTTTTTCGCTAAACAAGTGAGGCTTGGCAAAATAGCTTGTGGCTCTGACATCGTCCCTGACGCGCCCCTGATTTAGCCGAAAAAGTGTCTGAGCCCCCTCAATAGGTTCCGAGATATTGACCATGCGAACTTTTACCCACTGCGTGCTGTTGCCCCGAATGACCCTAGCACTCAGGAGTAATGTAGCTTCCTATTATTGAAAGAATTTTCAAAATCGGTCCAGTAGTTTTTGAGTTTATCCATTACAAACATTCGAATCTTTCCTCTTTATAATATTAGTATAGATTATAGATTTGAGAATACGTTATTTTTTCTTTAGTTTTTTATAACATTTTTTCGGTTCATATTATCCTATCCAGGTATTATTTTGGATAACAAGTGCTGGATTAAGTACCATCTAAAGTCTAAACTTTAAATTTTATTTAAACACTATTATTGAAAAGAGCGTTCGCGCGGGGCGCCAGTTCCCAGGGAGGACTCCGAGGGCTAGGGGGGCGCCACAGAGTCACAATCGACGGGGTTTTTTTAATACATCAATGATATAGCTACATACATTGTCACAAATAGTAGAATTTAAAGTAAGCTAAAGTTTTTATTATGGCAGAAAAAGCACGAAAGTAAGATTAAAGCAGTGGAAATGAGAGCGTTAAGAAGTATGTGTGGGGTGACTGTGTGTGATAGAGTGCGGAATACTATGGTGATGGACATGTGTGGAGTGATAGAGGATGTAGGGATCCAATCAATACTGGTGGTAGGTCTCTCATATGTAAGAGTCCGTCTGGGTGGGTACCACCGCAATGTCTATTTCTACCGCCAAGCAGCAGCGTGCATGCACTGTTGTGTTTCGGTTTGAAGGACATTCTAGCCAGTGTAACTACTGGACATAATGATACTTAACATCTTATGTCTCAGGAATCAGGATGACGAGCGCAGTGGAATGTCACAGGGTACTTTGTAACTCAAGGTGCTGAATGGTGTTGCTACTGTTTATGGATGGTCGTATCGCTTACCACCAGGCGTACGGCAGGCTAGTCTCGTCATTCAATGCAATAAAAAAAAATGGGGTTCGAATTATTTCGACTTAAAATTCATAGAGAAGTAAGGTCACTTTGGCTAAGTAAAATACTATGTAAGTAAGTGTGGATGGAAGGGCCGGCAGGGGTCGACCGCACCGAACCTTCGAATGTCAGATATCTAAGATTCTAAGTAAAGGCCATGTCAAAAGTACCCTGAACCGGCGGGAGTGCATGAAAAGATTAATGAAAGTAGTGGAAGTGAAAGTAGTGCGCCAGAATCGAGCAAAGTAGCAATCCATAGTCTCTGCCTACCCCTATGGAATAGAGGCGTGATACTATGTATGTAAAGTTTTTATTGCTTACTGATTGAACGCTGGATCCAGGCCACTTTGACAGGTCCGTCTGTAAATCTTTTGGGGAGGCCTTTGTTTAGTAGTGGACTCCATGTGGCTAACGATGAAAATTTGAATAAAACCAAAAGTTAGACACAATATTTGACCAAACATGGAAATGTACCTGATCTATAATTTAAAGATACAGGATACAATGTACAGGATGCAAACTACTTATAGTAGTCTACTTAGCCAAAGTGACCTTACTTCTCTATGAATTTTATAAGTCGAAATAATTCGAACCCCATTTTTTTTTATTGCATTGAATGACGAGACGAGCCTGCCGTACGCCTGATGGTAAGCGATACGACCATCCATAAACAGTAGCAACACCATTCAGCACCTTGAGTTACAAAGTACCGTGTGACATTCCAATGCGCTCGTTATCCTGATTCCTGAGACATAAGATGTTAAGTTTCATTACGTCCAGTAGTTACACTGGCTACAATGTCCTTCAAACCGAAACACAACAGTGCATGCACACTGCTGCTTGGCGGTAGAAATAGACATTGCGGTGGTACCCACCCAGACGGACTCTTACATATGAGAGACCTACCACCAGTAAAGTGTAAGTAAGAATTACTTGTCTTTTTAAATACTACAACATTTAAACCAAAGGTATGTCTTAATATTATCAGATTATTGACCAACTTATTCAATCATGCGGAATGATTACTTACGTAAAATAATGGGTCGGAAGCGTGGGCCCGTTAGTTTGCTAACACAAGGTACTTCGTCGAAGGAAATGTCAGCTGAAATGGGACTTTGTCGTTGTAAATAACGTGGAGCCGCCTATGGTTGCCCACGCGCATTTATCTCTCATTGTTCTTGGCCAACTCGGCAGGAAGATGGCTGTGACCTCACCACAATTAGTATTAAACGCGATTGCCGTGATTTTATTACATTTCAAATGATCCGTAATTTACCAATTAGGTTAACGATTCAAGTATCTTTGTCAGATATCAAGTATATTTGTTTTCCTTAATTCCTTTTTTGAGTACTTAAAAAGTCAACAAGCTCTGGGTTTATAGGTAGCTTTTGCATCTCTATTTCTTCGGCGATGTAGGTTCTACTATATCTGGTCATTAGTATTATTTTCTTTTTAAGCGTGAACTGTTTCTTCTATTTGCATCACCGGATTCTCTCTCGGTCATACAGGGTCATTTTGACATTGCGTTAATAAATGAAACTAGGTTTTGATTCCCTTGCCAAATCGCAAAATATGCGACATAAACGGTCATATCTTTTGATTGCGTTGACTTACAAGTTTGATTTTTTCACAGCTGAAAGAGACCGTAGATCCGAGTATTTAATATAAATTTCAACTTTATATCTCTACGCGGTCCTGAGAAAAAGGGTATTGGCAGACAGACAGACAGACAGACGAACAACAAAATGATCCAACAAGGGTTCTTTTTTTCCTTTTGAGGTCCGGTACCCAAAAAAGAAGGCTAATTTGTCACATTGACCTAACGTAGAGCGTTTTAAAATCTGAGTTTTAATTTTTCTCCGCGGTTCGTGATGATATATTACATTTTAAAAAGAATTAAAATCCTCACTTTTTTATAAAGTCAAATATCTTAAAAATGTGATTAAAACAGTAATTTTAATTTGTATTTTATGAATTGACCTCAATATTACCTCTTATCCTTCATACGTTATTGGTTTATATTATAAAGGTATTTCTTACTTTATTTAGAGTAAGCCGTGTCATGGTAGAAATTACAGTTTATAAAACCTTTTCGTTCCGGACAAAATCTGCTAATTCCGGTTATTGCTTTGTTTATTCCCAGCAAAACGGCGCGCTAGCCATATTTATATAAGCGCATTTATTCGAAATTGACACTTAACACAAATAAAAAAAGCATTATATTTCTATAATATGTTATATATTACTTTGGTTTTAAAAATTTTTATAATTCATCAATTTCATAATGAAAATGCCACTAAAATTGTTGATTTCGTGAATCTCCTCCTAAAATGCTCATAATTTTAATTGGCAACCAACACTATTACATAGAGATAGACAATTTAATAAGGTACATTTTGGAAGCTTATAATTTTCTAAAAGACCTAAAATTGTTTTTTCTTTTAAATATTCGTATATCTTTGCATATTCCCGCCCGTAAATCGTGCGCCGTAATGTATGATATGAATGCTCAAGGCCGTTTGCTCAGGGGAGGGCCTTAACTCCATGTTTTATTTGGTTTTCCGTTTTTGTGCAATATTGTGATAATCTATATTCATATAATAAAGCAGTAGAACCGGTGTGTCTGTAAATTTAAAGAAATGTGATAAAAAAGAAAGGGGGTGACTAAAGAAGAGTACCTAATGGAACACAAATCAGCGATTTTTGTAATTCTTTTCTGTCTGTCTGTTTTTCCGTTTGTTTAAATCTCCAAAATTACTGACCGGATTTCGATGAAATTTGGCACACGGGTGGGTCATGTCCTGGATTAACACGTAAGCTACTTTTTATCCCGGGAAAATATAAAGCGGCACTTTTATCCCGGAAAAACGTTTTCACGCGGGCGGAGCCGCGAGCAAAAGCTAGTTATTAATACTTACAAAAAGCTAAAGCAAAAGTAATTATTAATATGCTAATAATCTACATAAAACGAGCGCTGTCAAATAATTTTGTTCATACTTTCGAAGCATACTCACTTGTCTTGATACCAATTAAACTCTGTGTGGTGTGTCGCGATAGGTGCGATTAAATCAAATTAATCCTGAGCTCTTTCTAATAATACGACGTAATAAAATACTTGTCTGTTTAGCGTTCCATGGTACTTAATCCAGACTTGTAAGTAAGTTATGGTTAAATATTTTTCAAATGCATAATAATTTCGCTTTAGTGACAGTAAGGGCTACCGTCAACCGTGTTTGGAATCACTAATTGGTCACCCAAAAATACCACAAAAATATTTTTTCTCAATCGATGCACATTATTGAAAACGGTGCGCACGCAACCAGCAAATATAGATTTCACATTCAGTGATTATGTGAATGGCACTCGAAGGACAAGTAATTAAATAAGACGCCAAAACGGGACTTATTTCTACATTAGTGCGTTAGGTAAAAATGCGCTTATGCAACACCGCACAACCATGCTGTTGAATCTCGACGCACCCGTTACGGGATAAGCGGATTGCTATCGCCCCATACTCGGCGACAGTCGCATGAATTCATGATATATCATGACCGAGCTCGGATCTGCGAATCACATTATTTCGGTAACGTTGACAGCTATGCATAAACCCGTCCGTCAGGGATCGGTTTGGTTTGATTAAACTATAGCATTGCCAAATTGAGAGCGCTCCTTGCCATAAACGGCGCACGCGCACGCTACTATGGATTGGTACTAATTTTGTATTTATTGTGACTTTTGATATATCGAAAGCAATTGAGCCGATTCAAAAGGTTTACGAATGCTAACCACGTCGCAGTGATTTGAAAGATTGAGATGAATAACGTTTGTATGAGCGGATATTATCTGGAGAAAAAATGACGTATTCCAGTCATTACAGCCTAAATTCGTGTTGTTGTTAGTATCTTTGGCCTAAATCTTATCCCATAGCATGAAAATATTTGGACGTCTTAAAAATACATGTTAAATAAGTTTTGCAAGTTGTATTTAACTGTAAACTAAATTGCTATAACATTACGAACATGCCTAAAATAAGAAAAAGTTTGCATTGAGTAGTGACTCTATATTTATCGTAGTTTATCATTGATGTATTAAAAAACCAATGCATCAATGTGGTTTATAATAGAGCTAGATAAGCCTATCTAATCATGTACTCATTGTAAGAAACAAATGGTCCCAATAAAGTCACGGTGGGTGGGTTGTCACTCAACAAGTCTCCGGGCCTAACTTTCACATCACAGATGATCAGAGGCCCTATCATTTAACTGTTCGCTGTCATTTGACGATTGAGACAGATAAAAATATTAGTTTTTTACCCTTTTTGCACTTTCATTATTTATAGATGGTTATTGCAAGATGACGGAAAAAAAATATATCTAAATTGTATCACGAATATGTTATTTAATTATATTTTTGATATCATAACCGTACCATTAAAAATATGTCATTTTATGCTTAAAAATTTAATCTAAGTATAGGTAATTGTTTGTTTGTTGTGACGTGTAGAAGTATGGACTTAGATTAAACGTATCCCCATGGAACCCAATTTACAACTAAACTAATAATTAAGTTAAAACAAAACCTTGCAAAACAATTAGTTGTTTGCATTAATGACCACACTATCCAGTCATACCGTGTAACAAATTATTTCAAATAAAAACATGCACAACATAAAATACTGAGTAATTAAAATAAGTGAGTCATTAAAAGGAAAATTATTTATATATCAAGCTCAGAAACACTTTGACACAAATAACTTGATTACTATGTTACTGACAAAACAAAACGCGGTGTCAGATTCAGTTAGCGAAGGACTACTGGTCTACCTGAAATGTACATTCATAATTTACTCGTACATTCATAATACTTTTTTAAGCACAATTTAGGCCATTGACCAATTTTGATTGGGCAACTGAATAATGACGTAGCTGGCGTAGTTGTATTGCGTACGCGTTACGAGTACGATTTGCGCGCTGAGGTCCTGGGTTCGAATCCCAGGTCGAGCCAAAAAAATTGTGACTGGGTTTTTCCATCTTAAAAATTACTTAGACGCTGCTCGGAGTCAGGAAGTTGGCGGTGTGATACCCCCATGCCTCGGAAAGTACGTAAAGCCGTTGGTCCTGCGCTTGATCTCTCTCCGGTCATGTCGGATTGCCGTCTCACCGGACTAAGAGAGTGAAGGAATAGAACGAGTGCACCTGTGTATTGCGCACACACACTTGTGCACTATAATATCTCCTGCGTACCTGGCTGATCTCCGATGAGATTGGCCGCCGTGGCCTAAATTGGCTAGGAGGAGTTATTTATTTTACAATGAATAAAAGCTAGACAAAGGACATGTCCAAAAATGGGTCTAATTTTCTAACCAAAATACTTTATATATATTTAGATAGTACTCCCAAAAACTAGGCCTTTGCAATAAAACGTATAGGTTTAAAGTCCTCCGATGTTGAGTATTGTACAATTTTATTTTCCTTAAAAACTACACTTAATATGAATTATAAACGTTTTTAAAAAAGTTAGTTGTTTATAGGGTTTAATTTTTTTTACTTGATCCAAGACCCATATTTTTGCCAATTAAATACCTATAAAGTTTGAGCCTGGTTATATTTTGAGGCCCAGCACCCATACAAAAAGCTGAAATCTCCTTTTCATACTTTATTTTTAAGCAGGTGGGATGTTCCTATCTGTGTACCCGGTTTTCTCTACAAAAGGATTCACATGAATGAGATAGATCGACAGAACCGGTACCACTGCCTTACACAAAACCGACGCGGAATTAGAAATTATTTTGCTGTCGAGTTTAATACTATTACAGCATTTTCTACTGATCCGGACCGTTGAAAGAATACTTCTCGCTATTAATTATAGACATTTTAAAAATATTACCTTGGTGCCTCGGTGGCGTAGTTGTATTACGGTACGATTGCAATGCTGAGATCTTGGAGTTGCGTTCAATCCCGGGTCCCAGGGCGGGCAAAATGATGTTGGGTTTTTATAATCAGTATCAGCCCGAAGTCTGGAATTTGTGCCCGATATAGCGATTGGTTCGCCCCCTAGCACATAAGGGGACGGAATACGCACGGTGAAAAGTTGGTGCACTAGTTGTTCCTCTACCTACCCCTTCGTGTATGAAAAGCGTGAGTGTGTATGTATGTACGTTTAAAAAGATTATAACAAGAACGGCTACCTAAAAACGGGAATTTTCATTTTGCTCAGACTTTTTGTGTGAGTCACTATTTTCCGATTGGGGCTTTGGAAAAATTTAATCTAGAGAATTCTACAGCTTTTTTGTCATAGTAATGTTGATTCTAGAATCTCTCTGAGTATGTTGATTCATCAAATACAAGTCGTGATTGCGTATTTATGAATAAAATGAATCTGGATAGATATACAGAGAGATAGCAACCAAAAGCGGTCAGTGTCATTTTCAATGCAAATGCGCTTATCGTAGCCCCTTTTATAGCTATGAAAATACAGAAATATTTTATTACACCACTATCCCTGTCTCTGTTTTAACCTGTAATTGTTCCAATAGACATTAATCCATCATACTTGAAACTTTAGAAATCAATTCATTCACCTTTAGACTTACTGTTGGTAGGTCTCTCATATGTAAGAGTCCGTCTGGGTGGGTACCACGGCAATGTCTATTTCTAACGCCAAGCAATAGTCTGGATGCACTGTTGTGTTTCGGTTTAAAAGATATTGTAGCCACTTTGTACCTCAAGGTGCTGAATGATGTTGCTACTGTTTATGGGTCGTATCGCTTACCATCAGGCGAACGGCATGCTCTTCTCGTCATTCAATGCAATAAAAAAATTACTGTTTTGTCTTTCTGCTTTATGCTTAAACAAGATTTCGCTCGCGGCTTCGCCCGCGTGAACAACCGGTACAAAAGTCCCTAAAACGCCAACGCCATCTACTTAAAAAATCTGGTGAAAAATGACCATTATTTCCTATGGGAGCAAGTTACCGGGATAAAAAATTAGCCTACATGTTAATCCAGGACATGATTTACCGTGTGCCAAATTTCATGAAAATCCGTTTAGCTGTTTCTGCGTTTACTTCTAACAAACATCCAAACATTTTCACAAACTTTCGCATCTATACTAATATTATAAAGCTGAAGAGTTTGTTTGAACGCGCTAATCTCAGGAACTACTGGACCGATTTTGAAAATTCTTTCACTAATAGGAAGCTACATTACTCTTGAGTGCTATAGGCTACTTTTTATCCCGGAAAAACTTTTACACGCGTGCGGAGCCACGCGCAAAAGCTATATATGTATAATATTAATAAGATTAGAGACTGCAGCCTTTAAGTATTACAGATTTACGTTGTTTAGTGACTGTTAGCAATTTTTGTTTGGGTACAATAAAAAATAACATAAGTGAGGATATTTATAAGAAACAAAAATCATTAATCTCAATTATCAAATTAGGTTTTATGATTTATATTTCTGGTGTACAATAAAGTCTAAATAAATAAATTAAATAAAAATCTATGATTCATTCTATAATTCACACGTCAAAAATGTAAATGGTTAAAAGTAAAATTGTCGCGTAGGCGGTTTTGCTAACGACAAGGTCGAGAGAGCCGCGTGCAATGGAGCCACATTTTTGTGAGCCTGCTGCCCAGGCGCGGGCGGCGTCGTGGGCCGCGCTACTTAACGCACCAAAACTTCGCGCACGCGTCGCACAGCGATAAAGAAAGTATATTTTTTCTTGAACTGAGTAAATTATTTATGTTTTATGCAACTAAAGCAGATCCGTCGCGGAAGGTTGTAAGACAAATGGATCACGAGTCTTAGCGACTCTCTGCGACTCTGGTATTTTTTTCTTATACAATAAAAAAGTCAAGCAGATCACTCGTCTGATGGCCAGCGTCACTCGTGCTCAGAACTGATATCAACGCCACATAGAGGTGAACATTGAATTACCTATACTAATGCATATCTCATCTGCCAATGTCCCGTGCTCATCTTTGCCTAATTACTACTTTTAGAAAAAAAAAACGCTTCACTAATATTTTAGTAATGGGTAGTAACTAGTATAATACTATAATATTTAAGCAACCCTTAAAGCATAAATCCATCTTACATAACAAATTATAAATTCTCTCGAAAATCCACTTCTACCTCTTGATTTGATTCATCTGAGATATAGCTCCAACTACCGACAACTTAATGATCAAAATGAATAGACGTGGGCGGACTATAAGTAGTAAAATCAACGACCTTTTAGCAAGAAGGCTGAAAAGTATACAAAATTAGAACCTAGTGTAGGAAGGAAGGCGACAAGGTTAATGGATTTGCTTGTCGATACGACGAAATATCGAAACTGTAAAAAAATATTGCATATTTCATAAGCTGGCATTGAGTAGTTGGAGCATAGATGATGAAGTAATCTACAAATTCACAACCACAACTCCCAAAAATGTACTGCCTGCTATTTAGGAAAGGATTAAAGAAGAGTGAAGGGTTATTTGGGCTTCTGGATATATTATCACTTACCGTACGCAACATATCATCAAGTGGTCACTTCATGTCAGCTTTATATAAGACAATGATACAACCCAGGAGCCGAAGACAAGATGCCTTTCTACAATCATAAGGGATATTCATACAAAAATATAAGGGAATGATATATTCTACAATAAGTCTGTCGCTAGGATATGTCATTCACCTGCATTCTTTTGTTTTTTATTACGATTATTTACGGCCCAAAGTTCATTCATGCTACAATTTAAAAAAAAAACATTTGTATTCATTTTCGTTTCTATAAAAAGTACTCTATTTGTACTTTCTCGTCTATATCTGTAGATGACAAGGATTTATGCAGCGTCTGTTGGATGCTATTGCTCTTTAAGTATTCAGAAAGTAAATTTCATAATCCTGTACCCTTGTTTACGAAGCATGCAGAAATTTACGATTTTAAATGACAAACGTAATATAATATTTTCGGGTGGTCTTTGTGATGATACTTATTTACAAAAAAAATTGGCAAGATATTTTTATTTCAGTGTTAAGATAATTTATTTGAGTGCACCTTTATTTTTGTTCTTGAATTTATGTAATAAAGTAACGATCGGGTATCTTCATATTACCTTATTTATTCGCGGTTGGACTTTTTGGAATTTGAAAGATGTAAAAGCGTGGGATGTTATGTATAGCGTTGGTTTTTATAAGGCATTATTATTCGTCATCCTCAAAAGAACATCGGCTTTTGAATTTGGCCAGCATAACTTGACGTGATGGGAATAAAACGGAACAAATCTTCGGACCTCGCATAACAAGGGAGGATAGAAACTCTACGAATAACCCCCCTATTCGGATTACTTGGTAGCCAAACTAGTTTTTATACAACAAAGTGCTAGACATGTTCGTAGAGTTGCCTTGAATTCTGAAGTTTGATGGGAATGATATTAAAACATTAAAACCTCTAAGTCACGGCAACGGCAAATATAGTCTTTTTAAAGCTCATATCGATGTAAAGGCTAAGAAGGTACTATACAGTGATGAAAAATGAACACATAACGTCAAGCTCAATGAATAATGATAAGGTGTAGCTAACCATAAACGCGATAACTTCAAACCATAAACCATTAAACGACACAATATATACTTGTTAATTGCTCCAATGATAATATTTGCGTCCATATTGGGATATTCTCGGTCGAAAACATTGCTGGACATGAAGTAAGAGGTGTGTTTTATGGACGTAGGCACTTTAGATTTTATCCAGAACTTGCTGATTAAGAACTATACCTTGGTAAGGATGTAGTAATTTGTCATTTTTTTACCAACAAGAACGGCCATGCCGACTCCAGCGTAATCTGTTTAGGACTATCTGTCAAAATTTAAAAACATTATAACGTTGATTTATGGAAAATACCCTTAAAAATCAATGCATAATAATCAGTTAATATTTATTGATAGACACGTTATTTTCCAGATTTATATTTGGACAAAGGAGTTTACCGTTTAATATTTCGGACATAGCTATGGATCAATTAAATTAATAACCTTAGCTAGAATATCGTTGAAAAAAATCATGTTGTTTTTAATAAAAACGATCGTCGATCATTTTCCAGAATCATTGGAACGGGAAACAGCCCTCCCTTTCACGACGGGAGTACTACCGCTTGCTGCGATCATCGCAAAACCATTTCTCAGCATACCATAGTCACAAACATCTTAGAGATATCGAATTGAGTTTTGTTTAAAAACGTATTATAAATATTAACTCCGTCAACCTACATAGCAGTTTAGAAAAACAGTTTCTGTCATGCAGTGCGGTCACGAAAACGGTTACTTAAAACATTTTTGCTAGATGCAAAGACGTTATTACCGTCCCATCAAAATGCCTGGCATTATTGAAAGTCCATAAAATACAGTGAGTATTACTTTAATTGCAATTGGCAAAACGCTTCCAAGTATTACATGTGTCACGTAATTATACTTTCAAAGTTCATGAATGGTACTTATGTACCGGGGATCCGGGCGCACGTTGGGTGTATTAGTTTTTATTTGATGGAATCCCGCGTAACGCGGTATCAATTACAGATAATGTTGGGAGTTTGATTTGCACCTTTTTTGTACTTTGAAATGTTTACTTGTTTGTGGCTAAGGGTGCGTTCTTAATGGACTTTGATGATGCTTAAACTTTTCACTTACGCAAGTGTTAAATTACTAATTGAACGAAAAGACAAGGTACCGTATGTACCCATAAATGTAATAAGTATAAACACTGAAATAGACTACACTGAGAAAATATTATAAAAATACGTGTGGCACTCGGAGACTGCCGCGGTAAAGCTATTGCATAGCATTTTTTATCACAAATTTTGATTGACTTAACACAAATTCGATCTTACGCTTACCACATAAAGTAGATTTTTAAACGCGAGCAACGCACGTTTAGTCTTGTTATTGATAAATGTCAGAAATGCAATGGTCATCACAACCAAAGTAGAATAAATCAAAATTTGAAAAAAGAATGTTATGTTCGATTCTTTTGTACTCGTGCCGTGCCAACGCTGGGGAAATAGCTTCTACGCAATGTATTTAAGGTTCATATTAGATTAGTAAGAAATGGTTTTAATGACTTTAATAAATAAAAATATACTCGTTTCAAGAATTATAGCTTCTACGCATTGTATTTAAGGTTCATATTAGTAAGATAAAAAAGATGTCAGGTTATTTTCGTTACGGAATTTCTGGATTCGGTCTCCACGCTCAAGGCCCGCGATAGAAGCTATGCAATAGCTTAAAAATGCTGCATTAGTTGTCATTATCTTCTTTGTTAAGTACCTATGTGTAATTTGCACATGCCCACATTATTTATATAAGGTGAGTTTACTATATTTCTTCAACATTGATGGACGATTTTTAAGCGTCTCTGTAAAAATGTTCATTATAGTATTCCAATTACAAAAAATATTGACCAGTGTGAACGAAACTTAACCCGTACGTGTGCCGGCAGGCGGCGCCCGGCGGGGCGCGCGTTTCTAGTGTGAGAAAAATCATCTAACCCTCACCTACATAGCAGCGGCCTGACGCTCGCAGGCTCACTGCGCCGGCTCGCGCTTCACCAGTCACCACTGCGAGCCAGTTTAGGGTTACCTCTTGAGCTTTTCCGGTCAGAACACCGTTTTTATCTATAAAAATAAAATCTTTATACACGCCATAGGGCTTCTTATACCATTTGTGCATCACTATTTACTGTCTTGGGGTTTTTTGTTTAGTGGTCTTCAAATCAATTAGAGTCACAGTAATTTATCCCGTTGTAGAAGTTAATACGAATTTTTAAGATATTATTAAATTGTTTACTTACGTGATTTAGGCAAAATAAAATAGAAAGGCATCCTGGCTCCGAGTGGCGCTGGTTGGTAATTACGTTAATCATGATTTCACTGGATGTATTATCACAATATATTATGCTTTTTTTCTGATGTAATCTTTCAATGTTGCTTGTCCACCGAAATGGGTCTTTGTCACCCAATTACAACTTAAAATTTGTTAATAATTTACTTTTACCTCTTAAAATATTCTACTGATTAAGATCAATTTAATGCAAGATTTTAGCCTTAATTATTTTTGACACTATTTATGTGCTTTCAATGTAATAAATTCTTTACAACACACGACACAGCGGCGTTGGCGCCTGGTCACTGGACAATTTGTAATTTTGGATTCTGCCGATTCACTTAACCTTAGCTGACATTAAAAATATTTCCTGATTATATTTAATTTTGATTAAAATAAGTTATAATCACTTTCCTACGAGCCTATATGCCAACCTATTGTATGTACAGTTAGCAGCATAAATATCTGTACAAAATCAAAATTTCACATCGCCTATATACGCGTTGAGTTAAACTGAAACATTTTTTATTCGTTTGAAGTAAAGTAAATCTCTGTTATTTTAATTTTGTGAAGAGAAAAAAAAGATTGGTAAGAACACAAAAGCATGTAGGCAATTTGAAATTTTGAATTTGTTCAGCTACTTATGCTGCTGACTGTACATACTTTTTAATGTTGCAGAAATGCCTTAGTTTTAATGATCCGCTGCCTGTGACGTCAACATCTGGGAATCAAATCCCATTCCTCCTGTTACATACTCCATATCCTATCATTAGAGTAGAAATATGATAGCAAATAAGTTGACCTACAGACTGTAAATAACATTATCTATACATAATTTTATTAAGTAGGAAAGATTTGTATGTTACTGTTACTATTGTGGGGCTCCTTTTTACGCACTTATCACGTAGACAGTCGGGCCGTTGTGCGTGATTTGCAGCTAGAAGTCCAGCCAGCTCAACTCCTTCCAGAAGCGCAGGACTTTCCTGGTTCCTTCGCAGGCTTCTCGGAGTGACCTCGGCGTGCCGAGGATTTCTGCCCGTTGTGCAGCTACTCCTTCGCATTCCAGGATAACGTGGGAGGCTGTTTCGTCAGCCGACAGGCATCCCCTGCAGAGGGGGCTGTCGGTGATACCTAGAACATATAAATGTTTGTTTAATGAGCAGTGTCTGGTGATCATACCCACCATTGTGCGTAGAGAGCCCCTGTCTAGGGACAGGAGGCGTCTCGTTAGACGTCGATCCGGGTGTGGCACTGTTTCCCGGGACTGTCTACATGCACTAGTACTTGCCAAGATTTGTATGTAAGTATGTTTGTAACGAATAAACTCAAAAACTACTGAACGGATTTCGATGAAATTTAGCGCACGGGTAGGTCATGTCCTGGATTAACACATAGGCTACTTTTTATCCCGGGAAAATATTTTTATCCCAGAAAAACATTTTCACGCGGGCGAAGCCGCGAACAGAAGCCTAGTACTAAATAAAGCTCAGCGTGAGCTTTTATAATCAAAAAAGAAACTGTTCTGAACTTTACCATTTCTCTCTGACATATAATCAGAGTATTTAATAAAACTAGTGGTCGTCCAGTGGTGGATATTCGACCGATGAATTCAATCAATTTTTAACTCATACATCATTCATAAACTTTTTTCTGCACTCCTCTATATGGACTTTAATCAACTATGCCAAGTTTTACACTCCTCTGTATGCATAATGTGCTTAAAAAGGGGTACCTACAAAGTTTTTTCTTCACGTATTATGTAGATATGCAGTAAAAGCGGCGATAGCCTAGTTGGGAGTGGAACGGACTGCCGAGATGAATGTCCACAGGTTCAAAACCCAAGGGCACATACCTCTGACTTTTCTAAAAAAGAGTTATGTGTGTATTCTTTCTGAATTATCGCTCGCTTTAACGGTGAAGGAAAACATCGTGAGGAACCTGCATACCTGAGAAGTTCTCTGAATTTCGAAGATATGCGATGTACGCCAACCCGCACTAGGCCAGCGTGGTGGACTAAGGCCTTAACCCTCTCAGTTGTAGAGGAGGTCCGTGCTCAGTATTGCGCAGTATAATATAATACAGGGCTGGTGTGGTGTCGTGGTGGCAGTTTGTAATTCTGTATTGAATATATTGAAACATTGTTTGGCATAGCGAGCTTAATGACTCTATATCTCTACATAGTAAGATATTCTCGAAGACTCATCTTGTGCAATTTCTTGATAACCAACAGGACATACGAAAGCACCTTAATAATGTCACTTATTAAAACGACATAAGATTTAAAGTTCAATATCATAATAAGAAGAACGAAAGTCACTGACATAACCCCGTGGATTAGCAAGCTGAAATGGCAGTGGGCAGGGCCCATAGTTCGAAGAACTGACAGCAGATGGGGCAAAAAAGTTTTCGAGTGGAGACCACGTACTGGCGAACGCAGCGTCGGCCATCCACCTGCAAGGTGGCCAGACGACTTGATAGAGGTCGTAGGAACGCGCTGGATGCAGGACGCTTTTGACAGGTCTGTCTGGAAATCTTTAGGGGAGGCCTATGTTCTGCAAAGGACGTCATGTGGCTGATGATGATGATGATACAATTATACAGGCTTATGCACACGACTTCTTTTAAAATAGGTGGTAGAACAGCTATACTCAACTTGCGGCTGCATGTGGCCTACCAGGCTTTTGCATGCGGCCGGCGAGCTTTTGCAAGTGACCTACCTAACTTTAAAAAAATCACTAAAATAAAAAACTTCTCCCAAGATCACTTGAGCTCTGTGATAATCTTATAAGAATAAAATAATTCAGTTATTTGTTAATACGTTTAATAAAATCTATTAAATTTTACACCTTAATTACATTTATAGATACTTAAGCGGCCCGAAACACAATAAGATGTATTTGTAGCCCGCATAAAAAATGTTGAGTACGACGGTGAGTGTTGCTAGCACGTACTCTGTACGACATTTATACACACACACACTCACGCCTATTAACCCCGAAGGGGTAGGCAGAGGCGCAACTAGTGCACCCACTTTTCGCCGTGCGTATTCTGCCCCATGATGTGATAAGGGGCGAGCCTATCGCCATATCGGGCACAAATTCCAGACTCCGGACTAATACTGAATATAAAAACCCAATATCACTTTGCCCGACCCGGGGACCGAACCCGAGACCTCAGCTTTGCAGTCGTACCGTAATACAACTACGCCACCGAGGCAGTACGACATTTATGGCTAGAAAAAAGTCTGTAACTGGTATTTTCGGACTGCACAATTTACACGTTCACACACACTAAATGTATTGGTCCAAAGAAGAGCACGTTAAACTTTTAACAACTTGAAACCATTGCCTTCCAATGGATACTATTCATACCCACGTTACAAAACGGGCTAAGTTTCTAAATAACAAAAATCACATGTCAATACTGACATTGTGCTAACTTGTATGGCACTGGACTCATTTTTACAATCGTCAATAAAGAAATACAATATGGCGTTCGTTTTTGCTGTGCCTATTTAGCTTCTGCTCTATCTATGGTAGTATGATATATGGTGTTAGATTACCCATAAGTTAACTGTATAAATACGTTCTAATTTATGGTGTATTGAAATAAGAACATCTAAATATGGAGAAACCTAAGCACCACTAGGATAAATCTAGAATATCGCGTTAGAAAAGATAATTCAAATTCAAATTCAAATCGTTTATTCAGTAATTAGGCCCCTAAGGGCACTTTTACACGTCATTTTTTTACAATATTTTATCATCTAAAGGATTCTACCAGTGCTTCGGAAAAGCCCACTGACCTGAGAAGAAGCACCAAGAAACTCAGCGTAGGTCTTTTATTGTTATATTTTTTATATATATATTTTACAAATTGCAAGTAACAATATAAATTCAATTATTACTTATGTCAAAAAAAAAAAAAAAAACAAAACAATATGTAACATATAAACAATCAAATTATAAAACATGAGTGAATCCGAGCAACTTAATCCCAAGCATTTGTATCCTCCAGATAATCGCAAATACGATAGTAAGCTTTTTTACAGAGGCGGTCTTTTATAGTGATTTTAAATTTTTTTATTGGTAGTTTTACAATAATAATATAATAATATTATATAAATTATATTATTATATAATATATAATATAATATTATATTATTTAGATAATTTTAGGAAACCGCAGTCAATACGATTTTTAAAGCGACCTTGCATATTTATTAAACTCAATTATGTGAAACTTTATTAACGTATATCAATTAGCTCTAAACAGAACTCAAAAAGCAAAAATCAGTTGTCTGCAAAAAGCTTTGAGTAAACTAACAAAGAAATCTAAATCATAGTAAAATAAACAAAACGCAGTCGTGAACATTTACACAAAAAGTTTACGTGCTTGCAAATTGGATTTGCTGTTCAGAATCAATATTCTCTTACGATATGAGATATACAGTATTTCGTAGAACTTACTTTTTGATCCGCAAAGATAAATTGGCACTATGTTCACTTGTACAACTCTAAGTATACATAGACAAAACGTTTCATATAAATGACAAATGGGCTAACAATCTTATGACAGCGATTGCGAAAACCTGTCGAAATGAAGACGACTTGACACTGATGGATGAGAGATAATAAAAACTGTCAAGAAGTACAAAGATAAAGACTTGTCTACTTTGTACAGAATATTTAAAAGTGATCGTTGCTTGAATAATACTAGGTGTAAGTCGTTCTTATATCAGAGTCTTGGGTACGTGCAACCGCATTGTCTGTTTCTGCAGCCAAATTCCAGCTTACTGGTATTATTTTATTCTCGTTTGAAGAACATTTCTTTTTTATAGGGGCATAGCATAATGATCCCACTGCATCTAATTATCAGATTGGGAAGCAGATAGAGTGTCGACTGATAAAATATGACTATCCCCTTCCAGTCTACACAATTATTCCAGCCTTTGTAACCGATTTTTTTTATTCCTTTGAATGACAAGATGAGCATGCTGTTCGCCTGATGGTAAGCAATACTACCACCCATAAACAGTACCAACATCATACAGCACCTCGAGTTACAAAGTACTCTGTGGCATTCCACTGCGCTCGTCATCCTGAGACATAAGATGTTAAGTCTCAGTATGTCCAGTAGTTACACTGGCTACAGTGTCCTTCAAACCGAAACACTAAAGTGCATAAACACTGCTGCTTGGCGGTAGAAATAGGCTACACATGTACACAGGCTGATCCCGAAACTAACATGGACCACTATTACCGTATACAGTATACACTTTATGTACGGTGGTCTCTATCCGGACGGATACAAATACATACCACATGTCACACATCCCACCAGTAAACATACATTGTATTGTATCTAATTATTCGGCATTATGACACGTTACATATAAGTCTCAGGGTGAGTAATTCCCCTTTATCCAAATGTAGGACGCTTAGAATTATTGTTAGGTAGGTTCCTTTCTTTATCCTTCATTTCCCATAAATTACCAGTATTAATTCAATAGTTTCTGCTACTTTCCCATTACAGAAAATATGCACAATTTCCAACAAGATGGCAAGAAGCCTTGTCGCTTTGTATTTTCAAAAGAATTTACCATCTTTCGATATTTACCTATTGCACAATATGGAAGCGACATTTTTACATCGACCGTGACCCAATGCCCTTAGGTCACCTGCAAAAACATTGTGATGTAACCTTTAAGAGGTTCACATCAACATTTTTATTAATACTACATTTCAACGCATCTAAAATTTGTCTGTCTTAAGTATTTATTAATGCTTTCGATTTTGTATCCATTATTAACCTTAAGAGGTCAAATACAAGAGATTAGAACTTCTGAGGTAGTAGGTCCATTTGTAGGAACTTCTGGTAAAAGCAACAAATAAAGTTTTTATTAAGACAATGAGAGACTCAATTTTATTGACTAAATTAGAGCTTCTCAGTTTCGTAACTAACGTTTTCCGATACTTCTTAATCATTAAGTATATAATTCTTTTCGGGTAACCTTTAGGTATAATTAAACAGACCAAAAAAGGACAAGTGAACCCACGCTGCCTAACATTTAAATTCATAAATAGAGTTGTATAAACGGCTATTACACAAATCACAGATGCAATAACAATAAACAAGTAAAATTTAAAGCTAAAATAAGTTTGTGTCTTAATCGACGTGCGCGGTAGCTGGTCCAAATATGGTCTCTGGCCGTACGCTCGTGACACTAGTGATGTATCGCGCGAGTGATATTTTGCTGATATTTTATCGATAAGTCGACAAGTGAATATTTACACTTATGTTCCACTTTAGCGCGACACTAATTGAAGGTAACGTGATGGAGTGTGGCGCGGTGATAGATTAGTGAGATAATTACTATGTTTGCTTTGCTGTGGGTTCGTAGCGTTGACTTGATGCCAAAAGTATTATGTTTGATTCTGGGACGGGGGCACGTTAAGAAGAGTTTAATTCATCTCTGTCTTCGGCGACCTTTCAACCTGCAGATGACAAATCTTTCAATGTAAGTAAGTACTTAAGGATTACAAGTTGTTATTTGTAATATTACAGAAGAAGTGACCAATTTTGCGTTTATGAAAACTGCAAAAACCTACAATCATGTGTCTCCGAAAGAATAAACAAAGATGTCCTATTTTACTAATGATATTTTATTCCTATAATGGATAACCTAACGTAATATAGGATAGCACCTAAAATATCACGTATTTTAAGCTGAAAAACTTGTTAATTGCTACGATATCGTTGGCTACACTAATAAAACAATTTAGAAAAATGCAAGCCGCTACTATAACGGAAATACGACAATCCTAAAAAACGAAAACTGAAAAAGTCAAGGAAATTGTGTGTGTGAAAACGTCGCAAGAATAAGACTACAAAAAACAACCCTATGCACAAAGGTTTATGGTAGATGACACATTGCAACATTATTTTTAAATCATAATTTTATTTCGCATTTATATCCAGTTTATTAGTCAGCGGTGACAAAATAGGTCAGAAGAGCTCCCACGCACCTAGGAATCATTGCTATCGACATTAGCTGGTATTTCTTCTGAGTAGTCGGTGGCTAGTATAGCAAGGTCAGTAGATATCGCAGTCAATCCTAACAAATCAACAGGAGGCGGCATCCCAAAGTCTATGCGGAAAAAAGAGCAGTAGAAATATTTGACTCTATCTTGGCTATGGAAATAATCTTTGAATGAATATTTTGATATTTTGAGCTATTTTGCGAATTTGAATTTGGAATTCAATACCTAAGTTAGGCCTAAAAGGCCATTTTACAAATAAATAAATTCCTCCAAGTTTGTCACAGCAGTTTTCACATATAATTTCAGTATTACAAAAACATAAGTACCTACATTGTAATTACTTAATAATTCAGTCAAAGTAACCTTTTTAGGTTCAATCCAGTACTTACTGCAAAGTTCTTAGCCGATAAGACAATTAACTATAAAAATAAGGAAATTGCATTTTTGTAGTCAACCTACGAAATACGATAAAATTATAGTAAAACATGTGCACCCACATATTACAAATTTGAATAAAGCGCGATTCATTTTACTAACCGGAGAGCACAGATGAATCAAATATTACGTCATTATTAACAAAATGTCAGATATATTTAATTTGAATCATTTCCTTCTATTGAGGATGACTAGGACCGGTTGTGTCATATCGTGTATAGACGTAAACTATTTGTTAGAAGCATCGGTTAACTACGAAGGTAAATAAAAATAAATCATCAGTAACGTATCTAATCAGTGTTCTGTCTCTTCTACAACATTTGACTTCAGAAAACAAATTATTAATTAAGTTCCATAAATAACCTTTATACCAAGGGACTAAATCTTGATAAAGTTAATCTTTTTCTTGGACATATGGCAGCTTTTAGAACTGGTACCTAAGTTCTAGATTCGATTCGACAAAATTACTGAGTGTTATTCTGTCTGTTCAGCTTCAATTTTGTGCTGATCTTACGTAAATAATTTGCGAAACCCCCTGAGAAGACGTAGACTTCAGACAGGTGGTTGTTAAAATTACCATCTATTCTGCAACACGCGTGATAACATTGGCTGGTCACATATAAATTGGATTGTCCCACATACTGTAAGGTGGAATTAGAAACGGAAGACATTCATACGAAAAGAGTATGTAGGTACCTAAGTCACATAATTTGTTATTGTAGAGTCAAAAGATAACAAAAAGTTTAAACGTAAACAAATATATTTAAAGAACACTGGGTTAACAAACAGTTAAACCTGCCCTCAAATTGATTAATTGCTATGTTTTATAGCATAGTAAAATAAGTTTCCGGAACTACAATTATTGTTCCTGCATCCAGTTCTATGAAAGTCTGGGTACTTTGGTATTTTATATTTATGAATTTAAAAAATATATACACCAATCCTCACAAAAAAAGAACTATGGGTACCTCGCATTGGTAGGTTAGCTAGGCTAGGATCTTTATTCTGCTTGCGAGCGAGGATCGTGGCATTACCTTTCCTCATAATGTTAAGATACTCCTTCCCTTTCTTATATTTCAGCTCCACTTCTCTTTCCCTAGCCCTATTCTCGTCCCTAATGTCAGTGTCCTCTATACCTATCAGCCCGTGCTGGTTATTTGTTGTTTAATGTAGGTACTTTAAATTATTTAATTGGTATATGTACTTTTGTAAATTTATTATTCTCTACCTTGTCATGACTTGTCATAAGTGCTTTTTTTAAGTGTACTTCATTAATAAATGATTTTATTTTATTTTTATTTACACTGGATATGACGTGCAAGAGAAAAAAGTACAGTAAAACTCAGCTAAAAGTAGCTCTTTATTTATGATAAAGATCATAAATAAAGTTAAGTGTGTATATTTTGTAAATAATTATTGGTCGCTTTAACGCTGTAGGAAAACATCTTGAGGAAACCTGAGATTTTTCTCCAACAATTTCGAAGTTATATGAAGTCTACTAATCCGCACTATGCTAACGTGGTAGTCCACCACGTAAGGCGTAAATTACCCTCTCTCTCTGTAGGTCCAATAAATAACAGAAGCACAGTATAATACAATACAGTACTATTACATTGAATAACGGTTTTACACAGTCAATTCCATATCTTTACCTAAAAGCTACGACCAAAGAGAAATCTAGGAATATGTATATAGTATTTTAGAAGGATAAACAAGGCCACCATATCAATCATTACTCACTCATGTGTCTATTCATTGTGAACTCAGAACACACTTGTGCGTGCATGTGAATGACTCTGATTTACCATATAAAGGATGAAACTAACCACTTTGTTACAAAATTAAGCCGTCTGTATTATTATGTTTCTCTACCTTGAGTATATGACAGTAGAGTTCAAGTAATCAGAAAATATAAAATTGCCACGTATACTGAACCTTGTAATAGGTAAGAAAATGTTCGCACTAAGGCTAACAGCTCGTGAAAATAGTTTAAGCAATTCCAATCTTTATTTTTATGAGTGTTAAATTCAAAATGTAATTCACCGAAATTGGTGATCAGTGGTGGAATTTAAACAACCAGTTGCTGGTGATATATCTAGAAGTCATATGTAATTTGAAATAAAATCTATGTGTATGTGTATTTCTTTAAAATACCACAAGGACCGAAAAACGCTATCGTAAAAACGAAGTCTCGAATCTATTTAGTGGGATCTAACGGAATGGAAACATTTCAGTCTCGGCGTATTATTGTGTTACTCGTATTCAAATTATATAATACTAGACTTCTGCTCACGGCGTCGCCTGCGTGAAAAAGTTTTTCTGGGATAAAAAGCAGTCTATGTGTTAATCCAGGACATGATCTACCCGTGTGCCAAAGGACAATGGCAGGTCTCCATACATGATTTTAGTTGATGTAAATGTGTAGCGTTTAGAAGTAAAAAAAATATTTAACAATTCAGCAGCAATTCCTAAACAATTATGTATCAAGATTATTAGTGAAAAAAGTCTAAATCTAAAGATTTTTCATTTTAAAGATTTTGAGGTTATGATTTAGTTGACATTTATGAATTGATTCTTACATAATAATATGAATAATGAAACTCATAAAATGTTTGGTAATCTGTCTATTGTCAAGCGAGACCCTCCGTCATCACATTCGAACCTAACATTTCACTAAACATGGAGAAGGGTGATCTGCCACACGGCATACTAGCGCGCGGCATGCACCTTCCTCAGCTATACAAGCTTATATATCAAATCATTTTTTATTTATAGATACTACTATAGTAAATAGTAAAGGTGTCTTTGTTTTTTTTTTGTAATAAACTCTGAAACTATTGGGAAAAATACGTTCAGACCCTAAGTCCTAGACTTTGGGAAATAACAATTAAATAATATAATAATAATTTTTATTTATTTTTTCCCACATAAACATATTTTTACAATGCGTAAGGTACAAGGCTAAAAAACAGTAATAAAATTAAGTACGTATGTTGCATGAGTTATATAACAGTGGGAGACAGGAACCCAAACTAGGATACCCTGTGCTATAGACTCCTGGCTCCCCCTCACGGAAAATAGGTAAACAATATTACCAAAAGGTTTTTTTTTTTTTCTAATATAATGTTATGGGAAATACAACAAAAAACCGAAGTGCATGCAATTGTATGTGTTTGAGTGTGTGTGTGTGTGTGTGTGTGTGTGTGTGTGTGTGTGTGTGAGTGTGTGTGTGTCTGTGTGTGTGAGAGTGTGTGTGGGTGTGTGAGAGAGTGTGTATGAACGCAATACTAACATACTAACATAATAAAAACGAGTTCTGAAAAAAAATAAAACACATTTGTTTTTTTTTAATGTTTATTCATCTTCTTCATAATAATTCTCTCTGATAAATATCTCATCTAAAAATTCTCCCGGGGCAGATACATTGCCTTGTCTGGCGGCCCAACCCAAATACCAGACAACTGTCATGGTATGAGCGCAGCAACCTACAGTACGGTTGCTCGACCAGGTACATTATTTTCAATCAAAACATATCATCACACATTTTACAAAAATACTACATGCCAGAAACGAAATGTCGGAAATAGCTTTTTTTTCTAAAATGATATAAGCAATGACCGGAACTATACAGCCAACAGGCAGCTGGTAAGAATGTATAGAATAGAATATACATAGTAAAAAAAATGTGGTAAGAAAGCTGAAATCTTTGTTGTTATTCCTAATGAACATTTTATAGTCAGATATATTTTTTGCAATTTTTAGAGACCTGATGAAAATGATGTTTTGGTAGCCTAAATAATCTTATGTCATTCATAAAAAATGGCCGTGACACATTGCTAAAAAGTCAATTAAGTTTTTTTAATAATTTATGCAACTTATACACACTTGTACAACTAAAGTTAGTATGCTGAAAAATCATACAAAATAATTATATTGAGATTACCATGTATGGAATTTCTAAACGCATAATTTATTTATAAATACGATTTCGCCATTGTCCTTTCATCGAAATCGGTTCAGTAGTTTTTGAGTGTATTCGTTACTAACATACAAATCTTTCCTCTTTATAATATTAGTATAGATTAATATATTCTTCGACTCTACTTAAACTATGCTCATTATTACAGAGTATATATAAATTACTTTTAATACAAAAAAGGTAATGTTATTCTCCATCTCACCGTATAATTATTTTCATAAAAAGTAAAAAACTTATCTAATTTAAAATCATTAAACCCGTTCCGCACAGTTTCGTTCATTAGAACACAAAACTAGTTGAAAATTCAGAAAAAAATCAAACAGAATGTCTCTTCATTGAAGATAAGCGTAGTGTTTGCGCTAATTGGACATTACTTCAAGGAATGAAAAATCATTTTGCAGTTAGAGTAATCCTGCCTGATCCTTAATATCAAGGAAGAGAATTTGGAATCGTTTGTGGATTATTTTCCAGAAAGGATTCACGCAAAAAGTACTTTGTGGAGTTAAATACAATTGAAAAAAATCTTACAAAAACCCAGCTTAGCAGAAACTAATCATGACCACTACCACAAGTTCCTTTAGTTTCTATAAACTGGATTGAAATTGATTGTCATCGAGAATAACTCATCGGCTCCAAATCTAACTATCTACTTACCGGTAAGAATTTTGCATACAATACGTATTTATTTACGATCCATTGTTTGGCAAAGTATCCTTATATCCTGGGGACTTTATTTTAATTCTATTGTTTTAATGATTGTACCATATTTGAAATAAAAGGTTTTCAATAGTTGAAATTCGGAAATGGCGAATAACTAGCTCTCTACGTCATGGATTGGAAAATAAAGACGACGTAAATACACTAATTATGCCTCAGTGTACTCATCAGAGGATAAATGGCGTGAGTGTGTAGTGTGTACGTATGTTTAAAATCGGAACATGGAAATTCAGCAAACAATTTATTAAAAAGCAATGACATATAAATTGTCTCTGGGCTCTATCACACGGAAAGAAAGTAGGTACTTTATGTGTTGCAGACAGGAAAGAAGTTCTGATTTTTTTTTAAATTCATTCAAATACACCCCTATGTAATTCATGTATCGAACCTAAAATATTCATAACGATCAGTTGAACTATTAGCGACAACGAAGAGTAGGGAACCTAAGTTCCTAGTAAGTGCACGACGTAGCGCCATTGATTATAATTTATCATATTTTCTCAAGTTTTAACGATGTGTATCATTCATACCAGTTTTTAAACACATACTGAGTCGCAGTCACGAGCATTATGTTTTTTCCATTTCCTTAATTAATTTCAACTACGATTGATTGAATGAGTTTCCACCTCTAATTACCGTTCAGTATAATATTGTTAAAAACATACCATACCATACCAGTCCTGTATTATAAACTGCCCACTGCTGAGCACGGGTCTCCTCTACAACTGAGAGGGTTTAGGCCTTAGTCCACCACGCTGGCCTAGTGCGGGTTGGCGGACTTCATATACCTTCGAAATTCAGAGTACTTCTCAGATATGCAGGTTTCCTCACGATGTTTTTTTTTTTCACCGTTAAAGCGAGCGATAATTCACAAAGAATACACACATAACTTTTTAGATAGGTCAGAGGTCTTGCTTGGGTTTTGAACCTGCGGACATTCGCCTCGGCAGTCCGTTCCACTCACAACTAGGCTAATCACATATGATGGTGATTAAAAACATATTTAAGTCAAAGTAAACACATGAAGCCGAAGGTATTATTTGCTTATGGTAGGATATAATTGGTATCCGCCCGGATACCGACCACCGTACAAGGTGCCATAGTGGCCTACGTAAATGTGATGCGTTCGGGGATCAGCCTGTGTATTCGTTTCATTCAAGCCGGCATAACTGTGTCGATTTCTGTGCCTGTATATACAAAGAAAGAAAAGAAAGAAAGAAATGTTTTATTGATGGGACAAATAAAAAAACTACTGAATTATAATTATTCAAGCGTAGAATTATAACGGGATCACATTTTGTCCGCATCCACAATAAAAGTTAAATAACTCACAAATAATTCTTAAACAATTATGTTCCGCCGTTCTTTCGTTATCTTTATGTTTAAAACATTTATGTCCCTAGCACACCCAATTTTTTTTTAATCACTCGTATAATTATTTAATTGAGAACAATAATACTGAATTGGCAAATGGTTGTGATAATTGCATGGGAATTGGTACAAAATAATTACTTATAAGAACAAACAACAATTGTACAAACTTTTTCTTTCCGATCGATTTATTTGTGTTAGTACTTTATACCGGTTGGTTATATATTTATTTCAAGGTTTAAAAATGGTTAACGATATTATGTTCATGAGAAGACGTCTCTATGAACGTTGCGTTTTAAAAATTGTCTAGAAGTTTCTACGGTCTAGATTCTAGAATTTCCTAGACCTAGACAATACATGACTTTCTCTATATACCGTGCCTTAGTTCTGGTGGCCGGATTTATTCCAAATTCTCTATATCTCTCACAGAGAGGACACTGCATCGATAAAAATACTTGAATGTGACATCTCAGAGGGATGACAAAAGATTTTTTTAGCTCGCGCCTCACACGGATACCCCACTTAGATTATTTTAAAACTGATAATTTCATATAAAAGTACAAACTGTAGGTTAATACTCCGCCAAACTTTTCCGACATTTTAGACATAATTTGTGAGTTTAGCTAAAAAACTATTTAAGAAGAACTAAAATAAGACACTGCCGATTATAATTAACGTATGATACTCGGCACTATGAACTCTACCAAATAAAAACTATTAATGAATAATTAAAATAAGATATCATCCAAATTATTTAGATACCCAGTACACGTTTCTTTGCCGCTAAATATCCTTCTTACTTCTAGGTTAAATAATTTATACCACAGTATGCAGAAAATCCGAAATTTTGTATTGCCGACGATAGTCCACGATGATCATAAGATGGGCATACAGTTCACCTGCCTTTGCTGACAATAAAAAATATATAAAATGATTACTCGAATACTCTATCATTAGTAACGCCAAGCTCATATACCACGGTATTAACGAGTGTAAGGCCATCGAACCGACTTAATTAAAAGTCATTAGGTTATTAAGCTATACAGCAAAGAAACTTAGTAACAGCATTTTATTTTTCACGGTCCGCGGTCGAGGTAAATCGGTTCATTATTTTCCGAGTTTAATAAAGTTTTAATTATCTGTATTCTGACTCACGTATCAATATTGTGTTAAGTTTATTTGTTGACTCTCTGAATCACAACTACCAGAGAAAATCACAATAAATTGATCTTCATAACGGATACAAGGCTATTGGTTGGTTTCTACCCTAAAAAAAAAACTTTATATAGCTTTGTTTACACACTCACACATGCACACACGCGACTTTTATCCCCGATGGGGTGGTCAAAGGCGAACCTAGTGCACCCAAATTTCAGCGTATCCACGTGATGATGGGATGTGATAGAGCGCGAACCTATCGTCATATCGGGCACAAATTCCAAATCTAGAAGTTTGTAGGTACCTTTTTTTATTCAAAATTACACAAAGCGAAGACCGTTTTCATTTAAACGTTTCCTTTACTTATATTAATAATATTGTTTATACAATGCACCGTTGTATGGAATATCTCGCTATATTTCTATAAATTCAGTCAATACAGTTCTGTAATAAAATAATTGGAGACCAATTTTATCGCGAGTTCCTTAGAAGTGCTTGGCGCCGTCGCGTCGTGTCGTGGTCGCCATCTTTGCTTCGACAATTAGCTAAGTCATAACCAGCAGTTTATTCAATTCAAGACATCATAATAGTCTATATTTTATTTAATCCATCTTTTAAACATATAACAAGTAATAAATGTATACTTGCGGTTACAGAAAATAAATCACTTATTTTTTTAAGAATCATAAACTAACACAAATATAACATACTAGCTGTTGCCCGCGGCTCCGACCGCGTGTAATAGTTAGTAAAATAGTTTTTTACACGTTTCGTTTTGGCCCAAGAATACTTGCTGGAACGAGATCTTCCATTTGAGTTTTTTTTCCACTTACATAAATTGGCTGAGTTGGAGGAAAGCTAGGTGTGAACATTCAACTTGACTTGTAATATGCGATAAATTCAACTAAGGTTACAATAATTAAATTAAATTAAAAACACAACGCTACGGCGCGGCGTGCACGGATTTTCTAGTTTTATTTCATTATTATTTAGATAGCTTAATGGTAGGTGTAGTTACAAAAAATAATTGAAAAGCTATGAAAGCTTTCGTTTATTATCATAAAAAATATCTATTTCTAGAGAATGCCAATATCAAATGAAATATGGCGAGATTTTATATAGATGAATGATCATCATTACCAATTACCAAATCTTGAAATTTAATTTCATCACACAAAATGGTCATTCATAACTTCGATCGCCACTTGCCTGTAATAAAAAAAATACAATTTCCGTTTAGAATTTGTAAGTGTATTTAAATATGTTGAAAAAATATCTTATTTCTTCATCTGAGATAACGTAGGTAATTTAATATAGCTACGTACATAGTAATGTTAGAGTTCAATTCGCTTTACCTACATACAGCATAGCTAATTGAAATTGTAGTTTATGCAAGTTGACACAATTTAAAGGAATAGAGATAGTAGGAGGACAATACTTCTCAACACAAACGTTTCGAATTAATATAAAGCATTTCTTAGAATAACTATGACCTGATTTATTTATTAGTATCGTTGTGTCCAATTATATACACATAACTTAGTATGTTACAGAAATAGGTATAAACGTATGTGTGTAATTTAATTAGCACAAAAGAATAAAACGGTGACATGTAGCGGATGGATGCGGGCTACTCAATCGGGTGGTTTAACTTTAGCGCCTACGTTCGTTCTGTCCTAGAGCAGACTCTACTTAGCTATAGTCTCTACTTCAGAGCCAGCACTTAAAATAATATCTTAATCCCTTACAAATATAAAAATGTCCAGCGTGGTTTTATCAAACAATCTAAATATGAGATAAGTAGGTACCTTACCATAGATGATATGAGTAGGTATCATTTTATTTTACCAATACTTACCTACTTTATTTGGTCGTAGGTCTAATACATGGGTCTTTCTGGGCAGTTACCACCACGTTGACTACTCCCACCATCCAAAAGCAATGAGCTACTCTTACATCAATTTGACTGTGATTTATAATCAATAGTGTGTGTATAAGTGTCATAACTAGGTATTATGAGCCATAATCTATGGTTATCTCAGGATGACAAGTGCACTGGCCTACCTCAGTGGCGTAGTCGTATTGTGTGCGCGGTACGACATCGCTCTAAGGTCCCGGTTTCGAATTCCGGGAGATATTGGGTTTTTATGATCAACATCAGCACGGAGTCTGGAATGTGTTCCCTAGCTGCACCTCCACCTACCCCTTCGAAGATAAAGACGTGATGTGTGTTTGTGCAGCACAGTGCAAAGCTGAGTGGTACTGCTAGTGTTCATGGTCAATAACAGCGCTTATCATCAGATGACTACGACTTGTTCCTCTCATCTATCAAGTGTTTATAAAATTTTATTATTTATTATTTCAACCTTACCTAGTTTCCACCACAGACGCTATATTTTTATTATTCCATGCAATCCGCGTGCTAATGTTAGTTATAAAGCGAATAACAGTAAAGGAGCGGAGTGATC
The DNA here is from genome assembly GCA_947568825.1 of Sphinx pinastri. Classification (NCBI taxonomy): domain Eukaryota; kingdom Metazoa; phylum Arthropoda; class Insecta; order Lepidoptera; family Sphingidae; genus Sphinx; species Sphinx pinastri. The sequence continues at coordinate 3,345,475 of OX387630.1, read as the reverse complement.
GCTCAGAATAATACCGCGACTCATTCATTTCTCTCGAACTGGTAATCCTGACCTCAGAGGTATGAATCACCGACCTGACACAGCGAGCCTCCTCCGAACACACACGCTTCGGACTTGGCACAATAAATTTGACTTATTAAATTGTCTGATGTTTCATGATTATTAAAAAATACCTATCACAATTTATTTGTCCGGATTGTTAGAAATCACATACATAGATACATACACACTCACGCCCTTTATCCCCGAAGGGGTAGGCAAAGGCGCAACTAGTGCACCCACTCTTCACCGTGCGTATTCCGTCCCACGATGTGATAGGGGGCGAGCCTATCGCCATATCGGGCACAAACTCCAGACTCCGGGCTGATATTGAGTAGAAAACCTAACTTTACGTTACTAACAGAACGTTTCCTTAATCTTACCTACATGATTAAGTATGCAGAAGCTCTTCACCTCAAATTTTCCAAAACTGGTATTTTTGTTCCACTCCCCCTAGCCTTGCATGAGAATTTGAATATGAATATTTGATAACAATATTACCTATTTACTTCCCTAACTAAAAATAATTTATTCACACAGGTATATCAAGTCACTACTCACTACAATATATTTGGGAATGAGTAATTTACGCATCTGCATTGCGAGTGTAAAATAGCATGGTTATTTCTGGTATGAGAATGTTTTACTAGAACATTAGAAGCACGTTTAATTTCCGTGTAAAATATGCCTACAGCCACGTATTTATATCGGCTGTAGATTCCTTTGGATCAAATCCATTGTCGTCGCCCGGAATACGTCGGGGAGTTTACGAACGGTGAAATGTTTGTGACAGTTGGCGATAACGTGATTATTCTTATGTAGTAGAGAACGCGAAAAGCGACGTTTGTATTGTCTATTTGATACGGAGTGTTTTACTTTTACGTTTTATATACAATAAAATAAATCGCATAATACAGGGATTTTAACTTCAAAAAATCAATGTTGAGTTCATAAAGTTGAAAACTGAAATCTATTAGACAATAAGTAGGTACTAAGTACAAAAATTGTACGAAATAGGACTTTAATATCGCTTTCTAATACAACTAAAATCCTTTGTAAGGATTAAGGATAGACTTTCACATTTTTCGTCAAGTTCACAGTGACTGCAGTGGAAGGCTACCACCGCCGGCGCCAACCAGTTGCACCATACACAGATTTCATCTCCGTATTATTTTGGTTGCAACAATACGTGATTCCGCCATATAGGGATTCGTGCGCTTTTTTGCTTAAATTTCCCTTTAAAAAGAAACTTTACGGCTTAATATGGCGTCATTAATGTGTCTATTGTTATTTATATGGAACATTAACGTTATATAATTAAGTTAGACGTGGAAGTTTATGGTGTTTTGTTGAAGATTTATAGACAGTCGTGAGCCATTGTTTCTGCGAACGTCTGAGGTTATATCCTGAAATGAATCAAAAAGTATTATAGTCTTTCGACATATAAAATAATCAAATTTACCCAGGATCTGTGCAATACTCATCTTAATATTGCGTTAGCAGTGAGCACTTAACAAGTACCAACCAACATCTTCCTTTGGATTTTTCTTCATGAATATCACTATCCCTGATAACTCTAGCAAAGGTGAAACTTCATAAATTCGGATACCCTACAGCTTATTGGCAACCTACATGATTTAAAAGTTCAAAATTATAGGCTTTGGAACTGCGGAATTATTATAGCAATCTAGCTGTTTACAGGCATTGCAGATCCGATAAAAAGATCCTTAAAACAGAGGACATGTCCAAAAACGGGCCTGAAATTCTAACCAAGACAGTTTATATATATTTGGATAGAGCTCCGAAAAACTAGCCTTTAACAATAAATCGTTTATTTTTAAAGACCTCCGATTTTGAGATTTATGTAATTTAATTTTGTTTAAAAACTACACGATATAAAAAAAAGTTAGGTATGAATGGAGAGGTCTAAAAACATTTTTTAATGGTTCCAAGTTCCATATTTTTACCCTTTAATATCCCTAAAGTTTGGGCCAGGTTAGATTTTGAGGCCATAAAAAGGCGGACATCTCCTTTTAACTAACTCCTGAATCCGGCCGCGCATCGCCAAGATCACGTAGGCAACAGATAAGAATAAATTACGAAACTTGAACTTTGTAAATAATTACAATACACCCTGACACATGCAATTTACGCCTAAAGTACTCAACACGATTCTTCCTTCCATAAATGGGTATCGGGTACCGGTCGTGCCTTTTAGGGTGTGTTTTTTGGCTTTCGAAAACATTTGCGAGATATCTTGCCCCAGCGTCGTATCCCTAACGAAGTAGGTAGGCAGAGACGAGTCATAATATGCTCATTTAATAATAAGGTAACATGTTTAATGTCCCTAGATACAGTTACTCGAAATTTTCCTTGATGGTTAAGTTTCCATTAGGTATGTAATATGATTTAGTAGGTATGTGCCTACGTATGTACAATACATTTAATTAGTGGTATGTAAATGTTTGACTCTACTCTATATTAAGCACCTATTTATACCTATGTAGGTAGTTTAAATTGTATTAAATCTTATGAATTCCAGTTCCTAATGCAATACAATCAGCCCTGTATTATATATTGCCCACTGCTGAGCACGGGCCTCCTCTAATACTGAGAGGGTTCAGGCCTTAGTCCACCACGCTGGCTTAGTGCGCGTTGGCAGACTTCACATACCCTCGAAATTCTTATAGAGAATTCTCAGGTATGTAGGTTTCCTCACGATGTTTCCCTTCACCGAAAAAGCGAACGATAATTCATAAACAATACACACGTAATTTTGAAAAGTCAGAGGTGTATGCCTTGTGTTCGAACCTCCGGACTTTGTCTCGGCAGACCGTTCCATTCCCAACTAGACTATCGTCCACAGTTCCTAATACCTATACATAATATTAGATTTACAAAGAGTGGGGCGTCACGTATTGCTTGAAAACTACTTCCACCTAATTACCCAGGTATATACCCAGATACCCAGTACCCACTCCGTGTTATAAACCTTTTTTGCATTGAATAAATTGATTTTTAACTAAGTATAAAAAACAAATAGAAAAATATTTTAATATACACTTATCAAATCAAACAAATTATCGTTTATTTGAGTAATTGATGTAATGTATTTGCTTTAGGTATACTTGTCATAGGTCGATTTAAATTCGACGAAAATGCTAGAGCAACTTAATTACGATCGCAAAGATTTTGTCAGCTTATTTTGTGGTCTACAATAAGTACTTACATTTTCTTTCAAACTGGATAAAGCAACTGTAGATCTGTGCCTTCGATTTACAATTTTCCGCAACCGGAAATAAGCAGTAAGCTAGCTAAATGTGCTAGGTAGAGCAAGGCTATAAAATATATGTTGTTTATATTATCATGAATTTACGGTTCAAATTGGGGAATACTTAATCTTAAATCACAAAGTTACGGTCCACAACCGACGTAAAGTGAAACTAATTTTCATTCTGTTTGGAATAGTGGGTAAGGTTCCGAATATTGAAGGGTATGGGGCACTGGGCAATAGTCGCAGTAGAAATCACTCTCGCAGGATTGACTTGTTTGATTGTCGACACTTGGCCCCTGCTTTATAATTTTAACACAGTAGATATAAAGCTTTTAGCCTGTTTATAATATATACCTACCTATTTTTATATTACACCCACACTTCACCAGTTTTGTTAGGTCCCTTATAATAGCGAGAGAGGCTACCAACATTTACAGGTCACATTTCCAGTCTCTGGACTGATACTGACCGGAAAATCCAATAGGTACCTTTCATCCCAGGTCGCAGGAACACGCTGGATGTAGACCGATTTTAACAGGTCCGTCGGGAAATCTTTAGGGGAAGCCTACGTTCAGCAGTGGACTTCAAGTGGCTAATGGTGATGAAGATAATCCGACTGGGAATCAAACCTGAAAGGTCAGTAGTCAGTACGGCAGTCGTACAGCAATACAAGTATGCCACCGAGGTAATCAACCAGTTTTGTTTATTTTATTGTAAATAATATTGTATCGGATTTTTTTTTATCGTTAGAACTAAAGTTTATTATTCTAAATATTATATAATATACCTTAAATAAAAAAAAACTGTGTGTACGTTTGTTCGAAGTACACAATAATTCCTTGGTACGTGCCTTTAAATATTTTAAAATATTGCGTCAAACGAATACAACACCGATCGACGTCGCATTTTGCTGTCATTGTCAAATGTCAGTGTCATTGATTTGTCCTCAATTGTCAATTGTCACTTTCGTAGTCTGTCACGTCACAACCGAACTTCGGAACTTTAAAATTACATAAATTATTACCTATTTTACAAATACAATGAGTTGACGTGTATCATAAATTACATATAAACTAATGCATTCCATTTAAAAAAATTACATACGTAATTTAAAGAAAAATGGCCGGTGCCCCGCTGAAATTTGGTTCACTTTTATCTATATGTATTGTGTTGTATGCGGTGTTTTACCGTAAGAATTATGAAGGCGATTTAAGATTATCTTCTGTGAGGGAACATCTGTTGTTTTTGGAGGCTGAGAATAAAGTGGGTTCGGGTGATCGGCAGCCGAAAGTGGCGCTTGGTTACGGCGCGTGCCACGACCTATTTGTGAATGCAACCTTGTTGCTAGACTACCGGGAACTAAAAGGTGCCCCAGAACATTTCAACGAAATATCAAACAAGGAAGAGTTTCTTAAAAGTTTTGCGTATTTCTTCAAACATGGAGCTGCAGCTGAGTAAGTAATAGTATTTAATGAGAAATTTATTTTGCCAGGACTTCCATGTTCTGTTATTATTCTTACACACTCGTTTCGGAAATGATTCAATGTAGGTACATTTAGCCTCAACTTTCCTTTTACAAAATTTTTTTTTGAAACAAGTACTAATTTGTATGAATAATACATAATATTTAAATAAGTATGTCCATTCTTATTGCTACTCGATAAATGCTCTTTGCTTTCCCCAAAATATAATTGGAGACAATTTCAGAAACAGGTTCCAATTTTTGTAAACTGTTTGTTAAATTAGCAATAATGTGATTTATTATTCCTTAGAGAAGTGAGAGGATTGTTCAAAATAACTTAAACCTTACTTTATAAAGTGTCTGCCATGCTAAAGAACAAACTAGTTGACAAAAGAAAGAATTGCCTCATAGACTAACATTGGTAAAATATTATATTGCAAACCAATTCCTATTTGAATGAAATAAGTCAAAATAAAAAAAGATATTGTAAATATTTATAGTAAATCAACACTCATTCTTAACTTTCAGGAGATTTATGTCTAACAGCAAACTTTATGATGATCTGATAGAACAAGCTCTCAAACTGCCCAACACAAGATGGGCCATCGGTGGCAATGCCCCATTGATGGCGAAACGCTTCCACACAGAAGGTTGGAAAGTCTTGTTTGCAGCAAAAATGAGCAATAAATTAAAAGCATACATTCCAGACAAGATCAAAATAATCGGAGGTGAAGATAATGAGGAGGTGAAAGATGATATCCACATGATTTTGGAGTACAAAGCAGATGAAAAGTTTGGCTCGTACAGGGCACCGAGAGCCAACAGATATATTATGCATAACGATGAAAACAATCCATTATTAAGTTCCTTGGAGAAGTTTGGAGAGCACTTGCCAGGGTTTAAACCAAACTTGCTAGTCATTAGTGGTTTGCAAATGATGGATAATTATCCATTTAAGATTGACAGTGATAGAGGTATGTTGATTGATGTAATTTAGCTACTTGTCTTGTTAATTAGATGTAATCAACTTATGAAAGGCGAAGGTCATGGGCCGAATAAACACTATCTATTGACATAATATTTCTGTAATTAGTAAACAAGCCTTTTTATCTTTTTGTGATAATATGATAACATAATTTAATAGGCTTTATATATTAAAATATTATTTTTCAGATCTCAGAGCAGAAAGACTTGATATGGTAAAAGAACAAATTCTTTCCCAATCTTTAAACACTCTTGCACACTTTGAAATGGCCAGCTACGTGGACTTAGAGCTACTGAAACATTTAACCACTAAAGTCTTACCTTTTGTTGACTCAGTGGGCATGAACGAACAAGAACTTACAAATCTCTACAGTGTTCTTGAGTATGGCGAAGTAAGTGTTGTTGCTGACTCAAATCCCAGAGTGGCAACTGCTTTAGATCAAATGCGTAAAACATTTCAACTCATAAAGAAACTGAACAAAAAGTATCATAGCAACCGTAAACTCACAAGAATCCATGTCCACACACTAGCATATCAGGCTATAATGACTGTAAAGGATTCAAACTGGAAGAGAACAGAAGCAGCAGCAGCGAAGGCGTCATTAACTGCACACAGATATGTTTGCAATACAAAACAAATATCCCTAGAAAAGGCTAAATTACTACTTGATGATAGCTTCTCTACAACAAAAGACAATGATAACAACAGCAGAGTGTTCTTTGAGCCAACAAAGCCTGTAGCGTGTTGGGAAGAGGAAGTGGATGGTGATAAGGTTGATATTTGTGTTGCTCCTGTCCTCATTTGCACTGAAGCTCAGCTCACTGCTGGTGCTGGTGACAACATTTCAGCGGCAGGCTTGGTCTTGCAGGTGGAAAAATGAATCTAAGTCAATTTCTTTAAAAATGTTTAAATTATATTATTAGGTGTATATTTTGATATTTACAAATCTATTGTTCAATTTTATATTTATTATGATTATTGCTTCATTCATTCCATAGATGTATATCAATGAACAACACTTTGTGTGCCATTTTCAAATGTTTAGACATGTGACTATGTGGAATATTCTTAAGACATGGTACAGGTAACTATTAATAATAAGTAAAGTACAATGTTATAGTTCTAACTTTCTTCGAAGTGTGGAATCATATTTTTTAATAACCCGTCTCAGTTGGACACGGTATTTAAAAGAAAGTGTTATTTTCTGATAAAAACAATCCTACAGATTAATACTGTGTGTATTGCAAGTAAATATTTTATTTCTGCGAAATCTGAATGTAATTATCATCTTCTGCATATATATTGTTGATGATTTGACCGATATTTCCTTGCCATTTGTTATAATCATCTATTTCAATTTGGATCAATAGATATCTATTGCTAATATTTATATGTCTAGTGTTTTTCACAAATGCTTAATTGCATGACAGTAGACACCAAGTGAATGAATTTTATTTGAATGTTGTATTGAGAACACATTAAGGTATATTCAATGTTCTTTGACATATTTTATGGATTTAAAGATTAATTAGTAGAATCTTGTCCTCACATCACAAGTGTGAAGTTATATTTCCACTGCACCTATTCTTTGTGCATACAGTTTTATTGTTGTTTAGATAATAATATGTGAAGGTAGTGTTGTACACAAAATTATTTATGTTAAAGTCTAGGGGTCCTTTTTCTACACTACAATAGGGGACCCTACTGGGACCTATTAGTATGCAAAGTGTGAAGGCAAATCTAAACACTTTTCTTTGTGGAATAATAAAATCATTTGCATTTAAATATCCAATATCAATGTGATTTTGACGAAAATTTCAATATTTTTGTGGTGTATATTTTACATTCCTAAAATTGTGGTATGACTATTGAAATTGGTTTTAATTTGTTCAATAAAACTTACTTTTTATAAAATTGACTTTATTTGAAAACCTTGTACACTTACATGCAATTTGGATAATAAAGTGAGAGGTTACAAATATTTATTTTAAAATGTATAACTATATAAAAATATGAGAATGGACAAACAATATTTCAACACAAACCTAACTGGTATAACAAGAATTCATCTACTGTGGAAGTTAGTAAGCTAACACAATCTAATATCTATCAAAATATTTATAAATAAATAGGTGGAGTTAAAGAATATCTTGGTGTGACTAATTCTTAACCTAATTGGATTGCCAATATGTCAAGTTAATTTAATACACAAGTCTGTCACACATAGTTCATTGATATAGACACAAACATATTTTAAGGGCAATATCTAATTACACATTTTTTTTTGTATGTATGCATAATAGACAGACAATGCAACAGACACAAATTGTGTGTAGATGTTCCAACAAATTACAACAAAATGCAGGCAGTTGACACAAGCCTTGTGACCAATTTCTATTACAGTATTGCATGAGCGTAAGGCTCACCTGAGCCTTACGACTGTCTGGTCTAGTACTAGTCACCTGACTGCAGGTGGGATGTGATTTGTGAAACATATTTAAATTTCTAATTAAATTTCTCAATGGGTTCAGTTGGTACGACACTCATACAGCAACAAATGAAAGTTTAATCACAATGATTTCAAAAAACCACAATATTTGTTGATAACTCAAAAAAATATATCAAGATTGTTGTTTAACATTCAAAAGATTCAACGTAAATAAACAATTTTTTTACATGTAAAGTATGTTACATAAAGAAACCTTGAAATATGTTGTAAATTTTAGAACCAATTAAATTATGACAATGCATTTCTTATATTGACTAAAATCTGTTCTTTTGGCAATTTCATGTTTAGTAGCAATAAACAGGAAACATAAATTTTACACCATTAAATACTAAACACACATGGTATCCAATATTCAATAAACACAAACTTAATTATGGCTTAATATTACTTATATTCTATAATTATTTGCACAATAATTTTTCTCTCTATAGCAACTTTCTAGCTGCATATAAAGTATGATTATGATAAGTTTACAGAACATATTATAACAGGGATATATTTATATAAATTCAGTCTTAAACGCGATATAACAACAAAACCTACTCGGCGTTATCGTCGAATTTCATTTTTTTGTTGGGCGGCTTGGCGGTCGCCTTGTAGGGGTCATAAAGTCCACTTCTAACAAACCTCTTTGCAGCTTCAATGTCAACAGTCGGCCTCTTCTCGCGATCCTTCACTTCCTGCCACTTCATCATGACTGCTTTTATCCTCTGGAGTTCGTCCTTGATCGGGTGTTTGGTCGGATCAATCCCCTGAATACGTAGATGTACCCAGTTGAGCGAATTCATTGTGAATGCAAGGAACAAATCAAGTTCAATTTGTGCCGGTAGCGACAGTTTATCGTATTGTTGTTTAAGTGGCAACAATTGGTCCAAAACCTGTTGTACTTCTATTAAGTTTTCTTTGAGATTCTCGCAATTAGTCACGAACTCTTTATCTTTGGCAAGTTCGCCGTATTTTAAATTCCAATCCATTTTGTTTAAGTATAAAATATTATCTTTTTTAAAGAAACGTATGCACCGCGTATCACAGAGCACGTTTTTTATTCACCGCACGGAAAAGAATTGACATTTGACAAATGTGATTTGCCGAAGCTGCTTAGCTAACGATCTACCGGATGAAATGCGACACAAGATGCTTATAAATACCTGAGTAAAAGAGAAACCAAAATCACATCACACAACTTGACAATTGACATGATTAGTAACTAGTGACAGTTACGTTCCTTTTCACCTGTTTTCTTAATCTAAGTAAGGGACATTATGACTTTTCGTAATTATTTATTGTTTTAATATTATGATTCTTAAGTGGGGTTTACATTAGCAAGAAAACTTGCAGAAGTTATGTTGCGCAAGCTATTTTTACCGTGTAAACAGTCACGGTAAGCTGACTTCTGCAACATTTTGAAGCTTGCAGGACTTCTGGCAAGTCGCATGTGTAAACATCATTTGTGCAACTTGCGCAAGAACTTGCAGTTTATTCTGTCTGTTTATTTGTGTTTGTATTTTTAAGGCGATTATTTTGTTTACAATCATCATCCAAACAGCATTATATTAGATTCTAGTCTAAACTTATGCTGAGTTTAGACTAGCAAGTTCTCTCAGCAATATGTTGCGCAATAACTTTCAGAAGCGTTTACACTAGCGGCAATATTTCTTTAGCAACACGCTTTTGCAAGTGGTCCACCAAGTTAAGGCGATTATTTTGTTTACAATCATCATCCAAACAGCATTATATTAGATTCATAAAAAATAGGCAAAAGGATTGCGTGCCTTGTCTTTCAGTTTTATGAAAAAAGAACATGGCAAGCAATAAATATTCCTCGAGTAATGTTAACAGTTTTGCAAGAACTTGCGCAAGTTAACTTGGTGGATGACTTGAAAAAGCATGTTGCTAAATAAATATTGCCGCTAGTGTAAACGCTTCTGAAAGTTATTGCGCAACATATTGCTGAGAGAACTTGCTAGTCTAAACTCAGCATTACACGGTAAAAATAGCTTGCGCAACATAACTTCTGCAAGTTTTATTGCTAATCTAAACCCCGCTTTAGCATAACGTGAAAAATCTGTATCCAGTTTCTTCGGTGACATTTCCTTTTTTAGGTCCCCGTACTACAAAGCATTTTTTTTTTATTTATTGCAGCATTTACAGTACATATTACAAATGGATTTCATTTCACCGGTACCAGTTTCAGTAGTATTATAATTCTCTTTGGGTACCAGTAAACATAAAAGGGTTTGTCTTGGCACCTAATATTCGAAGCTACATCAACGAAATTTTTTGACTTAACCGATACACAACTCATTGCTTATAAATCAAAATTTGAAGAAAGTATGTTACGCTCTTTGTACTCATGCCGTACCAACGCTGGGGATTCTTCTTCTTCTTTTTAATATGGCTTCCACCGATTAACTATCGGTGGTCAGGGTTACCAACTCCTCAAAAAAAATAGCCCTAAAGTCAAGATGAAATATCCCCAAATAACCCTAAATGAAAAATCAAAAACCCCAAAAAAAGCCCTGTACTGTGAACTGTCAATGATAATTTTTACGGTGTGGTGTATACCCAATGTGTATAACTATTGAAGAATATTATTTAAATAAGTACCCTGTTTTATTAAGGTAAATAAAAAACCAACTTAGTTTAATTTTAATACGTGTATTAAAGATCTACATTGTCAATGATTGTAAACAAATCATGTTGTGTTTGCCGCCGTAGGATGGCGTATGTTTGATGGCGTGCCCACTGCAGTTCACTGCACAGATTATTATGCCAGATTCACATTCTCGGATTTGAGATGACTCGTGCAGGTTCGGCAGCAGTGTGCATTTGGCATTATATCATTATACTTTGTGTAAGAGCTTGAACGTTTCGCCAGGCTTCCCAACTTAGGGCTTTTAGCCCTAAATTTAGGGCTGAAATATGTGCATTGGGCTTTTTTCAGGGCCCAAAAAAATTTAGGGCTATTTTTAGGGCCATAAAAATGTTTCCTTATATTACTGTTTGACTGACCAAAAAAAATAAAAAAAGGCAATACGTTCAAGTTCTTACACAAAGTATAATGCTATAATGCCAAATGCACACTGCTGCCGACCCTGCACGAGTCATCTCAAATCCCAGAATGTTAATCTGGCATAAATCATAACACTATGGGCAGTGGGCACGCCATCAAATGATACGCCATCCTACGGCGGCAAACACAACACGATTTGTTTACAATCATTGACAATGTAGATCTTTAATACACGTTTTAAAATTAAACTAAGTTGGTTTTTTATTTATCTTAATAAAACAGGGTACTTATTTAAATAATATTCTTCAATAGTTATACACATTGGGTATACACTACACCGTAAAAATTATCATTGACAGTACAGGGCTTTTTGATTTTTGCATTTAGGGTTATTTGGGGATATTTCATCTTGACTTTAGGGCTATTTTTTTTTAGGAGTTGGTAACCCTGCGTTTCGCCTCTTTTTATTCTTTTTGGTCAGTCAAACAGTAACACATAAAAACATTTTTATGGCCCTAAAAACAGCCCTAAATTTTTTTGGGCCCTGAAAAATCCCACTGCACATATTTCAGCCCTAAATTTAGGGCTAAAAGCCCTAAGTTGGTAAGCCTGTCGGTGGTTTCGCCAATGTCAAGTAATAATAGCAGATACAAAACAATAATTATAAATTCTTAGGGCGGTATTTATAAATCAATCTCAAGTTTGAGTTACATCTCAAGTGGACATAATGTATTGAACTATTCATACATTATGTCTACTTGAGATGTAACTCAAACTTGAGATTGATTTATTAATACCGCCCTTAGAAATAAAAAGTTGTCGCCATGTCAAAAAACCACAGATTATTCAAACGCTGGGGATATAAATAAAAATGTTCTCGTTTAAGAATTATCTCTTCTACGCATTGTATTTAAGATTCATATTAGTAAGGGATGGCAAAACCTCCTACGCATTTTGCGATCAGGGCCACGTGATCCTGACGAGAGTTTAACATTTTATACCCATCCCAAAAGTGCTCAACGCCGCTAAAGAAGTTTTCAGTTCAATAACGTGTTTAATAGTTAAAGGTTAAAATTATAACTGCTTAATTTCAAAATTCGTACTAAAATAATTTTATGGTGTAACAATTGGAACAACTTTCGGCACGCAAGCGTCATTTACGCAAAATGAGCCCGGCATTCCAGGGGTTAATTTCGCATGGACAATCATTATTGTGTTTTAATCGTAAACCTAAGGAAATAAAAGACGATTATATATTATGTAATTACAATTATTTATTAGATGGTGTAACACAATAATAATGACAGTGTACTTCAACATTTCAATCTAGAAATCATAACTTGTTAATACATTTCTCAATGATTTTATAATGGTCCTAATACATATGAAATGAATAACATTAATCAAAGAGGCTACATCAATCATCTAAGTACTCGAAAGCTTCTGGTGGCTCCGGTTCTTTTTCCTCTTCAGTTTTCGGTCCGAAAGCCGCCACTGGTTCGACTAGCACTTGCTCCAAATCTCCCGAGTGATTCAACATGACAATACCACCAATGGTTATATCCTTTAATGGTGTGAACCCTGATCCCTCTACGATAGTAATGGATTTCAGCTGTTGCCTCATTACTCTGGCTGGATTGGACAAGATTTCGAATGTTGGCTCAGGCTCTTTTTTCTCTTTCGTTTCTTTCTCCTCTCCCTCCTTTTCTTCCTTCTTACCGTCTTTGCTAGCCTCTTTTTCGGACTTTCCGTGCACGGTAATATTCAGGTTTGGAGATTTTGAAGGCTTCTTTTCTTCTTCATCAACTTCCATTTTCGTTGCCGACAAAGTGACGCCGCTCGTCGAACTGTCGGCGCCGTGCGCCCTCCTGCGAGCTTTGGCCGCCGCGAAACTAAGTACAGCAGTAGTAACTCGCTCTCTTTCTTCGCGTTTCTTCTCTTCTAGAGGAGCAGGGTAGGCGTAAAGGGATGGCTTTGAGCTAGATTTAATCTCCAAATGAGGCATTTTCAAATCAGTGTTGAGGGCAATCAAGCAGGTAGGTGTAAAAGCTAGTGACAAACAATGCGCTAGAGGGAACCAATACCAGTATTGAGTAAAGACCAACATGCCCACCACAGCAAGCATATTCATGTGCCCAGTTCTGTTCTGGAGAGATACTGTGACATTTCGACCACCAGCATCAATGATACCCTGAGCCAAAATGGCGCCAAATTTGGCCATTACATCTTCGTGTTTGTTCGAGATTACCTGGGCATAGAGTTGTCGGAAGTAAGTTACTTTGGGGCAGAGCGTCTCAGTTTGCTGAATGAGAATCATAGCAGACGCAATCAAAGCGCCCTGTCTGACGAAGTTAACGGGGTCGAATTTCACCATGGGCTCTAAAAGGCCGATAGCGTCGCGATTTCCTGTACCGGCACAGGCAATGCCCAAAGCCATTGCAGCGCCATAACGGACGTGAGGATTATAGGATTCAGCAAGAAGGGATACGACGGAGGGGCATTGCTCTGGAGTTCTGAAGAGCAAGAAGCCGAGCGCGGTGACGGCGGCGCGACGTACATCATCGTTGACGTCAGACACGGCCACATGAAGTAATGTTCTGATGGAGTCATTGTTTCCTGTGCCACAGTACGCCGTGGCGATAGTGTAGCATCCAGCGCGTCGCAATAACGGATCCTTGTCTCTCAATAACTGCTGTACCAGTGCATCAGCTTCTTCAAGCCTACCATACATGGTAAAGGAGATACCAACGGCTAAGCCTCGCAAGATCTTCTCATGCTGGGTCTCCTGAGCATAAGCCACCATATCTTCAATGGCTGCTGCATTCCTGGAACCCAACATGACCATGCCCATGGCTATTCCAGCTGCTTCACCAGTTACAGCATCATCTTGGTAAAGGTTGAACTTAAGTTGCTCATAGACATCTTGCCTATGTGTACCCATAGCAGCTAAACCAAGACCAAGACAGCCTCCATGGCGCACCATCTCATTCTGAGCATCTTTTAACTGGGTTAGAAGATAGTCAATGATATTTGCCCCATGGTTGGCATGGATCAAGCCCAATGCATATAAGCCACCACCTTCAGAATACCCTGAAGAAGGACCAGCCTCTTTGGGCAAGTATGATTGCATAAGAGCTAAGGATTCGTTTTCGTGACCACGGTGAATGACTCCAAGGGAAGCAGTAACTGTCAGTTTTGCCCAATTAGTTGCTCTAGCTAGCCATTCTAGATTATCTCTTAAAAATTGGTCACTGGTTGTTCCGGCGTGCATAAAAGCATTAGCTATAACTGTTGCTGTATGGCATATTGTTACTCTGATAGCATCTTTAGTGTTCTTTAGGATTAACATGTCAGCATGGTTTGACCTAATCAAAAATTGAAGTTGTAGCCCTATAGAAACATCTCCACCTAATATTGATATTAATTTCTCAACTCTTCTCTGATGTTCTTTTTCTTCATCATTTAAACTGTCAATATCTCTCTCAGGCTTCTTAGTTTCTTCAGCTGGTGCTTGATCGACTTCCATTGCTGTTTCAGGGAATGGACCTCCCTGTGGTTGAGGTTTACCACCCAAGGCACTAGGTATGGGTGCTGTAGTTCTCAAGGCTTGTAATACCCTGCCCAAAAACTGTTGTGTAGCCGAGTCGTACAAGTCAAAACCAATTTGGTAGGCCATTAAAACGGATTCTTGAGGTCCATGTGTCAGTTTGTCCAGGATTTCAGCGACTGAGAGAGGATCTTCAAGGAAGATGAGGCACTGACACATGTTGACATAGTCAGGGATGTTCAATCCCCTGTAGAGACCCACCAGTGAACGGAGGACTGTACTGCGGAAGCCTTTGTTTTGCAAGAGACTCATGGCCACTGTAAAGGCATACTGCAACATACCTGAAACAAAAATCATATAAAACAGTGGTATACATTTAATTTGTTTTGTTCTTTATTAGGCACGGTTAAAGCATTTCCATACTGGTGGCAAAACTTTGTATTATTATAATTTAGAAGAATTAACATGCATATAAAATAAACTATTGAGGGTTGGTTGTGGATGGTTAACTTTTCCAGTAATTCGTTAAGTTATGGAGACTGTAATTTCCCATGTTGGAAAAAATCATATTTCATTGATTAATTGGGATAGAGAGAAGTGGTAATATAGTCGACAAAACAAAAATACAAGTTTAATGATGTATTATAGAAGATTCATTTTATTAACTTCCGAGATGATAATGCATCATCATACGATGAAAATGCAAAATATGCACCATCCCATGATTTTATCCATTACATACAAAACTGCCAAAATTGACCAAAATATGCCGATGTATATAATGGGGTCACTGGTTATCATTCTTACAAAGTGCAATACTCATCAAAACATACTTGTGGTAGGTCTCGCATATGTAACAGTCCGTCTGGGTGGGTACCACAGCAATGACTATTTTTACCGCCAAGCAGCAGTGTGTATGCACTGTTGGGTTTCGTTTTGAAGGACATTGTAGCCAGTGTATCTACTGGACATAATGAGACTTAACATCTTATGTCTCAGGATGACAAACACAGTGGAATGCCACACAGTACTTTGTAACTCAATGTGCTGAATGGTGATGCTACTGTTTATGGCTGTTTGTATCGCTTACCCTCAGGCGAACGGCTTGCTCGTCTCGTCATTCAATGCAAAAAAAAATGTTCCTTTTTTAATTTTTTTACATTCTATACTTCTTTACTTAATTGTTTATCAATTATCGTTCGCTTTAACGGTGAAGGAAAACATCGTGAGGAAACCTACATGCCTGAGAATTCTCGATAAGAATTTCGAGGGTATGTGAAGTCTGCCAATCCGCACTAGGCCAGCGTGGTGGACTAAGGCCTAAACCCTCTCAGTAGTAGAGAAGGCCCGTGCTCAGCAGTGGGCAGTATTTAATACAGGGCTGGTATTATTATTATTATTATACTTAAGGAAATTTTACCTCACTATATCCACTGTAACCTGATAATAGAGCAACACATTTTTATTATTGTTGTATTTCCCAAAACATATTGTTAAACTCATATACAAATTGTCTTTGTTTATTTAAGTCAGATATATAACCAACTAGGTTTTGGAGCTCTGAATGCCTTCGCAAACTATATTGCCCACTGTGTGTTTCCAAGATAAATTATTGTATGTTAAGTTAATCCAGGACTGGGTGTATTATTTTATGTAGGCAAAATTATTCAGTGGTTAATTTAATATTAACATTTTCACAACCTTTATCACTTATATTAGGAGGGTTATATACATTTATAAATAATAATATAACATTCAATAAAACCAGTAAATAATTCACAGAGTACAAAGTAATTATATACCTGCAACATCATCAGATTTCATGATGGTCTCCTCAAAGATGTCCATCCGGCGGGTCTCGAGCGCCAGGCCCAGGGCCTGTCGGTATTGCCCGTCGTCCAGGCAGCGTTGGAACATGCGATTCACTATAGCCTCCAACCGAGGGTCGATTATTTCAGCAGAGCTGTCGATGAACAGCGCCTTTCTCTTCTGCGTGTAGAAATCGATCGCCTTCGCAATTGTTGTGTCCACATACTCATTCCTTGCATTCACATCAAACAAATCTCCGGCACCAAGCGCATACGTCAATGAGTCTTCAAAAGCCCCCAAGTGGTAATATACCTTGCTAGCCACTAAGGCTGCCAATTGATGCTGCGAGAACACTTTGTCTTCGTGTAGAATTTCGATCTTTTCGATGGACTCCGATATCTCCGGCCAGAATTCATCGACGATGCAATCCAATCTCTTGAGGGCAAACTCTTTTACCTCAGATATGGGCTCGTCGAGCAGGGATATTATCCCCGCGGCTGATGTGATATTCATCTTGTTTTAATACAACTCACAATCTGTTTATAATGGATGTTCACTGTGTGTAATCAGCAGTTTTCTTTCTTTCCAAAATGAGTACAACTACGATTCGATGATTTGACAAATTCTAACTAAACCATAGACAATGTACAATTATTAGTGTTCCCGCATTATTTTATGATGTCAGCATGTTTAAAATAATAATCTCCAATTACAGCAATTACATAAGCAATAATGATTCTAATACAATATGTGCTAATATATTTGTCTTTAGATGTGCTACTAATAAATGAATTATTTATTTATTGTAAATCTATGCATCCATTCTCCATGCATTTTAATTTTTTTAAATTATAATGTAAATATGCATAAATATATATATTACGTGTTTATCACATTATTATGGAAATAAAATAAACTTATTGTTTCAAGAACATTTTTATCGATCATATTCTAATTTGGTAGAAGAAAACATAATTAGTCTATGATTGTGAATTTGTGAGTGAGTTGTCATGCTAGTGTCAATCAATTGTCATTTAGTATTCCTACGTAGTACGAAACATCTGTGAAGATTTTATTTTCAACAAATATTTTACCCAAATAATTCAAAATGTTAGATCTATTCAGCATTTTTAGCAAAGGAGGCATAGTGTTGTGGTGTTTCCAAAGCACGAGTGAAATATTTTCGCCCTCTGTCAACGCTCTAATACGTAGTGTGATATTACAAGTAAGTTTACCAAGATTAGGATAAAACTTACCTCAAGGTAATCTAATTCAATTTATCATTCGCAACGTGGAAAATTTGCATATTGTGAACTACCTCATAAGATTATATTTAGAACCAATTACTGACTAATAAAATCATTTCCAAAGTAATTTTTATCAGAGTTGTTTTTCCCAGCATGAGGAAAAACAACTCTAATAAAAATTCAATATTTTTTCAGAGAAACTTATTTTATTAAATGAATTATTTTTTCAGGAGCGTACAGGCAACAACACGTTTAATCATAATGCCTTAACATTACAATATAAACTGGACAATGAATTTGAGCTGGTATTTGTGGTGGCATATCAGCGCATATTGCAGTTGTCGTATGTGGATAAGTTCCTGAATGATATTCACTTGGAGTTCAGAGACAAGTACAAGAATGAGCTGCAGAGCGGTCCTCATATCATTGATTATGATTTCAAATCATCCTTTGATAGACTTTTGCGAGAAAGTGAACAGTGGGGTAAGTTGAACAGTAAATAATTTAAATTTCAATGTTTTTAATTTGTATTTTTTCAATTAGTAGATTAATAATATGTTTTGAAGTGAAAACTTCTTTAGCGGCATTGAGCACTTTTGGGATGGGTATAAAATGTTAAACTCTCGTTAGGATCACGTGACCGATCGAAAATATGTAGGAGGTTTTACCATCCCTTACTAATATGAACCTTAAATACAAAGCGTAGAAGCTATAATTCTTAAACAACTACATTTTTATTTATTTCCCCAGCGTTTGCACGGCACGAGTACAAAAGAGTGTAACATCTTTTTTCAAGTTTTGATTTATAAAGAAATAGTGAAATTGACATTTTTGTGTATGATAGCGCAATAAATTAATATTGTATTTAACCACATAACTGCTAGTATTTTTATACTGATAAAGCAATTCGTGCGAAATTATTCCCTAACCATTCCAAAATATTCAAAAATGCACAACTTTAATGTTCAAGTTTTCACTTCTGTCGGCACTCCCAGCGTTCAAACAAACAAACTCTTCACGTTTATAATATTAGTATAGATTTTTACAATACATTTACATAAAATATAGGTGTGCACATCAGTCCGGTTCTAAATCTAAATCAGAGTGTCCTGTAGACACATAAGCCTCCTCTTACCTCTTCCATTCCTCTCTATCTCTTGCAGCTCTGAGCCACAGTGGTCCTGCAACCAGATTAAGCTTGGTTTAATAAATAGTTCAATACATTAAATGTCTACTTGAAATTTTTCTCAAAGTTGAGATTGATTTATTGATATGGTGAAGACAAATGTAAAATTTATCTTCTTACACTTTTTCAGTATTAAGTTAAATGCTGGAAACTTATCTTAATTATTGGGTTTTCCTATTTCGCTTCTCGACCTTTTAGCTAAGATCAAAATTGCGTAATGTTGGGTTTTCCTTATCATTTTGCCCTGGCATAAGTGCCATATGCCTATACTCCATTGGTTTAGGTATTTAACTAAATGTAAACAAACCATAAAACAGGGTATTTACCTGTCCAATTCTCTTTACAAAATAGTTTATTCCAAAATAAACGTCTTCATAACCTACACAACATTTAGCACTGTTATTCCCATTTATTAAAGTTGTTTGGTTATTAAAAAGTTATAGTTATTAATTAATAAATGCGAAAACAATTAATTATCATAAATTACAATACTTTTATAAAGGATCTCGATCTGTCAACTGTAAAAGAGCTAAAACCAGTGTTGCCAACAAGATTTTTTAAAATCCGCACAATATTGTTGTATATTTCCATCAAAAATCCGTTAAAATTTTTATTCGTTAATAGCCCTACAATTTCGAAAGTTCTATGTACAGGGGCGTAGGTGTAATTCACATGGAGGAGGGGGGGGGGGGGGCGTAGTGAGGCGTAGTGCGTAGCGTGGGTTCTTACCGCCTAAAAACCTCGTAAATAAGTCACGTATACCACCCCCCGTCATATAAATTGAAATGTAAAAGGCTATATTTCGCTGAAGGTAGATTTCCCGTTAAATATTCCGTTAGCCGTTAGAATTAATTTGTCCGTAACGTATCCAAATCCGCTAGATATGACGGGAAATCCATTAAGTTGGCAACTCTGGCTAAAACGCCAGGCATGCTAAACATTTTTCCAATGGATCGTGGATCGTAATAGATAACCCTTCAAAATTTAAGAGTACTACTGCCACGTAGCACGCAATTAAAACTGACCGCCCATCAATTTAATCGGTTAACTAGACACCAATTATTATTGATACATTTCCGCATTGTACATTTTTTTTATTTATCATTATTTTTGCTTTGTTTCTGATAATTAGTTGTTGTTAATTATTTGTTTTGTTTCTAAAGTGAATTTAATAAATTGAAGTGTTTGTTATACGCTGTAGTTTCATTGACACAACAGTCTTCGTAAATACCTTCGTAAGAAAAGATTGACTACCCGAGAATCATATGTCACTTTTTGTTTACCTTTAGTTAAATACCTACACCGATAGAGTATATATGACTAATAAAGAATTTTATATTGTTTCATTTATTTTTGTCTCAAATTATTATTATAGACTTTCTGCTATTAATATGAAATTGCTCTGTCAATTTATGAGAAATAAGGAGTATTTTATTGGGATATTATTTTTCAGAGTAGAATATCTATGCTAACAGAGTAGGACAATAATAATTAAAATTTTACTTTTCAGCCAAAGTGCAAGCTAAAATTCCAAAACAAATGAGAACATTTGAAGACTCGCAGAAGTCTAAAAAAACTGTTGCTTCGATGATAGAGCGTAAGGGTGAGGAGAAAGGGAAGAAATCTGGTGAGTTCTCAGTTTGATTGTTTTTTTTAATATTCCTAATATATTAACTTTTATGCAATTTGATTTTTCTACTATTCCAGTAAAAATTGTGGAAAACAAGAGCCTGACCAATGGTAAGGTGGAGGAGCCTGAGCCGGAAGATGACGTCATTGCCGCGAGCCGAGCCAAACTAGCACAGAAGTTGTCTAAGACAAAGAAAGAGATCAAGTATGTATACTGCTTAAAAATATTACCTGTTTCATGAACATGTCAGTTAGTAAAAAGGGACATGTCTCATTAATAATGAGTTTTGTGACTGAAAGTGCTGTATAGTTATATGTTAGTAAATATGTCTACCTGTTGGCCTAAAGATATTTGGTGTTTTGTTCCAGGAAGTCTCCAAAGAGTCCGAAAGTGACGGAGCGTGTGAAGCAGCCGCGCGTGTGGGAGCTCGGCGGCGGCTCGCGGGACCTGCCCTCGCTGGACTTCAGCACCGACAAGCCTGGTGACGGCGACAACGGCATCACGCCCGACACCCAGGTAACACACACAAGCTACAATGCCTCAGCTACTGTTCTTCCATTCGGAGTTATGTTAAGTTTTAAGGACTAAATGCATAAAATTGAGACTGCAACTGGCGCCCTTTACAATATGCAATTCTAGAATGGCTGTACAATACAAAATATGTATGCATGTCTCATATCCTAGCAATAAACTCATGTGGTCTAAACAAACAAATTGATAAGAAAAAAGCTATAGAAAGAGAATAGAAACATTTACGACTTGTCTAAAGCCTCTGCTAAGCTTTAGGTATAGAAAAGACAATTATCTAAGTAATTGTGTCCACAAAAAAAATTATATATAAACTAAACAAGATTATGTAAAAATAGACATAGTAGTGATTGGTCAATCTATGTCTGTCCTCCAATCGGTTAATAGGATTTGTTTTGCTATTGTCCTTTTAACTAATGTCACCTCCAATTTACGGATATATTATTCTAAATAAAATCTTCTGATATGAAACATACTCCGAGATGAAGTCCTATAAGTATTTCTAATTGCCAGTATTACTTTTAGTTGGTAGGTAAAATGACAGGAGCCATCCGTGACCTGGAAGTGGAATCTGAGGAGAGCTCAAGCGAGGAGGAAGTGGAATACAGCCAAGCCAGCCCCAAAAAAACTGGTGGCATGTTCAGCATTTTCAAGGGTATGCCATTTTTTTATTAGTTTTATTACAGCCTTAACTACAGACACAAGAGACAAAGAAAACACATTCTGGAAACATACATGCTTGGTAAATCTTAGCTCTGACAGTATCCTTACATATTATAACACAAAGTCCAGTCGTCGCATCTGTATCGCGTTCAAACAGACAGACACAGCTGGGGGACTTTGTTTTCTAATATGTAGTGATTATTTCAAAAAAACTGTTTTTTTTTCAATTTAATTTTTATTTCTAGGTCTCGTCGGCTCTAAGGCTCTCACCGAGGAGTCGATGCGTCCCGTTCTGGACAAGATGCGCGACCACCTCATAGGCAAGAACGTCGCAGCGGATATAGCGAATAAACTGTGCGATTCCGTTTCCACCAAACTTGAGGGCAAAGTGAGCAATCTTTTGAATTATTAAAAAAAAAACTAAACTACGCCTTTATCTGTAAGGAGTTGGTACACGTGCAAATAGGGCCACTCGCTATTTCGTATCGGTCCCATGATAGGAGGCCAGCCTATCGCCATATCAGACACATAATTCAGACTATGGACTGATGTTTATTAATTATAAACAAACTATATTACAATATAAATGACTTTTTATGACAGAAATATTAATAAAAATAGAAATGGCATAATATTATAAATTTTAATTATAATATATACTAATGACTAACATTTGAATTATTACCTATAGATATTATTAAATACTAAGATAAATCTAAAACACTATTGTTATAACTCTCTTTTTTTCTCTCTTCTTTCATGAATTGATTATTATCAAAATAAATAATTATAAAAACTTATATAAATATTGACTGCCTCGGTAGCGTAGTTGTATTACGGTACGACTGCAATGCTGAGGTCTTGGGTTCGATTCCCGGTTCGGGCAAAGTGATATTGGGTTTTAAATTCAGTGTCAGCCTGGAATCTGGAATTTGTACCCCATATGGCGATAGGCTTGCCCCCTATCACATCATGGGACGGAATACGCACGGCAGAAAGTGGGTGCACTAGTTGCGCCTCTGCCTACCCCTTCGGGGATAAAAAGGCGTGAGTGTGTTAGTGTAATATATACTTTCATCGATAGTCAAATGCTATTTTTTTTTATATAGATTATTATGAGCGTTTAGTTATAAAATTTGTATGCCTTATTTACTAATAATCCCCTCCTCGGCTGAAGGCCCCCTCCGGTTTTTTCTCTTCATCTCTGTCTTTGCCAATAGTTAGCCAGCCACTTCCCGCTATTTCTATTAATTTCTAGGAGGAGAGGTTCCATATCCAAAAGATCTAATCTGTACTAACACCTAGAAAATAAACAAATTACCTACTAAAAATTAACTGCAAATACCATTTGAAATTGCAAATTAGGGATAAGGAAAAATAAAGGCTATTATTATTATTATTTACTAACAATATGACCGTCATATCCGCAGGTGCTCGGCACATTCGACAGCGTTGCCAAGACCATCAAGACCACCCTCACCGAGTCGCTGGTTCAGATCCTGTCGCCGAAGCGTCGCGTGGACATCCTGCGGGACTGCATGCACGCCAAGCAGGAGGGTAGGCCTTACGTCATGGCCTTCTGTGGGGTGAGTACAATTATGTGGACTATTTAAGTACGTAACCGTTCCGGGATTAGCCTGTGTGTCCGGTCAGGGCCGCGCCGTCCCTGTGTGCGAAGTGTGCGGCACACACAGGCGCCAAGGCAATAGGGGCGCCGGAATCAGGATGATATGCCAACGTTAATTATTGAAATTATATTTGTCACAAGTAGGAAAGTATGTAGGTACAAGTCTCCAGTACCGGATGAAGACTACTTGCTTTGATTAATTATATACCTAGATAGAGTGGCGCGCTGCAATGAAACTGAATCAAACAGGCCAACTTTTCTTAAGCTAGTATGCGTGACAGCTGTGTCATATCCCTGCATCATTCTGGGTATCCTTGTGTGCGTGCATAATGATACCAGCTATTACATGGTTACTATTAAAACTGGGAGGAAATTATGTCCATGAAAAATAACAAAAATTAATTCACTTGAACCTCACTTAGAGGGGAACAGTTGGCCTCTATTTTTTTCGACGCGTTTGAAACGTTCAGTGTCTATCTAGGTATATAATTAATCAAAGACTACTTGATGCCTTAAGCGAACCACTCCTGTGCAGCCCCCTCCCCCCGCCTCACGGAATGAGGCCTTTCCTGCAGCATCGTTGTACTTTTACGTACGTCGAAACTCGACGACAAAAATCACAGGCGCTTTATAGATTTCGCACACAGCCGCTGTCTTGGGTCGGCGCGGCCCTGTGTCCGGTCCAAACAGGCCGGCATAATTGTGTCGACTGGCGTGGGATAATGTCTCGTCACTGTGTCTGGACCTCACTGCGCTTACCATCAGGTGCAATGGGGTCATTATGCAGTTAGGATATTGAAAAAAAACATGTAAACAAAATCGTTGTGTTTTACTATGGACTTTTATAGTATCTGTAGAGGTTGATTGTAAGTATGGAAGTATTACATTGAATTAAGTATGAATTCCAAAGATGCCACTTGTAAAGGTTTATATTGAAGACTTCAGAGTACGTACATACAGCGGACTACTTACATGGTAACAGTAATAATTTGTCAGACGTACTGAATAAACTACCGCCAAGCAACAGTGTGCATGCACTGTTGTGTGTAGGTTTGAAGGACATTGTAGCCAGTATAACTACTGGACATAATGAGACTTAACATCTTATGTCTCAGGATGACGAGCGCAGTGGAATGCCACACAGTACTTTGTAAGTCATGGTGCTGGATGGTGTTGCTACTGTTTATGGGTGGTCGTATCGCTTACCATCAGGCGAACGGCATGCTCGTCTTGTCATTCAAAGCTATAAAAAATAAATAAAAAATGCGTACATCGCTTATATATGGGAGGCATGGTGTGACACAGCATTCGCGCACAACTACATACGTGCACTTACATAGCTGCGCAAGTGTGTGTGTCCCTACAGTATCTATAGCTTATAACGTATGTGCAATGTGTGGGTGCGTAGGTAATGTCATCAAGATCAGTTTTGGCAGACAATCTTGTTTTTCAGTATGTTTTTTTTATACCAATTTCGGCTGAATGAATGGACACAAAGTCGAAAAAGCAATTACATAGTTTCTCGGGCATTCCGGCGGTATTCGCTAATTATTTATAACTAGCTTTTGCTAGCGGTTTCACTCACGTGAAAGAGTTTTACCGGCATAAAATATCTGCTATATATTTTCCCGGGATAAAAAGTAGCCTATGATTTTCTCACGGTCTCAAACCATCGATAATGGATATACATATTTTTTTTAAATCCGTTCCGTAGTTTTTGAGCTTATCGCAATCAGACAAATAAACGCGACGGGGTACTTAGTTTTATAATATGGATGATATGTAGTGACTGCTTCGGTGGCATAGTTGTATTACGGTATGACTGCAATGCTGGGGTCTCGGGTTCGATCCCCGGGTCGGGCAGTGATTTTGGGTTTTAAATTCAGTATCAGGCCGGAGTCTGGAATTGGTGCTCGATATGGCGATAGGCTCGCCGCCTATCACATCATGGGACGGAATACACACGGCGAAAAGTGGGTGCACTAGTTGTACCTCTGCCTACCCCTTCGGGGATAAAAGGCCTTAGTGTATGTGTGATATGTAATGATATTCTTTCAGGTAAACGGGGTCGGAAAATCGACAAACTTGGCCAAGATATGTTTCTGGTTGATCGAGAACGACATGTCGGTGTTGATCGCGGCGTGCGACACGTTCCGCGCCGGCGCCGTGGAGCAGCTCCGCACCCACACGCGACATCTCAACGCGCTGCACCCCGCCGCACGACACGGGGGGAGGGAGATGGTCACGCTCTACGAGAAGGGATATGGTCAGTACGGAATTACGGAATTACCAAGCGTTAACTGCTTCGATAAAAAAAAATATAAAAAAATTATAAAAAAAAACTCAAAAAAAATAACTATAAAATATATAAATATTACAAAAATAACTAATAAAAGTAACTATAAAAAATAACAATATTAAAAAAACATTAAAATAAAAAATAATTTAGTATTATATACGGTATTTTGAGATGGTGTCTAAATTAAATTTGTATTTAAATAAATACACGAAAAATGTGTGAAATCGATTTATTACATGTAAATTAGACGCCGATATCAGATTTTTTTAAATTCTTATTTGAAGCCGCAACTTCAGAGTTTTTTTACTTTTTAAGCAGCAATTTCTTACTTTTTAAGGATTTTTGAAGGCAGTTCAATTTAATGTAAAAAAAAACGTAGTACATTATCATTTGTTGTCGAAATAATTTCGGGTATTTAAAATATGTGGACTGAGCAAATGTAGGTGATACGAATATTTTAGTTGATTGTAATTATAATTGAGTTTAATACTTTTCTGAACAGGTAAAGACGCAGCCGGCATAGCTATGGAAGCGATCCGTTATGCGACAGACACGAAGACCGACATCGTCCTAATCGATACAGCGGGTCGCATGCAAGACAACGAGCCTCTCATGCGAGCCCTGGCCAAACTTATCAAAGTCAATGAACCCGACATGGTACTATTTGTTGGAGAGGCTTTGGTCGGCAACGAAGCTGTCGACCAACTCGTCAAGTTCAACCAAGCCCTAGCCGATCACAGCTCCTCCACCAATCCTCATGTTATCGATGGAATAGTGCTGACCAAGTTCGATACTATCGACGATAAAGTCGGCGCTGCGATATCGATGACGTACATCACTGGGCAACCCATCGTTTTTGTTGGCACCGGGCAGACTTACACTGATTTGAAGGCTTTGAATGCTAACGCTGTTGTTCATGCATTGATGAAGTAAATTGAGCGGTGGGCTGTTTGTGGCTTAGTTATCGATATTATTTCAGCTATGAACCTAATTAGAATACTTGTTGATTTCGATTTTGTTACATGAAGATTTATGTTATAATATTGCTAACTGTAATGAAATGTAAGCGGATAAAAGGTTTACAGACGGAGTGTCGATGTTTTTTAAGGTTATTCTCGATTAGATTCATTTTCTTAGATGTTTCTATTTTATTTGTAGAATTGTCACAAACAGCCACGAATTAGGTTTTTTATGTAATGGAAAATAATTTTGGACATAAGATGCGATTGTTTTAACAATTTAAATGATATCGGAAATATTTGCTCAGTCACGACTTATTTCTCGCTCTATAACAATTAATTTAATCATTTGGATAAAGGCCTGTCGCCTTGCATAGAAAAAATTAGGCGTGGACGTAAAATGACGTCAATTACTTACGGCCAGTCTCACAAGTGTCTAGTAAATTTCATTTGATAGTTAACGTATTAAACAGCTAATGTAAATAGCACCCATTTTGTTGACATTTATTTGGGAGCATAGATTAGACTCTTACAGTGTCGGTTTTGTATTTGGTCGGTTTATACATTTATGTGACGAGTAGCATTTATCAGGAAGTGGTGAAGTAGGCCCATACAATGATAAATGGACAAAATTATTTTCCATACACGAAATATAATTAGTTAAATAATAATGTTACATCTGATATATGTTTATTAAAATTTACATATCTTAAATATTGACATTTTCAAAAATATTTTCCACATGTGTGTTAATGGAGTTTATTTTTATTTCGCAATAAATGTTTATTTTCTTATGGTTTGATTTTATTCGGGTGATTTTTACAGGGACTAGGTGTAACATTTCTTATAATTTCATTTTTTTACACAAGTGACTACTTTTTAATGTATGAAATAATATAGGATACCATTTAGGCTAGGCATATATATGGTCAAGGATTTTGATATTTATTTTAATAATTTCACATTTGTGTGTCGTGTAAAATATTATTTTTGAAGAATATAGATGAACTAAACGAAAAGTGGTCACTTGTAAACGTAGCTTTATTTTGTGTCATATGATTATGTATTTTTTATTTAAAGCATGTATTGTACGAATTAAGTGAAGACCAGGATAGCAAATTTGTTTATAGAAAGTTAGAAAATAGAATTTACAGCAATGCGTTTTTATAAAGGAATATATTACTGATACAGTAAGTGATGTCTCACTAGAAACTTCGAAACATCTAGATGATTAAATTTCAAAAGGAAAAGTGAAATTAAATAGATTCCTATATTCAAATATTGTTACTGTAACATCTCAGTAGATTGAATTGTTTTGGTCTTAAAATTATACAAAAATATTCAGTATAAAAGTTGTTAAGGATTATTCCGAAGAAGCAGCTTTATTAGTAAAAAGTAACAAGACGGTAATTGTAAGAGTGCGTTAAATAAAGCGTAGTCCACACTATAACGCAGTGAGCGTTTCGAACGGGCTTACAAAAAATATATAAAATATCTGAGAAATATTTCTATTCCGCGCTTTCCGCTTAAAAATGTCACATGTCAATGTGCAGTGCATTTATTGAATCCTTATAAATTTAAGAATAGAAAAATTCCCCCATCCTTCTACGGATATTTATGAATGGAATTCCCAAAACTTCTTCCTTCGGCGATATTGTTTTATTCTACTTTTTAGTATTGACTCAACAAACGAAAAAACATGCAAAGTTCACCTAGAAATGTAGGGTACATTCCTAAATAAAGGAGCGAAATCTATCATTTATTGAAGTTAGATGCGTATTAGATCCATTGGCGTGTGGAAGCGCTGTTGGCGAGTGTGGACTGCGCTTAACTATTAGTAAATAGTTTAAAAATAATAGTTAAATTCCAAATTGTTTGTATAATAGCGTTAATTTTGAGTGCCTTGTATCAGAGAAGGTTGGGGTGAAGTTAGCTAACCACTAAGCAGAGAAAATAAATTAATATTTAATAAAAAAATGATACAATATTAGTAATATCATTTTAATAACTATTTAGTCCCTAAAATAATATTAATGTTTGGTTTTTGTTAGGATTAATTTTGTAATTGTTGAATTTTATTTCAATAAATAGTGAATTCAATAGCCAATTCCAGAAACGTCTTCAAATATCTGCCCACTTCTCAATTATGATTATTTTTTTGCGTAATTCCATAACCTGGCGTTTTGTGACGTCACAATGCTAAGCGTATATTTTATACTTTATGCTTCGTTACAATATTAATTATTTAAGTACCCAGCAGAGTTTTTTTTCACGTCCTAAGTAGGAATAGGGTAGTTGATTACTTTTTTTATACATTTATGTATCAAAATTGTATATTGTCCTAAATGTAGCGGAAAATTAATTTTCATAATCCAGGCAATCATATATACCAGTGGTTCCCAAAGTTGAATGAGCCGCGACCCACCTAACAAAAACGTCCAAATTCTGGACCCACCTCCCGGCTGTCATGAAGTAATTTTTAATACCTTTTTCGAGAATTTTGTTCCTTTTCTCGTCCATCATTGGCCACCCGGTTGTTGTGTCGGTCGGTTAATATATTGTTCTATTTCTCAGAGCCCACCCAATATTCCCTTGCGATCCATAGTTTATAAAGCTTTGAAATTAAGTGGAACGAGTAGCCGTTAAATAACAGTAATGTCAAACTGTGACGTCACCGAGTGTCACCGGCCATAACGCTGCGTGCGTGTGAAAGAGTTAGCGCGAAAACCCTGCCACATCCCAATTTTGCTCGCAATATTTCAAATATGAATAACTGTTTTATTTTTCAACCAACTTTGATGCTGATTTTAAAGTAGAATTTATTTTTCGTATTATTTTCTGTTACTAATAAAATAATGTACAAAATCAACATAGGAAAATAAACTATTATTTGGAACAGTGAATAGATATTTATGGCATTGGCTGGTGAATGTTTTTTTCTGTTTAAGTGGGTAGTTATCTCCCCCGCTGGTTTCTGCTTGTATTGCTCATACGAACGAATATAATAGGCTTGTAACAGGACTTGTACACTGCCCGTTGCCTTTACATACGTTAACCATGTACAGTTTACATAAGATTTTTTACATAAATGTCACGTTTTTTTCTACACCATAGTTGTATATTGTCTGGGGTAATGCAAAAGAAAAACTATCAGAATAACGTTTTCTAAGTAAACAGCTTTGATAAATTATAAACCTAGATAGAGTGACGCGCTGCAATGAAACTAAAACAAACAGGCCAACTTTTCTTAAGCTAGTATGCGTGACAGCTGTGTCATACGCTATAGCTGCATCATTTTGCGTATCCTTGTGCGCGCGCATAATGATACCAGTTATTACATGGTTTCTATTAAAATGGGGAGAAAATTATATCCATGAAAAATATAAAAAAATAATTCACTCGAACTCATTTAGTGGGCAACTGTTGGCCTCTATTTTTTTCGACGCGTTTGAAACGTTCAGTGTCTATTTAGGTATATAATTAATCAAAGGTAAACAGGTGTAATATTCTAAAAGTATCGAGCTCTCAGATGGTATCATATCAACTAAAACTTCATCCAGGGCGGTTCAGTAATATATTTGTATGAAAACGACTACACTACAGTTTTCTTATTATATCAATTACAATATCCTCATTAAAATTTTAAATGCTACGTATCTACTTACTATTTTATGAAGTATCTATTCATTAAATGCTAGGTTTTGCTTACGGTTTCACCCGCGTCTGTTCCCGGTGTTTAAAATAATATGTAGCACTTAAAGTTATAGCTTCTTCTTACTAAAAGAATATGCAAAATCGACTTTGGCATAGCTAGTCTTTTTCCAAGGGGGACCAGTGACCTAGACATAAAAAATAAAATGACTTTTGTACTTGCCGATATCAAAATTTTATTCGTTTTAAAAAAATATAGTAGTAGTAGGCTGCCTCAAAATCTTTGGGGTGGGCTCGGACCACCCGGACCTACGCCTATGAGAGTCGAAGCATTATAAGAGATTTACGCCCGCAAAGAAAAAAACTCTTTATCTGGGTATAGCTGTCCGAAAACAATTAGACCCATCGCATGTACAGTCAGCAGCATAAGTATCTGAACAAAATCAAAATTTCAAATCGCCTATATACGGGTTAAGTTAAACTGAAACATTTTTTCTTCGTTTGAAGTAAAGTAAATGTTTCATTTTATTTATGTGAAGAGAAAAAAAAAGATTAATAAGAACACCAAAAGTATGTAGGCAATTTGAAAGTTTGAATTTGTTCACCTACTTATTCTGCTGACTGTACATGTCCGCGGGGTACGGCGCACGGGGCCACGGCGCGTCGACCGAACGATGGGAAGATCAGCTTAGAATGTCTCCAAAAAACGCAGCTCGTAAATCGATGTTGTTTAATTTTGATGCTCGTGATTGATCAAGAGACCAATACGTCAGTCACGTGTTTGTCTCTCAACCAATCCCAGTAAAACGAAACGGAGTCGTACCTATCGTGTTTTTTTGCCACATTCTAAGCACACTGGCAACTTGCCTCTCGCACCCCGCTCAAGCCCCGCCTACTGGCTCACGTTATTTGACAGCATCTATAGTATAAATTCTTTGCATTAACCCCGGCAATAGTTTAAATATTTTTTATACTACAATACAATCTTCTAATGATACGCGGTGAACCAAAAAATAAATAAATTAAAAAGTAATAGACATACAAAAGGCAGTGAATAATTACGTTGATATTTAAATCTTAGATAAGGCCCTGTTTTTCATATTAAATGAGACATGCACTAAAATTCCAGTTTTAGCTTAGGGTTTGAGTGACATTGAAGAATATTTTTTTAATTATTAATTTTAGATTAAATACCAAGTGATTACTGTTTCTGTGGAGATATTTGTATGCAAAATGACTTAAATTCAAATTGGCAATGTTTACTAATTGAGCTGTATAGCAACCGATCTACAGGGCCTCATCTGAGTAAACTTTTGCATTCTACTGTATGCTGAATGCTGATAGAAAACAACCCCACATAATATAAGCCAAATTAAAGTTTTGGTACACCCTGTATTCAACTCTCACATATTTTTCCTTCACATTTCAAGCGACACTTCCTTTTGCGAATGCATCAGACTGTTTCCGTTATACTTACTGCTGTTATTTAATATGTTCTGTATTTGCAATTTTATTGTATTTCAACAATTAAACTTATAAAATTTGAATAAAATATATTATTAAAAATGTGTTTTATTAAAAAAATATTATAAGTAAGATATTGCGCTGTATCTAAGTTAGTCTTCTGTCTTATCATTTATGTCTTCCAAGTAGGTAGTTCCACAAAAATTTTATAAATATAAACCAAAATATGGTTTCAAAATATTGGGATAACTTATGGACTGCGCTGGGCTAATACTAATTTGTAACTGATGCCCACAACTCTGCATTTTCTAAAATTAGAATAGCAAAAATATTATTTTTATTCTTGCTACAGGCTTCAATTCTCATATTTTGGTTAGTAACGAGTATTTCTAAAAGCTTTGAAATATTCTTGGCGGTTATAACCAGGGTAGTAACTCGCTAGTTGTAAACCGTTTGACCCTTCAAACAAGATTGTACCATTGACCATA
This sequence comes from Sphinx pinastri, assembly GCA_947568825.1. Lineage (NCBI taxonomy): Eukaryota > Metazoa > Arthropoda > Insecta > Lepidoptera > Sphingidae > Sphinx > Sphinx pinastri. The sequence continues at coordinate 3,313,095 of OX387630.1, read as the reverse complement.
ATAGATTAGTTTGCGCCTGTCACCACACAATTAATATCATTAACACCTAACTATTTGCGACCTTCCTCGAATTAACCGACATCCTAATTACAAGCAAATGCAGCCCATTTCGGGACAATTGTCGCGGATGGGCGGCAGTCACAACGTGCCGACAAAATAATAGCAACCATGGACGAACCGTTTGAATATGTGAAAAATTTAGTGGTAAACTTCAAGTTGAACTACTGCTGTTACGTAGCTCCCGTGCGAATCGGATTGCTGATCACGGCTTATTTTAATATTATTTTTGATGTAAGTAATTTTAGTAATAATTTACTTAATTAGTACCTATGTGTGTCTTAGCCCCTGGGTCCAGTTGCAGCATGCATGGGTTGTGAACCGCGAGGTTGGCTTCGAATCCCAGGTCGGGACTCGGGAGAGACTTGTGTGTGTTTTGTAACACGATTTACTCGGGACTCTATCCTCCCGGGGAGATTCACGTCAGACTAGCAGCCTATCAGCTCAATTCCAGTCTCACGCAACTCAAGCCCTTTGTGGATTCCAAATATTCACTCAAATACTTAGTCCCTACTTGGAAATAAAATTCAAAACCTCGGGTATCTTGTGCTTTGCCACTAAACCATTGTAGGAAAAAATATCATTTTCTAGGTTAATTCTAAACCAAAATAAGTCCTGCCGCTACTGCACTGTGCAAAAATAATTAAGCCTTAGTACATAGGTATGCGAGAGTCGTATGCCAGCTCGAAAACTAAGCTAAGTTAGCTTAGCTCACATAGCTGAGATACTTTTTCATACTTGTGTGCAAACCGCAAACTATTTAAACTAAGGTATTTTCTATGTGTTATTCCCTCAGCCATGCAAGCTAATCTAACTTACCTTAGTTTTGGTCGGTAATCGGCGTTAAACAAAGCAAGCTTTAAAGCCGAAGTTACACAAGGAGAGTTTTTCGCATACGAGCGGCTGTTTCTACTTTCTTGCTATGCGATAACTTATCGCCTAGTGTAAACAAACGGTGCGAATGTCCTCTTTCGAAAGCAAGTATCGCCCCATAAACTCTCCTTAGCCACCGCGTGTGTAAACAAATCGTAGGTACGAATCTCGCAATGCAAATTTGGAATGATGAGTCTTGTACAAAGTCAGTACAGAACGATTTGTTCAAAGCTCGCAGTAACATTAAGATAAAAACTCGTAGCAATAAAGCGATACTCGGATTCGAGTGTCAAAGGCGAGACTCGCTCCACTTACATTGTTTACACTACAGGCAAGTACTCGTAGCGTGATATTCGCATACATACGTGTCTCGTCTAGTGTAAACACTACTTGGGCGAAATTCGCATGTGTTGATGCGAGCCTCGAACAACTCGGTCTGTACTGATTTTGTACGAGACTCGCCATTCGAAATTTGAATAGCGAGATTTGTACGATTTGTTTACACACGCGGTGACCAAAGAGAGTTTATGGGGCGATACTTGCTTTCGAGAGGCGACAATCGCACCGTTTGTTTACATTAGGCGATAGATCATTGCATAGCAAGAAACTGTCGCTCGAATGCGAAAAACTCTTCTTGTGTAACTTCGGCTTTCGGCTTAAGTGATGCATTGTGATCTATAATTACCTGCTGTTTAATATGTTTCCAGTTGACGTCCATTGTAGGCATAAGCGATGACAGCTACAAGCCGACGATAATGGAAGTAGAGGAGATCATTCTGCCAGACAATGCCACAAAGCCGATCCCAATACTATGTTACGCGGGAGAGTTCGCGTTCAATGTCGTGTTGTTGGCTGCTATTTATCGGGTATGTTGGTTGGCGAATTAGAAATAATAAAAAGCCAAGTTCTGAATTAGACGGACTGCTTTAAGGCTTTGAATCCAACTCCCAAGGCAACTCTAATTGTTCAGTTACGTTTGTATTCTTGGTCGAGTATCGCTCGCTTTAACGATGAGGAAAAATTGACACCAAAACTACCTACACAAAAATGCTCCGAATTCAGTTTGTGAATTAGCCTGCCACCTCGCACTAGGTCAGTGAGGTGGACTAAGACCTAAAGTCTAAATCCTCTGAGGAATAGTTAGGTACTAGTCACGTAGTCAGCTGGAGCAGTAGGTAATGCAGGGATGGTACTACATTTTATCTCCTCTCGTCCCATGCTGGGAACCTTCCTTGGTCCTTTTTCTCGTCCTACTCCAGAGCCGTTGTTTCAACACCTAGGTTCTCAGTATCTAAAAAAAAACAACATCGATTCATCAAAAAATATTTACATTGTTTACAAACTCACTTGAAAACTTTATTTCCAGGGGGATCAGATACTGTTTCGCGTGTACATGTACTGTTGCTTCGCAACACTGATTGCGTCGATCATGTTCTACTCTGTTGTCATCGTGGTGATGGGGCTGTTGATAAAAATGGCCATGATTCTCAGCATACGTGAGCATTTCCATTGAAAATAGGGAATTCTTAAAAATAATTAACCTAGTTCTCTATTGAAAATAAGTCATTCATAAGGAATTGATGATGTACAGTCAGCAGCATAAATATCTGTACAAAATCAAAATTTCATATCGCTATATATGCGTTAAGTTAAACTGAAACATTTTTTTCTTCTTCGAAGTAAAGTAAATCTCTTTTATACTATTTTTGTGTAGAGAAAAGAAAGATTAGTAAGAACACAAAAGAATGTAGGCAATTTGAAATTTTGAATTTGTTCAGCTACTTATGCTGCTGACTGTACCTCAGTCTGGTTTAGATTTCCAGATTTGGCAATAAAAACTTGAATTCAATTTCTAAACAGTTAGTTCTCAGTAACATATTTATTAGTCCCTTCATATTTTTATTGTTGTTGTATTGTATTGTATTAGCCTATAATGTCCCGATGTAGGGCAAAGGCCTCCCCAAGATCTTCAATAAATTTATTTATTTTTGTGGTTAATTATATTTTTTCAGTGTTCCAATGCTACGTCATCATACTAACACGAAGCGCGATTGTTGAAATAAGACTCGAAAGGAAGAGACTTGAACTGCCGACCCTGGTCATGAGCTCTTTGGTTCACGAGACCAAAGACAAGAGTCCTGACATAGAGCCTTCGAAGACCAAAGACACGAGTCCTGATATCGAGGCTCTACAGACGAAGAGTCCTGAAGAGTATCCGCACGAAGCCCAAAAGACAGATGCTACCGAAATTACTCAATTAGACGAAAAACAGAAAAAGGACACTAAGCTTGAGACTGTCCAAGAACAACCGAAAGAGGAATTTTAAAAATATTACTGTCTCGTTTTAGCCTATAAATAAAATCATGTTGTTTGGCTTATTTATTATTTAACTGTAACCTAAGGGCCTATTTCACAAGTCTTAAGTAAATTGCAATTGAAAGTTGTCGTATATAGATAGTACTAATTTTATTACCATTCATTTGGGAGCATAAATTAGAGTGACTTATATTTGGACAGCTTATACATTTATGTGACGAGTAGCATTTACACAGAAGTTGAAACATATTATCATATATTTTCAATAAGCATGGTTAGAACAATTATTTTTGTTTATAACACAGTTAACTTGTTTTGACTGGTAATCATTTCGTTTTTTTTTTACTGCATTGAACGACCAGACGAGCATGCAGTTCGCCTGATGGTAAGCGATACGACCACCCATAAACAGTAGCAACACCATCCAGCACCTTGAGTTACAACGTACTGTGTGGCATTCCACTGCGCTCGGCATCCTGAGACATAAGATGTTAAGTCTCATTATGTCCAGTATCTGCCATAATGTTTTTCTTTACTTAGAAAAAACTACAAATTACAAAAGTAGGATATTAAAAGAGAAAAACCACATTAGACATTTAAAAATTTAATTAAGAATACTAGGAATACGCACAAAAATAGAAAACTTTAAACTTACGCTACTTAAGATTTACAACAAAGACAAAGTCCGAGTCACAAATCCACGATCACAAAGTGAAAGTTACGATTTCATACGGCCTTGACACCGTAATTTTTATTTATTCCCTTATATGTAATTAGAGATCACATCATTTAATCACAGTAAATTAAAAAAACTGCCATATTTTTACTTCGAATAACTGTCAATTTGTGCCAAAACTTTTGGATTAAATTAATGAATATACTTAATGTTTTTCGCATACGATGCGCATTATCGCTCTTTTATGTTTTCATCAGCTTTTCCTAAACTTAAGGGACATAGGCAAGGTGTTCCCAAATCATGTTAAAAATTTAAATTTCTCTCACCTCAGATGTTGTAAATAAATTAAGCATCTCTAAGTCACGGAAAAGTTGGCGAAAACTGTATTTATGAATTTACGGTCGCTTTTAATGAGCAATCTCAATATTCGATCAGATTCCCGGAATAAACCAATCCAATATAAGTAGTTTTTAAAATGTCAAAAATACTTTGATTTAATTGGTCCATTTTCGCGACTAATCGGAAAAAGCTCTCAAGATCGTTTTTAAAAACCGCGGTGTCTTATTTGAAAAGATATCTCAATATTGATATCGACGTTTCCAAAATGTTAAATCACATTATATTGAAAATTTAAACTTTGCTATTTATCATCAAATTCTATGTTTTAACCTTCTAATAGTGCGTATTAAGTCTAAAGTAGCGGTATTTCTTTACAAGACGAGAAATTCAACTACATTTTGAACTTTTCCTGCTAGTCAAGTGTTGTGTAGTTGTTTGCCGCCTATACAGGGTCATTTTGACATTGCGTTACTAAATGAAACCACATACTTATCTCCTTGTAAATAACACTTTCCATTAAGTTGTTTTAACCATAGATGTAAAATAAAAAAGTGTAAGTTTCGAACAAAACAAATATCAATATAAGTAACTAAGTTTACACGTCCTAATGCCACTACTACTACTCTAGAAGGATTCGTCGCTGGAGCAATATCACACTTTCAGTCAGAAAAACACTCACGCACACGCCATATTCGCACTAAACTAAGAAATGATAAAAAAAATCAGGAAAATAAAATTTAGATTTTTGGTGAAAATATTCGTTTCTCATGGACAATTTTTGGCACGATGTTAGCAAAAGCAAAGACGAGTATGTGGTTTCATTTATTAACGCAATGTCAAAATGACCATGTATATCATATTCGGCAGGAAAACTGTGGTTTGAATCCTGCACTAATATGTGGCATTGAAAATTGCCACAGAAAATAATATTTTAATATGATTATACCCTATAGTGTATGTTCTCTGTTGTATTATAGTAAGTAGTAAAGCATAAAATTGATTTTTTTTACTAATAAATGCTATAAAAATGCAAAAAACAACAAGAGGAACATTAATCGTATAAATAAAATGAAATTTTAAACTACCACCATAGCTTATCGAAACTAACTAAAAATGTCTTTGAAGTCAGAGATAACAAATAAAAAAATGTCATTGGCTTTGTATTTAACAAATAACAAACTTTTTTACAATCATTAGTCCCGATATGTATAAACCCGTTGAGGCACGAAACAGCGGTCCTCACTGACTGCCAGAAGTCTTAGTTTCCTGAGATTTATCGAAACAAGTCATGAAAGTCAGTTATTCACCAATGCGTTTCATTTCCAACAATATATATTATGGCTATATTTTCATCATTTCCTACACAAGTTTCCAGACGCAAAATGGAATAAAGTTAATTTTGAATTAATGATCCTTTGGATATGCCTCGGGCATTTTTTTTTTGGCACCGTATAAACATTTTTCCAACTATTGTTATACATCATGTCCTAAACAGTTCAATATTTACGCTTTTACAGCACCATGTATAAACACCGAGATTCATAAAACACTGAAAAATATCGTCATTTATTTAAGCTTACATTAGACATAAACAATAGTAACTTGTTGATATTTTGGCAAATCACAAGTTATTGCGTCACTGTTCTTTACTTGCTTAAGTTCATTCGGTCGAAACTGCTAGCTAGGCCACGTCCTGCAAATAAAAATTGATTTTTAGGTACAGTAAATTTTTTTTATGTAGAACCCATATAATATCAAACAAAAAATCATTAAAGACGGCAGAAATATAAAGATCCAGTGAAAGTTGGAATATAATGTAAGCAAAGGTTGAAAGGTAAATTGACTTAAGTGACATATTTTTTTATAGTGGCACTGTAACAAGACCCCCTGCAAAAGTACAATGAGTACGGTCTAGATAAATTGTTAACAGACGAGAGATGACGACCCCTTGCCAGTTAACACGATTATTCCTGCCTGATTATTGGGAGTTTTAATCCTACATACATCATTAACGCATAAGTTTGTAAGAATGTATGTATGGATATTTGTTACTCTTTCATGCAACTACTGAACGGATGTCGATAAAATTTGGCACACGGGTAGATCATGTCCTGGATTAACACATAGGCTACTTTTTATCCCGGGAACATGCAAAGCGGGACTTTTACCCCGGAAAAACTCATTCACGCGGGCGGAGCCGCGGGCAAAAGCTAGTATAAAATAGGGTAGTTTTGACACTCACCTCTGCCGTGCCCTGTACTACCGAGTGTGGGGAAGTTCGTCTCTGTCAGCTCGGGTGCTTGCTGAATACGTTGTGAATCTGGAAATATTGACATATAAGTATGTATACTTTCATTTAAATTTCAACTGTAATGCTAAGTTTAGATTAACAAGTTCTTGCAGCAATATATTGCGCAAGAACTACAGATGCGTTCAAACAGCGGATTTTTTTTCAATAGTTCTATACACATGCGAGTCGTCGCAAGTCCTGCAAACTTCAAAATTCTCTTCAAAAGTCTGCTTTCCGTGATTGTTTACACGGCAGCCAACTTCCGCAACTTTTCTTACTTATCTAAACTTGGTTTAATACAATGTAAGACATTATAAGATCTTCAGATTGCCCTTGAGCAAAATGCGTAAAATAAAACCTTTTACAAATGTAAACTTTTGGTTACGGGGCGCAGGGGGGGGGGGGGGTCTATACGCTTGAATCTTACGTTTATTCAGGCGGCAAGAACCCACGCTACGCCACTGTATCTTATATGTATATCGAAAAAGAAAGTATCAATAATTCAAGAAGTATAAGCAATCTTAGGGTCACAACCAAGACGCCTTTCTATAATATAATCGTTCACACTAACGTTATGTATGTTTTTTTTTTGTCCCTATTTTATTCCATCTACCATCGGCTTTCTTAGCCATAATTAGATGTGGTCTCGGTGGGGTGTAGTATTTAGGTGATTCTCCATTAAGAGTCACCTTCAAGTAGTATTTTAGACCCTCAGGTCAAATATGTGCCGTCTTTTTACGCTTTTTACGTACTTTTTACGTTATGTATGTGAATGACATATCCTAGTAATAGACTTATCGTTTGGACATGTCATTCCCATATATTTTGTATGTTTTCTTTTAACATTAACGATTGTAGAAATGCATCTAGGAAACGGCCCCAGGTTCTCTTGGGACTTGTATCTTATGACCAAAACGCACTACCTACATATCATTGGTAATGGGTATATAAGATATACAGGTTGGATTTTTGAGATGCCGCAGCAAGGGTAGCTTCCTCAACTGCTGTGGCTACAAGAAAACTTTTTAAGGGGACTGTCTCATCATTTTTGAAGACAGTAAGAGAAGTAGTTTTTTGATGCCAATCGATCCTGTTGATTATAAGGATCAAAAGCCTCTATGTGACCATTAGAGATTAGAGTACTTTTAAGGTCAGAAAATACAAAAATCTTACTCCATACATTTTGTACGAAATGAGACTCCAATTTGCTTTTAAACATTCATACAATTTCATACAATCAACCTTTAAAACATTGTCTTCAGGGTTGATTTCAAATCTTAATTTCTTCAAAAATGACGGACAGTCTCATTAGAAAGTTTTCTTGTAGCTACAGCAGCTAAGCTAGCTGCCCTTGCTGTCCTATCTCAAAAATAGGTGGATTAACGGGTGCTGTATACTAAAATAGCTGTTTTGCAGTTTCTTTGGGGAAACAGTAATCATTTATAGTGTAAAATACTCACAATCAGCCTTCGGCATGCGCAGCGGCGTGTAGGTCCTCTTACCCTTCGGGGCACCTAAAATTTTAATAATAGTTACAAGTTCTGTTTTTTAACTCCCGACAGAAAAAGAGGTATGTTGTAAGTTTAGGGTGTGTATTTGTATGTCTGTGACATTGTAGCTCTCAAGGAATGGACTGATTTTGACGCGACTTTTTTCTGAATGGAAAATAACCATTACACGTAAGGTGACTGCCTCAGTGGGGTAGTTGTGTTAAGGAACGACTGCAGTGCCGAGGTTTTAGCTCGATCCCCGGATCGGGCAGTGATATTGAGAGTTTTTCTACTTAGTATTAGCCCTGGAGACTGGAATTTTGCCCGATATGGCGATAGCCTCGCTATTCGGATAGATGGGAGAAGAATGTTCTGATTCTCACTAGTGTTCGAGGCGTTGAAGCTGTACACGGTGGAGTCATCGACTGTGTCGTTGACGATCGACGAACTGCAAGATGACATACTGTCGTGCGGCACCTGCGACAAAAAAACGTACTGAATGTGTATGAATTTGTTTATAAAACTTTTAGTGTTTCTTGTGACTAGTCACTTTGAATTTCGACCATAACTTATTACTTCACCCTATACATCAAATCTTAAGAATTTATATTAGCGAACAAAATAAATAAGTAGTGTCATTTTTTTTAAATAAAGATATCGAGATCTATACGAAGTTTTTGTCAATTAGCAAATATATTATTTGCCTTATTTATAAAAACCAGTTTTTTTTCCATTGAATGACGAGACGAGCATGCCATTCACCTGATGGTAAGCGATACGACCACACAAACAGTACCAACACCATACAGCACCTTGAGTTACATAGTACTGTGTGACATTCCACTGTGCTCGTCATCCTGAGACATAAGATGTTAAGCCTCATTATGTCCAGTAGTTACACTGGCTATAATATCCTTCAAACCGACACACAACAGTGCATGCACACTGCTGCTTGGCGGTAGAAATAGACATTGCGGTGACACCCACCCAGACGGACCCTTACATATGAGAGACCTACCGCCAGTGTCACCTACCATAAGTCTCTTCTGTAATAGGTAATCCGAAGTCTCATACCTGCCGACGCGCAACACTCGGGAGCGCTCGTTCACGCTTCTCTTCCTTGTATGTGAGAATGCTCTGAAAACCATATACATTATTAATTCAAAATATTTAAAATTTCCTATGAATTTAATACCAAATGAATTGATTTTTTTGTCGCATAATTAATTTTGTTGCCATTTTAATCCCTCCACGAGACATTCCAAGCTATAGTTTGATAAAAATCAGGAGCGAACTACCGCTGTATCAATGATACAAGGCCCCTGAGCTGTAGGGCCTCTTTGTGGCCTAAACTTAAGCGGTCACCCAAAAGCTTGGAGACCTTCTGTTTTTGTTCCCGCATAATAGGCCTCCGGAGGTGGGACTTATTGTTATAAATATGGCCAAAAAACTTACATATAGGACCCTTCTATGGCAAGTACATCACCAAATAGGACCCCATTAAATATAAATTCTATATATCCACTTTTAATTATTTTTTACCAAATAAAACGCTGTATTTAATAAAAGTATAGTTACGTCTATGTCGAAGTCATGCGGCATGTGTTTCCCTGGCTGGGCGGCGATGCCCAGCAGTGGGCAGCACACGTCCAGTATGGTGTAGGCCCAGCGCTTCACGCGAGAAGACGTGCACTCGTTGCTCTTGTCCACTGTCTCGTGGTGCTGGGGAATATTTATTGTTGATTTGTGATCATGCGATATCGCGTGATCATGTGGTAAACTTTGATATCATGCAATATCGCGTCAATTCGACAAAAATGTAATGAGGTAAGGTATTATTAGTCGCAATAAATTTTATGACGCTATATCGCGTGATTTGAAGATTACAGTTTACTTGATATTGTTCTAGTATTCTATGATTAATTTCTTAAAATACATTGATGGAGCTGGTTATATAATTTTACTTATTGTTGAAAACTGAATGTAATGACTTTAGATATAGTTTTTCATACTTCGCAACCCAGCCCAGGTGTGTATTTGAACATGTCCTTGTTCAGTTGTGCGGTGGCGAGCGACTCCTTCGGGAACCCCTCGTTGTCGCCGCTACGAATCGCGTTGGCCAGCGTGAAAAACATCGTGTCCAGCTTGTATACGCGGAATAAAGCGTCATCCTCGGCTAGTGGACAAAAAGAAAATAATATGTTGTGCATGAACGCGATTTGATGCGATTTCGTGTATGTATGATATTTAAATGTGCTGTAATCTATACTACTTTACTCGAGCACGGCAATGTGATCCCAATAAACCTGATGGTAATCAGATAGGGGTCCAGATGTCTACTGACGATAAACATATGCCAATTATGTCAGCCTGTTCGAAATCGGATATGCAGATTGATCCCGGAATGCGATACACTTACGTAGGTCACTGTGGCGGAATGTACACCTTATGTACGGTTGTCGCTATCGAGGCGGATACAAAATATCCTTCTTCTTCTTCTTCATTCTATAGAAGTCCACTGCTGAACATAGGCCTCCGCCAAAGATTTCCAGACCAACCTATCATCTCCTACCACCAGGTAATCCCGCGACAGGTTTAATAACATTTCGTGTGCGCGATTTGACATGATTTTTTGTGATTATAGCACGTTAATGTGCTTTAATCAACAAATACAACTAAAATCAGTTCGAATCGCGTAGGTGATACCAAACTGACACAGACGCATTAATAAGTTCATAAGCGACATAATTCTACGTACCAGCTCTATTACACAGCTGCCATATAAAATTCTGTATTGGCTCAATTTTCTCTGGCATTGTGAATATCGGCGGCAGTGTGTTCATGTCACGGTCGTTCTGTTTCAGATAATCTATGATGTTCGCCAGGATTTGCACGTAGTTGTCCTTGGGGATGCTGTCGTCCAGCGTGTCTAAACCGTAAGTCTTTGACGACAGCTTCACGTCGTGCGCAAATCCTATTGGTATTACACCTGCAGGGGAATTATTAACTTTAAAATCTGGTAGAGTTAATGTGACGATTATAAGGGTTACCAGAGCACCATCACAGTAAAGTAGGCATATTGTACCAGGCCCTTTATTACTCTGTAGCAGATTTTATTTTGAGTAAAACTGCAGAATCTATGCAAATAGGACTATCGCTGAAAATTGGCTACTGACTGAACGATTTGACATGCGAAATGCCACACACTGCATACAGTACGCGTTGTATTTCCATGCCATGCAATGCAATCAGCCCTGTATTATATACTGCCCACTGCTGAGCACGGGCCTCCTCTACTAATGAGAGGGGTTAGGCCTTAGTCTGGCCTAGTGCGGGTTGGCGGACTTCACATACCTTCGAAATTCAGAGAACTTCTCAGGTATGCAGGTTTCCTCACGATGTTTTCCTTCACCGTTAAAGCGAACGATAATTGATAACAATACACACATAACTTCGAAAAGTCAGAGGTGTGTGCCTAAGGTTTTGAACCTCCAGACATTGTCTCGGCAGACCGTTCCATTACCATATACCATATATAACATACACAGAACTATAAAATATAAATAAACCCAACAAACAAATTCTCACTTGGTTTGACAAACTCGTGGTAGCTGTTCTTGATGCCGTCCCGCAGGTTGAACTGTAGAATTGTGAACTCTCCAATGAGGTAATCTGGTCCAGCCTTGCACAATTCAATCACATCCAACAGGAAGAAGTCTTCGTCCAGGATACCTGGCAGACATTATTGTATCTATGAAGTCATATTTAGCTCTTTAAGCTTTGACGGGTTACGCAACAATAATAGCACATAATAGTAAAGCATCTGTTTTCTTATATTTTAAAGTTGTACAATCACATTGGAGAAGAATATAAGTGGATTTTTTTAGATTTTGTTAAGTAGTATAAAATTCATGATAGCATGCACACTACACAATTTTTTACTAGAATTTAACTTACACAAAGGGAGTCAGAAATATAAGGATCAGGATTTAGCTAGGGGTCACTAATCTTCACATAATAGAGCGATAGATCATCAATAGAATACAACTATATTTAAACAAAAATATAGTTATAAGGGAACTCCTTATGATATAAAATCCGAACTAAAATCAAACTCATAAAGTACAGACAAAAACTAAAATAATTCACTCTTACTTTGGTTAAAACACTTAAGATTGATAATGTTCTTGATGTCCCGGAGCTCAGCCTCCTCCGCAAACCGCATCTCTTTCTGTTGCTGCTCCAAGTATGCAAGAGGCACACCAGTTGACGTAAACTTCTGGTCCAACCCTTTCTCTTTTTTAGCCATAGCTTCATATTTTGCTCTTGCTGTTGGTGCAATGACCTGGGAAGGTCCAAATGATTTTGGAATTACTTGGCACCTGATTGGTGGTAGCAATACAGCTAAAATCTATACTAATATTATAAAGCTGAAGAGTTTGTTTGTTTGAACGCGCTAATCTCAGGAACTACTGGACCGATTTTGAAAATTCTTTCAGTAATAGGAAGCTACATTACTCCTGAGTGTTACTTTTTATCCAAGATAAACTTTTCCGCGCGGGCGGAGCCGCGCGCAATGCTAGTATGATATATCGACCATGTCAAGTCTCATCAATAATCACACAGAACATAAAACGGTTGCCATATCAGTTATATTACTTTCCTATGTTTGATTTTGTACATTATTTTATATGTAACAGAAAATAATACGAAAAAGAAATTCTTCTGTGAAATCAGCATTAAAATAGCTTGAAAAATATTCAATTTAAAACATTGTTCTGAGCAAAAGTGGGGATGTGGTGGGGTTATCGTGCTATCTCTTTCGCACGCACGCAGCATTATGACTTATGGCCGGTGGTATACGTCAGTCTGATATTACTGTTATTTGACAAGTACCCCTTACACCAAATTTCAAAGCTTTTATAACTTACTAAATATTGCTCCAATATTGAAAATTCTTTTCTGCTAGATATTGGATGGCATATACATTTTGGGTAAATGTAATAGAAAAAAAAAAGTAGTCAACTATCCTATTGGCATGGATTAGATTGTATGCACACTGCTGCACATTTGGATTAGATTGCGGATTAGCAAGCTGAAGTGGCAGTGGGCAGGGCACATTGTTCGAAGAACTGACGGCAGATGGGGCCAAAAATGTTCTCGAGTGGAGACCACGTACTAGCAAGCGCAGCGTCGGCCGTCCACCTGCAAGGTGGACGCCTTGGGTGGGTGGGGTTTTCGTTATACATTTGAATAACGAAAACCCCACCCAAATTGGATCAGTAGTTTTTGAGAAAATCGTGGCCATACAAACTTACATACATATGGGTTGAATACAGAATCTTCTTTTTTGAAGTTGGTTAAAAAGTGTGTGGAAGTGAGAAGGGCTAGCGATTTGTAACTTCAACTAAAATAATAGTTTGCACAACATTGGATAATAAATGAATTAAAATCAGTTATAAGCTAAATTTGAGATCAAATTCCATTATTTATGATCTATTTTTACCATCTATTCAAAGATATTGAACCAGATTATTTACTATTGGCCGTAAAGATATATTAAAACATTCCCACCTTCCAGGAAGGTCCAGCAGCTTCGGCCAAATCCTTCATACTTTGGTAAGTGATGTCCAATTTCTTCTGGTTTTCCCTGAAGTCCAGCATGTAGTAGTAGAATGCATTGCGCGGTGGCTTCTTCGGCATCTTTCTATAAATACTAGCTGCAAATGTAAAACATAATACATTTTATGTGATTAGCATCAAAAAATAGATTGTTCCTTAGTTCATTAGGACTATTAAAAATAAGAATTGATTGCCAACTGTGATAGGCTACCCCATATCACATCATCATGGGAAAAATTACATGTGACGAAAAATGGTTGCAAAAGTTTCACCTCTGCCTAGTCCTTCGGGTATAAAAGGCATGAGTATGTGTATGTTCAAAAAAAATTTGCTGTTTATTAAATAGTTCTCATGTTATAAAATTCACTAAATTTATAACATGTTCACATAAAACATGTCATCAATTTGCATGATAACTATCTCAAAATATGTGTATTTTTAAGAAAGAACATGCTAATAGTTAGATTTCATATAGTAAATTCTGCTGTCCTTTGCATTGACCATTTCAGGTTTCATGAATCTGGTCCATTCCTGGTTTATTCCGATTAGGAGGTAACAACCAATATAAATATAGCATTAATGGTTACTTATAATTCACCAGACACTGTTTGATGCCAGTAATGAAGTACCTGACAAGGGCTAATGCTGCGTCGGCATTGGCCCTTGTAGCTCTGAAACATATTATATGTACTTATAAGCCACTTCACCTTTAGGGAAATGCATATTTGGAGGAATTACGGCACCTTTCATATTAAACACTACTATACTGGTCGCTATACTAGTTTAAATTAATAATTTCATCAGCGTACACATTTTTGAACATCCATTTTAGCGCTGTTAATTTAATAATGTCGCACGGTGAACTTTTTGTAACCTTACCAGTAAGTAGATGGCTGTTGTTTTAGTTACTTCTGGACTTAGAAATGATAAAAAGAACCCAATGTTGTGCAGCACGAGTAGGTAATGAAGAAATTAACGTATATATTATAACGCCAAAAATAGTTTATTTGCATATACATAAATTTTTCTACAGATTTGAAAAGCAAATTATAACGTTTTTGCAAATTGAACACAAAACAATGGTAATGTCACTTACTTGAAAATTTATGATTGTTATTCAATTACAAAAATATATTCCTGTAAAAATATAAACTTTTAATTGAAAATCTGGATCCCAATTCCTAAATCCGAAAAATGTAAGGACCCAGACAGACCCAGATTCCAGATTTGAAATAGATTAAAAAATAAAAACATGCAAACCCCCAGAGACAAATAAACCACTGCACATCACAAACAAGGAATGAATGACTGTTAGATTGATGTTACAGATTATAATATATTATGAACAATAAAATTGTCAATCATCATTAAAATGTCGAATGTGCACACTCGCCGAAAACCTTTTGTACCCTTGCTTGTTTGTTCTTATGTGTGTATGGATTTCCATTAGAAAGATGAAGTAATTAGCGTATCTTTATAACTATATAAACATAAGGAAACATCCGTAAAACTTGTAAAAACTATGTAACTAATGTACTACCATTATACGGTACAATTCAGGGATGCCAGATAATGTCTCACTCATACTGGTACAGATGTCACTAAAAGTTGGTATTTGACCAAGAAGACGTATAATTTTATTTTTTCCGTTTGGTGCTAGCGTCAGTTCTTGCTGTCACATGACGAAAAAACTGCCTGTTACCTCTACAGTTTCTTCTATGACCTTTTCTTTTTTTATGTCCCCGTACTCCTACTACTATTTTCGTTATCAAAGCATGAGATCATGCATTAAAACTTGATATATTCTTAAACAAGTACAAAAAAAATCATTTAGTGACTGATGTTGAAAGTTGGTATTATTGCGTACCAACACAACTTTCACTTGGTACATGATACAGGACCCTGAAAAATGGTACGGATACCTGGAAATTGGTACGTCTGGCATCCCTGGTACAATTTAACCCAACATATGCAAAGGCTAAAAAGATGAGACATGAATATTTTTAACTGTATGGGTGATTTAGGTAGTCATAAGATTTAAAGTTATATCCTATAATTTCATTCTTATTTATTTGTATCTAAGAATAAATATTTTTATCGACACTCAAAATTCTGGTGTAAAGTTCCGTTTTATTTTTTCACTTGCATCTGACGTATCACTTGTTTGACGGAAAGAGCACGGAAATCGGAATTTCATTTATCCATTTTTTATTCAGTCTATGTAATGGTGGTGGTTGCTGTGTAGTGCAAGACAGCAAAATTTTATAAAAAACAATTTATTTAGAACTTATCTATCCCGTGAACTGCAGTGTATAATTATTGTGTCCTTGTTGTTTTCTGTGCAATTGTTATTGAGTTGGTGAGTTGTAATTTTTGTATAATTACGTACTTTTAACCGATTTATGTTATTATTTTATAGATATTACAAAAAACTATTACAAAAAAATGAATAAAAGTATAGCGCATCGTGTGAATGTGTGAAGCAATCTCGTGTAGATTTGCTCTAAATGATCAATATCCGCTCTGTTGTGTCCCTCGTGCGTTGTACTGCGGCCAATTTGCCTGTTCGTTTATTATATTTTAGTTTGCGGTTCAGGTTCGGTAAAATACCGTATAAGATTTCGACTATATATCTATTGTACCGTATAATAAAAGATTATTACTTCTACATTAAAAAAATCTTGAACCTGCTACAATCAAGTCCTACAAAAGTATTGGTTTACTTATAATGCATGTACTATCATGTTCCTTTAAAATATTCTTTATGACTTATTTAAAATTGCAATAGTTTCTTTTTTAAAAGATTGATCAGGTATTTTATTATATTTTTTCATCATATGTTAAAACTCGACTAAACTTTTCAAATGTTGTGTAGACAAATGTTATTCAAAACCTTTTCCTTCTTGTGAGTGAATCACCTACTGTTCAGGATACTATTTTAGTTGACTTAGAGAATTTCATATATTTTTTATAAGTAAATATTGTACCTGTTTTTTATTTCTTTTGCAAGTTGAAAATAATTGAATTGAAATTCTTTAAAGAGTTGTACAACACTAATATTTTATGTGTTGCAGATGGTAAACTTATTGAAATTAAACTACTATAATGGATTTTATCGTGGTTTTTTATTCTATTTTTCCCCCTTTGAAACATAGGGAGAAAAATAATATAAAAAACTGCTGTAAAATTCATTAAAGTAGTTTAATTTCAATGTCTAACATTCACATAAACATGATTCACATAAAATTGACTTCAGGAGTATTTTTTGTTAGCAATAAGCTTGGCTATTGTGTGAAATACAAAACATGGGTTATGTGACTCACTTAGAGGGTTTCTATAAAATCTCTTAATAAATAAATGAAACTTAAAACTTTAAATCTTTCATTGTATTTTTTATGTTATTAAATGCCTCATTCACTTGTTCTATTTATGCTTTAATCTGGACAAAAGTAAAATCATTCCTGAACTAGAATGGGAAAGTCTTTTCCCTGTGCACAAAATGGAATCTTATTCTACCCTAATCCCACTCAAAAGTGGGGTTGAGAACATGGTTTTTCAAAGATGTATAAATAAGGTTTTTTTTCTGGATCAGATGAGGAATAAAAATGGACTTGCACTATAGAGCCAGAGTAGCCATTGCTAAAAATTAAACTTCAAATCTAAATATATTTAAAGAAAAATGTAAGACAAAAATTGTTAAAATATATTGTTTTCCTCTTTAGAATTCAGGTTTAAGCTTAAATATAAAAAAAAACTTTATTAGACCAAAGCAATTACACTTTAATTAAAAATTAGCAAAAAATGACTGCACTTGGTCAAATCTGTATCGCAGGAATTTTAAAATATTAATGACAGTAAGAGTTATTATGTGTACACATCATTAGATATACTAGAATTGGCGATCTGTAATATTATAATATATACAGTGCTGACTGAGTAATTGTTAATTCACATTCACATTAAAGTAAATATGTATAAATATAAATGTTAATGATTGCAAGTATTTGATAATTGATAGCTTTATGTATGTTTGTATTGCATTCTCTAGTTCCATTTTAAGTGTTACATTGTTATTATGTATATTTTGTGATAAAATTATCTGATTGAACATGAGCAGAGTAATGTGTGTAAAAACAATATGAAGGCAGAAAAACTACAAACATGACAAATTGAGAACTATCACCTTTTTGTAGTTGGTTCATAATGAAAGTCTGGTTGTTATTAAGGGCCTAAAGCTTTTTGCAAAGTTGGCAGATGTGTTTTAGTCAGGAAAAACATCCAACATTATAAAGAGCTTAAAGCATTTGAGTTTGGATGTAATTTCTAAATAAAATGCAAATCGTTATGACAAACCTCTATACCTTTTTGTAAAAGGGATAAAAAATCACACTGGCTCATTTATGTAGGAGTGACTGAGGTCTTCAGTAATGTTCTTACATCTTATCTAGCCGTGAACCATTCATTCTGTTCACAAACATCCATCTGAAATATGCAGTATTTTTCACATTATTGATTTCATGGTAGCATTGGGCATTGTAATGGGGAATCTGTAATTTTTTTATATTACTGCATCACAATACAAGCTAGTCATTCGCCTGATGATAAGGAAAGGCTGCCTATGAACAATACATACCACCCAATTTGTAATTAGGACTCTCACTGCATTGCGCTCATCATCCAGAGACATAAGTTGTTAAGTTTCAAAATGCCCTGTTATTACACTGCAATGTTGTTCAAATTGGCGCTGTCTCATGACATGGTGAAAAAAAAAATGCAGTTCTACCTAACTGGACAGATTCATGCATACGAGAGACCTAGTATATTTATATTATGTCTCATTAGTAGGCGACACAGCTTTATTGAATATACGATTACATCCAATTTTAATTTGCAGATAAAATGGAATGAGTCAGCTAATTTAGTTTTTCTGAAGTCATGGAGATTGATTTTGCTAGTGCTGTACCAGGGTGTTACACGGCGTATTATACCGATATTTCAACGATTTCGCGGATACTTCTTTTTACACTTATTTTTGTGTAGTACAACGCCAAATAGCAAGTAAGTTCTTTTTGAATGCAATTGCGGCTATAAAGAGGTACCTACTGAAGATGGTTTTACACGATACCTCATTTTACCAAATAATCATAACTGATTACAGTTTAGCTCTGCCGCCTTAACTACTGTTGCTTAAATCTTTACATAAAAATATCATTGGCATTTTTTACTTTGCATTACGACAAATGACTTCACATGCCTTCAAAATAAAGAACTCATAGGTATCTACTCAGTTTCCCTGCCGAGTCGATGTTTTTTACTTCACTAGTAACCAAGGCATTGTATTTTAATTTGCAAATTGCTTATGTCGTAATTTCGAACATGAGTGTAAAATGATACGCGATCGTATTACTTTAAAATGAAGCCAACGACGATGCTTTATTTTATTAAAATGATCTCATGTTTTGTTTAGTACTAAATTATGTGTAACTATCGACACAGTTTTGCTAGGAGTAATGATACGATTGTAATAGTGCTTTTTCGAGAACGATTTTATTTTTTGTTATAATGTATCAACATTTTTCTAGTAAGTTTTATAAATAACTGAATACTGATGACTGACAGCCGTTTTCAAGATCACAATGTTAATCTACGATTCGATAGAGAATACCATAGCATACCATACTAGACCTGTATTATATACTGGCCACTGCTGATCACGGGCCTCCTCTACAACTGAGAGGGTTTAGACCTTAGTCCACCACGCTGGCCTAGTGCGGGTTGGCAGACTTCTCATTCCTTCGAAATTCTTATAAAGAACTTCTCAGGTATGCAGGTTTTCTCACGTTGTTTTCCCTCACCGTTAAAGTGAGCGATAATTTACAAAGAATACACACATAACTTTAGAAAAGTCAGAGGTGCTCTTGGGTTTTGAGCCTGCGGACATTCGTCTCGGCAGTCCGTTCCACTCCCAACTAGGCTATCGCCGCTTCTTTCTGAGAATAAACCAATCAAAATGTCATTTATAAGCATGTCAAAAATACTTTGTTCTAATTGGTTCATTTTCGCGATGGGTTGAAAAAAGCTAAATAGTAACCAAGTTATCGATAGCACTGCACCTAGC
Source organism: Sphinx pinastri (assembly GCA_947568825.1). Classification (NCBI taxonomy): domain Eukaryota; kingdom Metazoa; phylum Arthropoda; class Insecta; order Lepidoptera; family Sphingidae; genus Sphinx; species Sphinx pinastri. The sequence continues at coordinate 3,293,314 of OX387630.1, read as the reverse complement.
TCTTGCAATGTTCTTATAATGCCCATTAATTACCTTATATTACTAAAATAATTACCTTAAATGTCCTTTTATGTTTAAATGTGATTGTGTATTCTCAATTACAAGGTCTGAACGAATAAACACTCAAGCCGCTTGATGTGCATTGTGCATACAGATTGTGCTAGTGCTTATGTTGAATACTAGTTCTGTGCGTAATAAACCTGAGTTGAGTTGCCTGGATGCAAATGTCATCAGATCGCAGCTCGCGCTAATGGCGTTAGATGCACTATACTGCTATCTTGCAAGATGTTTTTACGTTGGGATTGAGCGATAACTTCTTTCGTCTAAAGCTTCTTTAAAAGTACAGACTTCAACCTGAATTTTGAAGTACAAAGCACTGCGTGACTTTCTACTGCGCTCGTCATTCTGAGTCATAAGATGTTGAGTTTTATATTGCCCAGTAATTACGTTGGCTACAATATCCTTCAAACAGGAACACAATAGTGCATGTTACATACTATTGGTTGTCGGCAAAAAAGAGACATATCGGTAATACAACAAACTTATAACTTGGCAGCATGATCTTTGACCTCAGCGCGTTCCGTATGGAACAAATAAAAAATAAACGTAATCTACTAGCTCAGCAACTTAAGGGGTGAGTTTTGGCGGGAACTTGGAAGTGTCATGAGGTGCTCTTGTTTTAATTCATTATTTTGGTGATACTTAATTATGGTGGTATATTATCCAATATAGTTCTATTAAAGAGCTCAAATGAAGTGAATTGAAATAATCGTGCTAATCAAGTGTTTTTTTTGTTGCCGCCAAAACTCCTCGATAAAGTCTTGGTAAGGTAGCCACTGCTTTACTTCGACATACTACAGATAATAAAAAAGACAACCCAAACTTGACATTGGCAAAATGTGAATACATATGCCATTAAAAAAAAAAAAAACTTAAGGGGTTAGTCTAAAACTGAAGTAGTTAATTCCCGTGAATCTTTATCTGATCCATAACATCATGCACATTTATCGCCTCCCTAAAACTCAAATCCTGTGCAAATAGGATTTTTCGAAACAAAAACTTCGTATTAAATTGTTAAAATGCTCCACACTTTGGAGTGTTGCTAACGTTTGTAAATTGTTTTCTGTATAAAATAATCCGTCGCCGTAAAAAGAAACGAATTTGCATAAATAAAAATGTAATTGGAATTATAATTTGACGACCTTGGTTTTTGTGTTCACGAACTATGTCATTTATATAAATAAGTGATTCATTATGTAATTTATGCACCAAATTATATTAAAGCGAACTCCATAAAAATGTACGAAATAGATAACTATCGTTATTAGAGTATCCGCAGTCCTCTAGTTATAATATTAAATTTTCGCTGTTTACCTCTATTTCCTGTGACTAACCAGTTTCCTATATGTTTATACAATCAGTTGACCCTTGTCACGAAGGATAGGTGACAAGTATCCCGTTTATATACCATATATTCATCTGAAAAGATTTCATCGCTGTAGTAATATTTTACACGTGGCCAGCCAAGTGACCCCCCTGCACTTGATGGTAAGTGGGGTTGGTCTAGATAGAGTGGTGGCTGATGATAGATGTTTATCCTTCGCCCGTCGATACAAACCACCTTTTTTTTTCTTTTTTTTTATATAGCATAGAAATACGAGACGAGCATGCCGTTCGCCTGATGGTAAGCGATACGACCACCCATAAACAGTAGCAACACCATCCAGCACCTTGACTTACAAAGTACTGTGTGGCATTCCACTGCGATCGTCATCCTGAGACATAAGATGTTAAGTCCCATTATGTCCAGTAGTTATACTGGCTACAATGTCCTTCAAACCGAAACACAACAGTGCATGCACTGTTGCTTGGCAACCACCTGTTGGAAACATTCGGCCATTCGTGCTCCCAAGCATTGAAGCACTTATTGGTCTAGTTTGGAGGAATTATGAACCTTCGGAGAAGGCTTTAATTTTAAGTTTTGGGCAGGAAGAATCTAGAAATCTTATTAGGTGTAAGAAACCTAACAGCAAAGTTTTTACACTGATTTTCCTTAAGGCAGCGGTATTTACGGCGCGCTAGTATATTCACACATACGACAATAGTGTCTGCATCGTGACTCTAGCTTTTGCAATTTAGCATTAGTCTGCGGTTCGCCATTTCATATTCTGTAAACTTTGCCATACATTGGATATTCTACAGTGCAATATTGCGCACTAAATTATAAAAGTTGGGAACATAAAGTAAAATGCAAACCCAAGTTAACCGTTTCCATGCAGCTGTCGTGATATCACGTCGTATCGAATAGTTCTTACAGAGAACGTATTATTCCGTCCGAATAAAGAGCTTTTATGTGCAGTGCCAGACAAAGACTTACCCTCGGTGAATGCGCGCGTGGCCTTTCTTCTACATTCTCGTTTCGCAAGACCGTATTTCAGGATAGCGATTTTATTTAGGAACTAAAATTCTTGAATATTAAATTCTCCAGGCAAAACAAGAGTTAGTTAATTGGAACAAAAGGTTTACTGTAGAGATATTAAATAATTATGTATAAGCTCAAGAGGCACAACATGCATCTCCACCAAACTCGAGCAAATTGAGGTAATTCAGTTGTTCTTTTTCCAACTGAAAACTGACACAAAAAAGTGTTGCCTGACTGATTGAGAAATTAACCTAGAACCTGAAGGCACCTACACAGTATAAATACGCTGCCACTTAACCAAAGAGCGTTTATTAAAACTATTAGCGTTTATTAAAAACATGATGTTGGAAGTACATATGTACCAAAGTAAATAGCTTCATAAATATGAATTACTAAGAAGTTTGCCCATTATTGTTAAAGGCCTTATTAAAATAGTGTTCAAGAAAATCTTTACCTCTTCGCGATATTACTTTTTTATAGTCGTGTAAAATTATGGATTCCAACAGCGTTTGTTTTATATGAGCAAATCAGGTTTTTTTCATATTAATCGTACTACTACGTCATTCCGGAAGTCACGGTCGCTTACACCATTTTTGGGTTGCTTCCCCTAGTGAGTTTAATAATAAAAATTGAGCGCTGTATAATGCGAATATTATTAATATGAAAGTAAATTGTGTTATTTTTTTTATATTATTCTCCTTTTTGGAACGAAGTTCCTTATCGCGCGTCGTGAAAGGGCGCTGGACGGAAAAAAATCTCAAAAGTTGTCACGACACTTTTTGCTATTATCTTACTAATATGAACCTTAAATACAATGCGTAGAAGCTATAATTCTTGAAACGAGTATATTTTTATTTATTTTATTTATTAAAGTCATTAAAACCATTTCTTACTAATCTAATATGAACCTTAAATACATTGCGTAGAAGCTATTTCCCCAGCGTTGGCACGGTACGAGTACAAAAGAATCGAACGTAACATTCTTTTTTCAAATTTTGTTGATTTATTCTACTTTGGTTACTGACATTTATCAATAACAAGACTAAACGTGCTTTGCTCGCGTTTAAAAATCTACTTTATGTGGTAAGCGTAAGATCGAATTTGTGTTTAGTCAATCAAAATTTGTGATAAAAATGCTATGCAATAGCTTTACCGCGGTAGTCTCCGAGTGCCACACGTATTTATTTGTTTTTTTCTCTCGAAACTTATGTATTGGAACGGAAATAGGAAAATATTTATATATTTATATTTATACACACTTTGTTATATAAATAAAATTTTATTACAATTCCTTCACTAATTAATCGAAAGGAAGCCTGGCCTTTCAGGCCTGGTCACAGCACTACTACTGCGCTACTCAAAGTGACTGACGACATTAGGGCGGGCATGGAGGAAACCAAGGTCACTGTGTTGGCTTTGGTTGATTTCTCGAACGCCTTTAATACCGTCAGTCACGACAGCCTTTTAGCGATCCTCTCCCACCTTTTGAAATCTCCTTCGGCTCTGGATTGGTTCTCGTCTTTACTTCAGGGACGTCAGCAGTTGGTGCGACTCAGCGATGATTCGTCCAATTGGTGCCATATCGACTCTGGAGTCCCTCAAGGCGGCATACTCTCCCCATTATTGTTTTCTATATTTATTAACCTCCTAACTCAAGAACTTCAGTGTACGTACCACCTGTATGCCGATGACTTGCAAATATATTCTCAGGATGGAGTAGACTGTGTGTCCGCGGCCGTGGACAGGGTGAACAGGGACCTGGCTCTGATTAAAATCTGGTCCGATAATTTTGGCTTATCGGTAAACCCTGCGAAATGTCAAGCCATTATTGTAGGTAGCTCAAGGATGATTAACCGGTTGGATAGTACAATCATTCCACCCATTTTATTCAACAGCGATATCATTCCTTGGAGCTCCAGCGTTCGAGATCTCGGTTTACACATTGACTCCACCCTGAGCTGGAGGCCCCAGGTAACCTCTGTCTGTCAGAGAGTCACCGGTACCCTTCGCGCTCTATACCGCCTGAAGAACTTCCTCCCGCCTAAAACTAAGACTATGCTTGTACAAGCCTTAATCCTTCCTTTAATCGACTATGGTGATGTGTGCTATTTTGATCTGAATGCAGATCAGCTCAACAAACTTGACCGACTTCTAAATAACTGCATTCGATTCGTGTATAATCTTCGCCAGTATGATCACATTTCTTTTTATCGTCTTCAACTAAAATGGCTACCCATACGTCAGCGCCGTTCTTTGCGGGCACTTACCACTTTATTCTCTTTCCTTACCTCCCCTACCCCTCCTACTTACTTTTCTTCTAAATTTCAATATCTCTGCAGTAGCCACGATAGGAACCTCCGCTCTTCTAGCAATCTTCTCCTCAAATGTCCCCCTCATAGCTGTGACTTCACTCACTCTTCTTTCGCTATCCAATCTGTTCTTCTTTGGAATTCGCTCCCCCTCGAAATCAGATCGGCTACCTCTCGGTTTGCCTTCAAAAGGAGAGTGCGGCAGTTGTTGTTGAACGATGCAGAAGAATCACCACACTAACTTATAATATGATATTATTTACATATATATTTATGTAATTATAATTTGTATTTTATGTATTTATTATATTTATAATGTTACTTATATTATGTTTTGTATTTAGTTTACATATTTATGATTGATTGCTTTGTTTACTTTTATGTACGTTTATTCGTATCTCTAATATCAAGTTAAGTACCTGATGCACCTACCTTATGTATTTCTGAACCACCCTAAGGTTGACTGGGAGAGAATGCCTTTGGCATTAAGTCCGCCGATATACTTATGTATATAAAGTGCAAATAAATAAATAAATAAACTTCGTTCCATCCGGGTGTCCCTTGACACCTCTCATTTTTTTGTCTTATACTGGTGTTGCTCATGGCTTCACCCGCGTGAGAAGCCTTTTCCGCTACAAAAGTCGCTAAAATATTGTACGATACCAGCGCCATCTATTTAAAAATCTGATTAAAAAGTTCCATTATTTCCCATTGCACCAAATTACCGGGTTAAAAAGTAGCCTATGTGTTAATTCAGGACATGGTTTCCCCGGTAGGTACAGGTGGAAACACATAGAAAGCGAGAACCCATGGTGTTTTTGTTATGGCTCGCTGCATTTAGAAAGTTAAAGATCGATCCCAGTTGGTATTTAGGTACTTAAAGGATTTCTATTCCCCACTAAGGATAATCAGTCATTACTGCGCATTATGAGTCTTAACATCTAATGTCTCAGGGTGACGAGCGCAGTGGAGTACCACAGAGTACTTGTAATCCAAGTTCTGTATGTTGTTGGTACTGTTTATGGTCATATTGCTTACCACGACTAATAGAAAAATTTAATACACATACTCATTCTACATAAATAATCTATACTGATCCTCATTTATAGATATTGTGTTCGTTGAATAGGGAATTAAGAAAACTTATGGAATAGGGACACAGGGGCTCAAAATAAGTATTTGAGGATCATATTATGTGCTTCGTTTATGCCTAACGAGACTATCCCGCCCTCACACCTACCACTGCAACTTCTGTAAGCCAGGATCGACAGTGGCACGCATTTTATGACACCAAGCGGTGAAGCTCGGCGAGTCTTTGGGAGCACTTATTAGTCTTAACCCGCAACGAAGTTAATCAAATAGAAGAATAGGGAGGAGTTAGAAATATATATTCCACTAGTTTATGCCTGTGTTTCATAATGGCCAGTTGCCGGCAATGGGTTTCTCTACTGGATCTACCTTTCGTCTAACATCGTATGAAAGCTTCCACGGAAAAAAATGTCTTACTCATTTCTAGGATAGAAGTAGGCTATACTTTAATCCAATTCTAACTGTGCAACATGTATTCTAATCCAATCAGGGGTTTATGAGTTAACTTATAACAAAGATAAAAACATATACAGAAATTTTGGTATTAATATTAGTATCATGATCATCATTAGCCACATGATGTCCACTGCTGAACATATTATTATAATATTATGTTATAAAGTTTATGCTATTTATGATAATTAGTGGCTGTGTGGGCAGCTTCGACATGTCTGGCCAAGTCACGTGGGTGCTGTTTAGTTTGTTTTTTTGTGCTTGTTATTATGACCTGTAGTTTTTACCCGACTGCGAAAGAAGGAGGGTTATGTTTTTCGAGTGTATGTATGTATGTATGTATGTATGTATGTATGTTTGTATATTTCTTTGGCACGACCTACAGCCTAACCGGCTTTTCGTATTTTTATGTGAGTGGTATCAATAGATTCGTCTTAGTCGTGAGAGTGACACTGGGTACATCAAAATAAAAAAATAAACAAAATTAAGGATTTCTGGCGGCAAAAAGTGATCTCGAAAGAAACATGTTTCAAAATACATCGAGTGTGGTATCAAAATAAAGATTTTTTAACGGTGATTACGAATATACATACAACTTATATGTTTTATTGTAGTTTGGAATAGGAAATGCTAATAAAGGGGCTTGAGAACTAAAAAGATAAAAAAATTAAAAAAAATATTAAAAAAAAACAAAAGACCCGACTGCGTCAATATCTGCCATCTTTATTAAATTCATTGAAATACTGAAAAGGTAGAAACAAGATTTTAATTTGAATATTTTGTTATGGTTTTGAATAATCTTAGTTGACAGTGTTCACAAACGCAGTCGGAGGCTCACTCCGACATTTTGTTGCTCTATATCACCAACCAAATTATGAGAAGTGAGCGTGTTATGCCTCCGACTGCGTTTGTGAACACTGTCAACTAAGATTATTCAAAACTAAAACAAAATATTCAAATTAAAATCTTGTTTCTATCTTGTCAGTTCTTCAATGAATTTAATAAAGATGGCAGATAGTGACGCAGTCGGGTTTTTTGTTTTTCTTAAATATTTTTTTTGTATTATTATACTTGCTGTTTTAAAATAATGTATTCGAAATTCATAAGACTAAATGTACTAAAGAGTACTTATATCTAATTGGTGTCAAATATAAACGCTTTTCCTTTTTAGGGTTAAATGAATTCTGATTGTGTTTTTCTTAGTCACGAACTATGTAAGTGGCTGGATCCAGGTCGAGTAATGGAACATCAAGGATTTTTGCATTTATGTAGATAGAGATTGTATTATCTCTACGTATAATGTTCTATGTGCTACAACTAAGATATACTTTTATTCTAAAACTCATCTGCAAATATTTGCAAAGCTCGATATTTGTGTCGCTGCGATAATCAATTCTTAGTTTGATAGCAGACTGAAACATGGACCATATAAAAAATGTTTAGAAATAAGCAGTACCCGAGCAAAATGTTGCATCATAAATAAATGGTAAAAGAACATTTGCTCAGTCCCTAAAACTTTAATTGTGTGACATTGATTATAATTTGTTATACATTTTCTGTTATGCAATAATTATTTATATATATGTTTGTTTATTTTATACGTATATAATTCATGTTATTTATTGTATTATTGTGTATGTATGATCTGTAAGTATTATTGTGCTTTTAATTTTAAATTATATATATATTTCATATTTGCTTATATGTACGCCTTAGACTACCCTTTTCTTTATTTTCTCTTATTCCATCCAATGGTTGTCTGTAAGAGATTGCCTCGAGCGATAAGACCGCCAATTGTACCTGTTCTCTGTCATTGTTTTCTTAATCTTAAGTACATTGTGTTTGTTTTTGGTGTACAATAAAGCTGTAAATAAATAAATAAAATAAATAAATAAATAATTCCAGTGCTATATAAAATGTATTTTACTATAAAATAACTTAACAAAGTACATACAATCGTACGTGCCCGTGTTTATCTAGCATCTAGGTCATAAATAAACACATTCAAGTACCAACAGTACCTGTTTCATTAGAAATGCATTAGTCTATCGTTTCAAACACGTCATGAAGTGTAAATTCTCTGTTCACTATCATCTTGTATGTTAAAGAGATGTATCGTGGGATGTCATCGTGCCCGTTCGCTTTACCTTTGATATTTTCTGTGAAGGAATGTGTTTACTGCGTTTGGATGTTTGTGTTTACAAAATTTGTTCGGTGCTGTGAATGTGGGTTGAGTACAGCCTTATCTACAGTGTAGATTCTACACTATAATATTATAAAAAGGATTTTTTTTGGTATGTTTGTAATGAATACACTCAAAAACTACTGGACCGATTTTAATAATTCTTTCACGAATATAAAGCTACATTATCAGTGAGTAATATAAACTACTTTTTATCCCAGGAAAATATAAAGCGCGACTTTTATCCCAGAAAACTTATTAACGCGAGGCTCGAGCAAAAGCGTGTTTTCAATATTTAATTAAGTTCACTCGTCACAAAATGTTTACGTTTAAAGAAAGGATGAAAGGAAGGGAATGTTTGGGCAATGGGCAGCAATTCTTGTACTATAAATAAATATACCATACCATACCAGCCCTGTAATATATACTGCCCACTGCTGAGCACGGGCCTCCTCTACATTGAGAGGGTTTTAGGCGTTAGTCCACCACGCTGGCCCAGTGCGGGTTGGCAGACTTCACATACCTTCGAAATTCCTATAGTGAACTTCTCAGATATGCATGTTTCCTCACGATGTTTTCCTTCGCCGTTAAAGCGAGCGATAATTCACAAAGAATACACACATAACTTTTTTAGAAAAGTCAGAGGTGTGTGTGTGCCTTTGGGTTGTGAACCTGCGGACATTCGTCTCGGCAGTCCGTTCCACTCCCAACTAGGCTATCGCCGCTTAAAATAATTAAATAAATATATTAAACTTAAATTGAGCAACGCTATACATAGTGTTGTCTGTAGCATAAAACGGTTGATGCGATCGTAGTGGTAATCAGGCATAATGAACTTTAATGCTGTCTGATTTCCAGGGACCTTCATTGTGAGATCTATTTCAGGAACAGATTTTCTTCTGTTGTGGTCTTGGCTAGTGCCATTTGGCTTACATATTTTTCCAGTTTTCTCATTCCTCCAGAAATAATTGTTTATTGGTTAAATGTGCCTACATTACCAACATTAAGTTTTCTTTTTTGTATTCGTAAACCGGTTTTAATGTAGTATCTATGGTAACAACTACCAACCCACTCTCATTAAAATGATAATTCCGAAATTTACGTAAGTATATTGTTGAATCGATTTTGTGTGAAACTTGTTTTAGACACGGTTGGGTAAACAAAGACGATTTAAAGACGGGCTGTTTTAGTTTAATTATAATAGATATAAAAAGGCTTTAGGTAGATTAGGAATATTTAATTTATTGTTTGAGAATAAATAGAGTTTAGGAAACCAGCTGTATAATGAAAATTGTTGTTGCCAATGTACTAGATTCGTCTAGGTGTAAGAGTTTCCTGATTTTTTTCTTATACGGACACTGCAAATCGCCCGCACTGCATATAATCACAATGTACTGATGGTAAGTTGAGTAGCGTTCATATAGAGAGATCACTGGCGAGAGATGTTCATTCGTCGTCTGTTGACACAACTATTCCTGCCTGTTTCAAACCGGATATAAACAGGCTGATTCCGGAACGCGTTACACTTAAGTGGCCCACTACGGCGGAGGTGACACCTTGTGTTCTACAGAATTATCAAAATTTGATGTAGTGATGAAACGACTCGATAGGCAGGGTTGATTGATTTAAATCAAAGATTTAAAAAAAAACATGATTTAAATGAAACTTGTTTTTTTTTGTGGAAACAGCATCAAAATTGATTGAAAAATGAGGCAAAAGTAGTAATGTGGTAGGGTTATCTTGCTATCTCTTTTTTACGCACACGGAGTTATGGCAGTTTATTTTCGGTGACGTCATAATTTGCATCTGATACCCTACTATATACCCAGTTACCCTTTCACCATATTTCAAACCTTTTAAATACCTAACTAATTTATTATAATGCGGATTTAGATTTTTTGTTTTCGTTGGGTTTTATTTAACATACATTTTTGATAAGTAAATAAAAAAATATTTCTCATGTATCTAGTTTTTTTTACGATGCGCGATGCAGTATTTACCCTGCGAATGATCAATAACGCATGATAAACTGTCATAAAAAAATTAATTATGTAAAAAAAATGTTTACGACTTGTCAGTTAATACAATAAACATACACTATATGCGGAAAAATTAAAACGTAACATTTATAATATAAACATGATTTTTATGATTTAAAAGAAATAAAAAAATAAATTGTTTTTTATCCACCCTGTCGATAGGTATAAAAATACAAATTCTACAAATTTCCATTACACCCCACTTCTGCAAAGAACATAAAAGCCTACGAATACAGTGTAAAACTCAAGTGCATAGATTATTTGTACAAGCGCATGCAATGGCTGCTAAGTGATAAGGCCTGTATCAACAGCACGCGACCTAAATCCACATTGAGGATAATACTGAAAGCCTTATCAGCAATTAATCATCTTGTCACGCATGTGTAATTTGCCTAATTCACTAAAATAGAGCGGAAAGCAATTAACGTGAGATTAGGATAATAGCTTTTGATTATAATTGGGTGTTTAGGGAAGCTTTAAGGAATTTCATAAATTAAGAGCAAGAAGCTGATGGTATACACTAAGCTTAGCCATCGACAATAGCTTCATGATACAGAACTCTTACTACGCATGGCACAACGCTTGTCATCCTTATTCGATATTTATTATTAACTCTCATAGGAGTTTTGGCGGGAACTTGGAAGTGTCATGAGGTGCTCTTGTTTTAATTCATTATTTTGGTGATACTTAGTGTTATATTGCATAATTATGGTGGTATATTATCCAATATAGTTCTATTAAAGGGCTCAAATGAAGTGAATTGAAATAACTGTGCTAATCAAGTGTTTTTTTGTTGCCGCCAAAATTCCTTGATAAAGTCTTGGTAAGGTAGCCGCTGCTTTACTTTGACATACTACTGAGGGTAAAAAAGAAACAAGTATGCGTCTGAAGGACTTGTATCCATGGACAAGAATAAATTAACAACAATTAACTCTCACAATATACAGTTACTTTATTGACTTTAATGGCGTTAATGCACGAAGAGATAGTTGCTATCTAATCCAACTTTTGCATACAAGAATTCTGGCACCCAGGTTCTAAGTAGTTTTGAATAAAACTATTGCTGATCAAGAAATTAGGTCTATTAACGCATGGCATCACGAAATAATCAACATATAATCAGTTGGTCGCGTTTTCCCCCTACTATCAACAGTTTTGGAATTACCGCGTGATGTCACCAAAACTATTGGTGTTATCCAACAAAGTAAATATGGCTGTAATACACACAATCATATACACCGCTAGGTCTCTGAATCACTGTCCGTAAGGGTTATAAGGCATTGGCCTTGATATGATATGAGATATCAGCTGGAATATTTATTCTATTGTCATAAAGGATTATCTTATAAATGTAATTCCTTTTTCTTAACAGAATCTGCTAATATTTTCTGCGGAGATCATGTTAAATATCATCTGTTAAAAAGTCGCATGAAGCTTGGCAAAAGAGAATACTAAAGAAATTTGAGCAATGAATGTACAAAAGCTGAAAGCTTTGCGACTATACGTTGTGTTGAATGCTTTTCAGTTGTCTCACAGCCCACGCTGGACATTTTCCATTATTTTGTTTTAAATTGTTTGGATTCGGTGTTCGAAATTGTCAGTTTGCTTCATCCGAAACTCCGTGAACATTATATTTTATTTTTGATAAAACATATTTTGCAGTTTCTTTTTCGTTATAATTTATAGATTTTCATCATATTGTGACTTTGAGTATTTACCAAACTCAAAGTATTGTGATTTTGAAAACCTAAGTAAATCTAATTTGCACGTATCAATTCGCAAATTACGAGCAGACTGTTCTATTTTAATGTTAATCTGCCATTATTTTTATATAACGTTTCAATATTTATTTATTCAATATATATTTGTTGCAGATGAGCAATAAAGCTATGCACACGCAGCCCAAATGACGCAATGATGCGACCGAAGCCATGAAACACTACCCCAATGGTCACATGACATTGAACGACTACTTTATGATGTACCTGGCGAAATGGAAGCGCGTCGCTGTCGTCTTACTGGTCATATGGATCGTCGTCACTTACTTCGTTATATCACCGCTCAGGTGAGAGATCCGATCTTACTATCTTAAGAGGTGGTCGCAAGAGCATCTCTTCTGGTGATATCATACTATAACTTTTCCCAGAAGTCACACACACTAATTATTGTACACTAAAATAGTTCATTGTAGATTAACGTCGGTCAGCCCCCTGTCGCTCGCTCGCGACTCCCCGATGGACCCTAGTAGTCACCTCCTACTATAGGCAGGGGATACAATAGTGGAGGACCAAACGCCCCCAATACAAAGTTTGAATCATACTATCCCCGCGAAATTAAGAGAATAATAGTTTAACTAATTGAATTGCTTTCATCCTTGTTTCCATCAAATTTCATCAAATAAATTGTGGTATGATCAAATTCTTACTATCTATACTAATATATAAAGCTGAAGAGTTTGTTTGTTTGTTTGTTTGTTTGTTTGAACGCGCTAATCTCAGGAACTACTGGACCGATTTTGAAAATTCTTTTACTAATAGGCAGCCACATTATTACTGAGTGCTACAGGCTTCTTTTTATCCCGGAAAACTTTTCCACGCAGGCGGAGCCGCGCGCAATGCTAGTAATATTATAAATGCGAAAGTAACTCTGTCTGTCTGTCGCGCTTTCACGCCAAAACTACTGAACCGATTTGAATGAAATTTGGTACACAGATAGTCTAGAGCCTGAAAAGGCACATAGATTACTTTTTATCCCGGGAAAATATAAAGCGGGACTTTTATCCCGGGTAAACTTTTTCACGCGGGCGGAGCCAACAGCAAAAGCTAGTTTAAAATATTGCATACACCAGGATTAACTATTCTGTTTTGCGATAAACATATAATTAGGACGTTTGTGTGAAGTGTGTTAGTGAAAAGTGTTTTCGAGAAGTTGAAAGTTAAAGACCTGACGCGTTAAATCGAAGGCCAGCCGAAGATATTCTTGTGTTTTTACTATATATCGCATCTAAGGTTGGCAGCGATGTTCGTTTACGTATACATTGAGTACACAGGGAATGGTGAATCACCGGCACTGGAATATCACGATTACTTAATTAATATTTTGTTTCTATACGAATGGTCAGTTGGGACTTGGGAGGTAACAGCAAAATTCGCGTAGTCTTTATCAGACTATCTGAATATTTAATAATGTCTCATTTAATTTTTTTACGTATAATTATCGCATAAAACTAATTAATAATGCTAAGATTATAAAATGTTTTTTTTTAAATTTTTTTTATTGATCACCAACACAATATACACCAATACATAACAATAAATTAAAATCATAATATTATAAATCAGCCTAGCTAAATGCCATTGCAGTTATAAGTGAAGACTGCATGCAAATTGTATATAATTAAATAATAAATCAGAAGTTGCTCATATAAATAGTGTTAAAATTAAAAATAATATTAAATTACATTTAAAACTAATATTAAATTACATTAAAATTAATAAGTTAAATTGTGACAATCAAAAAACCTTATGACTAGTATTTACAGTTGAGTAAAACCTAAAATTAAAATTAAAATGACATCTATTCAGGTACATATATAAAGTTCAAACAATGTTTAAAAGAAATACATAAAATAATAACCAAAAAAAATAAATTAAAAATTGAACTACACAAGCCAATAATTATTTAAAAAAAAAAGAAACAAGCTGAGAAGAGTATCGACTAATGAATTTAAAATCTTGTTCTTAAAAGTGCTGAAATTGTTTATGTGAGCATTGTACGTCGGACATCTTTTAAAATTGAATATATCTTGAATTGGCTTTGTTAAATTTCTTAACCGAATAGCTCGATTTCTAGCCAGCCTATGCGCTTCAAGTGACAAAGCCAGTTGTGGAACCATGAAAAGTTCTGCACCTGAAAACATGCAGGCTGTGGAGAAAATATGCCGGAAATCGATTTAGTTTGGCCGGTCAAGCGTTTCAAAAGCTTACCCGTATCCCTCTTTATTAAGACGTCTGGCAAACTTAGCCGGAAGCGATTTTCACAGTTGACAAGAGCTTTTGATCTTATTCTGTTATATACAGTATAGTATTTAAATTTAAGGTTTTTAACGACTTGTTTATCTCGAGGCGGTATATTATTATGTAATATGTTTTTTAAGATTAAGTCTACAATAATTAGTTTTATCTAACTTCTTTTTATCCTGGAAAATTGTCTTCATAGCAATTAAAATGTAGTCTTAAAGTCGATGAACAAGGGACTGAGATTTGTGAGTCTTAATGGATTTTACTCTAACTCTGAGCCCAGGTCTCAACGCGACGATACTGTAACTTATTTAACTATATGTATATCCAGTTCAAAAAGGCCGGCATAATTCTGTCAATTGGTGAGGAGTAATCACCTCTCTTCAGTCGAAACTATCTGGACCCCATTTCGCTTATCGTTAGGTGCAGTGGGGACACTGCCGGGGACAAAAAAATATCATCATCATCATCATCAGCCACATGAAGTCCACTGCTAAACATAGGCCTCCCCTAAAGATTTACAAAGGGACCTGTCGAAACTAGCCTGAATCCAGCGTGTCCCTGCGACATTTATCAAGTCGTCAAAAAAAAATAGGTCTCTATTAATTTGCGCACAAAATATATCAAAACTCGTCTTCCTCGAAGTCACTTTACGAGATAGTGCACGAGTAAAACTATTTTAACCCCCACTAGGTGTAAACCTGCTCAATGTCTCTCCACCTTGTTAATGTTCCGAGCTGTCATAATGTCTTATTATGTTCTTATGAGAAGACTATGCATTACAATAAAATGCGGAAATGTTATGTTGCGGTTATTGTCATTTGTACTGGTCACTCTGTTATTGTTTTGTATACCTACTAGCTGAGAAAGTTGAGTGCCTACTGTATGGGCGGAAGGAAGAAACTAAATATGCATAAACAAATATTCAATGGTCAAATATTATGATTCTTTAAAAACTATGCTTTTGATAGGAGCGGTCAATAGCACCAAATAGGTGACGCCGACAACGCGTTTTACAACTCAACTAAGTAAAACGCTCAATAAATGCTATGCAGTTGCTAATTTTATATAGAAGTAGTGTTCGTCCAGTGGTCGAAATTACAATCGACCATCTAATTTCATATACCTATTTGTATAAATAAATTTATTTTTCTGCACTCCTATATGAACTCTAAAAATGCCAAATCACACACTCCACATATCTCACACTGCATAATAAGGAATATAAAGGTTTTTCGTCGCGTATTAATAAATAAATAGTGCATACTCAAAACGCTCACACTACACTCACGCTATGCACTTAGGTATTTCGTCTACATAGACCCGTATAATTGATATAATTGAAGAACGGTCGTCAAACTCCTTATTTTGAACAAATTTTTAAAACGATGTGTTTTCAGATGCAGCGGTAGCACAGATGAGGCTCTTGAGGTCCAGGAGAGGTTGAAGCGCGTCACCTCACAGCTGGAGACGCTGAGACAACAGCATAGCAACCTCATAGCACAGATCAGAAGATCATCAGGGTGAGTAGTTTGGCAATTTGGTTCCTTTAGCAATGAAATGAGTGTATTTACGTTTAATTTATATTCAATTTCGATAACTGTACGCTAGACTCCAGAGAATCACTTGCATGTTCCGGTGATCATTCGTAAGTATTCGTATTTCATAATAGTCGTATAGTGAGCCGGTTATGCCTTCCCTCCATTGCTAGCCGCGTTCAAATCCTTAAAGATTAGAAGTATCAACGCAGAAACGTTGAACATTTGGACGAAATTTGGCACATAGATAGACTATACTTCTTAGATTAATATACACTCACGCGTTTTATCCCCGAAGGGGTAGGCAGAGGCACAACTAGTGCACCATAGTGTCATAGGGGGCGAGCCTATCGCAATATCGGGTACAAATTCCAGACTCCGGGCTGATACAGAGTAGAAAAACCCAATATCACTTTGCCCGACCCGGGGATTGAACCCGAGACCTTGACATTGCAGTCGTACCGTAATACAACTACGCCACCAAGGCAGTATATATATCTTACTTTTATTCCGGTAATTTGCTCCTTGATAGAGCTTATAGATCGCTACATTGATTTAGGTACTTTTGTATCGGTAAAAGCTATTGACGCGGGCGAAACCGCGAGCAACACCAAGTTCTAATATAAAATGCATGCATTATAGACGAACCTTCGCTCCAATACATTTTCTCATTATACCGGCATGGTTAACAGTATACATGCTGTCTCAGCTCTTATGGGCCTCGGCCGACGATCCCGGTAACCTGTAATTAACGGGCACACTCCTTTAATGATAGTTCAAAAGCGTTAGTTAAGTCCCGTGACGAAATGAAAGTGAACCGGCACTATGTTTTGGTAGCTTATAATTTTTTTTTATTTACCTTTTTGGTACTTACTTCTAAATGTTTGTATGCCGTTTTTATCCTCTTGACTTATAGTTGACGTGAGGTAGAATATACAGGTGCTCCCACACAGCAGTTATATAACGTTAGAGAATCTTGCATTTGTTGTCTAACTTTTTTTAACAAAAGTTATAAATTGTTAGTGATGTTAAACAACTTAATTTAACAAAATGTTATACAACTAATTACGACGCGATATAACAAATTATAACTTTTGCTGTATAACATCATCCGATCGACACAGGGACGTGAGCGGAAGGGCGCGGGGAGGAGGTTTCATTCTATGCAATGTCTAGACAAAGTATATAATGGTTATGTCATGCTTTGCCTGACCACCCCATTTATTGTATACAATGACTAGACAAAGTATAATGTGGTTAATTCATGATTTGTCTGGACACCCTAGTCATTTTACACAATGCCTAGACAAACTGTAAAATGGTTATTTCATGCTATGACTGGATACCCCAGACTTTCTATACAATGACTAGACAAAGTATAAAATGGTTAATTAATGCTATGTCTGGACACGCCTGTCATTCTATACGATGCCTAGACAAAGTGAAAAACGGTTATTTCATGCTTTGCCTGGAAACCCCAGTCATACGATACAATGACTAGACAAAGTATAAAATGGTTAATTCACGGTTTGCCTGGACACGTAGGTGTACTTGTTGTATTGGTAATTTAACGATTTCTTCTAGTCTTTATCTGTTTTAACTTTATTTCTCGCTTGTAGCTATTATATGCAATGTTACGATTTTTAGTTTCCTACTTTTGAATATAATACAGCTATAAAGGATTGTGTAATTGACAGGGAGTAATTACTCTGTCACGTACACAGCCCTAGTCAGTTCATTCGATGCAGTGGTGAAGCACTACCAGCACTACCAGCTTTCTCGAAAGCCAGACCCAAACTGACGGTTACAGAATGTTATACGATGTTATACAACGAGTTGAACCAGTGTGGGAGCGCTTATAACATGTAAAATTCTTAACATATTGTTGCAAAATTTTACACACTGTTATAAAATGTTATCGTGCTACACAATGTTTAATCCTACTAATATTATAAACGCGAAAGTTTTTAAGCATGGATGTCTGGATGTATGGATGTATGGTTGTCTGGATGTATGGATGTTTGTTACTCTTTCACGCAAAAACTACTAAACGGATTTCTATAAAATTTGGCACACGGGTAGATTATGTCTTGGATTAACACATAGGCTAATTTTATCCCGGGAAAATATAAAGTGGGACTTTTATCCCGGGAAAACTCATTCACACGGGCGGAGCCGCGGGCAAAAACTTGTAATGTTATATAACTGCTGTGTGTGAGCAGAATACATATAACAAAATTGGTTAGTTAAATGTTGATTTTTATTGATACAGTGTGGGCAAAATGACCCCACTGCACGTGATGGTAAGTTGAGTGGGGTCCAAACAGTGTTGACTGATGAAAGAGGGTACTTTCCTATATTTGATTTTACACATATTTTTATAAGGAATAGAAAATAATACGAAAAAGAAATTAGTCTGTGAAACCAGCATCAAAATTAGTTAAAAAGGAAAGCAGTTATTCATATTTGAAATATTATCGTGAGCAAAAGTGGAGTTTATCGCGCTATCTCTTCCTGACGCACGCAGCCTTAAGACTGGTGCCACTCAGTTACGTCACAATTTGCTATTTCTGTTATTTGAACTTCCAAATTACTGCATCTACCAAATTTCTTATACGAATATTGTCAGGAAATGATTAATGTGACAAATAATTTATTTTGACTTACATCGTTTGCGAAGCAAATGTGCCGGCACACGTGTTACGACCTGTATTATGAGGACTTGAGGCAGTGGGGTTACTCCCGACACGTTCGAATCGTAAATCAAATCGAGTTTGATTCGGTTTCAAGCGTTTTGGTACTCCCGAAATCTACACTAGCGCACGATCGAGCCGTGCCTCAAATTGGAACTTACTTGGATCAAAAAAATCCGTTAGGATCGAGCAATGCTTACTCTCCACTCGTTCGTACGATCGTGAATCGAGTTGTCAATTCGACTTTATCTGTCAAATTCTACGATTGCTAAATAGGTGCCGTGTACGGTTCAAGTGAAGTTGTTTTGTGTTTTGGTGAGAAATTTTAAAAATATCTGTGCAATTATGGCTAGACTTCAATCATTTTTTAATGTTCTTAAAGAAACTAACCGTATTGACAATCGAAGAAGAAGAAATTTGCTTAGGATGGGCCGTTTTACTAATCGGGCAATTAATATGGATTGCGATGAGTTTCGAAGTTTGCATAACTGCCCATCCCTTATTATTATTGCTGAAGACATGGAGACAGGCATTGCAGACAATGTCATACATGCCTCATCATCATCTCGAAATGATGAGCTACGACGTAGGCAAAATGCACGGCAACGTCTTGTTCAAAGTCTGTGACTTATTGTTTGATTTTTTTAAATTTAGTTGTTTCTTAGTTTGTTATAAAATAATAATATACATGTTAAGACAAAAATCTACTTTTTCCTTTTATCTCATTAAGCCCTGTTACATATTTTTTATGAAATGCAGTCTAATCTCGACCACTGGGTGAAGTCTATTTCTTATTATATTCATATCATAACCGTTATAATCATTCTGATTTACAAATCATATTATGTTCAAACTTTATTTAAATGCTGATACTGAACAAAATACATTCTTTTTGTTTTTGTTTTTACTTATAATAAAACCATTTTTGAGCCTAGAACTTGCCTGTAACTTTTTTTGGAAACTGATATCAATTTATTTTTATCTTTACACACACACATACTCACGCCTTTTATCTCCGAAGTGGTAGGCAGAGGCGCTACTACTAATGCACCCACTTTTCATCGTGCGTATTCCGTCACATGATGTGATATCGGGCACAAATTCCAGACTCCAGGCTATAAACAATATCAACACTATCCAGCACTTTGAGTTACAAAGTACTGTGTGACATTCCACTGCACTCGTCATCCTGAGACATAAGATGTTTAGTCTCATTATGTAGTTACGCTGGCTACAATGTCCTTCAAACCGAAACACAACAGTGCACGTGTGAGATGTTGCTGATTAATAGATATATAATATACAAAGATTACACATTACATAAATATTGCAAACATGATTTCACATTATAAGTTTACCATTTTAATAAAATAACAATTGTTGTGCAGGTAGTCAGAAGTGGGGCAGGGTAGGGATGTTTATTACTCAGTATAAAAAGGCTAGCGTTGTCTGTAATGAAGCAGTTGTGTCCGAGTCGTCGAGGAGAACAGGATTCTGCCCCCTGTCGGTGATATCTGGCTCTGAGTACCTATCCTTATTAGATATGTATAGTTGTTAATTTATATCAATACAATAATAAATACTTAAATTCCATAAAAAGTATATATTTTTATATATACGTTTATCGGTTTCTAACACACGCACACTGCCGCTTGCCGGTAGAAATAGACATTGCGGTGGTACCCACCCAGACGGACTCTTACATATGAGAGACCAGTAAATTATAACTTTACTTATTTTAACCATATAAAAATAAAAATAATTCGATATTAGTTTCCAAAAAAATATATTTTCTAGGCTTGAAAATGATTTTGTTATAAGTGAAAACAATAAATAATCCAATTAATGTCAGTTTTGACCTCAAACTCCTGTTACAAGATTCTAAATCTTAACCAAAAACTGTATTTGGGTTTCCCGCTACGACTTATATAGTTGTGACGTGACGCTGACAATGTCAGATATTTTGATAGTTCATAGCATAGACTAAATAGATTTGGGCAACTCAATTTATCTTTGGTTGCTGAATTATTACAAAAAACTCAATAAACAACGTAATAATTTCTTATATTTATATAAATATGTATGTAACAACAACTGGAGCATCGTTTTATAAGTAAAATAAATTAAATATAAATTATTGTAATGAAATTCTCCATAGAACATACCCACATAAATATGACGTGATCTACAGGATACAGCTATAATCTGTGAACCAATACTCGATCGACGAGTTGATAACGGCCGTTTTTGATCAGCTAGTCGATCGACGTCGGGAGTGCGCATTTCAAGTTCGAATCGCGATCGAATCGAGTTCGAATCCAGGAACAATCGAACAATCGAATCAGTTTCAGGAGTTACCCCACAGGTCAGTATTTTTCCGAGCGAAACAATGTCTCTAGCCGATTGACATTTCACTTCGAGTACATTTGCCATCATATAGTATAGTCACCTTGTGCCCGCATAGAAAAAAACCTTGCAAATATTCTATGATTATCGTTTACGATATTAGGGTCAGTTTTTCTATGCCTTTAAGTCAGTCCCTAAAGATCAACAGAGATGGAAGTGATGCGACGTTCGCCTATTTTAGCGATGTATCATTTTCCTATTGCACTTTGGGCGTTAGAAGTCTCTCGAGAGTTTGTGTCTTTTGTCTTTGCGTTAGTCATAATTTATTTTTGTTTTAGTCTAAACGGCAACTTCAAAGACATCGACACGGGAGCCCTGTTCCTGAACGCGGGCCAGGGTCCCACAGAAGAGTACGAGAACCTCAGGAGGAGGATACATTCCAATAGCAAGGAACTGTGGTACTACGTGAGCCACGAGCTGGGCAAACTGATCCACGAGGACAACAAGGAAGAGAAGATACAGACGATACTCGACCAAGTGGCGGACAGGAAAAGGTTGGTTTAACTTTAATACCAAGGTTCAGAAGAGTATTTAAAGCTGAGGATGCACGACAATTCTTAACGTTGTCTCGACAGTTTGTGTTATTTTTCCTATTTTAGGTATTTGAAAAAAAACCTTGAACAATAAATTATACCTTACAACAGTAGTGCAAGCAGCAATACAACTGTTAATAGTCTTTACTATAAGTAAAGTCCTGTGCCAAGAAAATGTCAACGCGTTTAACCTTTAAGGCGTATTTTAATAGCACATATTTATGGAACGATTGCACACTCTTTTATGGTCTCTCTTAATTCTAAAAGTACGCATGCTCACGCCTTTTATCCACGAATGGGTAGGCAGAGGCGCAACTAGTGCACCCACTTTTCGCCAAGCGTATTCCGTCCCATGATGTGATAGGGGGCGAGCCTATCGCCATATCGGGCACAAATTCCAGACTCCGGGCTGATACTGAATAGAAAAATCCAATATCACTTTGCCCGACCCGGGAATCGAACCCGAGACCTCAGCCTTGCAGTCGTACCGTAATACAACTACGCCACCGAGGCATTCTAAAAGTACTTAAAATGTTTTCCACCTCCGACCTCCCTAAGCAGGCCTGCAGGTGGCGGGCAGGCATCCGGCTACCGGGAAAATAATGGCCAAGAGGCTGGCGTGCAGAATTACATGCATGCCTATGATATTACCGAGGTTTCGTTCCTCGGACTACGAGAGGCTCTGGTCAAGAGCCAACTCCTGCGAGGGTTGCGGTTGCATGCTCATGCGCACCCCGCGACTTTCGATATAAGGGAGAGAGAGTAGAATGGCGGGGTTTTAGTCGGTAGGACGGTTTCGACCGGTGAGTCCGGCAGAAATCTGTAAATGGATTTCCCCGTGTTAAAAAAAAAAAGGTAAATGTAATGCATTGACTTGCTGTCTAATTGCGCTTTCTGGCCAAAGCAATATCAACTATGTGTACTTTATGTACAAAGTTCATATTTGATAAGACAAATAACGCCAATATATAGTACTGGCATAACGTATCGAACGACATTCCATTGTCATACATTTATTTTAAAAATTATGTTATTTATATTATCTATCAATACCATTGTATCAGATTGAAATCAGCAACGGTGTCTACACGCAACACGCAAAGGCAATTTATTATATTTTAGATTGTATGTGATTTTGTAAATTCAAAATCATTAGAGAGTATACATGTCTAGGTAATTATTACTTTGTAAGTGGTAACACGGAAAACGTGCAAGTTTACTTGATTTTAATCCTAAATAGACGCGTTCTTTATTATACCAGTATGGCGAAGTAGCTACTAATTAATGCTAATAGTAATTATTTAGACCACAGTGTATAACTACATATAGTCTCAACTTAGTTAGTGCCAACTAAGCAGGATAGAATAATTTAATTGGCAATTTTCCAGTGCCAAGATGGGGCATTCTTGAATTGGTGATAATTTTACTTTGTTTGGTGAGAATTTGGGTTTTCATGGCTGGATAAATATCCAAACGACAGTCTGTTGGGCAAAGTAGAAATATGTAAGTCAGTTGTACTTACTCCAAACGGACTATTGTCTGTTATAACATATTTCTATTGTATCTGATGAGACGAGCATGACGTTCGATGATAAGTGATATGACCGCCCATAAACAGTAGCAACACCATACGGAACATCGAATTATAAAGTACTGCGTGGCACACCACTGCGCTCGTCATCCTGAGACAAGGTTTGATGTCTCATAATGCTCAGTAATTATGCTGCCTACAATACCTCTTTAATTATAGATTTGTTTTTCATTTATACCTCCGCTCTCGTAAAAGCCTATTCTTAAAAAAGACAAAAAGTAACCTAAAGCACTCCGGGAATGTGTAGTTTCTTATTAGTATAAGATTTTTTGGAATCGCGTCAGCATTTCGTCATACACTAAACATTTCCTCTTCATAATAACACTATTTAGACAGAATATAGACACGCGAAGTTACGGCTATGCCTTGTGTAGTGAAATCCTTAGTCGAACGATGTGTGCCGCCGTGCAATGACTTCCGGCCTTTCGCAAAATCGCGATGTCGAAATCCACGGAGAGTGCACGCGACGACCTTCAGCTCTCCGCCTGTTGCCGGTACCCATCCGATATGGTCACGCTACGATACCGGCAATGCATTGTAGCTGATGAAAGTTTTTGAAAAAAAAATTATGTAGGTACTTAATGGCAAGGGTCATAGCATGAGCCAACCGAGACTCCAAATGGTAAAACTAGTTATCATTTTACCATTTCTTTTTACCACTTATGGGTGCTCTCACAGAATGATGTCTGGTTGTAAGGTTTTCGTCGTTCAAACATGATGCATTGGCTTATGAGTCTATGATAACTATTTTATCAAAAATATTCTTCATTTCATCTTCTTAAATAATAATAGAGCGATTTTATGGTAATCTACTTATTTATTAAATAATCCTCATTCTCCCGGTGTGTGTTTCGGCAAAAACACACAAGCGACCTGACTTGGGAGCTTCAATTTGCAAATTCTGTTAAATATAAGCCACCAAAAAAATATTCTAACACTATTAACACCCTTTTCTTACATAATATCAGAGAAAAAAATATATAATTGACCTTTAAACAGTTAAAAAAAAATTCGCCATATTTGGCTGCACCGAAGCCGCACGCAATACACGGCATATAGTAAAATGTAAAAGCGCCCTTATGACACTCAGTTGAATTCTGCGGCTTAAAAGTTTGCAAGTGAAGAACGAAGCGTGCAAGTACTGTAATTATGTTCCGGTTTCAAGGCATATATGCAGGAAAATTACTGGGCAGAACGAGACTTAATCCGGTTTAGCAGGTTGACGGGCGCAGAGCATTGCAATTCAGTTCTTAGTGATTAAAAGTCCTGGGTGTAACGATAGAACAGGGTACGCACTGCTTCCCAACGGCATTTCAGGCCTACAGACTATAGTCCAGTAGAGATGACACTAAGAAGTTAATCTACGTCGTGGAGTACCTAAAATTGCTCTTTTATTGCCTGCGAAGGCGGACGAGCTAACGGCCCACCTTTATATGGTAAGTGGGATACTGTCGCCCATGGACGTCACCAATGCCATAGGCAGAACCAAGCCGCTGTCTACATGAAAAAAGTTTTTTAGCACTTTCCCTACTAAAAGTTATTTACCATTTCCTTGATACATTTTAATAATAATTTCTAACACGAGTCCAATGCGCTCGGGACGTTTATTTTCTCATTAGCTCGCCGCTATAAACTGATTTTAATATCCCGTTCCGTTCCACGCGGACGATGTCGAAATTGTTTGTTTTATCACCGACCGTTTTATGCTCGCCGCTTCTGTCGTGTGGGGAAATTATAGCTGTGTGATATGTTATGTGATTTTGAATATTTTAGGGTTGCCATAAATTATTGATGCCAAACAAGTTTTTTTTTATGGTTGCTGATAAATGCTACTCGCCACAGAAATGCTCTATGCTCCCAAATAAATAATGCTTTGCACATTAGCTGTTTAGTACGATAAATGTAAAATAAAATATACTTCATACCTCAGAAACAAGCCCTAAGAGCGTGACCCATGGAAAAAATCTGGGAGCTTTAACATTTAACAGTCTAGTGTCGGGGACATAATGCTACAAATCGGTATATGCTCCGCTAAGCCGGGATATATGGCAACTCTAATCTATTTGGATGATTCATTTTGGTTGTAGATACGACAGATAGATAAAATAGCTACAAAAATTTTCAATTTCTTTTACAGGAAACTCTTTATTCTACTTTGTCATACATCAAAATATTGTATTCATAACAATAGACAATTACAATAATTGCACTGAATGGTACAATGGTCGTCATGTTATACCTACAATTTATTTTTACATTCATGTATGATTATGTTTTTCCATGGAACTGATTTTATCGGCCTGTCTTTCAGTGATTTACGTTTGATTAGTACTTAAAATAGTTTGACCACAAATTGGTTACAAACAATGAGAGAATCCTGTAGTGTTCTTTAAAATATTAAATTGGTCAGTAAATGGACACAATGACTGACATATAAAAGAGTATATCTAGTAATGGATGGTCTTCAAATAAGGAAAAGAAGCACTAATAGTGTTGATTAAAGTAAATCAATTATGTTCACTGTTAAGGGTGTTATAATTAAAACTGCAAGCTACTTGTTTCCACCGCATTTATTTCCTTTTAATGCTGGTTTATGACTTATTCAATTTTCTGATTCTCGTACACATTTGTTAGAACCTATCTATTTCTGCTTTATGACTGGGCAACATTTAAATAATCCATTGTGAAAAGGAATGTATTGTCTGTCGTTTAACCAAGTTTCTTCAATAAACAATAGACGAGCCTGTGTATATCCGGCTTTAAACAGGCTGGCATGATTGTGTCTACTGGCAAGGCATACTATCGTCAGTCGACACTATACGGACCCCACTCCGCTAACCATCTGGTTCAGTGGGGTTAGTATACCGTGTCCGTATAAAACAAATAGCATCTCCATTCCAGATCGCTAATATCGGACCAGGAGAAGCTGCCGGAGCTGGATGGATACCATGAGTGGCGGCAGATGGAGGCGGCGAACGTCAGCGACCTGGTGCAGAGGAGGCTTCACTACCTGCAGAACCCGCCCGACTGCAGGGAGGCCAGGAAGCTGATATGCAACCTTAATAAGGTATGTGGAGGAAACACGAACATACAATACATTCGTAGCCAATTGCTAAGCCATTATAATAATTATTATACATAGAAATAAAGGTGTCTAATATTGATACGGTCAATACAACGTTCAAAGGTAATTGATTACATAAAAATTTATAACAAAGTTGTATAATAGGTGCTTTCATAGACACTAACTAAAATAACTGACTTGGTTTTACATGAGATCCCACAAGATTTTGTAGTGAAAAAACTGCGTTGCGAGACTTGGCATTTTTTTACTTTTTATGTTTTTAATGGTATATCTTTGAAAATAATACTTGTACGTAGGTACTCCATAGTTCGAGGTATGAAGAAGATAAGTGCCATTATTTAATATATCCACGACGATTTAACTTCTCGAGGGATAATCTGACTGGTAATTTATAGTCGCATTCTTTATACTACCAAGTACCAACTTCTCTTTTACACGGTCAAAAAAGTAAACACAAAAGTCATAATCTAATCTAGAAGCATAGATTAGAAAGTGTCTTTTGTGTTTGATCGGCTTATACTATTATGTGACGAATAGCGATTATCAGCAAGCCAAATCGTTCATAAACATCTTAACTCTTCCTCCTCCTCCTTGCGTCGATTCCCCAATGCTGGGGGTCGTGAGTCATCAAGGAATTAACTTTTCGCGTACGATGTTGTAACTTAAACATCTAGATTAACAACAGTCCTCAAATCTCCGCAAAGCTTAAAAGTACACGAACATCTATTCTGAAACTCTCAGCTAATGAGCCGGCGCGTCACAGCGCGGCGTAGGCACAGTGTAGGGCTCGAACAAAAACGGGTCTCGTGTTATTTCGAAACGGGAACAAAACAGACAGGTGTCGCGAACACACTGGGTTATTTCAGACGATATACTACTTTGTCTGTCCCGTCATTGTTGATTAACGTGATTGGACGTTTTTAGATCTGAAATAATTATTGTAGTAGGTATATAAATAGTACTGTCTCGGGTTCGGTCCCCGGGTCGCGCAAAGTGATATTTGTGTTTTTTATTCAGTATCAGCCTGGACTTTGGAATTTGTGCCCGATATGGCGATAGGCTCGCCCCCTATCACATCATGGGGCGGAATATGTACGGCGAAAAGTGGGTGCACTAGTGACGCCTCAGCCTATCCCTTCGGGGATAATAGGCGTGAGTGTGTATATATGTATGTATAATATTACTGGGCAGTAGTTATAGAATTAAAAGATGTAATAATCGAATGTAAATATCACAATTAATTAAAAAGAGATATGTATTAAGTATTTATTTTTCTGAAGAATTGTCTCACTGACACTTAAACTTGACGTTTTCCGGATTCTATTTCTATAGCTCTGCGTAATATTTACTGCCGAGAACTGTATATACTACGTATTTTTGTTTGATTGGATTTCTTATATTGTACTAGCATTGCGTGCGGCTCCGCCCGCGTGGAAGTTTTTCCGGGATAAAAAATTTTTTTTTCTTAATAGGTTATTTTTTAATTCATAAGTTGCTAAACTCATTCTTTTTTTTTCTATTATTTATAATTATGAATAGTTTTTAAACAACTCCCAAAAGGAAGAGGTTATCATTTCGAAGAATTTTTGTTTGTACACCACTAGCTTCGTTAATTTTTTTTATCGCCTGATGGTACGTGATACTCCCTATAAAGTAAAGTAGCACTCAGGAGTAATGTAGGTTCCTATTAGTGAAAGAATTTTCAAAATCGGTCCAGTAGTTCCTGAGATTAGCGCGTTCAAACAAACAAACAAACTCACTCAAATATTGTTATTCAAATTTGGGCCTAAGCATCGAACCTAGAGTTTCACCGTTGCCATAATTTATGCACCGCTATGCCAATGGATGTCGATTTATTATATATTTTACGAGTAAGCTGCAATCAGCACAGTTATATGAGATTTGAGTTAGTGTGACGTAAGCACGCTAATCCGCCCGCCAGTCGCGACAATTGTTAAATTGCAGAGGACTGTAGGCACGTCGGAAAGTGGATTTGTGTGAAAATTGTGACATCTAGCTGTGAGTAGTAAAACACATTGATTAAGGGTCAATCAGGGAGTATGGCTCATCGGCTAACATTGTTCAAATTATTTAAAAATAGGATGATAGTATAAGGTATAATTTTAATTAAAACAGTTTTGAGTATATTTTTTTTACTTTTGGATATCCAACTTACTATACATAACCATTTTAACTCACAAATAAAATTGCTTCGCCAATAATTGGATATCACTAACATACAATTTACTTTCAAGAAGAAACAAGCACATCAGAAGGGGCGGGATAAAAGGCACGATAAGTTGTACTATCTAATGGATTCGTGTATTTGCAACTGTTTACATTTTAATGAATATAATAGTTGAGACATATAAACAATGGATAATAATAATATTTTAACAAATACTTAATGAGTTTTCGATCAATGTAATGTTGTTTACACTTTCTATCAATTGGTATTTATCGCAAAATTCCCCAGACGAAAGGCCAAAGCCCTCTCAATCTAAAAACGCGACCAGCAATCGAGACAATTTAGTAAAGTATAATTTTATACCGACCCCGATATGTAGAGTCAGCCCTACACTCAACCGGGAGTCACACGGCATGAATGCTTTTATTTATACCGTGTTGTATTGTCCCGCGATGCGTAACCCACTTAGTTGATTTCCTCCGTAGTACTGCCCACTCACTCACTGCACTGAAATAGTTTTGTTTGGCACACACAGCCTATAATTAGATGAACAAACTTACCGGCCCACACGTTTGTTAACACGCGGGCCGGCTGTCACCTAATCGCGATAAATGATAACGGGGCGTTTCCGAACGTCACTACAGCGACAAACTGCAGTTGTAACACTGTGGTGCTTGTGAGTGTAGGGTTTCGTGTCAAAGGTGCTGTTGCGAACTGATAAATTCCAGTCTCTAAGTGCGATAATGCAAAGGAACGCCGTAATTTATTTGTACTTGTGATTATTTTTTTGATGTCGTTACAAATCAAGGGATTAGTCGGACAACAAACGAGTCCGCGGGTTATTTGAAATTTTCAGTTCTTATAATACTTTACACAGTATTTGAATAATCTAAAAGGAACATTTTGTACATCCTTCAACCAGACAGCCGCATCTGTTATAAGCATGTGGTACCGACTGCAGTTCGTCGCAGCAGTACTGTTGGGCATCGTTCCTTAACTCACGTATATTCGCGTCATTGGGCCGTGGCGATCGGTCGACGACACGATTTCGTCACATATCACATCAAGAGCATATCTGATGGACAATTTAAAGCAATGAACTTTTATAGCCGATAAAAATTTAATGTTTCTAGCCAAGTGGTGACCCTTTGCAATCATTACAATTTACAAGTATATTTATAAAATAACATTGCGAAGTTGTTATACTAGACCTGTTGTAAGGATTACAGTGTATTATCTACCAATTGAATTTGTAGAATTAACGTAATGCATACATTTATTGGGTTGTGTTTTTACGAAGGAACGCATGACGTCAAATGCATGAATTAAATTCAGGCAATATTTCTAAAACATTTTTACGCAATGTAGGAATGTAAATTCGGTATCTGACACACAGTTGTATCGTTGCTGATGTTTACGCCACCTGTTGAATGTGGAGAGTCCTTACAATATTTTTCCATATTCTATAATTTTGTTTCGGATAATTTTAAGCTATAATATTGACTAGAGTTAAGTCTTTAATAACAGAAAAAACATAGTCGACAGGTTTAACAATGACAATAATGTTAGAGTATAGACTCAATAGTAAACAATGACGTTGCAGTTCAATATACCGTATTTTATCATTACGTATATTTGTTTTGAGAGAAAGTTCAGAAGATTCTCTACCAATATTTAAATGCTTTAGGGTACGAAGTGCACGATAGCCTAGTTGGGAACGAAACGGTCTGACGAGGCGAATGTCCGCAGGCTCCAAACCCAAGGCACACGTCTCTGACTTGTCAGTTACGTGTGTATTGTTTATCAATTATCGTTTGCTTTAACAGTGAAGGAAAACATCGTGAGGAAACCTACATACCTGAGAATTCTCGATAAGAATTACGAGGGTATGTGAAGTCTGCCAACCCGTACTAGGCTAGCGTAGTGGACTAAAGCCTAAACCCTCTCAGCAGTAGAGGAGGCCAGTGCTCAGCAGTGAGTAGTATTAGATACAGGGCTGGTATTCTTATTTACTAGCTTTTGCCCGCGGCTCCGCCCGCGTAAATGAGTTTTTCCGGGATAAAAGTCTCGCTTTATATTTCCCGGGATAAAAAGTAGCCAGCAACTATATAACCCCTAGACTCCTAATAACAGACGATCCGCTTCGGGCAACACATCTGACAAAAAGATCCAATGTAGCTTACCGTTCAAAATCTTCAAGTCAGTTGCGCCCAGAACTGTGAGCCGTAAATACTTCCGTGTTGGCGAATGAATAAATATTGCAATGGCCCCATGCACAATACGATGGTGTGGTAAAAATAGCCATAATTCAAATTTTCAAAAAAATGCCATTACATTTCACAGGTATGTCAATAATGACACATAATCATATTTTATTTAAAATTTTACGGAGTTCATCTTATACCGGCCAAGCATTGAGGCCCGCGCCATCTTATTATATTTGCATCTCTTTCCGACGAAAGTACTTTTAAATTTTCTATTTCGTTTTGTTGTTGAACATTATAAGTAAGTGATGCACCAAAAGGATTTGTCGATAGTTATATCGATAAAATTAATGTTATTAGGATTATTTTTTATTTTATTGTTTGTTGATTTTACCGATTGTTTTTAATAACTTTATTTGTGTTATTCCTACAAGCCAGCCCGATATTAACAAGAATATTTATTCTTGTTAATATCGATGAGGCTTACTTAGCGCCATCTGTCATTCGACAACATAAATAACTTCGTACCTTTTGAAATATGAACGACAGTTACATTATTTGGATATTGTTCATATAAAAATACTAAAATCGCGATAAAAAAATGGGAGGGTGAGGGTAGGAGGGTGAAAATTTGGGAAATAGGTATTAAAATATTTAAAAAAAACACTGGATAGGGATACCTTAATCACCTAGCGACCAACGACCAATTCCCATACCTACAAAATTTATATAAAAAACATCATAAATATCGATCGAGTCGGAGGCGTGCGACAAAAACCGTGACACGAGATTTTTATATATTAGATTAACTTTATTATACTTGATAATGGCATACATCATAGAATAAATAAAAAATAAGAAGAAGAATGCCATCAGTATTTATTTTCATTAAATAGGTACCTTGACAGATTTTTTATTTCTTTTGTGCTTTAACAGAATTATTTTTAGATTATAATATGTTACTTACTTTGAGTAAAAAGACGTTTAATAAATAATTATATTACCTTAAAACCTTATTAAATAAAAGTAATATCGATAAAAACATCGTGTTTTAATTTAACTTGTTCCATCCCTAAGCTATGTTTCCAACCAATCGTAATGCAGTACCCCGCTTCCTCATACCTCAGGTAGTTGACAGAATTAATTTGAAGAGAAATATTGAACATTAGGAGTCTAGGGGTTATATAGTCGCTGAAAGTAGCCTATGTGTTAACCCAAGACATGTTATACCCGTGTGTCAAATTTCATCGAAATCCGTTCAGTAGTTTTTAAGAGTAACAAACATACATAAATCAAATCATAGTTACAAACTTTCGCGTTTATCTCTACGGTTTATTATCAAATTTCAATACATGTCTTAATGTTTATTTATTAATTGTATTTTTTTTTATTTTAACAATTATGTACTATCAGTATACCTTTTACACATGGCATAATAAAGTTATCCATACGAAATTGAGATGTCATGTATATCAAGTGCTGAATTTAGAACCGTTATGCGACATGTATTCTCGTATTAACAACTGAACGCGACTACTTTACATAAATATATTTCTGTTAAGAGGTATTTAAATAAACCGTTTTCTGGTAATAAGTTTACATTATACGGTAACTGACTCTACGGTCTTATAGAAATACATACGATGGTCATTTAAAAGTATTACGTCTTATTGATATTGTAAATGCGATGTAGTGAAGATGTTCCAATACATTTGATAGAAATAATAGCAAAAAATCTCCAATAGATATGCATTGCATCTTTTTTTTTATGGCAATGAATGACGAGACGAGCATGCCGTTCGCCTAATGGTAAGCGATACGACCACCCATAAACAGTAGCAATACCTCCCAGCACCTTGAGTTACAAAGTACTGTGTGGCATTCCACTGCGCTCGTCATCCTGAGACATAAGATGTTAAGTCTCACTATGTCCTGTTGTTACACTGGCTACTATGTCCTTCAAACCGAAACACAACGGTGCATGCACACTGCTGCTTGGCGGTAGAAATAGACATTGTGGTGGTACCCACCCAGACGGCCTCTTACATATGAGAGACCTACCACCACTTAGAGACCGGCGGGAGATGAGTAACCCTCGCCAGTCCACACAACTATCCCGGCCGGTTTGAACCGGATAAACACAGGCTGGTCCCAAAATGCGACACTCTTACGTCGGTCAGTATGGTGGGCTTTAACTCCATGTTTACGGTGGTCGCTATCCGGGTGGATACAAAATATATCCCTTCCTAGCCGATTTCGGCCACGGCGGCCAATCTCAACGGAGATCAGCCAATTGCGCAGGAGATATTATAGTGCACAAGATATCTGTGTACAAGTGTGTGCGCAATACACAGGTGCACTCGCTCTATTCCTTCACTCTCACAGTCCGGTGAGACGGCAATCCGACATGACCGGAGGGAGATCAAGCGCAGGACCAACGGCTTTACGTGCTTTCCGAGGCACGGGGGTATCACACCAATTTCCTGACACTGAGCTTTCAAATGAGTATTTATTAAGATGGAAAAATCCAGTCACAATGTTTTTTGGCTCGATCCAGGACCTCAGCGCGCAAATCGTACTCGTAACGTGTACGCAATACAATACGCCACCGAGGCAATTCAAAATATATTCTACCACCATCAAACATAGATACACTAAGTCCTTGATTAGCATATTATGGGTTAAATACTGTATCATGAAAAGGAACTCAGGGAAAGCCTTGCAAGGAGGGGAAACTCGATCAAAAACTGGTCTAGAATTTTGCTTAGATATCTATATACTACTAGCTGTTGCCCGCGGCTCCGCCCGCGTGAATGAGTTTTCCTGGTATAAAAGTCCCGCTTTATATTTTCCCGGTTAATCCAGGACATAATCTACCCGTGTGCCAAATTTCATCGAAATCGAAAAGTTATTAAATTACTAAAATGGCTATTAAAAAATAGGGGTTGATCGTAGAGGGTTGAAAATTTAGGGTTGTATGTATTTTTTAATGCTGTATCATAAAAAAATAAAAACAAAAAATTCTATCTAAAAAAAAAAAAAAAAAATTAGGGGTGGACTACCCTTAACAGTTAGGGGGATGAAAAATAGATGTTGGCCGATTATCAGACCTACTCAATATGCTCACAAAATTTCATGAGAATCGGTCAAGCCGTTGCGTAGGAGTACGGGAACGAACATTGTGACACGAGAATTTTATATATAAGATTATATAAAGCTGAAGAGTTTGTTAAAGGGGAGGCCTATGTTCAGCAGTGGACTTCTAAGGGCTGAGGAAGAAGAAGAGTTTGTTTGTTTGTTTGTTTGAACGCGCTAATCTCAGGAATTACTGGACCGATTTTGAAAATTCTTTCACTAATAGGAAGCTACATTACTCCTGAGTGCTATAGGCTAATTTTTATCCCGGGAAACTTTTCCACGCGGGCGGAGCCGCGCGCAAATGCTAGTGACTAAATGAGCGGCAGTAGCCTAGTTGGAAGTGGAACGGACTGCCTAGACGAATGTCCGCAAGTTCACAACCCAAGGACACGCACCTCTGATTTTTCTAAAAAGTTATGTATGTATTCTGTGTGAATTATCGATCGCTTTAACGGTGAAGGAAAACATCGTGAGGAAACCTGCATACCTGAGAAGTTCTCTATAAGAATTTCGAAGGTATGTGAAGTCTGCCAACTCGCACTAGGCCAGCGTGGTGGAATAAGGCCTAAACCCTCTCAGTTGTAGAGGAGGCCCGTGTTCAGCAGTGGTCAGTGTATAATACAAGGCTGGTATTGTATGACTTGTTCTGTGGCGTTATTTATCTTAATTGCATGTGATCGATCTAGGGTAATAAAATTGACAAATGATATTACGTGTCGTCGGCTCCTCAATATCAATAGTGTTCATTGAAGCTCATAATAAGTTTAATACGTAATCGCTCTCGGGTCAACACTTCATCGTGTTTTTAATCAGCGCGTCAGAGGTGAAAGGTCATTTATTTGATAACCGACCGTAGCCTAGTGGATAAGTATTGTTAAACAGTTTGACGCATTACTTATTAAAAATGGTCATTTTAGTTCAATACTAGCATTGCGCGCGGCTCCGCCCGCGTGGAAAAGATTTCCGGGATAAACAGTAGCCTATAGCACTCAGGAGTAATGTAGCTTCCTATTAGTGAAAGAATTTTCAAAATCGGTTCCGTAGTTCCTGAGATTAGCGCGTTCAAACAAACAAACAAACTCTTCAGCTTTATATAATAATAGTATAGATTTGAAAGCTTTAGGTATAGAAAATATAAATTTTAAAGATTTTCTAATAGGCATGATTTTGATCAATTTAAATTATATAAACCAAATTTAATGTATGCTAAAAACACAATTTATTTGTCCTCGTTATTATTATACAAGAAAAAAAAATTCTACTACAGATCTTGTCAGCCAGACTGACACCGTAC
Source organism: Sphinx pinastri (assembly GCA_947568825.1). Lineage (NCBI taxonomy): Eukaryota > Metazoa > Arthropoda > Insecta > Lepidoptera > Sphingidae > Sphinx > Sphinx pinastri. The sequence goes on along the minus strand of OX387630.1, from coordinate 3,258,131 downwards.
AAATGTACTCCACCAGTGAGATTATTTTTACGTAGCCTGATGGTTTATGTCTAAGATTTACTGCCGAGAATTATAATATACAGTAATGTTTAAAATTGGTCCCCAAATTCATCAAACGCTTTACTATACTTTTCATTCCAGGGCTGCGGTTTCGGCTGCCAACTGCATCACATTGTGTACTGCCTCATATTTGCGTACGCTACGGAACGCACCCTTATCCTAAACTCCAAGGGATGGCGGTACAACACAAAGGGATGGGACTACGTGTTCTATCCCATATCGGACAGTTGCACCTCCGCGTATGATGATAAGGTGGTGCAGTGGCCAGGTGATTATCAACCTTAGTATCATTTGTATTATGTTTACATTAGCATGTATGTAGATAAAGTATTATATTTTAAAATGATGTGTTCATTTATTGGCATGTTACATTTACATGATTTGAACAGCGTCAACTGCTGGAGGTGGTTCTGAGTCACTTTCTTTGATGGCTGTAGGGAGCAATACGAGAAGGGCAAATCCACACGACGTACAGAGAATATTATTGGATGATGTCTATATAAATCTTAATTTAATGACAGTTGCATAGATGGTTAAATTGCATAAAGCGGCAATAGCCTAGTTGGAAGTAGAACGGACTGCTGAGACGAATGTTCGCGGGTTCAAAACACAAGGACCTGCACTTCTGACTTTTCCAAAAAGTTATGTGTGTGTTCTGTGTGAATTATCGTTCGCTTTAACGGTGAAGGAAAACATCGTGAGGAAACCTGCATACCTGAGAAGTCCTCCATAAGAATTTCGAAGGTATGTGAAGTCTGCCAACCCTCACTAGGCCCGCGTGGTGGATTAAGGCCTAAATCCTCTCAGTAGTAGAGGAGGTCCGTGCTCAGCAGTGAGCAGTATATAATACAGGGCCAGTATGGATGGATGGCATAGATGGTTACTCGACTAAAAATTATTTCGCCTTTCCTTATTTGATGTGGTCGTTAAGTCACAGCATAGAAAATAGTACGTACTTAAAATTTGAAATAGGATGACGAGGCTTATCAGGTTTAACCTGTATAAGTAAATTGGTCGCAAGTTATTTGGGTACGAAATATATCCCCGTTAATCCCTAAGATGTTTTAAAATATAGAATGTAAAATGTATGTTTTTAGTTTATGTATTAATAAATACTGTTTTTTTATAACTCTGAGATAACAGGTCACATTAGTACAATGTTATCGGTTTATGAAGAGGTTACAAACAGACATACTAAATTTATTAGTAGAGATGAGAATTTTATTCATTTTTGATTACACTAAAGTTCCCTGAGAGTCTTATGACGATGATTAATTTGATCTTCGTTTTGCATCGGTCGTTTTAAATACTTTGGCCCATCTTTAATTATTAATTTATGCCGCGGTGATGTCATGACATATATTATTAGTACATAGTTAGTTGCTTTGTACAGGATAATTGTTTATTTTATTTGACTCGGTTCGGTCGTGAAACTAAGTTAAAATACTTTCTGTAACATGCTTAAAAAAGTGTTGGGTCGACCCCACGTGGGATAAGGGCAGGAGAAAGAATAATTAGTAAAGCGAACATGGGTTCATATCTTCAAAATATGTTTACATGTGGAGAGTCAAGGTCTAAAATGAACGTTAATGCTTTGTTCTTCTTGTTTCAGTATTGTACGACGCGAAGGTAGTGTCGTTGCCGTTCATAGACTCGATATCGCAGAAGCCAAAGTTCTTGCCTCTCGCCGTACCCAAAGATTTGGCGCATAGGTATGTCATTGACAGTTTTGTATTGCACATTTTGAAAATATATACATATATACACTCACGCCTTTTATCCCCGAAGGGGTAGGCAGAGGCACAACTAGTGCACCCACTTTTTCGCCATGCATATTCCGTCCCATGATGTTATGCTATATCAGGCACAAATTCCAGACTCCGGGCTGATACAGAGCAGAAAAACTCAATATCACTTTGCCCGACCCGGGGCTCGAACCCGAGACCTTGACATTGCAGTCGCACCGTAATACAACTACGCCACCAAGGCAGTCAAGGAAAATATATCGCACCTTTAGAACGAAAACGACACAATTCAAAATAATCGAAAATTGAGTTATCGTCATAAAATGACTTAAAACTGGTCCCTTTTTTATGATAATATAATTATTTTAATTATAAAGGCACCGATATAATAGTTTGTCCTTTTCCTGCTTGAATATGGCGGTGTTTGAACTATTGTTGTATTGTAAATTTCGTTTTAAGTAATTTTATGACGACAACTCAATTCTCGATTTTTTTGAATTGTGTCGTTTTCATCTTAAAGGTGCGATATACTCGATCAATTTTGCTTATATTCGAGTCACTCAGGAAACAAGAATTTGCACATAAAATATTTTTATTGGAATTAATAATAATAAGGTTCGTAATTGAACCGTTGGTACGGTCAGCCGCAAAAGTAGCTAAATAATTTCAAAACTTCAAAACGCTCCTACACTTTAACTTCAATTGAAATATAATTTTATCTTTATCTAAAATAAAGTAAACCCTTGAAAGTTTACTTTAGTGAAGTAATAACGGTTGTTGACAAGGACATAAAACTTTAGAAGCGAATTGAAGTTTTGAATATGTTGTCACTTTTTTTCTGACTGTACCTACACATAGAAGGCAAATTCAAAGTAGTTCTTTTCAAAACCACCTTTTATTAACCAAATTTTAAAAGCAATATAATTACAAATTTCCTTCTCTATTTCAGGATAGTAAGGTTCAACGGCGACCCGTCGTCGTGGTGGATCGGTCAGATGCTGAAGTACATCCTGAAGCCGCGGGTGGCGATGCAGAAGGCGATCAACGAGACTATCGCAAAGATGAACTTCAAGACGCCTATAGTTGGGTGAGTAATTGACAATGATGAACTATTTAACCGACTTCAAAAAAGGAGTTTATGTATTTTTGTTTCATTTCGTCCTTATATAAGAAAGATTTAAAGGTGATTTAATGCAGAGAGCAAATAACAAGACCGAGTCTACCACACAACGGACTTTTATTTATCTACCCGCTATATATTAATATTATTGACAACGTTCCATATCTCACAATATTATACCGAGAAGCTTATAGATAAAAGTGGAGGCAACAGTCTAAATACCTAAGTGAAGACGACGGTGGTCGAACGCTCTCTTTCTAAATACACACATAAGAATGAGACAGTAATATGTGTTGTCTGTGTCTTATGTACAGTCAGCAGCATAAATAAATCGCCTATATACGCGTTAAGTTAAACTGCAACATTTTTTTTCTTCGTTTGAAGTAAAGTAAATTTCTTTTATTTTATTTTTGTGAAGAGAAAGAAAAGATTAGTAAGAACAAAAAAGTATGTAGGCAATTTGAAATTTTGAATTTGTTCAGCTACTTATGCTGCTGACTGTATATATTCAGAAAGAGAGTGTCCGACCACAGTCGTCTTCACTTAGGTATTCAGAGTGTATCTATAATCTTGTATTATACAAAGCTTTGACAATGTTACTACATCGTCCGCATTTCAGCCTCACACATGGACAGTTTGCTGTTTATTTTTTAATTAAGTGACTTGTAGGACCAGACAACTATATACTACCAAAATATATTCTTTTAATGTCGGCACCAAATCCATTTTGTACCTTTAAACGGTTAAGATCTTACCAAGGTTGTAATATAATTAAAAATTTAAAAGATTGTAATGTAATATATATTTTTATTGCATTGAATGACGAGACGAGCATGCCGTTCGCCTGATGGTAAGCGATACGACCACCCATAAACAGTAGTAACACCATACAGAACCTTGAGTTACAAAGTACTGTGTGGCATTCCACTGCGCTCGTCATCCTGAGACATAAGATGTTAAGTCTCATTATGTCCAGTAGTTACACTGGCTACAATGTCCTTCAAACCGAAACACCACAATGCATACACACTGCTGCTTGTCGGTAGAAATAGACATTGCGGTGGTACCCACCCAGACGGACTCTTACATATGAGAGATCTACCACCAGTAAGTAATATACATAATATTAATGTTAATTTTTTTTTATCGATGGCTCGACGAAGTGGCTCCACTGCACCTGATGGTAAGTGAAGTGAAGCCCAAAATAATGTCGACCGGCAAGAGATAAACATCCCTGGTCGGTCGGCACAATTATGCCGGCCTGCATAATTGCTTCTTCAATCTCCGCTTGAAGGACCCTAAGTTGTAGGAAGTCATAAACCTGTGTCGAAGATATCAATTTCGAAGAACATCGCATCAAATAACCAATATAATTTTATACCCTGTTCCCGGTTAAAGTAATGCATATTTTTATAGCTAATAAAAATTAACCTAATGAAATACGGCAATAAAACGAACGTTGCATTTTACGAGTTTTGGCGCGCCATTGTTATTCTATTTCATCGTGAGGTTAATCACCATAATTTTATACGGCTATGAAACTTGCGAGTATTTGCTTGCGATTATTTTCTGTGGTTGCGTAAGAAATGGCATTTGGTATTGCTACATTTTTACTTACGTTTATGTTATGGGCACGTCATAATGAACCTTATGTTTATAGGGTTATGGTTCTTATTTCTGATTTTAGTGGAAGAGTCACGCTATAGACATAAAAATATGGTATGAATGAGCCGTCTTCATTGGGATAGTACTGAGTCTTTGAACCTGGAATGGAAAATTATAGTTGCGTTTTGTATGTGAGTGAGAGGCCCAAACGATCCTGTCTCCTTCCAAATCCTTTTCCCTACCCTTATGAGAACGGTAGCGGTAGCAAGAGGGTCGACTGATATTCAGTTATCTATCTATACTGCCCATAAATCTCAATAATTGTCCAAGAACATTGAAGGAGCTACCGGCCTTAAAAAAGGAATATGGTCTCGTATGCGAGGGGCGTCTGGGTAGGTACTACAGCAAAGTTTATTTCTACTTCCAAGCAGCAAGTTTGCATGTACAGTCAGCAGCATAAGTAGCTGAACAAATTCAAAATTTCAAATTACCTACATACTTTTGTGTTCTTACTAATCATTTTTTCTCTTCACAAAAATAAAATAATAGAGATTTGCTTTACTTCAAACGAAGAAAAAAATGTTTCAGTTTAACTTAACGCGTATATAGGCGATTTGAAACTTTGATTTTGTTCAGATACTTATGCTGCTGACTGTACAATGTACTGTTGTGTTCCGGTTTGAAAGATATTGTAGCCAGTATAATTTCTGAGCATTATGAGATTTATTGGTATATATATGGTAGGTTAGCTAGGTTAGGGTCTGTATTGTCCTCGCCGGTGAGGATCGCGACGCGTTCCTCAAATTATTTTGAGTAAAAATGATTCATCGTTTTTTTTTATCTTCTCTTTCCTGCCAGCCCGAGCTTGGCTTCTTTATTTCTTTTTCATTGATTTTACTCCCTATAAAAATGTGGGTAGTTATATAAGTGACCCTGGTATTAACAATAATAATTATAATCAATAAATTTAATGTATCTTGACTTATCATAAGTGCAACTATGTTCGCCTACATCATGAATAAAGATTTTTTTTTATTTATTTTATTATTATAGCTCCGGGTGACGAGCGCAGTGGAGTGCCATCCACCCACTTTTTAATTGTATGGTGTTGCTACTGTATATGGGCGGTCGTATCGCTTACTATCAGGCGAGCGGCATGCTCGTCACGTCACTCAAGTCTAATAAGAAAGCGGTGGTAAACAAAATATAATCCTTTTTGCAGTGTCCATATAAGGAGAACGGACAAGGTTGGGACGGAGGCGGCGTTCCATCACATCCACGAGTACATGGCGCACGTGAAGGACTACTACGATCAGCTCGAGCTCACGAGGACAGTCGACGCGCGGAGGGTCTACCTCGCTACGGATGACGCTAATGTGAGTAAGGGGGTAGGGGGTCAGGGTTTAGTATGTGAGAGGGGGATGTAATATGGTGGCGGTTGTGAAAGGATTTTTTTTGACGAATTTTACCAATTTTGCGTTAAATTGGTATTTTGGAAAGCAAATGTGTAGTTGTATTTTGGTACTAATTTTAATATAATGTTTTTAGTAAAGGACATGTCCAAAAACGGGCCTGAAATTTTAAACAAGACAATTTATATATATTTGGATAGAACTCCTGAAAACTAACCTTTTGCAATAAATCGTTTAATTTTAAAGACCTCCGATTTTGAGATTTATGTAATTTTGTTTGGCTTGAAAACTACACTTAATATGAACGTTTTTAAAAAAGTTGGTTATGAATGGAGGGGCCTAAAATTTTTTTTTTAATGGATCTAAGTTCCATATTTTGCCCTTTTAATATCCCTAAAGTTTGAGCCTTGTTAGATTTTGAGGTCCAGCACTCATACAAAAAGGGGACATCTCTTTTACATATTATGTTACATTGCCCGACTTGTTGATCGTTCCATACCCTTCACACGCATGTAGCATAAGTTTGCTGCTATCCACTTTCAAGCGACTAACCTGCTAAATGGTACATGGATGCTCCTTTGATCCGCATAACCTCGCTTTAATAATCCCCAGGTGTTAGAAGACGCGCGCAAGAAGTACCCGGAGTACAGGTTCCTGGGCGACCCGTCCATCGCCAAGACTGCCGCGACGCACCGCCGCTACACGCCGCTGTCGCTCACCGGGCTGCTCGTCGACCTGCACATGCTCTCCATGTGCGACTACATCGTCTGCACCTTTAGCAGCCAGGTTAGTCACTGGGTGACATAAGAGAACGTATACCCAAATGCAATCAGCCCTATATTATATACTGCCCACTGCTGAGCACGGGCCTCCTCTACTACTGAGAGGGGTTAGGCCTTAGTCCACCCAGTGGCCTAGTGCGGGTTAGCAGACTTCACACACCCTCGTAATTCTTATCGAGAATTCTCAGGTATGTAGGTTTCCTCACGATGTTTTCCTTCACCGTTAAAGCGAACGATAATTGATAAACAATACACACGTAACTTCGAAAAGTCAGAGGTGTGTGCCTTGGGTTTTGACCCTCCGGACATTGCTTCGGCAGACCGTTCCATTCCCAACTAGGCTATTGTCCGCTTGTTTATCCGCTATACCCAAATAAATTATCCTAATTGCTCTTTTTCGATCGATTGTTAAAATGGACCAATCAGAATAAAGCTTTTTTGATTGGTTTATCCTTGGGATCGGATCGAAGATTAAGATCGTTTATTGAAATCATCCATTAAACCATCCAAGCAAAATATCTATTTTAGTTTGATCAATTTATTATCTGTATTATTTCTTTGGTTGTGTTGGTACACAGCACCTGAATCGCGACTTCTCATATTCTCTTGCACCGGTCTTCGAGTCAACATGTCTGGTGTATATAATCACAAATTATAGGGTCATGTGAGATCAACACATTTAATATTTACTTGATTGACGTTAGGACGTAGAATTATAGATGTACCGGATTCTTCTTTTGCTTGAGAGTGGACTGTATGTTCTCTGTGTTCGTTTCGAGAGAAACGGATGTTATGTCGCTCCAACGTTTCGAGAGAAACGTTGGATAAGAAACAGGATGGAACAGGTCGAAACAGGTTGAAACAGGTTGAGAACTGTAGGCAGGAATGAAAACGCTTCTTGTTAACTGTTCACTTTGGAGTCTTGTCACTTGTTGCTTCTATGGGAACCGTACTGGAACTGCCGCGCCGACGGGGCTAACGGCACTATTTTTATACTATTTTCAGCTCCATCCCGCTCTCCCGTATCACACCTCTCTGTCTATGTGGGAGCGGGATGGAAACTGTGTGCGAAAGAGATCGCGCTATTTCAACTGTGCCCTGAGGTAAGCCGCGGCTATACCCGAGGGAGAGCCCCTATCGGGCTGTTTCCCTGAGGTAGGCCGCGGCTATACCCGAGGGAGAGCCCTATTGTGACGAAAACTCCAATATACTTTTATTATGTAAAAAACCTTATATACTATTTACAAATGCTAAAACTGTACACTATATCTTTATTAATTACTGCTGTGCTGCACATTACTCCCGCCGTGCGTCGTCCCGTCGGCTTGCTGGAACGGCGCAGAACTGTCTCCCGTGCAGCTCCGACGCTCGACGTCTACAGGCAGGATCACCAGCTTCTTTGTTGGTCGTCGCAGGATGCTGTTCTTGGTGCGCACGTCCGCTGTCCTCACCACGCCGTCTGGTCCAGGAAACACTCGTACTACCACGCCTCGGGGCCAAACGTTGCGTGGTAGTGTTCCGTCGGCGACGAGCACGACGCTTCCGAGCTGTAGCTGTTCACCTCGGCTGTGGGGCTCCCGCCGGTATTGCAGCTCCGGCAGGTACTCCCGCACCCAGCGGGACCAGAAGAGGTCGGCCAGGCGCTGAGAGGCGCGCCAGTGACTGCGGCTCGCGGTGTCGCCGTCGTGGAACTCACCCGGCGCCGCCAGGTTGGCGGAGCCACCGAGCAAGAAGTGGTTGGGAGTGAGGGCCTCCGGATCTTCTGGATCCACGGAGACGTGCGTGAGTGGCCGGCTGTTGACCACGTTTTCCACCTCGGCCAGTAGCGTTGCCAAGGTTTCTTCGCTGGGGTGGCGTTCGAACAATACCGTCGTCAGGGAAACTTTGACGCTGCGTACAAGTCGTTCCCAGGCGCCGCCCATGAATGGCGCACTGGGAGGTATATAGCGCCAGTTGATGGCGCGACGATTGGCGTCTTCCTTAGTTGCGTCGTCGATGGAGCGCCGCAACTCTTTATCGGCGCCCTGTAGATTGGTGCCGTTGTCTGACCATATTTCTGTGGGGTGACCGCGTCGAGCTATAAAGCGACGCAGTGCCATGATGGCGGAGTCTGTGGTGAGGGACCCCGCTATTTCCAAATGTACTGCTCGTGTAGTTAGACACGTGAATAAGGCCACATATCGCTTCTGTATTGATCTTCCTATAGTCACTGTCAGCGGCCCGAAGTAGTCAACGCCCGTGTAGGTGAAGGGACGTTGATGATGAGCAAGTCGGCACGCTGGGTGATTGCCCGTCGCTGGAGTCGGAGGGCTCGATTTTCTTATGCGGCATAGCAGACAACTGTATATTACTGCTTTCACTGTTGTCCGCGGCTGTACTATCCAATAACGCTGTTTGCATTCATTCAGCGTTGTTTCGACGCCGGCGTGATGCAGATGTCGATGCACGTAGTCCACGTAGAAGCGTGTCACGATGTGCTTGCCGTCGAGAATCGGGGGCCTCTTCGTGTGTTCGGGGACTTCTTCTGCAGCTAATATGCGGGACTTGATTACCAGGATACCGTTATGTACTTCCATCGCCAGGTTGCGCAGCCGACTCTGGGAAGATAAGGGCCTTCCATTGTTGATCGCCGTTATCTCTTCTGTGAAACTATCCTGCTGACATCTTCTTATCTGCTCGGCGCTGGAGCGTGCCGTCCACTGGGCGATATGTGCGGACGGTGTTGTGTCCCGTTGTCTTCGTTTTGTGTAGACGAGGGGTCTGCTTTTCTGGTAATCTCGTCCATGTTCTGTCTTTTTCAGCACGGCGTTTGTGTCTGCGGTAGCTTACAGACACGGTGTTGGGTCTGCAGGCGTCTATAAACTGAAGGACGCGCGCGGTGGCGCGTACGAGCTTTTCCCACTTTGAAAAGCGTTCAATATGTGGCAGGGCTTCAGCGAGGGATTCTGTTGTGATTTTCTTGATGACGAGTGTTCTTTCTTCTCCCGTCTTGACCGAAGGAGTGATTGTCTCGATCGGCCATGTTGCTGGATCTTCCCTGAGGAAGTCTGGACCCTGGAACCACCTGTGTGTGCTGCTGATGTCTTCTGGTGTGTTTCTGGTGGCGTCGTCCGCGACGTTCGCTTTGGTCGGGACCCATCGCCACTCTGCAACTGTACTGTTTTCCTCTATGGCGGCCACGCGATGTGCGACGTATGGCCGATAAGAGCGCGCTCCGTTTCGGAGCCAAGCGAGTACTGTTTTGCTGTCTGTCCAGTAGGTCTTGGCGTCCGGTTTTCGGTCGTGCTCTTCTATTACTGCGGCTGCCATCCGACTTCCCATCACCGCCGCTTGCAACTCAAGGCGCGGGATGGACACCAGTTTGAGCGGTGCCACCCTGGCTTTCGCGACTATGAGCGTTGTCGCGACGCTTCCGTCTGGCAGGGTAGCTCTCCAGTATAGCGCGGCTGTGTAGGCTGCTTCGCTGGCGTCCACGAACGTGTGCAGCTCCAAGCGGACGGCGTTGCTGTAGTGCAGATAACTTCGCGGGATTCGGATTTCTTCAAGCTTATTCAGGTGATTCAGCCACTCCTTCCATCGTCCCCGTATGTCTTCGTCTATGGGCTGATCCCAGTCGGTGCCTCTTCTCCAAATTTCCTGTAATATCTGTTTTGCTTGTGATGTAATTGGAGCGGCCAATCCGAGGGGATCGAAGAGCGACATCAGTATCTTCAGGACTTCTCTCTTGGTGGGTGAATCATTTTCCATAGCGCCTCGAGGTAGTCTCGCCAGGTCGAGGTTGAACGCGAGATTGTCGTCGGCGCAATGCCATACTAGGCCGAGCACTCTTTCTGTTGCCGCGCCGTCGTGCAGGTGCGTGCACGGCTTGTCTGTTGCTGCTTTGAGTGCTTGACGTACTTCCGGCGAGTTGGAGGCCCACTGTCGTAACTCGTACCGGGCTTCGCTGTGGATTTTCTTCACTTCTTCGGCTGTCGCGATGGCTTCTTCTGTCGTAGCGAAGCTCTGCAAGTTGTCATCCACGTAGTGGTTTTTGACAATTGCGTTGTAGGCCGCCGGGTTTTCTGTTCTGTGTTTTTCTGCGTTCATGTTTTTCACATAAATGGCTGTGGCTGGGGATGACTTTGCTCCAAATATGAGTGACGTCATTCTGTATTCTGTTGGTTCTGTGTTGCCTCTCGCCTCTCCTCTCCACAGGTACCGGAGTGAGTTTCTGTCAGCTTCGCGAATCTTCACCTGCATGAACATTTCTGCGATGTCCGCTGTTACTGCTATGGGATGTTGTCGGAATCGCATGATCACGCCAGGTAGAGATTGAATCAGGTCTGGGCCGGCGAGGAGGTGGTCGTTGAGGGAGACGCCGCGTGTCTTGGCCGCCGCGTCGTGTACTATTCGTAGCTTGTCCGGCTTCATGGGATTGATGACCGGAAAATGAGGTAGGTACCATGTCTTGTCTTGTGCTGTAGTTTTCGGTGCTACCTCGGCATACCCCTTTGTGAGGAGTGCTTCCATCTGTTGGTTGTATTTTTTCTGTAATTTCGGATCTCTGTCTATTCGCTGCTCTGTGCTCAGAAGCCTCTTGAAGGCGTTTTCTCTGTTTCTTGGCATGGGAAGGTCCGGGTTTTTCCACAGTAGTGTCGTTTCGTAACGACCGTCCTCCCGCCGGTGTGTGTACTCCCGGAGCATGTTGAGCGCTTGCTCCTCAGGATCTGTTTTCGGTTTCTTGGGCTCGACTGTCAGCGACTCGATGGCGAGGTAGCGTCTCAGCTGCTCGTCCATATCTTCATCTATGGTTCTGAGGTGATTGACGCGTTGCAGCCGATGACCAAGCGTTCTTGTTGCGGAGCCGTGGAGTACCCACCCGAGGGGGGTGAGCGATGCGACGGGTTGATTCTTGTTCCCTCTTCGCGTTTCAGTTGCCAATAACAAATGCCAGTTGTCTTGGCCTATGAGTATCCCGGGAGTTCCTTCTTCATACTTCAGCTGGTGCGCGATGTCAGCCAGGTGAGCGCAGCCTTGCATGTCGGAGATCGAGATTTTCTGTGGTGCCACACGCAACTTGGATATGGTGTGGGCCTGTATGCTGTGTTCCTCTTCTGTGCCTTGCAGCTTCAATGAGACGCGTTTCGAGTCTGCTGCTTGGACTTCCGCATTGCCGATTGCTTCTATTCGTAGTGGTTCGCTTCGTCCTTTCGTTCCGGTCCGTCGGGCTATCTCGGCGTCGACGAGCGTTACTGTTGACCCGTCGTCTAGCAGCGCGTACGTATTAACTCTTCCCTTGGGTCCGGACACTTGTACTGGTAATATCTTCAAGTATGAAAGTGACTTGACGGTGGACCATGTGCTTGTCACCACTTCGTTCTTGGGTTCTTCTATTTTCTGTCGACGGAAGTGTAAGGATTCATGGTGTGTTCGTACGCATCCGTCGACTCCGCATTTCTTTGTTCGGCATCGGTGTCCCTGTGTTCGCTGTTTGAGGCATGCGAAACAGAGTGTTTTCTCTTTCGCCAGTTGCCATCTTCCATCGCTGTCTAGCGCTGTGTATTTTTCACATTGTTCTGCACAGTGTCTCGCGTTGTTGCATATCGGACACGTGGCTTCGTCTGTTCGGGTCGACGTCGTGTACGTCTTCTGTTTTCGCAGCGGCTTGGATTTCTTGTTCTCGAAGTCCGTGGCGCTGGCGTTCTGTTCTGGTTGTGCGTATGGACCGCACTTCTGTGCTTCATTGTCTGAGAAGCGTGCGAGTTTGATGAGATCCGCTTCATCTTCTGTTGCTGCTGCTGCGAAGTCGTACCACCTGTAGCGGAGAGCGGGCGTTAATTTGTCGACGACCGCTTTCGTCACCTCCGGGTTGCAGAGATAATGATTCTTCTTCAACATCCGCAGTGTCGCCACAATGTTTGAGATGCGAGTGGCGAACGTGCAGAGGTCGCGGGGTGAGTCTGTAAGGCGTGGTAACGTTCGCAATCTTTCGAGTTCTGCTATTGCGATCGCGTCTGGTCTTCCAAATCGAGTTTCCAGCGTTTTCATGATCTCTTCAGTATGTGCACCATAGATGAGTAAACTCTCGACGGCTTCTTTGGCGATTCCTTTGAGACTGCGTCGAAGCCGCGCGATGTTTTCTGATTCTGTATAATTAGCTTTGGAGTCCTTGAATGATGCTTTGAAGAGTAGCCACTCTTGATGTGCGCCGGTGAATTGCGGAAGCTCGTGGAAATGTCTGTTATGCGGAGTTCTCGCGGCGACGGCGATTGCGTTGGCGAGTTCGCTGAGATTGATTTTCGTGTCAGCTTGCGGACTCTTCTTGCTGTGCTGTTGCTGTTGTGCGCTGCAGGTAAACTTTTCTTCGGCTTCCTGTTCTGCACCTGCGGGGTGAGGGGGGGGAGCCACCTCTTGCTGTGTTTCTGTGTGACGAGGGGGTGCGGCTTCCTCTCGTCCTGCTGTGTGTGGTTGTGGCTGAGCTTCCAGGGTTTGTATCTGTTGCCTGCTGTTGTTCAGCCACTCGTTGACTCGATGTGCCGTATGCTGTTCGGTGATACTCGAGTCTTCACTGTCTGTGTCGGATTCCGCTTCTATAGTCGCTATACGGGCGTTCGCGAGCTCTATTTGTAGGCGAATGAGTTCTTCTTTAGCTTGCGCCAGCCTCGCATTGCGTTCCTTCTTGCTGCGGTGCGACTTGCTGTGTACTGTGGGGGCCCGCTTTCGTCCCGTTAATGTGGGATTCGGCGTGACCATTTCTGTTTGCGCGGCGGTTTCTGCTGTTACTACTGGTTCCGATTCCGTCGTCTGTGATGTCGTCGTCGTTTCGGTGGCGCTTGTGCCTGTGTATTCTGTGGTGCCCGTAGCCGTCGACTGTTGCTGTTCTGTTCTGTTTTCGTCGGCTGAGGCGGTTGCAGAAGCGTCGCCCGAACGTCGGCTCTGTCCGTATTCGTGACGAGATCTTGTAATCGGCATCTTCTATTTTCTATTGATCCGGCGCTCGATAGGACCAAAATGTACCGGATTCTTCTTTTGCTTGAGAGTGGACTGTATGTTCTCTGTGTTCGTTTCGAGAGAAACGGATGTTATGTCGCTCCAACGTTTCGAGAGAAACGTTGGATAAGAAACAGGATGGAACAGGTTGAAACAGGTTGAGAACTGTAGGCAGGAATGAAAACGCTTCTTGTTAACTGTTCACTTTGGAGTCTTGTCACTTGTTGCTTCTATGGGAACCGTACTGGAACTGCCGCGCCGACGGGGCTAACGGCACTATTTTTATACTATTTTCAGCTCCATCCCGCTCTCCCGTATCACACCTCTCTGTCTATGTGGGAGCGGGATGGAAACTGTGTGCGAAAGAGATCGCGCTATTTCAACTGTGCCCTGAGGTAAGCCGCGGCTATACCCGAGGGAGAGCCCCTATCGGGCTGTTTCCCTGAGGTAGGCCGCGGCTATACCCGAGGGAGAGCCCTATTGTGACGAAAACTCCAATATACTTTTATTATGTAAAAAACCTTATATACTATTTACAAATGCTAAAACTGTACACTATATCTTTATTAATTACTGCTGTGCTGCACAATAGATATAAGACCTTATGCATAAACAGTTTATGAACCTATTTTAGTTATCGAATGCTTTGCCTTCTTCGAACGAGTTTGAAAGCAGAAGACAAAACATTCTATAACTAAAATAGGTTTATAAACTGTTTATGAATAAGGCCGATAGTATTTAATAATATTAACTGTAAATTCTCGCAAGAATGATAAATGATTGATATATGCCGGCATAATTGTGTCGACTGACTAAGGGTAATCATAATTCGTCAGTCGACACTATTTGGACCCCTTTCCGCTTACCATCAGGTGGAGTGGGGTCAGGATTTCCGAGACCGTATAAAAAAAATACAAAAATCGATCAACCCTATTAATTTTATCGATATGTTACTAACAGGTGGGTCGCGTCGCGTACGAGATGATGCAGACGAACCGCGTGGACGCGTCCAACAGCTTCTTCTCGCTGGACGACATCTACTACTTCGGCGGGCAGAACGCGCACGACCGCGTCGCCGTCATGTCCAACACCGGCGGCAAGAACCAGGATATATCCTTTGAGGTGCTTCTGCTTTTGGTACACACACACACACACACACACACACTCACGGCCTTTATCCCCGAACGGGTAGGCTCTGCAACTAGTGCACCCACTTTTCGCCGTGCGTATTCCGTCCCATGATGTGATAGGGGGCGAGCTTATCGCCATATCGGGCACAAATTCCAGACTCCGGGCTGATACTGAATTTATAACTCTGTATCACTTTGCCCGACCCGGGAATCGAGCCCGAGACCTCAGCATTGCAGTCATACCGTAATACAACCGTGGCAGTCTTTTGATATACTACTATAATAAAAAATTAAGCCATCACAAAAATCACATAGCACTGAAAAACAGCCAATACTGCGCTTCCCGTTGCAAAAAAATAATGCGCCAACATTTATGTTCTTAATCGACGCATTCAAAGTCTAATAACTTCGTCATTTTTCAAGTTATTCAAATAATTCTTTCCCCATTTTTAATGTTATTCAATAATATTACGATATCTGTAAGAAAAAACGGTTTTCATATTAAAGGACACTTCCTTATTCCTCCCTGCACGGGCGAAAGACCTGCCGATAATCTTTATGACAGGTCTGATGCTCGTCACTTCACCTACTTTGCCCCCTTCTACCCCATTAACCTCTGTGGACATTATCTTTTACATCAATCGTTAATGTATCATGATATCTGAGGGTGATATCGGCTCCAAAGAAAGTAGATTTGCGAGGAATTATGATTCTATTTATAAGCTTTTTAGTAAATCAATGGAGCTCAAATATTGTTAAATATCTAACCGTTCATAATATAAACAACACGCGAAAGTTAAAATGGAAGTAAACAAGTTAAATTAATACTATATATTTTTTATTTGTCAGGCGGGTGACAGAATCGGAATCGCCGGTAACCATTGGAACGGTTACGGACGTGGGACCAATAAGAGAACTAATGTGGTAAGTTCACACATCTTTCTTTTGTTTCATTAAACAACCGGTCAATGTTATAAAACATATAATAAATAATATATTTATACCGTAATAGTGCTGATTAAGTACTTTTTAAAGCATGTTATATAAATAGTATTCAATCGCTTAATAAATGATCGTTTTACATTTAGAGGCACTATTACAGCAAAATAAAAAAAAAACAAACAGTTACTATATGCACTACATTTGTTCCAGAACGGTCTAATCCCTTGGTACAAGACCGCGGACCACCTAGTGTTGTACCCGTTTCCGGAATACAAACAGGTACCACAGTACACGGACACGCGGCAAAAGAACTTATAGACCTTGCTCAAAACGCACGCTTGACCAAAAACTAAAAATATACCTGACTCACCTTTATGCTCTGTGCAGGGTTGTACTATGGTAATATCGATAAAATTGGTTTTATCGACTTTTGTGTCGTGAATGATTGGATGAAAAACCATTTAAAATTTTAGGGAATTAGTGAATTGCACCTTTTCTGTCTGACTTCTGTGCAGGGTATTGTTTAACGTTGAGCACGTTCTGGGATATCGATAAAATTTATTTCATTGACTGAAGTAGTGATTGAGTGGATGCACATTTTTTAATGAAAAGAAGTAGTAAAACCTGTCTCACGTTATCTAAACTGATTGCAATGTTGTTTTTATTTTGTGTACATTTTGTAATATTGGTTTTATCGACTTTTTGTGGATAGTAGATTGAAGTTATGTTCATACTTCACAGTAACCCAGAATGTAACATCTTGTCTAAAATTAAAGGGTGGAAACATTGTAATAGTTTGCACATAAATCGGTTGATAATTTTTTTTTATGATATAGGGGGCAAACGATCATACGGTTCACCTGATGGTAAGTGATCACCGCCGCCCATGAACATCTGCAATACCAGAGGGCACACAGATGCGTTGCCGGCCACTATTTGGCCAATTATTCGGCACTATTTGGACACGAATGCGAATATTGTGATGTCTGTTTGAGTATTTGTGGATAATATTAAGATAACGGAGCTCGTTATAAAAAACGTTATGATATTTTCAAGAGTTATGTGCTGTTTCAAAATTTCTAAACGCTTTCGCCTTGAAAAAGTAAATCGCTAGTTATTAAAATGAAAATAAGCCCTGTGTATCTGTGCAGGAATATTTTTTTCTATTTCACGAGTTTGATGTGAATTTGATTTTAATTTATATGGATTATGTGATCTGAATTAAATACATATATAAAATAAATAAATAAAATAAAGTGATTATCTCAAAGAACTTTTTAATCAATTTGCGATCTCTTCAAACTTTTATTGCTCAAAATGGTTCCTATTTTTATTTTTTGGTCGAGTTACGTTACATTGTGAATTAAAATGTAAAAGTGAAATTTTATCTCGAATATATGCACGGAACAGGTTCGTTCATATCTAAAGTTATTTAAAACACTTGACCTTTAGTGCTACTATTGCAAAAACCTTGTGGGTGAAAAAACATTTTAAACTAGTAAATATATTTAATATTACAAATTAGATAACGACTTTAGATAAAAACGGACGTAAATTTTCGTTGGTTCATAATTATACTCATTATTTTAAGTTGAAGAATTTAAAATATTTGCCGTAATATAATTTACGTATTGATTCGTGTTATTTTTTGCGAAAATCGAATAATTTGGATTCTTTACAATCATAACGCGCGTAAGGACACCAATTTGAAACGTTTGATATGAATATACGACATTTAATATTAATATTTTAAGCAATCTTCGATAGTCATTTTAGTCATTGATCCAGTATGTAATATACAAGACAAGAAAAAAGTGTAGTTCAGAAGATTTATTGTATTATTCATATCAAAATATCAACAAACTTATATTGAAATTATATTGGCCATTGCTGGCGTCGCCTGAATAACTAACTCATGTTATTATAAGAAATGGTGAGTAGTCACTGGTGGTAGGTCTCATATGTAAGAGTCCGTCTGGGTGGGTACCATCGCAATGTCTATTTCTACCGCCAAGCAGCAGTGTGCATGCACTGTTGTGTTTCGGTTTGAAGGACATTGTAGCCAGTGTAACTACTGGACATAATGAGACTTAACATCTTATGTCTCAGGACGACGAGCGCAGTGGAATGTCACACAGTACTTTGTAACTCAAGGTGCTGGATGGTGTTGCTACTGTTTATGGGTGGTCGTATCGCTTACCATCAGGCGAACGGCATGCTCGTCTCGTCATTCAATGCGATAAGAAAAAGGTAGCAATGGTTCTTTCTGAGATTCAAATTGGTGTCTATGATGCATGAAATCTCGGGACACAATCTAAAAGTAGCGTGAATGTGTTATTATTTTTGTTATAAATATCGACGGTAAAAAGCGATTTTGTCGTATCTCGAAATATCCAACTTTACACCAGAGCCAAAAAACGATTTAAAAAATTCATAACTCGTAAATTTATGAAGATAGAAAGTTGAGATTTGGAACATATTTCCAAAAATCTAAACCTTACTTTCCACGGTTAACCGAAATATCCTAAAGTTACTACTTCATTGATTTTGTACTAGTTACAGCAGTCGATGTTTTAATTACGAGCAGCAGAAATGTTTTATCTGTGAGGTGAAATGTATGAGCAACTAAGATACATAAAAATTTCGATGCGACGGATCTGCTGTATCTCAAATAAAAACCATGCGAATCATTTTTATTTTGCTGTATATGATTTAATCGAACTAGTTTATGAAAAAAACACGTCTTACATACAAGCAGTATCATAAAAGTTATAAAAATAAAATGCTGTATCTTTTACTAAACGCTTTTATTTTCTTTTTAAGAATGTAAGGACAAAAAAAAACAAATAAATAAACAAAATAAACAGTAACTTTTCTATTCAACTCTAACTATATTCGTCTCCTGTTGTGGGGGGAGGGGGGCTCAGAATGCCCCAAGCATCGAACTACGCTTTCGGCATCAATGGCAGTGACTATCCCGCCTTCACACCCGCCACTGCAACTCTTGTAAGCCAGGATCAGCAGTGGCACGCATTTTCTTATACCGAGCGGTGAAGTTCGGCGAATCTCAGGGTACACTAATCTGTCTTTAACCCGCAATGAAATCATTCAAATAGAAACATAGGGAGGAGTTGGAAAAAATAGGCGTCAAGGGCAGCGTGAGGCCTACTTTCCACGCTATCTTCCATCACTGAGATCGCAACATTGTACTAAAAGATAATACAAAATTAAAGACGAACTACCCTGCTTGAAGCGGCGATAGCCTAGTTGGGAGTTGAACGGACTGTCGAGACAAATGTCCGCAGGTTCCAAACCCAAGGGCGCACACCTCTGACTTTTCTAAAAAAAAGTTATGTGTGTTTTCGTTGTAAATTATGGCTCGCTTTAACGGTGAAGGAAAACATCGCGAGGAAACCTGCATACCTGAGAAGTTCTCTGAATTTCGAAGGTATGTGAAGTCCGCCAACCCCCATTAGGTCAGCGTGGTGGACTAAGGCCTAAACCCTCTCAGTTGTAGAGGTGACCCGTGCTCAGCAGCAAGCAGTATATAATACAGGGCTGATATGGTATGGTATAGTACCCCCTGCCGCCCACCCGCCACCCCTGGTAGCCCCTATTAGTCGTCTTTTACGACAGGCACCGTACCGTACCGTGGGGGACTTCTCCAAACGCTCCCAATCCATACGGTGGGAGACGCCGGTCAGTCCTCCACCTAGCGTCTCCTCTGGTGGCGGGAGGTATCTTCGCGCTCCTGATCCCTCTCGGCACTCTCCTTCTGCTAGAGGACCACCTCGCAGAAGTGGGCCATCGCACGCCATGACCTCTGGCTGCCGACCATGGAACCGGCCACGACCGGCAGTGAGAGGTCTCCTCCGACGACTGCTCTGAGAGCGCTGCGCTCCTCGTCCCAGGCTGACCAAAACTCCAATGTGTGCTGATCCGTATCCAGCGGGCAGTTGTCACAATGATGACAAACAGCCGAAACCTCTGCGCCTACTATTCGACACAGTTACTCACCGAAGCAGCTATGCCCGGTAAGTATCTGTATCAAGTGAAACGTAGCTGGGCCATGGCGCCTGTCCAGCCACGCAGCAAAACCGGGCGCACTACCGCGACAACCCTGAACCCCGCTGTCAGGGCCTCCCGCTTGATACGCCACTCCTCCACGTCAGCTCGAGGTAGGGAAGCCTTCATGTCCGGATGCCTCCTCCCACCAATGAAAAGCATCGAAGAGGGCGACCAGATCCCAAAGCAAGAAACCGGTCAACAAGCAAGCCGCCTCGAAAGAAACTGTGCGGTACGCCCTGATCACCCGCTACGCCAAAACTATGGGTTTAGCAAGAGAGCGATGCAGCGGTCGCTCAAGAAGTGCTTTGGAAGTCGAGAAGCTGGTTCGGAATGGCGTAGGTAAGGTACACGCTGGGGTAGGAGCGAAGTGATGGGAGCGGGTCTGGCTAGAGTGACGTATTGACAAAGTATTAATCACTGAAAAAAAAAACAATACTCTGTTCCTATGACGTAAGTGTGATTTTCACTATCCGATTCAATGTTTGAAATGTAGTAACTATTCAATAATTATACGCACATCTCTGGCAACGTAAAATTTTGGGCCGACAGAAATGCTGTATCTCCGAAAATCAATCTCCATAATTGAAAAATAATGTTGTAACAATTATTTACACTGGGCGTATTGTTGTATCTCTTTTATTTTCAAAAGTAACGTTTTTTTCTCTATTTACAGCAAATTTTTGTATAAACTGTACAAAAACTTGAAAAAAATCGATGGCGTATCTTAATTTTTTTTCGTCGTAAGAAGACGAGACCTAGACCATTCGACGCGGCTTTTTTTTCTGATCAATAATATAGTAATAAGTCATTTTGGCCATTTTCCGAGATACGACACTTCCGCTTTCTACCGTCGATATTGTTTTAGGATTTATTCCAAGGTTCGGTTTTATTTCTTTCTACGCTGGTGTGATATTGCTTTTCGTATAGTTAAATTATTGTACTGTAGTTAATTTGTTATTTATTTCGTCGTAAATGATTCATGACCCCGTATAGACTTTTAAAATGTTATAGAAGGTAATTTTTAGCGTCGTAGTATTCATCGGTACTAGTTTTTCCGTATTTTAAAATATTTTTAATATTGATGGAACAGTAATTTAGGAATAGTATAATTTCATACTTCAATTTTCCACATTTAATTCCGAAGATAGTAAATATGTTTTGTATGTATTTTTCATGTGTCATATAATTATATAATAGTTTGCAGACAAACCGAATGTCTTATAAGAGATTTCAATAAATGATCCCAATCTTTGGATTAATCTTGAGGGTACGCCAAAGAGTTCTAAGATTATGTAGAGCGGACATTGGGAAAAATGTCATAATAAATTTTGAGCCTGTTCGTCAGTAACTCAATCTACCGTGAAATAACAAAATACCTATGTAAAGTGCATTAGAACATACTTTGACGTGATCGTAAAGCGCAAATTGGCATATTTTCTTTCAAAATATTGTTCTCTTTACAAAATTTGCGCATACCCAAGACGTCTTGTCACGCGGGCGTGTCAGATAAGACAGCGACTTATCACCCAATGGTAATAACTTTTGGATGAAAAATTTGGTCCTGATGTTCGGTCTTTAAGTAACTATACTTTCTAATTTCTGGGGTAAACCATTCCGAATGTAATATGTAGGCATGTAAAAAAATATATTCTAATTTGTTTATTTTTTTTATCGATATCTATTCATTCGATTTTCGTTATATCATAGTAAGGAGGGATCGTTAATTGAAATCGGATTGACGAAACTAACCATGACTTTGGAGATTCGAGGATATTCTTCAATCGAGTAACTGAATACAGTTAACTGTTAACTGAATACAATAGTCTGAGTCGATAAAATTCCAATTTAACGTGAATAACATTCCATTCACTATGTTCTTTGTTCATTTATGTTTCGACGCATATTACGCACAAATGATTTAAGATCTTTTGATGTAATGATATTTATGGGTTGCCATCTTTAAAAAAAGCGGCCCGCGTCCAGCGTGTTCCTGCGATTTTTATCAAGTCGTCTTTTGACAGATCCGTCTGGAAATCTTTAGGGGAGGCCTATGTTTAGCAGTGGAAGTCATGTGGCTGATGATGATGATGATGATGATGATCTTTAAAAACGTAATAACTCCAGAATTCTGGATACTGTGGTATAATAATATTCTTGAAGAGTTAATGTTTGTCATTATCCAGCGAAAACTGAATGCACTGCGTTGTATCCAGGTTAAATGAAACAATAATACGTATTTCTTTAAAATTATTTTTGAAGCTGGCAATCCCGAATATGGAGTTTAATTTCCATTATGATTAAGTAGCCATCTTTCTAACGGCTGACAATAAACCTTTCTATGATAAGTTTAAGAACGAAGTGCGTAATAAAAAAACATTGTATTTCAATAGATAGTTCAAATAGTTAATCTAAAAGCTGATTTAAATGCTAACTAACTAACTGCGGATCAATCGTAAACCAATCAATACAACTCATACGTAAACATGCCAATCAAACTTCATTCAGTGTGCTTAGAATGTGGTAAAAAACACGACACAACTCCGTTTCGTTTTATTTGGATTGGTTGAGAGACCAACACGTGACTGACGTATTGGTCTCTTGATCAATCACAAACATCAAAATTAAAAGACATCGCCTTGCGAGGTGCGTTTATTGGAGACATTATAAGCACACTGATTGGTTAAATTTTGCTGTTGATCCGAAGGTAGCGGATAGGATCGTTTTTTGTAATCGGCCGTAAATGACGTAAGTACTGATGTTCTTATGAATACTGTATGGCCTATACGTATTGGAGATTTGCGGCAGTCAGTGTTTATGCAATGGTAAACTAGATGGCGTTGATTGGGCACTTGGATCGAGTCTTATTTCATTTAACTATCTTTGAACTACCCAAAGTTTTAGGAATGTTACGAAATTAAATTTAACAATGTATTATCTTTAGCCCTCGTTTTTACACCATTTGTGTTTTCGTAACTCTTCCATTAAGTCACTTATTTAGACGACTTAAAAGAACACATAAATTCGATTTCCTTGAACAATGAATCATGCAATGCAGTGAAAGCTGTTTAATATTCCTATGCAGTTGTAGATATTAATGCGATAGTGAAAGTCATCACGTTTGACATGGAGCGCTTGTGTCACATGTTATGACACGTGATGTCACTGAAAAACTTGTATCCCAAAATATGATTAAATGCTGACTGCCGCAAATGTTGCCATGTCATAAGTAACTGTATTTATTATGGATGTATATTATGTTAGATGTGTTAATTTTACACTTGTATATTGTGCACGTTTGTATGGGATGAATTACTTATATAAGAAAAAAAATATAATGGGTCACAATTTATACAAAAAATAAAACTATAATTATTACACACATCAATTAATATGTAAAGCTTGCGAAAAAAAATATGTAAATATTTTTTTATTAATTTGTTTTGTTTTCTGATATGACATTTTTTTTCAAAGATCTGACTTATTGAAATTATTTTTAAATTTAACTAAATTCATAATATATTTTAAATCGGCGAATATACTGTAACGAAAAGATCTGATGTTAATGTTGCTCTTTATCCAAACTATGAGTAAAGAATGAAGTAAGGAAAAAATATGATCGTAATTTTTTCACGGAGCAGTAAGGACAGAGAAAATATAAGCAAGTTATGATAGTACACTAAAACAACTGCAATAAGTTAATTAATTATGGTGTGTTTCTGTGTGTGTGAATTTTTAATTTAGGATGGTATCGTGGCATTTTTTGGTGTTTAACGGTCTGAAATGCATTTAATACAATAATCATTGTAATGGACATGTAATAATTTATGTAATCAGGACTTATGTATTTATCCGAATTGCTATTATAGAAAAAATATATACAACACACCGAAATGATACAGTATATTTTTAATAGTTTCCGTCTGATTTTTAATGGGATTTTAAAGAAATATGGCGCATGCAGGGATGTAACTACAGTATATTTAATGTATTGTCACAAATCTAGTGAATTACTTACATTTTAAAACATAATTTTAAAAAGACGTTAAAAGTGTAAAAATATTTCATTGTATATTTTCCCTGCATATTAACACATTCGGTGTCATAAAATGAGTAAACTTTACACATAGCGCCAGAAACTAACACAGAGTGTGTTAAACATATTTTTATACTTAATTTTACCAAATCAATTTTATGCGCAATAAACCATACAGTTTAAAGTATTTTTTTACTAGTTATGTGTAACGTTACCACACTTTCCGTTTGCTGTTAAGTTGACGCCGTATGGTGTACATGTATGAGAAAATGCGAGAGCTTCGGTACGATGTAACGATGTAACATGGACCTAAAGTGTATATAGCTTTATATTATAATGTATATAGAAAGGAAATATAAATAAACAGTGATGTGATGATGGTTTCATATTGTTTTATTGTGTAGTACCTATCCAATTTTTTGCCATCCATAGGTTTACGTTTCTATATTATAAAAGAAAGTCGTGTTAGTTACACTGTTTATAACTCAAGAACGGCTGAACCGGTTTGGCTGAAAATTGGCGGGGAGGTACCTTAGAAACGGGAGACGGACATAGGATTTTATCCCGGGAAAATATAAACCGGAACTTTTATTCTGAAAAATCGTTTCCTTTGAGTATTGTGTTTTATGATGTCCTGGTACTTAATATATTTAAAAAAATAAACAATATAATTTTAATATGCCTAACTGTAAATGTTGGTTTTTTAAAAGGTAAATATATAAAAATATGCATTTGCTTTCCATTTCATGTTTACGAGGAAATCCAGTTTGAGTTTCCTGGGAAGGACATGGGACTTTTATCCCAGGAAAACTTCTATATATATAAAAGAAAGTCGTAGAATCATTAAAATACATAATTTTTTTATTTGTATTTCCTAATAAAAAATTTAACTTAATAAAATCCAAAATCTGCTTATTTATTGCCTCTAAGGCGGAACAACGTTCGCCGGGTCAGCTAGTATCTTATAAAGACGGTTCAGTGAGTGGAAAAATATGTATTCTACACCTTCACATAAAATTGGGCTGTGAGCAGATAGGACTGTAGACTACTCTGTGTTTGATTTGATGAGGTGTTCGATTAATATTTGGATAGGGCCTTGCTAAAATTCTTTATAGCATACTAAAAGCGTAGAGCATCATTGCCAGGTCATGTGGAAGAAGTTTCATTTTCGGATAATAAAACAAAACTTAAATTCTTTTATTAAATTGTTGCAAAATTCTTGTGTATAAAAACTACACAGTAATAACAGTATTTTACTTAGTGTAATCAGCTGGCGTAATCGTTAAGTAAGGCCGGGTTGTTCCATCTGTTGTCAGTTAATAAGGCTCTAATCACACTGGCGGAAACAACACGGGCTAAGTAGGTACTCAAGTGAAGCTAATATTAATAGTTATAAGTATTCCCTTCAGACTTTGGTATGGTTGTTGGTGAAGTGGGTCTATACGTAGGAGAGGTTGGTGTGTACATGGGACTTCCAGGTCTTGTCCAACTAGTAGTGGGTGCACGAGGTTCTAACTGCTTCATCTCCATTTCCGAAACTAAAGTAAAAATTTTGTTCTTTACGAGTGCTTGGTTGTACGGTGTAAATTTCTTTACCGTAGAAGATATATTCAAAAAGAAAGAGTCCATATCATCCGTTTTTTCTTTAGCTCGTTCTAGAATATGCGCCATCAGCACGGATAAATTTGTCTCTTGAGAAACATTTGCGGAATTTCGTATTTGAGCTGTCCGGTCGATATCTTCCATATTGGTAGCACTTGTGGCAGATGGATTTCTAAATGTTTCATGTAGCGATGGGCTGGATACAACATTTTCGTCTGTTGTGTCTTCCGATGCCTCTTCGTCAGTTGATGCATCATGTTGTGAAGTTTTTCGTTCTATGAAAAAGGGAATGAGGAAAGCCATTTCTTTTTCATATTTCCATTTCTTCATGTTAGGTTTGTCAGCGCAATGTGTTTTACTTCTTTTTCTGAGTATTCTTCTGTACGAATCCCGCAAACATTGCCATCTTTGTTTGCAAGCTACAACTGAAAAAAAATACATACCTAATTATAAGAAACCTTGATATTAATTTGATGCAAAGTAATAAGAAATATATATATATATATATATATATATCTTGATCATTTAATAAGAAACTAAGTTTTGCTCGCGGTTTCTGCCGCGTTAAAGGTCTTTCCTGCAAATGTTCCTCTGAGATATTAGATTAATTGTCTCTGCAATCTGCATAACCTTAGGTGTAAGACAGAATAGCGATAATGCGCGGATGTGCCGATCTAGTGCAGGGGCGATAAATGTGCGTCAAACTTTATTCTATTTTCAGTTACGACGCGACGGGCCTGTGCCGCACCGGTGTGGTAATTACACGGACTCGATGTTAACCTTCAAAGATTGCCACAAATTATACCGTGTTGAAAGGTTAGACACATCTTTCATGTGACTCAAAATACTATGTACCTAGGTATTAGTAATAATTCTGCTAAGCATACCTAAAAGATTTAACTTACGCTTATACCTAAACTAGCTTTCTTGCGGCTTCGCCTGCGTGAAAGAGTTTCTCGGGATAAAAGAAGTAGCCTAAAACCTTCCCAGGGTCTCAAACTATCTCTATTCCATTTTTTTTAGTTTATTGCGTACAGAGGTTCTACATAACTCATCTGAATGTTAATGTATGATTTATTGTCCGAACAGCACAAACCAAATTATGTACAGCTCTAGAGTCTGGGTACTTAATAGGTTAAAAAAGTAGACGATCTCCTATAGATTAATGTATTTTAAACCGCAAAAACCGTTACTGTATTCTCATTTGACAATACGAGGAAAAAAACAGTAACTATGGGTATAAAAGAATTGCAAATACCTGGTTGTTTCAATTCTTTTGAAATTTCTCGCCATGCCATATTTTTTCTTTGAAGGTCCATGTATTTCGGATGGCTCAGATCATATAGATGTTGGAATCTTTTAATTTCTTCGATTAACTTCTCGTCGTTTACCATTGTTTTAAATCAAGGATCAACTTGGTAACGTAGTGTTTTATGGTAATATAATAAACCCGAGAGTTAAATTAGAGTAAGTGAACGTTATTTTTAAAAGTTTGCACTTTTAACGTGTATGCAACGGTTTACAAATGCGTGCAGCGGGCGGCGCGGCGGGACGCGTACTGGGGCCGAGACGGGTCCGACAGCGTTCCGTCACCGGACGTTAGTTATGTGAGTGAGTACTGAGTAAGTATACAGTGTTGCCAGATGTATGACGGTTGAAGTCGCCGAAAAATCATTATGAAGTAGCCTCAAGTCGCCGCATCGTATATGGAGAGGCGAAGGAGCAAAAAAAAAAACTCCCAATCCCCGACGCGAAGACCTAAAAAATAAAAAAGGTCCCCAATTCCAATTTCTGTCATGTTTTGTACTCTCAAAGCTAACAATATCCTCAAATCCGAGAAAAACAAGGTTTGTAACACAAATTTTCCAAGGTAGCCCAAATTGCCGACTGAGTGCCATTCGCATAGCCTAAACGGCGACCAGTCGCCATTCACCATTTTTGGTCGCCCCGACTCCCTCCGAGGTAGCCTAAATGGTGAAAAGTCGCCTAATCTGGCACCACTGTAAGTATACACGTTTAGGTACGTGCATGATACGTAACGGTGCAGCTGTCGTTTGCCGTCGTTTTCGACATACAGGAAATGATAAGTATACATTATCTACATTGATCCGTTTCGAAAATACAAACCACAGAATAAATATCGATGAAATTTGGTATACAGATAGACCAGGCTTTGCCAGGACCGTCCTGGATTAACATAATATAGGTACCTACCTACTGAGTGATAATGTGTGAGAATTAGTGAGAATGTAGGTTACGGTTACTTTATATTCCAGAAAAGTGCCTAGTGACTAGGCCCTAGTCGGGATATTACTCCAGCGAGCAAAAGTTTCTTTGTAAATAGATAAGTAAATAATTTGAATTCAATTTTTTTTTATTGACAAACACTAATTTATTCTGTAGACAAAATGACTACAGAGTACCTACAGTGTTTCTTTTGAATAATTGAATGGAATCCGTTACCCCCGCGGGATAAATGATCAGTTTATTTTTAGACACTTTCAAGTTAATTACAGATTACTTTCGAAGTTTGTGCCTGAACTGGTTTAATGCAGTTATGCTTCGTTTATTTGCTCGATGCATTTCTGTAGAAAACGGCTTCTGTGCGGGCCATGCAATGTGCGTTTTATTGTCTAAACTTGCTTTTGTTAAACAAAGGTAAATTGAGATAATCATTTGTATTACTATTTTTAATGTAACTGTACAAGCTATTCTAACGTTATAGCCTTATTGTAAAACCTACGCAACTTATAAAGCAATATAAAGATATTTTATTTTATGTAAAAACCTAACGATAATAAAAATAGCGTTGCATAAGTTAATTGTTCCTAATAACCATAAATCATAATATGAAATGAAGGGACTAGGTATATTTCAATTTTTTTATTGTATTGGGACAAAGGTGTTCTATAATTTTATTTTACACCATTTCTAATTTCTATATAATTTCCTTACTGAACATTTGCCTCGAAAATTTCGCGGAGCATAAACACAATTTTCTGTATTATAAGTACAACTAATAAACCCAAAATCCATTCGTCATTGTTATATAACAAAGTTATCTGCTTTCGAATGGAGAAAGTCGCTGACGCGCTGGCCGTACGGAGGAGGCCGTGGCGAAAGTCTCTCGCTGCCAAGTTCAATGTAACAGTACACTAAGAGATCGGGTGCGAGCATCTCGACTGTTACAGTGACTGCTAATTGTGAGTGTTAATGGGATAAGATGAATATATTAATTGTTTTGTGTTGTGTGATGCCGAGCGTGTTGTCGGCGAAGTATAAGTACAGCTTACCGACGTGGAAAAAAGAGGTAATATTTATTTTCCTGTCATAATGCTAAAGGTTGGATGGTTTATTCTGGGGTCTCGTGAAGTGCTGGTGAAGACCGGGTTTTATACGTTTAATCGGTAATAAATATCCTGAAATATGTTTCGTACCACTAATATTTATAAGAAAAAGACTAAATATAAAAACAAGGTTTTAATTTGAGCAACTTAATAACAATGTAGCATAAAAGATGTATTTAATAATTTTATTGAAGAGAAAAATCTCATTCAATTTGTTGTAATTAGTAGCATAAACTATAAAATATTATGTAATTAATAACGCTAATAAAACATTCAAATATGGTAACAGTGATAAGTAAATGGCTGAAACTGTATAGCAAGTTAAAGATATTAATTGTTGAGCATATCTCTATTAAGACTATGGTGCTAGTACAAGATGCATTGTTTTATGACGGCATAATTGACCGCTGTTAGTCGTAACAAAATTGACCGAGATTCACATTTAACATTCAAAAAACAAAAGGGAAGAGTCGAGAAATTGTTTTCCCTATCATTCAACTTGAATGGTTCAAGCACAAGGACTTATAAAAGATGCTCAATATCGAAATCGAACCGTGGACCTCGCGAACCTCTACCGAAGGAGTAACTTATCACTAACGCGAGCATTTTACTTTACTATGCAGACAAAAAAAAAATGCAAATTGTAAACATAAATGAAATAATTTGAAATTAAACAATTCTTTGAGGATAGTATTGTATGCGGTGATAGCCTAGTTGGGAGTGAAACGGACTGCCGAGACGAATGTCCACAGGTTCAAAACCCAAGGGCGCGCACCTCTGACGTTTCTAAAAAGTTATGTATGTATTCTTTGTAAATTATCGCTCGCTTTAATGGCGAAGGAAAACACCGTCAGGAAACCTGCATATCTCAGAAGTTCTCAATAAGAATTTCGAAGGTATGTGAAGTCTGCCAACTCGCACTAGGCCAGCGTGCTGGACTAAGGCCTAAACCCTCTCAGTTGTAGAGGAGGCCCGTGTTCAGTAGTAGGCGTATATAATACAGGGCTGGTATGGATGGTATGGGATAGTATTGTAATTCAATTTCGGGCGATGTTCCTGCTGTATATGGTTGGTAGCCGTTACTATCAGGCAAGTTAAGGCGGCGGTTTGTTCGTCTTGTCATTCTAATGTTTAAAACAAGTAAGAATGATTGTGTAAAATTCGAGGAAAATGGGAAATAATATGGTTGGTTTGTTCGCTTAGAATCCATTTATTTACATACATATACACTCACGACTTTTATACCAAAGGTGTAGGCAGAGGTGCAACTAGTGCACCCACTATTCGCCGTGCGTATGATGTGATAGGGGGCGAGCCTAACGCCATATCAGGAACATAACGCCATGACAGGTTACAAACTGACATTTTCAAATAAACAAAATAAAAGACAAATTAAAACATACCAGCCAGTGCTACTACAGATTCTAGTGGCATAAGCCGACTGAGAATGCTTCCAATGTTTGTATTTGAATAATATAAAATATCGAATCATTATTGTGGGTGGTACGGTACCAAATTTCCTTGCCTGTTAGATATTCTAGAATGCGACTCTTCATGTTATTAATAAAATAGATGAAGGAGGCCAAGAAATTAGATCTGTTAGTTCACAGAAATATTCGACTTTTCTTTATGATAGAAATGCTAGTATTACTTATTGTAACCGCAAAAAGAGATTTATATGAAACGAGAAACCTCAATTACAGACACTATTCCGAGTCATTCACTGTGCATTGATAACGATAATTCAGTATTGAGTTCATTATCAATAGGTGAAGAGCGTTGTGAGGGGTAAGCATATTCCAGCGACTTTCATTATAATATTTGTCAGCCGTTTGTTATGTCTCCACTCTGTAAATTTACGCGCATGAAACTCTTCAGTGAATGACAAATGTGAGTCGGTACCATACAGCTACAATTCTTATGAATTCAGCATACAAAGAGACATAGAATATGTTATGTAAGCGAAGATCACACTTACTTTTTACTTTTCCTGCGCATCGGATTATCGGGTCTCTGTAAGTCTCTTGGACTAAGCCAGAGCCGTGGACTGTACCTCTGTCAGTGGAACATATAAACGGCTGTTTCAAGTTTTTTTATGCAAATGAATGAGGAAACGAGCAAGCCCCTCGCCTAATAGTAAGGGACCAGCAGCTGGACTCTAGCTTTCGTGAGTCCTACCACCTTTAGGAAGTTTTCATCAAAAACAATCGCAACTTGCAGATTCCGGTATATTTGTTTAAATATAGTGCGGTCATATGTTCGCTGGTTTTCCTCGTGGCACACTTTCTCGTTGCTTTCTCGGCGTCGCGTTCTCATTAGAAAGTACTGCCGGTGACTCATTGAGATCATGTTCAATGGATCGAATCATCGAATCCTTAGGATATGCTCCTAATTTTGGATTGAATTTTCTATACTTGGTTTGTCTCCATGTACTAGGGAAGGAAAAACAAAATAAAAACAAAGAAAACCCTTTGAAATAAACCCAGATCTATCAATTGCATACCTAGCTTTTGCTCTCGGTTTCAGCTGTGTGGAATTGTGATGCATATAAAAAATTAGACCATATCCTTTTTAGGGATTCCAGCATCTCTTATACTAAATTACAAATAGAAGTAGGTTCAGTCGTTAAGGCGTAAAAGCGGAACAGAGAGACAGTTTCTTTCGCGTTTATAATAATATTAGTATGGATGTTGAATAACAACCATACATTACCAAAACTAAGTATCTAAGACTACGAACTGGTTATCCTGGCCTGGACTGCCTCATTGGCGTAGTTGTATTGCGTATGTGGTACGATTTCCGTGTTGATTTAGGTTTAACTCTGGGTTAGGTAAAGTGATACTGGGTTTTTCTAGTATCGGCATACTGAGCAGGTTTGGAAATCTGCCTGGTAAACGGCAATAGGGTATCCCTGTATTAAATAGAATTTAATACAGCTGGCAACATGTTTTTGTTTATGTACGGGTACGGAACGTTGACCCTTATAGGGTGTTGGCTGCCGAAAGATGTTTATCCCTCCCGATATAGATAGAATGTTGACAGACGCGTATCCCTCGCCTGTCAACGCAATCATGACCCGTTATAAGCCTGATATGCACAGGTTGATCTCAGAATTTAATTATAATTCAATCTGGCCGGTATGACAATTTATTGACACTTCACAAAATACTATGTGTAGGGAAGAGAACAATAAATCGGTTGCCCCAAATAACCGATTCTTAAGTGATATCGATTTCTTGTACAGAGAGTTTACAATCGATAGTCAACAGGGTATTTTTTTTATTAAATCATACATAATGAATCTTTCTATTACTATATTAATTTTGCTACGCTCATCATCATCATTATCATCAGCCACATGACGTCCACTGCTAAACATAAGTCTCCCCTAAAGATTTCCAGACGGACTTGTCAAAAGCGGCCCGCATGCAGCGTGTTCCTGCGACCTTTATCAAGTCGTCTGCTACGCTCAGATGCATTAAAAAAATGAAAATATTAATTATAATTATTGTCGAAATAAATTATATATCGAACACATTGTACTAGAAATGTAAACTTGTATTTTTAATTTACTGTTTTAAAAATGCTCTTGAAACATTTTTAAATAAATATATGAACATAAACAGGGTCTATTGACCTGCTTCAGTTGAACACTCTATCATGATACACCCTGTATATAATTTTCATATTTCGATTTTACTCAGTAATCGTTTATATTTCGTTTCCAAACGTTTAAAAACTTTCCCAACGCTATGCCCGTGAACTGAAGGATACAACATTGTAAAAGCGTCGCGTTGATTTAAAAGTCAAGATTAAATTCTTTATTTCAGTATATTTTTACAATATTAATTCAAGGTTGGTACATAAATATTATACTCATTGCTATAATTTATGGACAACATGGTAAATATTTGCAATTATATAGCTGAATTTTGTACTTTTTGGGTAGACGTTCTCACAAAGTTATCGTGTCGCAAAAAAATTGAATTGTCATACTGGCCAGATAGGATTGTCAGAACTATAATAGTTTTATAACTAGTTTATGTTGGTCGCTATCCGGGCGGATATAAGTATCCTATCATCAGCGAATGTGGGTTGATATAGTCACTGCCAATCGATTAAATTTAAAAAGGCTTGATGCTACATAAAGCAACGCGGTAACATAGTACCACAACATTTGTCATAGAAAATATTGCAGACCGAGAAAATTAGCTTAGTTGGAACACTATGTCATAACCTTGATTTGTGTGCAAGATTTTCTATTATCAGACTGGTTCTTTAATTTATTTAAAGGCTTTTTATAAGGATACAAATCTATTTTTAAAATAAAATTGAATAAACTGAGGTGTTATTGTAAGGAACATAAAATAGAATATATTACATTAAAATCAATATAAGAAATAGTGTATAGTTAACAAGGAATAATCATATTAGGTATGTGTTTTGTAATTAGTTTGCCTATGATTAGTTTTGTATAATTTGTCTATATTGACCTCCATTAAATGAAATAGGTAGGGTAGTGCAATAAGTATAATATGCGCTATTGCTAAATCTAAAATTTCCCTATTAGGCAAGTCAGTTATTTTTTTCGGATCGCGAAGCTCGCGCTAATTTATATTTCCTGATTTAGGAATCGAACATAAACTGGCATATTTCTGTGCCAAGTTTGCTGCTATTAGATCAATGAGCCACTTCAAGTAAGTATAGGCTAAGATCCTAAACCAAATAATACCTAAACATAATATTGGTTCATTATTATACACTGATACACAATAGCTTTGTTTAAACTTATGATCCGTCATGCTGTCTTCCCCATAGACCTTCAAAACATACATGATTCCTCTTATATGCCTCGGTGGCGTAGTTGTATGGCGGTGCGACTGCAATGCTGAGGTTTCGGGTTCGATCCCCGAGTCGGGAAAAGTGATATTGTATTTTTCTAATCAGTATCGGCTCGGAGTCTGAAATTTGTGCCCGGTATGGCGATAGGCTCGCCCTCTATCACATCATGGGACGGAATACGCACGGCGAAAAGTGGGTGCACTAGTTGCGCCTCTGCATACCCCTCCAGGGATAAAAAAAAAGACGTGAGTATGCGTATTCCTCTTATATTCTGAAGATTTATGGGCGACAGTAGCGTAATTAGTAAGTAGTAAGCGGCGATAGCCTAGTTGGTAGTGGAACGGACTGCCGTGACGAATGTCCGCAGGTTCAAAACCCAAGGGCACACACCTCTGACTTTTCTAAAAAAAGTTATGTGTGTATTCTTTGTGAATTATCGCTCGCTTTAATGGTGAAGGAAAACATCGTGAGGAAACCTGCATACCTGAGAAGTTGTCTGAATTTCGAAGGTATGTGAAGTCCGCCAACCCGCACTAGGCCAGCGTGGTGGACTAAGGCCTTAACCCTCTCAGTTGTAGAGGAGGCCCGTGCTCAGCAGTGGGCAGTATATAATACAGGGCTGGTATAGTATAGTATAGTATGGGTGACAGTAGGTACTTATCATAAACTGACCTAATTCTTATTTGCCCACACTTCTAGAAACAATTAACCTACTGTTTCTCTATTTACAGGCATGCACGTTACCAGCCCTGAAGAATGAAAACAGTCACTACATCTGCAATGATAAGGGCGAGCCCAAGTGTCTGCCGGGGTGGCAGGGCGACCTTTGCGACCAGCCTATATGCAGGAAAGGATGTGATCCTATGACAGGTGAGATCATCTATACATCTTAATAAAATTGGAGTGTCTGTTTGTAATATTGAAATAACCGTTTTTTACTACATGTATATGAATATATATTTACGGTACATACACCAAAATATATTTTTTTCTAATTTTTGTCTGTCTGTTTGTTCCGGCTAATCTCTGAAATGGCTGGACCGATTTCGACGGGACTTTTATTGGCAGGTAGCTGATGTAATAAGGATTAAACTTAGGCTACTTTTTATCCCGGGAAAATATAAAGCGGGACTTTTATTCCGGGAAAACTCATTCACGCGGGCGGAGCCGCGGGCACCAGCTAGTTAATAATAAATTTATAAATGCGATAGTGTTTGTTGGTGTTTTTTAGCAGTAATATAGTAAAGATTTGATATGATTTAGGTGGACGGAGCTGATGATTTATAGGCCTGAGGGTGTTATACTATAAGTTTTCTGAAAAATAACCTTAAAATCTCTAGGAACTTGGAAAATGTGATGATCTAATGAAGTATAATTAATAACAAAATTAAAACAAAGAATCTATTTTCCCATTCTAAGATGACGCTAATATTTATTTTTTAAATCTATTACAGTCAAAAACGGTAACAAACGCGAATTCAACGATCATTGCTACCGTAACGTCAGAACTAAGTATTGTTCACGCTTCGTTTTACTTTATTACTGAGTATTAGTATGCACATGATATTTGATTTCGAATGGTTTTTGTAGCAAATTGGAACGCATAATTTCTATAGTGTTACAAATAAAATAATCGTAGCGACTTTTAGATGGTCTTAGATATTGTACCAAGTCTGAGTGTTTTTTTGGGACTGAAAATTCCTAGTAGTGATTGATTCCCACCAAACTATCTTTCTTTTCGCATTTGTTTCATCCGTGGTCAAGTAAAGTTAATGATCTTATTACACTCGACGACCAGTGCTTTCGCCTCGATGTAAATTCGTTTGCAATTCACCAGTGTGATAAGAGCCTTAACTGTACCTGACCACGGGTGAAACAGCCCGACCTTGGAGGGGTGTCAGGACGGTGCGATATTATTATTTATAATACATATAAGAAAAAACATGGTTTGTGCGATTTTTAAACACTATTATTATTCGCACCGCAATATTTATTTTTGCTGTACGTGCTGGCCCTAATGTGACTAAAAACAGTAGAAAACGGATATTCATTAAATATTCAACCATGCAGTTATTGATATTTATAAAAACTAAAGTTATCATTATTATTGTAGGAAATTGCAATATTGTGTATAAAAAACGTTACGGCAATGCATTAGCATTCTTAATAGAGTTGCTAAAACTGTTTCATATTCATTTAATCCGAACAGCGCCCGTAACAGGTCGTTTATTAAGGATAAACTGGTTTCATGTTTATTCAAATACCGTGGAGGATTTAAATAGAATAAAATTATCTTTTATTAAGAGGCCGTATCTAAAATATCAACTATTTCAGTCAAATTTTCATCGTGATTATTCAAAAAAAAAAACTGATTTCATTAATTTCTAATACATCATCGGAAAGACTATTTCAACACTAATAAAATAAACGAGCCACATTTTTCATATCTTTCTTTAATTTCAATCTATCTACCAAGTTCCAACGTTTGTTTCAGAAATTTTGTTGTACGGAGACTCAAACATGTTGCCTTTTTCAATCAAAATCGTGCTTTAAACTAACTAACGAAAATTACTGTTTATTGGTATAAAAGTCGCCTTAATTATGAAAGAGACAATTTCTGTATTTTCAATGTAAAATCATACAAAATGAAAGTGTTAACGTAGGGAAATTTTTTTCGCGCAAAAAAAAATTCAATTACATTTAGTTACACTTACATAGTTGAAATTTTAGATACGGCCTCTTAAGCAAAATATAATATTGCATCTAAAACTAATCACCTCTCAATCTTATTATAATCTAAGATTCACCTAAAGGTATTGTTTGTTCCTGTGCAATTTTGGGTTACAGTTTATGATTTTTAGTTAATTACCTGTTCTAATTTTATGATTTAAAAATATTGTTAATTAACTTTAACAGATCGCTACTTCTATAGCTTCAAGACTGTATGACGTCTAAAGATGCTCTGCAAACCGTTCAGCAATTTGCACAGGTCGACCAACCGTTTCTCTCATTTATTAACAGTTATAAACGCATTCAGTGGGTCAGCCGTGACTCATCATCTTTTTGAATAATTTGCGCCTCCTGGTACAAAGAGACAAAGAGTTTCCTGTCCGATGTTCGCAGTACTTTCACTGAGAAAGTTACATCTCACACGCATGAGAAAGCTTTTCAAAGCACTTCTCCGTGCCTTTAAATGCAGTTTCCACAAATAAGTAAAGTTTATTGTTAATTTCGAAACTTATAAATATTTATGAAGATAAGTTCATGGTAATGTGTTGCTCGCGGCTTTTTCTACCTCTTTCACTTTGCTGATTGAACTTTTTGTCATGTTTATTTGATAAAAGTAACTGTTTCTTTGTATGCAGGCCGGATTCTTCTTATAAATCAAATTAACATTTTTAGGGTTAATGTAAATGTAAATGAAAGATTTAAAAAATGGTAAATCATATATCTAAGTTTCTGATTACATAGAACTAAAAAGCAAATGGAGACCCAGGTTAAGAGAGTCTCTAACCAATTAGAATCTCTGTTAAAAAATTACCCACAGCAAACACATCACCCCTTTATCGCCAAAGGGATAGGCAGAGGTCCAACCAGGGCACCCACTTTTCGGCACGCGTATTTCATCCCATTATGTAAGAGGGGGCGAGCCTATCGCTGTATCGGGCACAAACTGCAGACTCCGGGCTGATACTGAGTAGAAAATCCCAATAACAACATAAAAATTAACCTGTGATAAGAAAAACTCCTAATTCCATTAAAATAACGAATATTTTTTATTCCAACAGGTTACTGCAACGAGCCAGGCGAGTGTAAGTGTAAGATGGGGTACGACGGCCCCAAGTGCAACAAGTGCATCACGCTGCCGGGCTGCGTGCACGGCACATGCAACACGCCCTTCCAGTGCGTCTGCAAGCAGGGCTGGGATGGACTCTTTTGTTCAGAACGTAAGTAAAAAAATGGCGCAGATCATTTATTGGTTACGATACATGTATCCAATAAAATTACTTTAATATTTCAATTTTACTAAAAAGTTACTTCACAGAAGACAAGCACGTACAATTTTGTATTTGTTAGCAGCAGTCTACACCAATGGTTCATAATGTTGACTTGACCGCGATTCACCTAACAAAAACATCAAAATTCTGGACTCACTTCTTTGGTGTCATGAAGTCATTTTTAATACTTAATTACATAAAAGGAGAGCTTTTTCAATAAAACTTTTAGTTACTTTTTCGCCTATCTGTGGCTGTCATCCATCCTATTTTTAAGGGTCCTACCAATATTCCCACAGTTTGGAAAATGCAGGTCTGCACAATCAATGTGGAAACATCCATCGTTATCCATTGTCTTACAGGATAATTCTTATGAGCCCATCACATGTTGTGAAAGGACTTTTTTTTTATAGCATTGAATGACGAGATAAGCATGCCGTTCGCCTGATGGTAAGCGATACGACCACCCATAAACAGTAGCAACACCATCCAGCACCTTGACTTACAAAGTACTGTGTGGCATTCCACTACGCTCGTCATCCTGAGACATAAGATGTTAAGTCTCATTATGTCCAGTAGTTATACTGGCTGCAATGTCCTTCAAACCGAAACACAACAGTGCATGCACACTATTGCTTGGCGGTAGAAATAGACATTGCGGTAGTACCCACCCAGACGGCCTCTTACATACTGAGAGACCTACCACCAGTAACTTTGACTTATTTACCCAAATACGAGTGCATACACACTACAAACTACGCAGAACCCTCAACCTCCATTATCTTTAGGATCTATTTCACAAGTTTTAAGTAAATTTTATTTGACAGCTGTGTTAAACAGCTAATGTAGATAGTACTCATTATATTACCATTTACTTGGGAGCGTAGATTAGACGACTTCTGTATTTGGTCGGTTTATACATTTAGGTGCTGAATATCATTTAGTCAGAAGCTGTGATACACGTCCTAATTATCTCATTTTTATACAGCAATTTGTCGAGTGGATTGTCCCAGCACTCGTGGATATTGCCAGGCTCCAGGAGAATGTCGATGCAGGTTCGGGTGGACAGGACCGACGTGCAGGGAGTGCATGCCCTTACCAGGATGCCAGAACGGGTACTGCGATAGACCTCTGGAGTGCAACTGCTTGCCTGGATATGTGGGACTACTTTGTACAACACGTAAGTACTAAATAGGCAAAAAATAAATACTTCACAGCGAAATTTTGTCCTTTTTACTGTTTCGTTGTTCAACTTGCTAAGTTTCACTGTTGGAATGACGATTGTAAAAGATTACGTAGCTATTTTTCGTATTTTATAGTTTTGTTCTTAATTGG
This sequence comes from Sphinx pinastri, assembly GCA_947568825.1. Lineage (NCBI taxonomy): Eukaryota > Metazoa > Arthropoda > Insecta > Lepidoptera > Sphingidae > Sphinx > Sphinx pinastri. The sequence goes on along the minus strand of OX387630.1, from coordinate 3,219,144 downwards.
TGTATTAGTTTTGGTCTTATTGGCCTATAGGAAGTTATATTCCAACGAAAAATATGGACCAGTTCAGTGATTGAGTACTGAAATTGAGATCCAGAAAATATTGCTATTTTGGGTCAGATCTGTAGGTACGAAATCCAATATTATTAGATATCTCTTGCTTATACCAAAGTAATTATATCAATTCTACTAATGAAAGTACACAAATAATATTAAATCGATTTAACTTTAAGTAAAAGAGCAGTATATAATAAAAGGCAAAGATGTTTTAGAATGTTGATAGTTTGATTGAGTGAAAGTTTGTAATAATTCTATTAATATAACGTATTTTTTTATGAATGGAGTCGCGGAATCCATTTATTTATTTAAAAATAATTTTAAATAAGTCTGCGTGACGATTTACGGGTTTGTTTTAATAACTATACCCTTTAATTCTCAGCGGAATTTCCGTATCTTTGGGACTGCGTTCTTTATTGTCTGGTTTCCCTCTCTTTATTACGGTTTTAATTTAAAACTGACTTTCACAGATGTGATCTGTGAAAGTCAGTTTTACCAAGAAATTTAAAAATGTTGATTGCGTAGGAATATTTCTACGCAATTATCTTTTTTATTTCTTGGTATCCTCTTCATTTCTTATCAGATTGCTTAGTAGCATCGATTCTTTATAGGAATCTTCATATTGTGCTAACTTTTTTTAGTTAAGACTGACTTTCACATCTTTATCAGCTCTTTTACTCTTGATACTGTTTTCGTAATATTCCAACTATTTTTCCAGCTGTGTGCGCGCCTGGCTGTCACTCCGAGCGCGGGTACTGTCGTTCTCCCGGCGAATGCCGCTGCAAGGTTGGCTGGAAGGGAGCTAATTGCACCGAGTGTCATAGTTACCCTGGATGTGTTCATGGATCCTGCAACCAACCCTGGGAGTGTAACTGCGAGCCTGGTTGGGGAGGCATGCTTTGTGATGAAGGTCAGTAAGATGCATCATATGAAATACAAGTTTTTCCCCGCGGCTCCGCCCGCGTGAATGAGTTTTCCCGGGATAAAAGTCCCGCTTTATATTTTCCCGGGATAAAAAGTAGCCTATGTGTTAATCCAGGACATAATCTACCCGTGTGCCAAATTTCATCGAAATCCGTTCAGTAGTTTTTGCGTGAAAGAGTAACAAACATCCATACATCCAGACATCCATACTTACAAACATTCGCGTTTATAATATTAGTAGGATGTATTGACTAATTATAAATATGAAAGCTTGTGAACAGTTGGATGTTTGTTCGAAGTAAACGCAAAAACCACTGGACGTATTTAGATGGAATTTAGCGCACGGTCATTATATAGTGTCCTGACTCCTAAATTACTACATAAGGTTATTATCGCGAAAAGTACACAGAGGACCCACGTGCAAAACCCAGTTTTAAAAGTATCCCACTCTATGAGATTTTCGTTTAATATCTGTCTTTTTATTAAATAATAAATACTATCATTTGCGCGCGGCTCCGCCCGCGTGGAAAAGTTTTTCCGGGATGAAGAGTAATGTAGCTTCCTATTAGTGAAAGAATTTTCAAAATCGTTCCAGTAGTTCCTGAGATTAGCGCGTTCAAACAAACAAACAAACAAACAAACTCTTCAGCTTTATATATTAGTATAGATAATGTTGAATGTAGAAAGTCATTTAAAATAGAGGCACGTTTCAATTCAGTTCGGAATCTCGTCGATTAAAGATAAGCAATTGCTAGCTCGCTGTATCTTGGTTTCTTCATACAGTTTTTATGTTGTTACGTACTTCTCGATAGCTTATGAGTTTAATAAATGTAAACGGCAGTGCCAACGTATTTCCCGTTGCGTTACTTTGCAAATTAGCTGGATTTCTTAGGAATGGCACAACGTGTGTTATAATTATATAAGTACCTTACGACGTTTAAAGAGAGAAGTAAAAAAAATAACTAATTTGTGGTGATTAGTAATTCAAATGACATGAGGCGGGTGGTGGGCTGGTGTTTTAATCAAGGAAACATTCTTGCGTGCGTTTCCCATGTTTGGATAACTAAGAATCCACGCCCGTCACACGTTTAGGCTCTGATACGCGTATCTGGTTTTTACTGATTAAATATACTGACTGGGCGTCTTTGGTTGATTTAGATCAGGTGGTCGATTGATTTGTAGTTTGTTTCAATATACACACACACTCGCGCCCGTTATCCCCAAAGGGGGTAGGCAGAGGTGCAAGTAGTGCACCCACTTTTCGCCGTGCGTATTCCGTCCCATGATGTGATAGGGGGCGAGCCTATCGCCATATCGAGCACAAATTCCAGTCTCCGGTCAGATACTGAGTAGACAAACCCAATATCACTTTGAGCGACCCGGGGATCGAACTCGAGACCTCAGCATTGCAGTCGTACCGTAATACAACAACGCCACCGAGGCAGTAATTTTTTTTTATATTTATAGCAAATTTTATCGAAGTTTATACAAAATTTAACTCTAGTATGACAATAAAACCGAAATTACTTTACAGAACTCAACTACTGTGAAAAGAATCCTGGTACTTGCAAAAATGGCGGTGAATGCAAATCTATGGAGGCTAAACAGGGGAACTTCAAATGCGCCTGTCCGCCCGGCATTACTGGGAAGAACTGTGAGATAGTTCCCGAAGTCCCTACTACGAGTGTAGAACCTTGTCCTGCGGGAACAAGTGGCAAAAACTGTGAGAATCTTATCGAGACTACAACGCCGGAATCTGACATCCCTCCAACGACTGCTAAAGACGAGGAAACAGACAGCTCAGTGGCAACGTCTTCTGAAGTTACTAATACCGATGAACCTGCTTCAGGTAATTAAGTTATTCTTATTGTGCTATTATATAAAAGAGAAAGCTAGAACAATCAAATCTATCACTCGATGGTAAATTACCATTACCACACAGAAAATGCTATAGGAATTGTGAATACTGGGGATGAATATATGAGCGTCATCGATAATTTCACAAACTTTATATAAATTTATTCAACATAATTAATGAACTACATAATATTTTTTTATTTTCGACGTGTATTAAAATATGTTTTCCTCCCCAGAGGTCAACTTTTGCGAGAAGAATAAAAACGCGTGCAAGAACGGTGGCAAATGCATGGCTGCGGACACATCCGAAGGATATAAGTGCCAATGTCCCTCCGGTTTCACTGGAAAAAAATGTGAAGCCTCAGAGAACTCAACCCTTACTGTAGAATTAAACACAGTCGCTTTAGGTGCTGAAGGTGTCAAAATTAGAAAACCAATAACACTAGGTATGTCCAAGAGAATTGCTGGTCACAAAGACCGACATTCTGATGGATTCTTCAACTATTTCCGAAGAAGGTTTATGTTTCCCATCTCCAAGTAGTTTGTAGCCTGTAAATGTAAGCAAAGGAGGCTTATTGTCTAAGTAGGTATTGGATCCATTCAGCATATAACAGCATAGATTCAATCCATATATTCACCAGAAACAGCATCCATTTTGAAATACTTTGAACTGTAGTTCCATTTTTACTCTATTATCTCATACATATTAGACATTTCGTACAGCTTCATTTCATTTTATATACTTATATCCAGACGCATCTCATTTCATGGCATGCATGCAGCGACTGAGGCTATATGGTCGCAGCATGCATGTAAACACGATATGATTCATTCATTCATCAATTCCATAACATTTTACATCATTTATGACGATATTGACAGTTATTTATTAAGTAGTTAATTTGGTAGGTATTATTTATTTTTACTACATTATACAAGAAAGATTTAGTATAGTCCGTAATGCATAATATTTTTTCTAGACTGAATTTAATTTATGTGCATCAAAATTTATGAAAGCGTTTTTGTGTTTATATTCATTGTTTAAACTAGAGGTACTTATTGTTTCGGTAAAATTAAGGATATAGAACTATTATTCTTAAACCCAATGTTGGAAGCCTCTGAGTTAAACTTATGTACGAATGTCCGCGTATTTATATTTCGATGTGTGAAAGTTTGTAATGTGTAAATATAGGATACATATTTTTTAATAAAGCAATTCTATTATCATCTGTATTTTTTTATTTCAACTTAACCCGGGGACTGTATTCATCTCTTCATTGCTTTAAAAGATGAAGCAGAAGTACTTGTATATTGTTATGTTTGATAAAGAGACTTGTTTTTTAAATTTTGTTTATAAATAATATACACTTTTCTAGAACTTTCTTTCCCAACACATATATTTATTTCATTTATTACACGTTGTACACATGGTATACAGGCGGACTTAATGCCATGGGCATTCTCTCCCAAGTTCCAGTCAATCTTAGGGTGGTGTACAGAGGGACGGAGGCAGGTGCAAAAACAATATAGTAAGGGTAATAATTAAACAAATGTACTCACGTATATAAAGGTATATATAAACAATTACATACATATAAATAAATATATTAATACACTAATAAGCTAACGAGGAGAAACTGCTACAGCCAGCAATAATTGCCGAACTCTCATTTTAAAAGCCAGCCCTATACCTAACCTCCCATATACCTAAATACCACAGGATACGGGCCCTTTTTAACTTCATTTCTTTAATTAGTGCAACAGATCTGTAATAGACATTAAACCAGGCAATTTATTACATCCCGTGACAGCATAACTTCTCAATGAGGAAGCTCTCTCTAAAGGATATTTTAGTAAAAAGCAAGTCGAGTCTACGTGTATTTGCGCAAAGCCGGTAAGTTCACAATAATCATCCAAGCAGGATATACAATGTGGGTTAGATATAGGCTGACTATTCTTTTAAGACGAATTAATATAGGGTTACCTATATTCAAGTTAAAGGCTACTGAAGAAATTAAGTTCTTTGTAAATGAATAGCTTTCGTAATTCGATACAGTTCATTGGATCTATTAACAAAAAAAAGTCTGGGTTTTTATAGGGATTTTCTGTCCTAATATTAAGGTAAGTAATAGTTATTATTGATTTTTTAGAAAAAGTCTACTACAGTTTTAAAGTATTAGTACACAATTATAATTCTTGAAATTTTATGATTTGGCGTAGGCTAAGTGACCCCAGCATATTTACAGATTTGAAACATAATAAACAATCCCAAAATTCAATCTCTATAATAAATATATTATTAAAACTTTTTATAGAGTCAGCATTTGCCTATCTTAACCAATGTTAGTTTTTTTAAGACGTTTGACTTCATATCAGCCATAATATCTAAACCAAAAACACATAAACGCCTCTGGTAGCCTTTGAGTATTTACCAACTGGTAGCCCTGTAGTCAGGGAGACAGGTTGAAAATGCCCACCGATACGGAATCCGCGAGCGTATTGATTAATTTTTAGCTAAATATGTCTAGGCGGGCAATAGTACGGATGCCAGAGACCACCGGCTGCTCACCTAGCAGCATGTATCCATCATACGTGTACATACGATACGGATATTTTTATATTAGGTTCGTAAAAATTTATGTCGAAGATGTAGAGTTCCATAACAACTTCTGTAGCGAGAACTGATAAGAATATTTTTAATAGAGCGATATTTTATGTTGTTGCGCGTTTTTATTCTTTTTTTAGGAGCTTCGGAAGTTTTAGCTGTGTTAGTTTAAACTTTAAACTCACGATAAATGCTTTTTGTGCGCATATTAACCATCGTATCGCTGATATTTAATTTTAACTCGATGTTGCGATACATTCGAACTATCACATAATAGAATAGATAGATGAGTGCGTTATTTAATAAGAGAAGCAATTCAAACTAATATTAAAATAATTAATTTCGATCGCACGCAAGATCCCGTCAAAACTATATAAATATGCAAATTTATTCAACTCGCAGGAATAGTAATTCAGAACAACAAATAGTTGTCATCATAAATTATGTCCGGTGGCGCTCTACAGACTACAGAACGAAAATTTACAAATTGTGGTTTGAAATATGTGATAGAAATAGATCCATAACATAAATATCTAAATACTTTTTTTAAAGTAAGTTGGATAAGTATAATTTACCTATAATGTGTTAAGATATGATTACCGTTTTTTACAAAATCTTAAAAGTTATTAAAAAGTAAACCTATTCAATGCCTATACCGCCAAATTCCCGCCAAAACTTCAAATTGTATTTTTTTAACGTGGGAAGGAAACTTTCTTTACGGTCCAATCTTTTAATCTAAGATGCACGAGTACGTAGTCAGTGTTAGACCATACATGGTAGAAGATTGGCACCTCGTAATAAGAGGTTTTACACCTTTCTATCAATGATGTATTATTAGTGTAGTTAATTAATCAAGTTTGCAAATTATCTAATATCATTTTTACATGTTGCACGTATAATTCAAAAAAAATCGCTTCTGAACATAATGGAGTCGTTTCGCCTGGTGGGTACGGGTGCGTAGGCCAAAAACTTACTTCGACTGTATCTATATAAGCGTTGGTTTGCCGGCAAGCCGACATAATGAACCGATACTACGCTCTATCGGGTCGATATTCGATCAAAGTAATGTGATATAGTGATCTCGGATTTTGCAAAGAGTTTATTTTAAAAAGATGGCAGCCATACACGTTTTGATGGTAAGTTGAATGTGGGGTTGTTTTTTAACCAGTTTGAAAGGTGTTGAAAATATTTTTATTTTTCAAAATAAGACGTGCACAGATTTAGATGTATTTTATTATTTAAAACGATATTTTGTTTTGTTTTTGGTAGAGTCTACTAATTATTGTGGACACAAACATAACAAACTCGAAGAATTGTAATTGTTATTCTTCCAAAATATTATAATATTTTTTATTATGAATGGAAAGAATCCGAATTTATGAAAGAAAATATGGCCTCGATACGTCTAACTAAATATTTGAATAACTCTGGATATCGTGTTTAAAATGAACCTAAATATCCGCATATCAGCAGGATGTAACCCATTAAAATGATCATTTGTTTTCGTTTAGATACAAGATATATTTTCGCAGTAATCATAATGTTATTGTGTGTTTATAAATGGCCATCAGCCTTACCAAATTCCTGGCGAATACCTAGTTAACAAATTACAGAATTATCTACATTATTTTGAACCTAGCGCATCCTTACCATTTATTAGTATAGAGCATTTATAGACCCAAACATAGAAAATCTTGATGATCATAATGATATAGCTAATATTAAATAAATATTTTATACATTAATTCCATAATGCGGGGAACTACAAATGTACTTCACAAACTAATATGCATGCTCACGCCTTTTATCCCCGAAGGGGTAGGCAGAGGCGCAACTAGTGCACTCACTTTTCGCCAAGCGTATTCCGTCCCATGATGTGATAGGGGGCGAGCATACAAACTAATATCATATTCTAAAAAAGATTATCAAGATTTATTTAGCTAGATAGTGTGAATTGATTCGACTTAATTTTACATACGTCGAAATTATCAGCACAAAAGCTGTCATTCTTAGACTAAATAGTGTTGGGGCAAAACTGAAGCTTATGCGAGCTTTATACAATATTTCAGAGACCTTAGTCGTTTCATATATTAACAATAAATGACAGTTTAATTACTATAAAATTCAATGGGGTCAAATAGAGTAGTACCATAATGATACTAAATAACCGTTAATACATTCAATAAAGATATAACACGCTAATTTGCAGTTATGTGTTATTACATTCAGTCTTTAGATCGCAATCGCTATTTTTTCATTGAAGTTACGTTTTATTATTGCGCTTTTTTACGTTTCTAATCATTAATTGTTATGTTAGACTAGGTAATATTGTATAGGAACGTCTAATACTTTTCATAGGCACAATTTTATGTATCTAGGTGTACAAAGGTTATATTTTTACAGTGCGAGTATAGTTCATAATATCATTTCGTTAAAACGTTATTCATTTGAATTCATTTGTCACTTTCTTCCTTACATCGAAATAAAAGGACAAAAAGACAAAACACCGTCAATAAATTGTTAAAAATAGTTATTACAAGAGTTCATTGATAAAAAGTAGATAGACGTCTATTTATAAAAAAAAAAATATGTAACCTATTAGCGTTTATTAACATTTTTGAAAATAAAATAACGTAATAAAGAAAGTATAAAGTGTTACCCACGGTTTCGCCATTGTACTTATAATTTGTTAAAGTTTGAGTTTGGATCCGGCGAGATGAAAAGTAATATTAAATATTTTGTTACATTTTGTTACTGTATTCAATTATTAAATTACTAGCATTGCGCGCGGCTCCGCCCACGTGGAACAGTTTTCCGGGAAAAAAAAGTAGCCTATAGTACAGGAGTAATGTAGTATCCTATTAGTGAAAGAATTTTCAAAATCGGTCTTGTAGTTCCTGAGATTAGCGCGTTCAAACAAACAAACAAACTATTCAGCTTTATAATATTATATAAGTATAGATATAAATGTATTTTTTTAAAACATGCAAATACAATTTTATTACCCTATAGGAGCATTTGAATGTGATTGGGATATTTCTGAACCCAAAATTTAGTAAATGATAACGGGTGAATATTACATAAGTAATTAATAAAATTGTAATTATGGTATAGTTAAGAACTTCAAACAGACAAAATTATAAAAACTTTAAGAGCGTAGGGCATCTCAGTAGCCAGAACATTATTCAACAATCATTTTGTAGACAGATAATTTGGCTAATAAAAGTAATTTCGCTCATCACTGTTAAAATATGTAGAGCCCGCTGAATTGACTGAGTTTTATTTACTGTATCGAAATAGGGCAAAATATAAAAATTTACTTATTTCTTTAAAGCTACAGAAGCAGAGAAAAATTAAACATAAAATCCTCTTTGCAACGACATTTGAAAATCATTTTTTTGTGACCAAACTTAAAAACGTATATGAAAATGTTCTTTGCGAAAAAACACGGCGCGAGGTACATTTTATAATCTTTGACGCAAAGAAACAAACATGGATTATTTAGATCTATGTTAGGTGTTATGAAATAGGGAAACTTAGTAATCTAGTAGATATAATGTGGGCGTAGGTCCAAGCGGGCGCTGCCGGGTGCCCACCTTTCGCAACTTTAAAGTTCACCCGCTGTGAACTACAATCTTTATGACTCACCGTAAATTTAACATGAATATTGCTTGAAGTCGCAACTAGAACAAACAATTAATTTTGTATTACTTTTATAAAGCTTAATTTTATAATGTACCTCATTTAAACGATTGCCTGTGCAAATAATTCTTAATTAAGATGTTTAGGACCGATTTCATCGCTTGCTGATAAATGCAGTCACGTCAAATGTAAAAGCCGACCAAATTCAAAAGTCACACTTTGATTTATGCTCCCAAATAAATCATAATAAAATAAGTACTATCTATATAAGCTGTTTAATACAATATCTGTTAAATAAAATTTATTTAAAACCTGTGAAACTGGAACTGTTTCAACTTTAAAGTTTATTTCTGTGTTTTACTTTGTATTCTTTTTTTATTGTTCTAAATGACAAGACGAGCATGCCGCTCGCCTGATTGTAAGCGATACAACCGCCCATAAACAGTAGCAACACCATACAGAACTTTGAAATACAAAGTATTGCGTGGCACTCCACTGCACTCGTCACTCTGAGACTTTAGATGTTAAGTCTCATAATGCCCAGTAATTACGCTGGATACAATATCCTTCAAACCGGAACACAACAGTGCATGCACACTGCTGCTTGGCGGTAGAAATACATAGCGGTAGTACCTACTCAGAAAGCCCCTCGCATACGAGAGACTTACCATCAGTTAAATATCCGGTTTCTCTAGTCTATGTGATGTATTATTTTAAAATGCAATATAAATTAGCCAAGCCCATTAAATGAGAGCCTTACATTAACTAAGGAGATGACATAAAAGAAAATAACAAATATTTTTTCTAAAAGTTTGTTTTGATTAAGAAATATTACTACCGGAAATTTCTGTACGAGCAATGCGCCAAGCGATTATATGGTATGTTGTAACATAATTAATCGGCCATAGATATATACGAGTGACAGGTTAAGGGTTCGGCTTATATCTGGACCAGGCGTTTCGACATCTCATGCCTTTAGCTCATACATTAATACCCAGTTTACTTCATTGCACAATTTCCTAAATTCGCACCGCCTATCTACTCCTTTTAGATAGCTTTAAAGTTGTATAAATTATAGTCAATTGCCTTATTGGATTTGGGGCTCAAGTTTAATAATATAATTAATTTCTTTTGAATTTTTATTTAACTACTTCTAATGTGGAAAAAAATCTCCAAGTTATTTCTAATACTATCCTTGAATTTTAATTGAACGCCATCTAAGGAGGTAATCTGGAGTTAATTAACAGCGACCGATGCTAAGCATCTTCATCTTACCGAGATACGAAAATCTTCATTCATGAACCGGATCGGCATCAATGAATCTGCCAATCTGCAATGTATGAACATTAAAGGCAAGTTAATGTCAAGATGAAGACGTCGTTACGAGTTTGTAAAACTTGTTATACACTAAAGCATCTACTAAATGTTATATGGAGAATCGGTACGCATAATTATTACGTAGTGCGTGCTATGCACTACGCTTAGGGCGTTAATTTAGTTATGTTTATGTTGTACCACTCAGATTAATGACTATAATTATTATTCGGAGTACTACTATTCTACAGTTTTCGGAAGGACATCTATGCTTACATTAGCATTTCGACAGTTAGTGAAACCAAGTATTTTCTTTGATTAAAAACAAAGATCGTGTGTTTTAAAACTTATGTTATTTTTATCATTATAAAAATCTTTCCTCAAACTCTAAAGTTAGTGCTCGGGCATTTTTAAAGCAATACAGGGATACTTTGTTAGCCATTTCAATTCTTACGAAAGTAATATTATAACGATGTCGATCATATGGCGAAATCACCGACAAATAATCGGTGGAAGCTATAACTTAAAAGAAGAAGATGTCGATCACACACATTTATTTAAACTCTAAAGAACCTCGGGGACAAAGTTATATTGCGTAGGTGGTGCGCTTGCCGTATTGAGATGGTAGGTTTGATCCCCAAGTCGAGTAATACCGGCGTTTTCTACTTTAACAACAGCTCATGGTTTAGAATAGTGATTGGTAAATGGCAATAGACTCGCTCCTTACATGCGACATAAGTCATAACATAGTTGACGAAATATCAGCGTGTTACACATTTGCCAATCTTGAAAAGAGAAAATAATACAAATACATGAATTGAGACCCTCCCCCTTTTTAAAAAGTCGGTTCAAAAGGTGTATATGTATGTGTCGATATTACCAACACAAAAGGGTCGTTAGAAGCCCAACCCATTCCACTTTCTTGAAAATAATAAATCACGACTTTCCGAGATTGCAATCTAGTTTTCATGAAACTAATGCTCTCAATCCATTAGGTAATCAAGGTTGTTTTTTACTCAGGTCAGGTGTGCATAGATCGGTCTGTATATCATGGACCTCGCACTGACCTTGACCGAGGGCTTTATGATGTATGGACACTGCAGTGGCATGATTTACTTCAACAAAAACTGATGAATAAAATTTACTGTTTTTCCTGAGTTTATATAATAAGAAATTACTGTGATTTGTGAAGAAAATGGCTGAGTGGTGTAGTGGAATTTAAATCGCGAAATTTGTTAAGTTTTAAGTTCAATTTGCGTTTCAATTATAAGCGTTCGATCGTTCAAGTAAAAAATTCGATTTAAAAAATCTGTTGTTTCGGTATTTCAGAATCGCAATAGGCTAATTATTAACTCTGCATAAGTGGCATTAATTTCGTAGATAATAAAGGGTTGAGATTATGAAAAAACATACTTACCATTATTTTATAACAATTTCGAATAGATTTTGTGAATTAATTTCGCAATATCGAAGTCTAATAAAACTTTATCATGACATAACTTCACAACTCTCTCAATTGTATACGACTGCCAACGTCACTTACTTCCTATACCATTTTTTTCTCATAATTATTACAAGATTGTGCTTTTTATTTTCTAATAACGTTTTTAACTCCAAGTGTTTAGGTGTCTGTAATTACCTCTAGATGTAGGTAAAGTCCGGAGTTCCGTTAGTGCGGCCTGCCTTGCTCCACTTCGTTATACCTTACATAGGCCATTATAAATTAATAACATATAATATACCAGTTCTGTTTTGACTGACTCGGACGAGATTTATGTCAGTATCTTTTAATAACGTTGCAATTTATTTCTGTTTATTTATGTACTTAACTAAGTTCGTACTTAATTTATACCTTTCTAGTTTTTAAATACGTCGTGTTAGATGTTGAAGAATTATATTTAAAATATATTCAGTGGGGTCTTCATACTTATGACACAATATTTTTATTCAATGATTTACCTAATTTTTGTTTCGAATTTCTGATCTCTCAAGTCTAAACAGTGTTTGGTTACGATGCCCGCTGATTCATGATTTGTTAAAGAATTAAATCAAGAACAATCTAAATAAATGAAGGATTTGGAATTTTATCACAATAATTCATAAACAATTGCAATTATGGCAATTGCGTAATTTTAACAAGTACGTCCCCATTACCCTTATTAGAAGAAAACATGCTGATTTTCGACGCTTATTCACATTACTTTTCTTTTCAGCTACTGCTTGCAACTAGCAGTCTTTCAACAACAAAAGAGATCGTCAAGCTGTCAAAGCTGATTGAAGAAAATGGAATCAAAGAAGCGTCAGTATCGGAGAAGGGAGTGAAGAGACACGTGGAACTCGGCCACGGATATGGATCGTTCGACGCGCTCTCCCACGGCTTTGGCGGGGGCATCGCAGTGTCGCCGGCTCCGGCCTACGCCGTCACAGCAGGCCCTGCCATTGGGCTCGGGGGCCACGGCTTTGGCTTCTCAGCCGGCCCTGCTATTGGCATTTCATCGGGCCCTGCAGTCAGCTTCAGTGGAGGCCCAGTCGGAATTGCAGCAGGTTCCGGAGTTGCTGTATCTGCTGCGCCGGCTGTGGGTGTGTCCGCCGCGCCTGCAGTAGGTATAGCGGCTGGTCCCGCAGTTAGTATCGGTGGAGGGTCAGGAATTACGGTCGGAGGTGGCCCTGCCGTCGCCGCCGGTCCGGCAGCCGTCTCCACATCAGTCTCAGTGGAGCCTAACCCAGTCATACTCCGCCAAGAGGTGCCACGCTACATCACGAGAACGATCACAAGAGATGTACAAGTTCCAGTGCAAGTTCCCGTCCCAGTGCCTGTAGACCGCCAAGTCGCTGTCCCAGTCAGGGTGCCCGTGCCGGTCACCGTGGACAGACCTGTGCCTGTCCCAGTAGTACAGAGAGTGCCTGTTGAAGTGACCCGACAGGTCCCCGTCTATTTAGAGAGGAGAGTGCCATACCCAGTCAGAGTTCCAGTAAATGTACCTGTGCCATACCCAGTGACAGTTGAGAGGCAAGTGGCTGTCGACAGGCCAGTGTACGTCGACCGTCAAGTGCCGGTACCGCATCCTGTGTACGTGGATAGGCAAGTCAATGTCCCAGTTCCAGTGCAAGTAGACAGACCGGTGGCAGTGCCGCAGCCCGTGGTGGTAGAGAGGAGAGTGCCGGTGCCGGTGCCGTCGGGCCCAGCTGTTGCGGTCAGCCCAGCTTTTACATCAGTAGGTATTTCCGGTTTTGGTGGCGGTGCAGGGCTGGCTGGCGGTGCGGGCCTGGCGGGCGGCGCTGGACTTGTGAGCCTATCTGGCTTGTCAGGAGGAGGTGTAGGATTCTCCGGTGTTTCTGGTATCTCTGGCATTTCTGGATACGGCTATGGTGCTGGTCCCACGATCTCCACGGTGTCTGCGGTGCCAGTCGCCAGCTCGGTGTCGCTGTCGCACGGCGTACCCATCCACGCGGGTGCCACCAGCTACTCCAAGACCATCTCGTACAACTCGCTGTCTGGACACTCCGGCTCTTATTCGTACGGTCATTAATATTATATGAGAATATGTATACATCGCTTTATATTATTGGAATAAAACTGATTCTCACAGTCTGTGTATGATTTAATAAACTTTAAGAAACTACTTTCGGATAGTAACTTATGTTTTAATATTTGCTACCCATAATATCTGTAATAGGCCCGGATGGCAGTAGAAAGCATTCGGTACTTTGACACATAACAGTTAAAATTCATAACACATTCAAGCTAATTATAATATTTCGACTATTTTACTATACGATTTAGTATCCACATACATATTATTTATTATTTTTTTTGGCAATACGAATTGATTAAGAATAAATCACACGTAAATAAATTGAATTAGTAAACTTAGTGGTTAATTAATACATATGACCCAAAAAGCATGTAGGTATGTGTTTTGCGAAAGACCATAAAAATAACACGAAAATAAAAAATGACAGCAACTGAAACACGTTTATTTTGTGAACTGCTTAAAAACATACGGCATAATCTATGACAAATATTACGATATGTAAAAAATTACAGAAGGCCCACGAATTATTGTACAATTATTTCGCTTACGTTAAACTATCTGTCTATTATTTGAGAAAATTAGAAGCTAAAATTTTTGACTCTAAAACAAACAGCAGATTTTTTTTAACACCAATATTTACAGTCTATCAATAAATAATATGCTTGACCTAAGCAACTAGTTGCTATGTATAAAAATATTATCAATGTTTACAGTATTTGTGCCTAGCACGTGGTAAAAACAGAATACAATACGATCAATAATTACTTAAGTATTTTATTTTCGGTCTAAAAAAGGCGACCAGGGGAAACAATACAATAACTTATAGTTTTTTATGATACATAGTAGTTATATTAAACTTTAAAACTGAGTTTAGTGAAAAACACAATTTACCAATGATATTTTTGCTCTATATTTTATTTGCATAATGCGTTGGATGTTGCTCCTTCGTAAGTTTCATGAATCCTAATAACAGCTCTGACCATTAATGTATTAAAAAACCCGCTCTGACGGATCCTTTTCATAGTGTTCGATGTAACACATACCTACGTGTATGTAAACAATATTGGTACATGTCTAATTCAAGCTCAGTCATTTAAAAATATATTTACAACACCTATTTTATACTACACTAGCATTGCGCGCGGCTCCGCCCGCGTGGAAAAGTTTTTCCGGGATAAAAAGTAGCCTATAGCACTCAGGAGTAATGTGGCTTCCTATTAGTGAAAGAATTTCGAAAATCGGTCCAGTAGTTCCTGAGATTAGCGCGTTCAAACAAACAAACAAACTCTTCAGCTTTATAATATTAGTATAGATTGTAAATCCATAATTATTTGGGTTAATACTTCATCCTAATTATCACCAATATCCTTATTCCTTAACAAATATCACAATGACTGAACAATTTTTCTATTTCGAAAGTGGGTCCTATCATTTTTCTAGACATCTCATAACAATACTATGTTTTCCAACTTCATGTACGAATAAATATATTGCTCTGAGATACACGTTTAAATTATTGAGAATTATACAGATGATAAGAAACATGATTAAAATACCTTCCGTATCTTATCATACATCAGTAATCTAGTACTACATTGGGTACAAACAATTGACATTAGAATATAATGCATCGCTGCTGTGGGTTCATGGGGGACCCTGGTCGACAGCGGAAGGCCCTGGCGAACTCTTCACTGTTCTGCAAAGCGCCCCGCGCTCGGAAATGCAGCGGCGAGTGCTCGTCATCTAGATCGGCTTGTATGGAGCTCTTTGTTGAAACTCCACACCAGAGCTGTACAAAATAAAATGTGTGAGGATACCATTTATTTTTCGACTGCCTCGGTGGCATAGTTGTATTACGGTACGACTGCAAAGCTGAGGTCCCGGGTTCGATCCCCGGGTCGGGCAAAGTGATATTGAGCTTTTCTATTCAGTATCGGCCCGGAGTCTGGAATTTGTGCCCGGTATGGCGATAGGCTCGCGGATATCACGGGACGGAATACGCACGTCGAAAAGTGGGTGCACAAGTTGCGCCTCTGTCTACCCCTTCGTGGATAATAGGCGTGAGAGTGTGTGTGTGTATCATTTATTTTTATACGACACTTTTATGTTCTTATCACTATTTTGTTTGACCATTAATTTTCCTTTGAATAAAATTCGCTCTACGGTTAGCAAGCAGTCTTAAAAAAACATGTAATCCTATATTTTTTAAACACAGTAAAATTTTGTTTTCGACTATATTTTATCCATATGAAATATAGGTTCATGCTAATTTTGGCACAGGAAATTAAGCACATTCCTGGATTTTACGAATTTTTGTGTATTACAAACCATTATCAATGTTCACTTACATTCCCATAAGAGAGGAAGAACATCTGCTCAGCAGACATGTGCTCAAACCCAGGCAGCTTGGCCTCAGGTCCGTGTCTCCTGAGATGATGTTTGAAAGCTGCCAGCGCCTCTCTCAGCCCGCCGTTGTCAGCTATGTTCTCTCCCAGGGTTTTATTGCCATCCACCTGTAATCGTGGGATTGTTAGCATTGCATGAGCCTTTGTTTCGCGATGTGTTTTTTGGAGACTATCTACAATGCGTACAATTAATACACAGTTGCACAAGTATTTGTTAAATGTATTTTAGGTGTTCCTTTATAATAGTGTTTTATTTATTCATTTATAAGCACTACCACGTTGTACATATTATAATATTACAGGTAATTTAATTGGAATGAATATAATAATATTGTTACGTGCTGGGATTCGGTATAAACAATTAAACGCCGGTATTGCGATAAAAGTACCAATTAAGTTTTTATTAGCAAATAATTACAAGTAAACTAACCAAAACACTGAATACTACGATATTCGAATACACTAATTATAGTCACTCACTATACGTTCACACAAATCACAATTCGCTTCGAAGTCGCTCGGAGTTATCGCTCGTAGTCCGCTTGTCGCTCTGCTCGCTAAGCAAAACTGAATCCCCGGCGGCGGCCGCGCGCCGACTTTTATACTCGGTCAATGGCCTTGGTCACAAGGCCGCGGCCGCCGGCCGCAAGTACTATCGTCGTCTGTGGAACATTCTCGAAAGATCCGGAATAGTCGGGAACTCTCTCGCAAATATAGGTCAGTTATCGCGTTTCCACGACATTCTGGAGACATCGAGATCTTTCGAGAATGTTCCTTCGCCGAACTTTCCACATTCGGATAGTACAACTTTTAGCCAATAGATGGCGCTACTATCCGCGAGTATTAGCGCGCGTAACACTGCCCCCTCCCAAGACATGCTCGTCCCGAGCATCGTTAGAACCATAATAGCGCGCTAACCGATCAACATGAACAATTTTGGGTGTACCTCGCTGGCCTTTCTGTATACGGTATGTGACGTCATTTATCTTGGTCACGATTCTATAGGGTCCATCCCATTTGGCTTGTAATTTAGGTGACTTGCCTTTGCTTCGAGCCGGATTGTGCAGCCATACCAGCGTGCCCTCCTTGAAACCGCTATTGTTCGCTTTTCGGTCATAACGGGTCTTCATCCTCTCAGACATTTGTTGACCTGATAGTCGAACGTGCTTATATACGACATTTAATCTCTTGCGGATATCCTTCACATCATCTGTTACACGGTGCGGAGTCCCAACACAAGATCCTCTTGATAAGAAGTCTGCGTTACCCTGAGACTTCCCACTGTGATTTTCGGAGGTTCTAACCACCCTCCGCACATCAGGTCTTTCTTTCCTCTCCACCTCTGTTGTCGCTATCTTTCTCACCTTAACATCATCTTCCCTGGCGTAATCCTCACAGTTCTCAGGCGAAGGTCTTTTTGCCAAGGTGTCTGCGTTGCCGTGGGATTTTCCGCTGCGCCAGTTTTCGTTATTAGTCCACTTGGTACTGTCCCTATGGTGTACAGGCCTGTCTTCTCTTTTTGTTTGTTGTTTCCTACAATCCAAATGGAGGTGGCCCTTTCCTCCACAGTTGAAGCATCGAGGGCGGTATCCCTGGCGACAATCGCGTACAGGCGATATCGCAACCTCCCTAATGCGATATCCGCGATGGTCTTGTCGCGCAACCTCTACTTCGAGCGCATGGGCTAAGGCGTCCTTCAATTTCTCATGATGCCCAAGCCTTACAGCAGCCCGTACTTCTAGGTCTCGAATCCCGTCGACAAAAGCCTGCACCAGAATTCCATTAACAAGCCCAGGTGTAGACTGATATGCCTTTCGGACCAGCTTCTCAACCTCCAGGGCCCACTGCTGTAAACTTTCCGAAATGCGTTGGACTCTGTCTTTTAGCTGGGCACGAAACACATGTTCCAGGTGAGAATCACCATATCTCGACTCCAACGCTTCGACCAATTCATCATAGGTTACATCTTTTCTGAGAGCCTCTAGAATGGTAAGAGCCTGTTCGCGCAAACCCAGGGTGAGCGCAGTCTTAGCCTGTTCCTTGGTCCATCCATTCGCCTGCATGACGGCTTCAAATTGCATCTTGTAGGCCGACCACGAAGATGTTCCGTCAAATGGTGGCACCTTAAATCCTCGTGCTCCTGAAGGCGCTATAGCTATGGCTGCGCTACCGCGTGTTTCCACCAATTTCTTGATATCGGCAATCTGAGCTTCAGCCTCTGAGATACGCTGCTCGAGCTGATGGAATTTATCTTTCAACATTTTAATTTCCTGGCCGATCGCAGCCCTCAGGTCTTTCATCAGAACCGTCTGTTCTTCTTGGCGACGAGCAGCCTGCTCTTCTTGCCGAGCAGCCTGCTCTTTTAACAGACGAGCCTGCTCTTGTTGAAGTCGAGTTTGCTCCTGCAGCATTGCCATAATCGCCGTAAGGTCCGTAGGTGCCAACGCTGGAGAGACTCCAGATGGTCCAGGGGTAGGCTGCCTTGTCGGTTGTCCAACTACCTGCGCTGGGGAATCCTCGAAACGGCCCCGGTCCATCTCTTGCTGGCGCTGACTTCGGGTGCGGATACCAGCACCTTCTTCCTCCTTTGGTAATACCGGCATTGTTTATCCCACTTCTGACACCAAATGTTACGTGCTGGGATTCGGTATAAACAATTAAACGCCGGTATTGCGATAAAAGTACCAATTAAGTTTTTATTAGCAAATAATTACAAGTAAACTAACCAAAACACTGAATACTACGATATTCGAATACACTAATTATAGTCACTCACTATACGTTCACACAAATCACAATTCGCTTCGAAGTCGCTCGGAGTTATCGCTCGTAGTCCGCTTGTCGCTCTGCTCGCTAAGCAAAACTGAATCCCCGGCGGCGGCCGCGCGCCGACTTTTATACTCGGTCAATGGCCTTGGTCACAAGGCCGCGGCCGCCGGCCGCAAGTACTATCGTCGTCTGTGGAACATTCTCGAAAGATCCGGAATAGTCGGGAACTCTCTCGCAAATATAGGTCAGTTATCGCGTTTCCACGACATTCTGGAGACATCGAGATCTTTCGAGAATGTTCCTTCGCCGAACTTTCCACATTCGGATAGTACAACTTTTAGCCAATAGATGGCGCTACTATCCGCGAGTATTAGCGCGCGTAACAATATAGTCACTGATATGTACAACAAGTACGGCGTACATAACATTCGCCACAGTACTCAGCAAATTAATATATAAAAATTGAACATCAAAACAGTAATGCTATACTTAATATTAATAGGTATAAACATATTATTTAACTAGATAAAATATTGATAAACAAAAACACAACTTCTATGACTATTAAAAACTTAAAAAAGAAAATATGATGAAATGTACCGTGTGTGAGGCGGCTTATAAAAGCAATGTACGTATCTTGTGTTTGAAGACGGGGTAAAAGTCATGGAAAACGTCTAATTCTTTACAAGGATTAATCTTATAGTACTGTTTTTCACTTCTTAACTACAAATAATTATTTACATCTTTTCTAATGAAAAGGGTCCCGTATTTTTCCTAATGCCCATCTCTATACATATCGAAGTAAAAAAATAACTATATTATGTCAGATTACCTTTAATGTATGTTTGGGCCTTATGGCGCAATTTACGTTTCATTTTAACCCTTTCTTTTTTCTACTTTCATTAACCTGTTCGTAAATGTCACTGTACCATACTCGATCTTGACCTGCCCTTTATTCAAAATGTCAGAAATTTGACATTCATTGTCTCAATACGGCTGACCCACGCTCCATATATTTATTACCCAACTGCCAAAGAAAGGCGATGTTTTCGAGTATAAAGTGTGACATAAAAGATTTAGTAAAACCAAAACCCCAACTGCGTTAAAATTAATAAGATACTAAAAAGCTGAAAACAAGCTCTGTATATCTGTTGTATAAGGTATTGCAGGAGAGGACAAGCAAAGAAACTAAATAATAATATTTTGTACGTACTTTAAACTTTTCGAATTAAAGTTCACCAATTGAACGATTTTTTTATTCTATGTGTATTTTGCATACAATAATATACGAGGGATGTTTTAGACGTAAATTCCTTCCGATATGGTGTGTTTTTATATTTAGTAGTAATTTTCGCGAGGCTGTTAACATACTTACATGTTCGTCAACCTCTGGGAGGAAATACGTAGAGTACTGCTTTACGAAGCACTTAGTCATGTTCACGAAGGAGTCTATCGTGTCGTTGGTCCACCAGGGCACCATGTTGCCGTCCTTGTCGAACCTACGACCTGGAGATGATTGGGTTATCATAGATTAGGTTAAAAATATAGAGAGAAAGGTGAATATATATATCTTGGGTGACAAGTGTTGTCACGTGTGAAATGAAAGGTCATGTATTCGTTACTCGTTTAGGTGATGTGTGGGTGGAATAACCTTAATCTCTCTCTGTTATTGATATCCGCAACAACACTTGTATATCAGCGTGGGGTTGGGTAGATTTTAGTGTTGCTTTTGCAACCTGATAGAGTCTAATCAGTAATAGGAGGTAAAATCTAAGGTTGATCTCTCTCCGGTCATGTCGGATTGCCGTCTCACCGGACTATGAGAGTGAAGGAACAGCGAGTGCACCTGTGTATTGCGCACACACTTGTGCAATATAATATCTCCTGCGTACCGGGCTGATCTCCGTTGAGATTGGCCGCCGTGACCGAAACTGGCTAGGAGGATTACATTACAGGAGGTAAAAATTACCTACTTTAAATACACTTACCGAAGTTGTCGAAGCCATGCGTGATTTCATGGCCGAGGACAGTCCCCAAAGACCCGTAGTTAAGTGAGCTGTTCAAAGATAAAGAAAATGTTTAATGACTGCTGACTTTGAACAGTACATGGGTCATTATAGAAACTAAATAAAATTATACTTACTCTAAACCCAAATCAAAAAATGGATACTGTAACATAACCATAGGTACCGCTGCGTCCAAAAATAAATTGTTTTCTTATTATAGAATACTATGAGTACTCCGTTATTTAGTTAGTTATTATGCTGGACACAGTGTTAACAAGAAATAAAGAATATTACTTTCAGGAATTCAAATATAAAATATTAAAACAATGTTTTTCCGCTCTTACTTCACGCTCTTCACAATTTGATCTATCTACGTACTTTATTTTCACACTACTCACTTATTGTATTTTCCTGGAACGTATGATAAGCGTTTACTTCTGTAGGATCAGTCGACCAGCTAAAATCGTTCGTCTCATGAAGTCGATTCAGTCCTTTCTTTACTTTCACTTGAATTATATTTATCATATTCGCTAAATGTTTTTTCCTATCCACTTCTATTCCTTCGTAGAATTTCTCCAACTCTCCTTCTTCAAAAAGCCATTCAGGAAAACCTATTAGTGTCTTCATCTGGATTATTTTTAGGTATGTTGCTAGTTTAGTGTTGTCGTCCATCCAGTTTACTTGCCCGACAAGGTGTGCGAGGGCATTTTTTAACTCATCTATCATTTCTTCTATCTAAAATATGAGTTTTATATCAAAATAAATAAAAATTCTATTTTTTTATTTTATTTATTTGCATAGTAAGTGTACAATAGTTGCTGTTACATTTTTATGTGCTTATAACTTAGTAGCCCTTTTCAGACATTGTAAGTTTTGCCCTTTTCAGATATTTATAATGATCTTGAAATCGATAGTAGACATCACACTTTAATATTGCGTATATGTATTTTTTTATTCGTATATTTAATATCATAATTTAGCCGGTTTATAATACAAGAGGAACGATAAAGGAATTAATTTCCATACAATATATTTTGGTAACATTAAGTTAATAGTTTTGCATGTTTTTTTTTTTTTATTGCATTGAATTACGAGACGAGCATGCCGTTCGCCTGATGGTAAGCGATACGACCACCCATAAACAGTGGCAACACCATCCAGCACCTTCATAGTGTAATTTCGATGATTAACCTGGTTTCTGAATTTTAAATTAACTGTAATTATATATTATAACGCATTCATATTATTCTGTTTAACATTGTATTTTGGACAGTAGACTTAAAATTCCCACCAAAAGAGTCTTTGATTTAATTAATTGGTTGATGTTAATGGTATATACCTTAGGCTTTGTAATGCTGAGGAAATGAGGATCGACGATGCCGTACGCGACGGCCATGCCGAGCATGTCGTTAACTGCGCTTGCGCAGTGGAGGCTGCGCGGCGGGATACTGGACTCCAGCGGCTGCGTCTCGTAGTACGCTCGGTAGAACAGACTCCTGATCTCTGTTATCGTGTGGACCGCCATTACTTCTACCACCTGGATATAGTTTATTGTTATAGTAGAAAAAAAAGTATTGAAATCAAGATAAAATACTAAAACCTAGAAATAAAGTCGAATCATGTAAATTTATAAATGTATGGTGTCTTTACTACTGAATACTGGTGGTGGAATAATAACTGGTGGTAGGTCTCTCATTATGTAAGAGGCCGTCTGGGTGGGTACCACCGCAATGTCTATTTCTACCGCCAAGCAACAGTGTGCATGCACTGTTGTGTTTCGGTTTGAAGGATATTGTAGCCAGTATAACTACTGGACATAATGAGACTTAACATCTTATGTCTCAGGATGACGAGTGCAGTAGAATGCCACACAGTATTTTGTCAGTCAAGGTGCTGGATGGTGTTGCTACTGTTTATGGGTGGTCGTATCGCTTACCATCAGGCGAACGGCATGCTCGTCTCGTCATTCAAAGCAATAAAAAAAAAAAAAAAAAAAAAAAAAATATAATGTAATTGAAAATTGTTGTTATTTTATTCTTTTCCTGCAAAATAACTTAAATACAAAGTAATTCCTTCTCAACAGTAATTCCTTCACTCACTTTCATCCAAGTGTATAATTCTAGCTCGTAATCAGGTATATTCCCAACATAAACAGCCATTTGTCCCATGTAAATCATATCAGGTTCTGACACCAACACTTTATCCTTGCTGAAATCCAACTTAACATCGCTGATCTTGAAGATGCCTTCGAGATATCGTTTCCATATAGGGCGGGGGGTTGCGTTGAAGCTCAAAACGAAGGCATCGGTGAATGTCTGGATCTCATCTACGGTGTATTCTGGTATGTTGGTGTTGTCATCACCGTCGTCTGTCGTATTTGATGATTCTAGCTGTAACGATTTGTAATTTTGAGAAGTTTGCCTATTGCAATCTTATAAGACAGTAACTGTTAATTTGTACATCGCAAATTGAGATCTGGTCGATCAAGACTGAGATCCTGAAATGAACTTGCATGCCGAAATGAATGAATGGACAGAATTTGTTAAGGATAAAATCGTGAATTTTTCATGATTGTCTCAACACAATAGAATGCAAATCATTCAATATTTTTTATCGATCCACATTTAGCCGCAGTCATAATTCCCATATAAAATTATACGTTTGTATGTATACTTTAAATTCGATATGATCTAAAGCGATTTACTGTTTTCTAGGTCATATTGACTCCGGCTGGTTAATTCAGATCGGCTTTTATAACTCGTGACACGTCAATACTGCCTGTAAATCATTGATGTATTAAAAACCTAAATGCTATAATTGCGTTAATGTCACCAGTTAAAATGATAAAGGTTTTTTTTCATCTGTAAGTATATAGTTACTTAGTTATAAAATTGGTCATCATTTATCAAGATCTATGCAATGCAATGCAAGCAGCCCTGTATTGTATACTGCCCACTGCTGAGCACGGGCCTCCTCTACTACTGAGAGGGTTTTAGGCCTTAGTCCATCACGCTGGCCTAGTGCGGGTTGGCGGACTTCACATACCTTCGAAATTCAGAGAACTTCTCAGGTATGCAGGTTTCCTCACGATGTTTTCCTTCACCGTTAAAGCGAACGATAATTGATAAACAATACACACGTAACTACGAAAAGTCAGAGGTGTGTGCCTTGGGTTTGAACCTCCGGATATTGTCTCGGCAGACCGTTCCATTCCCAACTAGGCTATCGTCAAGATCTATAGTTAAGTAAAACTATTAAAGGAATTGCTACTTTATTTGATTTGTATTGAATGTGGTCGTGTATTTACCTAGGACTCTTAGAACTATTCTAAATGCTAATGATTTGGGTGGGTTTGCGAGTGTGGGATGTATAATACAGTGTTAAGTGATAGCAAGCTTTTTACCATTTCGCTGGATATTAAAGCTGGCTTACTAAATATTTAAGGTAAGTACTAGATTCGCTAAATAGGTACGATATAGAACCAAGAAATCTTGAAGTATGTTTAAATGCTACAGACTAATTAAACGCCAAATCACTGAGGTTACCAGCGGCCGTGACCAGACGTGAGAACTCGACGCATGTGCAGTGTACTACAGCGGAACTAATGTGCGAAATAGACATTATTCTGTTTGGATTTGGTTTAGTAAGTCAAAAATGAAAAACACGAGACCCTAATGATAATACGAATTTATTATTCTATATGGCTTCACAGCAATATAGTCCATAGTAGATCCAGATAAAATTATGATATTGTATATAATATTTTTGTAAAACAATCATGTACCAACCATACCGTAGGTATGTTAAACAAAACAGACAATGAATAATATCCAATTTACCATGTTTTCTGTCAATAATTCTAATACGAAAACGCGCCGGTAATGTTATACGTATATTGTCACGATAACATGTCAGTTCTATGTTATTATACACGAATTATGTTTTTTTTGCTGTTTTACAATCGATGTATAAAAATTTCACCAAACCTGATGTTTAAATGCAATTTTCATGAACGGGAAACCTTGCATTCATCGATGCAATTATGCCCGGTTTTTATACATCACCTAACACAAAGTATATTATTTTATCATTAATTATTTAGTAGTCGTCATTATTTTTTCATTTGTGATTTTTTATTAATGTACTCCATAATTTGTCTCTGACTCTCAAATTATATTACGGTTCACACACACATACGCCTTTTATCCCTGAAGAGGTAGGCAGAGGCGCAATTAATGTCCCATGATGTGATATATATATACGAAAATATCGCCATATAGGGCACAAATTCCAGACTCCAGGCATCACGATACTGAACAGAAAAATTCAATATGACTTTGCCCGCCCCGGGGGTCGAACCCGAGACTTCAGCATTGCAGTCGTACCATAATACATCTACGCCACCGAGGCAGTCGGTATTACGGTTCAAGTAAGAAAATACCAAATAACCAAAGGGTATTAAATCAATCACTGTGTGAGAAATTATGTAAAAACTTGTAATTAACAAACATTAACATAAGTACAAGCTTTTAAGTCTTACCTCGTATAAGTCTTCATTTATGTAATAATAAACTTCAGCAGCCCGGCTGAATCGAGTTAACATTTCATAATCACTGAAAACTGTACTATTATCGCCCTCTTTGTCGAAAATTATTTTTATGAGTTCAGCGTGGTACAGTTTGTGTATTTGTGCTAGTTTTTCGTCTTCGTTATTCAATAGAAAGTCATTGAAGTCTTTCCGTTTTTTTGATTTTTTGAAAGGGTATTTCATGTCCCTATGACGTCTCCTTTCGAACATGCTAAAATTCAAATTGAATTTGGTGTGTTAGCTGACTTGTTTAGTCGTGCGAGAAGGGATGAAGAATTTAAGTTTAAAAACCTTAAGGTTCATTTTACTTAAGTTAGTTTTAATCTATACTATTATATAAAGCTGAAGAGTTTGTTTGTTTGAACGCGCTAATCTCAAGAACTATTGGATCGATTTTGAAAATTCTTTCACTAATAGGAAGCTACAGTACTCCTGAGTGCTATAGGTTACTTTTATCCCGGAAAAACTTTTCCACGCGGGCGGAGCCGCGCGCATCATAAATATATATGCCAATTATAAGTTACAACAGGAGAAAGAAATTAATTGCAATATACAAGACTAGCATTGCGCGCGGCATTATGACGCTCATTCCTAATATTTGGTTTTAGTTCATTGAAAGTCTTTGATATACTGCGTCATCATCATCATCAGCCACATGAAGTCCACTGCTAAATACATTACCTGGGAAAAGGATTGGTTGTCTCCGGGGATCCTAACACCAGCCGAAATTCCGAAGAATTCTTCGGATCAGTGAATATATCGAAGCCTATGAGCACGTCCATGCCCATCTGCACTTTCACATTGATCACAGTCTCAAGCCAGTCGTACGTGTAGTTCACGAGATCAGTTCCCGTCGTGTTCAGAATTTTTGGGTGTCCTGGCAGGCCTAGAGACTCCAGTATCGAGAACACTGGTTTAAGGCCAATGTTTTCTAATGTTTCTGTAAAAAAATCTATGTTAGGTGTTTACCACTAAATAAGTAACATTTTTAAATTTTTTTTTTCTTTGTACTAAGATAGGCGTAATTTGAATAATTGAAGGATGCAAATTCTCTTGTTGGATTTTTATTTATTACTTTTACAATCACGCCTTATTCATTGAATTTTCTAAGACTGTTTTGTTTATTAAAAAATGATTTTATAAACTCACCTACATCCATGCACGCTGCGTACATATCCTTCGCCTGCTTCACGGGTCGAGGCAGGCTACTGATGTTTTTGTTCAAGAAGTCCCTCACCATAGAGTACACTTTAGTCTGTTTGTCTCGGAACCAGTCGTACGACGTGTAGGTGTCGGGCCGCGGGTGGTCTTCCACCCAGTTGCCACAGGAATACTTGTAGAAGACAGGAATTATTAAGATTAGTTATTGTAATTAATGCGGGACGGAAACCTAACAGTCTATAGTCATGTAGTTAATAAAATGTTTTCTAGTTAGTATTTAATATTAGCTTTGTTTAGTGTGATGCAAATCCATCCCTAACGAGAATTATATTGTATGCAAGAAGAATCGGTACAAATCGGTGAACTTCGATGAATTTGCTAAGATACTCTTTCAACAATATCGGGATATGTCGATTATATGAATTACCATCGCGTACCTGATGGAAATCTTCACAAGGATCGACGGTTTTGTCCATAGATATCGCCAGGTTGGCTGCTGATCGGAGACATTCCCTACTCTCACATAATTTTACGGGCTTATGCCTTTTTTGTTTTATATCTGTAAATAATGGCGTATGTATACACTTTATACCAGATAAATAATACTGGGAAATAAACTTAATACCTGCTTATCATATTTTAGGGTAAGTTACTAATAAAAATAAACCAGCCCACAGAAAAAAACAGTACTTACATAGCACTGTCATAGTTATTGCTAGACACAATAAAAGTAGGAGTAGAATCAATAGTATTAAGACCACCATACGACTTCTGTATCTTCTTCGGAGCCTGAAATATAAAAAATGCGAGAACTTGAATTGGCTTCAATTACAATTGTAAGCATTTTGGCTAATGATTTGATTTCTAAAATCATTTGTAACCGACTTCAAAAAGTAGGTTCTGTATTCGACCCGCATGTACTATGTATGTATGTAAGTTTTTATGGCCGCATTTTTTCAAAAACTACTGATCCGATTTGGATGGGGTTTTCGTCATTCAAATGTATAATTTACAAGGAAGGTTTTTAGTTATTTCCTTCATCTTTATTAAATGGTTAGTATTAGTAAGAATTAACGGGACAACGACATTAACGGCAAGTGGACGATAGCCTTGTTGGGAATGGAACGGTCTGCCGAGACAATGTCCGGTGGTGCAATAGCCCAAGACAAAAAGCTTTCACTTTTCGAAGTTACGTGTGTATTGTTTATCAATAATCGTTCGCTTTAACTGCGAAGGAAAAGATCGTGAGGAAACCTATATACCTGAGAATTTTCACTAGGCCAGAGTGGTGGACTTAGGCCTAACCCCTCTCAGTAATAGAGGAGGCCCGTGCTCAGCAGTGGGCAGTATATGATACAGGTCTGATTGGTTTGAAAGACCCTTTTTGATTTTTTAGCTATGAGCTTCAGCATTGCTTATTGATGTTCCATTGGTATGCAAAGGCCCACACACCTCCCCAGGATTAGGATAAAGATCAATACCTATAACGCATGGTAGATCGAACGAGCTCCATATTTCCAACAATCCTTTGCGTTTCGAAGAATAGTGGTAGGTTATACATCCTAAAATTACCTAATAACCTGATGGTCTTACCTGGCAGTTCTGGAGCCGACGGCAATTAAGTAGCCCGATTCTCGTAGTTCGGTGCCGTTCTTGAGTGGAGGAGGCGACTCCGGTTTAGCACTTGCCGCACCTAGATTATACAGATAGGTTAGAATTGATGACCAGCTTTAGCCTTCAGAGTAACAAGCAATTAAGGTCGGGTTGTTTCACCCGCGGGTAGATTAAGTTACTCTTATCATACTGGCGAATTGCAAGCTAATTTCCAGCGAGGCGAAGTTGCGCGCTCGTCCAGCGTAATAACACCGTAAAATTTAATTGACCACCGATGAAACAATACGGACTAAATTTCGTGAAATACAGGATTTTAATGAAGTTATTTTATAAATTGAAATTCTTCTCGTTATGCTAGTAAAATGCAAGACAAATGAACACCGATATAGTTTACTTAGAAAGAAAGAAGAGAAGAAAGCAAAGTTTACTACCTAATATTTTTCGTCCACAGTATTTCTTAGGATGTAATCGTTCGGGGAAACGACTCGTCGCAACAAGCCACTATGGCGATTTTCTTAAGATGTTTACTATAGTCTCTATGTCTCCCTGCCATCAATACAATTTATCCAACGAATAAACGTATTAGAAGAAATAATTCGCTTTAGTTTCTTAACCCATATTTGCAAGGGGTTAATGCGACACGTGTAAGCATTATGTTTGTAAGGTTTCCTCGTGTTAAATACTGAAATACATGATACGGGTCAACCGTGAGGATAAACACACTTGATACTTAGATAATTTACAGGTTTAGACTGCTTGTGTTCTGAGTCTGGTAATGTGAACTCAAATGTAACACCCTTGATCTAGTAGCATGTGAGGGCTTTAGATCAAGGTTTTCTGGGTTCGATTCCTAGTCATCATTTGGGGTATAATAAGTCATAACATGATTTGCCCGATATTCGATCACCATATTGTCAACCGGAATCATTTCTAACGGAATCATTTCATATACGATAGAAGAGTTCATGCAATACAAAAATAATGAAGTTGATTATTTGTAAAATTTAATATAATATAATTAAAAATATAATAAATATGCTAAATAATAATAATAATATAGAGTGACATTTTGTTAAAAAAAAAAAATATTATTATTTTGTTTTATATAATTATAAATATTTGCATGCCTAAAGCAGACAGAGTATAGCTTGAACTATGCACCACTGTTAAATCTGGTACCACCTGTATTCTATGCAAATAAATGTTTGTTTGTTTGTTGTTTCTAACTCTACTGTCAGAAAATACTTAATGAAGCAAATTTGTTCGACAACGTTTATTTTTTATGTTTGTATTATTTTCGTTTATGTTTATAAGTAAGTAATATATTTTGTGTTTTTCTTGAAAACATAGATATATTTTACAGTCGACTGAAGTATGCTCACTTAACTTGAATGGTTCCTATAAAAATATAATCTGTAAATCCTGTAAAGGTCATTCAACTAGTTGACCTCACCTACGTGGGCACGAAATCTAGATAAAATCGTAAGGCGGTTATACTCCGACCTTGAATAACTGACCTTAGCAATGCGGCATGATGTCGCGTCCAGGGTATAAACAGTGAAAAAAATTGCGATAAATCCGCACATTAAACTTTATTTTTGTGATTATACTCGCATAATCATTAGAGTTCATGAGTAAGAGTTCTATAGATTGGTACGTGATCGGACAGGGTACAGTAGATACTTTGTCAAATTCTACCGCTAGGCAACAGTGTTGTTCATTCCGTGGAAGAGATTGCCATCATTATGAGACAATATTTAATGTCTTAGGTTGATTGGAGTCAGAACTATGCCATGAGTAATTCAACGTTGATTCAAATTTTAAAAGGGATTAATTTGAGGTGTTTAGATGTCATTTGCTTCAGTGGCATAGCTTGCTATAGAGGAGCCCTAGCTCTAAATTTGTTGGGAGCCCTCCCAGCGCTAGATTTATACTTTTCTTAAGTACAGGCCACTCAGTTTGTGCCGCCCCGCATGTCGCGCGTCCGGAGGCCTATTATGCGGGAGCAAAAAAATGGTCTCTGAACTTTTGGGTGACCGTTTAAGTGTAGCGTGAGCCAAGAGGGAGCTCATTGATACGCCTGATAGCAGTAGCTACGCCCCTTGCTTGATTTACGACCCCGTTTATCAAGATGCGGTGATTACACTAACCATACAAAGCGCTATTACTAAGCTGCTAGCTGCTATTACTAAGCTATACTAAGCTGTTATTTATACGAGTTTTAGTGACAGCTTCCCTATATTTACATTTATATGGTGATTAAACAAAAAACTCTATAGTCTTCACGTGGATGGTCTTTTTAGGGAATTGTTAGCGATTTTAAGAGTTTATTTGGAATTTGCGAAAGAGGGATGCGAGGTGGACTTTCGGCAAACAAATTCTAAGCCGTCATTTGTAGAGTGGAACATTCGTTTACCTCCGCAGTAATAATGTATTATTTCAATGTTTTAATTAATCAGTGTTTCATTACTTTATGCCAAATAATTTAGTAGTCAAAGGCAAACAATGTTAAGAATTAATTAATATTTCCTTTATCTATAACGAATTTAATTATTATAATAAACGAAAAACATATTAAGGGTAAAATGCCAAGTCAAATGAATCGCAGTATAAAGGATGGATAGTTCAAAAATTAACATAATCATATTCATGTAATACCTACAATGGAAGCGATAGGGGGAGACAGTTGTAAATTTATTGCACCACAACAGTTGGACTTTATTAACATGCATAAGCTTGGGTAAATTCAAGGAATTGATCTTGATTATGGTTTTATTAGCTAACCCGCACTAGGCCAACACAGTGGACTAAGCCCGTAATGTTTCATGCGTGGTCAAGTCTTATTATAAATAATAATAATAATAATAATAATAATAAGCCCCCTAAAATCCCAACCATACGTCCGGGTCGAACACCTGATCCACGTGGGGGGCGGACACGGTGAAATTCAATTACCTACTGGCACCGGCTAACATGGCTCTGGAAACCCATATAAATATGGAGACTCGTTTAAAAAGAAAATTGAGAGGGCCGCTTCCCGGGGGCGATCGCCGGGGCACACCTGGAGCTGACGCTGGGTGTTACAGCATGCGATCCGTCAGCGGTGTGGAGTTGAGCAGGCGGACTCCCACCAGGTCCATTAGTGGATTAGATATTACAGCCGATGACGAAAACAGACTGACTGACAGTAGAAACAATAGCCCAGTTGAACCTTATAGTCCCAGTACAATATCATATACACCATCAGCCCGATCATCACCAACAACAAGTATTGATGATCCCATCCCAACCTCGGATGTTGCGCGGGAGGTGAATTCCTTTTTACCCGCGTCCACCAAGGCAGGGAAGCCTAGGATGCGCATGAAATGGAGCAATGATGTTAACACTTTTATCATGCGTACCTATTACTACATCACTAAACTTGAAACAGACTTTACAACATATAGAAAACGTCTTCATGATTTTTTTTCACATAAATACCCAGAAGTTAATGTCACTGAACAAAGAGTATCTGACCAACGGCGAACAATAATAAGGAACAAACTATTACCACAAGATGTACTGAAAAAAATAAAAGAAGATATAAGAATTAAACTACTAGAAGAAGAACATGTAAATATTCATAATAACACTATGATAACTCAGGAGGATCAACTATACACTGAAATGCAACCACATACGCAATATAATGGAGAAAATTTTGTCACACAATCACAAACAACTATCTTGCACTCACAAACCACAAATACATCCACACAAACCGAGTTCATTACCTTACTTTTAGAAAACGATGTTGAATCATTAGTAGACACTCGCCCTGAAACTAATAAAAGTACTCAAGAGATATGCAACAAATTTCGTTCGACTCTAATTTTATATTCTGGTATGGATCCCGCTGCACGGCCTAGGTTGCCCAAACTTAAATATAACTTAAAAGTAATTAAACTTATTCAACTATTCAATAACAGTATTCTTAATGATTTTATATCTGACGACACTAAACTTATAGATCTACATACAATAATCTACTGCACTGCAGTGGTTATATCTGAAGAGCTTGGATACAAAATCCAGAGCGACAGTACAAATGCCGGATATAAAGAAAAAGGTAAAGCAGCATGGCAAATTAGACTTGAAAAAGACATAGAAAAACTTAGAGTAGATATAGGTAGACTGACACAGTACGTAAAAGGCAATAGATCCAGAAAAGTAACAAAACGTGTAGAAGCAATATTTAAGAATACCACCACCCATACCAGACATGAAAATAACAACAAAATGCCTGAGGAGTATTTAGATACATTGAAGCAAAAATTTGCCCTCAAAGTTCATAGACTTAAACGATATAAAAAAGCACAACAACGATTAAAAGACAATAAGTTATTCTCCACCAATGAAAAGACATTTTACAGACAATTACTCAAAAAACAAACACCCAACACTCACGAAGACACTTCAAACAGTAATACAACAGAGTTACCAACAGATAAACAATTAGAAGAATTTTGGGCAGGGATATGGGAGAAGGAAGAAAATCATGATGAAGAGGCAAGCTGGATAACACAGGAAGAAGACAGATTCAAAGGTATAGAAGAAATGAACTTCTGCGAAGTAACATCAGAGGAAATAACAAGTATCACAAAAAAATTACACAACTGGAAAAGCCCGGGGATTGATAAAGTTTATAATTATTGGTATAAAATGCTGACATCATTACATAAACCACTTGCCAAAAACATAACTGATATAATAAATGGTAGACAGAATATACCCGCGTTTATAGCTACTGGAATTACATACATGTTGCCAAAAAATAATTACTCCTCACAACCATCACAATACAGACCAATCACCTGCCTACCCACGTTGTACAAAATCGTCACCTCTGTCGTAACAAAGCGTATTAGCTCACATATAGAACAATATAATATAATTGCAGAAGAACAGAAAGGATGTAGGCGGGGTCATATGGGATGCAAGGAGCAGTTAATCATAGATTCGACCATTCATAAACACGCTACTTCAAAAAATCGAAACCTACATTGCACCTTTATAGATTATAAGAAGGCTTATGACAGTATTCCACATTCCTGGCTACTTAAAATTCTCTATATATATAAAATCAACCCATCAATTATAGATTTCTTAAAAACAATAATGACATATTGGAAAACATCTTTGCAATTAAACTACCGCCAACATAAAATTACAACGCGACAAATACAAATTAAAAAAGGCATATATCAAGGTGATTCATTGAGCCCACTGTGGTTTTGTCTTTCTCTTAATCCTCTTTCCCACCAATTGCGTAGTTGTCAGGCTGGATATAACTTTAATACCACTACAGACCATACAAAAATAAGCCATCTCATATATATGGATGATATAAAGCTTTATTCCAGAACACAGAAGGACATGAAAAAACTACTAGACATTACGACAGGGTTCAGCACAGACATTAAGATGACGTTTGGACTAGATAAATGTAAAACCATACACATAATAAGAGGCAAAGTTCAGCCTGGTGACTATGCAATTGATGGCAATGATATAATAAAAGCATTAGAACCTTCTGATGTATATAAATACCTAGGTTACAATCAGCTTAAAGGTTTAGATCACACATCCATTAAACACACACTAACTAATGAATACAAGTATAGAATAAACTCGATCTGTAAAACACAACTTTCAGGAAAACACTTGATTAAAGCAATAAATACATATGCCGTCCCAATCTTAACATACTCATTTGGAATCATTAAATGGTCTAAATCAGATGTAGAACAAATAGAAAGAATAACTCGCACCACCCTTACAAAACACAATTACCATCACCCGAAATCTGCAATAGAAAGGTTCACTTTAAAACGACAAAACGGAGGTAGGGGTTTGATAGATATTCAACACTTATGGCAAAAACAAATCTACAATCTTAAAAAATTCTTTCAGTCTAAATCTTTGGTAAGTGACATCCATAAACATGTATCTTTAAACGACCATAATTTCACGCCGCTTAACTTGGAACAACCATTGAACACAACCCAAACTAATGATATTGAACCTTTAAAACACAAGATAGAACAATGGAAAAGTAAAGTATTACACGGAAGACACCCACACGACCTTGAACAAGCACATATAGATCCAATAGCATCAAACCAATGGCTTAGAGTAGGAAACTTATTCCCGGAAACAGAAGGATTTATGGTAGCAATACAAGACCAAATTATTAATACTAAAAATTACAGAAAGCACATTATTAAAGACCCTACAGCTACAAATGACAAATGCCGCAGATGTCACTCCCAGCCCGAAACGATTCAACACATCACCGGAGCATGTATAACCCTAACCCAAACAGATTATACCCATGGACATAATCAGATAGCCAGCATTATCCACCAACACCTTGCACGCAAACACAACCTTATACAAGAGCCCAAAATGATTCCCTATTACAAATATTCCCCTCAAACAATCTTAGAAAATGCTACCCATAAACTATACTACGACCGTGCCATCCTCACTGATAAAACAATTCATTATAACAGACCAGATATCACCCTGCAAGACAAACAAAATAAAACTACCTACTTAATCGACATCGCAATTCCAAATACACATAATATACAAAAGACCATAACAGAAAAAATAACTAAATACACAGAACTCAAAGATGAAGTAACAAGGATCTGGAAGCAAGAAAAAGTATATATTGTACCCATTGTTTTATCCACGACTGGTATCATCCCGAATAATCTCCACCATAGCTTAAAACTTTTAGATCTCAAAAAAACAATTTATATAACGTTGCAAAAAGCTGCCATCTTAAATACTTGCCGTATCGTAAGAAAATTCATGACATTAGAAGACAATAACTTAACATAAATCTTACTAGTTTATTCACTTTTTACGCCACATTTACTTGGTGTAGGCCCGTAATGTGGTGATAACCAGCCTTGAGCTGTGATAAGTGTCGATCACAAAATAATAATAATAATGTTGTATTTGCTGTCAATTAGACACCGAGGTCGAATGCCAACTGTTTTAATATCCTTAAAATCAACAGGAAAATTCTCTTGCACAAAATTTAAATAACTAAATTCTTCACTCTCACCACGAAATCGCTTTATATTTTTCGATTCTAGAGGAAGGCGAGAAAGTGCGTCAGCGAAACAATTTTTTCCTGACTTCACAAATTCTATGTCAAAATTATAAGCAGCTAACTTGACAGCGTATCGCTGCAATCGACTAGCAGCTGTCATTGGTAAACCTTTATTTTTACCAAATATAAAACTTAAGGGGCTATGTCGAAAAAATATCGGACGGTGATGGGCGTGGCTTAGCGTATTTCCAGTGCGAGGCGCCCCGCCGACCCGCTGCGACAGATCGCGCGCGTCGCACCGCCATCGCATCAGGTCGTTGCGCTCAAGCCCGCGAAAAGATCGTCATTCCAAATGCAAATACACAGCTGCGTTATAAATATTATAGTTAAAATTTCCAATAAATTCTATGTTTTATAACTTATAAAACATGTAATTTATTTTAATTCGCCTATAGAATCATTATTATGTCACTATACTACCTAATTACTTGAACATTATGTAAAATGACATTGTAAGTTATTTAAACTCATCGAAAGTATTATTCACTTTCTCGGTAAAATTTGGTATGGTGGTAAATAGGTCTCGGACGTACGTAGGTAAAAAAAAAACAGAGCAGTATGAAAATTCTATAATACATTTTAAATTATATTTTGCATCGTTTTGATTTATTTTTGTAGGCTTTGCTAGCTTTGATTGACACAAAGTAAATAATAATACAAAATATGCAGTCACTATTTTACGACCCGACTCTGGATTCAAACCCGGGACCTCAGCGCGGAGGCCGTACCGAGCACGCAATACAGCTACGAGTTACGACATCGAGGTAGTCTTGACTCTCGACAAGTCAGTCACTATGCTACCTCTTCCCTGGAATTCCGGGTCTATTTTACCGGGTTTTGCCGGGTCTAAATGATGCTTCACTCTTCAGTGCCGCCATATAAAATCGAATTTTGGGTGTAAAGGTGTTCGAAATTTTTACACCATAAAATTAGTTTGATATGAAGTTTGAAAACATTATAATGGTTCAATGGTCACTAGATAGGATATAAATGTTTGTAATGGTGAAGGTGGCCGTTACCAATCTAGAACATTTTTATTTAAGAACCAATTAGCTTCAAAATCCATACCTGGCCAAATTTTGGACAATAAAACATGTGTCTAATGTACAAGGGGGAATAAGTGGCTGCCATGTTGTTTTAATTTTTAAGGCCAATTCGCTTTATAATCGATACTTTTGCGTCTTTGGTTACAAAGGTCAGATCCGATTTTATACCTATTGACCTCAAAATTGTTATCTAGGCATACTTTGGCCCCAGAGGGTGAGCCTAATGCCAAAAAAGTGACTGCCATCTTGAATTTGAGAGCGTACATGTCCGCTCGGGCCGATTTCTGCAAAATATATATCAAACTGAACATCTACAGGTTGTTTCTTCTTTCGCTATTTTTGGCTTGCCGTTGAAAGCAAGATCTTGACTTAGGTAATGTTAGAATTGAGAAAAGTGGCCGACATAGTGAGACTGATCCAATGTCAGAATTGAAAAAGTTACCGCCATTTTTAATTTCTTTGTTTTAAGGCTAACCGACCTCAAAATCGATATCTGTGTATAACTTTAGTTACTACAGACTGATCTAATGTCACAATTGAAAAAGTAGCCGCCATTTTAAATTTCTTTGTTTTAAGGCCAATCGACCTCAAAATCGATATCTGGGCATTGTTTTGTGTACAAGAGGCAGATCTAATGTTAGAATTAAAAAAAGTGGCCACCATTTAGATATTTCTTGTTTTAAGGGCTATTTATTGGCTTTAAAATCTATGTGACCTTGCAGGTGGACGGCCGACGCTGCGCCGTGGCCTGGCCTTAAAAACAAATAAATTCAAAATGGCGGCCACTTTTTTCAATTCTGACATTGGATTAGTCTTAGGCAACTAAAGTTATAGCCAGATATCGATTTTGTGGCCAATTGGCCTTAAAATGAAGAAATTCAAAATGGCGGCCACTTTTTTCAATTCTGACATTGAATTAGTCTTAGGCAACTAAAGTTATAGCCAGATATCGATTTTGTGGCCGATTGGCCTTAAAATGAAGAAATTCAAAATGGCGGCCACTTTTTTCAATTGCTACATTGGATCAGTCTTTGGTAACTAAAGTTATAACCAGATATCGATTATGAGGTCAATTGGACTTCAAACAAGGAAATTCAAAATGGCGGCCACTTTTTTCAATTCTTACATTGGATTAGTCTTTTGTAACCAAAGTTATAGCCAGATATCGATTTTGAGGTAGATTGGCCTTAAAACAAAGAAATTCAAAATGGCGGCCACTTAATTCAATTCTGACATTGGATCAGTCTTTTGTAACCAAAGTTATACCCAGAAATCGATTTTGAGGTCGATTGGCCTTAAAACAAAGAAATTCAAAATGGCGGCCACTTAATTCAATTCTGACATTGGATCAGTCTTTTGTAACCAAAGTTATACCCAAAAATCGATTTTGAGGTCGATTGGCCTTAAAACAAAGAAATTCAAAATGGCGGCCGTGTATACCAATTCTAACATTGGCTCTGAATATTTTAGTGACTATTGATCCATAATAAATAAATAAATAAGTAAAATAAAAATTCATACTAAAATAATTTTATGGTGTAAAAATTTGAACAGCCTTTGCACCCAAAATCTGAATTTTTCAAATGTATGACCGGCACGCAAGCGTCATTTACGCAAAATTGGCCCAGCATGGCATTCCAGGTATTACGCGTCCCTAGCTCTGGATTACGAAATATAAATAATAATACAAAAAAACCCAACGTCAATTTTTTTTCGTTCAGGGATTCGAACCCGGGACCGGGAGCGCGGTAGTCGTACCGATCACGCATTATAACTAAAATAGGTCTCCGAAAAGAAATAATTTACAAAGGTGAAAGGATGTAATAATTACGCTTGCTACCTATCTCATAGATCTAATAGAGCCTATAATTTTATATTGACACACGGACGTGAGCTGGATATACTGTAAAATAGAATTTGAAGGGCACTTTCAAATTTGCCGCGCGGGTCACGGCGGCAGCGCGGCCGCATCCCTATACCAAACGGGTAATTTGAACTTTGAAGGCGCCCAAAAATGTCGAGCGCACGTCCGTCGTCAGTAAAGATTCCGGGCGACTGAAGTCGGCACGGGCCACTCCCATGACAGTGATGGCGTATTTAGCCGTCGCGGATGAGAGGAAGAGACGGGAAGCGCACTCGTATGCCGAAATGAAATGGCGTAAGCGCCAAACCAATTTTCTTTTAATTGTGATTATACTATTCAATTTAGTTTGATTGCGTCTTTCTGTGACCTTAGAAAATATTGAGTTCTTGTATTTAAATCAAGTTACGAATGTATATATTACACCATTTAGAGATAAAGCGTGTTTAAAGAAAATATCAGAGGTAACTTTGGATTTTTTTTCTATCGAGAAAATTTGTAGTAATTGTGTTTTGGCTTTCGAAAATCATTGAGTTATATGTTCAATTTACACATACCCAAAAATCAAACTTCCGATCTTAGTACTTTACGAGAAATTTGAATTTAAATAACCTTAAATTTTTCGACATAGCCTCTTAATGGACGATGATCACTACGTAATGTAAAATGTCGGCCATAAAGAAAAAAAAAATTGAAAATTGCAAATCATTTCACAATCAATAATATCCTTTTTCCCGGACAAACAGGATGCAAGATTGGGTCACGTGGTACAAAGGAGCTCCTTCTCATTGACATGACCATTTGCCAACAGACTCGTCACAACCGAAGGAATTTATCGGCTGCCTGGATTGATTATAAGAAAGCCTATGATTCGGTGCCCCATACTTGGCTCAAGAGGGTGTTGAATTTGTATAAGATTGATACAAATTTATGCACCTTTCTTGGGTCATGTATGGGACAATGGACCACTTTTCTAAAATATCCAGGTGGTACGAGTCCCCCTGATTGTGATGAGCCGATTAGAATCAAGCGGGGTATATTCCAGGGTGACAGTCTGAGTCCATTGTGGTTCTGCATGGCCCTGAATCCTCTCAGTACTCTGTTGTTGGATTCAGGGTTAGGATACCGTCTACGGAGAGGGAGTGAGCCTATATCTCACTTGCTTTACATGGATGATCTCAAGTTGTTTGCATCAAAACAAACAGAATTGATTGAGTTGTTAAAAATAACTGAAAGATTTAGCAACTCAATCAACATGGAGTTTGGTGTAGATAAATGTGCGGTTATCCATGTGAAGCGAGGAGAGGTGGTGATCTCTGATGACATACAAGTCTCAGAGACTATAAGACTTAGATCCCTTTCCGAGACGGAAACCTACAAATATCTGGGTATGCCTGAGGCACTGGGTATTATGGGTGCCGACGTAAAACAATCGGTCAGGGAACGTTTCTTCGGCCGTCTGACAAAAGTACTTAACAGTTTTTTGTCAGGTGGAAACAAGATTCGCGCTTTCAACGGTTGGGTTATGCCTGTACTCATGTACTCTTTTGGCATACTCAGATGGACTCAGACCGAACTGGACGCCCTGGATCGAAAGGTCCGGACCCTACTGACTGCACATCGTATGCATCACCCACGATCGTCAGTGATGAGATTGTACATCCCGCGGAGATGTGGGGGCCGAGGCTTACTTAATGCTAAGGACTTACATAACCGCGAGGTATGCAATCTCAGGGATTATTTCCTCCACAGCGAAGTGGGCATGCATAAGGTTGTAGTCATGGTGGATAAGGGATTTACCCCGCTTTCCTTGGCGAATGAGAACTGGCGAAAACCTAAGGTGATGGGCATTCGGGAACGTGAGGAGATATGGAAGAGCAAGGAACTACATGGTCGGTTTTATCGGGCCCTTCACGGGCCTGATGTAGACCAGCTTGCATCCGTATCTTGGCTACGTTTTGGTAACCTATTTGGGGAAACTGAGGGTTTTGTCTTTGCAATTATGGACGAAGTTATGAAAACGAACAATTATAGGAAATACATCATGAAGGACGGTACGGTCGATATCTGTCGGGCATGCCACCGTCCCGGTGAATCAATCAGGCATGTGATTTCCGGTTGTTCGTATCTTGCTAACGGCGAGTACTTGCATAGACACAACCTAGTAGCCAAGATCATACACCAGCAAGTTGCTCTTCGGTATGGTCTTGTGACTCTTGAAGTGCCATATTACCAGTATGTGCCTCAACCAGTTCTCGAAAATGATCATGCAACGCTGTACTGGGATCGATCTATTATCACGGACAGGACTATTGTTGCCAATAAGCCTGATATTGTAATAGTAGATCGATTGGCGCGCCGGGCAATACTTGTTGACGTCACTATTCCGCATGACGATAACCTTGTTAAGGCCGAAAAGGACAAAATGTCTAAATATTTAGATTTGGCTCACGAGGTTACCGACATGTGGGAGGTAGACTCCACAATTATTGTTCCGATTGTCGTTTCTGCTCATGGGTTGATACCAAAGAGTCTCGACCAACACCTCCAGAGGCTCTCAATTGGTCGTTGGGCCAAGAGCCAGATGCAGAAAGCAGTACTTCTGGACACGGCACGCATTGTGAGGAGATTCCTCACTTTGAATCCCTGACCACCGGTGGCTTGGGTCTTGAGCCTCGCCATCGGAGGGTGATTGACTTTTTTATATTTTTATAATATGTATTAATGTTTTTTTTTAGTATGTATATAAAAATGTAAAAAAAGGAGAATTGAAAATAAAGAGAAATAATAATAATAATAATAACGTTTATTGCCAAAATCAATAATGTTACAAAATTTTAAATAAGGATAAAAAGCTTACAATATATAAAAGATAATGACAAAAGGAAGTGGCTCAGCTTAACTGCTGTCTAAGATATATAACTCATCCAGCGCTGATTTTCAGCCACCCCTGGCCCCTTAGGTATTAGGCGGAGTATTTAGAAGTTAGGACTAACTGCTCCTCCATTAATTTTTAACTTAGTTTCTAATAACATTCATTAAAAATATCTTTAACAAATAGATAAAATCCATCACATATCTGTATTAAATGATAAAAACTTAAACGAAAACAGCATTAGTGTGTGAATATACTATATATTAAAGACTGTGTGTGTGTGTGTGTGTGTGTGCGCGTGTGTGTGTGTGTGTGTGTATGTGTGTGAGAGTGAGTGGGTTGGTACCTGCGAAGTGCTCTAATGAAGATACTTAAATAAATTTTGAAAATTAATTATTATTTTAGTTTATTGTAGACCACTGGTTGAAAGTATGGTTTCAGGCTTAGAGTTTTCAAGTACGAGTGCTTTACATTTTCCGCGGCAAGTTGTTTTTTTAACAGAGCTGTTTTATATTTGCTCTTAAACGTTCTAACACTTATTTTAAGCCGAAGCGGTGGAGGAAGATCATTCCATATACTTGCCGCGGCAAATTTGAAGCAGCCTCGATATCGAGCCGAGGAATGTGGCGAGATCTTCAATAAATTTAAAGAAGCAGAACGAAGACTTTTGCAGCCGTGCTGATACCAATGAATTTTTTCAAATAGATAAGTTGGTGTTTTGTTCCAAATTACCCTATGGATTAAACCTGCGTACTGAAGTTCCATCCGCGCTCTCATATTAAGTATGCCTTTACGATTCAAGACGGGAGTTATGCGGTCTCTTTTAGGAATGTTGTAACAGAATCTAATGCAAGCATTTTGAACACGTTGTATAGCTTTTTCGGTGTATGAGTTAATTCTTCGACTATAAACAGGGCTACAATAATTAAAATGTGAGAGGACCAACAACTCCGTCATAGTGTGGCGTAACTCTTCGTTGATGTAAGGTCTAATTTTGTAAAGAGTCTTTAACCTAAAGAACGCATTTTTAATTTTGGCATTTATATGTTCTACATATTTCTGTTGTGCATCAATAGTTATGCCAAGATTACGTGCGGATGCGACCTGTTCTATGGCAACATGATTAATTTTTACTCTCTCAGTGCAGGTTGAGACATGCTGTATTTGCTGCTTGGTCCCTAGCACCAGCATTTTCGACTTAGTAGGATTTAAAGCTAAAGAATTTGCAGTTGACCAATTATAAATACGTGTCAAATCAGTATTTATATCTGAAATGGCTTGTTTAGTATCCTCGCCTTTGAAAGAATAATATAATTGGGTATCGTCGGCGTACAGGTGATATTTACAAAATTATATTGAACGATTGTTTAGCGCCCAAGCCTCGCTGTGAATTCGTTTGCAATTCACCAGTGTGACAAGAGCCTTACTTGACCACGGATGGAACAGCCCTGTCTAAGGCCTAAACCTCAGTTGTAAAGGAGGCCCTGTCCAGCAGTGGGTCAGTTTGATAATTATATTAGTTTATTTATGTTTTTTGGTAATAAAAAAAAATGTTGCTCTAAATTCAAAATCATGTTTATGGAGATACGCGCTTAAATTCAAAAGAAATAGATAAGCTATAATATTTTAATATTGCATTTGCTATCATATAATATGGGTTATTTGTGATAAATTTAGTCATAATTTTGTACACAGTTAGTTCCTGTTAATCTTTATCTTTAACTTCCCAATAAAAAATAATGACTTTAAATTAAAATGAAAACTTTCCAAAAGTTTTTACTTACGGGTGACAGTGGGCCCCATGGCGTCCTCGCTGCGTCCTGACCAAGCGTTCATATTTAATGTCCACAATAGTCAGATAGTTCACTTCACATGTCCAAAGTATCGGATAGTTTTCGTCCACTCGCTGGGACTGAAAACGCTCTGTGTGTACCGTTTCATGGCATTCGTTGTACTGAAAGCTGAAACGATGTTGTATTCTATTGTGCGTAGGGTGGCCATTGGTACACGATTACTTGAGACTAGAGTTGCCATTTTAACACATATTTGATACTTTCCATAGG
This sequence comes from Sphinx pinastri, assembly GCA_947568825.1. Lineage (NCBI taxonomy): Eukaryota > Metazoa > Arthropoda > Insecta > Lepidoptera > Sphingidae > Sphinx > Sphinx pinastri. The sequence goes on along the minus strand of OX387630.1, from coordinate 3,175,656 downwards.
ATTAGTTAAATTATTTTTAAATAATCCTATGGAAAGAGATTTCAGAGATTTTTAAAGAAAGGAAATTAAGAAATTTGTTTCTGTATATTAGATTTTTTGTTGTTAGAAATATTAAGGAGCTATGATCTAAATCAGGCTACGAAATGCTATGATACCTTTAAAATTATATCTGGCACCATTTCAGTAAGCATTTGCTGTCCTACAATACCCTTGGTCGCGTATTTAGCATATCATGTAGATAAACTAATCACTCGTAGAGGGCCTTCATTAATTAGGTCGGAGTTCTGCCTCTGCACATTCGGAATCGCTGGGTTTTACATTTTTGTATCATTGTATTATAATAAAAAGAAAAATTCCAAAGAAAATATGCACCCATTAAGTTTGATTTCAAAAACTCGACTACATAGGTAATCTCTAAATTTTTTTCAAGGAACAATTACTTGAGAATCATAAAAATGACTTAAATTATTAACAAATCATGGCCACCGTGCCTACACCGGGTCACAGGACAGCTCGGAGTGATGTTCCAAGCACGCGATCTCTAGTGATGCGGCACGTTATCGATTCAACAATCGTAACCGATTTATCGTGAGTCCATTCATTGCATGATACTGACGTAATTTTACGACTCTGTTTTATGAGTTGTTTTTGACGCTTTCGTGTATGACAGTTAGAGGGTTATGCCGTATATACTCAAGTAGGTGTTCAAATATTTAAAAAAGGTGATATAATACGTAGGTATGGATGTTTATCTCTTGCCGGTCGAAATTATTTTGGGCTTCACTTCATTTACCATCAGGTGCAATGAAGCCACATTGTCGAGTCATCGATAAAAAAAAGGTATTCATAATAAAAATGTGACAAATATTTTCAAAATACCTAGTGATTTTGTAGTGTCTATATGTGGCATTATTTAAATTGGTAATTGGTATAATATAAAAGTTCTCGAGTGGAGGCCACGTACTGGCAAGCGCAGCGTCAGCCGTCCACCTGCAAGGTGGACAGACGACTTGATAAAGGTCGCAGGAACACGCTGGATGCAGACCGCTTTTGACAGGTCCGTTTGGAAATCTTTAGGGGAGGCCTATGTTCAGCAGTAGACGTCATGTGGCTGATGATGATGATGATAATATTATAATTATTAATTAAGTATCAACGAACAATTTGATGAAAAATAGTTCTACCGAAACAAATACACTTAATTAGAGTATTCGATAATATTTCAGATGTCGAGTTCAAGTTTCATTGATGAGATGTTCTTCAAAGAAAGTGATAATTTGATAAATTAGAAATGCTTTTTACAAGTCGATATAAATAAAAAGGCAGGTTAGGTATCGACCAAATCGCTCTAGATTCAAGTAAGCGTTGTAAGTAATCAATGGATTAGGTATCTTGGAATTCTATCTTTGTATCTAAATCTATTCTTCGTATGGGAATTAATTATTTCCATGAAAGGAATTATATAATATTATGACTGTAGGTATATATTATAACAGTAATTTGCTGTAATTTAGGCATACTAGTTCGTTTAGTTTGTAGGGCAGGTTAATGTAAATACATTTAATGATGTTTACCTTTTTTACACAATACATTGTAGTATACTATGTAATGAACTTGGCTGCTAACATCAAATTGATTTCTGAAAGCTGTTTACGTTGCCATAATGATGATGAACTTTTTTAAACGTCTGGCGACGGTAGGAATTTTGTTTTTATTTAATATTTTTTTCGTCGATAAGTACCTGAACGTCATCGCGTCACTAGTATCTGGATCGAAGTGTACCATTATTGCATGGTTACTTATTGGTTATGTACCAATATTAAATACATTACATATGTGTCACATGGTTTATGAGTATTGAAAGCTATACTATTATATAAAGCTGAAGAGTTTGTTTGTTTGAACGCGCTAATCTCAGGAACTACTGGATCGATTTTGAAAATTCTTTCACTAATAGGAAGCGACATTACTCCTGAGTGCTATAGGCTACTTTTTATCTCGGAAAATCTTTTCCACGCGGGCGGAGCCGCGCGCAATGCTAGTATAATATATATATTAAATAAAACACGCATTGTCTATGTTTGTATAAAATATTTTTCTTTCAAAAAGCTCTTCATAGTTTATGAATATTTAATGTCATTAAATATTTTTTTACTGAAATTAAAAAGATTATGTGCCAATTTTACAAACTAGCTCAATATCGATATACCGCAAACGAAAATAAAAAAAAAAACAAAAATCATTACTGATATAAATAACCTTTATTTGCACCATACCCACTCGAACATGATCTCAACGCATAAAAACATATTTACAATAAACAACTAGCTTTCCAGCTACCAGCCATGGCCGTAGCCGCCGCCCAGCGACACGTACTTGGAGATGACGGGCTGGGCGATAGCTGGAGCGGCTTGGACGAAAGAATGGGTGGCGTAGGCGGGCGCCGCGTGGACAACGGGTTGCGCTACGGCTACTGCCGGAGCCGCGTGGACAAGCGGCTGCGACACTACGGCGGGAGCCGCATGGACTACCGGCTGGGCTATTGCGACTGACGGGTTGATAACCTGGAATAATGAGTGGCATTTTTAAGGTTAAATTACCTTCATAAGAGCCTATTCCTCCCTTAGGGTCGGTGATGCATTGATGATTGATTTTTCTGCAATTTTTGATGCTTATGGCCGACGTTGATCAATTAACACCAGGTGACTCATTTGATCAGTTAGAAATAAATCTCTACTATAAAAAAAATTACATAAATTATTTCCTGAGTTACAGAAAAGGAAAAGTAAAAAACAACTACAAATAAGCAATTTAGTTAATAAAACCTACACTAAAGTGGAAATATTTGTTAGAGCGCTACATTTTCTATAAAGTTACTTTGACCTTTATAGAAGTTAATGGTAGTAAAGGTTGGTGACTTGTGACGTCTCTATAATTTACTTTGTTAATCGAATTACATTAATAAAAAAACACTAAGAAATCGGTAAATATGGGAATTTCATAGACCATTTTAAAATATATATTATATGTGACATGACAGCTAACTAGTTTAGTAATTACAATAAATTTAAGATCCAGCTGAGATCTCTATAAATCCTAAATAATTAGTACCTGTTGGAAGGAAGCGTAGCTGGTGGCAGCGGGTTTAGCGTAGGCGATAGCTGGGGCCGCGTGTACAACGGGTTGCGCAACGGCTACGTGCTGCGCCAAGGCTACGGGTTGCGCCACAGCTACATGCTGCGCCACGGCTACAGGCTGCGCGACCGCCACCGCTGCTGGCTGGTGCACGGATAGTGATAGCTGGAATGGCGATGAGTGTTATGCAGCTAAAAGTTTAAAACTGGAGACTGGCTTTGAGAGTGGCAATTTTAAATGTATTTTTAATAAAATGTAATTTCTCGTATTAGTTATTTAAATATTATGAGTTAAGCCGTTTTTAGGCTAGCAAGTTCTTACAGGAATATATTGCGCAAGAACTTCCAGACGCAAGCCCTGCAAGATGCGGAAATTGCAGAAGTCAGCTTGCCGCGATTGTTTACAAGGTAAAAATCACTTACGGAGGATAACTTCTGCAAGTTTTCTTGCTTAATCTAAACCCCGCTTTTGATTTCGAAGTATTTGCTTTAGTATATACAAATATTTTACTTATTATTTAGCAACTGATATTTATCCCAAATGGTTTTAATCCATTCATCCATATTTTGGTAATCGTTATTTTAAATCGTACATTTCTATTGAAATTTATATATTTAACAAATAAGTTTATTGCCTTTATTGTTCTAAATATTTTATAGTTTAAAATTATTGATAAATCAAGATCCAATGCTAGAAATGTAAAATCACTTTAAAAAAAATATTAGTGCCTACAAAGTGTTTCAGGGAACTTTATTTAATTTTGTTTGGTTTCCTACAATATGCACATTCTCTATATTTAATAATAGCTTTTGCCCGCGGCTTCGCCCGCGTGATTAAGTTTTTCCGGAATAAAAGTCCCGCCTTATATTTTTCCGAGATAAAAAGTAGCCTATATTTTACGCGCTAATAATGTAGCTTTATATTGGTGAAAGAATTTTAAAATGGGATCAGTAGTTTTTGAGTTTATCCATTACAAACAAACACACATACGAACAAACAAAAAAAAATCATATCTTTCCTCTTTATATTATTATAGTATAGATTTGTGGTAACTTTATAAAAAACTTAACGTCAGTGTTAAACTTACCCCACCGCCATATCCTCCATATCCGCTATATCCTCCATATCCGCCATATCCTCCATATCCGCCATAGAGACCGCCTGGTTTGGGTTTGGCGACGGCCAGAGAAAGAAGCGTGCAGAAAACCTACAAAAACACAATCTGAATGTTTTTATGTATAACAAGCAAACAGGCCGGCATAATTGTGTCGACTGGCAAGACATACTCTCGTCAGTCGACACTATCTAGACCCCACTCCCCTAACCATCAGGTGCAGTGGGGTCACTTCCGAACCCTTATAAACTAATTCAGATTAATTGTAGAGTAGGAACAAGCTTAATTTTAAATAAATATAATTTAAAATGACCTCTATTGGGATAGAAAACCTAATGTTTGGGTTTTCATAGAAATAAAATGAAAAACTTTAAGCGCAAAGGAATATAGGTATTGTTATCGATGGTTACCATACCATACCAGCCCTGTATTATATACTGTCCCACTGCTGAGCACGGGCTTCCTGTGAAACTGAGAGGGTTTAAGCCTTAGTCCACCACGCTGGCCTAGTGTAGGTTGGCAGACTTCACATACCTTCGAAATTCTTATAGAGAACTTCTCAGGTATGCAGGTTTCCTCGCGATGTTTTTCCTTCACCGAGCGAGCGATAATTCACAAAGAAGACACACATAACTTTTTAGAAAAGTCGGAGGTACGTGCCCTTGGGTTTTGAACCTGCGGAAATTCATCTCAGCAGTCCGTTCCACTCCCAATTAGGCTATCGCCGCTACTATCGATGGTTAATATTGTATATTTAAATATTTTACATATTGAGTGCATTCGGGATTCTTACCAATATAAAACTTTTTAGCCATTAGTTGAGGGTCGTAATTACGAGGAACAGAATTGAATTACTGAGAAAGGAAAAGTAGGAGAACACTATGTATTACTATAATCGTAATAGTGAATAGAAAACATATCCCTGAAAAGGATGTATACGGAGTCGAGATGTAGAAAAAAATCCCTTCCTAGCCGATTTCGGCCAAGGCGGCCAATCTCAACTGAGATCAGCCAGGTACGCAGGAGATATTATAGTATACAAGTGTGTGCGCAATACACAGGTGCACTCGCTATTCCTTCACTCTCATAGTTCGGTGAGACGGCAATCCGACATGACCGGTGAGAGATCAGGCGCAGGACCAACGGCTTTACGTGCTTTCCGAGGCACGGGGGTATCACACCGCCAACTTCCTGACCGAGCTGTGACTGAGTAATTTTTTAAGATAGAAAAACCCAATCACAATCTTTTTTGCCCGACCCGGGATTTGAACCTAGCACCTCAGCGCGGAAATCGTACTCGTAACGCGTACGCAATACAACTACGCCACCGAGGCAGTCAAGTCGAGATGTATAGACAAAACAAGAAGCGGGTATAAATTTTGGTGATGCATCAATATTTTTATTTTTTGTTTTATTAAGATTAGCTTATGCTTTGTTTGTTGATTTAGTTATTGGAAAATAGATTACGATGCTACGATATTGAACAAACCAAATGCGAGGTATCTATCATATAGCACAACTGTATGTTAGCTCCATTCTAGACTGAATTTTGACAGAACAATATTTAACATATTAATCGGTTTGTTGACCAATTCGTGATCCTACACATACGACCTTCGGATCTCCGATATTTGGACGCCTATATAATTCCCAAAATGAGTTATACTTACAAGAATTCTCATGGTGTGAGTGAGTGGCGACGCGTGTAATTCGTGAGTGATCGCTCGTCGAGTGCACTTTATATACTTAGATCGACAAACGCGGGTCGGCCATATATACCCAACGGTGGACTGATTCCGCTCAACCAACATAAATAAAGGGCATTTTGAAATTATGTTATTGCGTTAGATCAACATTTCACTTACTAAAACGTTGGTCAATTGCATTTTTATTTTCAATTTTGTCGTACGCCGGTTTAGAGCTCATATATTATAAAACATAGACGGTGTGGTGTCTCGGCAAAGCTAGCTTCAATTGTGCTCTCAGCCGATTCCGGATGGTTCCGATTCCGTTCTATTTGTGGTTACATAATGTCGCCGTTGACAAAATATATGGAATAGATTATAGTGGATGTATAGAAAATGAGCAATAGAATTTTATTAGAACTAAATATGAACAAGCGATCGGAAGGACCCGACTGCCCCTACCTCTCCTTGATTTCATACTGTGCTCGTCATCCTGAGAAATAAACTGGCTACAATGTCACTGAAATCACAGTGCTTAGACTAGCAAGTTCTCGCTGGAATATATTGCGCATAACTTCCAGATGCGTTTATATTAGCTGCAATATTTAAATAACGCTATACAAAGCCCTTCAAGCTCCAAAATTTGCGGGTGTCAGCTTGCCGTGACTGTTTACTGGGGAAAAAAATAGCTTGCGTAAGATAACTTCTGCAACGTTTCTTGTTAATCTAAACCCTGCTTATTGCTACAGAAATAGACAAAGCGGTGGCATCAGACTGCCTCTCGTGTATGAAGGATCGACCCAGTGTTTCTCATCGGTGATCAGTCGCATATTATTTTACTTCTGGTATGTCTTTCGTATGCAAGGGCCCCGGCCGTCTGGGTACCACCGCAATGTCTATTTCTACCGCCAAGCTGCAGTGTGCCTGCACTGTTCTGTTCCGATCATTGCTGGGCATTATGAGACTTAACTTCTAATGTATCAGGGTAACGAATACAGTGGAGTGCCACGCAGTACTTTATAATTCAAAGTTCTGTATGGTTTTGCTACTGTGTATGAGCGGTCGTATCGCTTACCATCGGGCGGAATGCTCGTCTTGTCATTCAGAAGTAAAAAAAAACATACTAATGTGTGAAAGTTTGTGAAAATATTTGTTAGTAGTTAGTCAGTAACCGCAGAAATCTCTGAACGAATTAAGATGGAATTTGGCATACAGATACATCAAGTCCTGGACTAACAAATAGGGTACTTTTTATCCCTACACACTGGGACGCTTTTCCAGCAAAAGTAGAGCCACAAGTCGAACTTAGTTTAGATTAATCCCCTTACTAACCTTGCGACTGCAATACAAACATTTAGCTAAAAGATTCATAACTCAAATTAAAACGCCATAAATATTTAAGTACTCAGTATGTAGCATTAACATTCATACGAGTTCTTGAAATAACCGCCGTTTTACACATACTGTTACCATATACAGCCATTTTCTAACTAGTTTAGTCTTTTATAAATTTTCTCACGTTTAAAGTAAATGAATTTTGTGTTACGTAAACGTTTTTGCAAAATATAGTTCATTCTGAATCTGTTTTGGTAGTTAATTTTGGTCGATTAGGTTCTTAATTGATAACATTTTTACCACTTTATTAGTTTGTTTTATTGCAATGTTTGCACCTGTGGGGTTCGTAAGATTTGTGGATTAATTATTACTTATATAACGCCATAATGTAGCATTAATTACACATTAATGAAAATTGCATTACAGCTCTATTACAATAATACTTGTTTTTACTATTTGCCTTCGTACAAAGTACTTAGGTATGTATGTTTAAAAGCATTAAGTACTATTGATGGCACTAATATTTTATGTGATTTTTTATATTATGTAATTAACTTATTAGTCAGACCCGTATGAATCCTCTGACAGGGAGATCGACAGAAAACGAAGTTACAACCGACAGCTCTTTATTCAAGTTTCTTGTCAAAGAAACTGATACAGAAATACATATTGCGTTACATATGTTAAAATAAGATCATTTTCATCTTAAACATGTTTGCTATGGATTATGCAGTCGGCTCCATATTTCATATCGCTTTGAATGTGGGACACTTGGTTTGCAGGAATAACTAACTTGGACTTTATAATTGATTTTTTAATGACAGCGTACTGTGAAATTAGTGACGTTCTGGGATCGCTTTTCATGTCCAGCAATTTAAAGGGCTAGCAATTTTACACAGTCAGATGTCCTTGATTGTAGGTTTTAGGCACCGTCGCTAGTGTTTCGATTGGCCTTTGGAGCGTCGTGGGACAGCAATAAGCTCGGTAAACCACGAGTGGCCATCAGGCCACATAACCATTACCATCAGGTTAGCTTGTTGCATTGAATACTTATTAGAAGTAAGTAAGGCCATTATTATTTAAAAATAATAAAATTCTTGACTCTTGAAGTAATCTTTAGTAAACAGTAGGGAGGAGGGAGAAAATTGGTTCAAGCAAGATACATAATTTTAGTACAGGGAATTTAAAGAAATATAAAAGAATATTTCGGTTTGTATTTATGTTATTTCCTAACCTAAAATCGAGTCGACGCGACCCATGACTGCCATTTTGAGAGAGAGTGAATGAGAGATTGAACAAGTGACTGACAGTGAGATAATTACTCCGTTCATTACGTGAATTTGGTACAGCCGAGCCCATGTGATCATTATGCGACTCGATGTGGGACAGACGTCCGTGCGCCTGCCCTTATATAGATTTATTGGATTACTTTATATTTAGTGAGTCAACATGTACGCATGGATTGACTTCCTTTTTGATTAATTTAATATGAGTAAAAATTAGTTGTGTTTTAATGGAAACTATTGGTTTGGAAAATAATTATTTTTAATAAACAAAAGGTTTTAGATGTACTTTAATTTTAATACTTATATATTTTTGGTTTATTTTCAAATAGTTTATATTTGTTTTATCTTATATAAGGATAGTGTTAAGGCAAATCAGAGATATCCGCGTTCAAACAAATAAACAAAACTTCAATCAGCATTATACTATAGAATATAGATCAATATATCCAGTTCTCTCTCACACGCCACTAAAAAAAGGTTTGGTTCAAGTATCTCTCGATTTGATTCCATTATTTCGTGTGGCAGTAGGCCAGTGGAGTGACAGTATTTATAGCCAGTGTCTTGCTCAGTTTAACAATCTAATTGGAAAGAACCGACTATTTCAAACAAACACAGATAAAAGAGGTGTGTCTGACTTTTACAGATAAAGTTTAATACTTATAAAATATGTTAAACCTACACTTTCACATTCTTAGAAATAAACATTTTCAATTTTGATTTAACTTATTAATCGTAAACATATTTGATTGTACTTTGTTTTGCGTCTTAACTAAATAAATAAAACGTTGAGCCTTCAATTATTTAATAGAAGGGTAATGGACAAAACTTTACATATTAAAAAAACTGACCAATGAAATCACCTATTAAAGTATAATTTGATGTAAGTATCCTAGATATGAGGAAGCCATATATAAACAGCAGTATCTGTCGAAGGATAGAGTGTATTGCTCTACATTTTACCAGAGTGAGCTGCGCAAGAGTTCATATTGCCCCGTCCTGCTTTACGCTCTACATAAATAAGAAAATAAATTTTTATTTGTGTGTTTATACTCTTTAAAAAACTAAGTGTTGCCCACAGCTTCGCCCGCGTGCCAAGCCGTGAATCATTATAATCATTATAGAGTTGCATTTTATCTTACTGATATTATAAATTCGAAAGCTTGTGAAAGTGTTTGGAAGTTTGCTACAAGTAAACTCAGAAATAGCTGAACGGAATCGAAATTTAGTTCCGAGGGTAACAATGGACCATTTTAATTTGATTTTACAAATAGATGGCACTGGCGTCGTACAGATGTCGCAATGGATCGCTACAATGATTAATGTCCTTTTATAGCGGGAAGGGCTTTTCACGCGGGCGAAGCCGCGGGTATAATCACTATTATTGAAATATTTTCATCAGATTTGGATGCACGGTATGTAAACTAATATTTAAATTACCTATGTCCCAATAATAGGTCTAATAAAGGAACGCGTTATGAAAGAACAGCTGCTAGTCGTATGCAAATGGTTCGTGAGATCGTAAACAGAATTCGTTCAGTTCTTTGGCGGATACATAAATTCCTGTCCTGCCTTTAATATTTTACATGAACGGCTGTAGTTTCGTCACCATGATGAAATATTTGAAACTGTCTTGAAGCTTGTAACTATCCTACGCCTATCCTTATTTAGTAAACTCGTTCTTCATATTAGTTTTAATCGCCGTAATGGTTTAGTGGTGTCGGATGTGAATCGTAAAGTTCTGAATTCGCCTCCCAGGGCAATAGTTATAATTAGTCTAGTTTATAGATTTGAAAAATTGCTCGGGATTTTAACAAACATCCAAACTTTTTATACTTTAATTAGAATCTAATCTTAGAACTGTTTATAGTTAGTAGCTTTTTTAACCCCCGACAGAAAAAGAGGGGTGTTATAAGTTTAGGGTGTGTATCTGTGTGTCTGTATATCTGTGTATTTTGACGCGATCTTTTTTTATAATGAAATATTAGTCTATGGGTCACTCCTCTTTTCCATACGAAGCGACGGGTGATAAACTTAGTATTAATTATAGGTCTTATAGACATGTCAACAGTCTTGAGGAGGTGTTACTAAAGTACTGGTTTGAAAACTAGCGTTCCACTTTCAAATAAATTTCTTGGAATTAGATTAATACCGGGCACGCCGGAAGAAATATGGAATTCATTTTCGTAATTAATATTACCAGGTATCGATTTCAAAACAATCATTCGATTAGAAGTAATTACGCGCGCGTAAACCGAATACAAATTATTAAATTAAGTATTATAGAGATAAGGATTATAGATATTTTTGATGCATTTTCTCACGTGAGACGTGATTTAATTACTATGGAATTTATTGTATTTCAAAGAAATGAATTTGTAGAATACAGTTTGTGACTATCATTCGTCGGAGATGTACTTTGCCTGTCAGTAGGTCCTGGTGAAGTATATATTAATGTAAAAAGAAAATTTTGGATGGCAACTTGATGAAGCCTGGCCAATAATGTATTATTTGACGTGTATTGATATCCTTAGCGGTCGATTAATAAAGCAAATTAAATTTATTTTGAACAAAAGTTGTCTAGGAGTATAATCCATTATCCAATAGTATTTAAAACATCACGCACTTAGTCCAGGATTTAGTGTGGCTTGTTTTAAAACATTCCACAATATTAATTTCTACATCCAATAGAGGAATAATTTATACCAAATTGGTAAATTAGACCTCTATTAGTGGATAAATACAAAACCAAAATTCTACCAAGTAGCAGCACAGAAATCGACGTTAAATCATGAATGCATCGAATGAATCAAAATAAACCTCTATTTATATCCCAATCGATATTGAATGGTATCGAATACATCCGAATATGGGGTCTGTAACATTCCGAATAGAACCACGGGTGTATGCAATTACTCTTGCATTTAAATTTCTAATACATTGCCTAAGTGGGTGTGTTTTTTTGCGTCAACCCCGCCCTATAAGTTCAATCAATGTCCTCGTTAGGAGTTATTTGTGCTGATCTTATAAGGATAGGTTAAGCATTACGGAGTGCAAAATTTCAAGTGTTTTAGGTAAATAATGTTTGGAAACTAATAAAAAGACAGTTTTTTAGTCATGTTGATGTATTAGGGTAATTAACATATGAGCTTATATCTTATAATATAAACTTTTTTACGACTTTAAGAATAAAAGAAACGATATTTTTTCCTAATTACATTACCAAATAATTTACACATTACTAACATATTCTCTTATCAAGACTACGGCCTAGGCCAAAGTAATTTTACGAAGTATTTATTGTGTATATCTCTCAATGATTTCCCCTTTCAAAATAGAATTCAATAAAAAATTAAGGAATTCGGAGGACTGTTTGGCTTGCCGTCTTGTCATTGGGCGCTTGGCTTGGTCTTACTAAGCTCTTTTGAAAAAGGCAAATATTACGTAGATTTTCCGTAACCTACTTAAGCTTAAATACAACTTGGAAAAGTGCCGGTGTTTTCAAGGCGTACCCGTCGGAATATTATTATATAAAACACGTGTCACTAATAATACCTTAGTAATAACAACTGGTTTGTGTATATTTAGCTAATGACTTGACAAAGCCGTGCTTAGTTGGATCAAAGTTTTGTTAAGTTGGTTGTTGTTTGGAATAGGTACACTGAAATTGAAGACAATTTCATCAAATACAGACAAAAAATCCAGTAATTTACAAACACAGAGGATTAGGGTTATACTGGTGGTAGGTCTCTCATATGTAAGAGACCGTCTGGGTGGGTAACACCGCAATGTCTATTTCTACCGCCAAGCAGCAGTGTGCATGCACTGTTGTGTTTCGGTTTGAAGGACATTGTAGCCAGTGTAACTACAGGACATAGTGAGACTTAACATCTTATGTCTCAGGATGACGAGGGCAGTGGGATGCCACACAGTGCTTTGTAACTCAAGCTGCTGGATGGTGTTGCTACTGTTTATGGGTGGTCGAATCGCTTTCCATCAGGCGAACGGCATGCTCGTCTCGTCATTCAATGCCATAAAAAGAATTACTTATACTGAGAAATGCTCCTGCGATTTCTATGCAACCAGCATAAAGAAAATATGCAGCATATGGTAAATAATATCAAATATATGGCTCATTTTTATACACAACTGAAATACAAAATAAGACAATAAGCGCCCAGTGGTAAGCCTAGACAAAATTTAAAATCATCACATAGCCATGCGGCATGCTCGTCTCGTCATTCAGTAGCAATTTAAAAACACCACATAGCATATAATTTACAAGGTTTTGACATAATTAAACAGCAAATCGGTATTCTAACGTAGCCCATTGTTATATCATGTATTAAAGGGTTTTTAAAACTATGTCGACTCACCACAGACAATATTTATGGGTCAGTGATGGTCGATAAGGCATTAATATTGCAGGTCCATCGATCCACGTAGTCCATAAGTCACGCCACAGTCCATATTGTGTTTACCCATTCCCTTTGATAGTTGTTTGTTAATAATTCGTTTTGGTAAACGTCCGAAATGTCCTTATTACGTTACTCCTACATACATTTGGGTAGATAAAAATATGACCATAAATTGTCTTTTCCGGCAAGGTGAGATAAAATGATGGCGAAAACAGCTTCATTCTTTTCTGTATGTAGATTTGGGTTGGTAAAAATATGAATTTCGTTGTAAAAGGTAATGCCGGACGGCGCGACGACCCCCAAGATGGCGTTTGGACTTCGACGTTTAGGATTCGCTATCCTAATTCTCAAGTTAAGTAGTTACCATCAGTTTTAGTTGCAGATGTAGATAACAATTGTATTGATTACAAATGACAGATAGAAAGTGATTGTGTCGAAGTAATGAAAAGCCTAGTGCAAAGAAAGTATCAAATTTTTCATAGCCAATATTTAAAAATTCTAAAAGAATCAGTTCCTTAAACTTAATGGTAAAATATCAAACGATTTGAAAAGTGATTGTACATTTATAATGAAAGCTTACTATGGAGGTAAAGAAAAATAAAGCAAAATACGAATTTATTAATAACTTAGAGCATTATACCTAAGATTTATATAGGTACCTATATATAATTCTACTATTTTAGAATAATGATAAGGTTTCTCGTAAAGAGTTGGTGAAGACAAAAATATAAAAACATATGAAACTGAATATGAAATTAGTTCCAACCTTGTAAGATATAGATAGGCGCGACCTAGATGTCCTAACGATAAGTCCTAAAAGTAAGTCGTCGATGACTAATAAATGGCTTCGGCCAGGTTTGGTTGTGTACAGTCTGGACTTTAATGATGATAAATTACCTTTCTGTACTGTTATACTTGACTGTGTTAGGGTAATTGACTATGTTATGCTATGCTTTCTAGGTGGCAGTTCTTGAAAGCCTGTTTAGAAAATTATAGTCAATGCAATTATGGGTAATTATAAGACTTAAATGGATTATTAAGATTATGTTCACAGGTCGCAACTGAATACGTAGCTTGAGATATAAAAGTGCCAGAGTAGGAGAGAGGTCTATCTATTCTCAGCTCTGGGATACAGTCTTAGGATGTCTGTGTTAGTGTCAGTCTGTTTGCCCATGTTATGACTATGAACAGTCTGCTCATCACGTATTTTGAGACTGTAGTCTTTGGCATGATGCGCGCAACATCATGTCGGATAGTAGGCAAATCACATCCGGGGTTGTAAACTACATGGACCTTGTAGAGACTAGACTATTGTACCCTGAGACTTGCCGAGCTTCACCAATGGATCATAAAATGCGTGTCACTGCTGATCCTGGCTTTCAGGAGTTGCAGTGGCGGGTGTGAGGGCGAGATAGTCTCTATAAAGTCTGAAGATGATGAGAAGATATATCATCCAACGCAATATTATTTTTTTGGTAAACGAGCACTGCATGTAGCGCTTTAACCTTTTTTATGGGGTTGCTAAGGGGCGTTTGTGGCAAATATTATCACCTGAGAAATACGATTGAATAAAATATCTATTATTCTTTTCTGAAATCTTATCTCTATATTTTACTTCAATATCCGTGGCTTGCAGTGGTGCCATCTATTAACGTACAAATAAATAATCGTGACGAATTGCTAACCGTGTTACGGTTTAGTTCTGATTTTTTCCGCTTTTATAAGAATCTTTTTTAATGTTTGTGTGATTTGGGAAGATGGCGCTGTACTGGATTCTTATTTTTGGTTGTGATTCTTTTTATGAAGAGAATATCCCACAACTAACTTCTTTAAATTAATGACCTCAAAACTGAATTTACTGTTTGAATTATTCATGTTAAAGTTTTCTTTAGACCCAAATTATTTCATGCTAGTGTGTTCCATCATTCTGGGAAATCCTCTGACATGCTCGTCTCGTCATTCAATGCAATAAAAAAAAAACATTATGGGGATAGGCGAATTATGTAATATTCGCAGATACTACAAAGCTTTATAACCTAGTTAATAAAATATTATAGTTATGCGCAACCACTTTGAACGTAACAAATACATATAATGTCCAGTCCTTGCCTACTTTCGTAATATTGTCCATTCCACAGAACTACTAGCCCACTGCGATAAGATAAATTCCAGAGCGACAGTCATAATGTCTGACATTTTGGACTGAACTCGGCACCGGCTGTATCAAAAACGAAGGGGTAGACAGTAGAAACGACTTAGCCGGGGTTTGGTATATATTATTATTAATTGTCCGTGGCTGCGCCCGCGTGCAAAAGTTTTGCCTAGGATAAAAAGTAGCCTATAGCACTCAGGAGTAATGTAGCTTCCTATTAGTGAAATAATTTACAAAACCGGTTCAAAAATTCTAGAGATTAGCCCCTACAAACCTACACAAACTTTTCCTCATAATATTAGTATAGATAACTCAAAATGCGACCAATTCTAACTACGTAGGTACACTAAGCTAGAAGTTGTATCTATCTTGCCTCTCTGAAAGGTTCAGCTATAGGCACATTTTACACTAACTGTATCAAAGTAAATAGGCGTAAAGCGGCATTGCCATGGTATTGTATATCCTTCCGATCCTCATTCGTCTTCCTCAAAAGTTAGTGACGCACGTGAAAATCCTTTGGCTGTGATTATTACTGATAAGGAAGAAATTTACACGATTTTCTGGCAAACCATTTTCGTTTTTTTTTTGCAACAAATCGGAGTAAGATATTTTTTCCATCAATTTTTCTTCAAATAACCGATACAATTAATCTTTCCAAATTAAAGACCTCGCGCCTACTCATGAGTATCTACATATCTATTTCACCTGAATATCTCCATTAATAGTTTTCAGGTTAGTTGATGACTTTAGCTTTTATAATCGTTACGCTATAAGCGGGTTTCGATATATTCACACTCCTAACATCAACCCGGCTAGACAGTAGTTAATTTGACATAGAAATAGCGCGGCACAACCCATTTTCCCCATTGCGCAAGCGGCACGCGATCGCACCCGCGTGGTTCCGCGTTCGGTGCCCTGGTCACGTTCGATCGACTGTTGGGTAACAATCATTTGTTACCGTTTGTTTTGATTTCGTTTTTGTTTGGATACGAAATTAATTCGCATTGATATTGATAATTTAACTTTTTATATATTATGTATGTGTATAATGTATATAAGACGAATTCAGTAAAGCTTATTTTTGAAATCTTTGTAGATTACATCAAACTGATGAGTTTGTGATAATACGACTTGGCACCTGATTTTAATGGTCTATTCACACGTACGTGGCCCAGAAGTGGCTGTGATTCATTAATCTCGTGCTCGAATTCACAAATAAGTCGTATTTCAATTAAGATGACAAGATACTTACAGACATTCTGAGTCACTAAAAAACACTACGTGTAACATGACGTGTAACCTTAATCCATTTAATTGACACAATTTATCCACTTTCGTCGTCCTTCAATCGAACCTCATATCCACGGTATAATGGATTAGATAATGGTTACATTACGTGATGTCATCAGTACCTCATAAGGCCGGTACCACACTTAATTCTAATCACATCCTTTTCCTATAGAAAGCGAGTTAATCGGGAATTCATTGCGTAACTTACGTAAATGGTGACGGATACTAAATGCGACCTTGGGAATGCGACAAGTGACATAAAATGCTAAATTTGTGGATGGAATTTCATTAATTAGCCGAATAGAACGTGGTTTATGGTTTCTTAATGTGCAAGGATTCCGTAAATTCTTGGTAATAGACTAATGGCAATAGTTTATGTAAAGAAAGAATGAGGACGTAGATGTTTAATAAGTATTCTTTTGCAAAATCAGCATGTTTTGAGTAATTGGTACTTAATTTACTCTATTCTATGTATAATCACTTGATAAAAAGCACTGCCGCGGTGGTGTAGTTGTATTATGGTACGACTGCAATGCTGAGGTCTTGGCTTCGATCCTCGGGTCAGGCAAGGTGATATTGGGTTTTTCTAATCAGTATCAGCCCGGAGTCTGGAATTTATGCCCGATATGGCGATAGACTCGCCCTCTATCACATCATGGGACGGAATACGCGCGGCGAAATGTAGGTGCACTAGTTGCGCGTCTGCCTAGACCTTCGGGGATAAAATAAAGCGCGCGTGTGTGTGTAAAAAATCTTCTGTTGCCTTCGCCATTTTTCTATTGTATACCTAGGGCTGTATAGAAGATACCTTTCTACAATCATTAACGCTAATTTAAAACAAAATAAGATGGCAATGACTTATCAATAGGATATGTCATTCCCATATTATTTTAAATTTGATTGGTAGTTCCTTACTGAATAAAACAACCATGCATAATCAATTTGACTTTTTTTTATGGCAATGAATGACGAGACGAGTATGCCGTTCGCCTGATGGTAAGCGATACGACCGCCCATAAACAGTAGTAACATCACACATCACCTTGAATTATAAAGTACTGTGTGGCATTCCACTGCGCTCATCATCCTGAAACATAAGATGTTAAGAACATAACACTGCTGCTTGGCGGTAGAAATAGACATTGCGGTGGTACTCACCCAGACGGACTCTTACATATTATGAGACCTACCACCAGTAGTCATTTAATTGTTATTGTACCTCTTATTAAAGGTACCCAGTTTAGAGATTTAAATTTTATCATTTTGGTTTCACTTACGTCGCGCGAACGCTGTCAACTTGTTGCCGAGAAAAACTATACTAATTTGATGTTTCTTCAGCAACTTCAGCGTCTACCAGTTTCATAGTGCAGCTGATCTGCAGACTATTTTCATATTACAGAAAAGAGCTGTTCGCGCTATTTATGATTTGCAATCTCGCGATTCTCTTCGAGACCTTTTTAAAGATATTAATATACTAACCTTGCCAGCTGAATACATATTCCAAAACATTATGTATGTCCGCAAAAATCTAGATAGCTTTATAAAAATCAGTGACATACATTGTATAAATACAAGGAACAAAAACAAACTTGCAGTTCCAAAGTTTAGACTGAGTAAAACAAGTAATTCGTTTATGGGCAACTGCATTAAATTCTATAATAAGCTTCCTTCTGAAGTAATAAATCTGCCTGAAATCCAATTTAAGCCTTACGTTAAACGTGTATTGATTTCTAGAGGCTACTATAAAGTGACAGACTATTTAAATGATAAGGATATTTGGAATCAGTCCTGCCGGCACAGCACCAAGGCACTGAGCATTCACATTGAACGCCTATGAAAAAAAATATATTTTAATATGACATTTATATGGCTATGTCCATAATATTATATTTTTACTTTTTTTTTTTGACATTTAAGTTTAATTTTTTTAGACATTTTGACATTGTTTAATTATAGTGACGACCGATCTATAGGTATCTATTACTATTAATGATTTGTAAACGTGGGTTAATGCATCATGAACGCCAATATATTTCTATTTGGTTGCTTCCAAATAGTATTTTATTTATATCTTAGGGCTACATCCATGCATACATTAACCTGTGTAATAATAATACTGTCAAATATACATTTGAAAAACAATGAAGAAAATCATGACAATTGATGACGAAAAAATTAAGCCCGGAGTTTCTTTCTGCCTTTCTTCTTCGGGTCGTCATCGCTTAGGTAGCTAGTGAAAGGCTGGTAGGTTAGCTAGGCTAGGACCTTTTTATCCTCGCCGGCGAGGACCGTGGCGTTTCCTTTCCTCGTAATGTAAAGATACTCCTTCCCTTTCTTTTATATCAGCTCCACTTCTCCTTACCTAGCCCTATTCCCGTCCCCAATGTCCGTGTCCTCTGTACCTATCAGCCCGTGCTGGTTGTTCATTATTTAATCTAGGTACTTTAAATTATTTAATTGGTATATGTACCTTTGTTATTGTCTCTACCTTGTCATGACTTGTCATAAGTGCTTTTTTATAAGCCTACTTGATCAATAAATGATTTTATTTTATTTTATTTATTTATAGTAATTTATTTTTCTGCAAAAAATTGACGTCTGTGCGTCGCTTTATAATAGCGGCACATCTAGGCACATATTAAAGATTATATTGTTTAGGTTTTTAGTCATTAGATTTGATACCTGATAGTGGTTGAGTCAATAGAGATGTTACTGGGAGACAAATGAATATTAGCCAAAAATTATAATGGAGAAATAAAATAGAAGACTATTTTATGTACAACATCGAATACATAAATAGGCAGACTCTAGACATAATGTATGTATCCCACGTCGCGTGGGTTAAAGGTGTAAGAATATTTTATGGTAGACAAGCCAGGAATTTTTAATATCATTGATGAATGAGTAATGCGACAATACTTTCTAAACTATCAAATCTTTCGGTCTATTGTTTGCAAATTATTGTTTTATATTTGTGCTTAGGTACAACACATATAAATATTTTTAACTTGCTGCTCTATTACTTTTAATATTAAACAATATAATATTTTTAAGTGAACTGTGTATCTCTTTATAATGTAAGACAACGCCATCTTTTAAACGGTCTTCTAAACTTGAAATTAGACAGCTTATAAATTGTATGCTGAGTTTAGCAAGTACACCAGTTACTCTTAGATGGCGAAGTTTTTTAAAAAGTTATCACAAATCTCTTGTTTTTTATTATTGGGGCTTTTCCTTAGGTCCTTGTTTTTGTCAGTTATTTAGTATTTGTTTAGTGTTTTAATAATATTTTTGTCAAAGATAACTGGTAAACACTTAAAACTCAAAATATAGAAAATGTATTGTATTAAAAATAAAACTGATACCCCAACTATCAGTCTTAAAAATAATACAATACAATTTGTGGTTATAATTTGATTCCGTATCACTTTATTGCAAACTCTAATATTTTAATTTAATATGTAATTAATATAAGTCTTATTTTTTGGGTGGTAAAATGAGACATATGTTGTTCGTTACATTCTGAGGGAAAAAAGATAGAAGTAGGTACTACTTGCCTACAAGAGGGTCAAATACATTTTTGAACATAAAAATTAAACAACAAGTATATCATCATATATTTTATTATAAAAGTCGTATAAAATCGTATGTTAAATAGTTTTTAGTCGACTGCGGTCGAAATAAACTCTTGATTCCTTGAGTATTATAGCTAAAATATTTACATACAAAAGTGTATTGTCCAGGTACATACATACATTTCTTTCGTTCCCAACAATATATCGAAAGAGATCAGATGAAAATGTCTCCAAAAATATGAAAGAATTTTAAGACGTCTTTGCACGTTTCAATTTTACAAAATGATTATACCACTTGTAGCATAATGAATAATAATAAATGTTACATAATATACGATTACATTGATTAAAATATGGCAACCCAATTTAATATAGATAAATAATACATATTATGATTTATGGCAATATGGTCACCCCGTCAAAAAAAATAGCGCATTTCATTTTCGTACAGTATGATGGCCGAAATTATGGGCATAGACCATAAGCTGACATGTGTACGGTCTAAAATACTTTACAAAAAACACTCACACCCTAATCTAACTTAGTCTAAATCACATTATATTTTTCTATACAGAATCCCCATAAGAAAATGCCTTTGAAACATTTCTTTGTCACTCGTACGTTTTAGATTTTTCTTTAGCAAACACTTATATTTTTTCTATTAGCTTTGAGCCTTTAATTTCCTTTAGCCTTAATATACCAAGTATACGCTTAATACATTAAAGTCCTTTAAAATCTAAACGTAAGAGTGACTTGACAATTAATTTACCACCCATATTTGGAATGGAGGGAGTGGAGACCGCCGTGCGAGTGGAGTCCATGGCCGATGGGTCCTCCGAGAGCGGCGCCGACTCCCACGACTGACTTCACGACAGGTACTGCCACGGGAGCCGCTACTGGTACCCCCACGGGTCTGGGAACTGCCACTGGGTACGGGGCGGGGACTGGGACGCCGACCTGCAAATGGTTTGATGGAGTCAATATTTATAGAGAGATGTTTATTGTAAAAATGGAAGTGTTATTTATTGTCGTTTAGTAGACTTTAGTGATAGCTCAAAGGACATGTCTAAAAACTGGCCTATAATTCTAACCAAGACTGTTTATATATATTTGGATAGTACTCCCAAAAACTAGGCCTTTGCAATAAAGTGGTGGTGGGTCTCTCATATGTAAGAGACCGTCTGGGTGGGTACCACCGCAATGTCTATTTCTACCGCCAAGCAGCAGTGTGCATGTTTTGTTGTGTTTCGGTTTGAAGGACATTGTAGCCAGTGGAACTACAGGACATAGTGAGACTTAACATCTTATGTCTCAGGATGACGAGCGCAGTGGAATGCCACACAGTACTTTGTAACTCAAGGTGCTGGATGGTGTTGCTACTGTTTATGGGTGGTCGTATCGCTTATCATCAGGCGAACGGCATGCTCGGCTCGTCATTCAATGCCATAAAAAAAAAAACGTATAATTTTATTTTTTTTAAGAATTTGAGATTTATGTAATTTTATTTTGCTTAAAAACTACACTTATAATGAACGTTTTAAAAAAGTTATATGTAAATGGAGGGAAATAATTTTTTTTTAATGGATCCAAGATCCATATTTTTGCCCCTTTAATATCTATAATGTTTGAGCCTGGTTAGATTTTGAGTTCCAGCACTTTCTTTTCTTTCTTTCATTCTTTTCTTTAAAGATTTTTCTTACCTGCTTAATGACGGGGTAGGGCACGGCATGGGGCACGGGGTAGGGTACAGGCCTGTCGACGGGAACAGCGACGTGCTTCTCCACCGCGACGGGGTAGGGGCGGGGCACTGCCACGGCGTAGGGCCGGTCTACTGGCACTGGCACATTCACCTGGAATAATTAGGAGCTTATTAGATGTATCGAGATAGATACTTATACTATCAAGTCTTTATATTGTATGTTATCGAAGGAACTAATCCAAGCTCGAAGAATCTATCTAAATTCATAAAGCATTCTCGCGGTTGTTATTTTTCTAAAATATAATGGTATTAAAATCTATAATGATATTGTTATTTATACTAATTTTCCCTTAAATCGAATAATCTAAAAAAATACTATAAAAAACTTACTCTGACGGGGTAGGGGACGGGCCTGTCTACAGCAACGGGGTAAGGCGCGGGCACGGGGTAGCCAACATGCTTGGTAACTGTCGTGTGGACGTTAGCGCCGATCACAGCGCCGCCAGCAGCTTCAGCGGCTAAGATTCCAGCGCTAAGCGGACCGGCGAAACCTGGACCAGCTGCTAATGCGTGGCCTGCTGCGAGAGCTGGTCCACCGAAGTGTGCAAAGGCTGGACCAGCTGCAACAGCATGGCCAATAGCAGGGCCAGCGATTGCGTGGCCAATAGCTGGACCCGCGATGGCAGCGCCGTGGACAGCGTACCCTCCGGCCTCTGCGATGCCGTGGCCGATGAAGGGCGCGCCATAATGACCGACTAAGCCGCTGCGCTTCTGGACTACTTTGCTCGGTTCGGCGAGAACTGAGGCAGTCACGAAGAGGATTGCAATCTGAAAGAAGTTGGATGGTGTTGGTGAATCTATGAAAGTTGTACTAAGTCTCTATATTACCAGAAAAGATCAGAAACCCATTGACGTCAATCTAAGTTGATGTCGAATATTTTTGTTTTATGATATAGGGGGCAAACGAGCTTACGGTTCATCTGATGGTAAGTGATCACCGCCGCCCAAGAACATCTGTCATCTGCAATACCCTAACGCAATACCAGTACAATGCAATAATCATTATTATCTTTGGTTGCACTACATTTTAAGTCTTATCATCTAATATCTTAAAGTCATTAATGCATAACACCATCATGCAGTTTTATAAAAACTACTACGTAGTTGCTTACTTTGGATTTGCATAGGTTGAGCACTAATAGAGAAGTGGCCTACTTGTCATTACACAAAAATAGATTAACAATCGATAATCAAGTCAAGCTGCTGGATGGTGTTGCTACTGTTTATGGGTGGTCGTATCGCTTACCATCAGGCGAACGGCATGCTCGTCTCGTCATTCAATGCAATAAAAAAAAAAACATAGAACAATTAAGCAACCCACCAATTATAAACATAATATGAATTGTGATATTGTATCACAAATTCACATATAAAAAATATTTTGTATTGAACCGCGTTTCCCATGCCGTTAAGAACATTCATAGTCTAACAACAGCATGGGAACGATTGTGCACAGATATATGTAAGGACTTTTTGCACGTCCATATTACACAATATTGTACGACTATGAAATGTTTATATCAGGAACATATTTAACAGTTTTACATATTGTTAATTATTATAGTTTCAGTAAAGTTTTAATTGCTCTTTATTAAATACTCTATTAGAAAAGTTTTAATTGCTCTATTAGACTCATCGCAGACTCTGACATCTTGTCGGGAAGCTACTACTACTACTGATAGCGTTTGTTTGAGACTTAAGTCCAATAGTAAATTTATTTTCAACTTTCCATTTCCAAAAACCCCCGATTATAATGAAAATGAAAGTGCTCTGACACGTAAGGTGCCAAAATCTACGGACAATGCATCAGTGCATAATACAGGGTGCGTCGAATATTCATCACTTTTACTACGTGACATACGATATGTTCGATTGATATGCGCCGAGTAGCAAATGAAAATTACGGTGTGTTACGAATTACAAGCAGCCGACTGACTCACACCGAATGCAGAGAAATTTGCTCGAGAATAAGTTGGAAAGTTCGCTCTGAGTAGTTGGGTATGTTCGGATTTATTGGTGTCCACATGGATAAATATGGGTTGATAGTGATTAGCTGTTGATTATACATTATAATCCAGCAGAAATTATTATGAGCAGAGTTGGATAGTCTTCTTATAATGTAATAAATATATTATCTAAATAGCCTTTTTTATGAGCTTCTGATTAAGGTGTAAGTGAACTTTATAACTTGAAATTTTAATTATCTATTAACGTACGTTGGTTGTAAAAGTTTAATTATCGGGGTGAAAATGTAATCAACTGCTTCGACAAAAAATATCTTTTCCTTTCTTTTAGTACAGGGCATTATTTACCTTGATTCATGTTTTTTATTATAGAATATTATTACCACATATATAATTAAAACTACTTGTTCGCCAGTTCACGTAACAACTTATCTTTGAGAATGCTCGCGGTAAATCAGTCCCCCGTAGAGCAGGAACTAACCGCCGTTATGGCTGTTACGTTTGTAACGTCTATGTTTATGTCATTACTAATGCTACCGAGTTTGTTTATCGCGTTATGGGAGGGATCAACTAGTTTTGTGGTGAGTTTACCGGGATACATTGATTTTAGTGTTTACTGTGAAAAGCTTTCGTTTTTGGAAGGTAAAGCTTTTTTAGGCTTTCGGAGTTTGGATCGTGTATAATTATTGAATACTAGCTTTTACCCGCGGCTTCGCCCGCATGAAAGAGTTTTTTCTGAATAATAGTCCCGCCGGGATGAAAAGGAGCCTAAAACCTTCCCAGGGTCTCGAACTATCCTCATACCAAATTTCATCGAAATCCGTTCGGTAGTTTTGAGTTTATCGCGTACAAACTTTGCCACGCCTTTTTACCCCTTAGGGGTTGAATTTCGCAAAATCCCGTATTTGTGATCACCTACGTCGTAAAAGGAACCCCCATGCAAAATTTGAGACTCCTAGCACTTGTAGTTTCTGAGATTTCGAGATCAGTGAGTGAGTCACCTTTCGCTTTTATAAATATAGATTTAAAAGTAAATTCTAGATGAACTTCAGTCTAAAAATAGTGATACTAATGAAAACAACAACAAAAATGATACATTGTGTGATTTAATTACAACTTTTATTACGTTTTTTTTTAAATAATATTTTTACTGCCGCTAAAATGAGTTTTTATCGCATTATAAATTTTATATCATAATTACTGTCTGTTTATGTTCAAACAAACAGGTCATTGACACATGTAAAATAATGCTGAAATAGCCTATTGTATTATTTTCACAAGACTACGCGAAGGCAGAAAAACTGTGCCAATAAATCATTAACCTTATATTCTAGCTTGCTTAGCGTAAATTCGTTTAATTTAGTTCATTACAATTTCAGTGACTTATTTTTTCTCTTGAATGTGAATGGTTTGGCACTACTTTGGTAATATGCTCATGGACTCGGGTAATTGTTTACCCTTAAGCTATCCACTTTGTCTACCTTCAACTTAAACCTTTGATATTGGAGGAACAGAGAGTCTAACGAAAGGTCTTTTGGGCAGGAATGGACAATGTGCAGGATGTAATAATTTGTGGAAGACTCAAATAAGAGTGAACCTAAATGTGCATTACTCATGAGTCATGATCAGAGATTGTGTAGTGTTATTTGAGGGAAGAAAGAGATTAGAGTATTACAGTAAGTATAATGCGTATGACTGACCCATCCACGACATATTTCGGGGGAAATATTGGACTGGTTACTGCGCAGTTTATAAATAGAAGAAAAGATGAGAATATATCCAAATGTGTACGTTTATATTTCCGAGAAATGATAAGTATATCCAAATGTGTTCAGGACTGATCAATGCGCAGTGAGTTTACGAAACAAGTATCACTATTAATTAGTTCTAGATATTTGTTGTCGTCTTGCCTCCATCGAGCTTCCAAGAAACATTGGTTTAGAAATACTGCGCAAGTACATCATTAATAAAACATAAGAATTGTCTCTCTTGGCATTCAATTGGGATAAAAAAATGAGTACGATCAACGATATTGTGTCGTCGCGATGTAAGAGTATTGCCTGTTTCACGGGGCAGCTGTTATCTACCTACCCTTTGATGACTTGAAGTTAGATACTTCATCCATCCACTCCCATCTCACGCATTAGTTAATAGAAGCTGTTAAGCTGTTCGTAATTATTTTTAATCTAGCAAAAATATTAGGGGTACGTTTATCAGCGCGGATTCAGAGTTGAAATTACGACCGCTTTCGGTATTATTATTAGAATTAATCCGTATTGAACACTAACAGTATTTAGAAAAGAAATGCGAACGTCCGTAACAAATAAATATCACAGAGTTTCGAACAGGTCGCATAGGCAGAAAATCCGCACACGCATCCGCATATGCTAAAACTGTGAACGTTTCGATTACGAAATATTCACATGATGTTATTATATTTCATTTAGTTGGAATAGTCATCTTAATTAATTAATCGGGAATGTGAAACCGTTGGGGTAAAATATAAGGAATATTATTTAAGGATCCAAAGAGAACGACATTGAGAAGCATTGAAAACGACAGTATTTTTTCTGTTTCATGCGTCTTCATGTATTGACGGTATTTTTATGGTTGTGTTTATAGATTTATTGGCGAGCCTTTAAAAGGGTTGACATCAGGCTGGAGGCGAATTTATCAATTTGGTGAACGTTTTGACTTAAATCCTTGCGGTTTAACGATTTTGTGAGAATTTAAAAATATTATTAATACTTATACCTAACGACTGCAAGTAGCCTTTTGGTGGAAATAAAATATACAGAATAATCTGAACTCCTCGTGTCTGGAGATGCAAAAAATATTATATTTGTGATTGTAATAATTAAATTATTTTAAATATAGAAACGATTTACTGATTACTCGAATACTCCATATTATTAAATTTTCCTATACATGAATCCCTATATTTATAATGGCCCTGAAAAATCACACCGTTGGTCACTTAACTATTGTTAAATACTATGATAAAACACTTACAAATGCCTTCATTGTTATGTATACACGCACAACACTAGCTAAATGGCTCAAACTGGCTCAACAGTCACAGTGCATATGTGACAGAGGAGCCAGTAAGGACTTATATAAGGCGACCACCAACAACCCCACTATGGCGCAGGACAACATCGGATAGTATTTTGCGACACATTGGCACTGTGGTGTTATGGGAAGGTGGTAATTGGGGCAATTTCGGATATGTCTGAATTGTTGTAAGGGTAATCTTGAGCTTGGAATGTAATTAGGAAAACATATACCTATATTGTGGTAATAAAAATATAATATTTAATAAAATATAAAATGGGTACATATAAAGATATTTCAAAGGCTTTCAAGAATCTTAATTTGAAAATAAAGAAGTCCGAATAGTGGTTTAATAAAAAATATTTATAGAAAAAGTCTGCAAAACGAAGATTATTTACTTTTACAATCACGTGTTTTTACGACTTTAAAATATATTCTCTACACAGGGCATACAACTTTACGTTTTTTCTTTGCATTTATTACGCACTACATAAATTTAAAGTGAATACATTTGCCTAACAATTTAAATATCATTATTCGGTAATATATTAAACTAATACATTGCTTCTGGCGAAGTTCCAAAGTTTATTGCATTCATGAGTTGATCGAAACTGTAATATGTACATACACATATTATGTAGGTATTTAGTTTAAAAACACAACACCGATGATCCCACACGCATTTGTAACTTGTATCTGATAGGATACGGTTCAACGGTTTATAAACCAACACAGTATAAGGATTAAAGTTCCATATTAATTTCATACCTCAATTCAATTAAGTTTTTATTTATCTCAGGCCGCTTTCAAAATTTGTAAAAGAGTGGACAGAATAATTCGAAGTATTCAGTTTTTTTATGAGTCACAAAACTTTGAAGCATGTTTTTATATGAAGTATCTACATAGGACGTGTGATATATTTGATTTCACTGCTAGTTAGTGACCATTCTTGTTTTCGAATAGCTTATCACCAGTTCTGCATTCTAAAACCTCAACGGATGCATCAAACGTAAAAAGATAAATCCTAAAACGTTGTTCTTTGAGAATGAGACATCATTCCATCCTTCATACTACTTCTTTTTATATAATATTTAGACTATAGAAAGAGATTAATTAATTCTATTATGAAGACGTATAGATGGAGCGTCATTTATAATATCTTTTTATACCAAAGTGGAATCAACTTTATACGTTTTTTCATGCTTTGTCATAGATACATTTGCCGTAGTTTTTACAACTAGTCGCATGCCATTCCATTCCCTGATAAATTCTGTCATAAAAACTTACACAAATTTATCTAAAAAGCACTAAAATTCTCCTTCCTTACTTCTGTTACCACTAAACTAATAAATATTTAAAAAAATCCTCAACGCCCTGTTTCGAACTACGACCGTAACATAGTCCATTCAGAGACAGCGACTTTAGCACAGTATCAATCCTTCGCGCGGGAACAAATAACATTGCGTTTCAAAACAAATATTAAAATTGCACCAACTTTATTGATCAATTTCAAGTGAGTTTTGAACGACTACTGCAATCTTGTTTGAAATGTTTTGTAAACTAGTATGGAATAGTCAGAGGAAGTTAGTCCCTTTAGATTTGAATGATACTAAAACTTAATTAAAATCTACCCGACCGCATAAAACAGGTATTATGCGATGAATAATTATATTCTATAGCCTTATATGTATAGTGGCTGTACACCTCGGCCTTCTACTGTGAGATCCTCGGTTCGAATACCGATTGGGGCTAAATAAATTTGTGCGAAGTTTAATTCGGAAACATACTGCGTTGCTCGGGATTAGAATTTGGCCCGATATGGCGATAAGCTTCTCAGTAGTAGAGGCCCGTGTTCAGCAGTGGGCAGTATATAATACAGGGCTGGGATTATAATATTATTATGGCCATAAACACGCCTATAATATCACGACTGCGTGCTCAAGTCTCGGGTTAGATTCCCGGGTCTAACAAACTGATATTGGACTTTTCTTCTCAGTATCAGCTCGAAGCCTGGAAATGGGCCCAGTAAATGGCAATAGGCCCGCCCTTTATTACATGGGATCTAACGTGTCGAAATGTGGATGTGATACATGTCTGTCTACCTCTGAAAAGGGAAAAAGGCGTGATGCTATGTATGCATGCATATCATGGGAGAGATATAAGCACGGCAAAATGTGGTTGCACTAGTTGCAACTCTGCCTTTATAGTTCAAAGTTCTGGGATTTGTTACTGTTTATGGGTAACATGGTACTAGAATGTAACCGTCAACTCATACAGCTGAATAATTACTACGTGGACGAAACCGCGAGCGAAATCTAGCGGATTATAAAATGATATTGCATCCAACAAGCAATCGGACGAATCACATACTTTACTAAGTTTTTGCTACATCTGTATGCTTAATGACATCTCGTTTGTCGGAATATGTATTTAAGTAACAAATATAACGAAATGGTTAGAGGTAATTACCTTTTTAGATAAGCTGGTTACGAAATAAATTCATGCACTGAAATATGTTTAATAAAATTTAACACTAATAAAATAAACGCGACGACTTGATAAAGGTCGCAGGAACACTCTGGATGTAGACCGTTTTCGACAGGTCCGTCTGGAAATCTTTAGGGCCTCCACTTTGTTCAGCAGTGGTCTTCATGTGGCTGATGATAGAATTAAGCTGTGAGTCCAAGTAGGAGCAATTGACAGAGATACCACTAGGCTGACGGGCAGAGAAGCGGCGATAGCCTACTTGGGAGTGGAACGGACTGCCGGGACGAATGTCCGCAGGTTCAAAACCCAAGGGCACGCACCTCTGACTTTTCAAAAAAAATATGTGTGTATTCTTTGTGAATTATCGCTTGCTTTAACGGTGAAGGAAAATATCGTGAGGAAACCTGCATATCTGAGAAGTTCTCTATAGGAATTTCAAAGGTATGTGAAGTCTGCCAACTCGCACTAGGCCAGCGTGGTGGACTAAGGCCTAAACCCTCTCAATTGTAGAGGAGGCCCGTGCTCAGCAGTGGGCCGTATATAATACAGGGCTGGTATGGTGGTATGGTGACGGGCAGAAAATCCCGATACCATTTTGTCGCTACCGGGATCAAACCTAAAACTTCAGCGCGGTAGTCATTCGCGTACGCAATACAGCTACGAGGCATTCAGGCAGATTTTCGTCTTAAAATTCAGATGATAAAAAAATTACAATTAATAATAAACATTGACTGGGACACTTCAATTATATCGATGCGTACGATGAAGAAAAATCTCACTTATTTATCTTGCAAGTAGATATTGCAAGTCCACTTAGATACATTATGGAATTATCTTTTAAGAAATCGCATTGGTTACAGAATGTTATATTTATTTTATTGTACACTGATGTGCGTACAAATGTTTATATAAAATCTATTTTGCACACACGGCTTTTATCTCCGAAGGGTTAGACAGAGGCGCAACTAATCCACCCACTTTTCACCGTACGTACCCATCCCTAGACGTAATAGGTGCGAGCCTATAACCAAATCGAGCAAATTATAGATCCAAGGCTGATACTGAGCAGAAAATCCCCAAATCACTATCCCGAACACTAGACAGCAAAACAGTCGTTCCGCGGTACAACTACACCACGGCAGCAGAGGCATTTACTATATTTTGTTACCAAAATGAATCTTACTTCGTTAGTTTTCAGGTCACATTTATTATTTCTTCGCATTTAGTTCCAGTATCCGTGACACGTTTCTGAGAGAATGTTAAAGGTGACATTTGTTAACTTAAACAATAGATTGAATTTAGACTATAATTATTGTTCGAGCGTGTGAAGGTAGGCGTGGCTGGTCATTTCTTTATCTTAGAACAGTGAGTGAGTGCGTATGGACTAGGGAGATATCAAACCTTTCACTTATGTTGGCTAAGAGGTTGAGAAAAGATTTTTTGGTCTCAAAACTGTCAGTCGTCTTGACCTTTATGACGAAATGAAAGGCTGATAGTTCTAGGGATCATAGAGATAGTTAAATATCATGGATGTTATGTAGTAGCAATCGATACCAACTATATATATATATTATAGAGCTTCATTTTATGTTTAAAAAATGTGGTAGCTCTGGAGCTACTGATATTTAAAATATCTTACTCATCGGAAGGCACATTAT
Source organism: Sphinx pinastri (assembly GCA_947568825.1). NCBI lineage: Eukaryota > Metazoa > Arthropoda > Insecta > Lepidoptera > Sphingidae > Sphinx > Sphinx pinastri. The sequence goes on along the minus strand of OX387630.1, from coordinate 3,144,747 downwards.
CCTTACGTATCCTTTTTATCTCTCGAACGAACTAATACAAGCAGATCCTCGTGCAAAAGCTAGTCAAGTATAAAACATATAAGTCATCCAATAGCATGAATTGAAATTTAAATCGCAACGAACCACTCATTCAAAAGCATAAACCAGGTAATTTCAACAAGAGGTTTTAGGATGTCGGCCGGTACTCTATTATGGCGTTGCGCAGTGCATGCGCCGACGCCGATCTACGGTGGGCAGTGACGTAACGTAGGATACGGTTCGTAATTATTGTGTTAAATGTGTATTTTTAGTGCTTAGATAGCAGTGTAGTTGCGACAAGAGAGCGTCTGCGCGGAGTATTAGTTTTAGAAAACTTACGAACTAATTTAAAGAATATTGTTTTCTCGTTATAAATTACGAATGTCGTATTTTTTTTTTCATTTAAAAACTCACATACAATGTCGCCAAACCAGAGAAATTAATTCAGAACTTGGCGGTTTACAGTCCAAGTACGCTAGCAATAGATCAATGAGGCGCCAGGCGAGTGACAATTTTATTCATTCTTTGACAGTATTAATAATATCCAAAGGCCTTAAGTTCTATCCCTAGAACTTTTTTTATAATATTGGCTATGACATTCACAACTACACGAGTTCAAGTGTGTGCAATTTGATGCTTAGTGGCAGAAATAGACAAAGTCTTTGCCCATGGCACGTCACAGTAGTATGCAGCATATAAGTATTATTTCTAATGACCCTTATGCAATTTTGAAAACAACGAAACCGGGGCAATAGGCACGCAAGATGTTAAGGAAGGAACTTAACTTGAACTTGTTCCGACAACCATCTTTCTCGTATTACTCCAGTTTTGACTGGTTGTAATTCAGTTTATGTGGAAGATGGTTTAGTTACGTCATTTTATATTATCATTATCATGGTTGAATAATATTATACATTAGGTATCATGTCTGACTATGGAGACAAAAATATGGATTAAGTCAAATAAATTCAAAGATGTATTCTTAAAGCGGTAAATAGATGAACACTAGTAATTACCCGCTTTAACGATGTATTTTTCCAATTATTTAATAAATGCAAACATACATTACTGTTAACAAAAGGTACATTTTTATTTTAGTGATAAGTGCTCTCTGTATCTACTGATCCAATTATATAAAAAGTCAATAAAATAAAAAACTTTATTCATCACGTCGGCGAACATAGTTGCACTTATGATAAGTCAAGATACATTAAATTGATTATAATAATTATTATTAATACCAAAGGTCATTTATACAGGGTCATTTTTACATTGCATTACTAAATGAAACCACATATTCGTCTTTACCTCTTCGAACATCTTGCCAAAAATTTTCCATGAATAACGAATATTATTGCCAAAAATCCCGGTTGTAGTTTTATTTTTTTTTGATAATTTCGTAGTTTAGTGCGAATATGGTGTGTGCGAAAGTGTATTTATGAATGAAAGTATAATGTTGCCGCTGCGACGAATTATCTTAGAGCAGTAGTAGTGGCATAAGGTCGTGTAAACTTAAAGTTACTTTTTATTGATATTTATTTTGTTCGAAACTTACACTTTTTCATTTTACATCTATGGTTAAAATAACTTAATGGAAAGCGTTATTGTCGACGAGATAAGTATGTGATTTCATTTATTAACGCAATGTCAAAATGACCCTGTATAATATCAGAAAGACGCACTAGTTTTACACAAGTATTTTTTTTTATTTCGACATGTAGGAATGGTGCCAGGGTTCCACTAAGCAGTAACCCTGGCTCCTAGCTCGACAAATAAAAAGAAAATATGGAAGGGTTTTACCAAATATTGGGATAGCATAAGCATTAGCCTACACATAATATAGTGCTTATACCTGAGAAAAAACGAGCAATTTTTTTTTATTTATTTATACAAATTATAGGTATACATAATTCTTTAACGGTGATATCCACACTAGGCTGTGCCTGCAGCGTAGACATCGTTTTGAAATACACAAACCTATTAATATGTCCTAAATCACTTCTATCTCAAACCTCATAAATAAAAGCAATTATATAATCTACGTATCAATGCAGTACGCAACTATGGCGGTGTTACGTGCCATTGTCCAGTTTAAGGATTCGTGGTGAGACCAACCGCTTGTGCAATATCGTGCACCAGTTTCAGACCTTTGTTTATTGTTTGTTTACAGTAGGAGTGGCGATTCGAAATCGATTATAGATTATTTGCGCACAATCTATAACTAAATATAGTTGATTTCCGTATTCAAACCGAATGTTCAGAATTCTTTGGTGTTAGAATGTTTTATGAAGAAATTCAGGCGTCTTTATTAATATTATACTTATAGTATTATTCACTACGAGCTTTTGCCTGCGGCTCCGCCCGCGTGAATGAGTTTTCTCGGGATAAAAGTTCCGCTTTATATTTTCCCGGGATAAAAAGTAGCCTATGTGTTAATCCACGATATAATCTACTCGTGTGTCAAATTTCATCGAAATCCGTAGTTTTTGCGTGAAAGAGTAACAAACATCCATACATCCATAAATCCAGATATCCAAACATCCATACTTACAAACTTTCGCGTTTTATAATATTATATAGTAGGATTTGTGAAAATATTACTTAATATGAAACCAGGGTTGCTGAAGACCCGAGATCTAATTCTTAATCATTTTCTGTGTAAAGCCACGTAGTACTATTCAGTATTCTGTGGTAAAGCTTTTAAAATTTTCATGATATCGTGGGTGGTCACTTACTAGGCGCCTACCTAAGTTGTTAAAATACATTTCCTAGAACGTTAAGACATATAAAACTCTTGCTGATTTATTATACTGAAAACATGAGTGTCTAGTCAATATACTCTAGTGTTTTAAAACGTGCATCGACGTCACACGGCAGACGTGAATGGACGTGAGCCTCGTATAAGGCCTCGGGATTTCCACGAGCTACACATTACTTAACTGCATTTTTGCATACGATTCGCACCTGACAGTTAGCTGAGAAGACTTTTAATCTTACTAATATCACAAACTAGAGGTTGCTTGCGTCTCCGCCCGCGTGAAAAGCCTCGATATTAAAGTTCCACGGTGTAATTTACATAACATAGATGTTAATCTATTGAGAAAGAGAGAAAAACAAGGTTTATTATCAGCAAAAGTTGCATGCAATTCATATTAAATATGAGATATTATAAAAGAAAAAGCCCTTTAATTAAGGCTGCGTTGCACGCCTGCAATGTGACGGTAACAAGAACAAAACTTAGCTGTCAAAATCTGATGTTAATATGGGTTTATGAAATAGCGACTATCTTAAGATTTTGACCTTTATTTGACAGCGTCTCAGCTGATATCGCACTTCAGAGCGATATTGAGTTGCATCTATCAATACGGCCCTTAGATGGCCAGCTCAGCATAATGCTGTGTCGCAACGTGAGCTTCAACACAGCGTGTGACGTGGTCTCTCCGTGTGCCAAATTTCATTCAAATCCGTTCAGCTCTCTTGTCATTTACTTCTATGCTATTTTCTATCCCTGATAAGTTTACACAAAGACTTTGTTCAGGGAAAAGTTATCACGGTCGGTTATCAAGTCATGGTAGATGAAGCTCTTATTAGAGCTACGGTATTCACATTTCATTATGTATGAGTGAGCATTTAACGGCAACTTTGATGATGCACTTTGGAGACTTCCTGCGTTCGACAGCTGTATCGAAATTGCATTTCAACGATTGCGTGTGTGCTGTGTCATTGTAACTTGAAAAATTTTAAAATAAGGTTCAAAATAAAGTTTTATTTTATTTCATTGTATTTCAAAATAATGTGTCTATAATGGAGGTTAAAATCGACAAAAGCATTAATCGACCATTCAGAATTTCTTTTATTGGTGCGATGAGTTTTATGACTGCCTCGGTGACGTAGTTGTATTACGGTACGATGGCAATACTGAGGTCTTGGGTTCGATTCCCGGGCCAGGCAAAGTGATTTTTCTATTCAGTATCAGCTCGAAGTCTGGAATTTGTGCCCTATATAATATGGCGATAGGCTCACCCCCTATCACATAATGGGACGGAATACGCACGGCGAAAAGTGGGAGCATTAGTTGCGCCTCTGCCTACCCCTTCGGGGATAAAAGACGTGAGTTTGTGTGTGTATGAATTTTATAACATAACCTTTTTTTAATATGATTATAAACTTTCTAGTAGATAAAATGTTCTTTGTTCATTGACTCTAGATAAAATATTACCAATGTCACTAACTAACCAAACATTTCAACAGAGCTCGAATTATAAACGTAAAGTTGACTAGAATTTAGATAAAAATTCATTCATTCACGGCATTCGATACGCGCCTTGAAATGCCGCCGAAGGATGCAAGGATGTCGTTATGTAAGACAATGAGACGGTAATCCTTGCATCAGAGTGCGGCGATCTGCATTGTGTGATATTGCGCCGGTCACACGATGCTTGCCAACTTTGCATGTTTGATCTATACGATGACTTTAGGAAAAAGGAAATTTTAGAAAAAGTCTGTGATATTTCGAACATAATAAAAAACAATTATACGATTAGGGATGCAAGAAAATCTGAAGTTTGATACCTGCGTGCGATATACTGAAACGTTATATTACGCGAAATAATCGGCTATATTCGTATAACGTTCACAAAAATCGAAATTTTGTACCGTCCATTTCTATGGTAATACGAGCTTTTGCCCGCGGCTCCGCCCGCGTCATTGAGTTTTCCCGGGATAAAAGTCCCGCTTTATATTTTCCCGGGATAAAAAGCTTTATATCCTAGCTATAATCCGTTCAGTAGTTTTTGCAAGAGTAACATACATCCATACATCCATACTTACAAACTTTCGCGTTTATAATATTAGTAGTATTATAAAGAGGAACAATTTGTAAGTTTGTTTGTAGGGCTTGTCTCTGGAACTACTGGACCGATTTTGAAAATTCTTTCACTAATACTCCTGAGTGCTTATACGCTACTTTTTATCTCGAGAAAACATAAAGCGGGATTTTTATCAAGGAAGGTTTTTTAATGCGGATGGAGGCTCGTGTAAAAGCTAGCTAAAAATAAATGGCAATAGCTTACTCCTTTATCATAAACAAAATGCCGCGGTAATATTCAATAGTGTTCGAGACCTTAAGATTCCGCTTTTACCTACCTATTGATTTGAAGTTATGCAATCTCGTGATACTATTTTTTATAACAATCCATGTCTATTATCTTCTTAAACTAAAGATTAGAAAAAAGTATTCAATAATTAAATTAATTAATTCGAAAAGATGACGATCTTTCAATAGTTCAGTTGTCAGGCATTGAAGTACTTTCAAACTAAAAATGGCTTCTATAAGTTTGGTGTATGGTGCATCAAAATGGTAGCGTCTGCGCGGTGTCTTAGGGATAATAAATATAATTTACGCGCAGAAAATATTGGATTTGTATAACTAATAGCCATTTCTAAATATAGCCGACGCCTTAAGTAATCGCTTTATTCCGATAAATCGTTTTTAATCGACTTTCAAAAGGAGGAGGTTATGTAATATTGGATCGTGTAACTATGCACACCCTTTTTGATCAATACCCGTTTAACTGAGATTTCGCCACGCTCACTATCTCTACTCGGTATTTGGACCAATTTCCTTAATTTATCTTACATTGGGCCACTTTGCATTGACTTATTTAGCTTCCAATACATTATTGAGACAATAAATAACGATTTGAAAGGGACATTGGTTCCCACAGCTCCTTGGATCTAGATCTGCTAGCCATTTAAAATAACATAACTATTTTGCCTGGATTAATTGATTTTAGACTGTATGCTTCTTGTAATAAGGTTAGGTTTCTTGTTTGTAATTACGAGCTCCTGACACCCGAAGAATGCGTGGACGGTCTACTTTCCACCGTTGGACATCAAGGACACTTTGTTTTTATTGTTTCTGCATATTAATCAGTTCGGACATAGAATGCTTTTCTGGATGTGTGGCGTAAATTAGGTCTAGGTCCTAATATAGGCAATTTATCTCCATTAACATCTGATCCTGGATTATATGTGTTTTAAATTGTCATTCAATTAAAAGTTAGATAAGTGTAGAATATTTATTGCTTTTCAAGACGGCCTTCAATATGCAGATGCAGTCGATATAGATCTTTGGAATCTGTGTCCAAGCTATAATGTTCAGCAAATAAACCATGAAATTTAGTATTTTAGTAGAATATATGTCTAACTAAATCTTCATTTAATCTTTCTCCGGGGAATCAAATCCCGAGAAAATAATGGTAGAAATGACAAATCGAACTCAGAACTTCCCAGTCTATTCGCTATCACGTGACCAAGTTTAGTAGGCGATATAAATCAAAACAAACCTTATTAAAAAAAACGGGTCGCACACCGGGAGTGCCGGCAGAAGTGAAAACTTGAACATTAACGTTGTACATTTTGGAATGGTTAGGGAATAATTCGCATGAATTGCTTTATTTATCAGTATATACATAAAGTAGATTTTTAAATGCGAGCAACGCACGTTTAGTCTGGTTTTTGATAAATGTCAGAAATGCATTGGTCATCACAACCAAAGTAGAATATATCAAAATTTGAAAGAAGAATGCTGGGGAAATAGCTTCTACGCAATGTATTTAAGGTTCATATTAGTAAGGGATGGTTTTAATGAAGCAAATAAATACAAATATAAACGTTTAAGAATTATAGCTTCTACGCATTGTATTTGAGGTTAATATTAGTAAGGGATAGTAAAACCTCCTACGCATTTTTGATCAGGGTCACGTGATCCTGACGTGAGTTTAACATTTTATACCCATCCCAAAAGTGCTCAACGCCGCTAAAGAAGTTTTCACTTCAAAAAACGAGTTTATGTCTAGCTAACTTTGAGTAGTTATTCAAAGCTAGCTAATGTTGATTATTAACAAAACCAAATGATTACAAATCGTTCAAGCAATATAACATAATTCTAAATCGATTAAAAATACAGAGAAGTATCAAGCAACAAAAACAAATGAAAGGAGCATTAGATTCTGATCAAGACAAGCGTGGGATACTGCAAGATATCTGCATGTAAACCGATTTATTGGTAGGTTTATTGTAATTCACAAGTAATAATACTTATATTATAGTTATAATAGTCAAGCAAACGTGATAGCTCACGTGATCACCATCGCCCATGTCTCTCTGGTGCATGTCCTAACTTAAAGAAGAAAGACAGGGAAAAGCAAGGGATTTCTATAACCTCCGTAAGCCTCCTGCAATGTAACTTACAATTCTAAGGGGCTAGTTTCACTGGCTCCCCGCCCTTCGAAAAGATATCGAAGGACCAGGGATGCGTGGCGGCTCTGTTGGGAGACGTTTGGGTTGTAGGAGTATACTTCTCTCCCAACAGACCCCTCGCCGAATTCGAATCTTTTCTCGTTCGGCTGGGGGCCCTAGTGGAACAAGGCCAACCTTATCCGGCGGTCGTCGCCGGCGACTTCAACGCCAAGTCTGTAGCTTGGGGTTCGCCGGCGACGAGCGGTCGCGGTAGGGTCCTGGAGGACTGGGCGATCTCTGTCGGCCTGGTCGTCCTGAACAGGGGATCGGTGCACACGTGCGTGCGGCACAACGGCGGGTCTATTGTTGATCTGTCGTTTGCAAGTCCCGCCGTCGCGCACCGTGTCCGGGGCTGGAGAGTCCTCGCGGACGTGGAGACGATGTCGGACCACCGTTACATCAGGTTCGACGTCTCCGCGTCTCCGAGTATCCAGCCCGGTGGTGAACCGAGTGCCCCGAATCAGGACGGCCCGCGGTGGGTAACTCGTCGCCTCAATAAAGAGGCCCTAGAGTTAGCCGCTCTGGTGATGTCGTGGCTCCCCGTGCCGGACGGGCCGGTACGGGTCGAACAAGAGGTGGAGTGGTTCGGGGTGGCAATGTCGGACGTTTGCGACGCCGCCATGCCCCGAGCCCTCCGACGCTCGCCGCGGCGACAAGTGTACTGGTGGTCGGCAGAGCTAGCGCAGTTGCGCGCGTCATGCGTCGCTGCGCGCCGCCGATACGCCAGGCATCGTCGTCGCAGGCTTCGAGGTGGGGATCACGCAGACCAGGAGCGGCGGCTCTATGACCTCTACAAAGAGGCGAAGAGAGCGCTGCGGGTGGCCGTTCACGGGGCCAAGGTCGCGGCACGCAAAGAGTTCCTGGAGACTCTCGACAGTGACCCGTGGGGGCGCCCCTATCGTATGGTAATGAATAAGCTTCGTCCAGCGGCGCCCCCGCTGTCGCAGAGTCTCCGGCCAGAATTACTGGCCAACGTCGTCGCGGCCTTGTTCCCGGCCACCGTGGAGACCACTCCTCCACCGATGGCGCCACCGGATGTGGCGTCATCGTCGATTGAGAATCCGGCAAGGGATATCCCAGAGGTTTCGCCCGCAGAATTGCGGGTGGTAGTGCTTCGGCTGCGGAGCAAAAAAAACGGCCCCAGGGCTCGACGGCATCCCAGGAAGAGCCTGGGTGGTGGCCCTCGAGCACCTGGGCCCGAGGCTCCGCAGTTTATTCACCGCCTGTTTGGAGCAGGGCGTCTTCCCGGCGCGTTGGAAAACCGGGAAGCTCGTCCTGCTGAAGAAGGAAGGACGACCCGCAGAGTCGCCGTCGGCCTACCGGCCCATCGTGTTGCTCGACGAGGTCGCCAAACTCTTCGAGCGTATCGTCCATGCTCGCCTCGTCGAGCACCTCGAGAGGGTCGGACCGAACTTGGCCGACAGCCAATTTGGCTTCAGGAGGGGACGTTCCACCGTCCACGCGATTCTGCGGGTGAAGGCACAGGCGGAGGATGCAGTGGCCGGAGGCGGAGTAGTTGTCGCGGTGTCCTTGGACATCTCCAACGCGTTCAACACGCTGCCCTGGCCCTGCATTCACGAGGCACTGCGGTACCACGTGGTGCCGCCCTATCTTCGGCGTCTGGTGCACGCGTACCTGTCTGACAGGGACGTGGTGTATCCGGGCGCCGACGGCGGGTGGCACCGAAGAGCGATGTCGCGCGGTGTTCCACAGGGCTCGGTTTTGGGCCCTCTCCTGTGGAACATCGGGTACGACTGGGTGCTCCGTGGTGCAAATCTCTGGGACGTCGGCGTGACGTGCTACGCCGACGACACATTGGTCACAGCGACCGCCAGGACGTTCCGGGACGCCGCTACCTTGGCGGCGGTGGGCACGGGCAAAGTAATAAGCCGGATTCGACGGTTGGGTTTAAAGGTGGCCCTCGAGAAAACTGAGGCCATTTGTTTCCACGGGCCTCGGAGAGGGCCACCGGCCGGTGCCCACATCGTGGTTGAGGGGGTGCGGATTCCCATCGGCAAAGATATGAAATATCTAGGTTTAGTCTTAGATAGCCGATGGAAATTCCGCGCCCATTTCAAGAAATTGGGGACGAAACTGTCTCGGGCAGCGGGCGCTCTGTCCAGCCTGCTGCCCAACCTGGAAGGTCCTGGCATCCCTTGCCGGAGGTTATATCACGGAGTCGTGCGGTCCATGGCCCTCTATGGCAGCCCCGTTTGGGCTGACTCCCTGAACCGCCCCTGCGTCGCCCTCCTGCGCACCCCGCAGAGAGCTTTGGCGCAGCGGGCGATCAGGGCGTACCGCACGGTCTCTTTCGAGGCGGCTTGTTTGTTGGCCGGATTTCTGCCCTGGGATCTGGACGCCAAATCCCTCTCCGATGTCTTTCATTGGCGGGAGGAGGCGTCCAGTCGCGGGCAACATCCGGCCCTGAAGGAGGTGGAGGCCATGAGGGCCTCCCTACGGCGAGCCGCCGTGGAGGAGTGGCGTCTCAGGCTGGAGGCCCCGTCAGCGGGGCTCAGGGTCGTCGCGGCAGTGCGTCCTGTCTTTGCCGAATGGCTGGACAGGCGCCACGGTGCGGCAACGTTTCGCCTGACGCAGGTGCTCGCCGGGCATGGCTGCTTCGGTGAGTACCTGTGGCGGGTAGTGAGGAAGGAGGTGTCGGCCGTGTGTCACCACTGTGACAGCTGCCCGCTGGATACGGCCCAGCATACGTTAGAGTTCTGCCCAGCCTGGGATGAGGAGCGCAGCGCTCTCAGAGCAGTCGTCGGAGGAGACCTCTCGCTGCCGGCCGTGGTCGCTTCCATGGTCGATAGCCGGAGGTCCTGGCGTGCGGTGGCACACTTCTGTGAGGTGGTCCTCTCGCGGAAGGAGAGTGCCGAGAGGGATCGGAGGCGCGGAGATCCCTCCCGCCGCCAGACAAGACGTAGGAGGCGCCGGGTGGACGACTGACCGGCGTCTTCCGCCCTGTGGATTGGGGGCGTTTGGAGAATTCCACCACGGTATCCCCTGCCTGTCGTAAAAGGCGACTAATAGGGGCCACCGGGGGTCGCAGGCGGGCGGCAGGGGGCTGTCCGTCTTTAATTTTGTGTTCTTAGTGGCACATTGTTGCGATCCCTGTGATGGACGACAGCGTGGCTGGTAGGCCTCACGTTGCCGTTGACGCTGAGAGCGTCCTTCGGTGTGCGGGGGCTTCTGAGCCCCCCCCCAAACAGGAGACGGGCCGCACTAGGCGGCACCGCGCAGGGGCGGCTGCGGACGACAACTTAGACACTTCCGTCAGAGGAAGCCCACAGCCGTCCCTAATGCGCCGAAGATGGCCACCGCGGAGTTTTGGTTGGTATGCCGTGCGTTGTACATAGGTTAGGGACTCGGCCCGGCGGTCGCCCGATGGTTACATCTCTCCGGGCGGCTCAACGCCGGGTCGTAAGGCACGGTGAACCCAACATAACCGCTCAGTCGCCCCCCTTGAAGGCTGGGCGGTAGTAATAAGTCACTTTCTCCGCGAAAAAAAAAAAAAAAAAAAAAAAAAAAAAAAAAAAAAAAAAGGGGCTAGTTTCACACGTCTCAAGTAAATTTCATTTGACCGTTATCGTATTAAGCAGCTAATGTAGATAGTATTCATTTTATTACCATTTATTTGGGAGCATAGATTAGAGGGTGACTTTTGTATTTGATCGGCTTTAACATTTATGCGACGAGTAGTATTTATCAGCAAGCGGTGAAATCGGGTCTAAATATTACGGAATGGTTGACAATTTTTTTGATGAGGTAGCAGTACCACCTCGGATGACAAAGCCCATATACGTTCTAGTGGAAATTGATAACATGAAGGTATACAATCCAAGAAGATATTACATGAACTACGGGCAGAAATTTTCTCAATATTGAATTGGATTACTACAGATATCAGTAATTGCATCGGCGCACAGAATATTTAATTTGTACTTACTATTTCGCAATAAGCAGACACATTAAACATGTAAATAATGCCATTTATTTTCTGATAAGAAAGTTAATAGATTGTATAGTTCGTCCAGCGCAATCTAATTGCTCACATTGTATAAGAGCTACTCTAGTTTTGAATACAACCTACTAATTACGTAGACGGAAATAGATTGATCGGTGTGAGTTTTCAGTTACGTTACGGCAGATTTCTGAGTTTGATTTCGAACAGTATTATGCACGCAGAAGGAAGCTTCTGTGAAACCATCAGATCTTTTTTCGATAATAGTTTTTATTAATATCGGAACTTCTGGCTTAAACCACGTAATGGTAACAGGCTTAATTAAAATCAGCATAATAGTCCATGCTGCGCCATTAAGCTGATCTGGGTTTATGTTCATTTAAACAAGTTTTCGTATGTTTCTTTGCACTGATTTGTTAGTCCAATAATATTTATTGTTGTATCTTTCTCTACCATTACATTTCTTTTCGAACTGTGAAAATCCGAATTCCGTTTCAACACCAGCTAAGCTATTTACTGATTGTGGGTTCAGGGCATCCGTTCATAGAATGACAGGCTTTAAGCCCAGTGATTACGCACCGCCCACCGCACCGTGTAAACTATTACGGTCTAACTGCTCATGGCTTACTTGGTCTTTTGTAATAGATACATAGATGTAAAGAGCTTATACACGTCCCGTGATGTGATATTTTAATGTATGTTCCCGAATTCCAAATGAAGGCGTGACGACGTGTGTTTTTCGAATAAATAATCTTATTCTAGTATTTTGTTGTCAACCTAAAAATTGTGAGCTTCCGATCCCAGTCAAACAGTTCATAAATCAAGTAAGGTGCCACTAAACCAGCGATGACTATATCCTCCACATAATACATCATTTAAAACCCCATTACACAACTATGATTTTTATGTGCACATGTTAATGGTTACAATAGCTTCAACTTTAGTTCGTCAGTACATTTAAGGATAGTGATCGTATCAGTTTTATGACATTTTCTCTTGAATGACATAATACTACGCGTTGCACGTGTGATATGGTCAAGAAGTGGGTATAAGCTATAATTGCACACGGGCCATTAAACATTCTTTATGGTGTCTCACTGTCTGTTAGTTCAATCAACAGTTATGTCGTGGATTAAGTTCAGCCCGGGATAAGATCAGTCCGTAATTTGGATTAAATCCTACTTAATATTATAAACGCGAAAGTTTGTAAGCATAGATGTTTGTTACTCTTTCACGCAAAAACTACTAAACGGATTTTGATGAAATTTGGCGCACGGGTAGATCATGTCCTGGATTAACACTTAGGCAGCTTTTTATCCCGGGAAAATATAAAGCGGGACTTATTCAGGCGGGCGGAGCCGCGGGCAAAAGCTGCTTTTTAATAAAATTGTATATCCGGTTTTCATCCATCAATTATTAATGTAAACATCAATTCAATAAACAAGGTTGGGACTGCATTTTTTAAACCACGCTTCTCACTAACGTAACGATTTATGTGCATTGTAGTTTACTGTACTCACTCACGCCCTTTATCCCAGAAGGGGTAGGCAGAGGCGCAACTAGTGCACCCACTTTTCGCCGTGCGTATTCCGTGCCATGATGTGATAGGGGTAGAGCCTATCGCCATATCGGGCACAAATTCCAGACTCCAGGCTGATACTGAATAGAAAAAACCAATATCACTGCCCGACCCGGGGAACGATTCTCAGCATTGCGGTCGTACCGTAATACAACTACCCCACCGAGGCAGTCAGTAGTTTACTGTATGCTTGTATTATGTATTTTGAATAATAGCTAAATACATTTTCTATAATTTTATTAAAGATACATGGTAAATTTATATAGTTGTAATCAGCTGAAGTTTTTGTTAACTGAGGCCAATAGGTTCTAAAGACTATAACTGTGAAAGGCAAAACAAATTAACGAGTCAAATCATTTTGAATGTAATGCCGTGCTAGGGAATTGTGTTTAGTAATGTACTGCAAAAAGCTGATGATTATTGCTTTTAGATCATATCGTGAATAATATTATTTGCATGATTTATATTTCGTACATTCACATAATTTAAAATAATCATTAGGTCTAACTTGGCAACTGTGTGTACCTCTATTTTAAGGATATACATCGGAGGAAATGTATGTGTTAGTGTATGATATATTACGAAGGACTTGCATAATACTTCATCTAGGTTTTTCTAAGACGATTTGTTTTTTAATTACATACTAGCTCTTGATCGCGGCTTCACCCGCGTGAAAGAGGTATATATCCTTTCAAGGGTCTGACTATCTCCATATACCAAATTTCATCGTAATCCTTTGGTAGGTTTTGAGTTTATCGTGTTCAGACAGACAGACAGGGCTGCCGACTGTTTTATAAAATGTAAGGATATTTTTATGACTGTTCATCGATCTGTCATTGCCACGACATACCAATACAGGATAATTGATTATTTATCAAAATTGTATCTCGTGATACTAAATTGAGACAAAACTATAAAGTGCGAAGCCGAGATCAAAACCCTGTAATATATTTAGATAGAGATGTTACGAGGTCTATGAATAATAATCAACAATAAAGAGGCAGTAAGGTTCACATGTTCATATAAAGTGTCAGTTTACGCATGCGCGTGCAACGTAATAGCGCGGGATGGCGGCATGCTGCGCACGCGCGGATCTGACGCACCAAGTGTCAACATCGGCGGCTAGGTTAGGCTTAGGTTACAATTCGTGGTTACACCTCTAGACCTGATTAACTTGGATGAAGGAGTTCCTGTATTTCAGACTATGTATTGTGTTGTAGTTAATGTTGAATATAGCATGATGAGCAGACTGTGGTAGTATTAACTCACATCGGTATGGTTACTTCATTTAAGAAAAACAGTTGACAGCTTAGCAATTTTTTTTTGAGGTTGCAATGCAATGCAATGCAATCAGCCCTGTATTATAATATACTGCCCACTACTGAGCACGGGTCTCCTATACTACTGAGAGGGGTTAGGCTTTAGTCCACCACGCTGGCCCAGTGCGGGTTGGCAGACTTCACATACCCTCGAGATTCTTTTGGAGAATTTTCAGGTATGTAGGTTTCCTCACGATGTTATCCTTCACCGTTAAAGCGAACGATAATTGATAAACAATATACACGTAACTTTGAAAAGTCAGAGGTGTGTGCCTTGGGTTTGAACCTCCGGACGTTGCCTCGGCAGACCGTTCCATTCCCAACTATGCTATCGTCGCTTTTTGAGGTTACTTGAGGTATAAAAACTTTCTTATAGTAAACTTTTAAATTGCCAAATATTTTTAAGGTTACCAGAAAAAACTTCTGTTTTTCGCATCAACATGCGACGAAAATGTTATTAATCAGTATTCTTCTGGTTGATTGTGTGGAAAAAATTCGGGTCAAATTAACATATTACAAGTAACGTGATGTCGGAGTCGCAACTCCTCACGTGAATCTGAATATTCAACTACTCTTTAAACTCGTACATTCCTTTGTCAGACTAGTAATTGGAGATAATGTATATGAGATGCCGTGTAGACGTATTTCACGTAAAGACAAACTCAGGCTTACCTTTAGGTGAACGGCATAATCGTCTCGTCATTTTACTGTAATTAAAAAACACAGCTACTTGGCATTGCCTGGAAAATCTGATAACCATTTAATCATATCAACAAAAAAAGTGTAGCTCGATCTGGATATGAAACCTTGCCCCAAAATTCACAGCTTTAAATATATTTTATCACAAAACCAAGCTAATACAACTAGCAATGCAGTTGATTAGGGTTATCGTGTTTCAGTGTAGCCTAGGTCTAACAATTATGATGTCTCACGCCATACCAAATTAAATTGTAAATTTGCAATTACTCAATTCTCCTGCCGCTTTTATAGCAACTAGGAATATCGGCGGGTAATAATTTATATTGAGTATGTTGTTATTGCCCTACTAGATGATAATGTACGGGTTTATGGGCATTCCTTATATGTATTACTGGGTATGAACATAATTTATTATGAATTCCAGACTTGGCTCTGCAGTTAAGAAGAGATTAGATCATCCTTATTAGGACCAGTTGCATTGGTTCCTCATAAAGTACCATATACCTATCTGATATATAACGTTATCTAACTAATAAATCTGACACTTTACTAGCGATTTTTTAAAGTATTTTTTTCCAAGATATTTCTATTTGAGAGCTTTGAAACCAAAAGTTGCACTTTATATGGCGGATAAGTTCCGAATAGACTATCGGGGACTAGAACAGTGGTGTAATTGGCCCTTATTGTATTCAAATGTTGTTGTTTCAAAAGTATTTTGTAATTTTTAGTTTAGTTTATGGACCTAAGAAAAAGATCAATGGTGTATACGAACTTTCAGGCAGGGAATAAAATGCACGTAGGCAGCGAGCTAAAGCTGGGTAATTTTAAGTTATGCCTTTTTAAAATTATTCATTGAATTATAATTTGGATATACTATTTATATTTAAACATTGTGAATACCGTCTATTAATAGTACAGTTCTTAGTCTCAAGCAGTCTCTTGATGATCAAGATAACAATAGTAAGGAATTAAGAAGCAAGCACCTCTGCCATGGTGTAGTAAAAAGCAACAATAGCAGTTCCTCCTACGATATAAAAATTAGAAGACGTAACAACACTGTTGAATGCTAAAAGAATTCAAGCCTCGCGTAAACTTTCTGAATAACAATTCAAATACTAGAGAATAAGTAAAATTCTAGCAATGTACGTTAATAAAGATGTTACTTAACACAAGAAGTTCCGTAGGCCTAAAACCATCGGACTAGTAACCCACATTTTGTAGTAAAGTTAAATATTCAATGCAAATCCACACACACGAGGAATCATAATGAGATGCCCGCGTTCTTGAATATGTAGCGCTGCAGTGTAATGGAACTTCCACGTTCAGGGGAAATTAGTTAAATATTTAAGGAGCCTGGATTAGGTTTTTGTATGCAAGTGGACGACGAGATGAGCAATTTATTGATTTTATCACCGTGTGGTTGTATCGTGGTCAATATCCTTAGGTGCTAGATGCTAAATCTTTAAATACTCAGTAATTACACAATTACAATATTTTACAAAATAAAGTACAACATTGCGTGCATATTGTTGCTCGGCAGCATAACAGACAATGCAGTAAGGACACACGCATACCAGACACTTACCACCCAGTAGCCCCGAGAATACAGAACACGCAATCAATAAATTGAACTTCGGCAGAATTCAAAGGCTCCAATCAAAAGTTGAATCCAAATATTGCGAAGCCCAAGCCTGTGACTAAAATAATCAACGATGAAATATCTTCCGCGTAGATTCGGTTCATCACCATTCAGAAGGCGCTCTAATCATCGGTGATGCAACTTGGACCACTGAACCAGAAACGCAGTAATCTGAACTTTATGTGGCGGCACGTCCCTC
Organism: Sphinx pinastri; assembly: GCA_947568825.1. Lineage (NCBI taxonomy): Eukaryota > Metazoa > Arthropoda > Insecta > Lepidoptera > Sphingidae > Sphinx > Sphinx pinastri. The sequence continues at coordinate 3,128,031 of OX387630.1, read as the reverse complement.
CATTGTTAGGTTACTAAAGGGTGCCGTTTTGGTTTTTAAATTGATAAATTGCAAGTGTGATGTTCGTGATGCAATTATTTCTCCTAATGATGTAGCATTTACTTATTTTGGTAATTTTGTATGTGATTAATTTACGTACATACATACATACATAGTATCACGCCTCTATCCCATAGGGGTAGGCAGAGACTATGGATTGCCTCTTTGCTCGATTCTGCCTAACTACTTTCGCTTTCTGTACCTTCATCAATCTTTTCATGCATTCCCTACGGTTCAGGGTACTTTTGACCCAATAATTTTAATTCACGTTATAGTTGATTACACTTCCTATTCTATTTTTTAAGAGTTAGGAATATGGGTTATAAAGAATAAGTAACTATGAATAATGCAGAATGAGTGAAAACAAAGTTCAAATACGAAACTATTACACACGTGAATTTTCTATCGACCAGCAAAAAAGAACGAGAATAAAATGAACATTTCGTACACCATTCATTCATTCAACCAAAGTAGAAACATCGCATTTATTCCGTTAAATCAGGTGAAAGATTTAAAATTACAGTATATTGAAATATTGTTTCTTCTTTAGTCAAGTTTATTTGCCAACCATTATCGTAATAATTACTAAGCTCTCAGTGTATATTATATATGTCACCACTGCAGAATTACAAGAAAACGCCTTAGGCAGTTAATAGCTATAATCTTAAAATAACAATTATATCACCCAACCACACCTATAACTCAAAATACATCAGTTTTGTAACTCTTTCCAGTAATTTATTCCTTATGGCAGGTTGTTTTCTTCCTGCCTCCCCCAGGGTGGGGCGGGGTCCTTATATCATCAGCAAAAAATGGACCTTTTGCGATGTTAACGAAGTAGGAAATGTCTGATTTTTAACTGGTATTAGACGTCACAGAGAAAAACTGATGAGGGAAAAGTACGGCCATGTTTGTTTAGTTGTTCGACCGCATTCTCTTTCTATTAGGGCTTGCTACGTAACCCTTGATTCGATGCGAGTTACATGGGGACTGTTACGATCGATATTTATGTTTATTAAAATTGTTCTTTTTTCTTCTTTCTGCCCTCAGGGGCGGATTTGATACGATGGCTGCCTTAGGCCTACGAAATATTTCCGCCACCCTATGTGCTGTAAAGCATGAAAAATTAAATAAACTATAAAAATTAAATTAAAATGAAAAAAAAACGATAGTCCGTAAACTGTCCGTAAATGATTTAATTATCTCAATCAGTGTATTTTAGATACTGATTCTTACTATTTCTATTTGTGAGTAACAATGAATCGTTATTCACAAATTGTATTTTGCCTGGCTTTCTGAGCAGCGAATTTGTTTATCAAATCATCACAATCTAAAGACCGTAGCAACTGTGATTCGATGCGGAGGATAGCCAGAGCGTTCAACCTGTCCTCGTTCATTTTCGACCGTAAATATTTTTTCACCCGCCGCAAACACGAGCAAATTTTGCCGCCCCCTAAATTTTGCCTCCCTAGGCCCGGGCCTACTCGGCCTATAGGGAAATCCGCCCCTGTCTGCCCTTATGAATTTATGCCCTTTGCAAGCATGTTTCAGAATATGGCATAATTTTTACGAACGGCGACAATTATTTGACAGATGCTTAGTATGAGTTTCAGTGGATTGTGAGAAGACGAGGAAAGGATATTGAATTAGTTTACAATTTGGAGGGGTCGTAGCTTCGAATGGTTAGTGAATCGGAGCTGAGTGGGCATTATGCTATTGGGCTTCAGACATTGTAGTGTTATTTGTTGCTTAACCACAACAGAAAAGTTAAATATAATAATAATAATATAATCGATTCGAGAAGTTTGACCATTAAATTGGGAAAATTGTCTGAAGATCCCGCATCGTCTGTAGAATTGAGACCGGAATGACGGATTTGGCGATCAAGTTCCCACTCTGGTGTACCGACTAAAACTCCACGGTACCCTCTCCGATCTCATGGATATACATCCAGATTCTTTGGGTAGTCAAAAACCTTTATAAATTTAAATAATAACAAGAATTCCATCATTTAAATTAAGTGCTTCACAACATGTAATCGCAGCATTAAAAATTTGTCGGTTTTAAATAAGGTATATGATTTTTTAACGTGTAAGTAATACATTAGCTTACACGGTTACCGACATCCTGTACACTGTTCATAGAACTTCTTATTATCTACTTTAGGCATAAATGTAGTCAAGCATTATAATTGCCTTTGCTCTGAATTGTTATTGACAGTTATATCATTAACATTTTTATTCTTCTGTCTAGCCTTACCTCAGTTTAGTACCAGGTTTCACCTTCTTATTCTTATACGTCCACTTTACTCGGTCTTATGCATCTTTCACAATGGGGCCTTACTCTCATTATACATCCAAGTCATAAAAAATATTATTGGTATAATTACCTAGAATGTTAGATAAAATCACAGGAAGAATGGTAAATTGATTTCCACTATATTTATCTATGAGTCTCAGGATAAAACTTCATAAAAAAAACCCATCTAAATCGTACCAATATTTTTTGACGAAATCGCGTAAATACAAACATACATATGGGTCATTTTTTGACAAATTGGTTAATAATATTTTACATAAAGTGAATTTAATTACGCTTATTTCCAGGGTTGCCACAAGTTTCGCAAGCACAGTAGACAATCCAGCCGGCGCGGCATTACATAACCCGTCGGATACTCGGTTACGTGTAGGTCTAGACCAGATCTAATCTAGTTTACCTACCTATGCCCTATCGAGTCCGATACTTGATGCTGACAAATTATGCCTGTGTGGCACGCCGCAGATATTATATGGAGATGTTACTTTTATATTACAATGTTTGTCTTTGAACAGTTTCCTAAGAACTATCGATTTATTAATCTTATGTTATATACTTTAGTTTAAAAATAAACTATTTATGCTAATACAATGGTTGTTGGTCGTTGCTAAAGTTTGATTTATATTATCTTTCAACTTTGTTGTAAACCATATACCTAGTGGTGAAGCTACTAAACGAAAGTTGTGGTTGCCTACTTAAGGAGCACGGAATTTGGATGTAATGTAATGTAATCAGCCCTGTATTATATACTGCCCACTGCTGAGTACGGGCCTCCTCTACTACTGAGAGGGAATTTGGATAATGTATGTTTTTTATCTTGTTTGTTTTGTAACTGTGCATTTTCTATTGTAAAATAAAATATGTATTTGTCACATTATATTCTGTCTTGTACAGTGTACACCTCAACTGCCCTTTCTTTTCCTTTCCCTGTCTTCATGCTACGGTTGTCTGTAAGAAATTGCCTCGAGTGATAAGACCGCCAATTGTACTTTATTTCTAGTGGATATACTGTATTTTTTTAATGTAAGAAAGAAAGAAGAAAGAAAGGAACGTTTATTGCCACAGAATTATGCATATGCAACAACATCGAATACAAAAAAAAAACAAAATATATAGAAAAGAAAAAGTAAGTAAAAGGTATAAGTGCTTTGCACACCCATACCGTGGCAACTAGGAGGCCATCTCAGCATACGCTGTGTTATGACGATAGTCATAAGACACAGCACTGGTTTTCAGTGGCCACCTAGAGCACCGCACAGACACCAGAAACAGTACATAAGCCTACAACTTAAACGGAACACAAGCTTAACAACTACCTAAATACAGAATACAGTGCTATTACAGTAACATGTAAAAGTAATAATAAACAAAATAAAATAAAACAATCAATCACATTATGGCCCAGGCGCACTGCGTGGCGCGCGTCCACAGCGATGGGTCGACGCAGGTCCACAGCGTCGACCCATCGCTGTGGACGAATGTATGTGTACAATAAAGTATTATAAATAAATAAATAAAATAAAATAAAATAAATAAAATTATATTTTCACGTTTTATTCCTGTAGATTCAACAGCATTGTAACCCTAAGGCGTAAATGCTTTTTTCCAGTGTTGATATAAAAGTTGCTTCTTATCATACAGGAATCCAGTATACTGAGAAATGCGAAACAATCTGCTCATAGCGTGTTCATACATGACGGTCGGTTAATATTCCATGAACCATTGATAGTTGTCGTACCTTTACTTTGCAAATTGGCTGTAATTTTACAAGTAGATAATGATGTACTGCCTCAGTGGCGTAGTTGACCACTGTTCTGTGGTCCCGCGTTCGAATCAAGGGTCGGACAAATTGATATAGTGTTTTATGCTCAAGAGTAGCCCGGTGTCCGTAATTCATCACCTCTGCCTACCCTTCGGGTATGCAGGTATGATATGTGTTTTTGCTATGGCGATTAGTGGAATTCCCGCTTTGATGTAGTTACGTGGGTATTTAAAAAAGAATTAGTTTTTAAGGTTTACAGTCTTTGTAGACTGTAAACCTTAAAAACTAATTCTTTGGTTCAAGGCTCAAGGCTTGTGCCTTTGAGTATTCAACTCAAAGCTACAAGCGTGTTAATAAATGAATACGTATGGATATAATAAATATCATAGAAAACGTAATATTTAAGAGTGTGACGTTTACATCTTTTAAAAATATTTCAACAGTATTATTCAAGCGCAATTTGCTATAATATGAATACACACACAGACACTCACGCATTGTAACCCCGAAGGGGTAGGCAGAGGTGCAACTAGTGCACCCAATTTTTGGCTGTGCGTATTCCGTCCCATGATGTGATAGGGGATGAGCCTATCGCCATATTAGGCACAAATTCCAGACTCCGAGCTGATACTGAATAGAAAATCCAATATCACTTTGCCTGACCCGGGGATCGAACCCGAGACCTCAGCATTGCAGTCGTTTCGTAATACAACTATGCCATCGAGGCTATAAAAAGAATTACAAAAATAAAATAAAAATTGGTTCTAACAGCTCCAAATAGATATCCCGTGCACGGGTGCAAAGTAAGTGCAATTCCGGCCGCCATGCCACACGTGTCAATATAAATACCTAATACTTTACACACAGCATCACTTTCTTTCACCACACTACATAGATAGGTCGCTTGAGAAAAATGTTACGAATTGCATATGTGAGTCATTCATTTAATAATACGATATATAATTAAATCTTAATTTGAGTTCCTGATTGATTTTATAACTTTGATTTAAATGAGAAATTGTTTACTATTTGTCCAAAAATATGCTTTCGTAGTAAACAAAATAATCCATATATTGTGAAATTTTAATTAGTTATTAGAGAATTGGGTAGTCTATTTTAATGTGCAGTTAGTCAATCCGGTTATCACTAAGTTTTTCTCTCGATGGTTTTGTGCGAGTGGTGGGTATGATCCCAAATGATCCGCTATTTCGCTTTTGAAAAACTAAATATAGCGTGACTCTACAATAAATTAATTATTTCTGTGCTGTTCCCATGGGATAAAAACAAAATGCAGGGACTGTCAACGTTACGAAATTTATACGAGTTTAGAAAGTAGATAAACAATTAGATCACGTTTCTGTTTTCTTGTTTAATGTAAAACTTGTCTTTATTCAGTTATTTTACATTCCAGATTTTGCTGTTTCTATACGGCTGTAATGCTTCGGGCTCTGAGCAAAAGAAGCGATCATTCGGCCATGACGTCATCGGGACTGGCGTTGGCCATGGCGTCATCACGTCGCTTGGCGTAGGTCATGGCGTTGCGTCAGCGATAGGCAGCCATGGAGTTATTGCGTCAGGTGGAGGCGGTTCAGGCATTATTGTATCTGGTGGGCTTGGTTCTGGAGCTGGTGGACCAGTCGCCGTCGCGTCATCATCAGGAGTCTACAACGGAGTACCCTCACAACACACCATTGAAGAATACCACAACAACATCGCTATACCAGTTCCACAACCAGTACCCGTGCCAGTATCAAGACCCGTACCTTATCCAGTACGAGTAGCAGTACCCTATGACGCCCCGCGCGCCGTGCCAGTATCAGTACCTCACCCAGTACCTTATATAATAACGCGTCCTTTCCCAGTTCCTGTTAATAGAGCGGTCCCTATCCCGGTAGCTCACCCGGTACCCGTCACAGTAACACAAGGGGTAGGTATACCGATACCCGCCCCATACGCGGTTGGAGTACCTGCTCCGGTTCCGGTTGCGGTACCTCAAGCCGTGCCAGTACCGGTTACCGTTGTCGGATCGGGCCTAGCAGTCGGCGGAGAAGGTGTCGGTGGCGCTGTTGGGGTAATTAGCGGCGGGGGTTTGGGTACCGGTGGGGTAATTGGAGTCGGAGGTTTGGGAGGCGGAGTAATTAGCTCTGGGGGGATTGGTGGTGGTGTTATCGGTGGCGGTGGGATAATAGGTAGCTCCGGCCACACAGGAGCTATTGTGTCTCATTCGTCCATCGCCAGTAGCTATGGCCACACCGCGGTTGGCCATGGTCATCATATTGAGCATCCATGGTGATTCTTGTTTTAGTTTTTATCTTACGTTGCTAGAACGGTTTTCGGGTAAAGGTGATGGTTTAATATAATTTATAATTTAATTCGGGATAGATTTTGAATGTAATTTATGATCCCGATTTTTACATTTTAGGGGATTATCTATAGAACTTAATTTTTTTAGAATGTTCCCTTTTTAAATAAATATTTATCAAAATAGAATAGTTGGGTTAGCTTAGTTTGTCAATTGTTTTACCACCGAATTTGCTAGCATCTGAATTTTGTGGCCCAATGAATATTTCTTTTGATTTTATTTTATAAACAATATTATAAGTAACAAATTGTGGGGATTCAATAAATTTATCATCTCTTATAGTTACACATAATGTACAAAATTTTAATAATAATCATTTTAGTTTTAAAGTAATATCTTGCCAAATGTTTTGTAATAAAGAATATAGATATTAAGTGTTAGAATTAGAAACAATTATTGTATCCGGCATTGTATATTGTCGGATAATTGTTTTTAACCTTGTTATTATTTAAAGGTGCTCACATCATTGTACCATGATAACAATAGTGTATAATAACTTGAAATATTGTACATAACCAAATAAAGTAATGATATTGTTGGAACTTGTAATTCTTTTCATCTTTTTACTGGTGGTAGGTCTCTCATATGTAAGAGTCCGTCTGGGTGGGTACCACCGCATTGTCTATTTCTACAGCCAAGCAGCAGTGTGCATGCACTGTTGTGCTCCGGTTTGAAGGACATTGTAGCCAGCGTAATTACTGGGTATTATGAGACTTAACATTCATTGTCTCAAAGTGACGAGAAAAAACACATTTGTGCCTACGATTACTTTAAGTCTCAGATTATTTTTATTGACATATCAGATTTATTATGTATACAGATTTAAATACATGGTAGATAAGTTATCTATGATCCGAAAAACATGCGATTTTCAGCATCAGCTACTATCTCAGGGAATTGATACTAGAAATAATTCCATAGTAGTAGTTTCCATAGTAGTTTAGATATAATAAAAACATTTAAATTAATTAACATTAAAAATACATGTGACTTATGGGGAATCTCTACAAAAATATTAAAACCGGTAATATCTGTACTAGCTCCCCAGTTAGCTATAATTTTTAATACATGTATTATGAGTGGGATATTTCCTGATAAAATGAAATTAAGTAAAATTATACCTCTTTTTAAATCTGGTAGTACGGACGACCCCACTAATTATAGACCGATCTCTGTCCTACCTTCTATAAGTAAAATTTTTGAAAAACTTATACTTAAACAAATTCAATTTTTTTTTGCTAAACATAATCTACTTCATGGTAAACAATTTGGATTCACTAGGGGTCGCTCCACCACAGATGCTGGTGTTGAGCTTATACATAATATATTTGCTGCTTGGGAGGATTCACAGGATGCTTTAGGAGTGTTCTGTGATCTATCGAAAGCTTTTGATTGTGTTCACCATGATATTCTTATCAGGAAATTGAGCCACTATGGGGTTAATGGCATTGCCCTTGATTTATTTAAATCATACTTAAGCAATAGGGTACAAAGTGTTGATGTCAATGGAAAACGATCTCCTGGCTCTATTGTTACCTTGGGAGTACCACAAGGCTCAATTCTTGGACCTTTTCTTTTTCTAATTTATATAAATGACTTACCTTATTTCATAAGGGACAATTGTGAAGTAGTGTTGTTTGCAGATGATACTTCCTTATTATTTAAAATAAGTCGACATCAAGCAATTCTTGACGATGTAAGCAATACTCTCTCAAAAATAGTGCATTGGTTCAGCGTTAACAATTTATTATTAAATAGTGAAAAAACTAAATGTATAAAATTCGTCACACCTAATGTCAAAAAAGTTAACGCTAACATTTTCATAAATAGTGACGAGTTGAGCCTTGTGGATACAACCAAATTCTTGGGTATCACATTGGACTCTAAACTTCAGTGGGGTCCTCATATATCTGTACTAGCTAAAAAGCTGAGCGCCGCAGTTTTTGCAGTGAGCAGAATACGCCAATTAACTGACATTGAAACAGCAAAATTGGTCTATTTTGCTTACTTTCATAGTTTGATGAGTTATGGAATTTTGCTGTGGGGTGGTGCTGCTGACATTAATACTATATTTGTTCTTCAAAAACGAGCTATAAGATCTATCTACTCCCTAAGCTCTAGATGTTCTCTAAGAGAAAAATTCAAAGAAACAAATATAATGACAGTAGCATCACAATTTATATTCGCTAATTTAATGTACGTACATAAGAATATAGAAAACTTTCCAAAAGTTTGCGATATCCATGGCGTAAATACTAGAAGTAAAAATAATCTAGTTAATCATAAAACAAGGCTCCAAAAAATCAGCAAATCTTTTAAGGGTTACTGTATACATTTTTATAACAAAGTTCCCACTGAAATTAAGTGTTTAAACATTGGTAAATTCCAAACAACTATTAAGCGAAAGTTATGTAATAAAGCTTATTACAAGATTTCAGAATACATAGAGGATAAAAAAGCCTGGGATTAAATTTTTTTCATATGATTTTCTTTGGAATCATGTCTTTCGTTTCAATAAAGTTTCTTTGTTTCCATCTGTGAGCGGCTTGGGTATGACATACTCCTTAACTGTCTGTGCCTGCGGCGGCGTCGTGTGCCGGGTCGGCCACTTCCCTGTAATATGGTTGAGGAGGCCGATGGCTGGCACATGCGTCATACTCGTGAACGAGTGCTGCTTGTGTGGACTGGTCTGCCCTTTTCGCTTACTACATCTAAGTATTAGGGGTATATCTTGAACTAAGATTAATAGCGACATCTTGAACATTTCAGATCAAATTATTACATGATTCCTGAGATAGTTATGCACTAGTGTTGGAATTTAAAAATTTATTACCTATTTTGCGAGTATATAAATGAACTGCTCTAAACAAAACTTAACAAATACTGAATTGTATTTTTTTTTCTCTACATAATGCATTGTATTTTATACCTTGAACTGATTTTGAAAAGAGCAACACTAGAGTTTCTTGCCCGTTCTTCTCTAGTGAGAACTGCTTTCCGAACTGGTGGTAGAGTTAATATTGACGGAATCTAAATAATGTATAACATTTTATGGGTTCGAATAAATTATTTCATTTCATTTCATTTCATTTCATAAACGTGATGATTAGAAATATATCCATCCCACGAAATGATAGGGTGCGATCTTATCATTACATCGGGAACAAACGTGAGCACAAATATCCTACTAACAACTTGTCATTTGTATCTACTTTAAGAAGTGTTGATAAAACAATTACATTACGTTTGCAGTAATACTGCATATAATTATGCATTGATTTTTTGCGATACTAGTGTTTGCTCACGGTTGCATTCACACGGTTCAATGCCTATATATTGTTTAGTAGAAGAGTAGATATTTGCAAAAGCTAGAGGTACGACTGACCTGGTACCATACATATTGGCTTTTGCTATAGTATTTTCAAAGCAGGTAGTAGATATACTGGACTTACTGATCAAAGGCATCGCCTAAATAATTTTGTGGCAGCTTTGAAGGGCTATAGATTTAAAAATGCTGGGTTAAATTCCGAGACACACTGAGCGAGACAACACTGGTGTTTTAACACAATTTACTCAAAAAATTACCAGGAGATTCGACATCAGAGAGTCGATAATAAACACGAAGTAAGTATAAATCACACAAATTAGAGATAGTAATTAGTCGTGTTCTCAGTATTTGTAGTTGTTTTCCTCGACATTAATATGTACAACATTTCTGATAACTAATTATTTGTTTACTATAAGGACTACTTAACAAAAGATCGAGTCCACTGTCAAAATTATTTAGTTGCTGACTTTGATTCTCTTTTAATTAATAACCTTTTATAACGTCTTTGCTTTTAATGTTTTTTATTTGAAGTGTAAAGAAGAATATAAATCAACACCAATTTGTAGAAAAATTACCATAAACGAAAATTAAATCAGTATTTATGACTGTTTACTTTAACAAGCTGTTTTATGAGTCCACTTCATACAAGCTTCTCTCTTCTTCTAGCTATTCTATACGCCGACAAAATAATTAATAGCCCCAAACATCACGAGACTAAAAAAGCAGCGTCATTTTATAACCACTAAAACAAGACAAACAATTACCAAAACTCATTCTTTCCAATTCATTAAAACGGACAGGCCCTAAAACAAATGCAAACAAAAAAACTTTCAGGATTATCGTCCATTATCATTAACTCTAATTTATATTTACGATAAAAGATAACTTTTATCGGTACGATATCGTATCAGTCCGCATTCGGTTTCGGAAGAGACACTACAATTAAGAGAGTATCGTGCAAAAATGTATTCAAGTGAGTTATTTAATTCGAGTTTATTTTCGTTTATGGAAGTTATCTGTGTATTTTTGATGTGTTATGTTATATTATGATGTGTGTGTTTTGAGTTAAATATCCTTGCAATACCTTATATAAACAGAGTGGGTACAAATGACAAATCCTCTCCTTTCCTAAGCAGAACCACGCGTGCTGGCTTGCGGAACCACAGCTTAGTGGTCTCTTCCATCCCGTCTCGAACCAAGAGGTTCGGTAATTCATATTTCTGCCGCACCATTAAGCTATGGAACAGTTTGCCAGCGTACGTGTTCCCTCATTCCTACAACTTAGAGTCCTTCAAGTGGAGCGTGAAGAAGCAATTATGCAGGCCGGCATAATTGTGCCGACCGACCAGGGATGTTTATCTCCTGCCGGTCGACATTATTTTGGGCTTTACTTCACTTACCATCAGGTGCAGTGGAGTCACTTTGTCGAGCCATCGATAAAAAAAAATGACACCTTTTGGAAACGTAACATCACTTGCTGGTAACCCCGTTGATAATATACTAACTCTTGAACATAACAATGAAGTAGATATTAGCTTTCTGCCAACCCGTATCTTCGTGATAGATTTGGTTTATAAAATTTGAAAAGATGCCTTATAAAAATGTCATTACATTTTGATTTGTTGTGGACGGCGCTATGCTAGATGGTCTCTCGTTGTCTGTTGCCTAGCAGCATTGTACACTGTTGTATTCCGGTTTGAATATATTAAAGAGTGTAATTATAATTGGCCTTTATGAGATTTAAACATCTTATATTTCTGTGTGACGAGAGCACTGCAGTGCCAAGTAATGTTTTGTAATTAAATGTACGCTTGGTGCTGTTTATGAACAATCGTGACGATCACCATAAGGCGAGGAGCTTGTTCCTCTCGTGTGGCTTTATAGAAAAAAAATGTTTATACTAAAAAAATGCTAAAATGTGCAATCTTTCCCTTGATTTGTTATCTATGAGTAATATGTTAATTTTCTAGAAATTATTTATGTAAGCTACAGCCAATTATCAGCTGCGTTTATTTCAGTACGTAAGATACAATTTAGGATATTATTCTTGATAAGATTACATTACTCCTTGCTAATTAATTTTTAATCAATGTTTAAGATTTGTCAATTTAATTCTAACATCATAAAATTTGTTAGTCACCATACCATACTAGCCCTGCATTATATACTGCCCACTGCTGAGCATGGGCCTCCTCTACTAGTTTGTCACAGTCAAAACTAATTATTTCTGAATAAGGTCAAGGAAAAAAATATAAAAGTAAATGTGCCTCTCATTACCTAAAATATTTCGTATATATTTACACTGGACAATGGATATGTCATTTCAAAAGATAATATTTTGAAGGAAATAAAGCCGTGATAAGATAGTCCACCCAGAGGTGACTAACCATTTATTTTGTAGATATGCCTTTTTAATAAAATGTAAAACTGGTCTTTAGATACATGGCAGCGGACTTTGATCAATAATATGTCATTAATCAAAGGCAGCGGAGTATCACTTCCAAATTTCGCCAGCTACGTTAAGTCCCATGAAATAGGGGGCGGGACTATTGCCATTTACCGGGCACATTTCCAGATTCCGGGCTGAATTTGAGCATAAAATATTATTTAACTTTATCCAACCCGACGAACGGGTTACCCCATCGAGACCATTTATTTATCTTGAAAAAATATTTCTTATTAATTCATTCTTTCCAATTTATTATACATAGCATTTGTAAAACCGTTTTATATTGCATTATCGTGCCAATGGTTCACAGCTCCTGCTATAAAACCTTACCACATTATGTCATTATAATCTCAGGTGTTTGAAAACAGTATGAATCTTAGGTAGTGAAAGATGCATAATAATGCACTGTCTTTTTAAGGTTATCATGCTGAGGTCATTTCCTTTTTTACATTTTACTCAATTGTGCGTGAATATTTTTTTAGCATAAAAATAATAAAATCAAAAAAAAGTATAGCGTGTGATGCAAAGATATTTAGACTACATTACCCTAATCGCTGATGTCTCAAACATCTTCCAACGACTGGCCTGAGCCGAGGCTCGTACCCCACTTAGGGGGTGCCCTCAGGGTGGTCGTTTAAATGTAAAGGGTTGGAGCGCCTAAAGCGTTCGCCCGAAAGTCCGATGTGGTCAGAAAAGCTGATTCGCATCAGGCTACTGACTGTAAAGCCATGCCAAAAAAAAAAGAACGGGTTGCACTCCGGTAGAGCCGGCAGAAGTGAAAACTTGAACATTAACGTTGTTTGAATATTTTGGAATGGTTAGGGAATAATTTCGCACGAACTGCTTTATTTATCAGTATAAAGTACTAGCATTTATGTGGTTAAATACAATATTTATTTATTGCGCTATCGTCCAGGATTGTTTGTCGCCATCTAGCAGTCTTATTGGGCGTCATCTGCTAATTGTTGATACCTCTGCACTTCGATGTCCGATGGATGAGTCGGGTCATCTAGTTGACTACTTAATGTAGTAGTTCCCAGTCAATATTGATAGGTGGCGGTGTTGTTAATTATGCCGCCACAGATAAATGTCAGAAATGCAATGGTCATCACAACCAAAGTAGAATAAATCAAAATTTGAAGTTTAACATTTTATACCCATCCCAAGAAAAGTGCTCAACGCCGCTAAAGAAGTTTTCAGTTCAAAGAAACTTCATTATAGTAGGGACAAATTAATATGGCCGGTATGACATGACACGGTTTTGAATTTATTGGGTAGACGTTCTCACAGAGTTATCGCGTCGGGAAAGAAATTGAATTGTCATACCGGCCAGCTTAGTTTGTCCAAACTATAGTGAAACAAATTACAAAATCGATTCAGTAGTCCTAGAGGTTGTTGTTTCGGTGATTGTGCTATGTTTGTTTACTTGTTTGTACATATTATCTATATGCAAAGACATTAAACAGTATAGTTAATTAATATGTGGGTGATTTAAGCTATTTAATTTTATGACTATCGCTCTGAGGTTCCGGGTTCGAATCCCGGGTCGGGTAAAGTGATATTGGGTTTTTCTACTCAGTATCAGCCCGGAGTCTGGAATTCGTGCTCTATATGGCGAAAGGCTCGCCCCCTATCACACCATGGGACGGAACACACATAGCGAACAGTGCGTACCCTGGTTGCACCTCTGTCCTCTGCCTACCCCTTCGAGGAAAAAGGCAAGATGTGTGTGTGTGCGTGATTTTATCCCAAGGAAGGACTTTTACACGAGTGGAGCTACAACCAGAAGTTTTTTCGATATGACCCATCGATAATTAACTATCGTTATATGTTTTTTCAGAATTCCCATTGTCCATGGAAAACATTCCTCGACAGAAGAGTTTCGCCTGTCTGTCACTAAAGTTCGGATGTATATTATCAGCGTTAATTATAATTGTAAGTAAACTTCACATGTAATTTAAATAATTTATTTCGTGATTATTAAACACGATTTTAATAGGCATGTCTGTTAGACGAAGGCATATTTTGATTTGATTTTTAAGATGTTCCCTATTATATTCTGTATAGAAAGGCTGATATAATTCTGAAGACCATTAACAAGCAAATTTTCTCGTAGAAAATTCTTATAAGTCCTTCGTACGCGCATCTGCCTGAATAGGTGCTACCGCATATTCAATTTCTGTCCAAGCAGCAGTGTGACTTTTAGACACTATGCCTCGATCAAAAGGAAATTGCAGCCACTGTACTGGTGATTTAAACTAAGCTAAATTGATCTGCTCACAGCACCCATCTAATATACTAGATAGGTCGATATACACTTACTGGTGGTAGGTCTCTCGTATGCGAGGGACCGTATGGATAGGTATTGCCGAAAAGTCTATTTCTACCGCCAAACAGCAGTATACAGGTACTGTTGTGTTCCGGGTTGAAGAACATTGTAGCCAGCGTAATTACTGGGCACTATGATACTTAATATCAAATGTTTCAGGGTGACGAGAAAAAGTGGAGTGCCACGCAATACTTTGTAATTAAAAGTTCTGTATGGTGTTGCTACTGTTCAAATGCGGTCGTATCGTTTACCATCAGGCGAGCGGCATGCTCGTCTTGTCACTCAGAAGCAGTAAAAAAAAATGCCTTTGCCCTATTCTTAATAGATTGTTTATTATTACAGTTGTACTCAATCCTCGCGATAGCACAATGCACAGCAGCACTCGGAGGACTGACGCCCACCCTCACCACGGAAGACTGGGAAGGCATGGCCACCTACGGCATGATCATCGCTGTGATCATCGCACACTGCGTCACTCTGTTCCTCACTGCAATTATGCTGGTTGGGACTATGAGGGTGAGACTTCTTTGAAAACTAAATTTTGATGCATGTTAGAAGTTATAAAATAGACACTTGTGTTACTAACGTTCTACTGTGTTACGAAGAAGACACTGACTGATAATAACGATATGGGGTGTTTCTAACTTAAGCTGGCTTGTGCTAAATATGTATTTATAAACAAAATTGAATTTAGTTGAAGCAACTGTCAGTTTCATAGTAATTTGTTCGAAGATAAGATGACAAGCCTTTGCCGCCATTTTGTCGTGTGTCTAATGCAACATTTCACAGCGCCTGAGCAGTCTCTTAATTTAGCTATAATATTTTTCTTCTTTTAATTTCCTGCCCACGAATTTCGGTTTAATTTGTTAAAGATTTTCCGTGCAATTTCCAGGAGAAGCCGTACCTGATGCGTCCGTGGTTGATCTGGACGTCGGTGCAGGTGACAGCCTACATCCTCATGTTCGTCTTCTGGACCACAATGAACATGATCAACCAGATGGCTGACGGCTCACTGCTGTTTTACGTCATCGACTTTTTAGGGCTTTGTGAGTACCTACTTATCTTTTTATTTCTAATACATAATTAATTGTTTTGTATCTGCTATAATTACTTGACATGATGAATTCCATACCATACCAGCCCTGTATTATATATTGCCCACTGCTGAACACGGGCCTCCTCTACAATTGAGAGGATTTTAGGCCTTAGTCCACCACGCTGGCCCAGTGCGGGTTGGCAGACTTCACATACCTTCGAAATTCCTATAGAGAACTTCTCAGATATTCTTCCTCACGATGTTTTCATTCACCGTTAAAGCGAGCGATAATTCACAAAGAATACACACATGACTTTTTAGAAAAGTCAGAGGTGTGTGCCTTTGGATTTTGAACCTGCGGACATTCGTCTCGGCAGTCCGATCCACTCCCAACCAGGCTATCGCCGCTTTAGATGGATTCACCGATAGATAAGCGGTGGAAGCCATAATAGAGAAGAAGAAGAGTATCTACCTTCTTAAAATATGTTGCAAATGAATAGGACTTTAAGTATACAAGTGTTAGCCCACTGGTCGAAATTCGATCATAATTGATAAATTTTATTTTTCGGCACTTCTCTATATGAACTTTAATTTTGGTCAATCTCACACTCCACCGTGCGCGCCATTAGCTTGAAAAGAAGTATAAATCGCATGGTGATTTGGTGGTTTATTAGTACCATCCGCAGTCCAGTTTAGCGTTAACATTAACTTTTATTCCCTTGCCATAATCTGTTGATATTTGCTGTTACGTATTTGTTGATTTTTGTATTTATGTGTTTGTTTTTGTAATCAGTAGCGTTTGTAAATATCATTGTAGTTGTTTTTTAAATTTATTTTATATGTGTTATAGTATTTGATAATTTTGAATTTATGTATAAGTTTAAAAAAAAAAAAAAATTGTTACCGGTTTGACGTCTGTCCACGTCACATGGGCATCCTATTGAAAACCAGCGGTGCGGTACTACATTGGTGGTACCGTGGCATTTAGCTGAATGGGAGGCCCATTGTTGGTACAATAATTGCTTTTATTTTTCTTCTTTATAATGTGAGATGTGTTTGTGTTGTGTGCAATATTGTACCAATAATAAACTTCTTCTTCTTCTTCTTCTTTCTTTAAAGTAGGTATAAATATTTTTCTTCACGTATATAGATAATATGATTTGTAAATAATTTATTACATTATTAAAAAGTGGACGATAGCCTTGTTGGGAATGGAACGGCCTGCCGAGACAATATCCGGGGATTCAAAAGCTAAGGCACACACCTCTGAATTTTCGAAGTTACGTGTGTATTGTTATCAATTATCATTCGCTTTAACGGTGAAGGAAAACATCGTGAGGAAACCTACATACCTGAGAATTCTCCATAAGAATTTCGAGGGAATGTGAAGTCTGCCAACCCGCACTAGGCCAGCGTGGTGGACTAAGGCCTAACCCCTCAGTAATAGAGGAGGCCTATGCTCAGCAGTGTGCAGTAGGTATATAATACAGGGCTGATTGCATTGATATTAGAGTATACTCGCGTGACCAATACGTAACTAAATATATTATTGCTTTTGATGTTTAAGTTTTCAATCGGGCTAAATTGATAGGACTTTAGCAGGCAAACTTTGCATAGAATAGGCCATAATATTTTATCATGGAAAAAGATTTTTACATGACCGTAATCATGTTTTAAACGCAAATATATTTTTTTTAAACTTGCTATACAAAGTGACCCCACTGCACCTGATGGTAACTGAAGTGGGGTCTAGACAGAGTCGACTGACGAGAGTTGGTTATCTCTCCCCAGTTGACACTATTATGCCGGCCTGTGTGAACTTATGTATATTCGCCTCTTGACTGCCTCGGTGGCGTAGTTGTATTGCGTACGCGTTACGAGTACGATTTGCGCGCTGAGGTCCTGGGTTCGAATCCTGGGTCGGGCCAAAAACATTGTGACTGGGTTTTTCCATCTTAAAAATTACTCAGCCGCAGCTCGGAGTCAGGAAGTTGGCGGTGTGATACCCCCGTGCCTCGGAAATCACGTAAAGCCGTTGGTCTTGCGCCTGATCTCTCTCCGGTCTTGTCGGATTGCCGTCTCACCGGACTATGAGAGTGAAGGAATAGTTAGTGCAATTGTGTATTGCGCACACACTTGAGCACTATAATATCTCCTGCGCACCTGGCTGATCTCCGTTGAGATTGGCCGCTGTGGCCGAAATCGGCTAAGAAGAGATTATGTATACCACCCAATGTCTATTTCTACCGCCAAGTGTTTCGGTTTGGAGAACATTGTAGCCAGTGACTGCCTCGGTGGCGTAGTTGTATTACGGTACGACTGCAAGGCTGAGGTCTCGGGTTCGATCCCCGGGTCGGGCAAAGTGATATTGGATTTTTCTATTCAGTATCAGTCCGGAGTCTGGAATTTGTGCCCGATTGGCAATAGGCTCGCCCCCTATCACATCAGGGGACGGAATACGCTTGGCGAAAAGTGGGTGTACTAGTTGCGCCTCTGCCTACCCCTTCGGGGATAAAAGGCGTGAGTATGCGTATGCGTGTAGCCCAGCGACTATATAACCCCTAGACTCCTAATAACAGACGATCCGCTTCGGGCAACACATCTGACAAAAAGATCCAATGTAGCTTACCGTTCAAAATCTTCAAGTCAGTTGCGCCCAGAACTGTGAGCCGTAAATACTTCCGTGTTGGCGAATGAATAAATATTGCAATGGCCCCATACACAATACGATGGTGTGGTAAAAATAGCCATAATTCAAATTTTCAAAAAAATGGCATTACATTTCACAGGTATGTCAATAATGACACATAATCATATTTTATTTAAAATTTTACGGAGTTCATCTTATACCGGCCAAGCATTGAGGCCCGCGCCATCTTATTATATTTGCATCTCTTTCCGACGAAAGTACTTTTAAATTTTCTATTTCGTTTTGTTGTTGAACATTATAAGTAAGTGATGCACCAAAAGGATTTGTCGATAGTTATATCGATAAAATTAATGTTATTAGGATTATTTTTTATTTTATTGTTTGTTGATTTTACCGATTGTTTTAATAACTTTATTTGTGTTATTCCTACAAGCCAGCCCAAATATTCTTGTTAATATCGATGAGGCTTACTTAGCGCCATCTGTCATTCGACAACATAAATAACTTCGTATCTTTTAAAATATGAACGACAGTTACATTATTTGGATATTGTTCATATAAAAATACTAAAATCGCGATAAAAAAATGGGAGGGTGAGGGTAGGAGGGTGAAAATTTGGGAAATAGGTATTAAAATATTTAAAAAAAAACACTGGATAGAGATACCCTTATCACCTAGCGACCAACGACCAATTCCCATACCTACAAAATTTATATAAAAAACATCATAAATATCGATCGAGTCGGAGGCGTGCGACAAACACCGTGACACGAGATTTTTATATATTAGATTAACTTTATTATACTTGATAATGGCATACATCATAGAATAAATAAAAAATAAGAAGAAGAATGCCATCAGTATTTATTTTAATTAAATAGGTACCTTGACAGATTTTTTATTTCTTTTGTGCTTTTAGGAATTATTTTTAGATTATAATATGTTACTTACTTTGAGTAAAAAGACGTTTAATAAATAATTATATTACTATAAAACCTCATTAAATAAAAGTAATATCGATAAAAACATCGTGTTTTAATTTAACTTGTTCCATCCCTAAGCTATGTTTCCAACCAATCGTAATGCAGTACCCCGCTTCCTCATACCTCAGGTAGTTGACAGAATTAATTTGAAGAGAAATATTGAACATTAGGAGTCTAGGGGTTATATAGTCGCTGGTGTAGCCAGTGTACTGGACATAATGAGACTTAACATCTTATGTCTCAAGATCGCGAGCGCAGTGGAATGCCACATAGTACTTTGTAACTCAAGGTGCTGGAAGGTATTGCTACTGTTTATGGGTGGTCGTATCGCTTACCATGAGGCGAACGGTATGCTCATCTCGTCAGTCAACTAATAAAAAAAATGACATCTAACTCGTAATTTCCAGTGGTCCGTTTCTACATGCTGATGCTGGTGGCGAGCTACTACAAGGAGTTGGAAGAGGACTACGAGTACAGCGAACGGCTTAAGGCAGAAGACAACGACCAGTGGTACAACTCCGCCTGATTTTACAACAGTTTGGCTATTCTGGGTGTAGATTATTGGGTTTTGAGGGGAACATAATATTGTTTCCTCGGGGTCTAAAAGTTAGAAGCTCTCTTGCTAAAATTTCCCCTCATGTCCGAAGCTATGCCTTATCAAGGTCATGGAAAAAATGCTAATAAATAATGTAATGTACCTGGACTTTCGTTGTGTAGTATAAGTATGCCTTGGATAATTTTATGGTGTTTTTTTTATATGCGTTGAAAATGATTTGTTATAAATGGAGCTACATTATATCGTGGGTTTATGGTTGAAAATCGCTTGGCCGTCAAGCTATTCAGTGAGATTCATAACGAGATGGTTAAAAATCATTGATAACCTAATAATTTTCATTTTTCCATAATTATGTATGGTACTTAGACCGTGTTGCAAATAAATATTATTGATTAGTGTTTTAACTAACCACTGTTTTGTCCCTTTTATCTTTACTTACGTCAAATAATATGAAACAAATCATTAACCCAGAGTTGTTTCATCTTTAGTCAAGTAAAGTTAACCGTCTTATTACACATAAGCGCACAGCGATCGCTGTGACTTCGCTTGCAATTCCCCAGTGTGGTAAGATCCTGAACTTTACATTACCATGGGTGAAACAATCCGGCCTAAGTAGTTAATCATTAATTCACAATGTTATTTGGGAAAGTCCATATTGTTGTAATTATGTGTAGAGAAAGGGTTCAAAGTCCCACTAGTCTATTAATCGTCCAAATATTATGTAAATATATTTTTATGTGTAATTATGTCAAATATGAAATAAACTTTATTTTACTAAATAATTTATTTGGTATAAATTTTTAACACTTTATAAAATATTTTTTATTAAAATTAAAATATTTACAATAACCTTAAACGCTACTTAAACCTTAATATTAAGGACACAGAACACTGCGCGTTTCAGACATATAAAATTGTACCTTATATTAAAAATTAAATATATAAAATATAAATTATAATTTGAAGGCATTTTGAATTTATAAGGCAGGTCGAAGACAAGGTGGTAAGATTTAGTGCTGAGGGATATGAGAGACTGTCAAGTTTTCGAAGACGACATCTTGGATAGAGCGAAGTGGAGAAGAAAAACGAGGAAAGCTGACCCCACCACCATATAGGATATATAGCTTGGAAGAGAGAGAGAGGGATAAATTATAATTTGAGACTTTGCAAAGGCCTATAAGGAAATAAAAAAAGAGCTCTTTCATGTTCGTCAATAAAATTTTTCTAAAAATATGTCAAAAGATGTTCTGATACCTATTTATTTACCTATTATAAAACATACTACTATATTCTATGGGGAGAAGTTTTCTGTTGTAAAATATGGATACATGAAAGACGTTCAACAATATGCAGTAGATATCTAAAATTTTAATAGTTTATTTTGTAATAACCTCAAAGTTACTAATATTTTGAGCGCTAATTTCGTATTTATGGACGTAACTTTACAGTGTAAATAATGTTATAGCAAAAAAATAAGCAAACTAGATATTTTGACACTATGGTTGAAATAACACCATAAATTAGGAGACAATGTATGAAATAGTGTCAATTTACCAAGATTAAAAAAAATTGCTTTTGAAATAATAAATATACGTATAATTTTGCCACTTTTATATTAATTGTCTAGATTACACTTCCTATATAGTACCTACGCGTAGGTATTAAAACATCAATCTCTTAATATAATTTTAGGCACTTGTTTTTCGACTAATTCCAGTACCCATATTGGTCCCAATCAGATCTTTATAGGTAATATAGCTAGATACTCTCTAGGTCAGTCGAGCTCATAATATTTTAAGACCAGTTATAATAAATCTAGCACCGTCATGAAAATGCTAAAAATATATCACCTCGATTCTTATTTTATCTTAAATCATACTGTTGTAAAAATATCTGGCCACGGGAATGTGGAATCCTTTTTAGGCGGGATCTCTGTCTCTGGTGTATTTCACTGATCCGTCTCTTTCCATTTTCACTATGGAACTCCAAATGAGGATCGCCAGGTAGATTTGTAGCACTGGAAACAGAAAAATATGATTTAATAGTTGCTAAAACAGGAGGTAATTTAAACTTTAATAATTTTGGTGAATAATTATGTTTCTTTTTTTTATTGCGGTTAAATGATGAGATGAGCAAGCCCTTCGCCTGATGGTAAGTGATACGACCGCCCATAAGCAGTAGCAACACCATACAGAACTTTGAATTAAAAAATACTGCGTGGCACTCCACTGCGCTAATCACTATGAGACATAAGCTGTTAAGTCTCATAAGGCCTAATAATTACGCTGGTTACAATGTTCTTCAAACCGGAACACAACAGTGCATACACACTGCTGCTTGGTAGATATAGACATTGCAGTGGTACCTACCCAGACGTCCCCTCGCATACGAGAGACCTACCACCAGTCAATTGGCTGCATTTGCTGGTAGAACATATTATCTTGTATCCGCCCGGATAGCGACGACCGTAGACTAGGTGTTAAAACTAGCCATAGTATCAGGCGACAATCTATCTGGACCCACTCCACATACCAGCAGGTGCAGTGGGGTCACTTTGATATGCCCAAATAAAACTAACTCTTATTACAAACAACTAAAGTTAATTTATCGGGTATCAATTAAAATTACTAAACTGGTACTATTTCACTAATAAAACGCTAGACTGTACTGTTAGAAAGACTATTTTATTTCGATTTATTTATGTAGGTAGAGTCACAAGAAAAATAACTATGCTACAAGGCAATTCTAAATCACTGCATTTTAAATGTTGATATAAATCCTATCATATATTTGTCATTAAACCATTCATAGATGGCGTTGTACTAACAAATTGAAAATTAAAATAATATTATGGTTGACGCTTTTATACTTAAAACTTAATTTCTTTACTTCTCTGGGTACTCACTTAATTGGAATAGCACGAGGAACACCTCGCTGGCGGTCTCCTTGGTGATGAAAGCCAGGCTGTAGATGAACCCGATGATGGAGTACACGATCACGAAGTATAGGTACACTTTCATCAGTAACACGTGTTTCTGAAATAAGAATAAAATTTAGTAAGGCATTATTAGATAAAGGGATCATAAAAATGTGGTAAGATATACGTTTATCAACGATGAATTTTAATGCACTCAGGAGTTGTTATTCAGTAAATATTATTTTTGGTATGTTGACATTTTTTTTGCGTAAAATAATACTGAATGTGGGGTGCTGTAGGTGGTGCGTTTTGTTTGTCTTTACAAAATATAACATAATTATTAAAAAACCAAACTTATCATAAATTGTTTGGTATTGTCACAGTACACATATATAGTTTACTATGGTATTGTCACAGTACACATATATATTGTATACGAAGTTTGACTTATATTATACTAATGATATTATGGATATCTTACCTTATGCAATGCCACTATGAAAGTAATAGTCATAACAATCTCAATAAGCAGAGCAACCGTATCAACGATGAGCCGCGCGAACTCTGAGGCAATGTCAGCCTGCTCCGTCGGCGACGAGTTCCTGATCACCGATATGTAGAGGGACAGGAATGACGTCACCACCAGTGTCAGCATCTGGAAATTACGAAGGAAGTATACTGTACATTATTGTATTTATTATATGCGGTTTTTTGTAACAAATGAAATAAGTAACTAACTATCTGTACCATTGCAAACATTACTAGAGGTATTTCACATCATGTTACGGAATAATTGCATAGGTTATAATATCCGGTATAAGAGTTTACATATTATAGCTTGTGTCATAGTTAGACAATTTAGTAGTAGTACTTATTTGAATATGCTGAGCCGAATATTCAAATGGACCATTGTATAATTAAAGTACTTAGTAATAAAACATTTCAGCGCCATCTATATGTTTTGTTACAAAGTTCACAAGTATTTAAATAGGACGTAGTTCATAGATGGCGCTACTACAGAATTTGTATGACGAATAAAGCTGAGATAGTTGCGTAAATTTCCTGTTGCATTATGTCCAAGAATTCAAATTTCCTTGAAGTCTTCTGTTATACCTTCATGTCGATTACCTGAATAATAAAATAACGTCATGGTATACGAACTTTATAAATAGATCTTTTGTATGTGAAAAAGTGGGTATAAATAGTTGCATACAACGGGCAAATGTAGAGTCCTGACTGCATACTTAGTTATTATCTTTTAGGTCAGAAGAATCAGGAATTACAACAAATCCTTTCATATTCGTAACACGAACGATTTTTTTTATCCCTTATCTTTTTATTAGTTAATAATAAAAACAACAAATATGTGGGTGACTCTTCATTACGAAAATCGTTGCAATAGAGATTATATTTTTCAAACCCGGCTCTAGAAAATAGGCTACATATTTTCATAGTAAGCATGCTTCAATTGCACTCAAAATGCTGTACAACTAGAGCTGCCGTGTGCTTTGACAGTTGCTTCATGATTCAACATAGGGTCAATATCTAGTCGGATATGTCATAATCTTGATAAAAGTCGGATTCTATCTATCTGTCTATACCAGCCCTGTATTATATACTGTTTACTGCTGAGCACGGGCCTCCTCTACAACTGACAGGGTTTAGGTCTTAATCCACCACGCTGGCCTAGTGCGGGTTGGCAGACTTCACATACCTTCGTAATTTTTATAGAGAATTTGTCAGACATGCAGGTTTACTCAGGATGTTTTCCTTCACCGTTAAAGCGAGCGATAATTCACAATGAATACACACATAACCTTTTATAAAAGTCAGAGGTGTATGCCCTTGGGTTGTGAACCTGCAGGCATTCGTCTCCGCAGTCAGTTCCACTCCCAACTAGGCTATCGCCGCTTTTTTTTTAAGTCGAACTCTTTATTTTGTAAATTACATCCCGTAACGCTCTTATCTTATTTACGGATGCGACATGCCTGTTATTATCAAGTGTGTTGACTTACATTGTTTGGTTCGAAAGCAGCGAGATTGTGATACAATCAATGCGTTAAACAATGCTCCTTTATTTGAACTCTACAACCGTTATGGAAACATTAATGTTCATGGATTTCCTGTTTAAAATGAAAATCCTTGCTGTCTCTTTATTTTTGGCATTTAAGCTTAAACTGTTTATTGATTTGATTTGGTTTAATATGGCGTTTGGTTGTATTTTTTACAGAAAATAATTGTAGTTTTGCAATTTATAATAACAGTAATTGGTTTTAAATGTTTAATAACGGCCATGATAATTAACATGTAAAGTTAATACCTACACAGAATTTTAACAATGAAGATGTCAGATTTTTACATGGGTGCTGGGCCTCAAAATCGAACCAGGTTCAAACTTTGTGGATATATAAGTCGCAAAAATATGGATCTTGGATCTATTCAAAATATTTTTAGACCTCTCCATTTATAACTAATTTTTTTAATAACGATAATTTTAAGTGTAGTTTTTAAGTAAAATTAAATTATATAAATCTCAAAATCGGAGGACTTCAAAATTTTACGATTTATTGCTACGGCCTAGTTTTTGGGAGTACTATCCAAATATTATACAAAGTATCTTGGTTAGAATTTTGATCCCGTTTTTGGACATGTCCTTTGGCACAATATTTATTTTAAACTTATTTAATTTCCAAAACGTCACCAACTCATTACAAAATTTGTTTATTTGATCCTCAGCTTTTAAGTGCAAACTCGTTAGTAAGTGGTTCAATAAATAACAGTACTAAATTAGTGTTTCTTAGAAGTCGTTCTTTTGGCTTCGCACCGTATCGTATTGCAAACAAAAAACCTTTCATGGAACACTTGGGGGTATAAAGATTTGTGGGAAGACATTTGCTATACGACGCGCTAAAGTATATGCTACAGTTATTTATGTATAGTGGTAGCTTATAGCTGTGGACTGACTCTGGGTTTGATTCACAGATTAGTCTGTATTTCATACGGATTTTTTAAAGAGATCTCTCAAGAGTTTTGACGTTGGCAAGCAGTCACGTATTTACGTGGAAATCTTTGATTGTTACGGCACAAAATATCTCAGCCTTAACTACTATAATTTGTTTCAACACAATTTAGCATGTTGTTTGGATTTTGAGTCATAAATCGGTACAACTTACCAAATTGAAATATGCGAAAGTGATGAGCCCTTTCCGTAGCGGGAAGCAGAAGCAGCATTTTGTGACGATGGGTATCTCCACTGCATCCCGGATCTTGTCCCTGGAAGAAAAAACAACAATGTGATACACAACATGAAATGATTTCACCGGACCGAACTTTGAATTACAAAGCACTGCACTAAGTGCACTACACTCGCCCCCCGAGGCAATTCTTGTGCGCTGGGTCTTCACACCCAATGCACGCCCATGCGCGGGGGGACATTAGTCGCGGGCCGAGGCACACAGTTCAGTGTGTATACCTCTTGGTTGTAAAACACATTGAGGCCTAAAAGGGCCCGCGAACATTTCCTGGCACCCTCTCCTTCCGTCCAACCTGGGAACCTTCCTCCCTTCCCCCACCTTCCCGTCCATACTGCTCTCCACTTCTTTCCCAGGCTCCTGCAGTCGTCAAACCGGGGGATTCCAGTATCCCAATCGCAGGTTTCCCCCGGTGTTGACTGCAGGATCGCCTACCTAAAAAAAAAGTGCACTACATTACAAACATTCGGTGTTACCTATTTTTTACACGCTTTTATTATCTTCACTTGTATGTTTGTAACCGACCACTTTGGGCACGATTTTGACCCACTTTAAACGGTCAGATTTTTATCAACTAATTGCACTGGCTATATGTTCTGCAAATGGTTTTTTTTATTGCTACTGTATGTCTAAAAGAGCATGCCGCTCGCCTTATAGTGAGCGATACGACCACCCATAAACAGTAGCAACACCCTACGGAACTTATTACAAAGTACTGCGTCACTCGTCACCCCGAGACATTATATATTGTCTCATAATGCCCAGTAATTACGCTGGCTACAATGTCCTTCAAACCGGAACACAACAGTGCATGCACACTGCTGCTTGGCGGTAGCAAATATACTGTAATAATTTACTATCTTACGTAAATTAGAATTCAGAGAGCGGAATTTGGCTACGAACATGCCCTGGAATTCACCGTACTTAACTATACGGCTATGATTTTAACCTGTACGCCAGCGTCATCTATTTAATTATTTTCCTATGATGGCAAATTACCGGGATAAACAGTAGCCTATGTGTTAATCCAGCCGGCTTAGCATGCGTGTCATGAAATATCTCTATAACGACAGTAGAGAAGTTGTCGATGTCGAGTAATATTTCGTTTACCCCAAACATGCGCGCTACGATCGCCAAAAAAAAAAAAAACATTTATTGATCAAATAGGCTTATTAAAAAGCACTTGACAAGTCATGACAAGGTATAGACGAATAACAAAGGTACATATACCAATAAAATAATTTAAAGTACCTACATTAAATAATTGACAAACAGCACGGGCTGATAGGTACAGATATAGATGGGTAATCACCCGGGAAAAAACCCAGGGCTGGGAAAAAACCCAGTTTATACCCATTTTTTCCCACCCATTGGGAATTTTGGCTGGGAAAAAACTAATTATTTAAGATTTCTGGAATTGAAACATGCAGCAGGTAGTGGCCACATGTCCTAAGGCAGGACATTATGGAATGCGCAGCGCACCCGCAATTATTCGCGCATCCCTTAGTTTACTTTGGTTCATCTCGATGGTTAGAGTGTATGTTCTGTGAAAGTTTGTGTTTTTATTTACGACCCGGAATTTTTACACTGCTATCTGATCCTGTTATAATCTGAACAGCCTTGGCTTGAATTTTCTGAGAAAGATCTGCTTGTGAACTGTTATTAGAACCTTTTTAAGTACAAATAACCATTTCTAAAATTTGTTCCTTTGAAAAAAACATTAAAAAAACCAAACGTGTAGGTATATGTTTTTCCTTTAGATTCTTACTTAATAAATATTAAACAGGGGGGGGGGGGGGAGCCGGCCTATTCTTATTTTTTCTTATAATAGGGGAGAGGGGGTCAAAAACTAGCGAAAATAGTCTTACGTAATAAATGAATGGCCACTTATGATTTGATGTAAATTACCTATTTTGTTTGAAATATATTTTTAATTTTTATTGGAACGAAGTTCCTTATCGCGCGTTGTGAAAGGGGGCTGGACGGAAAGTTGTCACTTTTTTCTATTATCTTACTAATATGAACTTTAAATACAATGCGTAGAAGCTATAATTGTTGAAACGAGTATATTTTTATTTATTTTATTTATTAAAGTCATTAAAACCATTTCTTACTAATCTAATATGAACCTTAAATACATCGCGTAGAAGCTATTTCCCCAGCGTTGGCACGGCACGAGTACAAAAGAATTGAACGTAACATTCTTTTTTCAAATTTTGTTGATTTATTCTACTTTACTACTACTGACATTTATCAATAACAAGACTAAACGTGCTTTGCTCGGGTTTAAAAATCTACTTTATGTGGTAAGCGTAAGATCGAATTTGTGTTTAGTCATTCAAAATTTGTGATAAAAATGCTATGCAATAGCTTTACCGCGGTAGTCTCCGAGTGCCACACGTATTTATTTGTTTTTTTCTCTAGAAACGTATGTATTGGAACGGAAATAGGAAAATATTTATATATTTATATATATACACACTCTGTTATATAAATAAAATTTTATTACAATTCCTTCACTAATTAATCGAAAGGAACTTCGTTCCATCCGGGTGTCCCTTGACACCTCTCATTGCTTTTTTTTATTTTACACTTTGTACAAAAGTAAAGTACACGCGGACTTAATGCCTAAGGGCATTTTCTCCCAGTCGACCTTAAGGTGGTGCAGAGAGACGGAAGCAGGTGTATATTATGAATAATAAAAAAAATAACAAAATAATAAATAAATAAACAAATCAGATACAATAATATATTAATGTTTCAGACCTAACAAATAATGTTCAAATACGCGTAGTGGTAAGGAATATGTGCTTCCACAGCATTGAGCAAAGTTGCTGTTCGAATTGAACCGCACCATGCACATCTGCAGCTGTAGAGCGTTTTTTGAGTGCTCACCGTAACGTCCACAGTAAAAGTAGAAATAGATTAACGACGGAAAGGGCAGCAAAATTGACATAATATATTGCTTCATTAGTAATGAACTAATAATAGAACTTAATAGAATCATCGCATCGAATGTAACGTGAAGCCAATATTTAATACCAGTCCCAAACCTTCACTATCCATCGCTGGCATACGTAATTTTGATTTCTTAGACTGCGAACGTATTTCAGACGAAAGTAGCGATATAAGTTAATACTTTTATGTGTTTTAAAACTACGATGGTCAAGAGAAGACTGACAAATATATATTTTTATACAGGAAAGCAGTTTACACCTATGTATATATTCTAAATTATACAAAAACATATTGGATTTTGAATTCAGGCTTTTATTTGTACAACTTATAATTCACATCACTTTTTGCCATCAAATAATCCATAAAAGACATTTTTTCCAACAAAATGGGTGTTTATGGGAAAAAACCCGGGAAAAAAACCCAACTTCCCGGGTTTTTTCCCAGGTGGGAAGATTGGGTTTTACCCATTACCCATCTCTAGGTACAGAGGACACGGACATTGGGGACGGGAATAGGGCTAGGTAAGGAGAAGTGGAGCTGATATAAAAGAAAGGGAAGGAATATCTTTACATTACGAGGAAAGGAAACGCCACGGTCCTCGCCGGCGAGGATAAAAAGGTCCTAGCCTAGCTAACCTACCAGCCTTTCACTAGCTACCTAAGCGATAACGACCCGAAGAAGAAAGGCAGAAAGAAACTCCGGGCTTAATTTTTTCGTCATAAATTGTCATGATTTTCTTCATTTTTATTTATGTATATTTTACAGTATTATTATTACAAAGGTTAATGCATGCATGGATGTAGCCCTAAGATATAAATAAAGTACTATATGCCAAGTTTCTCGTTGAAGACAAATAAAAAATATTTTCTATCATAATATTATGTTCGTTTTTATCGCAGTCGCATTGTAGTTTAAATTTTTTATATCTCTGGATTCTAAGGCCATGGAGGATGCCAGTATCATTATCTATGGCTGCGGATGTGTGTTTATGTTTGTTTTGATTAGACTTTGTCCTCAATATATTTCCGTAATAACTTTTTAAACGGTTTTTTATCAATTACCCTGAGCACATGGGCTGTATTTTATTTTGATATGACTTATATTCCTGCAAAGTTTTAACGTTCCTTGGGGGTTTTGGATTCGCATATAAAGCCAATGTGTATTTTTAACTGACTTTTTTTTATGTATTTATACCGATTTCTCGGAGCGTAATTCTTTTTTTATTTGGTAATGTATTTATTTTATTTATGATGTATAATAAAGATTTATTTATCTATGTATCTGTTAATTTAACCTATGCCAGATAAGTGAGTCTGTGGATATCACTTTTAAGGTCTACCTCATCCCAATTAGAATCGTCACGCGGCTACGTCTCCACGGTCGGTTGGTATAAAGGCCTTCTGGTTACTGCATGCAACGTTAAGCAACACCTGACGCGGTCAATATTTTCATGGGCTGCCGCGCATGATGGCAGACCTTAAAAGATTGAAGTTATGATACAAATGCAAGGTAAAACAAACAAATATCACGTCTTTATCTCCGAATGGTTAGGCAGCAACTAGGGCACCTATTATTATCATGTGTATTCCATCTTATGGTGTGATAGAGGGCGAGCTTATCGACATATTGGTGCCAAATTCCAGATTCCGGGCTGATACTGAATAGAAAAATCCAATATCACTTTGCCCGACTCGGAGATCAAACCCAATACCGCATTACTGTCGTACCGTAATACAGCTACGTCACCGAGGCAGTCCAGTTATTTGATTACGGGGAGCGAAATATATGGCATAAATCAATTATAAATAGAATTATACTCATGGTCGTTGAAGAAAAGTTTTAGAGATATTATCTCCTTAGTTGTCAGGACATAGGTTATGATTATGAATCCCGCGGCTCAGAAGTTGCTTATCAGACGCAATTTCGTATACGAGAGACACGCCATGACTGTTATAGAACCTAAAGGCACACACACACTCACGCCTTTTATCCCCGAAGGTGTAGGCAGAGGCGCAACTACTGTACCCACTTTTCGCCGTGCGTATTCCGTCCCATGATGTGATAGGGGGCGAGCCTCTCGCCATATGCGGGCACAAATTTCAGACTCCGGGATGATAATGAATAGAAAAACCCAATATCACTTTGCCCGACCCGGGGATTGACCCGAGACCTCAGCATTGCGGTCGTACCGTAATACACCTACGACATCGAGGCAGGAACCTCACTGATGGAAGGTCTCTCATATGTAAGAGTCCGTCTGGGTGGGTACTATCGCAATGTCTATTTCGAACGCCAAGCAGCAGTGTGCATGCACTGTGGTGTTTCGATTTGAAGGACATTGTAGCCAGTGTAAGTACAAGACATATTGAGACTTAACATCTTATGTCTCAGGATGACGAGCACAGTGGAGTGCCACACAGTACTTTGTAAGTCAAGGTGCTGGATGGTGTTGCTACTGTTTATGGGTGGGAGTATCGCTTACCATCAGGCGAACGGCATGCTCGTCTCGTCATTCAATGAACAAAAATTCAATAAAACAACTTAAATTTCCTCATATTCAAATTTTTGTTCGACATTTTCGTTAAGAACTAGTCAGCGTCTTGATCTAGGCTTGTTACCCATGTAGAAAGATAAAAATATCTAAATACACTGCTGGAGTGACAGTGTTACTAGACAAGAGCACGAGAGTGTAAATAGTATGAGTGACCTAAATACCGCACTCTATTAGATAAGATGTATCGTTTGTGTCATTAAACAAATAAACTAAATAACTTTCTTCGTGTCACGCTAAGAATATTTGTTTTTCGGATATTATAAATAGGATTTTATGTGGGAATGGAACGTTTGTGTGATGCATGGAATGGAACGTAAAGTGCGTGTGCGAGATGAAAGAGAGAAGAGTGGATGACAGACGACGTAAGTTAACGACGAAAAGAAGACGTAGACAAAATTGAGAATAAAAGAAACAATTTATTTAGCAACGACGTATATTTTATTTCGAACTAATCCCACATTTATATTTATTATACATAATAATAATATATTCTAAGGAGGGTAAACCGCACTACCCGTACACTCTCAATAGTAGAGGACGCCCGTGCCCAGCAGTAGGTCAGTTTATAATATATTACATTTCCCCGGGATAAAAAGTAGCCTATGTTACTCGCTGATAATGTAGCTTTATATTGGTGAAAGAATTTTACAAATCGGTCTAGTAGTTTCGGAGCCTATTCAATGCAAACAAAGAATCAAATCTTTCTTCTTTATAATATTAGTATAGATAAGTTTGGTATTATCATTTTAATTACTGCTGTGATGTTTGCCTTCCTGCGTGTGTCTTGATCTAGTTCTAATTCTAAATCACCTTATTGATCTAGTGGTAGCGTACTTGAACTTCGAAATCAAATTCTTGGTTCGATTATCGGACATATTTGATGTAATTTCTATTTAGCGAGTTGTGTTTTGATTCAGGGAGGGCAATACAGTCTTGTCTATGTTTTCGGATAACATTCATTTTGCCTTATCTTTCGGGAAAAGAATTGTAATATATTTTTTTTACAATTAAACTCGGTAACGCCATCTGTTTTCTATTACAAATCTAGCTCTGAGAACGTTTATAAACTTAGAATCTAGATATAATTATTCCGAGTTATGTCATCTGATGTTATTTATACCTGAAGAGCACCTAAAACACACTGCCAACGTTTGACATCGCAGTTACGCATCGGTGGTTTTATGTTTTAGTTACAATAATTTTATGTTTTGCTTGTGTGAGGCAAATCTTCAATTATCGTTTAAAAGTAATTTCGATTGAAATTGCGTATAATGGAAAGTCCAATAAAACGGCTGTGCGGATTTTTAGGCAGGTTTGACTGTTGCAAATCTCTAGTAAACTTATTATAGGTTACTAGCATTGCGCGCGGCACCGCACGCGTGGAAAAGTTTTCCGGGATAAAAAGTAGCCTATAGCACTCAGGAGTAATGTAACTTCCTATTAGTGAAAGAATTTTCAAAATCGGTCCAGTAGTTCCTGAGATTAGCGCGTTCAAACAAACAAACAAACGCTTCGGCTTTATAATATTAGTATAGATAACAATTTAAGAAATTTTGCTGGAAATTAAAAAAATTAAATACGTAACGCAAAAATTTTACGCTTTTGAGTGATTAAGTCAATTTTATAATGTTTTTTACTGTTTTTATTAAATCAACAATTATGATGGTTATCAATGTAAATTTATTCGCTTCAAGTAGAATGGCTGATAGAATGGATATGATGGATAGAATGGATGATAAAGAGCTATACTAAAAATGACGATGTTAGGTAAAATAAAACAAAACATAACATAAATTAAGGTCATGAACGAACTTTTTGCAAGTTATACAATTTGATGACCGAGTATGTACCAAAGAAAATAGACGTAGACAGAACTTCTAAATGCTCTAAGAGACAGACTTTACTGGTGGTAGGTCTCTCACATGTAAGAGTCCGTCTGGGTGGGTACCACCGCAATGTCTATTTCTACCGCCAAGCAGCAGTGTGCATGCACTGTTTTGTTTCGGTTTGAAGACATTGTAGCCAGTGTAACTACAGGACAAAGTGAGACTTAACATCTTATGTCTCAGGATGACGAGCGCAGTGGGATCCCACACAGTACTTTGTAAGTCAAGGTGCTGGATGGTGTTGCTACTATTTATGGGTGGTCGTATCGCTTACCATCAGGCGAACGGCGTGCTCGTCTAGTCATTCAATGCCATAAAAAAAAAGATAGAATTACCAAAGTTATTATTGCAATGCAATGCAATACAATCAGCCCTGTATTATATACTGTCCACTGCTGAGCACGGGTCTCCTCTACACCTGAGAGGGTATAGGTCTTAGTCCACCACGCTGGCCTAGTGCGGATTAGCAGACTTCACATACCTTCGAAATTTTTATAGAGAACTTCTTAGGTATGCAGGTTTCCTCACGATGTTTTCCTTCACCGTTAAAAGCGATAATTCATAAAGAATACACACATAACGTTTTTTAGAAAAGCAGAGATGCGTGCCCTTGGGTTTAGAACCTGCGGACATTCGTCTCGGCAATCCGTTCCACTCCCAACTAGGCTATCGCCACCCACATTTTCAGACGGGAAAAATTTATTGCAAACTAAAATTACATACATAGTATCACGCCTTTTCCCTTTTCAGGGGTAGGCAAAGGTATATCACACCCACATTTCGCCAGCTATGTTAAGTCCCGTGTAATATTGTCGTTTTCCGGGCATATTTCCAGACTTCGGGCTGATACTGAGTAGAAAAACCCAATATCACTTTGCCCGACACGGGAATCGAGCCCGAGATCTAAGGACTGCAGTCGTACCGTAATACAACTACGCCACCGAGGCAGTCAGGCTGGTAAAAAATAATCCGTCTAAGTGAACCTTAAACTACAGTCAGTGTGTTTAATAATGAAGCCCACCACGCGGCAGAGGCCGTAACCACGTTACCTGACACGACGCGCAAATCAACGGCTAACTACACTGCAATCACTATTTATGCTCATTGTGCTATTCATAAGTAACAAGCTGGTAAATTGTAAAATTATTTTCAATGACGTGAGTGGATTTTTTGTCTAATGTTAGTCTTCCTATATGACCTACCTGGCAAGGTCTACGTTTAAAACACAGGTGGAGCAACACCTTGTATTGGTTTATTTAACACAAATTGAACTAATTGACGTCGAATATCTTAGAAGTTCTCCATAAGAATTACGAAGGTATGTGAAGTTTACCAGCCCGCACTAGGCCAGCGTGGTGGACTAAAGCCTAAACCCTCTCACTTGTAGAGGAGGCTCGTGCCCAGCAGTGGGCAGTATATAATAAGGGCTGGTATTATACGTCGAATATCGTGTCTATTTCCGCATAGATATAATTTGGGACTCTTCAAGTCGCGAGTGAATCGGTTTCTTCTGGGCAAGCGTGCTTCACCTTAGGCCGCATCATCGCTTAACATCAGGCGGATAGCGGACAAACTTTTTTATCAGAAATAAAATAAAAAAAAATAGTTGGTCGTCAAATGTTGTTTCTATACAAGTCTTGAAAAAGTATGTTGCATTTACTCCACAATATGCTGACACTGCACTTCGAGTATTTGAACGAATATTTGCTTTGA
The DNA here is from genome assembly GCA_947568825.1 of Sphinx pinastri. Classification (NCBI taxonomy): domain Eukaryota; kingdom Metazoa; phylum Arthropoda; class Insecta; order Lepidoptera; family Sphingidae; genus Sphinx; species Sphinx pinastri. Next base: position 3,092,942 of record OX387630.1, on the reverse strand, counting down.
GTGGCCAATGAAGCATGAATTATATCATACTGACTGTAGAAAAGTTCTCTCCATACAAACCTTAACAGTAATGTCCTATAACTTGCACCAACCACCTTCGTTTTTTCCCACAGCGGGTATCCCACAATGGTTACGTAACATTACGGCACCCGCCACTTTATTTACTGTGTCATAACGTTAAATAACACTCATTATATACTCATTAAAGATGTGGAATAGTGAAGCTAATCTCTTTAATTTCTAAGTCTACAATAAATAGTTATCTACAATTCGTTCAAATAAAACATAAAAAATACAGAGAAAGAAGTTGTAACTTTTGGTTAAAGATATCTTTATTTCTCGAAAATGAACATGATACAGCTCTCTTACATCGAACAATTATGAACAATAGGATTAGTATAGTTAGTACTCTGCGCCGACATTCCGTCTGACACAGATGCTGACGGGCCACGGATGTTTTGGCTCGTTTCTGTGTCGGATCGGAAAGGAGGAGTCCGCCGTGTGCCACCATTGTGGCAACGGCCGCGAGGACACAGTCAATCACACTCTCGAGGAGTGCCCAGCCTGGGACCTACAACGCAGCGCTCTTAGAGCAGTCGTCGGAGGAGACCTCTCGCTGCCGGCCGTGGTGTCCGCCATGGTCGGTGGCTGGAGGTCATGGCGAGCGGTGAACTCCTTCTGCGAGTGCGTCATCTCGCGGAAGGAGAGCGCCGAGCGGTATCGTGAGCAGAACGATCCCGCCCGTAGCCAGAGGAGACGACGGAGGCGCCGGGTGGACGACTGACCGGTGCCTCATGCCCTGTGGTTTGGGGGCATCTAGAGAATTTCGCCACGGCATCCCCTGCCTGTCGTAAGAAGCGACTAAATGGGGCTTAGAGAAAGTCGCGGGGTGAGCAGTGAGGGTCTGCTCATTCCAATTCAAGTGACTTCGAGGTGGACGACGATGCGGGTGGTCGGTCTCCCGCTGTCGTAGACGCCATAAGCGTCCTTTAGAGTTTGGGGGCATCAGAGTCCTCTTGTATAGAGAAGGGCCGCAATGCGGCAGCGCGCAAGGGCGGTCCCGTGCAGATATCTTCGTGCAACAAGATACCCCGGGGCCGTCCCGTATGCGCTGAAGAAGGCCACCGCGGGTTTTGGTTGGTATGCCGGTGTAGGGTGTACATAGGGCTAGGGACTCGGTCCAATGGTCGCTTGGATGATGCTATACTCCCAAGTGTCGACATTGGACTGTAAGACCGGTGAAACCAACATAACCGTTCCACTGACCCCCCCAGTGGTGGTAGCGATAACGCGTTTTTTCCCCGCGAAAAAAAAAAAAATAGTTAGTACTCCGTTAAATTAAGTTAAATAACATATTTTTTACATATTTCGCCGAAAGACTTTTAAATACTTTTAAATTTTACTTTTTAAAATAACTGGTATTTTATTATATAGCTCAGCTCCTTCAAACTTTGTATTTTGTTTTGACTTAATAATTTCAAATTTGCAATAGTATTATGTATGTTATGTACGGTTGCGAAGCGTGGACTTTAAAAGACGATACTTCGAGACGCTTAGAAGCATTTGAAATGTGGTGTTACCGTCGCATGTTGCGCATCAGTTGGACGCAAAAAGTAAGCAACGTTACCGTGCTCCAGTGTCAATATGCCCCGAAAAATGATGCAAACCATCAAACATCGCAAGATAGGATATCTCGGCCACGTGCTTAGGCACGAAAGATATATGCTGCTGCAACTAATAATGATGGGCAAGGTAGAGGGGAAGAGACGCGCTGGACGAAGGAAAAAATCGTGGCTTAGAAACATCCGGGAGTGGACCGGTATCACCTCCGTTGAAAAACTATTCCGCCTAGCCAGTGACGAGGAGGAATACAAGAAGCTGACGGCCAACCTTCAACATTGAAGAGGCACTAGAAGAAGAAGAATAGTATTACACTTTTGTCACTCCGTATATTATTATAATTTTCGGTTAACACAGATACCTATTTGGCTTGGTGCGAGTTCAAATTGTTTTCCTAAGGAAATTTCCTTTGTTAAAATTGTTAAAGTACGTTGTATTGTAGTCTGAATGAGCTTAAATTATTTATTACTTCTATTTTAATGCCTATTTTTACAAATTCTAAGCTTGAAATATTTGAATAGACTGTTGAAAAGAAAGTAAAAAAAACCTTTCTCTTTTAGCAAACAAAGTCGTTAATTGATATCCGAAACAACTTTCATTCATTTTACATTTATTTTTGTGATTCAATTCGCTTTACTGATCATGTGAACGGTGGTCTTTGACCTTTCGTCACGTTAATTTCGGCTATAATACAAACAGAACAAAGCGGCTTTTCAGGATGGATTAGGCTGATGTCATCAGACGGTCTGTGACGTTACGGCTCATACACATAAACACGTATCTGTATGAGCCCTTATTGTAAGCATATTTCGCACCGAGCAGATGCTATTGAATCAATTGACAGTTTCATGATAATTGTATAGAAATGTTAACAGCTTGTTGCTGCAATTTTGTGGTGTATTTAATTTAGAGTTGGCGCTTTAATGACGTTTGGTCGCCCGCTGGTCGAAATTTGACCGTAATTCATAAATCTTATTTGTACACTCCTCTATATGAACTTTAATTATGCTAATTCTCAGACTCCTCTGTGCGTACAATGTGTTTAAAGAGCTCAGATAGGCACTGCCTTAGCTCAGGTGAATGACTTGATAATTTCATCTTTCCATTGTATAAAAAAATTAACAATCGTTCAGGATTCAAGCACGAATTAGGGTTGTCTATACGGTTATAGACGAGTGACTGGACAGAAGAAACGTGAGGTATAGATGACAATGCACTGCAAGCCTCGCCTACACGTCACGTAAAGGCTAAGTACACGTGATTGTAAAATACAGTTCTAAATAACAGGTTACAATGCTGGTTGACATCCTAACCATGGATTATGTGATTGTATAATTAGGATAGTATACAATCACATAATCCATGTGTCGAATATATTGTGAATTGTGAGTGCGATGTAAAGTGGCTGTTAATGGTTTTTTTAAGTACTCAGTTGTACTCAGTCAAAAGACATCTAGGGCGGTATTAATAAATCAATCTCAAGTTTGAGTTACATCTCAAGTAGGCATAATGTATTGAACTATCAATACTTGAGATGTAACTCAAACTTGAGATTGATTTATTAATACCGCCCCTAATAGTTTTACACTAGGGGACAGTTTCACCGGTTCTTCATAAAGTTTGAGAGAACTATCTGACACATAATGGTATCTAACAAATAAATCTGACACATTACTAGTGACTTTTCTGCCAGATATTTCTATTCAAGACCTGTGAAACCAAAAGTTATAGTTTATATGACGGATAAATAGGCTATCAGGGACTTTATTATGTGGTGAAATCGGCCCTAGATGTTTAAAATGCAACTTTTTTTTTAATGCATTGAATGACGAGACGAGCATGCCGTTCGCCTGATGGTAAGCGATACGGCCACCCATAAACAGTAGCAACACCATGCAGCACCTTGACTTACAAAGTACTGTGTGGCATTCCACTACGCTCGTCATCCTGAGACATAAGATGTTAAGTCTCATTATGTCCAGTAGTTATACTGGCTACAATGTCCTTCAAACCGAAACGCAACAGTGCATGCACACTGTTGCTTGGCGGTAGAAATAGACATTGCAGTGGTACCCACCCAGACGGCCTCTTACATAATGAGAGACCTACCACCAGTAACACCTTATAAAGTATACTTGAACATTGTGAAAGAGGCCTAAGATTTTATATTTATCATGTATTCTGTTATTTTCATAACCATTTTTTACAGAATTTGTGGCCGATATGGCGATAGGCTCGCCCCCTATCACATCATGGGACGGAATACGCATGGCAAAAAGTAGGTGCACTAGTTGCGCCTCTGCCTACCCCTTCGGGGATAAAGAGCGTGAGTGTGTGTATGTTTTAAAGAACTAAGGTATCGTGCTGTTGAATGACGTGTCAGCAATAATTCTATACTTAATTTCCGTCGTCATTATATTACATTAACTAGTTGCGTAGATATTCTTGGTTTACGTATTCAAACAAAGGATGTATTATTTATTGTACGTGACTTCTATAGAGAGAACATTCTAATTACTATAATAATAAGGTTGAATTTGCAATGTTCCATGTTCTAATATTTTATACCTACATCTATAATATTCAGATAATGTTTCTTCACACCGAGGTCTGAAAGCTTGCCCTTTGTTGGAATTTATTGCGATGCAAATAGGATACGCTCCTAAAACGTAGATTCAACATTCCTGTTTCTAAATGCCAGCGAAGTTTGAAGTGTGTTTGGAATATAGACACGATTTTGCCTACTACTCGTAATGTGAAAAATTGTGAAGATTATTGGCTGTTTGGCTCTCAACTCAATGGTGGGAATAATCCGTCGCTAGTCGACATTGTTATGCCGGTTCGAGTCAGAACACAGGTAACACAGGATAATCCTGATACGCGGCACATTCCATAGATCCAGGAAAATAAACACGTCCTATTCTAACATTTATCTACCCACCGCAAACCATTTAAACCTTCCTCTATCCTTACAATTTAAGTATTACATCCTTACATTGTTATAAATAAAGTCCCCCGCCGCGACTGTCTGTCTGAATGCGGTTAACTCAAAAACTACAGAACAGATTTCAATATTTGAGACTTTGAAAAGAACATAGGCTACTTTTGATCCAGAGAAAATCTATAGCGGGACTTTTATCCCGGAAAAACTCATTCACAGGGGAAGCCGCGAGCGAAAGCTAGTGCAGTAATAAGTTCTAAGTTACATCAACTTGTTTCATGCATTACTTGGTTATCTGTTACTTAACATAGCCGATAATACAATACCGTGTCTATCCACTTTCTCTTGACCCCCACAGACCCTTTCGGTCATTAACGGGGCCAAACGAAGCCACCGGGCCGGCTGTACACACCGGCTGAGGTCCAGCTGTTGTTTATTTATAGACTGTTGTTTACACTCTAGGTTGCGTAGTTTACTTTTTGTTGTCGCTCAAACTTGACGTAAAACATTCCTTATAGAAGTATTTATTCATAATATTCGATTGGGTATTTATAAACGTTAACTAGGTAACTACAAGCTAAGACTAATTTCTAAAACTGGGTTTTAAACTTTAAGTAGTCTGAGTAAAATAAACTTTACAAATCACATTAGAATTATGTTTTCTTTCTTTTATCTTTCTATTATTAATACTTTAACTAAAAAACATGATATTTTTAGCTATTTAAGCTAAATTTTACGATATTTTCATAAAATGCGATGCGATCGCATACCTCGAGCTAATCGTGTTCATCGAGTCGACAGGCATGTCAAATCTGTAAACGGTTAATGTGGGTTGAATACTGGCATCTTAGACATTATATTCCTTGGGTTGTTGGTATTTAGGAAAGGCCTTGAATAAATTCCATAACGTCTAGTAACTTGAAAGACCTTTAAATTCTTTAAAGAAAACTCACAAAACATTTTTATGAGTGATTAAATTATTTTGTTTTAAATTCATAATAATACTTAAGGAAGAATTTAACGTTTATAAGTGAGCAAGTTCATACTTCGCTTATTATCTAATACTTTAAATAGAGTGGATTTTTAATTTAATAATAAATACCATAAAGAATAGTTTTTTTTTATGCGTACGGTAAAATAAATTGTGGATGCAAATCTACAGTCAATAAATAAAAAATTTAAAAGCAAACAGAATCCACTATAAATGATTATAATACAAATTCAAGGATGTTGTACATCACGATTCATGTATCGTAAACAAAAACTAAATACGAACAAAACCCGCTTATGTCATATTTATACTTCAAATTATATAGACAAGTTTTAGCAGAAATATTCAAGTAATTTTGTTTTTTTGTTTTGTAGAATTCTTTTACCATATTATTAAGTACTATTCAGTACCTTTTCTGTGATATTATTCTCTAGTATTTGGGTAAAATGGTTAGTATCAACTATAACGACATTTAAATCAACATTACAAGTCATGTTATCATTTAGAAGTCATATTTTCTATGCTAACGCAATTTTCGTATGTCTAGAGCGTGAGGTGATGGTTACGGTGATTGTTTACAATGAAACTGAGGCATAGCCATTAGCTGCATACGTAATCAGAGATAATATCAAACTTATCACCGAAACGGGAAACTCAAGCGAACAAGTCAAGACCAAATATGTAACGATGAAACCAAAATAACGGCGCTGTAAATTGGTGTAAATTTTAATACAAATGTGTATGCTTGTACAACTTCATTTTACATATTATAGACTTGATATTACGCAGAATTACTTCTTTTTATTCATTGGATTATGAGTAGGTATTGAAATTCCACGTAATTGTTGTTAATATTAGAGGCTATCAATACATTTATTAGCAAATGTATAGATAAACAGGCACGAAGTCAAAGAATACAAGAAAATTGTTACGAAACTTAACAAGAAAGGCAAATTTCTTTGACTTAGAAATGTATGTATAGCATAATAATATATCCCTTCATAGCCGATTTCGGCCACGGCGACCAATCTAAACGGAGATCAGCCAGGTACGCAGGAGATATTATAGTGCTCAAGTGTGTGCGCAATACACAGGTGCACTCGCTATTCCTTCACTCTCATAGTCCGGTGAGATGGCAATCCGACATGACCGGAGAGAGATCAGGCGCAGGACCAACGGCTTTACGTGCTTTCCGAGGCACGGGGGTATCACACCGCCAACTTCCTGACTCCGAGCTGCGACTGAGTAATATTTTAAGATGGAAAAACCCAGCCACAATGTTTTTGGCTCGTCCCGGGATTCGAACCCAGGACCTCAACGCGCAAAACGTAACGCGTAGGCAATACAACTACGCCACCGAGGCAGTCAGCATTATACTAGGTACATTTATTATGTACTAGCTTTTGCCCGCGGCTCCGCCCGCGTTAAAATGTTTTTCCGGGATAAAAGTCCCGCTTTATATTTTCCCGGAATAAAAAGTAGCCTATGTGTTAATCCAAGACAAGATCTACCCGTGTACCAAATTTCATCGACATCCGTTCAGTAGTTTTTGCGTGAAAGAGTAACAAACATCCATACATCAATACTTACAAACTTTTGAGTTTATAATATTAATAGGATTTTGGCTGCGCACCGTGTGCCATTTTTTGCTCCCAAGAATTTATTTCTGAGAAGGTCATGTATTATCGTCTCGTTTATCCTTCTTCGATGTACGAGTTAGTTCCAGGAACGCGTATGCTACTTTTTGTTTTGTGCAATTTGTGAGCACTTTTTGTGCATTTTGCGACGATTTGATTAAGACCTTTTTATTACACCAAAATATGAAGTGGTTTTAATCGATTCTATTTTAATGGTGGCTATTAGACTGCCTCGGTGGCGTAGTTGTATTACGGTACGACTGCAAGGCTGAGGTCTCGGGTTCGATCCCCGGGTCGGGCAAAGTGATATTGGATTTTCTATTCAGTATCAGCCCGGAGTCTGGAATTTGTGCCCGGTATGGCGATAGGCTCGCCCCCTATCACATCATGGGAATACGCTTGGCGAAAAGTGGGTGCACTAGTTGCGCCTCTGCCTATCCCTTCGGGGATAAAAGGCGTGAGTATGCGAGTATGCGTATTTTAATGGTAATTCAATAGTTCCAATTCCATTATTTGTAGTATAGTATTTTTTTGGCTTGGGAGTTAAGGCTGATAAATTACGAACGCCCTAATTACTAAGTCGACTCAATTATATTTTTTGTGTATGATTTACGATTTAATAAGATGATTGTCCAGTTTCAACATTCCTTATATGAATTTCAAATTATTAAATTTTATTGGGCAAGCAACGTACAAGTAAAAACTTCATAATTATCAACTCAGACTTAGAACTTTATGGCTTTATATTCGAATCAAGTTTTGGACAGTGTTTTACTATAACAAAATTACATTTCGCTCGCAGCGGTTGTTTTTTTAGCAATATTTTTTTTAACATCTCTGATAGGAAAATAACGTCTTCTTAATTCATAGTTTTTTTTTCATTGGAATATAAATTGCGAAAAAAAACCTTATAATGTCAATAATATTTCTGCATACAAGTAGTGTCTAATTATCTAAATATAGAGAAATAATAAAATAAATTTTGGACAGTGTAATATAATAGTATAGCATAACGAAGTCTAGGAGAAAAAATACGAGTAGCTATAATTTGACAATTCCATAGTTGTCTATGATGCATTGTAAATACCATTTTACCCATCCCAGGGTTCAAGCTGCAAACCCGTTAAAGTCAGACATACACTACAGGGTGGATTTATGAAAAGGTAGGACGTTTTGCAAATTACTAAGTTTTTTTACGTTGCTGTTAAAGACAATAACTACCTCAATAGCTATTCTAAATATTTATATGAGATTAATAAAGTGACCTCTTTATAGAAAAAAAACTTATTACTAAGCACTCAAAGACGACGGGACGACTTGCACAAGAGGGCCGGCAGCGACTGGATGCATAAAGCAGCAGACCGGGCTCTGGGGTGTATCTTGGGAGAGGCCTATGTCTAGCAGTGAACTGCAACGGGCTGATGATGATGATGATGATGATGACTAAGCACTCTGATAGTGACTACTATTGTGAAGATTTCTCTCGAAAATAATATTGTTGAACAAACTCCTTCACAAAATGGTCTATCGTCCCTTATAATCTTTATGACTCCAAATCCATATTCTATTATTAAGGTTTAGTTATTACGAACGGTCATTCTGATAATGACAATTACATCATCATGTTTTGTGACTTTATAGAATTTACAAAGTTTGCTTGAATTCTCAATCGAATCCAGAATAACTGGTTAACTAATAACTATCATACTATGAAGGATATCGCTAAATTAAAGTTAAATGAGAGCACAATATCAAAATAAAAACTGAGACACACACAAAAACCCAGATCGAAATGACCGGGTGGAACTATTTGCATCCATCGCTTTTGATACTACGCCAAAAACCAACACACCGCCGAACACAACAATAAACACAGTATATTAATGAAATATAGTAAGTATAATGTTAATTAGGTAAATGGGTTTGGCATTTTCATAGGGATTTTTTGCGCCGACCTAGATAAAAAAAATAGAGCTTTGGCCGCGGTCCCGACCGCGTTAAAAAGATTTTCCGGGATAAAAAGTAATGTAGCTTTCTGTTAGTGAAAGAATTTTCAAAATTGGTTCAATAATTCCAAAGATTAGTCCTACAAACCTACAAACTCACAAACTATTCAGCTTTAACTTAATTACTGGTGAGTATTTAATCGTTTTTTTTTTGCTGATGGCAGAAGTATTGAGACACAGTCTATTTTATGTCACAGTCTGTCTAGGTATCGTCAAATTGCTTTATTCTAGGTCGCACTATGCAGTTAATCTTATTTTTATATATTTCTAATATTTATAAGTATTGATATTGTGTTAGTAATTTTACATATTTATTTTATATAATCAGCTATCGAAGTAAATTACTAAGCTTGACATATTCCATGATTCACTATACGCATTTAGGAAAACTCTTTTAGGTGAGATTGATTAACTTGGACCCTAATATTCTGATAAATCTATTATTTTTTGTCTAGTTCCGTATAATGTTTAATTGAGTAATTATATCGTAAAATTGTATTATGCACGTTATGGTTGCCTGTAGTCTGAGTTACACAAATAATAAAATAAAAAATAAAATAAATAAATATTTCATTTATCTTTCGACTATATTAGTTGGCTTTTATGTCTGAAATTAGTAATCATGTTCAGGTACTATAAATATCGAAAAATCCTGAACATGTATTATTGTTAAAACTGTATGTAAAAATAAACATTAAAATTAATATTACTGTCGTTTATTGTATATGATTAAAGTTCAAAGGTTATGTCAATGAGTTAGTTTTATTCCTAATTACTTATCACAATTTTTTTTTTTCTACACAACAATTAGGAACTTCGACAAGTTTTTATCTTGGTACTTGTAAAATTAAATAAAAAGATGAAGCAGTAATGACTATTTTGTTGACATTACGTACATACCTATAAATAATTATTATACTGCCGTGTATTATATAGTGTGAGAGGGTTTAGGCTTTAGTCCACCACGTTGGTCTAATGCGGGTTGGCAAAGTTCACATACCTTCGAAATTCTTACAGATAATTCTAGGGTATGTAGGATTCCTCATGATGTTTTTCTTGACCGTTGAAGCGAACGATTATAATTGGTCTTATTTACCAATTTATTACTGTGTATATAGCATGAATATGATGGCTTGACGAACGGTACCATATCTAATAGAAAACCGATATGAAATGACTGCTTCCTGTTGCGTTTCGTATGGTGGGTGGGATTTTCGGAGGTCAAAAAATCCTTTTCCAAACCTTTTTGATTCCTTTAGCCAGCAACTCATCCATAATTTTTTCCCGCATTAGTAGAAACGTTCAGCTAAACTACATTAATATCATAATTCATATTAATTTAACTATGTTACCATTAAATTGGGTTTTTTTATCGTGGGACGCGACAAATTTATTATGGAAGTTTAATAAATAAATATAATAATTGACATTTCATTTCATTCGTCTCTATCTATCTTAACTATCTTATCTATCTCAACTATTAACTCCATGTCTCTATCTTTGTTTCTATATTGAGTTTCTAGATATTGTTTTCATTAAAAAAAAATGTAGATAAATAGTAAGTAGGTACTCTTTGCATTGCATATATTTTATCTGTAGAGAAAAAAATAATAATTAAAAAATGGAACAGATGTTTCGAGGCGAACAACACGAAACGAGCGAGTGTGAAGAATGTCATTCTCGTTAGCAAAACCGATCACAATCTCCAATTCACATTCCCCGTGACTGCTGGGTTGGGGAAGAATTAATTAAAACGTTTCTAATATTATGTTTACATGCGATATTGAAATCTTCCGTGTTTTAACGAGTGGCAGTTGATGAACCGTCTCTACATTTCCATAATTTAGCTTATTTTTTAAAGATCTAATAATCAGAACCAACTTTTTTAGTTAGTATCCAACTTTAGTGCTAATATTAAAAAAAAGTGTGTGTGTTTTTATGTACACGCGTTAGAAGTTATACTTCTTTGGCGTAACAAGATAAAAATATTTTTAAAACATTTATCCTTCGCCTTATTCTACGTTCAAAATTCAAAAATGTTAACTATAGCTAATTTCTGGGTGTCGGTTTATCGTGACGGTGTTCGCGCGCATCCTAAAAACTCTCATCATTTTTCCCTAACGCGCCAAAAGAAGTATAACTTCAATAAGTATGTCCTTAGAATTAGCGGATGTCATGTATTGCCACAAATGCATAATAAATAGTAATAGTATTAAACCCACAATTAAAAATAAATCGAATAATAATTAAAAAAGCAATGAGAGGTGTCAAGGGACACCCGGATGGAACGAAGTTCCTTTCGATTAATTAGTGAAGGAATTGTAATAAATATTTATTTATATAACAGAGTGTGTATATATATAAATATATAAATATTTTCCTATTTCCGTTCCAATACATAAGTTTCTGGAGAAAAAAACAAATAAATACGTGTGGCACTCGGAGACTACCGCGGTAAAGCTATTGCATAGCATTTTTATCACAAATTTTGATTGACTAAACACAAATTCGATCTTACGCTTACCACATAAAGTAGATTTTTAAACGCGAGCAAAGCACGTTTAGTCTTGTTATTGATAAATGTCAGTAACCAAAGTAGAATAAATCAACAAAATTTGAAAAAAGAATGTTACGTTCGATTCTTTTGTACTCGTGCCGTGCCAACGCTGGGGAAATAGCTTCTACGCAATGTATTTAAGGTTCATTTTAGATTAGTAAGAAATGGTTTTAATGACTTTAATAAATAAAATAAATACAAATATACTCGTTTCAAGAATTATAGCTTCTACGCATTGTATTTAAGGTTCATATTAGTAAGATAATAGAAAAAAGTGTCGTGACAACTTTTCCGTCCAGCCCCCTTTCACAACGCGCAATAAGGAACTTCGTTCCAAAAATTAGCGATATAACAATAAACTGTAATAAATGTAGTGAACTAAAAAACAAATGATTAATTATTCATTTGTTACCTTATTTCCTTTCGTCATGTTATTAGTCATGATAAACTTAACGTATGTGGTTCAAAGGGTGTCAAAAAATTTAATTTGTAAATGACGTAGTGGGCTTAGAATGTGGCAAAAAAACGAAGTCGTTCAATTTTGATGTTTGTGATTGATCGAGAGACCAATACGTCAGTCACGTATTAGTCTCTCAACCAATCCCAATAAAACGTAAAACGGAGTTTTGTCGTGTTTTTCTGCTACACTCTAAGCACACTGATCACCTAAATCGTCTTCTATCAAGAATTAATAAAAGTATTAGCAGTATGGTTTAAACATCCTTTAAGGGTGAATTAAAAACAATATCTTCCACGATAAAGGCATTGCATCTTGCTTTAGTTATTATTCGAAGATTGGACCTACCGTTTGTCATAAGTTCTTTGTCAGTTAGACACGCTGAAGAAATTTATGAAATTGGAATTTTTATTTGTCTTTTACTATAATACAGTTTAGTTGAATTATCTTTGCAGTAATGTAAATAAGTGTATTAATCTGTTTTTTTTTTTTTTTTTTTTTTTTTTTTTTTTTTTTTTTATCCGGGCACGGCAAAGTGACTGCACCTCGCCTGATGGTAAGCGCGATGCCGTCCAGAAAGAGTATCGAATGGCAGTCGATGGTTATCTAATGCCACTCGACACAATCATGCCGGCCTACTAAGCTGCTTCTTCACGTTACGGCGGAAGGACCCAGGATTATAGGAAGGAGGGAACACGTGCGCCGGCAAACTATTCCAAAGCCTGATGGTGCGGCAAAGAAAAGATTTAGCGAACCTATTGGTTCGGGCCGAGATGGTTTTCACCATCAAGCTGTGGCTTCGCATGCCAGCACGCGTGGTTCTGCTGAGGAAAGGAGAGGAAGGGATCAGATTAAACAATTCCTCAGAGCATTCACCATGATACAGACGGTAGAACACGCTTAGAGAAGCGACATCTCTCCGCAACTGTAGCGACTCCAAGTTGCTCGTCACGTCTGCATCATTCACAATGCGGATGGCCCGCCGCTGTAATCCATCCAAGGCATCGAGCAAGTATTGGGCAGAACCGTCCCAGAGGTGCGAACAGTATTCCATACCCGGCCGTACCTGTGCTTTATACAAGCGGTAGATTTGACCGGGCGTGAAGAACCGACGCACCTTGTTCAGGATTCCAACCCTGCGTGATGTGGCAGATATTACGCCTTCGATGTGATTCCTTGGATTCAGATCACAGCGGATATCCATACCAAGGATACTCAGGTCATTCCGCAATGAGAGTGGAACACCCTGAAGATTGGGGAGAGGAGAAAACGGGGATCTTTTGCACGTGAACGCACACACCTGCGTTTTCTTGGCATTGAACTCAACCAGGTTCATGGAACCCCATGTAGAAATAAGGTCCAGAGTCCGGTTGAGCCCAATGACAAGATCATTGCGCCTCCTCACAGTGTCCACCCGCAAACCAGGGGGCTCATAGCAGTATCGCCCATGAACCGTGCTGTCGTCTGCATAACAATGAATGTTGCCAAGCGATAACATGTCATTGATATGCAGAAGAAACAAGGTGGGCGACAGCACCGAGCCCTGTGGAACACCGGCATTTACTGTCATGAGCTTCGAAGCGTGCCCATCAACGACGACACGCATTCTACGCCCATGCAGAAAGCCAGAAATCCACGCACACAAGTTGTCGGGCAAACCGTATGCCTGAAGCTTGGAAAGGAGACCACGGTGCCAGACCCTATCAAAAGCCTTAGCTATGTCGAGGCTCACAGCTAGAGCCTCGCCATGCCTGTCAATCGCCTCCCCCCAGCGATGCATGACGTACGCTAGAAGGTCACCCGTTGATCGGTTCCGACGAAATCCGTATTGTCTGTCACCGATCAACGAGTGATCCTCCAGGTAGCGGGTCAATTGCGTGTTTATTACTGTTGCATCAAACGCACTATTTCTCTTCTTAAGAGCAACAAGATTGTAACAAAGAATAATTCACAATTAAACCGAAATGTTTACTTCCAATTAATGTTATCAGATAAGAATGACGGCTGATAACATTATTTAGTATTTACACAATGCTATGGGTATGGACAACAATAGCATAATAGCAATGTCAAATGACATATAAACGTGAGAATATTTGCTTTATTTGTCATTTATTAAAGCCTAAATTGCGGAATAAAACATAAAGAAAATATTTTATTGTCGACGGTTCGCGGGCTAATTTACTTAAGCGATTTTTTTTGTGACTTTGAGTTTTATATATATTTAAAACGCAAAGTCAAAAAAAAAACGGTGGTTTGGTCACGTTATGCGCAGAGACGATAATCACGTTGTCAAAAAAGCGATGAGCCTTCCAGAGAACAAAAGAGGGCGAGGGCGACCTCCCTCTACCTGGTGGACCAGTATGATCAAAACCCTAAGTAAAAATGAAATTCCCGAACTGACAACCCAGGACAGAACAGCTTGGCGCAGACATATTAGGAGAGCCGACCCCACATAAAGTGGGAATGAGCAAAGAAGAAGAAGAGAGTTTTATATATATTTGGAATTAGCACATTTTGCTTTATTTTTTGAACATATTCGATTTTTTCGAAAAAAATTGTCGCTTAAGTCAATTAGCCCGCCAATCGTGGTTACTATCTCGTAATTTAAAGGAAAGAGTATATCCTTAAATATTGTCTCCATACGCAGTTTGTTATCAAATAGGCAAGGAAGTATAATGCTGTCATTTATTTCTGAAATTCTGCATCTAAGAACGCAAGCAGTGTAATCAATAGTGTCTGTTTTAAAATAATTAAGTGGATTTAGTGACGGTAGATCTTATAAGTAAGATATTCTCTATTAATATGAGAACTAACTAACATAATAATTCGGATGCCCAAAAAAATATACGTAAATGTGCTAAGTAGTAAAACTAAAATGGTATTGCCAACGTCCATTGTTCGTTAGAGTTTGTTTAAATAGTGACATGTAATGGTGAAGTTCAAAAACTTGTCATTTACGACACGTCCATGGTTGACAGTTCCTACTTTTAGATTATGATGTTGAATACTTATGACAAAAAAAAAATTATAATTTACTAAATTACTGCACTGCAGCAGAACTGTCCTAAGCTACCCAAAAAACGCAGTTTAGGACAAAGAAATATCGTAAAACAGTATTCTGTTCGGTAAATCTATTAATTTCGAGTGTTTTTTTTAAACACATTACTCTAGCCGGTCATGTGTGAATATATAACACATGTTGGAAATGATAAAAAGAAATACATTTTTGTAAAAACTGTCCAATAGCCCCTTCTCCCTAACATAATATTTAAGTCTTAATTTTTTTTCGTTTATCGCAACAAGCAAAGACATTAAACAGTATAGTTATAGACCGCACATAAGGATCAAATTTTTCGTCCAAAAGTTATTACCAATTGGTAATAAGTCGCTGTCTTATCTGACACATCCATGTGACAAGACATCTCGGTATGCGCAAAATTTTGGAAACAATATTTTGGAAGGAAATATGCCAATTTGCGCCTTACGAACAGGCTCAAAAATTTTCTATGAAATTTTTTCCAATGTCCGTCCTATATAATCTTAGAACTCTTTGGCAACAAGTCTTCTGGCTTACAGTCGAGTTTTTAAAGAAAAACTTCGTTGTTGTGATCTTCGAGGCCTCAATATTAAGAAACATCGGAGCCGGTTACATCGCCAAGGCAACAGTTTACACAACACTTCCCAACAGTGACCGTGGTTAGAAAAATTCAAAACAATGGACAAAATCTGCGTTTTTACGAATGCCAACGACCTTTATCAAGTTGCTTAATGGGGATTGTAAATTTAGATGTTGTATTGAAGTCCTGGATACAAACTTATTTAGATACTAATTTGTTTTTCTTTGTATCCCGATATAATCTATTGCTAGGTACGCTAGCGACTTCACCTGCGTTAAAAGCCTTTCTCGCTCTAAAACTCCCTAAATAATACCTATTTATACCTAGCGTCATCTATTTAAAAATCAGATTAAAAGCATTATTTCCTATGACATGAGTTACTGGGATAAAAGGCCTATGTGTTCATCCAGAAAATGGTATATCCGTGTGTCTTTCTTCCAAATCCTAGCAAACATCCAAACATTTTCACAAATTTTCGCATTTATTAACTAAAAATATTAATAAAAGAAATTCGATATCGAATGTATACCATTGCTCGGCACAGGTTTCCTCTGCTGAAAGGGTTAAGGAAATTAAACAAGAATTGATATTCTTAGTAATTTTTTTTTTGGAATGACTCATGAACTGTCTTTCGTCATAATTTTGAAGCTACTCAAAAGATTAACGACTTATTTTGGCTACGCCCATGGCTTAACTGGTACTTCAAGTGGAGGGACTCGATATTTTTAGCCACTATACACGTTAGATTCCGGTGAATGACCCCATATCACTTAGGCATAGTTTAATTAAATAGATAGATACAGGTAGCCGTAAACGATATTTCAATTAAGCGATGAGTGTAGAAGAAGAGAAGTCTGAAATTATTTTTCTTTTTAGTCTGACTAGGAAAATAAAAAATCTGCTTTGTGGGCGCCACTTCTGCCTTTTATTAAAGTACCTAAGCGTTGCCAGTATAGGCAATTAGTTTTATTTTTGACCGCAATATGACGGGTTTTTCTCCTGCTCGGGTTATCAACGTCTTACATTCGTGTAATAAGAAACCAAATCTATTCAACTATTTGTGCGTGACGCTCGAATAAATCACAAAACCGGCTGTTGAATTATAATATGTATAAAGTCTGTTTACCATATTTTCCTTGTAATATGTTCCATCTAAAGACTCTTTTTTTGTGTATTGCATTGAATAACGAGACGAGCATGCTGTTGGTAAGCGATACGACCACCCATAAACAGTAGCATCATCATCCAGCACCTTGACTTACAAAGTACTTACTGTGTGGCATTCCACTGCGCTCGTCATCCTGAGACATAAGATGTTAAGCCTAATTATGTCCAGTAGTTACACTGGTTACAATTTCCCTTCACACCGAAAAACAACAGTGCATGCACACTACTGCTTGGCGGTAGCAAGACATTGCGGTGGTACCCAGCCAGACGGACTCTTACATACGAGAGCCCTATCACTAGTAAAATGTATTATCATCCTATTTTACTTCTTGTTAATATAAATGCGAAGTTTATAAACATGTTTAAATGTTTGTTAGATGTGAACGCAGAAATTGCCGAACGGATTTTGATAACATTTACCATACCATAAACCACGTCCTGGTGCCGTAGTAAAGATGTCTTTCTACAAAATTTAATTATAATAGAATACGAAACAGTGACATATCCTAAAGTAGTTTATCATTATTTATTTTTATTTATACATTTTTAGGATATGTCATTACCATTGCCACTTTGTATCCGAAACGTACACTGTGGGAATTTTATTCTAGTTATTTATAAAATGAGACATAAATTTTCCGTGAAGGAGTCCTATTGTCAGAATATGATTAAAGAACATCACAAGGGACTTGGACAAACATAATTTATTGTTATCATAATGGTTATTACTTGTAAACTTTAGGCACACATCCATAAATCCAATTTGTGAAAACATCAGACGCCTCTAATTATATCTGATACCTTCGTTAATTTTATATACAATTACACTGACGTTAGTACGCTGTGCTACAAAGTATTTTCTTATCAATCAAAAAAGTGGAAGAATATATTTCCAAGAGCTCCCTATCCTTCTATATGATTAATTTCGTTACGGGTTAACTAAGGTGGATTGTGGACTACGACCTGAACCCTCTCAGTTATAGAGGAAGCCCGTGCTCAGCAGTGGGCAGTATATGTATAATACAGGGCTGGTATGGTATGGTTGCGGGTTAAAACTAATTAGTGCTCCCAAAGACTCGCCGAGCTTCCCGCTGGATTTATAAAAAGTGTGCCACTGCCGATCCTGGCTTACAGGAGTTGCAGTGGTGGGTGTGAGGCGGGATAGTCTCGTTATCAATCAAAACAAATTATTTGTACGGAAAGTGAAGCATTCTATTAATGGTACTAATTTTAGTATCACAATATATTGTTGTGGGTGTTTAATGGTTGTGACGGCCACTTCACATCATATGATCTGCTCGTTTTCCGACTTAATAAAATAGAACTCTGTGTATTAATATAGTGTATTTAATGTCTGTCGTAATACAGAGCAAGGTCCCAGATTAGTCTGTGGAGTCGTGTTTGCTAAACAAATTAGCTCATATCCTGGCGCCTCGATGACTCAGTGTTTTATAGGCCTTATTATGGTTAATAGGAATATACGAATAATTGTAAGAATACGAACAAAAGTAATATATCAGTGTTGTATTATAAGTTGTTCCAGTGCTGGGCTTCTACTGAGTGGGATTTTAGTCCAAGATATGTAACAGATTTCATCACCAATATATGATGACTATGAACTATCTATACATACTAAACAAAGTTCCCGCCGCGTCTGTCTGAACGCGATAAACTGAAAAACTACTGAACGATGAACTGAACTTACGATGAAATTTGGTAAAGAGATAGTTTGAGACTCTGTAAGACATAGGGTTTTTTATTCCGGGAAAATATAAATACGTTGAATAAGGCTTTGTGCACACTGTCACTTGCCTCATGTGTTTGACGCCGCGCCGTAGGTACTGGGTAAAGTTACAGGGAAAATATAACACACACACTCACGCCCGTTACCCCCGAAGGGGTAGGCAGAGGTGCAACTAGGGCACCCACTTAATGCCGTGCGTATTCCGTCCCATGATGTGATAGGGGGCGAGCCTATCGCCATATCGGGCATAAATTCCAGACTCCGGGCTGATACTGAGTAGAAAAACCCAATATCACTGCCCAACCCGGGGATCGAACCCGAAACCTCAGCATTGCAGTTTTACCGTAATACAACTACGCCACCGAGGCAGTCTCAAGGCAGACAGGGAAAATATAAGGTAAAATATTATAATTCTAAAGCCAGGCAAATTTATACAAGGCAAATACTACCGTAACAGTGTCTCAGAACTTGTATATACAAAATATTAAATTTCCTCAACGCTTTTGAAATCAACTCGATTTTCTGCATATGCGGCTACATAATTCGAAAGTAAACCGCGTTCCGAGATCAGCCTGTATATACGGTTCACACACACACACACACACACACACACACACACACACACACACACACACACACTCACGCCTTTAACCCCGAAGGGGTAGGCAGAGGCGCAACTTGTCCACTCTTCGCCGTGCGCATTCCGTCCCATGATGACGTGATAGGAGTCTATCGCCATATCGAGCACAAATTCCAGACTCCGGGCTGATACTGAATTTAAAAAACCCAATATCAATTTACCCGACCGGGTATCGAACCCAAGACAGCATTGCAGTCATACCGTAATACAACTACGCCACCGAGGCAGTCATACTCGGTTCGAACAGGCATAATATGTATCCACTGGCAGGGGATAATCATCATAATCATAATCATCTATCGTCGTTTGACATTATCTGGAACCGGCTAGGTTACCAGGCGCAGAGTCACTTTGCCGAGCCGTATAAAAAATCACATAATTTTTCAACTCGATGCAACCGAATTCGCGACCTTATATTTCTCTGTCGAGGCCACTAGTATAATTATTACGAACATAAAGGAAATATATATTGTATTCTGATTTAAATGCTAAATTATAATGACACGAAGATGAAAAATGCTGCTGTTATTGTTGAATATGTTGAATAATAATGACAGGAAACTAAATTCTGTAGAACATCATTTGGCATGATGTATAGTTTCATATACAGTACTAAATTGCTGGATAGACTGGAGTGGTACCGATTATCAAGAAAACTTGAAGAAGTTATCTTTCGCAATCTATATTTAATCTGTAAACAGTCATGGAAAGTTGACGTTTGCAAGTTTTAGAGCTTGCAGGGTTTGCGGAAAGTCGAATTTGTATAGACTTATTAAAATATTGTTGCTTGAGTTTACGCGTCTGGAATATCTTGCGCAATATATTTCTGCAAGAACTTGCTAGTCCAGTGGTTCCTAAAGTTGAATGAGCCGCGACCCACCTAACAAAAACTTCCAAACTCTGGACCCACTTCTTGGATGACATGAAGTAATTTTTAATACCTTTTTCGAGAATTTTGTTTCTTTTCTCGTCCATCATTGGCCACCCGGCTGTTGTGTCGGTCGGTTCATATATTGATCTATTTCTCAGGGCCCACCCAATGTTTCCTTGCGACCCACTGGTGGGGCGCGACCCATAGTTTGGGAAGCACTGTGCTAGTCTAATCACGGCTTAAAAAAGCCGGTGTTTAGTAAAAGCTGAGAGTCACGTTTCAAATCAAAGTTTATTGCACTCCACTATTATTCTATACATAAAGATGTTACAATTAAATAGACACGTGATATAATCGTAGACCCTGTCGGGCACGGCAAAATTTCAAGACGTTTCCTGCTGTTAAGACTCTAAGGGGGTCCAGAAATACCCCGCCTGATACCAATTAGAGAATTAATTTGTTTACGCTACTGGGTCCCGATTAGAGGACTCAACCTATCCAAATTCATAAAAAAGAGAAGTTAAATCTTTGCTAACCTTAAGGTCCAATTTGAGCAATTTATTATTCAACGGGCGTTAGTTACTATTAAAATTAACACAAATGTTAAAGTATCGCGCGTCTCATGAAACAACGCCTAATTAAGGAAGATGGAGCTTTTAGGGCGTGGTGCCTGGTGGAACACTCAAAAACCTTAATAGTCCGTTAAGACAGTTAACAGGCTGTTAGAGTAACTAACAGAGCATGGTGAAATTGAAAGCTGAAAACCAGCGCCAGGTACACCTTGCCTGGCATTTTATGCTGAACTGGATCCTTTTCGGCAGTATCGTGGAATGCACGTTGCCCGCATCCTTTATTTAATATGTATTATTTTTTTGTTAATTGTTTGTGTGCGTCCCAGTATATTGTGCGAATAAATGTTTCTTTCTTTCTTTCAAATAAGGCCAAAGCTTATAATAACTGACTCTACTAACCGTATTGCTACGCGGAAAATATTTTTTTTGCATACAAATAAATGAGGAGTTTAGGAGGTCACTCAGAATTTAGACCTTGCAAATTATTCATCCTTTAAGACCTTCAAATGATTCGTTTATTTTATTATTATTGAAATTAATTCCCGTAAATTTTGTTTAAATTATTAAAATACGCAATTCCTTAATGCTTTATAATATTAAAGTTATTGCAATGACTACTTTGTTTGCTATGAGTGAAATGTTCTTCATGTTTAGCTTTTGCATAATTAATACTAGTAATTACTGTTATTAATTCATTAATAAGATTATCAGTAACATTACGGCAGGCTAACGTATGAGAATAAACGGTTATTTCGCAGTCGAAACTCAGGATATTTTTGATATTATCTATTCGTTTATGTATAAAAATAAAGAAAGTAGAAATTGAAAACTAAGGCTTTACACAGACGCTATCTAATTATTGCTGAGAAACACTACTAAGTATTGGAGAGATGATGAAGTTAAAAAAAATAGAAGTAATTTATTTACTATTTTTTAAACACATAAATCGACAGTTAATTCATTCAATTCTATAGAAATTAAGCCAATTAAAATTATCTTAACTTCATCGGATACAATTAAGTGCAAGAAGTATCAAAACCGTAAAAAACATACCCAAATCCGCGGTACAAACCACAACACACAAACAAAAACACAGACAATGTCGTCACAACATAACCTAGATAAAACTTTCGCCGACTTACTTCAAACTTGTTTGTAGAGTGGCCGACATAGTGAGGCGACCGGCGAGTTACGAGACTTCTCAAACACTGACACCGCTCCACAGCGCCGCTGCAGCTCCGGACTATCATTATCGAGTTGTTTTTCGCGCTTATAATTACGACGCAAAATTTGTATATTTCTAGGCACTAACAAAAAATTATGGATACAAACAAAAATATTTACATGTTACACTAATTATGTGGAATTGAAAGTATTATCACAAACACACACACACTCACGCCTTTTATCCCCGAAGGGGTAGGCAGAGACGCGACTAGTGCACCCACTTTTCGCCGTGCGTATTCCGTCCCATGATGTGATGCGAGCCTATCGCCATATCGAGCACAAATTCCAGACTCCGGGCTGATACTGAATTTAAAAACCCAATATCACTTTGCCCGACCCGGGAATCGACCCCAAGACCTCAGCATTGCAGTCATACCGTAATACAACTACGCCACCGTATTATCATATTGTGAATATTTTTTTTATAGATCTAATTCAGACACATTAGGCCGTACCCTAGTTGAGAGTGGAACGAACTACCAAGACAATGACTACGGGTTCAAATCCAGCCTCCGAGGCTTGAACTTTCTGTTAGATGTGGGTTCTTGGTCCATTATTATTCGCTTCGTATGAGAATATCATATAGAAGTCCAACATACCTGAGAATTCTCTACAAGAATTTCGGAAGTATGTGAAGTCTGCCAATCCGCAATACATCAGCATGGTGCACTAAGGCCTAAACTCTCTCAGTAGTAGAGGAGGCCCTTGATGAGCATATAATACAGGGATGGTATTATAATTTAATGGACTGCCTCGGTGTTGAAGTTGTATTGCATGCTGATACGACTTCCGCTCTGAGGTTTCGGGTTCGAATTCTGGGTCGGGCAGCGATATTGCGTTTTTCTCCTCTGTTTGTCTCTTTCGAAGATGAAAGGTGTTAAGGTGAGTATGTTTGTGGTATTCTAATTATTAATTAAGCCCCTCCCCCGTTTCTTTCTTAGTCCTTTCCTTTGGGGTGGCAGCGGATTCATGATTTTTATAGTGTTATATGTTATTGAGATCACTTAACATCGGGTAATCTGGTTGCTCGTTGGTGGGCTTAGATTATAATTAAATAATTATGTATATCGTTTCATGAACCAAACTACAACTATTTCATTTCAAGCTCGTCTTTCTTTGTTGATCAGTTCTAAACATCAACTAGATAAATACTTCGGTTCACAAATAGATAAAATTTATTTACATTGTCACATCTTTGTATTCGTTATCACACTGCAAACATCTCTGTATAGATACTAGTAGTCGAGATGCGTTGATAATCGGTTACTGAGGTAAATACTAGCTGTTCTTGTGCCTAAGGTTGCCAGTTTACGGACATATGTATTTTAATAAGGCGAATAGAGATGCAGGGTGTACAGTCAGCCACATAAGTAGCTGAATATATTCAAAATTTCAAACCGCCTATACGCGTTCCGTTCAATTAAAACCCTTTTTTTTCTTTGTGTGAAGTAAAGTAAATCCCTTTTATTTTATTTTTATGAAGAGAAAATGAAAATTGGTAAGAACACAAAAGTGTAGGGGCGATTTGAAGTTTTGAGTTTGTTCAGCTACTTATGTGGCTGACTGTACATATATATTACACTTCGAATCATCTAATAATCATACTAATTTTATGAATGAGGCAATTTAAGCTTTTTTTCCTGATTAGGTAATTTGATAGTACTATAATAAAAATATGGTCTTGATCCAAGGCATGTTTCTGACTTCCTTAATTGCTTATGGGAAGATCATCAATGCTCTACAATGACGCAACGAGAAAAGGTCCAAATGGTTCTGCATAACCATTTGGTGTATGATGATTTAAGAGGCTATTACATTGATTAAAGAGAACCTTTAAACTAGGGTTCGTACAGCAGACAAAAACAGGCACATAAGTGTTAAAAACAACTGAAAGTGACAACCCTAAATCCCTCGTGGGAAGATCACCTTGTTTGGACTCTGAGACGATTCGATTCTCATATTTGCATAAACCTTCACTGGGATTGCTGTATATGCCGCAATTAACCTCGTGTATAGCAGAACTTAAAATATAGTAAATTAATCTGTAGTTTACCATAAGTCATCGAAAAAACATTGACATTTTCAGGCCAAGAATTTAAAATAAAAAGAAAGTCGTAAAATACTTTTATGTCAATGTCGAACAAACATAAAAAATCATTAGTCAGTTGATGTTCATTGACGTCCATACTCTGTCGCCTATATTATTATACTCCCATGACATCAGAAAAGTAGAGATACCACTTGCCTTTACTATAAGGTGAGGAATATGGATTAGAGAAGGGCGTGTTTGGGCTTCCAGAAATTATAATCATCGTAGTAAATAACAAGCTGTCGCTCAACAATTGTTTATTTCAAATTTCTTGTAATTTCATCACTAGTAGAAAGTAGGCAGAATTTCCATTTTAATTCTCTTTCCGGTGTTTTTGCCCTATCTACCGTTGGAATCAAATCTATCAGCTCAAATGATAGGACTTTTCAAATTTTAAATGTCTTTATGATTAAGGTTAAAAATACTTTTCTAGTTCATAATTTTGTCTCCCGCTTTGCTATGGAGGTAGATATGTTGAGAAATATATATTTCTATGTCCTCGCTATCCTTCTATTTGATTAATTTCGTTGCGGGTTAAAACTAATTAGTGCTCTCAGTGACTCGCAAAGATTCAGCGTTAGGACATAAAATGCGTGCCACTGCAGATCCTGGCTTACAGGAGTTGCAATGATGGATGTGAGGGCGGGATAGTCTCGTAATTCTATTACTTGTAATTTAATTCCTTGACAAAATCCATAGCCAATAACTATATTGTATAGTATACTATTAGGATAAAAGTTTTGTAACGGTATTTGTAGCGTGCTAACCAGATATGAAAATCAGTCGAAATGTCAAACTAATAGTGGAAGTGTCAGTTGGGTGTATAAAAAGGCTGCCGTATCGATGTGCACGCTCATTCCGGCTCATTCTGCTCATTCGTGCTAAGTCTCGTAGTCGATCTCAGTCGTAGTCTTAGTGACAGTTGAGTAAGTTGATCATTGACTTTCATGCTGGTCGGTTAGTTGCTGATATCTTTGTAAAAGTATTTCTGTTAAATGTGTTTATGTAAAACCAGTGATAAATGTGTTAATGTAAAAACAGAAATAAATCGTTTTTATTTAAATCAAAATGGCTTCTGTTTCTAACATCAGAAGTGAGATAAACAATCAATGCCCACAGAAATAGATTGTGCTCACTACATATGTACGCTATGTGGAAAACATCGTACGATGGAGATATTTGACTACCCGCAATTTACGTGAAAAAAGAAATTGCGCTGAGTAATGTTGGAATAAGGATTAGACTACAACGTGAATAAAAGTGGACAAGTGTGAAACATAGCCATCGCATGTTCATTTCTGAAGTCATGTGCATACCGCTTCAAATGAACAAGGATCTGCGTGTGTACCGTGATCAAACTGTTTGTGTACCGCGATCAAACTGTTGGTGTTCAAACGTTCCTGTTGGTGTGCAAACGTTCCTATTGGTGTGCAAACGTTCCTATTGGTGTGCAAACGTTCCTGTTGGCGTTCAAACGTTCCTGTTGGTGTGCAAACGTTCCTGTTGGTGTGCAAACGTTCTTATTGGTGTGCAAACGTTCCTGTTGGCGTTCAAACGTTCTTGTTGGTGTTCAAACGCTCCTATTGGTGTTCAAACGTTCCTGTTGGTGCTCAAGCGTTCCGGTAGATGTGCTGCCGTATGGTGCGTCGTAGTTGGTGTCCCGGGCAACGTGACTGCACGGTTGTGTAGTACCGGTTGATGCTAACTGCTGCATCACATATCACGTGTAGCTATCTGTGACGACAGATATGATGCTTACTGCAGCGGTAGACGAAGTCTGGTATCGTATGACCCATAACCCTTGTTTGAGGGTTCTGGTTTCTTTTATTTCTTGGTAACCTTTACAAATATTGAGATCTTGTTTAACAGGGCATGTACAGACATTGATTAACGAGCAATTCGTGGTTATTATTGGAACAGAGTCGTCCCTAAATTTAAGGACTTGGAGAAAAAATACCCGTTGTGGTAAACTATGATTGTACATGGCCTTGGTTAATAAAAGTGATCTAAGTGTATAGTGTTCGGTCCGAAGGATTGCTGGCCTTCCTAGGTCAAAGTATCGGATCGTAGCACTGCACTGTTTACAATTTTGGATTAAGAGCGTGTTATGCGATACTTTTTAGGTTGTCCTCATATTAAGATGACTACTGAACTCCTGGTCAAAGTTTGATGTGACATTTGATTGAAGGCCAGGATAGAGTGAATGATTGATGCCGCTGTGATATTTTTGATTGCAGGGACTGAAGATCCTTGCGGGGGGGTACTTACTCAATGTTTTCAGCGTTAGAAGACCCCGTAAAGAGTGACTACTGAGGAGCCTCTGTGGGATCCTTTGGTGGATTTGACGATTGCTGCAATGATAGAGGATATTTGGTATCGTATTACCCGTAATCCCTGCTTGAGGGTTATGGTTTCCTTTATTTCTCCATAATATTCGTAAATGTTGGGATCTCGTTTTACCACGTGGTGGTGACTGGAGATTCTGCCCAAACCACTTCGCAGGTGGATTTGCTTGTTGTAGCAATGAGATGGCTGTTCAGAAAGTTTAACGCCAGATTTTATTTAAGGTCAGAAAAGGCCGAACGGTGTTTTTGCTGTTGTGGTTCTTATGTTTGCAGGAATTGGATATTCATGCAGTGTATGTGCCCTATCCTTGCAATGCGGAGCAGCGCGCAACGACTCGCTCCAGGCTGTACGAGTGCGGATCGGCGCGCTCCGGTCCTTGCGGAGTAGCGGTTAACAGGCGTTGGCCTGGCAGATGCATTTTTAATGCATAACAGGCGTAGTCCTGGCAGATGCGTTTTATAATGCATATCAGGCTATGGCCTGGCAGACACTCTAGCCGTGGTATGTAAACTGTTTTGAAGTCTACGCGTGGTGAGTCATGTGTAAATTATTGTAAGTAGCGAAGGCCATGTGTAACCTTTGTAAGTGACTCTGGACCAGTCCTCTTGACCTTTTGCTATACGGACTACAAAACATGATCGGTGTATTGTGGATGATTGAAGTCCGGAATTCAAGCAGTCGGAATACACCTTCTTTTGTTAATTTTTGTTAAAATGAATTTGTTCAAAATTATTTTTGATTAGGTGGTTGCTCGTGAAAGCTCGAGTGCACGCTTGCTTTCGTGAGTCATAAGCTTTTGCCTGAATGATACTTCAGGGTACATGTTAGGCGTGCGGAGGCATGCTCCAGGCGGCATGCAACGGTGCGCCATATGCGCTTCAGAACGGTGGGCCCTATGCGTTTCAGAACGGTGCGCCCTATGCGCTTCAGAACGATGCGCTCTGTGCGCTGCGGAACGGTGCCCTCTATGCGCTGCGGACGGTGCGCCCTATGCGCTTCAGAACGGTGCGCTCTATGCGCTGCGGACGATGCGCTCTGTGCGCTGCGGACGATGCGCTCTGTGCGCTGCGGACGATGCGCTCTGTGCGCTGCGGACGATGCGGTCTGTGCGCTGCAGAACGGTACGCTCTATGCACTGCGGATCAGCGCGCTCTGGTCCTTGCGGAGTAGCGGATCTTGGTCTGATTCGAGAGTTTCTTTGTAAACGTACACGGACTCTGTCTGGCAGACACAAAGTGGTTATGTGTGCAGACCTTGATCCAGCTGACACATTTTCTAATGTGTGCAGACCTTAGTCTGGTTTTGGGCCCGAGGCCTTCACGGACTCTGTCCGGCTGGCACATTTTTAATGTGCTCACGGACCTTGGTCTGATTATGGCGTTGCTTTGTAAACGTACACGGACTCTGTCCGGCAGACGCAAAGTGGTTAGGCGTGCAGACCTTGGTCCGGTAGACGCACTGTGTGCGTGTGGACTTCGGTCCGGTAGGTTGTACGTGATGCGGTGCGCTGCTGAACTGCGCGCTCCTGGCGCTGCGGCGCGGTGCGGAATGACTCGCTCCACTATGCTTACAGTGGCACGGATATCAGGCACAGGCGACTGGCAAGCTCTACTCCGGCATGCGCGGGCCTCATCGTGTGGTCAAAGCGCTTTCCCATGGCCGATATGAGCTAAAACTGCTGGCAGGCTCCTATGGCAAATCAACGCAAGCTGCGGCCGAGTTTATGGTACCGTGGCGCGGGGAGTGGACTCCTGAGACGTGCGCTGTATACTTCGAGGGTGAACATGCATGTGTATGATAAGCTAACGTCGTGCCTATGTCATACATATGTAGATTTTTCATGTTACGCTAACGTCGTGCCTATGACATGTGTGTGAGAAATAAGCTAACGTAGTGCCTATGTTTCTCGATTAACGGAGATAGCTAACGTAGTGCTTCCTCTCTGGTGTGTGGTGAACATGCATGTGTATGATAAGCTAACGTCGTGCCTATGTCATACATATGTAGATTTTTCATGTTACGCTAACGTCGTGCCTATGACATGTGTGTGAGAAATAAGCTAACGTAGTGCCTATGTTTCTCGATTAACGGAGATAGCTAACGTAGTGCTTCCTCTCTGGTGTGTGGTGAACATGCATGTGTATGATAAGCTAACGTCGTGCCTATGTCATACATATGTAGATTTTTCATGTTACGCTAACGTCGTGCCTATGACATGTGTGTGAGAAATAAGCTAACGTAGTGCCTATGTTTCTCGATTAACGGAGATAGCTAACGTAGTGCTTCCTCTCTGGTGTGTGGTGAACATGCATGTGTATGATAAGCTAACGTCGTGCCTATGTCATACATATGTAGATTTTTCATGTTACGCTAACGTCGTGCCTATGACATGTGTGTGAGAAATAAGCTAACGTAGTGCCTATGTTTCTCGTTAATGGAGATAGCTAACGTAGTGCTTTCTCTCTGGTGTGTGTGACAAATAAGCTAACGTAGTGCCTATGTTTCTCGTTAACGGAGATAGCTAACGTAGCGCTTCCTCTCCGGTGTTTGTGTGAACTATAGTACTTATGGTTCACTGTGTAAGATGATATAAAGCGCTGAAGATTTATTTTCAGTGTTTCTAATTAAGATGTTGTTTATGTTCTCAGGCGCAGATAGCAATGATGATAATTCGAAGTCCACGCCTGAGCGATCCGCCGTGCCCAGCGGAGAGCCTTCTGACGAGAGGATGACTGAGCCTGTACCTGGCACTTTCAGATCTGCAGAAGAGATCGAAACACGGGAGAACGAGGACGTCCTCCAGTCAGGAGAGGCCGTATTAGGATAAAAGTTTTGTAACGGTATTTGTAGCGTGCTAACCAGATATGAAAATCAGTCGAAATGTCAAACTAATAGTGGAAGTGTCAGTTGGGTGTATAAAAAGGCTGCCGTATCGATGTGCACGCTCATTCCGGCTCATTCTGCTCATTCGTGCTAAGTCTCGTAGTCGATCTCAGTCGTAGTCTTAGTGACAGTTGAGTAAGTTGATCATTGACTTTCATGCTGGTCGGTTAGTTGCTGATATCTTTGTAAAAGTATTTCTGTTAAATGTGTTTATGTAAAACCAGTGATAAATGTGTTAATGTAAAAACAGAAATAAATCGTTTTTATTTAAATCAAAATGGCTTCTGTTTCTAACAATACACTAACTATGTAGGTATAGTAATAGTTGTGTATTTTCAATAAGGTTTTTTTTGTAAAGTAGGTTTAGCGTGCGGCTTCGCCCGTGTGATAGAGCTTTCTGGGTACAAAAGCCCCACCATGTACTTTTCCCGGATATAAAAAAGCTTATAATAAATTAATCCGGGATATAATCTATCTGTGTTGCGTGTGCCTAATTTCACCCAAATCCGTTCAGCCATTTCTGAAATATCCTACATTCCTACACGGCTGGAGCGCTTTTAATGTTTTTTTAGGTAATCTTCAGATTAGCCCAGTAGGTGATCTTTAATAACGAAATTTTTTGGCTTGTTGGCAATTTTGTACCATCATGGCATTTGCCTATAGATAATACATAATTATTAGTACTACCCATGCGAAACTGGGACGGGTCGCTAGTTTATAATATTTTTATAAAATTAGAACTAGTAACATAAGTCCCTACATGCTTGGGAGAGCTCGTTTACTAGCGTATGATTATTATGCACGTCACATAGGAAAGTACGCGCCTGACTTTCGCTCATCCTCAAGGTCAGTGCCAGAGCTACCGGTTCTCAGACTGCTTTCTTACGGTCAGTTTCTTTATTGGCAGTCAGTGATAGTAACAGTCAAAGTAAGTTACTTTAGTCATAATTATGACTATTGAGAGATGTTGTTGTTTTGGCAATTCTTATAGCTTTTACTTTAACTGCTACTTTTGCAGTTCATGAACTGATTGAAGTCGGTGTGGTTTTGTCTTTGCATTGTATATCACTGGATATGTGATGATGTGGATAAACTAGTTGCGGCTCTATATCAGAAGAATCATGGTTGCAGTACTGGCCCGGTCGAGCTGGCTCTTTCATGCTCTAGGAACATGTCTATAGTGTGGCTCTACTTTACCTTTAACTTTCCTGAACTTGCTTAGCAATCTAGGATAAAATATCCTACTAATATTATAAACGCGAAAGTTTGTAAGAATGTATGAATGTATGTTATTCTTTCACCCAAAAACTACTAAACGGATTTTGATGAAATTTGGCACACGGGTAGATCATGTCCTGGATTAACACATAGGCTACATTTTATCCCAGGAAAATATAAAGCGGGACTTTTATCCTGGAAAAACCTTTTAATGCGGGCGGAGCCGCAAGCAAAAGCTAGTTAGCAATATAGCATTTATTTTCCTTTACTTAAAAATACACCATTAACTCGCTATGTTTGCTTTGTTGCATCTCTTTTGTCTTGGTTAGCCACAATCTGAGTAGTCTTGCTCGCTGTAACGTCTGTGCCTGCGGCCGCGTCGTGTGCCGGTTCGGCCCCTTCCCTGTAATATGGTTGAGGAGGCCGATGGCTTGCACATGCGTCATACTCGTGAACGGGTGCTGCTTGCATGGACTGATCTGCTCTGTTTGATGGTTGACTCTATTATTTACTTAAAATTAAACATGTAGGTGGTTGTTTGTCTTAGGTACTCTCCGTTAATTTTCGCAATTTAATATCCATCTTTGAAATTGAATTTATATTGTAACTTGCAATTTTTAATATACATATAAAAAAGATAACAATAAAAGACCTACGCTAAGTTTCTTGGTGCTTCTTCTTAGGTCAGTGGGCTTTTCAGAAGGACTGGTAGAATCTTTTAGTTGATAAAAAACATTGTAAAAAATGACGTGTAAAAGTCTAAGTAGTAAGGGCCTAATTACTTAATTGAATTTGAATGTTCTTATTTAATTAAATCCTGGCCTAATTTCTAGTACCCATACCTATGCTTCAATCGTGTCCATTTTGCTTTATCTTGTCAGTTTTGTCTCATTTCCATCGTCGGTTTCTTGAATGTCGTCTAGGATATACAAAAGGATAATAAAAATACTCAATTTGTGATTGTTTTACTATTATGTACAAAGCTGAGGTATTAAGTCGAGTGCCTGTTACGCGCTCTGGCGTGTCTCCTGGTACACCACGTACTGCACCTCCGAGCTCTCCTCGATCACGTGGATAGTGCTGTTCACCAAAAACAGAAGGTACACGTTCAATGCTGTAAAGGAAAATTACTTTTATTGCGTATTGTTGAAGTATAAAATAATTTAGCAATGAATCCTGGAGAGTTAGTCAATGCTGCAACGAAAAATAGTTTTTATTGTACGTTGTTGAAGTATAAAGTAATCTAGCATGTTTAAAATCCTGAAGTGTTAGATAAACTATATAAAAAAAAATTATACTTATAATGTTTAAAGCAGATTTTTTCAGATTAATTTCTGACATTTCGTAACGCATTGTCTTGGAATTGAGGCTGAATATGAAAAATATAATTTCGTAATGGTAACACGAGTCGGTAAAACCGCTGCGTCTGCGCATGCGACGCCAGTTGCATCACTGCACGAAATATGACAAAATGCGGAGCGTTCACTTCTAATGTCATGTTTTATAATTATTATATGAATACTGCATCGGTGGCGTAGTTGTATTGCGTACGCGTTACGAGTACGATTTGCGCGCTGAGGTCCTAGGTTCGAATCCCGGGTCGGGCCAAAAACATTGTGACTAGGTTTTTCTATCTTAAAAATTACTCAGTCACAGCGCGGAGTCAGGAAGTTGGCGGTGTGATACCCCCGTGTGTATTGCGCACACACTTGTGCACTATAATATCTCCTGCGTACCTGGCTGATCTCCGTTGAGATTGGCCGCCGTGGCCGAAATCGGCTAGTAAGGGATTTTTTTATTAATATAATAGGATTACGTATTTTATAATTTGTAAGTAAATCATGACAGTTATACGTGACTATCTAACACATAAATTTAAATATTTCTCAGCTCTTCGAAAATTCCTATGGGTTAGCAAAATGCATGGTTCTTTTTTAGCCCCTGAATGGAAAAGAGGGGTGTTATAAGTTTAGGGTGTGTATCTATGTGTCTTTGGCATCGTAACTCTCAAACTAATGGACCGATTTCGACGCGTTTATTTAATACTTTATTGCGATTTGATTCTCTTTTTTAAGCATGTAGAGTGTAGACGTGCAGGTATAAAGATGAGTAACTGGCCATTTGGATAACACTATATTGTCGGTGAAACGGCCTAGGCCACTGAGCCCGACAGAAATCTGCAAACGGATTTCCTCGTGCTAATACAAAAGGTCGATACCCCACGGCCATAGACTAGTGCATTCAAATTCTTATAATGTACTTAAATAATTATATTTTAAAGCTCAAAGTAGCTCTTCTCCTTTAACATTATTCCTTGCATTTCTACTTGCATAAAAGACATTTCCCAAAATAATAGATCCATTCTGATTTTTAGGGTTAAAAAGTAAGTCTACGTGAATCTAGGACATCTCTATCTATACTCACAGATTCAAATTATTTATTAAAAAAAGTGCACCGTAATAAATAATATTACAAGAATGATTAAAATTTACGAGGGTTCCCAAAGTATGCAAGGCCTATATCGTGGAAAACAAATATTAGGGTTACATAACATTACAAAACATTATTTGACTCACAAAACAAGCAATTAATCGAAGTAAATATTAAATAAACTAAGTACCTGCGTTTACTTTTAACAAACATGAAACCATTTTTAAATACTTTGGCATTCATAATATTACTAAGACCTAAGACCCTCTATCTAATAACATGAATAATTCCATAGGAAACATCAGTTACGCGCGTCGGCGTTCTGTTTTCTCCAGTTTGAATGAGCAAAAGTGTATGTTATTGAACGGAAACTTATAAATATTGTAAAACCAGTTTTCTTGTCATAACACGTCTTGCGCGTTACGTTTCTGTTTAACTTACGTGCACGAGACGATACTTGAAGTTGTGGTAATAGTAGAGGCTTATTATAAATTGATAAACTCAATGACTACTTACAGGAAATCTTTTTTATAAGCCCGGATAACGACTACCGTACACAAATATACCTCGCTATAATGGCTCATGCAAGTGGCA
This sequence comes from Sphinx pinastri, assembly GCA_947568825.1. Lineage (NCBI taxonomy): Eukaryota > Metazoa > Arthropoda > Insecta > Lepidoptera > Sphingidae > Sphinx > Sphinx pinastri. The sequence continues at coordinate 3,059,332 of OX387630.1, read as the reverse complement.
AGGTGGATGATAGCTTAGTTTGGAATGAAACGGTCTGCCGAGACAATGTCCGCAAGTTCATAACCTAAGGCACACATTTCTGACTTTCCGAAGTTACGTGTGTATTATTTATCAAGTATCGTTCGTTTAAAGGTGAAGGAAAAACATCGTGAGGAAACTTGCATACCTGAGAATTCTATATAAAAATTTCGAAGGTATGTGAAGTCTGCCAACCCGCACTAGACCAGCGTAGTGGACTAAAGCCTAACCCCTCTCTAGTAGAGGAGGCCCGTGCTCAGCAGTGGGCAATAAAATCGAGGGCTAATTGCATAGCATTGCATTGCAAGTGTTGAATTCCGAGATCAACCTGTGAATATCCACTTTTGAATAGGATCATTGCGTCGACAGGAGAGGGATAATCATCTCTCGTTAATTGATATTGTTTCTGACGCCATTTACCATAAGATGCAGTGGAGTCACTTTACCATACCATACTAGCCCTGTATTATATACTGCCCACTGCTGAGCACGGGCCTCCTCTACAACTAAGAGGGTTCAGGTCTTAGTCCACCACGCTGGCCTAGTGCGGGTTGGCAGACTTCACATACCTTCGAAATTCAGAGAACTTCTCAAATAGGCAGGTTTCCTCACGATGTTTTCCTTCACCGTTAAAGCGAGCGATAATTCACAAAGGATACACACATAACTTTTTTTTTTAGACAAGTCAGTGTTGTATGCCCTTGGGTTTTGAATCTGCGGACATTCGTCTCAGCAGTCCGTTCCACTCGCAACTAGGCTATCGCCGCGGAGTCACTTTGAAATTTGCAAATCAAAGTCAATTTGAAAACAAATTTTACTGCCTGTGTGGCGTAATTATATAAACTATTATGGTAACTGCGACTGGTGTCCTCAGGTCTCGAGATACATCCCCGGATCGGACAGCGATATTTGGTTTTTCTAGTATCAGCCTGGAGTCTGGAATTTGTGCCCAAAATGGCGATAGGCTCGCCGCGTATGACATACGCCTAACATTTCGGGGATAAAAAACGTGAGTGTGTGTGTGATCAAAAAAATTATAGTCTTGTAGCTCGTGTGGCTTCTAACTTTACAGGATGCCTAAGAAAACCCAACAATAATTACCCTCGTGAGGTTTAGTGTGCAGTAACAATATTTTGCAAACTACTTCGACTGGACGTTATTATAATGAAATAGATAGCAGGCTTATCATCGAGTTAGATTCTTTGAAAATACTACAAATTATGCTAGAGCTATCAATGGAGTATGAGTTTCTGTAGAGATATAGTCTTGCACAGATTATGACACAGAATAGTTAAAATCAGAAGAATAACGGACAGCTTTTGACACGGCATAATTAAGAACACACTTACTGACCTAAGAAGAAGAAGTAGACAGTATTTTCTATGTACTCCACGTAGTCGAAGTAAGCGAGGTCCACACACAAGGTCAGCAATTGGAACGCAATCCCGAAGTACAAGTAGATCTTGAGTAGTGACTTGTTTTTCTGGAAATAAAATATAATAATAAAATTTCTAATGACTTTTCCATGCAATTAATTATTCCAATAAATATTCAACATATATGTAGAACGAGTTTAATGTGTTACATAATATATTTTAATGATTTATGGAGTCATGTAACACGGAATAATTTATTGAGTAATGGAACAAAATAAACATTTATACGAGAATTTGTTTCTTGCGCCGCTTCTTCTTCACAGCGATAGCACGTTCTACGAGGCGGTGGTAGATAAATGACGATTCAAAAGAGCTTGTAAAAAACTATTTGAATTAATAAAACTTTGAGTTTGAGAAGATTTTGTTATATCTGTTTACATCATTATTGATCTAAATCAGTTTATCAAATCATATCTAGATCATTACGGACTTTTATTTTGAAATAAAATAAATTAGAATTACGCTGGCTTCTTCAACAAAGGTAAACGAGCTGAAATCACTCGCTTTTGCTTTCTCAAAGAAATCTCCTTAGAATAAGTAACAACGAACCCTCAAAGTTCAAGTCACCATAGTCAAATATTAATACAGTTACTATTACTATTTACCACTACATTAGTTACCTTATGAGCGCCGACCAGCAACACAATAGTCATTGTGACGTCTACGGTGATGAAGGCTATAGTTAAGGACAGATGAACAAGCGGATCAAGGTGCTCAGGTTCCTCCTCCAAGGGCTTGGCACTGGTGTGTTCTACCTTGGCGCTGGTCACTTGTTCCACCACCAGGAATACTAACAATGGCAGCGAAAGCAGGGATAGCACCTGAAATTAAATAATTAAAATTTCACGGATTTTCACTTATGAGACCCTTTTAACTAGATAAGGCACCACGCAAATGTTGGTAACTTGTCGAGAAATTCTAATAATATATATAAAACGGACAGTTCCTGAAGTTGCTAAAAAGGATGAACATCAACATGGCCAGAGAAAATAAAAAAATATTGCTGATCTTATGATAATAGAAGGTGAATTTGAATGATAGTGGATTTACTGAGTCGCATAACACTCAGTAAAACTGCCACTTCACATTAGTATTATGTAAGACTGTGGTACTAATTTAATCCAATTACGCTGCAGAAAAACTATCTGGTAATTAGGAATTCTAAACCTGTAACCTGAATCCTCCAGGATAAGATTCTCACGGTGTTATACCCGTTATAACCAGTTATTTGTAAATCTTGTATAGGCTATTGTTGTGCCAATTTGCAACTCTAAGCCGGAAAATAAATTTAAACTAGTTAAATTCTTAATTTTTTTTGCTTTTTGATATTATCCATCCGATCTTTAATCCTAGGATTTAAAGACGGCGTTGAAAGTATGTTTTGTAAAAGATTCTTGGTTATAGATAACGCAAAATTACCTTGAGATAACCAAATCTTAAAGGCAAAAGTAACAAGTCTAAATACAGAAAAAAAAGGTAACCTAGTCAGTATATCACCTGATGATAAGCAATGGTTACTCCCAAATCCAGAATAATTATCAGTAGACGAAATAGGAGTGCACAATAGCCTAGTTGATAATGGAACAATCTGCCGAGTCGAATGTCCATGGGTTCAAAGCCCAAAGCACATCTCTGAGTTTTATTAAGTGTGTATTGTTTATTAATTATCATTCGTTTAACGGCGAGGAAATCGAGAGAAAACCTACAATCTACATACTGGAGAAGTCTCGATAAGAATTTTGAGTATACGTGAAGTCTGCCAACCAAGACCAGTGTAGTGGACTAAGGCCTAAATTCTCTCAGTAGGAGGAAGCCCGTGTTCAGCAGTGGGCAAAATACCGTGCAGGGCTGGTATTAGAGGAATAGACAGTTTTCTAGCAACTCGACTTTTACAACTGGCATTAGCATATATCATAAAACATAATTACCTCCAAGCATGCTGACAATCGATCATTAATATCAAATAGTTCTCTATATAAAGCATAAGTACTAACCCGCATAAATAAAGAAAGTGAACTTACCAAATTAACATATCCGAATATAGTGACTCCTTTGCGAACAGGCACACAGAAGCAACACTTTCTAACCACAGGCAGCGTGGGACAGTTTGATGTGCACAGTTTTATCATTTTGAAGGTTACAAGTGTCTTTTTATACCCTTTGTCATCGATGTAGCATTATTGTATGTCTGTTTTTGAGGTAGTTATGGGTCCTGTACTTATATTGGTAAAACAAAGTAAATAGGGCGCAAGCGGTGAACGGAAACTTAGTTAACATCATACAAAATAATTGTGATAACATTTTCAGAATATTATCTTTTACGTGGAAATCAAGTTACTTTATTTCATAATAATTTTTCGATTTAAATACCGTTTGCATCCCTAGATTCTTATTTCACTATTTTCAAGGACATTTCCTCTTGTTTTAAGGGTTTAATTCAACTTTATCCTAATTGAATAGCCTGGGTTTGAGTCTCAGCCAATAATAAATCTCTAAATGACACTTAATAACACTCCTCGCTTTGAGGAATAATGCTAATTATACATGAACTATAACATCCTTCACACCGAGTCAGAGTACCATTTGTACACACCTCCTTGCTCCTAAAGCAAAGATCCCCACCGAGATGGATTATTTTGTACGAGACCTACTGCATCGAAAATAAATTTAGATAATTGTCTTACAGTTATCTTGTAAATTATGAAAGCCCCTACAAGAAAAAAGCGAAGGGACTTCAAATATCAATTTTATATTTGATTGCTGTAAACCAAGTCCAAGGTCTGCTCTTATTCAGAGATCGTGCCCTCGAATTGATTATCTAACAATACGAATATTCAGCGTAGTGATATCTATTCGCATGTGTTCAAACCGCATGTTATATGATACCAACGTTCATTGTCATGTTACTGTTCCGAATAGAGTTATAGCAGTATTTAAGATAATCTTACTAATTATGAAGTTTATAAAGAAGACCGTAAACAGCAATAAACATAAAAACCTCTCAATGGATTCGGAAGTTTGCAGGTAGAAAGTAGCAGTAGTAGTCCTAAATTAAAATATAGGTTACTTTCATCCCAAAAAAGTACACAGTGGGAATACTACTCCGGGAAGATCTTTATCATGAGCAAACCCGCAAGCTACACCTAGTTTTGATATTAAACTTAATGTAATTTCTCCTAAACTAGGTCTTGTAAAAAAAAGTATTTTAACAAAAATAATAATAATATAACATGCTATAAAACATTTTGATGGGAATTTAGGAACTTTTTGATTATCGTGTAGTCGAGCTTCTTCCTAAGTACAAATAAAGACCTTGTCTAGATATCAAAATACATCATTTTTTATTGCGTGGGAGATACGTATAGGTACTGTCTCAATTTAAGATTTGTATGGGCGGATTCTTTCGGCCATTTCTATTTCTTAGATCAAAGTGAATTATAATATCCACTTTAATCAATTTATCAACACTAACAATCTTATAAACACTAACTGAACTAATGGTTATTTAACATTATTCGATTACATTTTCATAATACGAGTCTGTTATGATTGGTATTATTAGAAGAAGTTTTTTGTGTTGGTTTTGGCTCGGCGAAGTGACTCCACTGATGACTCATGGTAAATGTCGTTGGTTCCAGAAAGAGTATTGACTAACGAGTGATGTGTATCCCTTGCCAGTCGACATAATTATGCTGACCTGTTTGAAGATATACACAGGCTGATCCCAGAACGCGACACATTTACGTTGGCCACTATAGGGGATTTTACGTCGGTCGCTATTCGGAAAAAAGTATCCTACCACATGCAATATACTCTGTAAAAGAAAATCAAGATAATTTAAATCTTAATTATGACATCACGTTAGAAACCACAAATGCTATATCGAATTGATGGAATAGTAACGATTAAATACAATTAATCAGTAAATTTTTTTTCTTACGTAAAACAATCTAATATTCATAGAGAGAAACGAACACCGAGCATGTCACTAAATAAATATGTTTGTTAGTAAGGCCTTAAAGCACAATTCCCAATATTTTAATTCTTGTACACCACTAACATTCTTTTCACTCATAAAACAATTTTTCACATCAAACTACCTTAATCTATGGTCAAGACCACAACAGACTTCAACAAATTCAATTGGATCCCCGTAATGAGAATTTCAAAAAACGCAAAACACTGAACCAACATTTGTTCAAATGTTGATGATGTCGACATTAAATAACTACACATAACATCTCACACACATGCCTGCAGATTAACTGAGGCATTCAACAAAGAATCCTCGGGACATGCTTTAAATAGGATGCTTCCTGCCACGGCCGCTATTATTCTTAATAGAGAATTTAAAAATGTGTTAAGTAAGAATAAACCTTGTGTATCATTTGCATGTTGGCTACATAGCATTACGCCTTTAAAGAGATAGGCAGAGGTGTATTAAAATTTTTGCCAGATTTTAGGTTCTGCGCAATAGGTTTTTTTTTTTTTTTTTTTTTTATTGCATTTAATGACGAGACGAGCATGCCGTTCGCCTGATGGTAAGCGATACGACCACCCATAAACAGTAGCAACACCATCCAGCACCTTGACTAACAAAGTACTGTGTGGCATTCCACTGCGCTCGTCACCCTGAGACATAAGATGTTAAGTCTCATTATGTCCAGTAGTTATACTGGCTACAATGTCCTTCAAACCGAAACACAACAGTGCATGCACACTGTTGCTTGGCGGTAGAAATAGACATTGCGGTGGTACCCACCCAGACGGCCTCTTACATAATGAGAGACCTACCACCAGTAGTGGTAGCCTATTACCATCTACTGGGCACAATTTCAGACTTCAGTTCTGAGCAGGAAAACCCAATATCCCTGCACTCGACCCGGGAATACGCAATACTACACCTTCATTTGTGTTACCAATATGTTTTTAATGGAACTGAATGAATTGACGAGCAATGTTGATGAGCAACATATTCGCGCCTAAACAGCAACATCATTCTGTACTTTAAAGGCGAAACTATTACACTTGTAACTAAAATGGACTTTAGGCAAAGTACTTTGCATCTGTATATACCTTAGGTCATCATCTTGGAATTTAGATTCTATGAAATTGGTTAGGACAATGTGTTCATCGTATAGTGGTGGAATTATCTTCAATGCATTTCAGGTGGAATCTAGTCAACCCTTTAATGCCCAATAAAGTTTAATTTTAACTTGTTTTGTAAGAGACATTAGTCGCCAGTTTAGGGCTCAAAGCTTGGGCTATCAATTTGATGATTTTTTCTCTTATTAGCATGCTCACGCCTTTTATCCCCGAAGGGGTAGGCAGAGGCGCAACTAGTGCACCCACTTTTCGCCAAGCGTATTCCGTCCCATGATGTGATAGGGGGCGAGCCTATCGCCATATCGGGCACAAATTCCAGACTCCGGGCTGATACTGAATAGAAAAATCCAATATCACTTTGCCCGACCCGGGGATCGAACCCGAGACCTCAGCCTTGCAGTCGTACCGTAATACAACTACGCCACCGAGGCAGTTTCTTTTATTAGGCCTATTATAATATATTAGATATTCTATGTTATAACTAGATACATAAGATTATTATTAGATACCTATTCTGTGTTGTAAATGTAGTTATGACTGCATTTAAAGATACATAATATATAATTGATAATATTATATCAGATATTAAAATAATTAATTTTTTCATGTATTAAACACGACTTGACTCTACAAATATTAGAAAATAGTTAACATCTCCAGACGCTGGACGCTGTAACTTTATATAAACAAATATTTTGAACGGGAAACCGGGGACAAATTTCACCCAAATGTAGAACTGACATCAAATGTTTATTTAGAGAGTATCTTTGCTCTAAAAATAACAAGATTGTGATAATAAACTTACCTAATCCAATGAACGTTAAGACCAGCGCCAAAATATTGAAGTAGAATACAAATAACTTTAATTCCACCACTAGGAATGTGATAATAGATGCAAAGAACGTTGCTATACCGTAGTAGTAGTATATCTCCATTAATTTGACTCGTTTCTGAAAAAATAAATCATACTAATTTTTTTTTCTTTTTTTTATGGCATTGAATGTAGAGACGAGCATGCCGTTCGCCTGATGGTAAGCGACACGACCACCCATAAACAGTTGCAACACCATACAGCACCTTCTTGTTGTAACATATTATGTCGCACCTTTAGAACAAAAACGACACAATTAAAAAAAAAACGAAAATTGCGTTATCGTCATAAAATTACTTAAAACGAATTTTTCAATACAACAATAGTTCAAATACTACCATTTTCAAGCGGGAAAAGGACAAAACTATTATATCGGTCCCTTTTTTCTTATATTTTCATAAAAAAGGGACCACAGATTTTTTGATTTTTTTGAATTGCGTCGTTTTCGTCCTAAAGCTGCGATGTGTTTCTATGGTAGGATAGTTGTACCGCCCGGATAGCGACCACCGAACAGATAGTGGTAAAACCCGCCATCGTGGGTCATGTAATATTGTGTTCTGAGATACACTACCGAATACCCAAGTATAGATATGATCCAAACGAATAACAGAGAAAGCTTGCTTACTTTTTTTACTTTCCCCTGACTGACATAATTTAATCCCACTTCAATATAGTTATAGCCTGACCAGGAAAATGAACAACCTGTTTGGGAGCCCCACTCTTGCTTTATCAGTACAAGGAATTAATATATTTTACCACATGGCGTGGGTTTTAAGTTCCTTCATCATAATTATCATCATCATCAGCCACATGTAGTCCACTGCTGAACATAGTCCTCCTCTAAAGATTTCCAGACGGTTCCTTTTCGGACCAGTTCCTTCGTCAAATTATAATTATTAGTCTTACCATGTGAGCTGCAATAAGTAGATTAACGTTAAATACAATTTCAGTCACATATAGAAGCAGTAGCACCCTCACTTGAGAGAAAAACGTTACGCCTTTATAACCATAGTTTGGGCCGTCAGCTCTGATATTGATTCCGCCGCCATCGTCCATTGCGCCTCCACTATCGGTACCAAAAGGTCGAACAACTGGAATTAAAGCAGGTTTTACTTGGTGTTTGGAATTGATATTTAATAAAAACTTGATCATTTCAAAATTGCTGCAAATAAGAATAATATAGTAATTTTTCAAAACTAAAATATTTTTTTGTGAAATAGTTAATAATATGGATATACAATGAGGTTTTAATTTATCGCTAAGATAATAAACCCAAACATAACCTCAAAAATGATTGCAAAATACGATGTCGTCTAAAGGAAAAGAAAAAGGACTTACCAAATTCAAATATCCAAATATAAGAATTCCATAACGCAGAGGAACACATATAAAACATCTTTTAAATTCAGGTAGTTCGGAACGCATTTTGTTTATTATTCAACTTATTACAATAATTAATTAATGTATTATTACTTATTTTTAACTATGATGTGTATTCGAACGGCATATTCAATTTGTAACCATGTACTGAATATAATACGGTCTAAGATGACTTTTATCGGGAAAAACGAGTTCATAGTGGAGAGGACATATTATAATATCTCATGTTTTTTAAAATCTTGTTTATTGACATCATTCGCGGAAATTATCTTTTGTTAAAAACTCTACCAACTGATAAATTAGAAATCGCTACAGTCTATCGCTCTGTAATGGCAAAAACATTTTTTTATTAGCGACCGTCTGTTTTTTGAAGAAATAAAAATTGGTTTGTTTTTATATATTGTACTAAATAAATTTGTTATTTATATGTAGATGTGCGGATGCGATGGACAGCGAATAAAATAGAGTCGGATATATAGACAAAGACAATAATAACTGTATGGCATTTGGAGCATCTGAATTAGTCATAAAATAAATTCTATATTCTGTCTTTCGTACGGAAACTTAATAAATTGCATGCTGGCACTGTCGATCCTATTGTACCAATGTATTATGTAATACGTGTAAGACTTACTAAATTCAAGTATCCAAATACAATAATTCCATTACGCAGTGGAACGCATATAAAACATCTATTACACTTTGGTATTTCCAACTGCATTTTTATTAGCATATAGCAATTTGTAGTTCTTGGTATATTAAGTCAATAATATTCCTAATTTACATAAAAATGTCCACAGACATTTATCAGTGACAGTCGATTTCATGATAGATGACAGGAACTCGCAGCTAGATGATCATGCAATTATCTTATTTACAGACGTCCATGGAATAATGTTTTATCAGCAATGGTCATAGAGTTCATCACGTCTCACTACACACATGCCTGTCGATTAACTGAGTAAACGTTCAACAAAACATCCTCAGAGAGCTTGAATAGGACACTTCCTGCACGATGTCCGTTATTACTTTTAGGGTATCATGAGCAAAAAGAGCAGCGTCATTCTTTGGAATTTAATTTAATACTAGAGGCTCACACCAGCTTCGTATGGGTAACACTAATTATGAACTACTAGCTTATGCCACGACTCCGCCCACGTTAAAAAGATTTACCAGGATAAAAAGCCTATGTGTTAATCCAGGACATAAACTACGCGTGTGCCAAATTTCATTGAAATCCGTACAGCAGTTTTTGCGTGAAAGAGTAACAAAATAAAAAAAAATAAAAACTTTAGCGTTTATAATATTAGTAGGATAGTCAGATACCGATGATGGCACAAAACTGCCAAGCCATAAAAAAATTGTCCGGTCACTACTAAACTTCACAGAATCACCCGCTAGGTTGATCTGAAGATTACCTAAAATTTTCATTAAAATCGCTACAGCCGTTTTGGAGTCCATTTATTAATATGTCTATAGATGTATCGCCCTTGTTGTGGACATTTTGGCTCAGTTCTAAAACATCTCACGATGAGTCAAGATCTCCAGAGGTAAAGACGTGAAGCGTGAAGAAAGAAAATATAGTGCCCGTAATGATCACTTCACCATACTACATGGCACCGATTGTACCTCTGTTATAGTTCAAGTTCATGGTTTACGATGATATTATCCTTTGGGCGAAAAACACACACAGACATTGGACAATAGGGGGCTGACTTTTAAGGGCTATTATATTTTAGATATATTGGGTTAAGTATTGGGTTCCAGAAATTTTCGTGACCACAAAATTATTAAAATTTTCTTGCTGTGAACGTCTGTGTGCTTTTTATGCTTTATCCGCTTTAAGGATAAAAAATAAAATAAAAATATATTTATTAAAATATGCGAGTCACACAAAATAATATCAATCCATAAAAAGGTCAGACTTAGTTAAATATAACGGTTTATTAATATGAGTAATGATTAATTAGCCTAGTTGTTTATATCACATTTGCTTCCCGCCAATTAGGAGGGTAAGGTTGAGTCAAATGATTCTCATATTCGAGACTCGTGCTGTCCGCTTGGTAACGCGGCTTCGACATCTCCGAGCGTATCAACAACAGTAGATAGGCGTGGGATGCTGAAAGAAAAATATAATAGTGTAGTTTCCTATGTTCGATTTTGTACATTATTTTATTTGTAACAGAATATAATACGAAAAACAAATTCTTCTGTGAAATAAGCAGCAAAATTGGATAATAAATAAAGCAGTTATTCATATTTGAAATACAGTTGTGAGCAAAAGTGGGGGCGTGGTGGTATTTTCGCGCTATCTCTTTCTCATGCACGCACAGTTATGGCCGGTGACACTCGCTGACGTCACAGTTACATTTTACTGTTATTTGACAGCTATCCCTTCCACCTAATTTGTAAGCTTATAACTTATACAGGGTCATTTTTACATTGCATTACTAAATGAAACCACATATTCGTCTTTACGTCTTCTAACATCTTGCCAAAAATCATCCATGAATAAAGAATATTATTGCCAAAAATCCCGGTTATAGTTTTACAATTTTTTGATCATTTCGTAGTTTAGTGCGAATATGGTGTGTGCGAAAGTGTATTTCTGAATGAAAGTATAATGTTGCCGCTGCGACGAATTATCTTAGAGTAGTAGTAGTGGCATAAGGTCGTGTGAACTTAAAATTACTTTTTATTGATATTTATTTTGTTCGAAACTTACACTTTTTGATTTTACGTCTATGGTTAAAATAATTTAATGGAAAGCGTTATTTTCGACGAGATAAGTATGTGATTTCATTTATTAATGCAATGTCAAAATGACCCTGTATAATATATTATTGCGTGGATTATGAAAATTCTTTATGTATTAAAAAAAGTAGTCAACTACCTTATTATTAAGTATACTACTACAGTTCATCTACTCTACTATTTGGCTTACTTAATATAGGAACCCAGTCTTATGATTACATATATACACTCATGTCTATTATCCCCGAAGGGGTAGGCAGAGGCGCAAATAATGCACCCACTTTTCGCCGTGCGTATTCCGTCCCATAATGTGATAGGGGGCCAACCTATCGCCATATCGGGCACAAATTCCCGACTCCAGGCTGAATACTGAATAGATAAATCCAATATCACTTGACCGACCCGGGGATCGAATCCGAGACCTCAGCATTGCAGTCGTACCGTAATACAACTTCAATTCATTTCTTTAGTCATCCCCTTACTTTTTTGTTATTTCTCTTTCAATTTACGGACACACCGGGTTCTACTGCTTTATTATATGTAGGTATAGATTGATTAAAGTCAATGTTTTCTTATGGTGGGGAGGTCGGATAGTGGACATCTTAGCGTTACAACTGCAACTGCTTAGGTCCACCATTCTGCTCCTGACAGACAGAGATGGAAAAAAGAACGGAGCAAAAGATTTTGCAAATTTAATATAATTATAGGCCCGATGATTCAATCACCAAGAAAGACACAAAATTAAATTTGCAAGTCGTGACAAATAATATTTGCCGTATGTTAAACATTAAATTAAATGCCTTTCAAAGTTGTACATGTAAATAAAATTCTCCTGTGCTACAATTTTATACACACACACATACACACTCACGCCTTTAACCCCGAAGGGATAGGCAGAGGCGCAATCAGTGCACCCACTATTCGCCGTGCGTATTTCGTCCTATTGCTATATCGGGCACAAATTTTAGACTCTGGGTTGATACTGAGTAGAAAACCCAATATCACTTTGCCCGACCCGGGGATCGAACCCAAGACCTCAGCATTGCAGTCGTACCGTAATACAACTACGCAACTGAAACAGCTTTCAATTTTTACAATTTTATCTTACCATATAAGCTCCTATGACAACAATCACGTTGAAAATCACCTCGAGCACATACAGCACATGGGCAACCAAATTTGTGAGTCGAATGTCACGCCTTTGTAGGTAATCAAAGTGGATGCCATGAGGTGAAATGGTGCATTGCCTCGGTGCATCAGCCATGATGATTGTAGTGATAGTACCCATAAGTCTAAAACCTGGAATATATCGCCATATTGGGCACAAATTCCAGACTCGGGGCTGATACTGACTAGAAAAACCCAATATCATTTTGCCCGACCCGGGGATCGAACCCTATACGTCAGCATTGCAGTCGAACCGTAATACAACTACGACACCGAGGCAGTCAAGCACGTTATGCTTCTTTATATTGTGCATAACTTCTTGAGTAAGCGTATAAAATGTTCCTCAAATCAGATAATTTATTTATTTGTTTATGCACTTCATATACAATCAATGTACATAGATGGACGTAATGCCGTAGGCATTCTCTACCAGTCAACCTTAGGGTGGTGCAGAGATAAACAAGGTAGGTGCATCAAAGTTATCTGAAGCGGTAAACAGATTCAAGAAAGAACATATATATTATACGATAGATATACATATTCAATAATTATAAATATATTAAATGTAGACATAACTAAAAATAAAGATATAAAAATAATAAATATATAGAATACATACGATATATATAAATATATAATGAGTTAAGGAGGTGACTCTTCCATTCCATTCAGCAATAGTTGTCGTATCCTTATTTTGAAGGCAACCCGAGTCGTAGACGTTCTGATTTCGAGGGGGAGTGAATTCCATAGAAGTATAGATTGAATAGTGAAAGAAGAGTGAATAAAGCCAGAGCTGTGAGGAGGACACTTAAAGAGAAGATTGCTAGATGAGCGAAGGTTTCTATCATGGCTATTGCAAAGGTATGGGATTTTTGAAGATAAGTAGGCAGGTGGAGTAGGGGAAGTAAGCAAAGAGAATAGAATGGTAAGTGCACGCAAAGATCGGCGCTGTCGTATAGGTAGCCATTTTAATTGTTGTCGATAAGTAGAAATGTGATCATATTCACGAAGATTATATACGAATCGAATGCAGTTATTAAGAAGACGGTCGAGTTTATTGAGTTGACCTGCATTCAGATCAAAATAATATATCATAAATCATAAATATATATCGTCTACCCTATGCTTGATTCATCCTTCTCCTCCATATTATCTCCGACCATACCATACCATACCATACCAGCCCTGTATTATATACTGCCCACTGCTGAGCACGGACCTCCTCTACAATTGATAGGGTTTTAGGCCTTAGTCCACCATGCTGGCCTAGTGCAGGTTGGCAGACTTCACATACCTTCAAAATTCCTATAGAGAACTTCTCAGATATGTAGGTTTCCTCACGATGTTTTCCTTCACCGTTAAAGCGAGCGATAATTCACAAAGAATACACATATAACTTTATTAGAAAAGTCAGATGTGTGTGCCTTTGGGTTTTGAACCTGCGGACAATCGTCTCGGCAGTCCGTTCCACTCCCAACTAGGCTATCGCCGCATATCATCTCGTTGAAATAAAATAAAAATGACTCACCAAATTCGAGCAACCAATTATAATAATCCCATAACGCAGAGGAATACACATAAAACATCTATTACATTCTGGTATTTCCCAACGCATTTTGATTATTGATGATTTCGAATTCCAAATTCAAATGAATATTATATTTTGGTACCTTTAGAACGTATATTTTAAAATTCCCTTGCTTACATCGTAGTTTAGAAACAGCCGTAAATAACAGTCCGAGATGGTACGATGAGACTCTAGACTTCTGTCAGTCGACGGAGTTTATAATACAGAACATCTATCTCAGTCAGTTGGTCGTGCAATTATCTTGTTTATTGAAGTCGCTTGAGGAAATTATATTTTGTTAGGGACTCAACTGATGTCGTGGTAGTTTCTAAATGTTTTGAGGAAAAAATAATTGTAAATAATATTTTTCTCCACGAAAAAAATCATTTTGGAAATCGCATTTAGAACCTTATGATGCATGACCTAAGTACACGTCTACTAGAAAAATAAGGAAGTATAGTAGGGAAATTGAAACAATATTTTTAATATTTTCAAACTATTTTTTTTATGTAAACCCTTTTGCTACAGTTTGTAGCATAGGGCCTAAGATAAACACTTACCTGTAACACGATAGTTTTGTCTAGAAGCTATATTTGATTTTTTCATGTGGCCCTAGATAAATAATTATACTTATACCGTTATGTGATTATTATCTTGTAATTTGTATAAGACATTACCCTCATAGGAAGAAAGACAAAATATTAATAATACGAGATATAAACAAATCGGTTGACCCTAAGCCAGATTAACCAAAGAAGAGAAACGTGTAACTAAACCAGATCATTGTCAACAACGGAGTATTCTTCTATAAATTGAATCTTCCTTTCCATTCACACGTATTCACCTCTTGGTGTAATAGATATGCACTCTGCATAAAGCGTAGACAGAAAGTACGAGGCAAAAAGTAACTATGAAAAGACTAAAATAGATTGAAAATAATGCACGCAGTTAGGTACTATCAAAATATGTCAAGTAGTTACACTGTTACGGTGATTGATTTTTTAAGAAAATAAAAGAGAATATCAAGCAATGGTTAATTAATCATCTTCTATTCTACTTCAACAAAATATTATCGAAAATATGTGATGGTAGTAATAGGAAGTAATATTTCATTCTGTCAAAAATAAACAGACATTAAATTAAAAATATATTTTTATTCTCTTATTAAATCACAGATGAAAATAAATAAATCATTATTAAATAATTTACATTACATATTTACAACCGTAATAAGTAAGTAGGTTAAAAGTACTTATGACATCTAATCTTTGGTTCCGTTATTTTCTAATCTGTGGTCATGGATATTGCAAAGGTGTGTTAATCGTAAATGTACAAAAATCTTAGAACAAAAAAAAAATATTATCTACTTTAAAAAAAAAAAAATTGTAATCTAATTGTAAACTGTTATTACATTTTTTATATAATATGTCAAGATTCATCCGATTCATATTTCAATGCATTTATATGCATGCAAACTGATCTTCATCGGATATAATCTTTGATTAATTATATACCTAGATAGAGTGGACACGCTACAATGAAACTAAAACAAACAGGCCAACTTTTCTTAAGCTAGTATGCGTGACAGCTGTGTCATACGCTGTCGCTGCATCATTCTGCGTATCCTTGCGTGCGCGCATAATGATGCCAGTTATTACATGGTTTCTATTAAAACGGGGAGATAATTATATCCTTGAAAAACAACAAAAAATAATTCACTCGAACTCATTTAGCGGGCAACAGTTGGCCTCTATTTTTTTCGACGCGTTTGAAACGTTCAGTGTCTATCTAGGTATATAATTAATCAAACGATATAATCTATTTCAACGTTCTAATAGAAGATTGATTATTCAGGAATGCAGTGCGGTTCATTATCGCTTGATCGACAAAAATTAACACAAATACGCATCCAAATACCATTTTACTAAGAGTTTGTGTTTCATTACACATATTATTAAACGTGTTCTCTATCTCTAATAATAGACATCTGAAGGCTTATTAATTATTATTAAACTTATCATATTTTAATGTCTCTTTAGAACCGTATTATTTGATTAAATAGAATATAATATACATTACAACAGTGATACGTTCAAAGATATCTTTTTCTTATTCTTAAATTTGGGCGTTCTGCTTCTTAAATTATAATTAACACATTCCTAGCTTACACGAAACTACCATAATAAAAATATTGGAATTGGTAAGTTTATTGAGAGGCTTAGAGCCAATTTCAACACATGCTGATAAAGTACCTGATAGCCTATTTGGAACTTATCCGCCATATAAACTACAACTTTTGGTTTCACAGGTCTCGAATAGAAATATCTGGCAGAAAAGTCACTAGTAATGTGTCAGATTTATTTATTAGATAGCGTTATATTTCAGAAAGCTATCTGGAACTCTATCAGGAACTGGTAAAACTGGCCCATTGTATTGCTTATCAGCAGTTGTCAGGTACAGATAGGAACCTCGTTCTTTGAGCCCTTACACATCGATTGGCGCTACCGTGGTGTTGTTGTAAATGCCGTTGTGCTCTATTTTGGCTTCTCCCGTCACTATTTGGTGGAGTGGGTTGTCGTACAAGTTCGGCCCCTCCATATCCAACTTCCGAAGAAGACTTCTCACTAAGGTGATCAGGTACAGGTTTAGGACTGAAACAAATGGAAGACTGGATTAGTAATCCTGATCAATAATTTCACTGTATTTGTAAGTATAGTGTACACTAAATAAATTGTCGACCAACAAGAGACGTTCCTCGATATACTAGTTAGAATTATGCCTGTCTCGGATAACTAAGAAAAATGAAATAATCCAAAGACATTTCTCAGAGACAAATGGTGGTAAGTCTCTTGTATGTGAGGGGCCGTCTGGGTAGGTACCACCGCAATGTCTAATTCTACCGCCAAGCAGCAATGAACAAGCACTGTTGTGTTTCAGTTTGAAGTGCATGGTAGCCAGCGTTATAACTGGGCATTATGAAACTAAACCACGCAGTACTTTATAATTCAGAGTTGTATGTGGCGTTGCTACCGTTTATACGCGCATACGCATGCTCACGCCTTTTATCCCCGAAGGGGTAGGCAGAGGCGCAACTACTGCACCCACTTTTCGCCAAGCGTATTGATAGGGGGCGAGCCTATCGCCATATCGGGCACAAATTCCAGACTCCGGGCTGATATTGAATAGAAAAATCCAACATCACTTTGCCCGACCCGGGGATCGAACCCGAGACCTCAGCCTTGCAGTCGTACCGTAATACAACTACGCCACCGAGGCAGTCAAACTACTGTTTATGGGCGGCCGTATTGCTTACCATCAGGCGAGCGGCATGTTCGTCGCGCCATTTTAATGAAATAAAAAAATCATGAGGTAGATAGAAGCAAATAGGATAAAAATAGTAATAATTATGATTATATGAAAGCTGGATGATATTGTTGATCGACGAAAACTTGAGGATTTAGGAATTATGATCCATTTAGTTAGAGTTTGGCAAATACTAAATTCTTTGTATCAACATAGGTGTTCATGAGTGATCAATGAATAGGTACTTACAAAGCGAAGACAACGATAGCAAAGCCATCTCCAATACCAATCCAAAGTAGCTGTAGTTAGTGTAATCTAGTAAAGTCATCAGCATCGGAGCAATAGTGGTTGCTATCGCGAAATAATAGAACGCTCTTATGTGCGGGATTGATCTCTGAAAAAACATAAACACGTTTACTGGGAAATCTTTAGAGGTTTTTCTGTGGACTTCTTGTGGCCGATGAAGACTCGGTTTTGCAGATTAAGTAAATGGTATGATTTCTGTTGTAGATACTCCTATTACTTTAAATTTAGCATCGTTTGTGTTGTAGACAGGAAATTCTTATATTACTGTAGCTTTTTCTTTGCAGTTCGTGAAGAAACTGGTATGAGGTGTATTTTTTGAGGCTATATGGTCGCTGGTTTTTACATACTGAAGCCCTCGGTACGATAATTATAAAAATCTAAAGATTCCAAGCAATTTTGTAGAAATTATCAGACAGCAATGAATATAGCAAAATAGCTTACCATGTGGGTGCCATAGATGAGAACGGCATTAAAGATAACCTCCAGGCAGTAGATGGCGACGCAGAGCTCAGCCGGTAGCGGGAATGACATGCCGTGGTACATGGTGATGGAGTTCGCATCATGATGTACTGAGTAGCTGTACACACCCACTAGGAATGCGCTGAAGAACTGCAAAGGAACAAAATAGGATTCTTGAACTCGGATCGATGGCATTCACATTGATATAATATTTAATCGATATAACTGATGTGCACGATGAAGCGACGACTTGCCATTTGTTGCCAATTCGGGTGTCCCACAGGGTTCCCATTTGGGTCCAATATTATTTAACATCTTTATAAATGATATCACAAACTGTTTTAAAAATTCTAATTTCCATCTTTTTGCTGATGATCTGAAGATTGTGAAAGCCATTTACACTATTGAAGACGCAAACACATTACAACAAGATTTAGACAGTTTGGCATTATGGTGTGATACAAACAGAATGGAACTTAATATCGAGAAATGTAACCACATAAGATTTACAAGGAATAAATCAAGTCTTCCCCACATATATCAAATAAATAACCTACCATTAAAACAAGTAGATAGTGTTAAAGACTTGGGAGTCATTTTTGACACCAAACTTAAGTTCAATAAACACATTGATGATATTGTAACGAACAGCTTTAAGGTACTAGGTTTTGTCTTAAGAAGTTGTAGGGAATTCAAAGATCCCACAACTAAAATTAATATTTACAAATCGTTAGTTAGATCTGGTTTAGAGTACTGCACTCCGCTATGGAGCCCACATTACGACATATATATAAAAAATTTAGAGCGGGTGCAGAAAAGATTTTTATGGCATCTCTGCTACAACTGTCACCTTGCCAAAAGACTTCCTAGCTACGAGGACCGTCTTAAACACTTTCAGTTACGCTCTTTACAGAATCGCCGATCGTTATTGGATATGATGTTTCTGTATAGTTTGACAAATGGAATGATAGATTGTTCTCAGGCCACGAGAAAATTTTGCATTAACGTCCCAGTAAAACTTCCCAGATTTAATAAGTATGCTCCGTTTCACGTGCGTTATTGTTCTACGAATTTGGGTTCTCATTGTCCTGTTAACAGACTATGTAGAAATTATAATTCATTGCATAAATCTAGTAACATTGACATATTTTTCCAAAGTAAAATTAAATTTCGGAACGCCATTTTAGAATACCATTCACAATCCTCCATACCATAATAATGTTATTAATATATCGTTTACTCAATTCAGTTAGATTTCCTTTTTGTTTTTTTTTTCCTTTCGTTATCCTTAAGATTGTAAAAATAATGTATCAATTATGTGTGTGCATTTAATTCACGCACTATTAATTTTTACTTTTTGTGTATAATTTTGCTAAGTTGTTGTGGTTTATATGCATGCCATGTACGCCTTGTATTGTAACGGCATTTAGCTTAAGGCTACTATGAACGTTGTTAAGTTAACTAATCACTAATCAAGAGTTAATGTACGTTACGTTGGCGTTACTAAATAAATAAATAAAAGGTGGCGGGTAGAAGGTGGATATAGGATGCTCAAGACCGAGATAGATGGTGCCCACTGGGAGAGGCCTATATTCAGCAGTAGAAGGCGATATTCTGTTGGATGGGTAATTATTTGCATACATAAATAAAATAACGAGCAACCTACTAGCCTGATAGTAAGCAACACTCCTTTATCCTCTACTAACAAATCCTACTAAAGTTATATAATAATAAGTTTTGCTCGCGATTCCACGCACGTAAGACCCGGTGTAAAAATGTTATTTATAAAGATAAATATTAAAGTCTCATAATGCCCAGTAATTACACTGGCTACACATAATATCTTTTAAAACTAAACATTACTTGCACAGAAATAGACCTGATGATCGATGAGCTACAGCGTCCTTCAAGGCATAACAACTTCGTGGAAGTAATAGAAATTCCGGTCATATTCTGTCATATTCTGATGGGCATTGAAATAATCCTATGATTTAACCTTCATGACATAATATTGTAATGTGGCTAACTGTAGAACTCATAAATCTCAATGTCACCCGGCTGCTCACTAAATACGAAAATTGCGGAATAGGAGCACGGAGTACTAAATGGTAAATTGCTTTGAAACGAAACTAAGTTTTGAGAATCAGAACAATTGTTGGTACCAGCACCGAAGTTTAATATAATTTTATTAAGCTAATAAGAAGCAATTTAGTAATAAATGGTTTAGTGGCAGTGTACTCAGGTTGCGAACCGTCAGGATCACGATTCAAATTCCAGACCAAGTTCAAATAAAATAATAGAAAGCCAAAACATAGATAAAACAATTTTAGAGGAGGATAGATAAATCTGTTTTCCACATTTCATGTGTCCTATTTGTCTTACCAAACAAAGTCTAGATATTTCAAGATGCAAACCACATTACCTAGTTGTAATTATGCGCGAAGAGACGCATAGGTTGTTGGCAAATTGTATAATTCCATTCAATATTCTTCCTAATATTTTTAATACGAAAGTTTATGAAAATGTGCAAACACTTTTGAACTGAAAACTGTGTTATTGAGTTGTTCTTTTTTTCTTCTTGCGCTATTTTGTCCATTTAAAGGACGTAGATACATAGGGTATTTTTATCCCGGATAAAACAGTTCATGTGGATTTATTCCCCAAAAGAATTTTATGGCCATTAGGTTAGAAGTAAATTTCGTAGACGGACGATAGCCTAGTTGGGAATGGAACGGTCTGCCGAGACCATGTCCGGAGGTTCAAAGCACTGAATTTTCGAAATTACGTGTGTATTGTATATTAACCATCGTGAGGAAACCTACATACCTGAGAATTCTCCATAAGAATATGGAGGGTATGTGAAGTCTGCCAACCCGTAGGTACTAGGCCGGCGTGGTGGAATAAGGCCTAGCCCCCCCCTCTCATTAGTAGAGAAGGCCCGTACTCAGCAGTGGGCAGTATATAATACAGGGCTGATTGCATTGCAAATTACGTACACCGACCAACCAAACAACTGAGTCGCCAGGAAGTACCAACAATAAAAAGTAGTAAAGTACCAACAATAACAGAAGAACCATGGAAGGGCTGCTGCATGGAATGAAATGAAAAAGGCTATAAGGGTCTCCAGAAATCCTTAATGTAGAGCATTATATAGAGAACTAAACGTAATTCGCATGACCATCCATATCATACCAGCCCTGTATTATATACTGCCCACTGCTGAGCACGGGCCTCCTCGGCTACTGAGAGGGTTAAGGTCTTAGTCCACCACGCTGGCCTAGTGCGAGTTGGCAGACTTCACATACCTTGCAAGTTCTTATAGAGATCTTCTCAGGTATGTAGGTTTCCCCACGATGTTGTTCCTTCACCGCATGAATTAAATGAAAATTGTACATATAAACACCAAGTGGACGTTCATTATTATATAGAACGAAGGCTTTGGATGAAATTACCTCAGACTGTATGATTATAAGTAAATACTGGCAAGAAAGGGTATATTATGCGGTGAAGTATACACGGGAGCGAAATGTTATTTTTAAAAGGGAAGCTAACTTTAAATTTTATTTGCTGTGGTCTAGTAATTCATAGTATTTATTTGAAAAGATTATGAATGTAAGCGGGTAGGAATCGTAGTGTTTGAAGTACTCACCAATGGACGTAATTAGTTATTTGTATAAAGCATATCAAGTAAAGTTTACTTGAAATTTGCGAAAGGCCCTTTAGTGTTATGTGTTACCATATCTTGTGATATGCGTCAGAGGAACCATGAAAAACATTATTTAGATTAGATAGACCTATAACTGTTATCATGCTAGTTACACTAAGGCCAATATCAAGTGTCATAGATCAATATAGCAATAAATACCTTAACTCAAAGGCATTAACATGCAACGAAGGGCACCTTGAAAAGTTTGCCTACCGCTTCAGGAATAAAAGGAGTATTTAATCCCTTAAAATTGTCGTGTTTACTGTTTATACCTATGTTTCCACTCAAATAATGCGATAATTAATGACATTAGTAATTGCATCCCTATTCTGAAGGCCGTAAGTATATCTTTGCCTATATTATGAAATTGTGGACACATAATGTAGGTGCCTGCGTCACTAGTTAATGTATATGTTTAGCTCGCGATTGCATATAGCCCACAGAACAAATGACAATATTATTACAGTAGGGACTAGTAGGGATAGTAATAGTTTGCGGACATTTTTTATGAAGATTCTTTTATTTTCTTTATGAACCAGACACGAGTGCTTTACGCTACTTTTATACCGAAAATTAAGTTTTTCAGACGGAGTGGTAGGGGTGCGCGGCGATAGCCTAGTTGGGAGTGGAAAGGACTGCCGAGACGAATGTCCGCAGGTTCAAAACCCAAGGGCACACACCTCTGACTTTTCTAAAAAGTTATGTGTGTATTCTTTCGAATTATCGCTCGCTTTAACGGTGAAAGAAAACATCGCGAGGAAACCTGCATATATGTGAAGTCCGCCAACCCGCACTAAGCCAGCGTGGTGGACTAAGGCGTTAACCCTCTCAGTTGTAGAGGAGGTCTGTGCTCAGTAGTGGACAGTATATAATACAGGGCTGGTATGGTAGGTTAAAACAATTTAAAATTTATATGTTTAAAGCGTAAGTTTACAATTGTACATTGGCAGATTATGCTTTGAGATTTGCAACTCTGAGTCCCATTTTGGGATCTGATCCCTATGTGAAAGATATTTCGTTAGAAATAATTTGATGTAATGAGACGATAGTTAAATTTAAGAGTACTTTTTTAATAGCAAATTGCTATTATTTTTATGACTTCGATATTTTGTAAGTTGTAATCGATATCAATATGAATTAAGGCCATCGATGATGTATTGTTCAAGTATAGTAAGAATTAAATAAGAATAATTTAGTAAACATAAATTATAAGTTTATAAGGTGCATTTTATTACAAAAGCGGGTAATAGACAAGCATGCTATCTTCGTTTCTACAGCAAAAAAGTAGAGATAACTTACATTTACTGACATACTAACAAGCTTTGCAATTATAAACATTATACCAAGAACAGAAATAAATAAAATCACAACCAATAATAAAGAAAATATTTGTAATAGGAAACATCAACCTAAAATATTATTTGTGCTCTTTATTAAAAAAGAGTTCTGAGAGATTAAAGCAATTTACTAATCCAAACCCATTCGACGGGATTGAATTTGGAAGCGACCCGACTCCATTCTCCGATTACAATAGAACCAAATAGACAGTTCGAAACTGCGACTTCTATAAAGAATTCTATGAACTTACCAGATTGAGGTATCCGAAAGTCAAAACACCTCTCCTTAGAGGTAAACAAAAACAACATCGTCCTAACTGAGGCCAGTCACAATACATTTTGGAAATTATGTTTAATGCGCGTGCGCGTGCTCACGAGTTGTGGATGATACTGAAGTTGGCAGCGCAGGAATGCTTTTATAATGGGATAATAACAGATTGGGAATTTCGGACCATGTTTTGCTCGTAATCAGATAAAAGAGCTTCCTTCCCGCCTTGAAAAAACATAATATTTTTATGAGTCACATAAACAGCTAATGCGTATTAAGCTCCTAGGGAGAAATGTTAATTGTAGTTGTGCCCTTAACGTTCGATGAAGTTATTTCTATCCCATGATGTGATAGGGGCAGTCCTATCGCCGTAGTGATCATAAACGTCCTCGTACTAATTTACCACTTAAAATTAATGTTGTTTTGAGCTTCCTTTCTCCGTGTTTTCCTTGCCTCTGCTCTTGATCTCTTGTTTACCTTTTCTTGCCTATTGTCCCACGCTGGATGTTTGTCCTGTATTTTATTATATTACAGTAAAATTATTAATTAAAACATAGCCTAGCCTATATTGTGTTTCGACAATTTGACATGGAGAAAATTACAATAAAGCATTGATATGGGTTTTTTTATATATCAATGCAATAATCCCATCGATATACATGTACTATACGTCAATGAATATACCAGAACCAATGTTGTGCACTCACAAAATATGTTGCTTGCTTAGATACACTCTACCTATCAATTTCATGTTATTCCTATTATTTACTGGTGGTAGGTCTCTCATTATGTAAGTGGCCGTCTGGGTGGGTACCACCACAATGTCTATTTCTACCGCCAAGCAACAGTGTGCATGCACTGTTGTGTTTCGGTTTGAAGGACATTGTAGCCAGTATAACTACTGGACATAATGAGACTTAACATCTTATGTCTCAGGATGACGAGCGCAGTGGAATGCCACTCAGTACTTTGTAAGTCAAGGTGCTGGATGGTGTTGCTACTGTATATGTTATGGTCGTATCGTTTACCATCAGGCGAACGACATGCTCGTCTAGACATTCAATGCAATAAAAAGAAAATCATACCATACCAGCCCTGTAACATAATACACTGCCCACTGCTGTGCACGGGCCTCCTCTACAACTAAGAACGTTTAGGCCTTAGGCCCGTATTCACAAACGATACTTAGCTAAGGACAGCTCAATGCTATGATAATAAGGCCCGTATTCACAAACGTTACTTAGCTAAGGACAGCGCAATGCTATGATAATTAGTCTGTTCTCAGTGCTTTCGGCATGACAGACTTCATAGTGCGTAGGCAAAGGGGCGCTGTCAACGGATAATATTGAAATACAATTGTGCTTTAGTTGGCTGTCAGATAAACAAAGCTGAACAAGGCCAAAGAAAACGATGAAATAACCGACACTATGCGTTCGGGAGCACTATGCGTCCTCTAAGTGTTGTTTGTGAATACGGGTGTTAGTCTGTTTTCGTAAACATTACTTGCATAAGTATAGAAGTAACACTGGCAAGCCATTCATTTCATAAACGATACTCAAGGGACTCTTTGCTGTGCGTTCCCATAGCATTGTGATTGGTTTATATTGTAATGAAACTTCCTCGAGTAGTTTGACAGAAAACATCAAACATTGACTTTGAAATTTCAATTTTGATGGAATTTATCGGAAATTATCAATAGGTATTAAAAATGACACGGATTTCAAATAGTAAAAATACATTACATACATACGCCATCACCGATAAATTCTTGGTAGAAGCCACAACACGAAAGAAGGAGACAACTTGTAAAATTTTTAGTTAAAATAATATTATGTTCGCATTTGCATTATGGACACAAGTTTCGCGCCTTTAATGAGTAAAAATCTCCTAAAATATGGTAAGTATGATGTTTTCCAGTTTGTTTCCTGGTTATATATATTACAATAATATAAAATGATACGACGAATAACAGAAGTTGATTTCTTTTAGTTCAAAGAAGTTACCATATTTTACTTCTTCAGAGAGGGAATTAATCGTGGCTTTGATGCGGGAACGGCCTATTATTGAAGATACCGTACGCATGCTCAAAATATAGAGCCAAAGAAGAAGGCTTGGGATAAACTGACAATAGCTTATAATGCACAGTCGTAGGTATGTTACACCCAGGGACAATGTACAGTGGAAAAGATGTTGGGAAAATATAAAACTTATTGAAAGAAGGAGCTCTCTCAAGAGTCAATGAGTATGATGCGTATAGAAAAAATATTAGATTATAAAAACAGCTCCATGCTTTACAATAAAAAAAAAATTGGAAATAGAACGATAAAAAATACATCTTGAAAATTTAAATATATTCGTTTTATTTTATCCGACCAAATTAACTAAAAATGCTGTGTTATAAATTATCTCCTGTATCGGAGCGCCTCGGTATGTAGGTATTTTATAATTTATACTATTATCATTTATATTTTCGATAATGATGCCATTGGATGTACTAATCTAAACTATCTTTGACTAATAGGAAGCTACATTACTCCTGAGTGCTATAGGCTACTTTTTATCCCGGGAAAATATTTTTATCCCGGAACAACTTATTCATGCGGATGAAGCCGCGAGCAATACTAGTATTGTATAAAATCGAAGTTGCTACAATCACATGGCACGTTGTTATGAGACTCGTAGCCAACTTTTTGGTCAAACAAGGATCAAATCCTCTTCGACTCCCCTATTGTACGTTCTACTGTGTTTCTAGTTTTTATGTTAGCTTTATTGTAATTTTCTTTGGAAATATTGCCTGGTTGTGATACTGTGAGATTTGAAAATCTCGATCACTTTTCTAGTGTTATTCGTTCTCTGTAGGTCTCTTTCAAGGATATAATCATCAAATTCTTTTTCGTTACTGCAGTCCATCGCAAGTTAACGGATCAAATCAAGAAAATCACACGAATTTACTAACCTAACTTACGTGGTCTGTAAAACCCGGTGCTAGATTGACGTTTGTGTTGATTTGTCACACTATAATAATAAATAATAATACCAGCCCTGTATTATATACTGCCCACTGCTGAGCACGGGCCTCCTCTACTACCGAGAGGGGTTAGGCCTTAGTCCACCACGCTGGCCTAGTGCGGATTGGCAGACTTCACATACCCTCGAAATTCCATGTCACACTATGCGTTGCGTAAAATAGCTCGCGAGCTCCTTTTGCTGTGCGTTCATTTTCCTAAATGCATACTGTCATTCGTCCCTTAAGTGTTGTTTAAGAATAAGTTTGACGGACCCTGTGCGTCCGAGAATACTATGCGTCCTCGGGTTGAGTGTTCGGGCATGACAGCCTACGCACTGCGTAGGCCAAGGGGCGCTGTGATTGGCTAATATTGAGATACAACTTTGCATCAGTTGGCTGTCAGATAAACAAAGCTGAACAAGGCCAAAGAAAACGATAAAACAACCGACACTATGCGTTCGGGAGCACTATGCGTCCTCTAAGTATTGTTTGTGAATACGGGTGTTAGTCCAACACGCTGGATTCATATTATTCATCTCAGGTTTCTTTTTTATGATTTATTTTGTACATTCGTAGTTTATTTACATACAAGGATTTAAAATAATCCTCAATGCTACTTATTAATTTAAGGTCGAGTTTCGTTGAAACCACAGTGACTTTACAATTTTATCGTGGATATTGGAAACTTCCGTAGAGTCTAAATGTAACTTTATCTCCAATAATATTAGCACTTTTATAGACCATATACGATGTTAATTACTTAGTGATAAAGTTATAATTTCCTTGTATCATATAATTGCAAATCACAACGCGTTGAACTACATGATAACAGCATTGATAGTAGTAGGTCAAAACAGCAATCCATCTTGTTTTACAAAAGCGGTATAAATCTTTGCTTGCGATACATTGATTTATTATTTTGAAGTTGTTTATAAAGTTACATTTTAAATGTTCAATGTATGTTGGAGATAATACGTTATAATCATAATATAAATGTTCTCGGAATGAAGCTGAACTACAGCTCATTATTGTTAAATCACTTCCAGTAAATGTTTATACGGATATGATATTTGTCCAGCAAATCGTAAATATTATTGTAAAAATTGTTTGCAAACAAACGAGAAATTATAATTATTTGGGTATTCCCTATATATTAGCAAAATATAAGTTCCTTGTATAATAAGATTCGTTAAATGTAAACAAGTACAGGACAAAGTACACATAGGAACAAGAATTTTCTTATTTGCATAGTCTTTAGTGTTGTGGGTGTCGGATAAGAAACTCCGTCGGGAAAGAAATCATCATTATGCTAGCATTACATTGTGTTTTTTTTTTGCTTTGGCAATTTAACAATAAATAATCACTTATAATACCACAAGAGCTTCAAAATTATCGGGTATTTTCCGATAGGTTCGTTGCAAACAAATGAAGGAGTTTTCAGGTTAAAAAATCACGAGCGCGAAGCGCGAGTGATTTTTCCTGAAAAACTTGACGACTTTATTTGTTTGCAGGGAACCTTGAGGGAAATGCCAGATAATTTTGAAGCTCGTGTGGTATTCGGGGGATTATTTTTCCGTCCCAAATGTCGGCCAATAGAATTGCACCATGAGATGAAATGAACAGTCAACAAATAAGAATTTCATAATATATAGTAACTACCAGAGAAAATATTCAAAAAATTATCAGTATAATACCATGTAGGTTGTACCACGTGACGTCGAATGGTGCAATTCTATTGGTCGATATTTGGGTCGGAAAAATAATCACTAAGATTATGTCTCATGGTGCCGCGTGCATAAGTTGGGGAGGAAAATAAAGACCAGAAAGAAAACAATGGCGGAGTATAATTTTTGATAAGTGGTAGGCATATACACGGCGATCTTTGTCGGTGATGATTTTGTAGGTCCTAGTTTCCGAATATTATTGCGTTAGTAATTAAAGTAGTAGTTTCTTAATTCTTTATTGATTTAAAGACGCAAAACAACCAAACTCTTTAAAATTTTATAACAGGCAGACTAACAGAACAAAGAACTAGATTCTATTTAAAAAAGCGGGTCATTTCAATGCTGTTTCAACGATAATATTGAAAAATATAATTAATGTAATTTTTGGGTTATTGGCAAAAAGTAGTATCAAGAGCATGGTATTGACTAAAGAGCAGCTATCAAAAGGTAGTGACGCAAAGAGAATTATTGTAATAGATATGAAAATAGCGACGTTTAAAATGTCAGTAATTTCAAAAGGCTTGTTAAAGGAACAACATTTTAAATGAGTAAATGTGTGTAATAAACGTAAATTTACCGAACATCGAAAGCTTCCTGTTACTGTACTCATTGAAATGCGGGTGTATTGTGATTTTGACCTGGACTTTTGTAAGTAGCATTTGCAGAACGCACACGGGGGCTCTCATAAATAATGGTCTACTTTAATGAATGACTATTCTCATTTTAAAAGTCCTGGGATTTGAACTCGGGGCCGTTACATGTGTTTTGGTGATTCGCAAATATTTTTTTCGTCTGGTTTTACAAGTCTGTTGTGACATCGAAAGCTTGATGCCTAGGATACCTAGGATTTGTCTTTAAATAGGCTACGTCTGTATTGTGTGTCTCTATAAAATGTATGTAGTCCTTAGACGCCCACTGTGGACACCGGTGTCCATTTATATAAGGAAATTAGCTTATAGCTATATATAAGCGGGCGTTGACGGGTTAATCATTGATAACTTACTTTTGCTAGCAACCAGCATTCGTCTTTGCCGAAATCCAAAATCCCGTCAAATTTGGTTTAGCCGATCCGGGAATTAGAAACCATATAAAAGTCACGTTTAGGTTACCAAATCTAATAATGTAATTTTAATATTATGTTATTACTGTTTGTTCGTAAAAGTGTAATTGTGAATGTTACATCTTTATTTAGTAAGCACATAAGAATAGTACTTTATAATAAAAAAACTGAAGCAATGTTTAATAATAATAAATAATAATTATGTGTAAACTGTTGATGTTCCTATGAATAATAAATAAATAAATCTACCAAAGGGACGGGTAACCATAGCTTAGAAAAAACATTTTTACACAATTTTCTTTAATTTCCAGCTTCGATCGCTCTTCTGCCTTCTCTTCTTCATCGTGGCTATTCTAGAAGTGTTCACAATCCACAGGTTGTCAGTAGGAACACTCCTGATCCACAAGAAAGAGACATTTACAGAAGACATCGCTCTAACAGTCTACTTAACGTTTATGGCTCTAGTTATTGCCGAAGCGTTTTTGTTCGGTCATATCTATTACTTAATAGTGGGTTTGTATTGTGTACTTATCATGCGAAGAGAAAAAAAAAATTTGTCAAGGCTCAAAGCTTCTTTTGATATATTTACAAATGTTACAATTAGATTATCGCTTTGATATGACGTGTTATTACTGTCTTGTGTAGGTTAATTTCATTGTTACCACATTTTTTTAAACCCAGAAAGCGATATAAACTTCATTTTCTTTTTAACTGACTATAAAAAAGAGGTTCTGCATTAACCCGTATGTATGTTTGTATGTGTGTTTGTATGTCTGCGATTTTCTCAAAGTGGATCAGTAGGATCCACTTTGTATGGGCATCCGGCATTTTACAAGTAAATATTTTCAGTTTTAGCAAGATAAGAAATCTTAACTAAGATAAACATTTTTATTTTTTAACGAAGTTATTTCACTATCATTTCTTTATGTAGTTTAGGTAACTTCTAAACAAATATGGTAATATAACCCCAACAATAAATTTGTTTGATTGCTTTACTAAAATCTTTTTTTTTCAGGAGCAGTCTCGTCTCTTGGAGCCGTATTTGATATGTCGCTTTCTATCCTGGCTCACAGAAATCATTTGCATTTTCGTCCTTTGCCTGATACACAAACTGCTCATCGGGTGGTATTTAGGCATGTTGATGTTTGTCAGTGAGTTTTATTTAAAAGTTTAAAGTCATCTGCAGCTGTAGACAAGTTGCATTTATCCAATCCTTAACGCTTGTCGATAATTCTATCGCTCAGATAAGTTTTTTTTTTTATTTCCTTTTACAATTGTAGAAGGGCATCGTGTGTACGGCCTCTGATATGTTTTTACTTGACTGGAGTGGTGCTCAGTATGAAACTCGTAAAAGTTGTAGTCATGTCTGGAAATTTTGATCCTCAGGGACGATCAAAATTCCTTCCCTTTCTTAAAGAAACTTGCGCATTAAGGATGCTAATATCTATAGCTGCCAAATGTTATTACCGACAGATTACGCTTCAGCACATTTCCCCCTACTATAAAAAGTTCCATATTAGTTTAAAGTTTATTTTTAATATATAGAAAACAAAACGCTTTATTGGTGCTTACAAAATCTAAACAGCAATATCGTTAATCTGTGGTAGTGCAATGTATCCCCAAATGAAACATTCACGAAAAATAATATATTTCTTTTTCAGTATTAGAAATCTACTTCTTCATCGTAGTGTACAGTTACTATGTGAACTTGGCGGACTATGAAAGGGCTGACTGCAGGAAAAGTCGCGTCAGACCGTGTGACTCGTGTCCTTGATATTAACAACTGAGATGTTTTGTCTCAATAAATGTGATGTGTCTATGGGTTTTTTATTGCCACCCATAAATTGTTTTATGAAATTGAAATCCCATTAGACATACATACTCCGCCTTTTACCTCCCCTTTTCAGTGGTAGGTAGAGATGTTATTATAACTCATACGCAGCATTTAGCCAGCTATGTTCGGTAATAAGGGACGGCTTTATTGCCGTTTACCAAATACGATTCCAGACTTCGGACTGATACCGAGCAGAAAAAGTTTCACTGTACCAGCTGATCAAACCCTAGACCCCAGCACATTTCCATCACAGAGTCGCATGTATAGAATTATTTCCAACTAGCTTTTGCTCGCGGCTCCGCCCGCGTGAAAATGTTTTTCTGGGATGAAAGTCCCGCTTTTTATTTTCCCGGGATAAAAAGTAGCCTATGTGTTAATACAGGACATGATCTAGCCGTGTGCCAAATTTCATCGAAATCCGTTCAGCAATTTTGGAGATGTGCAGTAACAAACAAACAGGAAAACAGATGGACAGAAAAGAATTACAAAAATCGCAGATTTGTATTCAATTACCGTTCTTTAGTCACCCCCTTTCTATTTTGTCACATTTCTTTAAATGTACAGACTGCAGACACACCGGGTCTACTGCTTTATTATTTGTATAGATAGTGTAAACGCATCTGGAAGTTGTGGCGCAATATATTGCTTCGAGATCTTGCTAGTTTAAACTTATGGTATGGCTCATTTTCATTGGTCGTTAACTCGACCATGCGGGCTATTCCCGAATGCGGGAAATCGACTAAAGAAAATGCTAACTGCATGCGTGCCCTATGGCAATGAAAAATGAGCCTTCTAAGTTCAAGACTTAGAAAGTTATTTTTTTATACAGAGGTCCCATTTATGACGTACTTAACTACTTATACACGAAGGAAGGAAGGATATTCTAAAATCAACTTGTTAAATTCGTCATTCAGTAAAAAAAACGTTTGTGCATTCCACGATTAATGTCTTAATCTTCTCTGAAGTCTGGAAAGGAGATTAATACTGGAATTCTAATGCTATGACGTAACCACGTCTTCCACGACTATTAATAGAATCATAAATATCTTCATGAGATCATGTCACTCGTTTTATTTAACAAGATAAACTGCAAATTGCTATAACGTTAGGATTTAAAATAATAAGGGTAATATTATGGCAGTTTACCTACATTAAAAAAAAAACCCAAAATGTAGGTTAGAAACGGTGACGATGGTTAAAACACGACATTCGAAACTTATAAGCATCACGCCTTTTTCCCTTTTCAGGGGTAGGTAGAGGTATAACACACCCACATTTCGCCAGCTATGTTAGGTCCCATGTTATAGGGGGCGGGCCTATTGCCATTTACGGGTCACATTTCCAAACTCGGGGCTGATACTTAGTAGAAACACCCAATATCACTTACCCGACCCGGGATTGAACCCGAGACCTCAGCGCGATAGTCGTACCACGCAAATACAACTACGTCACCGAGGTAGTCAATACTTGCTAATCACAAGCTTTGGACTCACAGAAATGTATCCCAACGTCTGTCCCATATCCGGCTATCAATTCCCATTTTGATAAGTAAAACCATCTGCGCAAATCTGCG
The DNA here is from genome assembly GCA_947568825.1 of Sphinx pinastri. Classification (NCBI taxonomy): domain Eukaryota; kingdom Metazoa; phylum Arthropoda; class Insecta; order Lepidoptera; family Sphingidae; genus Sphinx; species Sphinx pinastri. Next base: position 3,026,456 of record OX387630.1, on the reverse strand, counting down.
TGTTGACGCAAATTCCATATTGTATTATGCTGTAATCTACTTTTCATACGCAAACGTACAAACGCCCACCTGGTGTTACTAGTAGTTTGATAATTTAGAACGATAATGAGCGGTCTTCTTTCTGTTTTATAGAACTTATAAATTAGCATATCTTTAGATTGCAAAAACTCATAGATTCAAAATAAATATGGGCACTAAATATAACAATTTAAAAGATCCCAGAGTTAAAGTTTGATAGTGCGCTGTATCATTTTGTATGACTTACATTTAGGGTAGATTTTTTTGTTATTTGATTTGTTTTTTATGTATAGTTAAATAAACAAATGACCAAATATAACATAATACTTAATAATAATAAGACTGCCTCGGTGGCGTAGTTGTATTACGGTATGACTTCAATGCTGAGGTCTTGGGTTCGATTCCCGGGTCGGGCAGTGATATTGGGTTTTTTAAAAATTCTGTGTCAGCCCGGAGTCTGGAATTTGTGCCCGATATGGCGATAGGCTCGCCCCCTATCACATCATGGGACGGAATAACGGCGAAAAGTGGGTGCACTAGTTGCGCCTCTGCCTACCCCTTCGGGGATTAAAGGCGTGAGTGTATATGTATGTATATATATATGTACTTAATAATAAAAAGGCTATTAAATCTACTATCTATTTTCTATTTAAATCGCTTTAATTTTAGGCTAGAAACTTGCAAGTAATTAACAAATATTTTTATTATGAATACGTTGGTTCCAATTTTTTAATTATTCGTAAACCGTAAACGATTGTTTTTTTGTTTTTTGCGCTCAAATATTTTGTGATTACGGCCGCGCTGGCCGCGTTTCACTATCACGTATTATATCGTAGTTTGTTTATCATAAGCCGAGATCATTTGCAATGATGGTCACCGAACCAATATTCCCGCAAAGCCCATTTACACCAAAGGGATAGATCATTGGTTACTCGTTATCAGTGCCCGCCGGTATCTGATAAACGATAAACGCGGCTAAACAGATATGACACGATGCACACTCATTCATTTTTAATACTTTTCGTCAGTTTTATGGACTTTTTCGTCGAATTTAATAGTACAGCTATTTAGCTGAGTGTTGGAGACAATAGCTGGTATTTAAATTATTTGTTTGGTGTTAAAATTGTGACAAAAATGGGATGCCAATTGCCGCGAGTGACTAAATGTTGCTGTTGCGTTCCTTTACGCATTGGTTCGTTATTAATTGGATATTTTTCTATTGTAAGTATGTTTTATCAATATTTTAGAAGTACTTAAGAAAATCACTTTTGGTATTATGTATCTGAAAATATAGATTTTTATAAATTCATAACGTATATTGTGTAAAATAAGAAAAGATTTATAGAGAACGCCTTACTTATTTATAAGAGCAATTACAATGAAATGTTTTCTTGCTATTTTATATCAGTGTTTAGAATAAGAAATTAATTATCTTTATAATATTTTTATGAAATACGAAAAAAGGAGATGTTTCCAAATCGCCAGATTTTTATAAATAAGTTTGCCTAGATGATCTCATTGTAGGAAGATACCTAATTCCTTTCTTATTACATTTCTTATGGGCCGTAATCCATTCAACTAAAATATTTTAATGTCTTTCAGATATTCTCATGTCTGGCTATGGCTACAGTTTCATGGTATATATACAAAGTAGTGAGCTACGTACAGAACAACAAGGTCAATCCAAACCCACAGCATACTCAAGAAGAGGTAGAGCAGAGGGCTCTCAGCTTATACGTAGCATTCGCGTATGATCTACTAGTGTTCCTATTATACTTAATCATCAGTGTGATCTTACTCATAGGAGTGCATGCGGTAAGTGACATGATGTGAAAGAAACATGATTTCCTTTCCCAGAATGATTGTGTCACTGTGGTTCCGGCATAAAAAGTAACTTACTAAAATATGTACTTAATATCATATTGATCGAGAAAAATAATTAAATATTATTTATTATTATTTATTCATTTATTCGATTAGAACGATTATAATAAACCATTTACACTAATCAATACACTTATAAAGATTAATTAATTGCATACAAATATAATACTAATTTAAACATGTCAAATAAATAAAAAAAGCAAATCAAAAAGAACACAAAACAAAAAAAAAACAAAAAACAAAAAATAATCATCTAAGACACAATATTATGTATCCAGCAAACAATGCTAACTACAAAATACTGTGATTCTCACAATAGGGTAAACTGTAAGCCTTGATGACATTCAAATTGTCAGCAAAAACATCAAGGCACGGAGAGGCTTCCAGGAGGGCGTTAAGAGCAACAAGCACACGAGGGACCGGAGATACCGCACGGGATACCGTACGGTATGAGGTTTTGGCGAACAGATTGTGTCGTTATAAATATGACGTTTATTTTCAGAATAAACCGAATTTGATGCGGTTTTATGTGAAAGCTTCGATGTTCTTATTCGCGATGGCCGTCGCGCTCGTGGTGGTGACTAGTGTCTTCATGGGATTCCTCGCTACCCTGCCAATACTCAAGTGGTGTTGTAAGTTATTCATGACATAAGTTATTATGGTTTGAGATTTGATAATGCATAATTTAATATGGCTGTATCTATGTCGGGGGTAGTGGATGGGTTCCCAATTTTTCTGCGAACATAGCATGATTATTATACTTAATGGATAGCTGGCAGGGTCTACTACTACTACCAGCCTTATATTATATACTGCACACTGCTGAGCACGGGGCTCCTCTACTACTGAGAGACTTTAGGCGTTAGTCCACCACGCTGTCCTAGTGCGGGTTGGCAGACTTCACATACCTTCAAAATTCTTATAGCCAATTTCTCAGGTATGCAGGTTTCTTCACAATGTTTCCCTTCACCGTTAAAGCAAGCGATAGTTCACAAAGAATACACATACTTGCTTAGGTAATATTATAACTTTACAAAAGTCAGAGGTGCGTGCCCCTGGGTTTTATACCGGCGGACATTCGTCTCGGCAGCCCATTCCACTCCCAACTAGGCTAGTCGCTAGCTGGCAGGGTCAAAATAGTGAAAATTTTATATGTACCAGTTACCAAATTGATTCGTTAAGCCATGTTTTGCCTCATGATAGTCTAGGCGCTAGTGAACATCGAGTACCTAAGGCAAGTGTTGAAGGATACAAGCTCTTCCATTGGTTCAATTAGTGAGCTACTACTGGCGAAATTGTATTGCTTGCACGACACCCGATCTGAGGATCCCGGGTCGTGTTTTTCTACTGGGTATCATTCCGCAGTCTGGAATTTGAAATTTCCGATATTCTTTTTTTATGGCATTGAATGTCGCGACGAGCATGCCGTTCGCCTGATGGTAAGCGATACGACCACCCATAAACAGTAGCAACACCATCTAGCAACTTGAGATACAAAGTACTGTGTGGCATTCCATTGCGCTCGTCATCCTGAGACATAAGATGTTAAGTCTCATTATGTCCAGTAGTTACACTGGCTACAATGTCCTTCAAACCGAGACACAACAGTGCATGCACACTGCTGCTTGGCGGTAGAAATAAACATTGCGGTGGTACCCACCCAGACGGACTCTTACATATGAGAGACCTACCACCAGTATGATATGGTGATAGACTGGCACCCTATCACATCATGGAACGGTACCTACACATAACACATGCAGTGTCCTTATCTAGTTTCTGTATCTAATACCATAATATTTTCTGATTACAGTTACGCTATTAGTCTGCATGGTTGTGGTTCGAAGCACGTATCTAGAGATGGAGGAGCAAAACAAACCACGTGTTTATGAAATGCAAAATCTCTACATGACACCGAATGTTCCGCTTATGGCGTGAAGATATTTTTTCTTTTCATGACTGGTTAATTTTAGTAACAAAAATAAATTTAATATAACTTAATAATTTGTTTTCAATTTTATCAAGCACCAGTTAATTAATTTATTATTAATCCGTTTTTGTTGCCGCCAAAACTCTTCGATAAAGTCTAGGTAAGGTAGCCAGCTCTAGTTCGACATACTACTGAGGACAAAAAAAGAAACAAGTATACGTCCGTAGACAGAGTAAACAATATAGAATACTGTATAGCTCCTATTCAGTCCTACAGAAAGGCAAAGAAAGGAATAGAATCGTTTTATTGCCGTCCCGTACTGCGTGCCGGTTTTTTCAAGGTCGTAATTGAAATTCTACACTTTGCCTCTGTCGTAAAGTGGTTGTGCTTAGTATCGGGTATTTCCAGAGTGTTACAAAACTATTAAAAGTGTCAATAACTTCACTAAATCCATTACAAAATGGTGCGGTGAAGCGTGCGGAGTAGATTTACTCAATTCACTTGTCAAATTCTCTGTCTCATGTGGCCACGGCATGTGTTCTTCTATGTTCCCTTCCTCTATGGCGGTATTAATAAATCAATCTCAAGTTTGAGTTACATCTCAAGTAGACATAATGTATCATACAATACCGCCCGAAGTATGCGTCTGAAGGACTTTGTATCTATGGACAAGAATAAATTATCGAAAAACAAATCAAAAATTACTCTTTTTTTTTTACTAGCAACAATGAACTCTATGTCAAAGACCAAAGTAATGTCAAATTATAATGCGTCTAAAATTAGTGACATTGTAAAATGACATGCTTCTTCGTCACACAACACCACACACAACGTGATTTTTGATTATGCCACATTTTTTTATTTGCAAAATACGGCCATCTTAATTTTATCGTATTGCTTTGGAAACGTTGCGGTGGAAGATGCAATTTAGGTGTTATTTCATTGTAATTTCGCATAAATCTAAGCAAATGTAACAATTTATTTATATTTAATTATAAGACGTTAAAAGACAAGAAAATGACGAGCAAGTTTCAACACAACAGCAATATCGCAGCTCAAAATCAGGTTCGTAGCATATCGTGAAACGCGCCAAGAATTCTATGAAGAATTGTGTATATTTCCCATTTATCTTGTTTGTCAATAAATGTTTTTACACTACAAATGTGTTTTATTTCATTAATTATTATTTTCAGCTGGTGCATTGGTTAAATGAGGCCGGTATGTCTGATGGGAATAAGAAAGCTGACTTACTTCGGAAATCCATTGAGTTGCTGCTGCATCAATGTTCTCACATGCTGCCCACGCACTTGGAGAATGTTCTTAGCTACGTTAGTGATAAATCCACTGATATAAAGAAGCAGGTCGTTGGGTTTATAGAGGATCTAAGGTGAGACAGGTCAAATTAGTGTTTGGTGCCATAGAGTCAAGTTGGGCTCATCACGTGTGGGAGACTCCTTTGGAAGTCTATACTCTTACATCGGTACATACCCCACTGCAGATGGTTCTGATAGGAGTGCCTACAAGTGCCTTCTATAAATCTTTGTTATATGGCCCTATATTGAAACAATTTGCTCATCAGTTGGTAAACACTACAAATGATTTTAACATATCCAATTTAGGATTACAAAGGGCTTGTCATACATGTCTTGTGATATTTATCTTTTTTTTTTATTTTTTTTTTTATTTTTTATGGCATTGTATGACTATACAAGCATGCTGTTCGCCTGATGATAAGTGATACGACCACCCCTAAACAGTAGCAACATCAAGCTAGTATCTGGTTCAAGCAGGCCGGCATAATTGTGTCGATTGATGAGGGATAATCATCGCTTGTCAGTCAACATTATCTGCCCCGTTACCATCAGGTGCAGGGTCACATTGTTGTACCCGTATAAAAAAAAAAAAATAAAAAAAAAAATAGTATAATACCCAGTAATTAAATCGGCTATAATGTTCTCAATTGAAAAACAAAAATCAGTGAACATATCTATACTAATATTATAAAGAGGAAACATTTGATTGTTTGTTTGTTTGCATTGAATAGGCTCTGAAATTACTGGATCGATTTGAAAAATTCATTCACCAATATAAAGCTACATTATTAACAAGTGACAACGCATCTCTGTGCCCCCTGGTATTGCAGATGTTCATGGGCGGCGGTGATCACTTACCATCAGGTGAACCGTATGCTCGTTTGCCCCCTATACCATAAAAAAAAAAAAAAAACATAGGCTACTTTTTATCCCGGGGAAATATAAAGCGGGACTTTTATCCCAGAAAAACTCATTCATGCGGGCGGGACCACGGGCAGAAGTCTAGTAATAGATAAAAATTTATAATTTGCAATTAAAGATGCCTAAAATCTACTTAGCCTACTGTTCACTGTTGGTATTGATTACTGCTTGCATAATATCTGATTGAGAAATGAGACAATGGCTATAATCAAATACTTCTGTGTAAACCTCAACCTTTCAATGTTCAGACAATGCTGGCTTCTAGAGCTTTTTGTCAAGAAAAGCCTGAACACAACAGCATATATTAACCAACTTCAAAAAAGGAGGTTCTGTATTCAACTCATATGTATGCATGTAAGTTTGTATGTCTGCGATTTTCTCAATAATCCGATTTGTATGGGGTTTTCGTTATTCAAATGTATTATATTTTTTAGGGAAGTTTTTAGTCTATAATTTATTAGGATCTGATGAAGATCTTCGGAGATAGACAATGGAACTCTTCAATAACTAACAGCAGATGACCCACAAATGCTGTAATCGTATATCTATGATGTATTGGTTACTCCATTCCTTACTTAACTAACAAAAAGGCAATAAATAAAAACTATTTAACAAAAAATAAAACTGACTTCACACCCGCTACAAACCAAAAAATAATTTCATTTTATATACATATAATATTTTATTACACAGTTCTTAATCTTGTAGGTATATTGAGTTTAGGGAAGACATTCTATGCTATCAGAACATACAATTTGTGATAACTTAGAGTCAGCAATCAAATTGTAGTGTAGATAAGAATACTATTCATACTATTTGGGGCAAATTATATAAAAATAACTTCATTTGATAAAACAATGATAAGAGACCAAAGATAACATTGTAAACAGTAGAGGTTTTTCATATAAGGCAAGAAGCCTGGCTACTTGTCTTATTTCTTTTAAAAGTAGAGTAGTAATTACTATATTTTTTTCGCAAACCCTATTTTATGCACAATGTCACAGCAGGAAAATTTGTGGGAAAATAGTTTACAAAATGGTAAATTGAGTTTATTCCTGTGTTGCTATGTGTCATGATTTTTTTTTCATTCCACAAGCCGCCAATGTATGATATTCTCTTTGTAGTAGTATTATAATTATCTAGAAATAGAACCAACTAGATTTATGAAAATATTATCTCCTGGAGCGGGAAATGATAGTAAATTCTAATATGAAGTATACATCGTAGCAAAAATGTGAATACAATAAAAATTCCTTTATATTTTTTTTTATTTATTAGGGACAACAAACAATAGTACATTATAAATTGTAACACATTTTTACAATTACATAGTGATTGTTAAATGTACTATTCACAACGCTATCCACAGATTGCAATGCAATCAGCCCTGTATTATATACTTGCCCACTGCTGAGCACGGGCCTCCTCTACTACTGAGAGGGGTTAGGCCATACTCCACAGATTACTTATTAAATAATCTATACAGCAGTGACATGAGAGTGAGTTTAAAATAATATTGCCTTTAAGCTGAAACATTTTATTTTAAAAAGAAACCAAATAAAAACATAAATCCATATTAATATTAATAAATAAATAAATAAATCAATTATATATTGAACTTTTTAGAGATGCGTTAATCAAACCTGTTGGCTACCTTGTAGGCTGTAACAAGTTAGGTATAATTAATTATTATGTAATACATTTTTAACAGATATCAAGTGTAATTGTCATATCACAAATCAAATAATAGAATATTAGCAACAAATGTCTGTTTTGTGGTTACCTAGAATCCTCTCTTTTCCTCATCAACCAGTTGAGAGACACTGAAACTGCGGCTCACAGAGCTATTGTATGCTGCTGAGGTTTCTCAGTGGCCCATCTGAATAAAAAAAAAAACATTAAAACTTACTTCACTCAATTTTTTTACTTTGTGGCCCGAAGCACAACAGCTAAGATGTATTTGCGTCCATATAAAAAAAAGTATGAATATGTTTAATTAGTTGGCCACTTTCATAAACAACTATTTAATTCCAGCAAAAACCATCCGAAATATCTTCCAAAGATCATCGGTCAGCTCCGTCTCCTGGTGATGGACAGCGTGGTAGCTGTTCAGAAGAGAGCCATCCAAGCGGCTAGTATAGTCTATAGAAACACACTGCTGTGGATATGTACGGAGAATGGAGAGTTATCCGAGATGCAGTTTGTTTGGGACAACCTTACTGAACTGAAGGTATGTTTTTTATTTGATCTTTATTATATTTAACTCTTGGTAAATTTTTCAGTATGATTTCGTAATAGTACATATTAGTTTGGTTTAAGCCTTAATATAACATTTCTATCAGAATGCTCATTTTGGCATAACATTGCTGCAAATAAAATAAATGATGATATAAGACTTATGATTCTTGTAATCATGAATTAATTGTTAAATTATGATTATATATTATGAAAAAGATACTATTTCCACTAAATAATCCAACAACATGCATCTTCTAACATCAAAAATCTTATGAAAACCAAAATTATAATTTTACTAATAATTGTTACCTCAGCATTCACATTGGAACATTGTATTTTTAGTCTTACTAAAAGAATCTTATATGAGATATGGAAAGGCATACATTCAATAAGGGATGGCGATAAGACTGATTGATATCTGAAACAAAACAAATAATTTATTTGACAATAATATTTCTTACAGTTGCTTGTGCTAAATATGATAGACAGCGACAATGAGGGTATCCGTACACATTCGATAAAGTTTCTGGAGGAGGTGGTGCTGCTGCAGAGTCCCAGCGGCTCTGGGGAGGAAGACTCCAGCCTGGACAACCTGCCGACCCACGTGCCGTTCATAAACAGACGCGCACTTGAAGAAGAATCTGAGTGCGTTTCTATGCGATGTTATGATTGGCTATTGTGTTGTTACCTAGTGTATTTATTCATAAGACTAGCTTTTGCTTGCGGCTCCACCCGCCTGAATAAGTTTTTCCGGGATAAAAGTCCCGCTTTATATTTCCCTGGATAAAAAGTACCCTATGTGTTAATCCAGGACATGATCTACTCGTGTGCCAAATTTCATCGAAATCCGGTCAGTAATTGCAAAATGTGTAGTAACAAACAAACAGAAAAACAGACAGACAGAAAATAATTACAAAAATGGCTGATTTGTGTAACATGCTACTATTCTTTAGTGGGTTGACTAAAGAATAGTAGCATGTTACACAAATCACCCATTTTTGTAATTCTTTTCTGTCTGTCTGTTTTTCTTTCTTTTTATCACATTTCTTTAAATGTACAGACACACCGGTTTTACTGCTGTATAGATAGATAAAATATGGTGCTATAAGATGTAGCATGTGCTCTAATAATAAGATATTGTCTTACCAACCTCCACTTCATACAAATAATACTATTATTTACTTTAAAATATTTTAAAACAGAAATATAGGCAATTTTATCATTACTTTTTTTCAGACACATTTTTCAACTACTGGTGAAATTCCACAATTCCCAACATATATCTAGCGTAAACTTGATGGCTTGTATGACCACACTATGTTTACTCGCAAAATTCAGACCAAAATACATGCCCAGAGTCATACAAGCGTTGGGCGACCTCCACACAACCTTGCCCCCAACTCTATCCCAGTCGCAAGTCAACTCAGTAAGGAAGCAGTTGAAAATGTTACTCATCAATTTAATAAGACATCCCTCGTCTGTGGACATGATACCGCAGTTGACTCAGTTGCTAGCTGATATTGGTATGTCGGCCCAAGAGATCAACAAAGTCGTGCCCAAAGACAGAAGGTACAAGAGACTTGGAGATGTCAAAAATGCCGATGCTCCTGCCAAGAGGTTGAGGATCGACTCCCCACAAAGCAACAGTCAGGGAAGTGACAGTAACAGCCGCAGTGAGTTAATACTGTTTGATGAGGACAGCAGCCAAGGAGCCCCCAAGTCAGCACCAACAGTCACTGAAGACTCCATATTCGAAGGCCTCAACAATGTTGATAACGTGGTCAATCTTGTAATGTCAACTTTACTCAACTGTCTGCCGAGCGAAATGCCAAGCAACTTCGCGAGCATCTACAAGCCCATACCGAATTCGGGCACGAAGGTCCAGAAGCGTCATTTAGCTAAGCTTACGTATTCTCTGATCAAAAATGAGCCTGAAGTGCCGCCTCAACCGTTGATATCAGATATCGCGGCGAAAATACCTTTACTGAGAGAGGAAGAAGAGAAAATAACCCTTAAAAACGCTGTAGCTAAGTTACAAGAATCTACGAAGGCAGAAAGGCAGATGGAAAGTGCTGTTTCTAAGCTCATGGAGGAGACTAGACAAGAGCATCTGAAAGAAGAAGAGAAACGCAATAAAGACAAAGAGAAGCCGGTGCCGCCTCAAACTCCCACCGTCCCGAAGTTAAAACAGAAAGTGAAGTTCCTCAAATTGCAGGAAATAACACGTCCAATACCAAAAGATATAAAGGAGAAACTTATGCTTCAAGCGGTGGAAAGAATCTTGCGAGCGGAGAAAGATGCAGCAATAGGGGGTGCGTCGCAAATCCGGGCTAAATTCATAACGATATTTGCATCAAGTTACACGCCAGAGATACGGGATTTGGTACTTAATTACATTCTAGATGACCCTGTTAATAGAATTGATTTAGCTCTTTCGTGGCTGTATGAAGAGTATGCTTTGATGCAGGGCTTCAATCGTCACCCTGTCACCTTACAGCCGAAAATGCACGAGAAACATGATCAGAACTATAACCAATTACTATGTGCTCTGATTACTCAAATAGCTGAGAGGGGCGACCCTACTATGGAAGCAAGCAAAGACCTACTGCTGAGAAAAGTGTATGCCGAGTGTCCAGTGGCCACTGAAGAGGCAGTGGATTATTTGAAGCATTTGGTGACTGAGGATAAAGTGGCGATGTTGGCTCTGGAGCTTCTTGAAGAGTTGTGTATCATGAGACCGCCGCGTGCGCATAAATATGTCACGTCATTGCTGTGCCATGTTTGTAAGTAATAAGTTTTTTTATATGTTGTTTAATGGATTTAGATTTTATGAATTTGTAAGTGACTTTAAATTGCAAATTACTTTCATGGAGCTGACTAATTTTTTGCAACAGACTTTATAACAAAAAGTGCTATACATATTAATAGGAATTATAGTCATAATGTCTTCAAGGAGTTTACAATATAAATTATACTCAAAATATATTGTAAAAGTGCTTTTCAAAAAACAATAATACAAAGAACAGACCACTATTATTTATCTATCATTCCTTTACAGTAAGCGAAAACGAAGAAATTCGCGAGTTTGCGTTGAAGTCCGCCGTGAAGATATACAAGCGAGGCACGGAGTCCGTCCGCCGAGTGATCGAGAAGCACGCGCTGTTGTATCTCGGCTTTATATCTCTGCCGATCCCCCCGCACGAGGTGATGCCCCGGCTCACCCGGGTGTGGAACGATGACGCCTATAAACTCTGTCTGAATCTGATTATGGCGCTTTTCCCGGAGAATGAAGGTAGGCGTAAATTGTTCTGAGTTCGTAATTTAGCAGCGTGACTAATAAGTTTCTAGAAGATTTAATGTTAGGTACTTGTTGCTCGGTGTACCAAAGCTTTTCCTTTAAATACGAGTGCACAGTGTATTTTTCTGTGACCTATTGGACGCTAATCTTACCTTTTGAAAACATCGTTCGTAGTTCTATGTAAGAAGGATAAATGAACACATTTTCGCAATTCAAATTGAGTACCATAAGACGAAAGATATTTATGTGATTACTGAATATCAATGCTAGAACTGTTTAGCATTTTATTGCATCATCAAAAAACTATAACAGCCAAATGTCGGCACGTCCTTTTACCAATAGAACTGATAGTGGAGGTGGGTCGCGTGTACGGGGTGGCGGGCGCGGAGGCCAAGCGTGTGGTGCTGCGGTGTGTGGAGCCGCCGGTGCGGGCGGCGCGCTGGGCGGAGGGGGCGGGCGCGGGGGAGGGTGAGGGCGAGGCGCTCGGGCTGCGCCCCGCCTGCCGCGCGCTGCTGCAGCACTGCCCCCGCGGCGCCGAGACGCTGCTCACGCGCCTCGTGCATATACTCACCGAGAAAGGTACGCTAACTGTAAACACAATACTAACATTTTTAGCACGCACGCACACAGGCACGCACGCACACCCACACACACATACACACACACACGCACGCATGCACGCGCACACCCACTCACACACACACATACACACACACACACACACACACACACGTTCACGCACACACCCACACCCACATTCACACACACACGCACGCACGCACGCGCACACACACACATACACTCACACACACACACACACGTACACGCACACGCACACACACACACACACACACACAAACACGCACGCGCGCACACACGCGCGCGCACACACACGCACACACACACCATTTATCCCCGGAGTGGTAGACAGAGGCGCAACTAGTGCACCCACTTTTTCCCGTGCTTATTCCATCCCATGATGTGATAAAAGGCGAACCTATTGTCATATCGGGCACAATTCAAGCCTCCGAGCTGATATTGAGTAGAAAAACCCAATGTCACTTTGCCCGAACCGGGGATCGAACCCGAGACCTAAGCACTGCAGTCGTACCTTAATACAACTACACCACCGAGGCAAATTTTATAGCAACTGAGGAATAGAGGAGAATGAGTTACACACTTGATAAAAGGATTAAATCTGCCCATTTACCGTAGTAGTATATTCCAGTGGACATAGATTGTGGTAATAAAACACGACACGACTCAGATGCATTTTATTGGGATTGGTTGAGAGACCAACACGTGACTGACGTATTGGTCTCTTGATCAGTCACAAACATCAAAATGTTATGAATTACGGTCTTTTGCCACACTCTATGCCCACAGATTCTTTTCCTAAAAAACTACATTATTATTTACCTATGACACATCTTGACACGTTGTCTAACAATTTAAATATCTACTAGACTAGAACTCAAAAGTGCTTACACCCACTTACGGAGAGAAATTTTACGCCTTCATACACGTTGCAATAACAATTGCAATACTTCTAGCGCCGCCATCACCGGAGCTGGTGTCCCGCGTGCGTGAACTCTACGCCACGAGGGTGTCTGACGTCAGGTTCCTCATACCAGTGCTCACCGGACTCACCAAAAAAGAGGTAAGCATCTTAATACCAAAGCAAAGTGAATAACATAGGATAAGTCAAGCGTAGTCGAAATATAATTTCCACCAAAGCGATTTTCTTACTTCGACGATGCCTCAATAATCATTATAATTAGCCATATGATGTCCACTGCTGAACATAGGCCTCTACTAAAGATTTCCAGACGGACCTGTGAAAAGCAGCCTGCATCCAGCGTGGTCCTGTGACCTTAAGCCTTTTCAGCCACAATAATTAATGGGATTAAATCTGCATTGTTTTTGTATTTAAAAATCTGTCTAAATGTTTCTTAAAAATATATATATACGAATAAAACATTTTACCTATTGCGCTGAATTCAAAACGTTTTGTTTAAGATACTGGCGGCTCTACCGAAACTGATAAAGCTCAACCCTGTGGTCGTCAAGGAAGTGTTTAACAAGTTACTCGGCCTGCAAAACACGTACGAAGAACGTTCACCAAGTAATACTTTTTTTTTGTGTTTATAAATAATATAGGACTCTGTACTATCATGTTTACTAAAAAAAAGTTTCTAGATAGAATATGCACAGTCACAGAATTAACATAATACTTTATATTATAAGGCATTAATAACTAAAATATGTAGTTAGTCTATAGTATATACTAATATTATAAAGAATTAAAGTTTGTGAGTTTGTAGGGCTAATCTCTGGAACTACTGGACCGATTTCGATGAAATTTGGTATGGAGATAGTTTGAGATTCTGGGAAGGATATAGACTTTTTGTCGCCGGAAAATATAAAGCGTGACTTTAATCCCGGAATAACTTTAACACGCGGGCCGAGCTCCTAGCATAGCTATAAGTAAAATAAATGCTTATTTACAATGTTTGATCGACTTTTTGTAATTTTGAAAATAGAAAAAAAAAATATATGTTATTTGCTTGTATGCTAGAAATTGTTTTGAATTAATTTTAAAAGTAATAACTTAACATATTAAAGTACAGATTCATAAATATAATTTTAACCATTTGCAGATCCTGCAATATGTAAGTATTAATATACAGTACCCCTAGCAGGAATTTAGCTTATCGTGTAGTGTTCGTATCGAGTAAGTTAACGTTTAAGTAGCGGTTTGACTATACTATACGTCAAAAAAACAGTTTTGTACTGTCAATTCTCATACGTTTTAAGTTTACCGTAACCATGGTTACACCCGCGCAATCCTCATACTACCGTATTTTAGTTCCAAATACGCACAATGGGGCTGTACGGGCTACTACGGGACCCATACACTCCTTGCTTGTGATAGTTGATAAAAATGATAATGCGAATTATTTGATACTAATATGTTGTCAAAAGTCTTAAAATTGTTATATGAAGAGTTGATGATACAATTAATGAGCACGCACGACCTAACGCAGTCGTATTGATATGCGAACTAACTTTAATATTTAATGTTGGCGTAAAGTTTTTTTTTTTTATTGCATTGAATGACGAGACGAGCATGCCGTTCGCCTGATGGTAAGCGATACGACCACCCATAAACAGTAGCAACACCATCCAGTACCTTGGCTTACAAAGTACTGTGTGGCATTCCACTGCGCTCGTCATCCTGAGACATAAGATGTTAAGTCTCATTATGTCCAGTAGTTATACTGGCTACAATGTCCTTCAAACCGAAACACAACAGTGCATGCACACTGTTGCTTGGCGGTAGAAATAGAGACGCCGCAAAGTGCTTATTATACTTAGGTACGAGTCAGCTCGTACAGGGGCGCTGTTCAAATTTCCATACAATCAAAAAAACTAAAAAACGCTTTATAGAAAATCCAACTAAATTTTATAATAAATTTGAATTAAGAATAGTGTAAATAAGAAAAAAATGTATTTTATAGTAAAAAAGCGTGCTAGATTTTTGCTACAAGATCGGTGTCATTTAATAGTGGGTAAATTGATTCGTTCCACGCTTTTTTGTTTGTAGTGAATGTTATTTTAAACAGTGATATTGACATGGATTGAATCGCATATAATGTCAGTCTACCTGATTTCTCCAAGGGACGTCTTTGGTGTAAAAATATTTGAAGCAAAAGGTTTTACCTGATTTTGCCTTTGGAAGCTGCCACGTCACCAAACGTCGTAACTGCATACCAGCGCTGCTTTTATTATCAGCTTATGGTTAAGTTAGAGCTGTTTTTGTGAGCAGCATATTTTCGTTTTTTTTACTTTTTTTTTCATCAAAATGACATATGTTAAAAAAAAAACAAACATGTTTTTTCTTAATTAGTTTTTTATTTTGTTCTCATTGTTCGCAGTCACGCCGACGGAGTTGTTGGTCGCGTTGCACCTCATCGACCCTGGCACAGCGGATCTCAAGTACATCATCAAGGCCACGGCGCTGTGCTTCGCTGAAAAACAGACTTATACGCAGGACGTAAGGTTCCATTTAGTTTGATGGCCACTGAATAAGATTTTTTTTCATACGGACACGGCGTCGGTGGCGTAGTTGTATTACGGTACGACTACAATGCTGAGATCTCAGGTTCGATCCCCGGGTCGGGCACAGTGGTATTGGATTTTTTGTTCAGTATCAACCCAGAGTCTGGAATTTGTGTCCGAAATGGCGATAGGCTCGCCCCCTATCACATCATGGGACGGAATACGCACGGCGAAAAGTGGGTGCATTAGTTGCGCCTCTGCCTACCCATTCGGGGATACAAGGCGTGAGTGTGTATGTATGTATGTACTTGTGTTTCAGAATTAAAATTAAGTATTTTTGTAGGTATTGTCAGCAGTTCTGCAGCGGCTGTGTGAAGAGCCTGAGATCCCGGTGCTGATGATGCGGACAGTACTGCAGGCGCTCACTCTCTACCCCAACATGGCGCCGCTCGTCTTGAATATACTACAGTTGCTCGTTGAAAAGGAGGTAAGATGTCGACAACTTTTGTAGGTATAGATTTTTTTGTGTGTATTCTTTGTGAATTATCGCTCGCTTTAACGGTGAAGGAAAACATCGTGAGGAAACCCGCATACTTGAGAAGTTCTCTGAATTTCGAAGGTATGTGAAGTCTGCCAACCTGCACTAGGCCAGCGTGGTGGATTAAGGCCTAAACCCTCTCAGTAGTAGAGGAGGCCCGTGCTCAGCAGTGGGCAGTATATAATACAGGGCTGGTATGGTATGATATGGTATAGATTTTTTCTATAATATTTATGGCCGAAACAATAATCGAATCTAATCGATACCTACAAATCGATCGCGGATATCGATTGTTATTAAGTTTGATTATTACGCTAACATGTTAATTATTTGATTTGGTTTATGTTTGGGATTGATCTAGAGGTTGTTTAGTGGGCGTTGGGCATTTATTTATTAATGATTTTGATATTGTTGTTACAACCGAGGTCATTATAATTGTGTCAATGTTATTTATACTAATAATATAATAAAGAGGAAAGATCTATATTTTTCTGTGTTTGTAACGAATAAACTCAAAAACTACGAGAGCGATTTTGAAAAATCTTTCACTAATAGGAAGCTACATTACTCCTGAGTGCTACTTTTTATCCCGGGAGAATATTATTATTCCGGAAAAACTTTTTCACGCGGGCGAAGCCCCCGAACAGATAACCGCTGGAGTAAGCGTGTTCTGGAGTGGAGACTGCGTCTTGGCAAACGTAGCGTGGGACGCCCTCTGGCCAGATGGCGGGACGACTTGCACAAGAGTGCCGGCAGCGACTGGATGCATAAAGCAGCAGACCGGGCTCTGTGGCGTATCTTGGGAGAGGTCTATGTCCAGCAGTGGACTGCAACGGGCTGATGATGATGATGATGATGAAGCCGCGAGCAAGTTTAGTGTTGCATATATTATGTGTGTGTGATTTTTTTTTATTGCAATGAATGACGAGACGAGCATGCCGTTCGCCTGATGGTAAGCGATACGACCACCCATAAACAGTAGCAACACCATCCAGCACCTTGAGTTACAAAGTACTGTGTGGCATTCCACTGCGCTCGTCATCCTGAGACATAAGATGTTAAGTCTCATTATGTCCATTAGTTACACTGGCTACAATGTCCTTCAAACCGAAACACAACAGTGCATGCACACTGTTACTTGGCGGTAGAAATAATAATCATAATTATGCAATATAACACTAAATATCGCCAAAATAATGAATTAAAACAAGAGCACCTCATGACACTTCCAAGTTCCCGCCAAAACTCCATTGTATATATGATGTGTGTGTGTCAGGTGTGGCAGAACAAGGTGGCGTGGGAGGGGTGGGTGAAGTGCAGCGCGCGCCTGCTGCCGGCGGCGGCGCGGGTGGCGGGGGCCCTGCCGCGCGCCGCGCTGCACGCGCTCCGAGCCGCGCCGCCGCTCTGCGCCGCACTACGCGAACACGCCGCGCTGCTGCCGCCGCACATCGTGCAGGCCATCAGCCAGGTACCGACACTATACTGACATTTCACGACGGGGAGATATCTATCAAATAATAAAATATCTTCCCACAAGTGACCTCTACTCCCAGTGCAAACTCCTCTCGGTTCGTAAGTTATTTATTTTGAAAACAGTACTCCGCAAACATAGTGAGGTTGTATTTGATCAGAAAAATATTGAAAATAAACGCAGATCAGATAGAGTATGTGATACCTTGAGATATGTGACTGCTACTGCTGGTCGTCAATACTTCTTCCTGAGCCCTAAATTATATAATAATGTAAATAAGGAACTTAACATCTATGCATTAACTTCCTTTGAATGCAAGCATAAATTAACCAATTGGCTTCTTACATTGTCCTATGATGAATCGGAACATTTTCTAAAACCTATAACTTAACATATTTCACACACACATACACGCACACACACATACACGCACATACACGCACACACACGCGCGCACACACACACACACACACACACACACATACACACACATACACACACACACACATACACATACACACACATACACACACGCACATAACTCTATATTAGACCCTGTTTTATAAGTTTTATTTAAAATCATTGTTTGATTATTATTTAAGTTTTATTTTGTGTAAGGTAAATATTTCCGAAGGAAGGGCGTTAATAGCTGTAACACAATTTTTAACTACAGCAGCTATTATCGTACACTTTTGTTTTAGTATTTTTAATTAATGTGGTTCAAATAAAGATTTATTTATTTATCTTGTCTGATGAGATTTACTTATAATAATAATAATAATAGCCTTTATTAACAAACTTATAAGTTACATTTTATCTTTCTATCTGTGTATATATATACACACACTATGTTATTATGTAAGTAAGTAATGTACTAATGTTCGTATTAGACACCGGTTTCTTGATTGTCTTGCCTTCCAGCATAGGCCTCCCCAAGTATTCTCCACAAGAATCTATCTTTTGCTTGCCTCATCCATAATGTACCTGCCACTTTTTTAATATCATCTTCCCATCTACAATACTGTCTACCTCTACTTCTACTTATATCTAGGGCACCATTCCGTCACTTCTTTGGCCCACTTTCCTGTCTTACTTCTTATTAAATGATTTGCTTGCGGAATAATAAATTTACACTGTGGACTACAGTCATATAAAAAAAAAACTGTGCTCGGTTAGGTAGAGCCGTAGAGTTACCAAAAATAATGCAATTAAATGCATTAAATTCTATAATAAAATTGTCACAAACTATTTATTCGCCTATGAAATTATTTTGAAAATTTCTTTTTATTTAATTTCAATATATTGTAACTAAATTAATTAAACAAAACATCAAGAACAATGTGTTCAGTCACTAAAAAAATTACTAGTGAATTAAGTAATTCGATACTAACATTTTAGCCTCTTATTTAATCCACAATCCACTCACAATAATAAATACTAGATATATCTAATTACTGTTTATTATTAACAGCCCGACCCGCAGTACGCGCCGGTACCAGCTCCGGGTCCGATGCCAGTTCCAGCTCCGGTTCCAGCTCCCAACCCCATGGAACCGCTTCCTCCAGGAATGGAATGACAAACGACCTTGCGCTTCTTTCAATCGATGCTTACTGTATCTGAATAAAATGTTAACACGCAATATTCTAATTTATATTTTTTTTGTCTAACGCCGGGTTTCCTGTGACATTTTGTTAAAAATAAACCTTAAAATAACAAGTTATTTAAATGAGGGCAAATTTTAAGGTCTCAAATCTTGCATAGTATAAGGACAATAGAGTGCTGTTATATATGATTTCATTCGTGTCACTATTCAAAAAAAAAGGCCACAGATAAAAAAAAATTAATGTCAATTTACCCGCAATTTAGTGGCGCCACCCTGGTGGCTTAAAAATAAAGTGCCCTTTACAAGGATTGGTTATTTTCTATCTTCATTAGCAGCAGTTTGGTGCGGATCGCAGGATACCCGGGTTCAAACAATATGTTAACTTTGTCACGGTTAACCTCTAATGAGTTCTTTGTAGTAAAACTAACATAAGACAACTTTTACTATATTCTAAAGTTACTCAAAATTGATTAGAAATGCATTCAAATCTATTTTATGGAAACTGAGACATGATTATGGTTTATTTCGCACATATTATACAGATAATAAAAATGTTACAAAATACGGCGTATGTTCTTAATTTTCAGATTTGACAGCTGTCTGACAGAGATAGCAATAAAAAACATTTTCTAGAAAAATATTCTTCTAATTAATTTATTTTTTTATTATTGACTGCCTCGGCGGCGTAGTTGTATTACGGTACGACTGCAATACTGAAAAAAAAATCTGTAGCTTATACCCAGCTACAGATTTTATACCAGCACCACTATTCTAAGGATTCACAGCCTTAAGGATTTTTTTCAGTTAATAACTACTCATTGAGACTATTCTTATGAGTCCACACACACTACAACTGCTATAAGTTGAAGGGTTGGGTATCCCGCAGACTACTTGATACTACAGTATCCGCTCAAGAAAAATATCGCTGAAATCATTTGTAAACCAAATTTTAAATCAATCGGACTTGTGAAAGTTTGAAATGAGCTGATAATCGCCAAACGCTTGAACAGATCTTCATAAATTATAGCTAAGAATCGTCTCGAACAGATCAGCTTTCAAACAAAAAAAAAACTGCGTCTAAATCGGTCCATTCGTTTGAGAGCTAGCACATATATCATGATATAGCAGACAGACATACAGATACACAGATACACACGCTAAACTTATAACGTCTTTTTCGTCGAGGGTTAAAAATAAAGTTGATGGTAAAACATTCTTTCAACAAAAAACATTTTGCTATTGAAATACTTTAACATCAGCTGATTGTTTTATATACTTATACAGGGTCATTTTGACATTGCGTTAATAAATGAAACCACATACTTACCTCGTCGAAAATAACGGTTTCCATTAAGTTATTTTAACCATAGACGTAAAATAAAATAGTGTAAGTTTCGAACAAAATAAATATCAATAAAAAGTAACTTTAAGTTTACACGACCTTATGTCACTACTACTGCTCTAAGATAATTCGTTGCAGCGGCAACATTATACTTTCATTCAGAAATACACTTTCGCACACACGATATTCGCACTAAACTACGAAATGATCAAAAATTTGAAAATTGCATCCGGGATTTTTGGCAATAGTATTCGTTATTCATGGATGATTTTTGGCAAGATGTTAGAAGAGGTAAAGACGAATATGTGGTTTCATTTAGTAATGCAATGTAAAAATGACCCTGTATATATAATAGGGAAAGTAAAATGCTTTAAGTAACCTTATTTATTGTTTGTTTTTCATATTATTTGTACTTTTCACGCTGTTTTTGATTAAGGCTATTTTGTAATAAAATAGGTGTAATAAAAATGGAATTTACATTACAAAACTAGGGCCGATTCCACCGCTTGCTGATAAATGCTACACACTAATCTATGCTTACAAATAAACAATATTAAAATGATTACTATCTGCTTTAACTGTTTAATACCATAACTGGCAAATAAATTTTACTTGAAACCTGTGAATGGATCCTTAATAATCAGTTTTTCTAATACTTTTTGTAAGCTGTAGCTAATTTAGTTTAAATGTTTCATATTTTGGCGATATCGCTTTGATGATGCTCTCCACGCTGAACGGCGTATCTGGAACAGAAAAAAAAATTGCTAGGCACCAACTTCTAATGATTTCACAGATTTAATTTGATTTTATAGAATAAAATACATGGTATATATCCTGCTAATATTATAAACGCGAAAGTTTGTAAGAATGTATGTATATTTGTTACTCTTTCACGCAAAAAATACTGAACGGATTTCGATGAAATTTGGCACACGGGTACATCATGTCCTGGATTAACACATAGGCTTCTTTTTATCCCGGGAAAATATAAAGCAGGACTTGTATCCCGAGAAAACTTTTTAACGCGGGTGGAGCCGCGGGCAAAAGCTAGTATATTTTAATGTCCCCACCAATGTGCAGCCACTCGGTGTCGTTGTATCCGAACTCCTTGCGCGCGTCGAGGATCGCTCCCCGCAGCGCGTGCGTCACCCCCACCGCCAGCGTCAACGCGGGCTCGCCAGTGGCTAGAATATATGTTTCATTTGTAAACTGTAATATATCATTTTTTGAGTTATTGTCCAAAAAATACATAGGTCATTCCCGACTAATTGTAAATTTAGCATACCAATATTAGATCAAGATGGTATTATTGAGATTGATGGCCATATCCTTCTGTTAGCTAACATGATGCACCATATAGGTCAAACCAGGAAGTTCAAACTATTTTAAGCTCAATTATATTGACAAGCAAACAATAAGTTGAGTATTCCCATACAATGCATCATTCTATTTGACTACTATCACGAACTGCAAAGAATATTCATGATAGATGAATAACGTAGTAATTACATACTCTTTGATAAATAGGTGCAAATAACTACCTTTAGACCTCAAAACACCAGCAGGATTCGGTGCATTTCTTCTAAAAGACACCCTGAAGTCAACAGGAATGTCCTTAACACCCGGAGGCTTGTAGGTCCAAGTTCTGTTGGTCAGCAGACGACCAGTGGACTCGTAGATTAGTTTCTCAGACGTCCATAGCCCGAGACCCATAATGAATGCGCCTTCGATCTGGAAGTAACTAACTGGTAGGTCTCTCGTAGGCGAGTGACCGTGTGGTTAGGTACCAGCGCAATGTCTATTTCTATCGCAAAACAGCAGTTTGCAAGCACATGTGTTTCGGTTTGAAGGAAATTGTAGCCAGCGTAATTACTGGGCAATATAAGACTTAACATCCTTATGACTGGTTACCTCAGGTACCTCAGGTTCGATCCCCGGTTCGGGCAAAGTGATATTGGATATTTCTATTCAGTATCAGCCCGGATCCTGAAATTTGTGCCCGATATGGCGATAGGCTCGCCCCTATCACATCATTGGACGGAATACGTACGTCGAAACGTGGGTGCACTAGTTGCGCCTCCGCCTACCCCTTCAGGGATAAAAGGCGTGAATATGCGTGTCAGGGTGACAAACGCAATGGTGCGTCACACAGTAGTTTGTAATTCAGAGTTCAGTGGACTTAGAATGTGACACGAAGACGCAACTCGTAAAACGATGTCGTTTAATTTTGATGTTTGTGATTGATCGAGAGACCAATACGTCAGTCACTTGTTAGTCTCTCAACCAATCCCAATAAGACGAAACGGAGACGTGACGTGTTTTTTTATCACATTCTAAGCCCACTGTACGGCGTTGCTACTGTTTATGGGCGGTCGTATCGCTTACCATCAGGCGACCGACATGTTCGTCTTGTCATTTAAATGCAAAAAAGTAAATAATTCAACGAAGATTCAAAGGTTTAGGGTAAGGAAGGGTAATGCCGGTCACTTAAGATAAATCAACTTTTAATCAGTAAATAATCAACTTTTATTAAAGAATCTGACATAAAATATAAACTTAAAGTATTCTTCTAACGTAATCACAACCATTGAGATCAATATTAATAAAAATATTTGTACAATTCACTTTTTAAAAAAATATAGTTTTGACCGGTATTGCCAGATATAGCGGACAATTCCGGTCGGCAGGTTGGCAATACCGGTCTAGCGTTTTAGCGGCAAAAATCACAAACGTAGTCTTTGGGGGACTCAAAACCTGTGCACTGAGCATGAGCCTAACCCCCACACTGAATGCACCTGTACCAAAGCTCGTTATTCTGGCCGTAGGTAATCATCACACAACATGCATTTGTTTTCTTCGTCTTTGACATCAACATCTTTGTCATCATCATACATATCAACCATATCAATGTCCGATTATGACGAAGATTGCTGGTTATTCTTATCTTTCTTTCGAACTCTTTTTTTCGCCGTTCTTTCTTTCTTTTTTCTTCTTTCTTAAAAGATTTAGCTGATCTTTTCGTTGCTGTCTTTTTTCCTACAGTTGTTTTAGGATCATTTTTTTCTTTTTTCTTTTCCCTAGTTGATCTTCTTACTTCTTTTTCTTTCAAAGCTTCATTGTGTTTCAGTCTTTGTTGGAGAATTGTAAATGGGACGCCACAAGTTCGAGCTGCCTCTCTTATTGCTGTTCCATCTTCAACAAATTTTAATGCCCGTTTCAAATCATCTTGGTTCCATTTTACTTTCAATCCTTGGCTCCTTCTCCGAGTTCCCGACATCCTATAAAGAAAAATAAAATAGACCAAAAGTAATAAAATTGAAAAAAATACAATGATTGCGTTGCGTGTAATACCGGTCAGCGTGACCGGCATTAGCCGCCTGTACATTTTCTTAATTAACAATAATTATTTTAAAAACCCGTTACAAAGTGGTTGAAATTTATCATTACATGGATAACTAAATAACTTAGTAACTAAAACTGTCACTGTCAAAAGAAGAAACACAAAAATAATGATACTTACCACTTATATTCCGCGGCCAAATAATAACAAAACATGGGCGCGAAATAAATTGACTTGCGGTTCTCAACAACGCATGATCGCAACTGCGCGGGGGGTGGTGCGTTGGCGTCGGGAACACTCGCGCTACCCTCTATGTGTGTGTACGTGTGCGTAAACACTATTATTAGGAAGATAGTGTGGTGACCGGTATTGTCACCTGACCGGTATTACCCTACTTTACCCTAAGTAACATTGGAACTTCAAGATATTTCTGATTTCATGATTCATATCCCAGATCGACTGACATAGAGATCAAGTATTCAGGTTCCGAGGCGTCTTCATCACGCAAGATGCCAATAAAGAGGGTGAAGTTAAAATGCAATACGCGTCTATCTGACACGTCTCGATGGACACAGTGCATAATAAGAGAAAGTGACAGAAAGTTAGTCATTAGCTTATTCAGAGTGCCGCAACCGGAGAACCGTAAACGGAGTTTTTTTTTTCTTTTACGGGTGTTACAAAGTGACGCCACTGCACCTGATGATAAGTTAAGTGGGGTCCACATAGACACAATTATGTCGACCTGTTTGAAATGGATTTACACAGGTTAGCCCGCTATGGCGGGTTTTAAAAAGTGTTTTTCGTACCTGTCCAATATCGATCTCTGGACTCATGCTGATTCCTGTGTCTTCCAGCAGATCAACCCTAGTGAGGAGATGGTTTCCGGTCAGGACGTCCAGTTCCATCTCTGACACGCACACTCCATACACATTATATCCAACTAGGCCGTCGTTTGGAGACGTCATGTATGATGCTTGTAAATTTATACCTTCGAGAAGATTCAAAAAAATATTGCATAAGTAAGATAACAGCCGATCGTAGAAATTATTTCTGCGCCATGTTTTAAGAAGTGGGTTGCATCGACCTCACTTTGGGGTAGGATAAAGTTAGGTGGAAGAAAAGGAGAAGTCATTCTAGACAAATGAAATTTCTATTAATACTTAGAGCATGACAACACAGATAGATTTCATAGTATTTAGAATACCTACTCCTAAATTTTCTGGTCTACTACAATGATAGTAAAAAAAAAACCTACCTTTATTAAAAGCAGCTTTCACGACCTCCTCCCAAGTTGGCTCATTCAAGTCCTTCTTAGCATCTTCAAACCTCTTCAGCAATTCGTCACAAGCCTTGACCGTAGCGTAGGCCACACAGTCACTCGTCATACTGCCGTTAGTGGCTATCGTGTTTGGGGATACGAAGCTGTTGCTGCCATGCACCACGACTTTTTCAAGTGGTATTTTGAGTGAATAGGCACAAACTTGAGCCACTTTGGTATTAATTCCTTGTCCCATTTCGATCCCACCGTGGGATATAGCAACTGTACCGTCAGCGTGGTACACTGTTATCGTTACAGGGAATGTCCACGCGTAACCTAGCGATAGAGATATTTTATATATTATACTAGCTTTTGCGCGCGGCTCCGCCCGCGTGGAATAGTTTTTCCGGGATAAAAAGTAGCCTATAGTACTCAGGATTAATGTAGGTTCCTATAAGTGAGAGAATTTTCAAAATCGGTCCAGTAGTTCCTGAGTTTAGCGTGTTCAAACAAACAAACAAACTCTTCAGCTTTATGATATTAGTATAGATGTAAGTAACAAAATTATTAAAAGGCACTTATTTGGTGCGAAACCCGAAAAAGTAGTAATTATAAGTTTAAAAAATAAAACAAACATTACCTATAGGATATGACATCACCGACAGTCCCAATCCCTTTTTCCTCCAAGCATTCTCATTGTTGAATTTGTCAATAGCGGTTTTTCTGTCTTCAAACTCAACTTCATGTTTGAAAGAAGTGATCATGTCCTTGACTACACTATGTTCATCTGCAATGTTGGCTATTCTGACGTCAGCAGGGTCTTTGCCGGTCGCGCTTGCTATGTGCTCCATGATTTGCTCTGCTATCGCCACGCCCTCTGTTGTTCCTGTTAGAGAAATACACCATTGACTAGTATTCAGCAAAAAACCACATCGTGTCTGTATCTCTGAAGAGTTAGGTAGGGATGAAACTGAGCCCTTATAATACATACATACATACATAAACTCACGCCTTTCTCCCATTGGGGTAGGCAGAGACTATGGAGCGCCAAGTGTTACGATCCAAGCATACCTCTTTCGCTTCTTCTACAGTCATCAGTCTCTTCATACATGCTCGTCGGTTACGAGAACTCCTTATTTGGCCCTTCCTTAGGAGGTCGCCAATTTGGTATATTGCAGACTTAATATCTGACCTCAACAGTCTACGTCATACAGAAGCCTTTTTAAAGCTAGTGTCACCGGAAAAGACTAACTTATAATAATAACCTGTAATGCTTCGCTATCAATTTTATGTCGCAGCTCGTAGGGTTGCAAATGCAGCAGCGACCTTTGCGGAAGTAGGTAGTTTCTAGTAAAGTTATTTTACCTGGCGCCCTACACCACGTGCATCCAGCCTTATCAGTGAGCACGCTGTAACCCTTGATGCTCCAAGTGGAACTGTCGTACAGGTTGGTCATTGTGTCAGATATCTCTGCGCCTGACGTGTCGTTGTAGTTGAACCCACAGTCTGAGTAGTATTCTACGTTGAGGTACTGGATAACACCCTCGTCGTTGACACCTGCCTGCAAAATGTTGGTTAACGATGTTACGTAATTATTATAGATAGGTACATCTCGTTCTTTTTATTCTTCTTTTTTTTGTATTAATGTTTTAATAACCGTGTATGTTCACTCTTTTGGCTCAACATGTGCTACTTTACTGTGGGAACTTTGCTAGATTATAATATATTTTAGTGTTAAAATATTTTAAGGAAATATTGTTTTGTTTGTTTATCGAAATTAATAAAAAAAATGTTTATTGGAGTATAGCGGAGTAAGTTACTGATGGTTAGCGCCGCAACTAAGCATAAGTGTCTGAGTATTATAATATGATATTAAACGGCCCTTGTCATCCTTGGACACCAGCATGACATTTACAAGGCATGGCGGTGTTAAAGATATTCTCAAGCGACATGACACACACACAGAGACCGGCACATTACGCCTTTATCCCCAAAGGGGTAGGCAGAGGTGCAACCAGGGCACCTACTTTTCGCTAAGTGTGTTCCGTCTCTTGATGTGATAGGGGCCCATCGCTATATTGGACAAAAATCCAGATTCTGGGCTGATAATAAGCAGAAAATCCCAATATCACTTTGCCCGACCAGGGGTTCGAAGCCGAGACCTCAGACCGGAGTTGTACCGCGCACGCAATACAACTATCAAAGTAGTCTGGCGGCATTTAAGATATTCTCAAGCGGCATAATATCTCTCATTAGACAAAAAAGAGTGGTGTAGAGTGCAGACCTTGTAACTAAATAGGATGTGATTTACCTCATAATCGCATTCGCATTGTTGCCTGGTGCCAATCGCCGTCATATTGTGCGTGAGCGGCATGACGAGGGTCGCACTGCGGTTTAGCTTGTGCGCTACTAGTGCGCACGCGCACGCCACCAGTGCCGAGCGCGACGCTTTGCCACCATAACCGCCGCCCAGCCGCGGCACTACCACGGTCACTCTTCAATCACAAAAAAGACATCGGGTTTTCTAAGATAACATAATAATAAGTGTAATTTATGCGAAGGATTTTGGATTTTTTTTGAACGTCGTCGTCCGTCAAAATGAAGCCATCTCACTTACTGGGCTCTGCACCGTTAGATCCTTGGAGGCTGAGGTCAGTTCGTCAGAAGGTTGTAAATTAGTTACTTACTATGGCTGGATTTCATCATTCGTTGAACTGAACACTATCTTTTACCTTATCTGGTACAGAATGTCAGGTACATTCATACCAACCAACTTTAAACCGATTTCAACCTCACTTATTAGTTAGTACATGTTTAAAACTCACTGGTTTTGACTTATATTCAATGCTTGAGCTACAGCCACGTTGACAATGTCCATCCACTGGGTAGAGGACCTGACCACTAGCGCGGTTGAGGAGTAGCTGACGGTGCAGCACTGCGTCTCCATCGTGAAGTGGTACTGGGAAGGCACCGTGAAACTGCCCTTGATCACGTGTTTTACGTCTGTTCCTCTGCGTTGTGGGGTGACTGCTGCTTCTTGACGGATCTAAAAGATTTTTTTAATCTAAACTAAAGAGGAAAGATTTGATGTTTTGTTTGTTTGTAATGGATAAACTCTAAAACTACTTTTAATAATTCTTTCACCAATATAAAGCTACATTATCAGCGAGTAACATAGGCTACTTTATATCTCGGAAAAATATAAAGCGGGACTTTTATCCCGGAAAAACTTTTCACGCGCCGAGACCACGAGCATAACTGGTATAATAAGGTAGAGTTTTAAATTGTCTGACATGAAGCTATGTCATCTCATAGGAAGTAATTACCATCGCCTATTTACAATTCTAAGAAACCGGTATTGTCATTTTAACCGCAACTAAAAATTCTTACCGTAACTATAACTAAGATTCCAAGGGATCGAGTAGCCACGTTAAGACTGCTGGCAATTTGTCTATTTTGTTCATCCTTAGGAGTACACTTACCCTTTCCATCAAACTCATAACAAACCGGTCAAGCAGGACCATTCATGCTGCAGGATTTTTTACCATTTTGTCTATCTTATATTACTTACCCTCTGAGCCTTATCCGGCGCAACCAAAGCCTCCCTAACTGTCAACACAGGCTTCGCTTTCGACTCAATGTATTTGACCTTCACCAACTCTGCTGCCGTAAGTGCCCGCGTATGAGATGTGGCCGCAATCACACCGACAGGCTGTCCGTAGTAACTTATCTTTTTGGAGGCAAGTATTTCTTCATTGACGGTTTGCCATGGAACGTCGAGTGGTGTGAATGTGTTCTTTCCCGGTATGTCTTTTGCTGTATAGAATGCTATGACTCCTGGAATTTTCTGGAGGAAAGAGATTTGTATTTTTAATGTTAATTTAATTAAATATCAATGATTTGATTGTAAATCTTTAAGTTTACAATGTAAGGACTAAGGATTAGTTCATACCAAAGCATCAGTTGCATCGAAGCTCTCGATTTTTCCTAAAGAAGTGGTAGAAAGTACGAAGGCTGCATGCACACCTCGCGGTTCCATGGGCACATCACACACGTACTTCACTTCTCCGGAACACTGAAATCATAGCAAATTATGTTATTTTACTGGGTTAGTTTCTCAAGCGATATTATGGCCTGTGTGCCTGTTTAAAAGGACATTGTAACTGATGTAAGGCTTCACTATGATGAAGATAGTTCATTGCCAAACAATACTTTGTAATTTAAAATTTTGTTACCAACAATTATCTGTTCGTCTCTTGGCGAATAAAAAAATGACAATCATTATTTATTAAAACCAAGCTGTCGTGTAGCGATATTTTGCACCAGAAGTGGAGACCATTAGGTCTTCTAAATAATAATATATCTGCATCTAGCTTAGACCATTTTAACAAATACAGACGATGTATTATACTGGTGGATTAAATACATCATTAACCTGTTTAAGAGCTTCAATCTTGGGCACTGGTTCGTTCAAGGGCCACAGCGACTTATCCGTGTCGTACACTTGAGTGCCCTGTGACACGGCGCGCTCCAGGATCCTTCCGCCGGACTTGTACCGGGGATTCACTGATGGAGCTAGAGATAGAATGGCCTGGAAATAAAATTGATAGTAAAAGAATATGGAAAAATCAGAGGTTTCGGAATTTGTAACGTTTTTTTTATCCTAGGATGACATAGTGACCTCACCGCACCTAATGGTAAGCACGATGCCGTCCAGAGAGTATCAAATAGCAACATATGGCTATCTCATGGCATTCGACACAATCATGCCGTCGCTTCTTCACGCTACGGCGGAAAATTATTTACACTATTATGTTAAGCCTCACGGCTAGAATATTACCTAAGGTTGATATGGACCTAGGCCGGCCAAGTATAAGGAGCGTCCAAACCCGAAAAACTGTGTCAACAGGAAATATCAATAATTAATGGGTACTAACTACATTTAGCTTAGTAAATAACCAAGCCGTGGAGTAAAGACTGCTAGTGCGCCTCACCATGCATTAGTACGAAATGCAATAGTTTAAGCTAGTATGTAATGATTATCCGTAAGAAATTCGAACCAGTAGATCCAGAATTCAGACTCACATAAGCGTTTAATATATTATTTAAATATTTTTATTTTCTCACTTTATAAAACAATCCCAATGCAATGTTCTTTCTGCAGGACGGCGAGGGCTCCGGAGGGACATCTACTGGTATTATCTCTTCATCCAATTTCTTTAGTGCTCTATTTAGAGTTTCGTTAGAAAATAGCGACAAACCAATTAAAGAACTCTCTGTGTCCTTAGCATTGATGAAAGTAGAGTTAATGTTGCCGTAAACTATATTCGCTGATAGGACCTTTTGATTCGCATCTAGTTTGAATAAGAAGCCTGCGTTGACAATAGCGTGTGCGTTTTGGGCGCGTGGCATGATCTGGAAGTAGATTATAAAAGTGATGATGTTTTTTTATTTAAAACTTGTGGTCGTTCCGTTGTCGAAATTAAACCGTTGAATCTATACTAATATTATAAAGCTGAAGAGTTTGTTTGTTTGTTTGAACGCGCTAATCTCAGGAACTACTGGACCGATTTTGAAAATTCTTTCACTAATAGGAACCTACATTACTCCTGAGTCCTGCATAGGCTGCTTTTTATCCCGGAAAAACTTTTCCACGCGGGCGGAACCGCGCGCAAAAGCTAGTTTAATATATTTGTAATTCTGCCTCTGTGGCGTAGTTGTATTAATGTACGACTGCAGTGCTGAGGTCTTGGGTTCGATCCCCGGGTTGGCCAAGTGACATTGGGTTTTTCTCAGTATTAGCCTGGAGGCTGGAATTGTGCCCGATATCACAATGGCGATAGGCTCGCCCCCTATCACATCATGGGACGGAATACGCACGGCGAAAAGTGGGTGCACTAGTTGCGCCTCTGCCTTTGGGGATAAAAGGCGTGTGTGTGAGTATTTTATATATTTTCTACACTCCTTCTCTATATAAGAACTTGAATAATCTATACATCTATACACATATAAATAAAATTGGAGTGTCTGTTTGTAATATTGAAATAACCGTTATATGAATATATATACGGTACATACACCAAAATAACATTTTTTACAATTTTTGTCTGTCTTTCTGTCTGTCTGTCTGTCTGTTTGTTCCGGCTAATCTCTGAAATGGCTGGACCGATTTTGACGGGACTTTTATTGGCAGGTAGCTGATGTAATAAGGAGTAACTTAGGCTACTTTTTATCCCGGGAAAATATAAAGCGGGACTTTTATCCCGGGAAAACTCATTCACGCGGGCGGAGCCGCGGGCAACAGCTAGTGCCAAATATAATCCGCGCGAAGTGTGCGTGAAATACTTAAAAAGGAGTACAAAGTTTTTCTTCACGTATTAATATAAAGATTTCATTTCATATTAATTGGAGCCTACCTTATATGTCCTAATTAAGTTGTTTGCAGCGAGCGGTGGTAACTTTACTTCTACAATAAGTTTATCCCGAAGGTCAGTATTTAGAAAATCTCGCATTCCCAACTCGAATTTCTTCACATCTCTATTCACTGAAAAGGCAGTAGATATTATAAGTTAGTAACTATTATTTAACAGCTATCGTTGTTTTCCCCGCTATGCTACCTCCTACCGGCAAAATCAGGCAACACCAAGATACGTGTTGCAGATGAACTTACCTCTAAGGCGGCGCACAGACGCTGACTAGATGATTCCGAAAACACTACACTACTATGAAACTGACTATTGCTTCAGCAGCTTTACCAACTGTCATAAATTCACAGTAATGTAGAAAGTACAAGGAATTGTTATGTACAGTTAGCCACAAAAGTCGCTGAACATATTCAAAATTTCAAAACGCCTTTACAAATTAACTGCAATCGATTTATTTCGTTTTCTTTATCTAAAGTGAAGTAAATCCTTTGAAGTTTATTTTAGTGAAGAAAAAATGATTGTTGATAAGGACACTACTGTTTAAAGGAGATTTGAATTTTGAATTTGTCCAGCTACTTTTGTGGCTGACTGTACAAGAAAGTCTCGGCAATAATTTCACCAGGTCTACGCGACGTCTTGACGCCAAGTAAAGTAAGTTAGATGAATTATGTTGGATTATTTTTGTCATACTGGGTATAATTATTGCAGATACGTACGTAAAGTGACAGTGGCTCCAACCGTCCGCAGCAGAAGGAACACGTCCGAAGGAAACTCATGATATTTATTCTTCATAGCTATATTTCCCCCCAAGGTCCCAATCTGCAAATCAGATACAAAAAATTGTTCGTGAGCGATAAACAGGAAACGATATTTATAGAGTATACTAGCTAACCCCGCAAACGTGGTTTTGCCATCAGTTTCCGACCGGGGTTAAAAGTTATTAAAAAAATAGGGGTTGATCGTAGAAAGGTTAAAATTTTGGGTTGTATGTATTTTTGAATGTTGTATCATAAAAAAATAAAAACAATAAATTTTGTCTAGAAAATAAAAATTAAGGGGTGGACCACCCTTAATAGTTAGGGGTATGAAAAATAGATGTTGACCGATTCTCAGACCTACCCGATATGCACAAAAAAATTCATGCAAATCGGTCGAGTAATTTACAAGTGTTATGTTTTTTCCTGTATTTTTCCAAATAAAATAAAATAAATCTTTAGAGTTTTATTATAAGTTACAGGCAGAAACACGTGGTCCTAAAATAGAATCTCAACCTCAGAAAGTTAAATATAAAATACGATTCTTTTTGTTTTCTAGAACTTTTAGTAACATTTCATGTCACTGTTTATTGATTTATAAAAATTGTTTATAATATTTGCTTTTACTACCGGACATTGGCTAAATCACTGAAAAACGGTAGATGGCACAATATAAAAAGAATATGAAGAAGAATGAATTCAAAACAACAACATTCTTACGTTTCGAACTGGCACATGCGCAACCAAATCCAAATGCTTATAAAACGTGTCAAGATATTTGAATTCCTCGCTGCTGGTGCACCTTCGGAAGAGCTTCATCACCTCTGTAAGCGACATGCCAGCTCCAATCACCAGGTTCGCATCACAAAACGAGTTCTTCAGAGTTTCTATTGTCGATATATCTATGAAGATCTTTGGCTCTTTTGTAACTGGATATACTCCTGAAATATTTGAAAGTGTATTTTCTTATTAAAATTCTGTTGTTGTATCATAATAGTAAAATGTGGATATTTGTTAGATCCTTGAGTTATTAGTAATATTACTTAAGGGAGAGACAAAACTGCCACATCGGTATGGGAGATAATGATACCAGCTCGTTCTATAAGGTCCTGTAAATCTGAAGTTAAATCTCTACCGCTCTGCCAAATATATTAGTCTTAGGATATTCAACAAAGTGTACAAAATAACTTTTTTACCTTGTCCTGTATTACCAGCTACTAGTCTGTAGTTATCGGATCCATCCCGCCTTAAAATCTGAAAGCAAAACAATTTATGCTAATGAAAACTATCTTATATTGATTGCTAAGGATGCAGAGACTTTTTCACCATCAATAAATTACGAGGCGGTTGAGTCTCTTATGTGATAAAAACCACGAAATCTCAGTGCCCCTGCAGAAATCCAAAACATGAAATAACGAAGTACTGCGTAACGATTCCTTCAAGATTTCCAGACATTAGATGTCAGATTCCAACGGGAACATAAAGTACCTAATACCTATGCTTGCATACGAGTGGGGCCGAAATGGACAAAACTACCCTAATATCTATCCAGACAGCATTGCTAAAAATAGTTCTACGAACAACTCTTCGAAGATACAAGGTACGAATATCACCACGCCATTCAACTAACCTGGAAAACATCTTGAACTGTGTATGCTTTGTACCACCGTCCCCCATTGGTTTTCAAGCACATCATCCTATGAGGAGTGTTGTCTATCACACACCACTCATTATCAGACTCACTGCATTTGCGGCTGCAGTTTCTAGCGCATTTTATTCTTCCTAGATCTTCTAAGTCCTAGAATTGGAAATACATCCTAAATAGGTTATAGATCATGCATGGACGACAAGGAATCAGCAGGTAGAGGTTTTATTTGGAAGCTGGATCTTGTAGTTGGATTATGAAGGTTTTATCAGTAGATAGATTCAGTATGATGGATTGATACGGTCTCCGATGTGTGAGTTTTGTGAATTTCCTTTCCTTGGCTAATACTTTGGGCTATTTTATTGGTTATAGGTATAAAATCAATAGCCATGTGGAAATGGATAGGTATCTTATCGATAAGATAATATTATTTAGCTATAGAGTTGTTATTACTACCACCACCATACCAGCCCTGTATTATATACTGCTCATCGCTGATCACGGGCCTCCTCTACAACTTTGGTTTAGGCCTTAGTCCACCACGCTGGCCTAGTGCGGGTTGGCGACTTCAAAGTTCACATACCTTCGAAATCCTTATAAAGAACTTCTCAGGTATCCAGGTTTTCTCACGATGTTTTTCTTTCACCATTAACGCGAACGATAATTCACAAAGAATACACACATAACTTTAGAAAAGTCAGAGATGCGTGCCCTTGGGTTTTAAACCTGCGGACATTCGTCTCGGCTGTCCGTTCCACTCGCAACTAGGCTATCGCCGCTTTCTTACAAGTCATAATATTATTACCTAATACATATTACATTTATTTTTCTCTATCATTTTGGGAATGCAGTTAAATTAGTACTATCTAAAATCCTTAATAACTGATCCACGACATAAAACTAGTATATTATTGTTGAGTCAACACTGTCGAGTATTAATTAATTATAGCGTAATCTATTAAAGGGGTAGTAATAAATAGTTAATTTCTTTTAATATCATTTTTGTAATATTTGTTTCTAAATTTTAAACTTCGTAAATAGTTTGTATACCTTCGAGCTATTTACTAATGATATTTACTGACGTGCATTCCAAAATCGGTCATTAACATTACTTATCTTCTTTTGTCATCTGTTTTTTGTTTTGAATATTTATCAATTATTCCGCTATACTCAGACTGTTAGATAAGAAGAATAATATTTGTGTTGATTCTAAAGCATCGTGCAGACGCTATCAACTTGTTGCTGAGAAACAATACACTACTATATAACTGAGAGTAACATCAATTGACTGAGTTTGCGCGATGTCTTATCTAGTTCTGTAACTCTTATGTATCTAGCCACCATCAACTTGGTTACTTTTTTGGTCTTGCACTGACTGATCAAATAATATTTTAACAATATGCCATAGTGCAGCCATATAACCAAAATACAGCGCGAAAACGAAGGATATCGAATTTTACCTGTATTTTATTCTTTAGAGATGGATCAGCATCATTTGCGAAGCTCTTAAAGGCGTCTAGGATAGGTCTGTACCCAGTACAGCGACACATGATACCTCCGAATGAGTTCTCCACTTCCTGTGTTGTCAGTTTCTTCGCTGTGCTTTTGCATAAACTGTAATTAACGAAGACTGTTAATATATAACTGCATGGCTGCTTACATGTATCATCATCATCAGGCATATGAAGTCCCCTGCTGAACATAATATATCTTCTCTAAAGATTTCCAAACGGACCTGCCAAATACGGCCTGCAATCAGCGTATTCATTCGGCCTTTAGCAAGTTGTCTCTCCGGCAAGCGCTTACTTATGTATGTAGGTATAGAAAATCAAAATATGGAATTGCTTATTTCTACATGGGATTGAGTTTGACTATTAGGCGCTGCGAAGATGTTGTCAATGTCGTTAATATTAAGTTTCGTAATGACCAGTAATTATGACTACAATTTCCTTCAAATAAAGGCAAACGAATGCTAAAGAAAATACCCAGTATTGATAATATCCTGCTGTATGTAGAAAGTGCTGTAACCTAACCAGAAAGATAAATCGCATAGGAAAAACTAATATCAGAGGAAATCCTATAATCAGTTTCCTTTAGCCTAAGATCCTGTACCGACCTGTACATATTCATCACCCATCCGCTAGTGCAATAGCCACATTGGGTCCCGTTGAAGGCAGCCAGGCGATGCTGTATCGAGTGGTAGCCGTCCTTGCGGTTCCCCACCCCCTCCACTGTCGTGATGTCCCATTCGTGACATGATAGGATGTGGACGAGGCACTGGAATGAAGTAATAACAATAAATAATAATACCAGCCCTGTATCTTATACTATTCGCTGTTGAGCACGAGCCTCTGCTACTAACAGGGTTTAGGCCGTAGTCCACCATGCTGACCTAGTGAATTAAGTATTTTTCTTTAATTCTGGCAATATAAAGGGACTTCACACCATCTGACGTTAAGAGAAATTGTGGTTACTCATATACAGAAAATGTTGTAGAAGAGTCTAGAGACTATAGCTACGCTGTAGCGACAATTTTTTTACAGCACGGGCCAATAATTTTACTGGCTACACTCCAAATCGGGACATGACTGTTATACAAAGCTGCTTGGTGGCCGAAATAAATATAGCGGTGGTATCTACCCAAATGACCCAAAAGACTATATAATATTTTCGTTATGTTAGAAATTGTTTTATATAATTATAAATATTTGCATGCCTAAAGCAGGCACAGTATAGCTTGAACTATACACCACTGTTAAATCTGGTACCACCTGTATTCTATGCAAATAAATGTTTGTTTGTTTCTTGTTTAATACGTTGTTGTGATAAGTAATATGATACTAGTAAAATAAGTATTAAATGCATTGAATAGAACAAATATAGCTTTTTTTTTATCCGGACACGGCAATGTGTCACCACTGCACCTGATGGTAAGCGGAGAGAGATCCAGATAGAGTGTTGACTGACGACAGATGATTATCCTAGTCGACACAATTATACCGGCCTGTTTGAACTGGATGTACACAGGCTGATCCCGGAACGCGGCACACTTACGGCATTTGGCGGGATTTCATTTTAATCCCTCAACGCCCGCGGTGGACACCGGTGTCCATTTATATAAGGAAATTAGCTTATATAAGCGGGCGTTGACGAGTTAATAAAGCTGCGAGTAACAAAGTCAGGTCGTAAACACGTTAGCATAACAATGGAAACATAATGCACTAGCATTGCGCGCCGCTCCGCCCGCGTGGAAAAGTTTTTCCGGTATAAAAAGCCTATAGCACTCAGGAGTAATGTAGCTTCCTATTAGTGAAAGAATTTTCAAAATCGGTCCAGTAGTTCCTGAGATTTACGCGTTCAAACAAACAAACTCTTCAGCTTTATAATATTAGTATAGACGAGAATGCAAATACAATTGCGGTGAATTTAACGTCCGATTACTGCAGTTTTGTCATTACGTAATATTAACTGTAAATACGCAACAAATACCTAACTTTAACCGCGCGGTGGGTTCTACATGCCGTTACATTTGAAAGTACTTTATTATAACAAATTAAGGGACGAGTACGTTATTCGCCTTGCCTGGTCGTATCGTTTGCCAATAAATAGTAGATACACCACTCAGTACTTACTTTGGATTATAAAGTAGGTACTATCTACATATTGTATATACTTTTGGTGTTTAAAATTGTGCCAGCAATAAATCTTTCTTTCTTTTTTACCTCAGTTCTAGGTCTTACTCGAGGCTCAGCGCACGGAAAAATAATTTCCTGGAATACCCCATTTTACAGAATATAGAGTAGCCTTCATATTAATCCATATGGTTATAATCCATGGTCTATCTAGTATCTAGTATCCGTGTCAAATTTCATACCAATCCGTTTAGCAGTTTCGATTAAAAAAGATCTTCTGTTTCGCATACATTCCGCCTAAAATGTCACGAGGCGTTTGTTTACACTTTATAGCATCTGCACTAAAGGTCAATAACATCTGCCGGTGACGACGACATAAGTGACTTACTCGTCACTCGACTGGCGGGTCTCTTCTCAAGGGTCCAACGACGCGATCAACCGCCATTATTGCAATTTTTGCGCTTGACATAGGCATCTTATAAGATGAAGATGCTAATGAAATTAGACTTACTTTTATAAAACTAAGATCCAATTGAAAAACAGTTTAGAATCCAAACTAATTATCGAACAAAAAGTGTATTTCAATAAACTAAATAAACTAGATTTTATTTAATTTCTTTGTACATACTTTTAAATGTAAGAACATTCAGAAATGTTTCTTAGGCCATTTTTTATGTACAATCATTGATACATAGTTTCGGCTCAATGTTAGTTATTCGCCTTGGCGTGATTAATGTCAGAGAAATTAGCACCTTAAGAGCTATTTCATAACTTCTGAGTAAATACTACTCATAAATGTATAAGCCGAACAAATACAATAATCACACTCTAATCCATGCTCCCAAATAAATGGTAATAAAATGAATACTATCTACATTACCTACTTGATTAATATGATACTTAACTGTCCAACAAAAAATTCTTGAAACTTGTGAAATAAGCTCTTATTGTTGTACGCACGAATAGGTATAAATTTTACTCCAATTGGTATACCATACCCCGATACCAGCCCTGTATTATATAATGCCCACGCTGAGCACGGGCCTCCTTTACTACTCAGAGTGTTTAGGCTTTTGTTCACCACGCTGGCCTAGTGCGGGTTGGCAGACTTCACATACCTTCGAAATGCTTATAGAGAACTTCTCAGGTATGCAGGTTTCCTCACGGTATTTTCCCTTCACCATTAAAGCGGGCGATTATTTCCAAATAATACACACATAACTTAACAGTCAGAGATGCGTGCCCTTGGGTTTTGAACCTGCGGACATTCGTCTCGGCAGTTCGTTCCACTTCCAACTAGGCTATCGCCGCTTCCCGAATGGTATACAACGTCAAATAATTATCAATATCGTGAATGAGCTCAGCTTCATCGGGGAAGTACTACTGTATCACAAAATAAAATATGAAATTTGAAATATCACTTCATCTCCCGTAACTACACAAGATTAGAAACACGCGAATGAGGATATTATTGAAAACCAAACATTAATATATGCAAAAAACCTAAATTAAAGTTATGAGTCATTTATTTATTTTTACACCCGACTTTCCGGTTTGATGTGGATTTTAATATAACTGTATTTTAAAGCAGCGGTCACGAATTAGCGTCACCAGAATTTATAAACAAATCGTCCGTGAATGGAACTGTTAGTGCAAAATCACGGTGATCTTTTTATTCAACTGTTGACGGAGGGTAATGATTTTGTGTTGTATATTTTATATTTTGAAAGGTTTCGATTTTGAGATTTATGTAATTTTATTTTGCTTAAAAACTACTCTTAATATGAACGTTTTTAAAAAAGTTAGTCATAAATGGAAGGGTTTAAAAAATATTTTTAATGGATCCAAGATCTATATTTTTGCCCCTTACTACGCATAAAGTTTGAGCCTGGATAAATTTTGAGGCCCAGTACCCATACAAAAAGCGAACATCTTTGTTTCGTTTATCGAGAAATCTAATTTTTAACTCTATAAACAATAATTCGTCAGTCGCATCTTAATAATTTATTTGGAATGTGTACCAAAATAGACAAGTACTTATGAACAAATTATTCCCAAGGTTAACCTAAGACAATACCATTTTTTTCACACGGTTGAGATGAATTTCTAAGCAAGTTATAAAGATTTGTTAACGTTTTTGTAAGTATATAATACATACACGGCCCTGGGTATAGTCGGACATCATGGTCTGTGATCTTCACTATGATTGCGGCGATCGGAAGAAGAAGAAGAGGAGGGCAAACAGAAAAGAGCGTCACCTAGTTGTATCCACATGATATCGCACCTTTAGAACGAAAACGACTCAATTCAAAATGAGCGAAATTTGAGTTATTGTCATAAAATGACCTAAAATGAAGTTCTCAACAAAACAATAGTTCAAACACAGCCATATTCGAGTGGGAAGAGGACAAAACTGTTATATCGGTCCATATTTATTGTATTTTAATAAAAAATATACCAGTTTTAAGTCATTTTATGAGGATAACTCAATATTTTTTTTTTAATTTTGTCGTTTTCGTTCTAAAGGTGCGATATGGTGATTATCGCAATCCTTGAACTCTCATGAAAGTACTGGATAAGATGGTAAGAAAAGGTATAGATCAAATAGTTATGTAGATAATAGCACGATGCCTCGATAGTTGCTAAAATTTGTCCTGTCTTCCACAAAAACAATATTACTTCAAAATTGAAATATCTAAATTAATCTTAACATGTGTTTTGATGTTTTTTTTGTGGCTGACTGTACACCGCCTTACCCGAGACAAAGTTTTTTTATTGAATATATATTCATTTTTGGAACGAACCATTATTGCGGGTTTTTCATTGCACACGGTCGTTGAAGTTTCTATGGCTGTTATTGTAAAATAAAACATATCTCAACATTATAAAGTCGACTTACCGAGTTAACGGAAAATTCGCACTTTTCCTTAGTTACTGGGTGGGTCTGGGACACGGAGACGACGCATGCGCCGCACCCGCCTTCATGGCACATCGCCTTGGTGCCATGCAGCTGGAGAATATATCGGAGGAAGTCATTCAATGACGTCACGGGACTCACCTCCGCTCCCGCTAGAACATAAAAAACGGGTGATGTCAATTTTGGACAGTTAATAGTTAATAGGAACACGCTGGATGCGGGCCGCTTTTGACAGGTCCGTCTGGAAATCATTGGGGGAGGTCTATGTTCAGCAGTGGACGTCAAGTGGCTGATAATTATGAATAGAACAAAAACATCCAAGTAACTAGGTAGTTACTTAGATGATTAGTATACACTGAATAGGTATTCAGTATAAAAAAAAAACCTTGACTCGCAAAACCTTGGAAATCCTGCAAAATATGAGGTAGCAGTGGGAAACTTCTAGAGTCGAGGCGGCTACTGCGCAGAAAGAAAACTTTACTACGTAGACATAAGTAATAAAATTATGTGTTATAGACATAAGTCGGTAATATTAATCATCAATATTGTAATTAATAGAATAATTATTACTAGAACATGAAGTCGCGTGCGACTGACCACGCGTTGCATGTTGTACATAACAGACAAATCGTCGGAGATAACGAAATACCGCATAAGTGACTAAAAAGCCAAATTTATATTGATAATTACCTTGCTTAACTTATGATTAATAATCCTAAATGTGTAATATAAGTGACCTTTTGTAATAATTATTATAACTAATTTAATGTATCTACACTTATCATAAGTGCAACTATGTTCGCCTACGTGATGAATAAAGTATTTCATTTTATTTTTAAAAGTATTTTTTGCCACTTTATTTTTTATTGCCTTGAATGACGAGTCTAGCATGCCGTTCGCCTGATAGTAAGCGATACGACCACCCGTAAACAGTAGCAGCACCATCCAGCACCTTGAGATACAAAGTACTGTGTGGCATTGCAATGCATGGCTCGTCATCCTGAGACATAACATGTTAAGTCTCATTATGTCCAGTAGTTACACTGGCTACAATGTCCTTCAAGCCGAAACACAACAGCGCATGCACACTGCTGCTTGGCGATAGAAATAGACATTGCGGTGGTACCCACCCAGACGGACTCTTACGTATGAGAGACCTTACGAGGTGTTGTTCTATACCGAAAGGACTCTTTATGGACAACAGCCACTATTTAATTGCGATATATTATGTATCTACGATATAAATCTCTATTTCATGAGAATAACTCGAGTAGATTGCTAGACGTCTTGTTATTATAAGATAATCGTTTTGTTGTTACGCGCATGTAAAATTATTAACTACTGCGTAGCGCATTTATGAACACACTAGCTTTTGCCCACGGCTTCGCCTGCGTGAATGAGTTTTTCCGGGTTAAAAATTCTTATTTGTATTTTCCTGGGATAAAATCTAACCTATGTGTTAATCCAGGACATGATCTACCCATGTGCCAAATTTCATCGAAATCCGTTTAGTAGTTTTTGCGTGAAAGAGTAACAAACATCCATACATCCTTACTTACAAACTTTCGCGTTTATAATTATTAGTAGGATTATTTTATACACAACACTATGAGACCAAGCCGCGGCTAAATTATGCACCATAAAAACTGTAACACAAAGAATAAATTCACTTCGTTTTGTCCTATGCATTACAAGCATAATAATAAAATAATAATAATACCAGACATGTATTATATACTGTCCCACTGCTGGGCACGGGCCTACTCTACTACTGAGAGGGTTTAGGCCTTAGTCCACCACGCTGGCCTAGTGCGGGTTGGCAGACTTCGAAATTCTTATAGAGAACTTCTTAGGTATGCTGGTTTCCTCACGATGATTTCGTTCACCGTTAAAGTAAGCGATAATTCCCAAAGAATACACACATAACTATAGAGAAGTCAGAGGTACGTGCCCTTGGGTTTTGAACCTGCGGACATTGGTCTCGGCAGTCCGTTTTACTCCCAACTAAATAATATTAATAACAGCCCTTTATTAAATACATTCAGCAGTGGACGTCATATGGCTGATGATGATGATGATTAAATACATAATAATATGATCCCATTGATGGGAACGGGTCTGCTCGAACTACTAAAAAGCGAGGTTTGGACAAGCAAGAAAACTCGCTAAGGTCGACTTCCAAGCAAGCAAGTTTTGTACACAATCACGGCATGCTGACCACTGGAAATTTTGTTGCCTGCAGGACTTGCGGCAGGTCCCATGTATGTAGAACTATTGAAGTATTGCCGCAAGCGTAAACGCATCTGAAAGTTTTTTTTTTTTTTTTTTATTTATTTAAAGGCTTTGTCGCTTAGCGACCATATCGCCTAATAAAATAACTATGAATATAAGTATACAATGAATTCACCTTAAAACTAGCTTATATATGGCTTTAGCTCTATCGGACAGTGGATCGGCGAGAATAGTGTTGCATAAACCAATATCGTAAGAGTCGATTAGTGCATTAATTCTAGTGTCTTCATTTCGGACACACTCCATCAAGATATGGTACACATCGTCTATAACTCCACAGTCATCACAGTTTGGTGACAATTTTTTTTTCATTAAAAAAGAGAACTTATTCGATGGTGTGTGTCCGGAACGCAGTCTTAAAGCTATAGTAATCAAGTTCTTATTCAAATTACAATCAATCCATGGAACTCTAGAGATCTCTGGTTGGATAGTTCGATACCAAATCCCCTTTTCTTTTGACCTTTTATCAAAATACTCTTGCCATAATTCGAAACATCTTCTTTTAGCAACACTGAAATAGTCGGAATAAAGTGGCATAATACCAAAAGGAACTCCATCAACACAAGCTTGTTTAGCTAGTCTATCTACATTATCATTATCTTCTAACTGAATATGAGAAGGGATCCATTGGATGCATACGTTTTTTGAAGATTGAAGTTTTAAAATTGT
Organism: Sphinx pinastri; assembly: GCA_947568825.1. Taxonomy (NCBI): domain Eukaryota; kingdom Metazoa; phylum Arthropoda; class Insecta; order Lepidoptera; family Sphingidae; genus Sphinx; species Sphinx pinastri. The sequence goes on along the minus strand of OX387630.1, from coordinate 2,982,905 downwards.
TTCATATATCGTATAGGCTATCGGAATACCTCGCACATGAGAGGTGAGCCGAGCCAAATGTTGCAATGCGGATTTAGAGTCAGTCAAAATGACAAACTTATCACCGTCAACCGATTGGATATAAGACAAAGCTTCTGCTATTGCAATCAATTCAATATGCATAATAGCAATATCTGAACCAATCTTAAGCTTCATATAGCATTGTTGTAAGGGATCTAAAAAAGCAGCACCTCCCGAGTACCTATCCTTGGAACCGTCAGTAAATATTTTATAATAATCTAAATACTGTTCTTGAAGATAGGATATACATAAATATTTTAAATGTTGAATATTGTAATGACGTTTAGCTCGACAAACAGTAGGTATAGAGTCAAAAACTATGTGGGACATATCAAAGTTACTTACCCAGGTATTTAAAGAAAACATCTCAAAATGTATGCTTGAGTGAATTGGTGCAGAGCGGAATTGGAAAAATATATCAATTAGCAAGGGAAGCTTTTTATTCGTCCAGTAACTAGAACCGACAAAAAGTGATAGATTTTCTAATACTTTAATAGTTTTGTTACCACGTAATGACATAGATTTTAAAAAAAATTTACTGGCTAGGTATCTCCTACGGATACTAAGAGGTGGAAGGCAAAGTTCGCTTTCCATTACGTGTATGGGAGTACTTCTTATGAAGCTGCCCACTACACGTAATGCTTGGTTTTGTATCCTATCTAATTTAAGTAGTTTAGATTGACAACTATTATCAAATAAAAAACTACCATAATCAATTCTACTACGGATAATGGATATATATAAACGTCTTAAATGTTTTGGATGTAAACCCCAACCCGGACCCGATAAAATTTTAAGTACATTTATGAATTTCATAACTCTTTGTGCAGTTTCATTGATATGTTTCCCCCATCTCAATGAACTATCCAACCAGAGTCCCAAATACTTGACATGTTTAACTACTTTAATTAAATTATAATTATCGTAACTAAAATCAATAGATCTCCTAAAGGAGCCTTTTTTAAAAATACAAATATTGGTTTTGGTCGGAGAAATACTTAAGCCTATCTGATTTACCATTTGATTGGTACATCGTAAAGCGGACTGTAACTTTTCCAAGGCCAGGTCTAAACTGGGATTTGTAGAATACAACACAAAGTCGTCAGCATACTGAGTAATATTAACCTGATTTACATTTTTGCATATATGTAGAGAAAGAATATTAAATAAGAGTGGGGACAATGGGTCGCCTTGAGCCAATCCACGACCAGTACATCTAACCATTTCACAACCAAATGTTGATATACATAAGTGTCGATTTGTTAAAAACGACCATAAATAAATACAAAATTGTGATCCCACCCCAAATTTGTCTAAAATATTTAATAAGCTAGGAATATCTACGTTATTATACGCGCTTTCGATATCTAAGAAGCATGCCGCAGTTGTAGAATTTTTAGAAAATCCTAGTTGAATATCAGATACCAACCGCGTAAGGTTATCAAGACATGAGCGTGACTTACGAAAACCTACCATATCATCAGGGAACAAACATTTTTTTTCAAAAAACCATTCTAAGCGTTTACCTAAAATACCATGGAAAATTTTGCAAATACAAGAGATTAGAGAAATTGGTCGCAGAGTAGATGTCACACCACTGTTTTTAGGGATAGGGATAATTTTAATTTGACGCCATTGTGAAGGTACAAAGCCAAGTGAAAAGCATTTATTGTATATTTTTAGTAACAAAATTTTACCGGAATGTGGAAGATGTTTAATCATAGAAAAAGAAATTTGATCTGATCCAGGTGCGGAATCACTACGTTTGATACAGTTATTTAATTCGGGCATTGATATGTCCGCTTCCAGTTTTGTATTATTGGAATTAAAATTGGGTTGGGAGGGACAAACATAATCCGGGGTGAGTTCCCTCAGCAGAAGCTCGACTTTTTGTTTTTCAACACAGTTGTTAGGGATCCGGTGGCCTTTCAACCACCTCATTTTCTGCCACATCTCTGACAAAGATGTAGATTCATCTATAGACGAACAAAACGATTGGAAGGATCGACTTTTAGCTTGACGAATAAGCTTTTGTGCAATGCTTATTTTTTCTTTAAGGTTATCAAAGTTTCTAGGATTGGGGCATCTTCTTAGTTGGGCAAGAGCTAATCGTCGCTCCGCGACCACTTTCGAAAGTTCTATAGACCAATACGGTTTAGGCTTAAATTTATTAGATAAATGTAACGGAATTTTGGTGTAAGGAATGTGTAAATCGGCAGCTTCTTGCATAATATTGTACAATAAGTCATACATGTCTTGAGGGTCGTTTGGGATCACGCCGTTTTGTAAATTATTATCTATATAAGTAGTATATAAGGACCAGTTAGCCCTTTTGAAATTTCTTTTGCTATGAAACTCAGGTTTAAACTTTATTACGCTGCTTAAATTAATAAGTAAATGATCGCTACCAAGGGATTCATTTGTAGTTCTCCATGTAAATAATAAGGATATATCGGAAGAAATGAATGATATATCAGGACTAGATTGCTGCGTAACCCCGTTTACCATTCTAATTCTAGTGAGACTACCATCGTTTAAATGAATAAAGTTGTAATCTAACATGGAATCAAGCAGTTCAGAACCTCGTCGGTCAGTTTTAAAAGACCAATTTGAGTGATGGGCATTAAAATCTCCTAAAATCAGGGTTTTATTGTTTGCAATAGAAAAAATCGCATCCCAATCAATTTGGGAGGTACGTACGGACGAAGGACAGTATACTGAAATAATATTTTCAATCTGTTGACAATTTAAAATTCTAACATGCAACAATTCAATACCAGGGTTGCGACTTTGTGTTGTACAAATAACAGCTTTTACAGAATAATGAGTCAAAACAGCAACACCGCCATACCCATCCTCTCTGTCCAATCTGTATGTGTTGTAGCCGCTAATTTTATAATGACTCTCAGGTTCTAACCAAGTTTCACTCAGTACAGCTATATGAATTTTTTCTTGGCTTAAGTAGCTTTCAAATGAGCTGGTTTTAGGTCTTATACTCTGGCAATTCCATTGTATAATTTTTAAACTCATAATATGATCATTAGCCATTTCCAATAAGTTTCTCAAATATTGCTTCAATGGATAGGTTGCTTACAATTTTCTGTATTAACCATTCTGAGAGAATACGAACTGATTGCCGAATTTTATCCTGAAGGGAATCGTTACTTTTAATAATATCTGTTATTTTTTTTATTAAGTGCCAGAACGTTAAATTATGAGCGTATTTATCTGATTTCTTAGCGTTGTCTAAATTAGTCACATTTTCATTTTCGGGACAATCTGAAACTTCACTATCAATATGCCATATTACATCATCCATTGGAGTCGGCGGTCGACGATTTTTCTTTTGTAGAACGCGTTTGGGTATAGCCCTGGATTGCAAGGGTTGTCTGGAGGTTGTATCGGACTGATCAGCTTGAGATTTTGTATCGGTGTTATTCTCTCTTGGAAGTTGAGTTGGTTTATTATTTGACGACTTCGAAGTAGAAGCTTCTGTCATTGTCCGAAATGATTCAGTCACCGCTTGTGTATTATTCTCAGGAGAAGGAGGAACATACAACAAAAGTGCTTTGCTATATGTACAGTTAAAGTGAGCCATCAATTCACGAATTTGTTTTTCTTTTTTAAACACTGGGCAAATTTTTTCAAATGCCATGTGACCACCAGAACAGTTCACACAAGAAAATGTCGTGGTTATGCAATTCTCGTGATTTTGAGAACACTTTGGGCAAACAATTTTTTTTAAAGGGCACAATTTTGTTGTGTGGCCATACTTCCAACACTTTGCACATTGTGTCACCGGAAATACGAATGGTTCCACTGGTACTCTCAATCCAAAAATGTAAACATAACTTGGGAGGGAAGAACCTTTAAATCCAAGCCGAATCGTTTCACTTGGTGTCCATCCATTACCATCTGAATTTTCAGGGCATCGCCTATTTAATCTTTTGAAAGATAATATATCAGCGCTGCTAGATACATTATTCGTAAACTCTTCCTCCGATATGTCTAACTCCACAGATTTTATAAGGCCGTACGAGGTTCCTACCTCCGATGTCTTTTGGCATTTCCAATTCAAATCAGCGAAAGCCTTGCATGTCATGAATTCATCCGCCTCAGACTCTTTATTAAATGTTATGAGTATTTTATGTTGGTGTACATATTTAACTCGATAGATATTATCACCTGCAATGCCATTTATCTTAAATAATCGCGCTAACGCAAATTGTTTTGGTAAAGGGTCTTTACAAGTCACGCATATTTGTACCTTTTCTTGTTTATCCACATCACTCTGGTTATTCCGGCAGCACGCTAATTTGTTCCGTCTTCTAGTCATTACACTCCATCCCTCTTCAGATGAATTTTCGTCCCTCGATCTTTTTCTTCCAGGTAACTCTGTGTTATTCTCTTGTGTGTAATCCTCATGATCCATAATAGAATCGTCTCCTAACTCATCACCGCTCGAACATGTATTATTATTTGCATTACTCCGATTCACTTCATTCATGCGCACGATATGATAGCGGGGACCGCCCGGCAAAACCGGTTTCCCTGCTAACACGAGTAAGGTACACAACGATAAACTATGGCACAGACAATTAATAAACACGTCCGATCGCCACAATGGATCACACGGAACTCATCTGAAAGTTCTTGCGCAATATACCTATTGATAGTCTAAATCTTGCTAAGGTTTACGCTAGTTGACTAGCGTAGACTAGTGTAGATTAGCAGACTTCACATACCTTTGGACTTCTTATATAATTAAAGTTATTAGGTATCTGGTATGGAGGTTTGCTCACATTTTTTTCCTTGATCGTTAAAGTGGGTAATAATGGACAAAGATTATATAGGTAACATATAGGTAACCATAGCTAATATTACCGTTTTAAACATTTATATTAGTAAGTAGTAAGATATTTCAAAATCATGTTGGTGGGCACTATGCAATTCTGGAGTGGGCACGCTCCACCCGGCCCCCACTCCAAATAGGCCTCTAACTTTACGTAGTATTATAATGCTCTTTGCCTCTAACAAATCACTATTCGGTAGTTCGACAGCTGTCATTTTTTTTTGACCAGAACCTTATGCGCCGCTGCGTAAAAACGACGTCCGGCTAATTGACAAGTGACGTCATGGCCGAATCTGGCCAAGCGAATAAGGACCGGATATAGTATATAGGTAATTTCGAAAAGCGTTTCTTACGTTTTGAATCTGCAATAAGCGTATGCATATTGCAACCACATACTCTACTTTTACTGAAATTATCTCACTAAATGCCTGTGCGCACGCGCATTGCGACCGATTTCTACCGGTCATGGTCGTCCAAAGTTTTTTATAACATAATATTGAATAACAAGTATTGTTCAATGCGGGTTCAATGATTTTGTTTATTCATATTGATATTTTGTAATTTAAATAACGATGTTATAACAAATGTTATAAAATAATATGAGATAATTGTTAAAATGTCATGGCTATTAATAGTACATCAACCCTGATATACTTTGATTAATTATATACCTAAATAGACACTGAACGTTTCAAACTCGTCGAAAAAATAGAGGCGAACTGTTCCCCACTTAAGACTGTTCGCTTAAGACGGCTCACGGTCACTTAGCGAGCTATGGAGAGGGCTATGCTAGGTGTTTCTCTACGCGATCGAATAAGAAATGAGGGGATCCGTAGAAGAACGAAAGTCACTGACATAGCCCAGCGAATTAGCAAGCTGAAGTGGCAGTGGGCAGGGCACGTAGTTCGAAGAACTGACGACAGATGGTGCAAAAAAGTTCTAGAGTGGAGGCCACGTACTAGCAAGCGCAGCGTCGGCCGTCCACCTGCAAGGTGGACAGACGACTTGATAAAGGTCGCAGGAACACGCTGGATGCGGGCCGCTTTTGACAGATCCGTTTGGAAATCTTTAGGGGAGGTCTATGTTCAGCAGTGAACGTCATGTGGCTGATGATGATGATGATGTTCCCCACTAAATGAGTTCGAGCGAATTATTTTTTGTTGTTTTTCATGGATATAATTTTCTCCTAATTTTCATGGGTGTAATGTAATAAGGTATCATTATGCGCGCACACAAGGATACGCAGAATGATGCAGCTATAGCGTATGACACAGCTGTCACGCATACTAGCTTAAAAAAAATTGGCCTGTTTGTTTTAGTTTCATTTCAAGGCGTCCCTCTATCTAGGTATATAATTAATCAAAGCTGTTATATAAATATTGTTTGTTAACACCCGCCATAGTGGCCCACGTGAGTGTGCCGCGTTTCAAGATCCTGTGTACAGTCAGCAGCATAAGTAGCTGAACAAATTCAAAATTTCAAATTGCTGACATTCTTTTGTGTTATTACTAATATTTTTTTTCTCTTCACATAAATAAAATAACAGAGATTTACTTTACTTTAGACGAAGAAAAAATGTTTCAGTTTAACGTAACGCATATATAGGCGATTTGAAATTTTGATTTTGTACAGATATTTATGCTGCTCACTGTACATCCGGTTCAAACAGGCCGGCATAATTGTGTCGACTAGGATAATTACCTGTCGTCAGTCAACACTATTTGGACCCCTCTCCGCTTACTATCAGATGCAGTGCGGTATTTTGCCGTCCCCATACAAAAATAATATTTTAAAATATTTTATACCAGGTTTCGACCACGTGAAAAATCTTGCCCGGGGTAATTATTCCATTCTGTACTTTTGGGGTAAAAAGTCTAGATATATGTTAATCTAGGATATAATCTATTCGTGTACCTTTTATCCAATTCTATTGAAATGTGTCTGCGGTTACTTCTATCAAACATCCAAGCTTTACCTCTATATATCTCCGCAAAATTCGCATTTATAATATTAGCCGATGACTGCCTCGGTGGCGTGGTTCCATTGCGTGTTCGGTACGACTATCGCACTGTGATCTCGAGTTCGAATCCCGGGGCGGGAATGTGATATTGTTTTTTTTTTACTTAGCATTAGCCCGGAGTTTGGAAATGTGTTCGCTAAATGGCAATTGCTCCTTATAAAATGGGACCTAATATAGCTGGTGAAATGTGGGTGTGGTATACCTCTGCCTACCTATGAAAAGGGAAAAAGGCGTGATACCATGTAAGTATGTAATATTAGTAAGGTTACTGCACCAGAGAACTGTTTCAATTGTTTAAACTACATGAATTATTTAAATAAACTGTTTATTATTTGACTTTCATATTAAAGTCGATGTTTTAAACTGGTTAAAGGAAAATATGCTTTTTTACCTAGATATATGTTTTAAAACCCCACATAGTATATCAACCCGTATGCAATTAAGGTGTCAGCTATCTATTTACATATTCGAGATAATTTATGTTGTACTTACCTACTTATTACGTAAACTAGCTTTTGCCCGCCGCTCCGCCCGCGTGAAGAAGTTTTTCCGGGATAAAAGTCCCGCTTCATATTTTCCCGGGATAAAAGTAGCCTATGGCCTTTCTAGGGTCTCAAACTATCTCCAAACCAAGTTTTATCGAAATACGTTCAGTAGTTTCGGAGATGTGCAGTAACAAACAGAAAAACAGACAGACAGACAGAAAATAATTATAAAAATCGCTGATTTGTTTTCCATTACTCTTCTATAGTCACCCCCTTTTTTTCCACATTTCTTTAAATGTACAGACATACCAGTTCTACTGCTTAATTATATGTATAGATATTTGTATCTAAGTACACAATTGTGTCATAACAGTGACATTTGGGTTATGGAGCGGTCATTGATAGAGTCTATGTGTTAAATAGAGACTTATATTTTATTTACCACTTACTAACTGTGTGATAATACAATTTTTTAACCGACTTCATAGAAGAAAGAGGTTCTGAAATTCGTAGTGTATTTTTTATGTTTGTTACCTCAAAACTGACTTGCCTTCAGACTGCCTTGGTGGCGTAGTTGTATTACGGTACGACTGCAAAGCTGAGGTCTCGGGTTCAATCCCGGGTCGGGTAAAGTGATATTGGGTTTTTCTATTTAGTATCAGCTCGGAGTCTGGAATTGGTGCCCGATATAGCGATAGGCTCGCCCCCTAACACATCATGAGATTGAATATGCATGGTGAAAAGTGGGTGGGTGGGCTATCCTTTCAAAAACATTAATTAGGTTATAATACATGCTATACTCAACGAGTGATTTCGAGTGTAGAGTTAATGCCACGATTCAGTTATTGATTTGTTATGAATACATTCACCCGACATGGCTCAATAATTCTTCAGCGGACCTTCGGACTTGCGAAACTAGTTTAAGGTTGTGAGCTCGCATTCAGGAAATAGTGTAACCTTTTAGGGTCGCCACCCTTAAATAGAACCTAACAAAGGCAAAATATTAGTATGAAAATAACCAACAAAAAGGAAAGATATGATGCTGTGTAAAACTTTCTTATCCCCATAGACATGACTTGGAGGTTTTCGTAGAATATAACACCCACAGGAATCAGGATGGCCGCTTCTAACAGGTTGGTCTGGGATTTTTTACGGAAGGCCTATGTTCAGCAGAGGATGTCAAAATGGTGGAGAAAAGGAGTCGGGATAAAAATTCTATAGCACTATCTGATTAGGGCTTGGTTAAAGAAATGCGTAAGTTAGCATATACTTAAATTGTTATTAAAGAAATCTCCCTACCAAAATCTTAATATAGTATTTATTGGAATGATATAAAGCACCGCGATCTATGTTACTGCACTCGTCATCTTTAGACATAAAATCTTAGGTTTCTTCTTGTTCTTTATTGTATTCTGCATCACTGAAGGCCGTGTCCGTCTTAATAGGATTTCTAATGCCTAGTAAATTCATTGGATATAAAGACCCTATGCATATTAAATGTGGTAGAAATGGACATTATTGTTCTCTACCTAACGTAAACGTGCTTTCACATTTTTGTATGAATAAAATTGACACACCAGCAGCATATGCATTAGCAAAATTACAGAAAAGGATAATATGGTTTACATTTCTGATGCACATGCCTGTTGAAGGCATGTACAGCGTTCACAAAACACGAGTAAGTTATTTTAAATGAGCAAACAATGATAAACTACACTAAACTAAACTAGCGCTACAGACAAAATCAAATAATTAAATTGAAAACAACCAACAATTAAAAATTAAAAGCATATTATATCCAGTTCGTTGAGCAAATGTGTCATTACATGTTTTCTGAATTTGGTTAGTGATGTACCAAATATATCGAGATCTGGGGATTTACTATTGAGAATATTGTATACATTACAAATTCTTATTATTGGTACGAAACATACATACGAAAGATCTACCCGGTAAATTACACCCGTGCAATGACGGGGCGGGCCGCTAGTGTAGCATAAAACGAACGTAAATTAAGTACTTATATTCCATACCAGATTCCTAAAAAAATCTTAATAAGTCAAAATATAACGAGTACAACTGGTTATTTAAGAAAAAATGAACTCATTTGCGGTCGCAGTCAGGAAATGTTTTAAATATTGCGTGTATGGAACGAAGGTGTTGCTCGCAGCTGAATCCTCGGGAACCTTTCCCGGAATAGTCCCACTGTGTATTTCCCAGGATAAATTGTAGCCAGGATAAAAAGCTCTACAAAAACCTGCGGCTTGGTTTAGGACGGCAAATTTCATCCAAATTCATTCAGCGGTTTCTCGTTTAGTTGCAATAAATAATATTTTATTTAATTCGATTTTAATAAAACAGTGCCAATATTCTGCTCCCAATTACACACTCTCCACATTTGAAAACCATATGAAAATCCATTCAGAAGATTCCGAAATGTGCGGCTAACAAACGAACAGAAAAACAGATAGAAAGTAATTCTAAAAATCGTTATTATGTGTTCTATTACTCTTCTTTAGTCACTCACTTTCGTTTTATTACCTTTGTTTAAATGTACATATACACGGGGTTCTGCTGTTTAAAACATACTATAGTAAGAAGTAAGAAATCGGTGACCGGTGTTTAAGTAACTATGTCTTAGTACCTCTGAGGTAGAGGAAAACACAACAGATATAAAAAAATAAACGGGTTTCTGATATCTTTTAGCCTATGGGTATTTCCGAAACACTGTTAAAAAATATGGATCAGATCGCTAATTTATTAACTGCGTAGTTTGCATGTAGGTAATTAATTAAATAAATAATAATTAATTAATAATAATTCAAGTTAATATAATAAAGAGGTTAGTTTTTTAGATTTTGAAATCTCTGATCTAATTCTGAGAATCCTTTCACTTATACGTAACTACAGATTTTTTATTTCTAGAGCCGATTCTGATGGGGTACAGCCAGCGACTACAGAGCGGTGAACAATGCTAGCTGCACGATAGTGCAACTAGCATTGTTCACCGCTCTGCATTGTTTTGATAAAAACACACTTGACAATTGTCAGTGGAATTAATGATTTCATCTAATAATTAATTCGAGTGACTCGCGATTGACTGCCTTGGCAAAGTGATATTGGGTTTCTACTCCGTATCAGCCTGGAGTCTGGAATTGTCCACGATATGGCCAGAGGCTCGCCTCCTATCACATCATGGGACGGAATACGCACGGAGAAAAGTAGGTGTACAAGTTGCGCCTCTGCTTAGCCCTTTGGGGATAAAAGGCGTGAGTTCTCGAATTATTACACACACACACACACACACACACGTGTGTGTAATAATTCGAGAACGATGCGTGAATTTCTCTATTTATTTGAAATTTTGAGTGGTGTTGCTGCTGGTTATGGGCGAGCTTAGCGCTAATTTATTCTTGAGCATCTATACCCCATCATATCATGGGGAGGCTGGGATAATAACACTGATACGCTACTTTTATACAGGTCTTGTTTTTAGGCATGTGCCACTCTTTCACGTTAATGACCTTGGTAAATTATAATCTGTATTCATAGTATAAAGTGGAAAAGTTTGACAGTTTTTTTGTAGGTTTGTAGGAGCTAATCTCTGGAACTATTGAAATGATTTTGAAAATTCTGTCACTAATAGGGAGAAATATTACTCCTGAGTGCTATATTATGCTACTTTATATTCCTGGAAAATATTTTCACGCGGCCGGAGCCGCTGGCAAAAGCTAATTTTTAATAAACACCATATTCCTTAAAATTTAACACAACGATATCAAAATAAATTTATACTAATAAAATTATATTTGTTTCCTAAAAACCATTTTGCATAGGAGCAATATCGACTTGGGCTATTCCATTTTAAATCGATACCGAATGAATATTATAATAATAAATGAATTAATTATTAATTAGTAACGCATTACATTATTTATTTATTAATTTAATGACACACCAGCAGTTAATAGAGCAAGCTTAATTAAAATTACATAGTTATGGACGAGTCTAATAATTACAGGTGCGAGACAGCATTTAAATAAAATATATTATAATATTATGAAACAAAAAATATACTTACACAGGCAAAACGGTTCCCCGTTTATGGTGAAATTAATTTTATCCATGATTCCAAATAACCACTATTTCACGATGCGAAATCGTAAATAAATACAATAAAAAATACGATATACATTTACATACGACCGCACGCGGTTATGCCGCGCGGAATACTGGCCACTATTTGTAATCGCTTTGATCTTGATTCTTCAGTGTTGATAAAATAATTTGAATATTTGAATAAACTACGAGTTCGCGCCAGTATATCCATAGATAATAAAGATGTTTTATGTTTGTAAACATAACCTCTTTGTGGTTGAAGCCTGGAGGTATAAATCTATTGTTATGATTTGACTGAGTAGAGATTTATATATATCTGCTTAACGCGTTCTAGAATTTGCCATTCATCTGGTGGTACTGTACATATGTATACTAATATTATAAAGCTGAAGAGTTTGTTTGTTTGTTTGAACGCGCTAATCTTAGGAACTACTGGACCGATTTTGAAAATTCTTTCACTAATAGTATATACATTACTCCTGAGTGCTACTAGGCTACTTTTTATCCCGGAAAACTTTTCAAAAATATACATATATACGTACATAATTAAGCCTGTCATATGAAACAATCCAGTTGGGTAGATAGGTTCCACGGGTATGTCTATTTCTGCGCCAAGTAGCACTGTACAAGTGATGTATTCCGGTTTGAAGGGCATTAATTCTCATGTCCCAGTGACAAGCGCAGTGTCACGCAGTGCTTTGTAATATTAGGTGATGTTACTGTTTATCAAGTCGCTTACAGACGAAATAAGTATTTCAATTGTGTAAAAGAACATGGCAACTGTTTAAATACTAAAATTTATTTTTCCCACAACATAAAGCAATTTAATGGTCGCCACGAAATTGATGGTTGCCATCCGTTCTGTTTTCCCAGGACATGTACTGATTTTTGTCCTGGGTGGTTCTGGATGGTTTTAAGCAGCGTTCTGGGTTTTAAAGCGCGCTCATAAAATTATGTAATGCAATGCAATGAAATCAGCCCTCTATTATATACTGCCCACTGCTGAGCACGGGCCTCCTGTGCTACTGAGAGGGGTTAGACTTTAGTCCACCACGCTGGCCTAGTGCGGGTTGGCAGACTTCACATGCTCTCGAAATTCTTATGGAGAATTCTCAAGTATGTAGGTTTCCTCACGATGTTTTCGTTCACCGTTAAAGCGAACGATAATTGATAAATAATACACACGTAACTTCGAAAAGTCAGAGGTGTGTGCCTTGGGTTTTGAAACTGCGGACATTGTCTCGGCAGACCATTATATTCCCAAATAGGCTATCGTCCACTTAAATTAATTAATTATGTAATAATTCAATTTAAATTAACTATTTTCTTTACATATTAATGTAACTATTGCTAGTCTATTGATGCGTCCTGTTTTTAAACTAAAATGTCCTGGTTCTTCCATCTTAAAATCCTAGTTAAGCTATTGCATAGCTTCTATCGCGGGCCTTGAGCGTGGAGACCGAATCCAGAAATTCCGTAACGAAAATAACCTGACATCTTTTTTATCTTACTAATATGAACCTTAAATACTTTATTTATTTTATTTATTTATTTATTTTATTTTATTAGGGTAACAAATAACAATACAATGCGTAGAAGCTATAATTCTTGAAACGAGTATATTTTTATTTATTTTATTTATTGAAGTCATTAAAACCATTTCTTACTAATCTAATATGAACCTTAAATACATTGCGTAGAAGCTATTTCCCCAGCGTTGGCACGGCACGAGTACAAAAGAATCGAACGTAACATTCTTTTTTCAAATTTTGGTTTATTCTACTTTGGTTGTGATGACCATTGCATTTCTGACATTTATCAATAACAAGAAAAAACGTGCGTTGCTCACGTTTAAAAATCTACTTTATGTGGTAAGCGTAAGATCGAATTTGTGTTTAGTCAATCAAAATTTGTGATAAAAAATGCTATGTAATAGCTTTACCGCGGCAGTCTCCGAGTGCCATACGTATTTTTTTGTTTTGGGTTGGAAACCCTACCATGGATCGAAATGCAACGCAATAACACAGATGTGAGTTGAAAGAATACGAAATTACAAAAAAACGCGCGCGGTGTTCAGAATATGATTTGAGCTGGTTTATATTGATAAGACATGTTTTGCGAACATTCTTGGGTCCTCAATATATTTTGTAGCAAACTGGATATTATCGTGGTCAAGTATTAACTAAGCTGTTGCTCGCGAGTTGGCCTGAGTGATCCATACAGATTTTAAACCCCCTGAGGACTTGTGGTTCGAAATATCCGTCCTTATTCCTTACTAAGTGTAGCTCGTGGTTTCCCGGCAGCCTTTCCCGCCACAAAAGTTCCTAAAACACAGTAAGACACCAGCGCTATCTATTTAAAGTATTAGGTAAAAAATATCCATTATTTCCCATGGGAGCAAAATTACCGAGATAAACCGTGTGCCAAATTTCATCCAAATCCGTTCAGTAGTTTCTACGTTTACTTCTAACAAACATACAAACATTTTCACAAACTTTCACTATTATAATATTAGTAAGGAGTAAGATATTGGTATGTAAAATTTATATCCAATGTGCGAAATTTTGGAGGTCTAAATATTTTGGCTGCGCGTTGATGACTTAGTCAGTGAAGTAAGTCGTCTTTTTTATGTACCTTTATAAATATAGTGACCCCTAGAGATGCCCAGAAAATAGTGTTAGATATCTTATCAATGAGAAGTGACCAGATGTAACAGAATTTGTATTTTTAGGAGTTTTGAATCAGCATTACTTCTAGATATTACCTTATTACTCACCTTATATCGAAGACTCAAAACGGGATCCTTTAGTTAATAATCGTTGTAAACAAGATAAGTTTAAAATACCTATTCGTTAATAAACCTATTTTTTCGAATAAGTTTATGATTTATAACAAATCGTATGCGGAAGGGAGTGAAAGTAAGTAATTTTTAACGACAAAAGTAACAAAAGTACGATATAGACGTAGGAAACGAATCTAAAACCCTATGATCAGTTATCAGTACCGGCTTTAGGGCAAGGAGGAGTCGCCGGGGCGGCATGTTATAGAGAGCGCTATGGGGCTAGGGGGCGCGACTGTAGCTTTCTCTACTCCAACGCGATTAATCTAAAACCTACTTAGAACTACGCTAGTATTTTTCGCAAGTAGTGATTAATTTAGTAACTAAACGTGTTTGTATTTATAATTTAATTTTTTTAGTGTTTAGTCATCTTAAGTTCAGTTTAGTAGCACTAAATAACTCGCTACTCGACTTAGATACTCGCGTAATCCGGAGTCCGGACTAGGCTTAAGAAAGCTTTTGCATATTGGGAACTAAAAAAAAGTCGCCGAAAAAAGTTGGCAAATAAGTTGTTCTCCCGGGGCGCCCAAGATTTAAAGGTGGCCCTGCCCATAATTTTCGGTACCTAATAATGCCAATAGATCAGTTTTTGAACTAAGCATTGCTTCAATAAAATCCCAACGTTAAATTCCAGTTTATGTTTCGTATAGTAAGTTAGGTTACCCGAGATCCAAACATGCTCCCTTCCACTTTCTAATCCCTATTACAGGAAAGAATAAGGAGCACGGTATGATTATTCTGGCATTTTAGGTGAATAATAATATAATTGATGTTAATACACCAAGCGATCCATGTGCTCATTTGTTTTAAAATATGAAACGTTTAATATTTTTTTTAGTTTTAGAAAAAGTTTCAGTATCATCCTGGAATTTATCCCTGATACGCCTCCTACTACATCTTGGGATGGAATACGCACTGCGAAAAGTGTGTGCACTAGTTGCGCCTCCGTCTACCCCGTCAGTGATAAAAAGCGTGAGTATGTAAGTAAGCTTTTTAATTTTAATGCAAACTAAATATATCTTTATATGTATAATTCTTCTGTGCGTGTGTATGTCACTGAACTCTCCCTAAACGGCTGGACCGATTTTAATGATTTTTTTGTGTCTTCAGGTTGATTCGAGAATGGTTTAGATTAACAATTGGATCCGGTAGGTCGCGCTGTACTCGCGTTCTAGGATTTTATTTCCTTTTTAGGGCAGAACAACGTCTGTCGGGGCGCTAGTTATATTATAGATTTTTTGTCGTCCTATGCTATAAAAACTGAGTTTTAATATTGATTTATGTAACTAAACAACGAGCCTAACAATCCGCCTGTTTGTATATACTAGCAAATACGTGTCTCATAACTTTGAATCCCAACTAGCCTAGTTGGGAGTGGAACGGGCTGCCGAGACGAATGTCCACAGCTTCAAAACCCAAAGACACGCACCTCTGACTCCTCTAAAAAAAGTTCTATTCTTTGTGATTTACCGCTCGCTTTAACTGTGAAGGAAAACATCGTGAGGCTACCTGCATATCTGAGAAGTTCTCTATAAGAATTTCGAAGGTATGTTCAGTCTGCCAACCCGCACTAGGCCAGCGTGGTGGACTAAGGCCTTGACCCTCTCAATTGTAGAGGAGGCCCGTGCTCAGCAGTGGGCAGTATATAATATAGGGCTGGTATGGTATGGTAACATTAAATCACAGTGTTATTTTATATACCAACGGATTTTTTTTTATTTAATTCTAATCACGCTTAAAATTTGGATTTTGTAAGACGTTATTGGTTCGTTTTGGATGAAAAAGCATATTGTGGGGCCGCGTTTGTTAAGTACAGTCAGCAGCATAAGTAGATGAACAAATTCAAAACTTCAAATTGCCTACACACTTTTGTGTTCTTACTAATCTTTTTTTTATTCACAAAAATAAAATACAAGAGTTTTACTTTACTTCAAACGAAGAAAAAAATGTTTCAGTTCAACTTAACGCGTATATAGGCGATTTGAAATTTTGATTTTGTACAGATATTTATGCTGCTGACTGTACATGAAATTAGTTCCATATTTGACCACAAGCTAGGTTTTTTATTTTCCTAGTCAGGCTATAACTGTTCTACATTGAAATTGAACTATTGTTACGGATTTTATTAGGGTAATAGTAGTTAAATCCGTAATAGTAGTTTAATTTCAATGTCTAATATTCGCGTAAACGTTAAAAAATAATTATACCTAACTGTTCTAATTCTTTTCCAAAGTAGTGTTTTCCATATTATATTGATTATGGGTCTCTTTACCGCTCTTCCATACGATCTCAACCGCTGCCGTTGCCCATAGCAGTAATGGACCAATCAGAATAAAGCTTGTTTGACATGTTTACAAATACGTTATTTTCATTGCTTCATTGTAACCATTAATGAGTAGTTAGCGACAGAAGATCTGGAATTTTCAATACCCATACTGTTTTTCGGTCAGACCATACTGCCCCTGACGAATCAGTATATTTATGCTTTAGATAAATATGGATAAACAGTGGCTCTATTAAAATAAAAAAAATAAGCAATTCCATGTTTTAAAACGGGTGCGGCGTGCTCCGCCGCAGGTAGATAGTTAGAGAAGAGAAGAGAAGAGAAGAGAAACTCAGGGTTTTAGGTTCGTGGTACGAGCTTTATTTTGCACCTCCGCGTTACACTCGGTACGGTTTGCTGGTGGTATGCAAACGAGTCACTGGCCTGCGGAGACTCCGATTCAGGCGAACGGCACGACGCTGATGCACGTGGCTAGCTCCGGCGACAGCTCGCCGGGCAGATGGTAGCACGTGGTCTGCGCAGCGGTGGTGAGGTGGTCGGGGTTAGCACACCCGACTGCGATGGTAGTGGTGAGCACGTGGTCGGGGCCAGCACCCGCGACGATGGTGCACACGTGGCCGGGGTCAGCACCCGCGACGACGATGGTGGTGTGCACGTGGCGGAGTCAGCACTCCGCACCGTGGAGAAGGCGGTCAGCACGGAGTCAGCACTCCTTGCGTGGAGCACGGCGGTCAGGACGCCGTACCGAAAAAAACACGGCGGTCAACGCCGCACCGTAGAAAAAACCTGGAATCAGAATCCCAGCGGGTCGGAATGCAAGCTAGGCTTACACTCCGCGCCAGCGACTCGTGATAGCTCACGAGTCCAGGTGCACAGAATACCTGGAAGTGGTTAGTAGAAGTTGGCACACTCACCCCAGCGGGAACATCGGTATGCGTGGCAACACGCAGTTAGTAGTAGTGTTGCTACGGCGAAGAAGATTGCAAAAAGAGGGCGCGCGTGACATTGCACGCTTATTTATACGGGCGCCGTTCAGACGTACGTCAAAACTAGTGACAGTTTAACCAGCCAATACGATAAATTAACGGTTTCGATTGGTAGTTAAACTGACGTAAACGGTAGCCCGTTTACGAAGAGAGTTAACGTTCCTAGCAACGTTACAGTACCCCGCCGAAAAGACCAGGATTTTACTAATACCTGAATATAAGTAAAATCCGTCTGTCTACCTAGCATTCTTGTTATTTGACCCATTCATTCCATCCTCTAACATACATCTTTCTAACAAACTGTCTAGCATCAAAATATATGACCCGAGACCCTATCGAACAGAAAGTACTATATAGTATTCAAAGACTCTCCTAAAACAACAAAAAGAATAATTGTATCATACTACAATATTCAAAATACCAAGTAGAAGATGTTATAATGGCAAGTGGTATTATGTATGTTGCACAGTTGTAGTGTAGTGAAGTTAATAAGTTAAATGTTTGTATAAGTTATAGAAATATAATTTAGTTAAGTGTATAGTTTAGTTTATTAGTAAAGTTATAGGATTTTAAATAAGAGTTTAATAATATAATTTAAATTGTATATAAGATTTGTAGAATGTATAGTTCAACATTTGTAATTAGTAAGTTTCAAGTCTTTGATATGCCAGGTACCAAGTGGGTTACCATTCATATCAGCTAAATCATACACTAGAGGTGATTTTTTAAAAATAATTTTACATTTAATATATTTAGGAGCTAGTTTTTTACTAAAATGTTTATCTTTGTCACTTTGATAAAATGTTTTTCTCCAAACTACATCACCAACATTAAATTCTGCAGATTTCTTTCGCAAGTTATAGTTAGCACTATTCCTCTTATGAGCTTGCAAAAATAAAGCTCGTACCACGAACCTAAAACCCTGAGTTTCTCTTCTCTATCTCTAACTTTCTACCTGCGGCGGAGCACGCCGCAGTGGAAAAATGAAAAATAATTAGTTGTTTGCGTTATGTTAAAAAAAGAACTTCAGAATATAAATAAAAATAACTCTTTCAACCACTTATAGGGTTGGGTAGGTACTTGTAACGAATCAATCAAGCACCTTTTGGAATTTGA
The DNA here is from genome assembly GCA_947568825.1 of Sphinx pinastri. Classification (NCBI taxonomy): domain Eukaryota; kingdom Metazoa; phylum Arthropoda; class Insecta; order Lepidoptera; family Sphingidae; genus Sphinx; species Sphinx pinastri. The sequence continues at coordinate 2,964,144 of OX387630.1, read as the reverse complement.
AGTGGGTGATAAAACCTGTGACGCGACGCGACGCGACGGTAAGCTTATTTTAAACTCATCACAGGGCCGAATTCGAGGGATGTGCGCAGTGTGATGTCCGTGGGCCACACAAAGTAATTTATTAAAAACTAATATAAATTGTTAATTTAATTGATAAATGCTGCAAAGGTGAAAGACATGATTATTTAAAATAAAACTTGTTTTGTAAAACCTAAATATGGACATCGAAGAGTACCTAGAGGTAAGTTTAGAGCAAGTTATTGCGCAAAAACAATCAAACTATCATAGATACTCAAAGTTAGGTAATGTGCAAATTATAACAAAACGTAACTAACAACATTGTGTAGCCAATATAAAAATACATTCACATAATAAGAGCAAAATCTTATTTATTATAAATCTATAAATGCTTCTGTTTCCCTATAATAAAAACAATAAATAAAAAAGCCCTATATTTCTTGCAAGAGTTTACAAATGAGTAATGTTCTATCTTATGTTATGACAGTTATATATATTATTACGATGATATGTGGTTTATTTAAAAGAAACATTTACTTAATCTGCAAGTACCCCTCTGCAGGTGAAGGCCTCCTCGAACGAATGCCACTTGCCTCTAAGTCTGTTTTTATCCCTATACACTATTTTATACCCAGTCTACTTAACCAAGTTCGCACCTGTCGTAACCTTGTCAAAAGTATCGTAATTCATAACAAAATTTGCTTACGCGTTTTCAACACTATAGGGGGAAGGGTCACAATGCCAGTAGGAGGGGGGAGTTTGTTATACCAAGGAATATAATACTCGGCGTGATATACACTTATTATTTCCTGTACAGTTGACGGTTACAGTTCATACGGGTCATTTTAATTATTCAAATATGTGTTGGGCGAATAAAGCTTGTTTTTTCATCCCTTTGAATTCGGCTGGTGTTGTCATCGGTGTTGGGAATATGGTGAGTATTTTTTGAATTAAATTATTAAATAGGGCTGTCACATCTTGCGTGATGCGTACCATTTTTAAAGTATAGAACATAGTTTTAACCGACTTCAAAAAAGGAGGTTCTGTATCCGAGCCGTATGTATATATGTATGTAATATGTAAGTTTGTATGGCCGCAATTTTCTCAAAAACTACTGTTCTGATTTGGACGGGGTTTTCATTATTCAAATTCATATTTTATTAAAATCTCGACAATATTTTTAAAGCGGTATTACACATTTTACTACACTTATAGCGTAAATAAAGCGTTATATTATTTATATCATCTTAACATAATATTCTTATTTTAGATTAGTATACATTCATATAAATACTGAATATATAGATTCGAACTAGCTTTATATCTAAATTATATAAGTAGTGTTATGGTTATCATAAAATACTGATATCTTCAGAGTATAATTGTAAGCATTGTCTACTAAATCATTGCACATCACTGCATTCATCATCGGAAAATGTTGATTAGGTAATTATTATCTGTTTCTTCCATCCGTCCTAATTCCACACAATTCCGGTCGCCAAATCGCTTATTTTGAAGCTAAGGTTTAGTTTAGACCTACCGCCAGCTTGACGTCGCTTGAATCCCGAGCAAATAGAAAAATTCATAGGTATGGTGTTACCCGGCCGAGGAATCAAACCCCAGACTGCCCAGTGCCGGTCCAGTTTGTAATATTACCTTTTGCTACAGCCAAGAGTAAGGATGTTAATATAATAAAAGTGGATTACAATCTCCTTTGGACTATACAAAACGTTCATGATACTTTAATAGAAAATAGACAGATGGGTGACACGGATATTTTATTGATATGATGTTATTCAAATACCAATCTAAATTCAGACAAGGGAAAATGAGTGTTTCCTGTATATTTCGTGTGTCAGTGATATAAAACTTTGTATTAAAATTGCATAGAACATAATTCGGTTGATCCAGGTCGTATAAAGCGTAGAGGAGGCCCGTGCTCAGCAGTGGGCAGTATATAATACAGGACTGGTATGGTATGGTATAGGTCAATATCATATCATGGGATGGAATACACGGCGACTGGACTAGTTGCGCCTCTGCTTATCATCTCTAGGGTTGATGGCGTGAATGTATGGTTAATAAGAGGCGTCGTTAATCAAGCTTTATTTCCATGAGATATTTTCATAATACATTCTTGATAGTGCTACTAGGTGGTCAGAATTCCTAAGAGTTTCGTGTCATGTGGGCTGGGAGGTGTTTATTTCTACTACCAAGCAATGCATCAGCAATTTGGTATTCTTAAATATTACACTAGTATAATTGCTGGGAATTACGAAACTTAATTTAACCTATTTAAGACGTTAACTCTCGGGTTGCAGAGCGTTTTGGTAATTCAAAGTTTAGGTGGTGGTACTGTTTCTGTGTTTTTTTCTTATTGAATTGAATGACGAGACGAGCATGCCGTTCTCCTGATGGTAAGCGATACGACCACCCATAAACAGTAGCAAAACCATCCTGTACTTTGACTTACAAAGTACCTACTGTGAGGCATTGCACTGCGCTCGTCATCCTGAGACATAAGATGTTAAGACTCACTATGTCCAGTAGTTACACTGGCTATAATACCCTTCAAACCGAAACACAACAGTGCATGCACACTGCTGCTTGGCGGTAGAAATAGACCAAGTCCTGTAGTATTGCAAAGGCGAGAAAGTAACTGAAATATTATATTTACGAGATTATTGATCATCATACTGCTATCACTATTAAACTGAAAAATAAAGAAATGCATTTGAGATTTTCATATTTTCTTCGTTGCAACCATTGATGTATTAAAAAACCCACATCAATGGTTGCACGGGAAATTATATATATTTCAGTGAATAGGAAATTCCAATCAAATAAGTAAATAGGTATTATATTATATGTGTCACTGTCATCTATACATTTAAAAACATACAGAGTAAACAGGAATAGTAATGAAAATGCGCAAATAGAACCGTGTTGCTTAGACAATATCTATAATTAATACGTTATGCGAAAACTTCGCATGCTGTTTTAAAAATAAATCCCAGATTGGGAGATTCAATCCAGTTGAAATATGGAGAAGTTCATTTATTAATTGCGCTCGATAATTTTCGAATACGTGTATTATTGTTGTAAGGTAGACTGTTTGATTGTTGTATTTTAAGTAATGTTTTAATCGTGGACTGAGTATGGCCCGGCAACTGTGAAAGCAGATACTTTGTCTCAAAATATTATTATAACAGTTAATACTCAGTTATTAGAATTATTAAAATGTTATAATTTATTGTAGAGTGCCGTAATCTAAACTCTAAGGATTGTTATTTGTAGTATTTTTGGAGGTTTTCCTCTACTCGAGTATACTGAGCGCCCGCCCTGAGACCCTCAGGGAAGGGGTGGCCCATTGTGGTTGTATGAATGGATGCCTGTTTCTGTATATGTATGCTTATGTCTGAATTTAGTAGAGCCTATCGCTATATCGGGCACAAATTCTAGACTCCGGGCTGATACTGAATAGAAAAACCCAATATCACTTCCCGACCCGGGGATCGATCCCGAGACCCCAGCATTGCAGTCGTACCGTAATACAACTACGCCACCGAGGCATTCCCAGGTATACAGTCATGTAAATATCCTATTTTTCGTACATGTCAGCTTCTCAGTTTTTCAATTTAGCTTACATAGTCATCGCGCGTTGATAGGGAATTCCCCGTACATAAATTGGTTCGCAGTTTAGTTATGTATGGTAATAAAGGCCGATTCACATTAGCGCAGTGATATATAACAGCAGAAAAATCGACATCGTTACACAAAAATCGAGTTGCGATTATTATGAGTCACGTCACTTAATTATATCAACTCCATCCAATATAATTACGAAAGTTTTTAATGATTAGATTAGATCTTTGCCTAGTTGGGAGTGGAATGGACTGCCGAGACGAATTTCCGCAGGTTCAAAACCCAAAATAAAATAAAATAAATAAAATAAAATCATTTATTGATCAAGTAGGCTTATAAAAAAGCACTTATGACAAGTCATGACAAGGTAGAGACAATAACAAAGGTACATATACCAATTAAATAATTTAAAGTACCTAGATTAAATAATGAACAACCAGCACGGGCTGATAGGTACAGAGGACACGGACATTGGGGACGGGAATAGGGCTAGGTAAGGAGAAGTGGAGCTGACATAAAAGAAAGGGAAGGAGTATCTTTACATTACGAGGAAAGGAAACGCCACGGTCCTCGCCGGCGAGGATAAAAAGGTCCTAGCCTAGCTAACCTACCAGCCTTTCACTAGCTACCTAAGCGATGACGACCCGAAGAAGAAAGGCAGAAAGAAACTCCGGGCTTAATTTTTTCGTCATCAATTGTCATGATTTTCTTCATTGTTTTTCAAATGTATATTTGACAGTATTATTATTACACAGGTTAATGTATGCATGGATGTAGCCCTAAGATATAAATAAAATACTATTTGGAAGCAACCAAATAAAAATATATTGGCGTTCATGATGCATTAACCCACGTTTACAAATCATTAATAGTAATAGATACCTATAGATCGGTCGTCACTATAATTAAGCAATGTCAAAATGTCTAAAAAAATTGAACTTAAATGTCAAAAAAAAAGTAAAAATATAATATTATGGACATAGCCATATAAATGTCATATTATAATATTTTTTTTTTCATAGGCGTTCAATGTGAATGCTCAGTGCCTTGGTGCTGTGCCGGCAGGACCGATTCCAAATATCCTTATCATTTAAATAGTCTGTCACTTTATAGTAGCCTCTAGAAATCAATACACGTTTAACGTAAGGCTTAAATTGGATTTCAGGCAGATTTATTACTTCAGAAGGAAGCTTATTATAGAATTTAATGCAGTTGCCCATAAACGAATTACTTGTTTTACTCAGTCTAAACTTTGGAACTGCAAGTTTGTTTTTGTTCCTTGTATTTATACAATGTATGTCACTGATTTTTATAAAGCTATCTAGATTTTTGCGGACATACATAATGTTTTGGAATATGTATTCAGCTGGCAAGGTTAGTATATTAATATCTTTAAAAAGGTCTCGAAGAGAATCGCGAGATTGCAAATCATAAATAGCGCGAACAGCTCTTTTCTGTAATATGAAAATAGTCTGCAGATCAGCTGCAGAACCCCATAGCAAAACACAGTACGACATAATACTATGAAAGTAAGCAAAATACACTAACCTGGCCGTCGCCACGTCTGTCAGTTGCCTAATCTTTCTAATGGCGAATACAGCGGAGCTTAATTTACCAGCTATTCTATGTATATGCGAACTCCACTGTAGCTTAGCATCAACTGTTATTCCAAGAAAGACAGTAGAAGGAACAAGATCTAAGACATTTCTATCTAATACAATATTAGAAACTTGTTCAGTATTGTTCAGTAGGGAGAATTTAATACATTTGGTTTTCGCCGCGTTCAAAAGTAGATTATTTGTGGAAAACCAGTCTGAAATGAAACCAAGTGTTTCATAAGGCTCTACAAAAGCCTCATCTTTCCTATTGATCTTAAAAATAAGTGACGTATCATCAGCAAATAAAACTACATCTGCTTTTTTATTTATCATGTAAGGTAAGTCATTTATATACACTAGGAATAAGAACGGTCCTAATATGGAACCCTGAGGTACCCCTATGCTAACTGGAGATCCTATAGAATTAATATTATCGATGTATACTTTTTGATGCCGGACTTTCCGTCCGAAAGGACGGAACGCACCTCTAACTTTTCTAAAAAGTTATGTGTGTATTCTTAGTGAATTATCGCTCGCTTTAACGGTGAAGGAATACATCGTGAGGAAATCTGCATACCTGAAGTTCCCTATAAGAATTTCGAAGGTATTTGAAGTCTGCCAACCCGCACTAGGCCATCGTGGTGGAATAAGGCCTAAAAACCCTCTCAGATGTAGGGGAGGCCCGTGCTCAGCAGTAGGACAGTTTATAATACAGGGCTGGTATAATGATGGTGATTTGAGATTAGATCTTTAGCTGTATGTTGAACACATACGAATAAACCGCTAGAGGAAATTAAGCACACGAATTAAGATAGACTACTTTTTATTCCGATATGCAAGAGTTCATCGAAGTAGGTACCAGTTCTTTCTCCATTTCTATCGCTATACAGCCGCGTGCAAACACTGTTTCTGTTTGAAGACAGCCAGTTTGAGGACATTGTAGCCATTTAACTACTGGACGTAATGAGACTTAACATCTTATATCTCAGGATGACGCCCGCAGTGGAATGCCGCACAGTACTTTGTAACTCAAGGTGCTGGATGGTGTTGGTACTGTTTGGTCGTGTCGCTTACCATCAGCCATTAAAAAAATCTTGAATTAATATTTGTCTATTACAGGTTGTAATAGACAATGACATCGTCATTTATAACATTTAACTGATATTTGAACAGGATACTTTAATTTAATTATTATTAAATTTATCAAAATTAACCGGTTCCTGAGATAAACAATACCTCTATTTTGCACATGCCATGCCGTCGGCATATTCTGTCAAAGGGCAAACAATGACGGCGTGTGTACTGTTATTGAATTATTTTTAAGTTTCTTCGATTCTTGTACAGTAATGTATAGCGGTTTTCGGTTCCTGAGTATACTTACGAATATGAAAATATATAAAACATAACTGTGCCAACCATCCGGGGATGCTGGTATCTCGCCGGTCATGTTTTTGGACTACATTTCACTTACCATCAGGTGCAGTGACGCTACTTTGCCGAGCCGTCGATAACAACATGCCTAGATAACAAATGTAGAGCAAAGCCTTGGTTTTCAAATTTCTAGATAGTGTTGTTTTATAGTGTGGAAAAAAAAGTCGCTTGGAGCTCCCCTTTGAAATAATAGTAAGTACTTAAGACTGTTAAGCTAATATGGATTAATCACCATAATCGAAATTCAGCTCCAAGAGCAAAGCCAACTAGATTATAATTAAATTGCGAACATGCATAAATAGGCAGTAAACACCTTCATATTATCGCTATGTATTACATTTTCCTGTAATACATAACAATATTTGCATGTAACCACATAATATTGAGTTTAATAATAATTATGATATCGCACAAACGCCAACTTGTCACCAAGAAATACTATTGTACTATGAAAGTATAGTAGAGACCGGTTATAGCGACATCTTTTATAACGACTAAATGGCAAAGTCCCGGCAAATCTTATTTTACTTCTTACTATCTTACTAATGTTATAAATACGAAAGCTCGTGAGAATGTTTGTATGTTTGAAAGAAGGAAACGCAGAAACTACTGAACGGATTTGGATGAACTTTGGCACACGGATAATTATATAAATAATACATAGGCTACATTTTATCCCGGTAATGTGCTCCCATAGGAAATAATAGCAGTTTTAGTCTGATTTTTTAAATAGATGACACTGGCGTAGTATTGTGTTTTAGAGACTTTTGTAATCGGAAAGGCTTTTCACGCGGGTGAAGCCGCGAGCAACACCTATTAATTGTATAAAAAATATTATTGTATATAACGACTATCGGATATATCGTCAAGATTAGGTGGTTCTTTCAATTTCGTTATAAACTGTATATAAAATTGAGTGAATCTCGGCAGCAAATTGACAGCGTCTTGGCGGCACCTATAATTAATCACTTAACCTATTTTTTCTTATTTATGCATCAACAGTCAGCCTCAAATGAACATGAAAACTTTCCACATTAATTATTGTGTAATTCATACAATATAATGGTCTATATCAGTTTTAACAGTCATTTGAAGCTGACTGTACCTTGTAATTCTATTTGCATCAAGCTATCTTATAAAGCATGTAGTGTACCGAGCACAAAACGCGTTTCATATAGTAAGTAATCGTAATGTATTCGTATCGTTTGCGTATTTGTTTGACAAAACTGTCAAAAAAACAGATTCGTACTGTCAATTCCCATATATTTTAAGTTGACCATTATCATGGTTACGCGTTTACTATTCGAAGTTTAAACAGTGCTATGCTTATGCCGCCGTATTTTAGTTCCAAATACGCTCAACGAGGCGCTGTTCAAATTTCCATACAAAATTTTACTTAGTCGAATCTATTACGTTAACTATACGATAGTGCGTAATCTCGTGCTAAGGGTACATTATTCAGAGCGTTTATAATTTTTTTATATGTATTTCAGATATTTTCCGTGATCACAACTATTGCGACGGTGGCGATTATTCTCATACAAAAGTTTTCCGTCCTTGACCACGATGAGCATATTCTGCAGCATCTCCTTCACATCGACATGACAGAGACAGTGATTGAGATAATAATAATAGTAGCTCTGTTGATTGGCACGCTGGGGATACCGTTTTCTGTTTTTCTCATTGTTGGAGTTCGGAAGGTAATGACATTCTTAAAGTTAACTTGACAGATCGTCCACTAGGCGTTGCGCAGACAGTGTTAAATTGCCGTAAACACTCCACGACTAGGAATCTTATATCTGAAGAAACTGTCTTAAGAATATATGATGAAACTGACTGGCAACTGTCTAAGGGACTACTATTAAATAATCATATAAAATTTTGCTAGGAGAATGGAATATAAAAGGAACAAAGCTGAGCCTAATATGATTTTCTTTGAATTTCTTTGAGATCAACTTACATCCTGCCAAATTTAAACAAAATATAAATCTATAAGCCATAAGTATAAAAAAAAATCTACTCTGAATCTGTGTTATGTTTGCTAGTTTTATCTTCCCGTTTTGTTTCAAATTCAAAGACCGCTAATTATAATTATTACTCGCTAATTATTATGAACAAGCAATATTTTTGGTGACCTACGATATTAAATAAATTACCTACTCTCATTACCCGATACGTCAACTGTTAAAATTATTCCTAAATAATCATTAGAGGATGTTTTTATTCTTTTTTTTTATATAGCATTGAATGACGAGACGAGCATGCCGTTCACCTGATGGTAAGCAATACGACCACCCATAAAAAGTAGCAACACCATCCAGCACCTTGACTTACAAAGTACTGTGTGGCATTCCACTGCGCTCGCCATCCTGAGACATAAGATGTTAAGTCTCATTATGTCCAGTAGTTATACTGGCTACAATTTCCTTTAAACCGAAACACAACAGTGCATGCACACTGCTGCTTGGCGGTAGAAATAGACATTGCCGTGGTACCCACCCAGACGGCCTCTTACATAATTAGAGACCTACCACCAGTAAATGTAGAGTGGTAAATTAATAAGTAGGTAACCGGAGGATAAGAAAACCAATATAATAAATAATAATAATACCATCTCTGTATTATAATATACTGTCCCACTACTGGGCACGGGCCTACTTTACTACTGAGTGGGTTTAGGCCTTAATCCACCACGCTAGCCCAGTGCGGGTTGGCAGACTTCACATACCTTCGAAATTCTTATGGAGAACTTCTCAGGTATGCACGTTTACCCATGATCTTTTTCTTTGTCAGAAAACCAACGATCACCCATAAACAGCCAAGAGAAAATAGCTAACATTATTCGATATTTTGGACGAAACCTAGGCAATCGTACCACTTCACGAGTAGGAATATTTGTTTCCAATTAGCTCATTTATAATGGTACAACAGCTCGTCAGCCCGCCTTACAGTAAAATATGATTTATTTCATATATTTTGTACTTAACTTCGTAGTTTTAATACAAATCTTTACATTTTTCCAGAATATTTCCAGCCTGGTCCTGTCGTACTTTGTTTATGGGATAATTGTGACCATAATATGCATCCTGGCCGCGCTTCTTGAAGTCGTACATAAATTTTGGATCATCGCCGCTGTTAAAACTCTTTTAGTTTGTAAGTAATCTTTATTTCTACTGGTTTCAGTACCATCGTCGAATTATTTACAACCGTCGTTCTGTGGTCTCGAATTCGATCCCCGAGTCATGTAAAATGAAATTGGGACTTTCTATTAGTACCACAGAGTCTAAACTTGGAACAAAATTTCAAAAAATGTTTTCTTATTACCTCAATTGGCAAATTTCTATGAATGTGATGAAACGTTGAACGAATTGCAAAGTCAGATCCTTCGTTTATTAGTAAGTTAACTACGCAGCTAAAGCACTATTTATTTTTCAGTACTCAACATCCATATTTTGGTGGTGGTGCACACTATTTATGAACTCATGTGCCGTGGCAAAATATTCGGCAGTAATCATCACAGCTTGGTGGAGGAAGAAGCTTTGTGGGACTCTAATCTGGACAAATAAATTAGTAGCCTGAGCCGTAAACCTGCTGATGGTTCAAAAACCTATTGTGTTAGTTACTTGAAGAAATAAGAGGGATTTTCGATTGTTTAAGGCTTTATTAGGTCCTAGGACATTCACCATCGAAGTAATAGCATTTATTTTAATGTTCACCTCCGTCTTCCGAAGGCTGTGATCTACCCCAGCAAGTTTGTTAAATATACCGTTACAGCTAAGTTTGGCCCAAAGTCATGACGCGGTGGATTGTCTAAATAAACTCATCAGTACTTACTACTTATCCATTGCAACAAAGATTTCTCGCGCCAATGTATCTTTTCAAGTAAGTCCACTGATAGGGATATTCAATCTCTCATGAACTCAGGTGTGGAAGGGTCACTTTGCCGTGCCCAATTATGTAAAAAAAACGTATGGTTCCTACCGGTGGACACATGATCGCCGTCATGATGTTTCGAAGTCGGTTTAAATAATCAGGTGACGGTGGTGGATAAATGCTTTCCGTATTTACGACGTCGCTTACGCGGCGTTAGATTGGGAATTGTTTTATTGTTAATTGTAAAAATAAATAGTAGCAGCCTGCAGTGACAGAGCGGTGGCTTGACCGATATACCTCCGATACCTACTACATTTTGAAAAAGTTTACGCCTTTGGAAAGTTAAAAAGCAAGTTATCTAACTTATATAGGAGTCGTAAATTGTGATCATGTTCATGAAAAACGAATGCAATGAATTCTCATGAGACAAAGCAAGATCCTACCACTGCCAGGATCGTAAAGGTTAATTTGCGCTTGAAGCATTAGGAAGCCAAACAGGAACACATTAATTTGTAAATTTACAAAAGAGGTTATTGATTAATTTAGTTTATATTTGTTTTACATATGTAAGATTTCAGTTGATTTGTCTGAGCACAACGATATCTACATACTTACCCACTAAATAAGCACAATTGTCTCTGTGTTACTGGCGTAGCCAGAATATATTTCCAGGGGGGAACAGTGTCCTAGCCTAAAAAAGTAAAATTACTTTTGTACATGCAGTTTTGATAATTTTGGTCGATTTAAAAAAAATAGTAGTAGGAAACTGCAAAATCCTGTGGGTGGGCACGGACCGCCCCCCGTCTATCTATGGTTAACATATTTGTAATATGTTAGGTATATGTTATGTTAACGTATTGCCGTGAAACGCTACCCTACTATGATATAGTTGCTTGATCTAATTCAGCAACTGACTGTTTCATGGTAGTGTTTCTAAGCAACAAGTTGACAGCTACGCGACGCCTTATTACCTATTTACTATTTAGGTTTTGTCTAAGCTTTAAGATAATATTATGATTAAGAAGAAATGGTATTAAAATATGAGTAAATTCAAGCAGTTTTGATGTAGGTACTTAAACTACTTAAAGATGTTTGTGAGATATTAAATAATAAGGTTATGTTTGTTTACATTTTAATGAATTAGATTGAAATAAAATTTTGTTGGTCCTAATTATTTTACTATTTAAGTCATGGTTGTTAACTAGTTCAATATAGGGTGTATGTTAGTCAATAAAAGTTAAAAATAAATAAAGTACAAACACAATCCAATCCAAGCCAAAATCTGACTACATAGAGCTGAAAATCAAATACCTAAACAAGAGTGACGAGAGAAGGCTTGTTAAAGAATTAATTACATAAATTTATTGATAAAAACTATAGGCTTGCTCGTTATTACATTACACAACTGCCTGCCCCTGAAAATATTTATAATATAGTATTTATGGAAAATAATATAATGTTTTGTTTCCCACACATTTAAGTTGACATGATTATGCTTTTGGAAGTATAAAAACAGTCATTATATCAATTTTTAAAAGGACACTAAAAAGCAATTATTCTAAGTGAACACTGAGCGCTAAGAAGCTTAGAGTGATATCTCATAACTTGATTTTTTTTTGTAAATAGTTAGTACTTGGCCTTTCCATTTCTTTTCGTTTTTAAAACCTAGGTATTCTTTTTTGAAACCGCCTTTCACCCTATAACATGTTTTAAATATATATTGTTAAGATTTTTAAAATTCAAGTACCTACTTATTTTTTCTGGTATCATATTCCTTGATTTTTAATGTACCCACGGAATTCATTTAAAAAAGGATTATTATTTACTTTGAATCTTGAAAGTATTTGAAAATATTAAATATTCGGGAGGCGAGAAATGAAACATAATTTATGTGCGATTATTTTATAAAAACGATTAATAAACATATTAACTTTATTAAATTATTGTCTTTTTAATTAACAGATATTTGGCACGATATAATATAGCTTAGTGTATAAGCATAAATATATTTTTTATTACTCATGCGGGGAAAGTACTATCTTTGCGCTTGCTTTTGGGTTCGAAAAGACGCTAAGTTTAGACGAGAAGTTTACTTGTCGCACTCAAATCGACATAGTGGGCAATTAGCGTCTTTTCTTTCGACCCCAAAAGCAAGCGCAAAGATAGTACTTTCCCCGCATTCGTAATAAAAAATAGTATGTGAAACTAGTGCGAGGTTGTCAATTGCCGACTTGAGCGAATGAGCGCACTCCCTTCGCTCGTGCGCTCAACTTCGCTCTCGCACAATTGTTACAACGTTCGGTTTCCGCTTCCAACACGTCATATAAATAAGATCTATTTATTTAATTATATAATGATTGATTTAGAATTACAAGCTACAAGGCTCTGTCTTCTGTTACCAGCACGTCTTATAAATAATTCCTACCTCATTATACAATATTTATAATCTTATATTTAATTAATACTGGCTGTATTTGATATAGAATGTTTTTGAATCATAATGTGACGTGGCGGAGGTTTAATGTTTTAAACAGAACACTCTTGATGTATTGAGAGAATATAATAAATATTGTAAATGCTGTGCCTATTAGTTTTCTTCACCAACAATATCCAGCAGTCTTTATGTGCATCCCGCTCTCTATTTCACAATATACTATAATATATTAACTTTACGACGTTCAATTTTCTCACAGAAATTCAACATACTAAAATAAAGCTTTGGGATGATTCACACGAAGTCGACCTTTTTTTCTAACAAATAAATAAAGAAGTAATATTATTATAATGTCAGTTGTCGCATAAAAACAGTAAAACAGTTCATGCTCAGCGAGATACTACGTTTTGTCTGTTCCAAATATAAGACATGTGCAACGAGTTCTCAGTCGCACGCAACATTCATAAATTAATTATTTTAATCATGTGGACGATAGCCTAGTTGGGAATGGAACGGTCTACCGAGACAATGTCCGGAGGTTCGAAACCCAAGGCACACACCTCTGACTTTTCGAAGTTATGTGTGTATTGTTTATCAATTATCGTTCGCTATAACGGTGAAGGAAAACATCGTGAGGAAACCTACATATCTGAGAATTCACGATAAGAATTTCGAGGGTATGTGAAGTCTGCCAATCCGCACTAGGCCAGCGTGGTGGACTAAGGTCTAAACCCTCTTAGTAGTAGAGGAGGCCCGTGCTCAGCAGTGGGCAGTATATAATATAGGGCTGGTATTATTATTATATTATTTATAATCATGTGACCAATATTTGCAACATTATGTCGTATTTGATGAATGTCCTTACTCCTTAGTAAGAATGAAACACCGAGACGTCGAAGTTTCTCTAATACCGAGGTACCGACGACTCAACGAATCCTTCTACAAATTGGCAGTTTTCTATTCTCTTTACACGCAATGCAATCAGCCCTGTATTATATACTGCCCACTGCTGAGCACGGGCCTCCTCTACAACTGAGAGGGGTTAGGCCTTAGTCTACCACGCTGGCCTAGTGCGGGGTGGCAGAACTCACATACCTTCGAGATTCTTATGGAGAATTCTCAGGTACCTATGTAGGTTTCCTCACGATATTTTCCCTCACCGTTAAAGCGAACATAATAAATTGACACGAACGAAATTGATAAACAATACAAACGCAAATTCGAAAAGTCAGAGGTGTGTGTGCCTTGGGTTTTGAACCTCCGGACATTGTTTCGCCAGACCGTTCCATTCCCAACTAGGTTATCGTCCACTTCTCTTTACATATTATTATTGATCAGAATTTTTATGTTCTTTAAAAAGTTTAAATATTTTATAATAAATAATCATACTGCAAACAAATTAGTGTAATAATTTATAGATTTGATGTTTAAAATTTACATTTACAATTTTATTAACAATATTTTTTAGAAAACATTCTGATTTTATTGTAATATTACAATACTCTTTGTGATAGCCATAATTTATTTTGGCGACATCTGTTATGAACTAACTTTAAACCTCTTCTCTGTTGTTCAGTTGTTTGTAGAAACTGAAGCCGAGTAGAATGGCGTAAACGTTCAGTGCTGGAAAATATGTAAAGGTGGATTAATATTAAGATTAAATTTATATGACAAAATAACTATTTTCTTATGGGTATACATTTAATCTTATTAATAGGTAGGTATTATTCATTTCAATTTATCAACTCAGATCTAGATTTATACCTAATTGGCAGGCAATTGAACATGTCATCAGTTCAATTATTAGAAAATTTCATTAACGCAGTTTTGATACGCATTAAAAAATTTACAGTGGGTCAGTTAGACAGGATAGTTGCTAAACATACTCCTTATAACAATGTGGGCTTAGAATGTGTTACAAACACGACACGACTCCGTTTCGTTTTATTGGGATTGGTTGAGAGACTAACACGTTACTGGCGTATTGGTCTCTCGATCAATCACAAACATCAGAATTAAACGAGATCGTCTTATGAATTGCGTTTTACCACATTCTAAGCCCACAAATAGTTATCTAAATTTATTAGTAATATTATAATTAGACTTTATAAATAAGTACCTTCCACTTACCAATATAAAAAAGCTCGGTGCAGACAGTCCCTGCAGAGTACTTGGGGCAGTTGAGGAAGAATATGAACATCGACAATAAGAAGAACACCGTCCACGTGATGAAGTATGCCTTGATGATGCCGGCACGCTCCTACAAAACATGGTTTAATTATACAGGCAAATGAACAAGTGGGTCTAATGTTTAATGATCTTCGCCTGCCATAAACACCTTTTTGTATAATTCTTTTTTTTATTGCATTGAATGACGAGACGAGCATGCCGCTCGCCTGATAGTAAGCGATACGAGCACCATAAACATTAGCAACACCAGCACCTTGAGTTACAAAGTACTGGGTGGCATTATACTGCGCTCGTCATCCTGAGACATAACATGTTAAGTCTCATTATGTCCAGTAGTTACAATTATTGGATGTAAATGACGAGATGCGCATGCCACTCGCCTGATGATAAGCGATAGGCAAGATATAAACAGTAGCAACGCCGCATAGAAGTTTGAATTCTTACTTTGAATTCTATGGAGCGCCACGCAGTAGGTACTTATACTGCGTGGCGCTCCACGCGCTCGTCGTCCTGAGACATATAATTATGTTGACTGAAATTTGCGTAAAACCCAAACACAACAGTGCATGCACACTGCTGTTTGGCGGTAGAAAAAGACATTACGATGGTATCTATGTATACGGCCCCTTGCATACGAGAAACCTGCTACAATTTTACAAGAATTATGCATATTCTGCCGCCCTTAAAGGAATAAAAAGAGCTACAACACGGGATAAAGTATGTTCACGTAGTTGATCCCTCCTTCCTGGCCGCACCCGCATGTCGACACGTGGCGTGGTGTGTAACCAATGCATATAAAATACGCGTCTCAATAAACCCTACAAGATCTTGTATAAATTAATCAATTTACTTAACATCATAACATCGGGCTTTTTTCCCTTTTCAGAGGCAGACAGAGATGTAATCAGTCACATTTCGCCAGCTATGATAGGTCGAGGGCCTATTACAATTTACCGGGCACATGTCCAGACTCCGGGCTAATATGAAAAACCCAATATCACTTAGCCCGACCCGGGATTCGAACCGGAGGCCTCAGCGCGATCGTCGTACCGCGCGCAATACAACTACGCCACTGAGGTAGTTGATCAATTTAATTATTCGTATTTAGAAATCTTACCGTAAATACACCATAAACAAACATGACGTCAAAGAGGAGCTTAGCGAGGAACATCAGCACCAGGATGATGCTCATGACGTAGAGACCGGTAAGTGCGGCCTGTTTCTCAGGGTCGAGCCCGGTCACCTCGTTCTGCAGCACGCCCAACATAGACGCTTCTACGATCATGATGACAAGCATCGCGAAGGTCAGCACCTGGAAATATTTGTTGGTAAGGAAATGTGACTCCAATTCACCTGATGAGTGACGAACCATACATATATTAAATCTTAAGATATAACAAGAAAATAATGTTATACAGAACGTTCTTCTAAAAACATTGAATTTATCTATACTAATATTATAAAGAGGAAAGAGATTTGATTGTTTGTTTTTTTGTATGTTTGGTTGTTTGTATGTTTGATTGTTTGTTTGTTTGTTTTTTTGTTTGTATGTTTGTTTGTTTGTGATGGATAAACTCAAAAACTACTGGACTGAAAGTTCTTTCACCAATAGGAAGCTACATTACTCCTGAGTGCTATAGGCTACTTTTTTATCCCCGGAGAATATTTTTATTCCGGAAAAACTTTTTCACGCGGGCGGAGCCGCGAGCAGAAGTCTACTTGTATTATAAATATTTTCTCTATTATATTTTGTACATAGAAACCTTCCATAAAACAGTCGTGATAATAAAAACCGTACAAAAATTCATTGCGAAGTGTATAAGCGGAGAGACAGGCAGACGAGGATAGCGTCTTTGTTTTATAGTAATATTTAAAGATAATAATAATGACGTACCGCGTTGATGCATCCTATTATGATATTTCCAGTTTTCAGCTCAAACACAAAACAACACCTTTCAAGCCGCGGCATTCCCATTGTCCTGCAACAGAAAAATAAATGGCATCAACTAAACTATAACTACTGGACATAATGAGACTTACCATCTTATGTCTCAGGATGACGAGCGCAGTGGAATGCCACACAGTACTTTGTAACTCAAGGTGCTGGATGGTGTTGCTACTGTTTGTGGGTGGTCGTATCGCTTACCATCAGGCGAACGGCATGCTCGTCAAGTCATTCAATGCAATAAAAAAATAAAAAAATCTTCAATGTTTTCCGGATTAGTGACTCGTTTTAAGTAAGTACGTGTACTTATATTCCAAGACCTGGCGAGGTATTTTGGGAAGGTACTTTAGGCACTTTCAAACATTGAAAAGATAGTATTTTATGAATAGGTCAATCTCAAATCATGAGTCGGGCAGGGTTATCTTGCAACTGCGCAATATATAGAACGTTTAAAAAATTCAACGAATAAAATATGTTTTAGGCAACTTGGAATCATTTGTATTTTTTACTTTAGAATATACATAATATATAGTCCGGGTATAAACACGCCAGACTATTTTGTCAGTTCTAAAGTATAACCCGACCCACCTGAATGTATTTAATCAGTAGTATACGCCAAAAATATGTTTTAGACATGCTGAGTTTTTTACAGCTTCTTTATTGATTAATATTGAAGTAAGTGCGCAAACCGCCAGACAAATTAAACGGTTATAAAGAACTCCCTGACGCAAATAAAGACTTTAAATGAATGCGACAGTTATTAAAATAATAATAAAACCCGACTGCGTCAATATCTGCCATCTTTATTAAATTCATTGAAAAACTGAAAAGATAGGAACAAGATTGTAATTTGAATATTTTATTTTGTTTTGAATAATCTTAGTTGACAGTGTTCATAAACGCAGTCGGAGGCAAAACACGCTCACTTCTCATAATTTGGTTGATGATACCTATAGGTAGAGCAACAAAATATCGGAGTAAGCAGATGTATCCGACTAAATGTTATTTTGCATCCTTTTAATATGAATATTTTTTACGTCAATGCCAAGTATCGATGGGCTAAAAGATTCAGATTGCGCCACCAGATGGCAGAGTTTACGACGTGCACGTTCCCTATACTGATTAAATAGTCAAGTGGGTCGGGTTATACTTTAAAACCGACAAAATAGTCTGGCGTGATTATACCTGGACTATATGTATTTTAAATATATATACTGCACAGTTGCAAAATAACCGCAATTACCCTGCCCGATTCACGATTTGAGATTTTCCTATTCATAAAATACTAGATACTTTTTCATTGTTTGAAAGTGCCTAAACAATAATTCGCTGCTTTGCATGAATAACCGCACAATCCAAAAAAATGAATTTGACTTTTATAGCATCATACAATCCATAATAGTCCATATTTTATGGTAAATAAAATTCACAGTCATATCGGCAAAAATGGCGCAGTGGTATGACAAAATGTCTTTATGTCATCGGTTGATTTGTGGAGAAAAATCGACAAACCGATTACAATCCGAGCCCATAATAATCAGGATTTCAGCAAAACATTGATGAATGCCCTTTTGGTTAATAAATTCTTTGATTATATATCTTCAATAAGTACAAAGTTACAAAAACATTTATTTTTTAAAATTTTCAAATGGCTGTCCTATAAAATTTGCTTTCTTGGGATTGTGTGGTTATCATGCAAAGCAGCGAATTGTGTTAGGCGTTACTGCTCTTCCTTTTTCAATGCAATAACGATCATGTACTCGTCGTTTCTACATGCTTGGACAATTGTGTTGACGTCACGTTAGAGTGAGATAAGGGAGATGGAAAAGAAGATTGAATAACTCTCACATTTTATACATAATTGATTGCTACGCCAGCATAATGCTTATCTTCTTTAGAATCCTAGTGGCAAGCACGAATAATAATTTAATATTAAGCGTAATCCAGAAAAACTACAGACACACTTTTAACGTCACCTAACATAGGTACAAGCTCAGTAATAGTAATTGTAGTAAAAACTTCTTAAGTTATAATTAAGACACCATGTCTGAATTCTGAACATAACTCTAATTAAAGCACCCAAACTTGTCTACCAATTTCCAACAAAATAACTTACCTAAATGCAAGATATTTTCAATTCCTAAAATATGGTTTAGCGTCTCAGTAGCCACGTAACACAAGTAGAATTGAAAGTGTTCTCAAGCAGGGCGCACACCGACTGAATCCTGGGGAATACAGTAACTATGTCACGGGGTTTCCTATACCATAAGATTTGGCCAAAGAGTATCTTATGAGCTGAGCTTCTCATTTATCGGTTTGATTTCTACCTACATAACAAGATTTTCACTATCACTCTCTAGCTGTAGGTTGGCACCTAATATCTATACATCTATACATATAAATAAAATTGGAGTGTCTGTTTGTAATATTGAAATAACCGTTTTTACTACATGTATACGGTATATATATACGGTACATACACCAAAATAACATTTTTTACAATTTTTGTCTGTCTGTCTGTTTGTTCCGGCTAATCTCTGAAATGGCTGGACCGATTTTGATGGGACTTTTATTGGCAGGTAGCTGATGTAATAAGGAGTAACTTAGGCTACTTTTTATCCCGGGAAAATATAAAGCGGGACTTATATCCCGGGACAACTCATTCACTCGGGCGGAGCCGCGGGCAACAGCTAGTACATAATATAGACGACTTGATAAAGGTCGCAGGAACTCACTGGTTGCAGGCCGCTTTTGACAGGTCCGTCTGGAAATCTTTAGGGGAGGCCTACGTTCAGCAGTGGACGTCGTGTGGCTGATGATGATGATGATGAGGACACATAATATTGTACAGGGATCATCATACTAATATAATCATGCGTATTTCTAGCGCATTATTAAAGTTTTTTTATTAATCTGTACCTATTGTGTTCTTTGTGATATGATTCCAAATTCACTGTCGAAAGCATTTAAAAACTGCTTAACTAAATATCCGCAGCTAGCAACTATCGATAAAACTGTGATTCACACGGCTTTTTACCTATTTCAAGAGTCAGTGTCGACTCTGCGGATTACATAGTCTTTGAAATCTCTTGGCGTCTCGGAGACTGGTACTTTGATCAATATCGTCTGCCAGTTTATGTCTGGGCTATGACCTATCTTCATCATCTAGGATTTAGCCTATTTTACCTGATTACTAATATAATATTGTACTACACAATAAAATACCATTTTTATTTTTATTCTAATCGATAGCCTCTGGTCTAGATGCACTAGACTTAGGCTCAGAGATCGGTGATATGGGTTCGATTCTTACGTCCATCAGCAAAAAATCATTTTATCCTACTAATATTATAAACGCGAAAGTTTGTAAGTATGGATGTCTGGATGTATGGATGTTTGTTACTCTTTCACGCAAAAACTGCGGAACGGATTTCGATGAAATTTGGCACACGGGTAAATTATGTCCTGAATTAACACATAGGCTACTTTTTATCCCGGGAAATATATAGCGGGACTTTTATCCCGGGAAAACTCATTCACGCGGGCGGAGCCGCGGGCAAAAACTAGTATCTAAATATAAGTGAGGCAATGGAATTGCTCCTATGATAATGTACGTAAATCTATTTATTAGTTGCAACTACCTACCACTTTTGAGCTATATAAGGGTACATTTATATTTTAATAAGGACGTTTTTAAGGAATTTTTCATCTTACGTCTTCGAAAAGTAGCCACGTGAAGTAATTGTGGAATTAACATTGTATTCGGATGTGTTTTACATACCTAGAAACTTCCCCAAAGCTACAACTTTACCTCTAAAATTTGAATATCTCTGTAATATGGTACTATTAGGAGGTATTTTCCTTATAATTAGACAGAGTCAATTAGGACTAGAGAGTAAGAAACTTTGCCTTATTTTGACCAGCATACAGCGATGTGAATCTCTTTGACGAACATTAGTCAGTACAGTCAGCCACATAATTACTGCGCGTTGTGAGACTAAGGGCCGATTTATTTGTTTATGCACTTTACATACAAATCGCTGCTTTGCATGAATCCTAAGAAAGCAAATTTTACAGGACAGCCATTTGAAAATTTAAAAAAATGGATAGAGTATGACACCTGTGCCAGCCCGATGTCATACTCGTGAACGGGTGCTGCTTGTGTCGACTGGTCCACCCTTTTCGCTTACTATTTCTAAGTATTAGGGGTATAGCTTGAAGAATTTCAGATCAAATTATTATAATTATGATACTTAAGAGGGCTATGCACACTCGTACATACCTATCAGAATTAAGAATTTATTACCTATTTTGCTACCTCTAAACAAATAAACAACCACTTAATTGTATTTTTGTCCTGTACCATGCATTGTACTTTAAACCTTGAACTGATTTTGAAAAGAGCAACACTAGAGTTTCTTGCCCGTTCTTCTCTAGTGAGAACTGCTTTCCGAACTGGTGGTAGAGTTAATATTGACGGAATCTTAATAATGTATAACATTTTATGGGTTCGAATAAAATTATTTCATTTCATTTCTTTTGCTACTTGAACTAGATGAACTATCACAAGATTCTGATGGCTTAGGGATTTCTGGGATCAGTATTGGTGAAGTCGAAACAATTTGGTGTAGGATTGGAAAATCGATATTGGAATTGTCATAATATTAAAACAATGCCTTCTTCAATAACTTTCCACGAATGGTTGATTGCATTTTCATCATATTCATTACTATTCACCTTCATATCATTAGTATTTCTGATTATTCGAAGAGTACGAGGACACTTCATATTAAGAAAAAAAGTGTTCAGGACTAAATTAATCGCCAGGTGCGTACTACCTGGTTGTACCTACTCGTGAACATGTACGTAGACGTGGCAAAAACAGATAATCATACGAGGTGCCGTACTAGTGTTTCTGCTTACCCCTATGAAAACCCCCCGTGAGTTTATGTATGTATACGATACTGTCGCCGCGCCGTCATAAAATGCGCCAGTTAAGGCACACCAATCATCAATTCTGGTCTCAGACTGGGGTTTTCTTATTGAGAAAAGTTGTTTTACTAAGTTGACTTGACCAGGAATCGAACCTTCTGATATTGAACCAGCATTACTGATCAGTAGACCGACGACGTGTCGTGTCAATTCAGAAACAAGCCAACTTATTATCAAAAGTAACTTATCCTGCTTACAGTCATACGTTTTTGAGCTTTATTTTTAACGAATGTTAACGATTACATAATTCAGTTAAGTCGTATTATCATTTTTATCTTGATTAAACAAATAAAGCAAAAAAAAAGTCTTACTAACTCTTTCATGAAGAATGTAGTAGCACTAAATGATGGACTTTTCACTAAAAAACACTTCGAAAATGATTACGATTATATCGTGAAGAGCCACACTAGATATTTCTATTTAGACCTGTGAATCCAAAAGTCGTTTATATGGCGGACAAGGTCCGAATAGGCTACCAGGGACCTTAACAGCATGTGGTGCAATAAGCCCTAAGGGTAAAAAGGAATAATAAAACACACATCAACACCAATAAGATTATATTTCAAGATACAAACATGGCACAGTAAAGTTATTGTCTTTTAATATCTGATTAGACCGAACTTCAACTGCACTAATACACTGTTCCAGGACAGGCTGACATTCAAAAATCGTATTTATATAAAATACATAACGATGGTTGGAATGATAATTGACTTAGGCCCACTGTCCACGTAAACCGTACTTCATGCGCACTGCATTTGCCTATGGTCAGGGGTTTGATATGCGGTTCGCACGGCAGTATGTCAGAATGTGGACACAGTTTTGTTTGTTTCTACACACACACACTCACGCCCGTTATCCCCGAAGGGGTAGGCAGAGGTGCAACTAGTGCACCCACTTTTCGCCGTGCGTATTCCGTCCCATGATGTGGTAGGGGGCGAGCCTATCGCCATATCGGGCATCAATTCCAGACTCCGGGCTGATACTGAGTAGAAAAACCCAATATCACTTTCCCGACCCGGGGATCGAACCCGAGATCACAGCATTGCAGTCGTACCGTAATACAACTACGCCACCGAGGCAGTCACCGTGTTTGTTTCTACCACACGTAAAAAGCAAGCAATCCGCATGGAAGCGTCTATTGATGTGCCGTTTACGTGGACAGTAGACCTTAAACGACTGATTTTTCGAAAAACTGAAACTGTATTCAAAAGACTCAAAAAAAGACACTAATTCTGTATTCAATTCTCAAAAAAAAAATCTTTAGTCAATTAGCCCTCCAACCGTCGAATTAAAATCTTTATTTAAAATCGTAACATCTGTAAGATAAATGGTACAGAGTTATCAGTTTTGCCTCAAAAGATCAGGCAGATTAGGGTAGGTAGTTACTAACAAATTGATAGGTTTGTACCAGTCCACAAAACTCTATAGCACGTCTGTACTGCTTAACACATTAAAAAGTTCATACCCTCATTTAGATATGTCAATCCTCATTACATCTTTATATAAATATTCAACAACCCCCTTTATTTCCAGTTTCACACTAACATTATTTTGATATGGGTTTGATACGGTTTTTGATAGGGCCCAGAAAGCTTTCGGAATTGAATTCCGTAACATTAGGTACTCACAAAAAGTTTTTGTAAATGGGGTTAACAGGGACAACAACGGTTACAACGAAATTATGTAGATAAACTTACTTTAGTTATGTCAACTTGTTAAATAGACTATTGTAAAATGTTGCTATCGAGCTTAAAATAACTATTCGATCGGTCCATGTGTGTGCAGTGTGATCACACGTTCAGTTTCATACCATCTGAACGATCTATTATTACAAAATAATCGCATTACAAAGACGCATAGCCGCTCATTTCCAGCTAACAATTTGTGCTGCCTTTTTAAATATGAATAAT
This sequence comes from Sphinx pinastri, assembly GCA_947568825.1. Classification (NCBI taxonomy): domain Eukaryota; kingdom Metazoa; phylum Arthropoda; class Insecta; order Lepidoptera; family Sphingidae; genus Sphinx; species Sphinx pinastri. Next base: position 2,940,105 of record OX387630.1, on the reverse strand, counting down.
CCCCACAGATAATATAGAGACGGCATTACAACATAGATAAGCTTTATATTAATGACTTATAATAAATATATGCGAAATTATGATTACATCAACTTAAAATATAATGAAGATATCTAGTGGAAACGAATCGTAGAGCAAGTACGTTAGCCTTTGGATTAATTACATATCAATAATAAAATATAACCAAAATAAGATCAGTGTTTAACAGATCTATATAATATCATCATCATCATCAGCCACATGACATCCACTGCTGAACACAGGCCTCCCCTAAAGATTTCCAGACGGACCTGTTAAAAGCGGCCTGCATCTGGATGCAGTGGAGTAACACTCTGGAGTGTTCCTGATACCTTTATCAAGTCATCTGTCCACCTTGCAGGTGCACTCGAGAACTTTTTTGCCCCAATCTGCCGTCAGATCTTCGAACTATGTGCCCTGCCCACTGCCACTTCAGCTTGCTAATCCGCTGGGCTATGTCAGTGACTTTCTTTCTTCTACGGATCTCCTCATTTCTGTTCGGTTCATTCGGTCGCGTAGAGAAACACCTAGCATAGCCCTCTCCATAGCTCGCAGAGTGACCGTGAGCCGTCTTAGGCGACCCATATTCAGAGGCCACGTCTCAGTGACGTATGTCATCATGGATAACACATTGATTGAAGACTTTTTTTTTACAGACACTGAGGTATTTTGGTCGAGAAGACCTTGCTTAGTTTCCCGAATGCTGCCCAACCGAGCTGGATTCGACGATTGACCTCTTTCTCAAAGTTGGACTTGCCTAGTTAAACTATTTGACCTAAATAGACGTACTCGTACACAACTTAAGCCCTGGTCGGTGGCTGGAGGTCATGGCGAGCGATGGCTTCCTTCTGCGAGTGCGTCATCTCGCGGAAGGAAAGCGCCGAACGGGATCGTGAGCAGAACGATCCCGCCCGCAGCCAGAGGAGACGAAGGAGGCGCCGGGTGGACGACTGACCGGCGCCTCGTGCCCTGTGGTTTGGGGGCATCTAGAGAATTCCGCCACGGCATCCCCTGCCTGTCGTAAGAGGCGACTAAATGGGGTTTGAGAGAGTCGCGGGGCGAGCAGTGGGGGGCTGCTTCTCCAATTTATGCGACTCCGAGGTGGACGACATTGCGGGTGGTCGGTCTCCTGCAGTCGTAGACGCCAAAGGCGTGCTTTGGAGGTCGGGGGCTTCTTAGCCCCCTCATTTAGAGAGGGGCCGTAATGCGGCAATGCGCTGGGACGGTTCCGTGCAGCTATCTTCGTGCAACAAGATACCCCGGGGCCGTCCCGTATGCGCCGAAGAAGGCCACCGCGGGTTTTGGTTGGTATGCCGATGTAGGATGTACATAGTGTTAGGGACTCGGTCCAATGCTCGCTCGGATGATGTTATACTCCCGAGTGTCGACATTGGGCCGTAAGATCGGTGAAACCAACATAACCATTCCACTCACCCCACAGTGGTGGTAGCGATAACGCGTTTTTTCCCCGCGATAAAAAAAAAAAAAAAAAAGAGTTGAGCTCCCAACGATAATCGGGGTAGGCACAACATGAACATTCGACAGGATCATGGTCTTGTCCATGTTCATCCTGAGGCCCACCAGTTGAGAAACTATGGTGATATTATATTCGTAAAATTTTACAGTTACAAATATATGAGATGTAATGTAATTAGACTTGTATGTCCTGATCATTAATCATTGTTAGAACCATCGATTGGCTATTGTAATTCCAACGCACACCATCAGAATAAAGCCATAGGAAACGTGCACGTCGTAAGCTCTGCCATCCGGTGGCGCAACCTGACTCCTTTTCAGCACATCGATACTTGGCATTGACGTAAAATATTCGTATTAAAACGATGAAAAATAACATTTAATTTGTTGATAATGTATTGCTGTGTATCTGGATACTCCAAAAAATAAACAAATCAAATGGTGGAAAATTCTATTACGATCCCAAGAATAGTACCTAAGTACTTACATTGGATGGTTATGTTAAAATAAAATCTGTAATTAAGGGAACAGAAGCTCCTAATTTTGCTTAAATAACTAGCTCCAATGTAAAAAAATTCATATTCTGTACACTCTGGGTATCAATAATATTCGGCCGGAACACATATTTTATCATTTTTGTCATGTTAAAAGAATATAATAAATAACTTATTGTTCTAAAAAGTTTCTTTTTTTAGCTGCATGTGGCTCTTTTGTCGATTTTGTGCTGTAATTGTGCTAATCCAAATATTGTTATAAGTCTTGAGGTTTTATATAGTTAATTGATTTGATATTTGGAATTTATGGAGAACGCATATACATACATATACTTGAATACATATATATGCTAAAATACATATTCGATCACAAAAGCTCGATGAATGGACTAGAATGGCAATAAATATAATCGTTTTATACATATAAACCTAGCATTGTGCTAGGACTATCATAATAGCTACACTTTCAAAGAATTACAAATTTAATTATCACGTACAAAATAAGTACTTTTATAATTTATAGAATACCAAAATAACACGAATAGTCGTAACATTTACAACGCCATCTGTTATCGTGTGCTATGACCTAAATCTCTTCCCTAACGTTTAACTGTTTGTAAAAACTAAAGCCCAGAAGTATGTCGTATGTGTTCACACCTGAAAAGAAAAGAATTATATCAAATTGTTTTATTAGTTCATTGCAGAATTGTAGGAATATGAAACCTAAGGTTTGGTCCCTAGATTCAGAAAAAAAGTGTGTGTGTACTTATGTACACGCGTTAGAAGTTATACTTCTTTGGCGTAACAAGATAAAAATCTTTTTAAAATTATCTTTCGCCTTATTCTACGTTCAAAATTCAAATCTAAAATGATGGCTATTGCTAACTTCAGGGTGTCGGTTTTTCGTGACGGTGTGCGCGCGCATCGTAAAAATTTACTCTCATCATTTTTCCCTAACGCGCCAAAAGAAGTATAACTTCAAAAATAAAGCGTTTTTTGGGAGATTTTGACAGCCGTAACTTTGGCTATTAGATTGCATTCTATCTAGATCTTATATGTTAAGCCTTGCTTGTCTTATGAATAGGACATAATAAAACTTCCGAGGAAGTAGAACTTATTATAGTACTAAAAAAGTCACCACCATATTATTGGTATATCAATTCATAATAAATAATTTTAGCATAATATATTCTCCTTACAGCAGTATAAAAACGCTTACCAATATAAAGCATTTCCGTCCAAATAGTCCCCGAGCTGTATTTGTGGCAGTTTAGGAAGAAAATGAACAACGATAATAGGAAGAAGACAGTCCACGTGATGAAGTACGACTTGATGATACCGGGCCTTTCCTAGAATATAGAACAGATTTTATATAATAAGGTTATTTTTATCAGCAATCTTATGTTTATACTACTAATTATATCTATGCGAATGTTTGTGTTATATTTGAATGTTTTTTTTTTTATTATAGCATAGAATGACGAGACGAGCATGCCGTTCGCCTGATGGTAAGCGATACGACCACCCATAAACAGTAGCAACACCATCCAGCAACATGTCTTACAAAGTACTGTGTGGCATTCCACTGCGCTCGTCATCCTGAGACATAAGATGTTAAGTCTCATTATGTCCAGTAGTTATACTGGCTACAATGACCTTCAAACCGAAACACAACAGTGCATGCACTGTTTGTTAGAACTTAGAAGTAAACGCAAAATCCGCTGTACGGATTTAAATGATATTTGGCACACTGAAGACCATGGCCTAGCACATGTCCTGGATTAACACATAGGGCAATATTGGTTTAAATGAGTCGCTCGCCTGATGGTAGGCGATACAACTTTTTTTTTATGATATAGGGGGCAAACGAGCATACGGTTCACCTGATGGTAAGTGATCACCGCCGCCCATGAACATCTGCAATACCAGAGGCACAGAGATGCGTTGCCGGCCTTTTAGGTGGGAATACGCTCTTTTTTTTAAGGTCGCCAGGTCGTATCTGTCCGGAAATGCTGCTGGCGCCAATTGGTTCCATAGTTTAGTAGTACGCGGCAAAAATGTCAACTGCCCATAAACAGTAGCAACATCATCAAATCTTTAAATAAAGTACTGCGTGGCGTAGCATTGCGTCGTCACTGAGACGTAAGATGTTATGACAAGTAATATAAAATACTGTCTTTCAAGCATTTTCAAGACGTAACACAACAATGCTTGCACGATGTTGATTGGTGAAAGAATTAGAGATAGACATTGTGGTTCCAAAGTAATATTTGTATGTGTGTAAAAAGTTACCTTAACTACTCCGTAAACAAATACCACATCAGAGACTAGTTTGACGATGTAGAGAAGCACTAATAAAATGCTCATGACGTAAAGACCAGTGATCGCCGACTGCACCTCGGGATCCATGTTTCCATCATCAGCATTAATAGTACCGACCATCGCTGCTTCCGTGATCAGAATCACCAACATCGCGAAGGTCAGGATCTGGAGAAAAATTACACAATATCTTAATTTTTAAGATAAGAATAACAAATCGCGTTAAGGGTGCAAAGTAAAGCTTGGTATTAAAGCATAGTCGGGGAATCATGTCAGTTGTCGCTTGATGTTAAGTGATCTTCACCCATAAACACCCGAAAGAATCATAAATGCCCATTATAACAAAAGAATAGCCCATATTAGGAAAAAGCAGTTAGTTGTTTTGATTTCCAGTTATTTCCTTGGTAAGTGAGATACCATACGAAATGTCTTAGCACGGTGTTATTTTACGTCAATTTTGCGTGAGACAATTTAGGCAGTTGTACTACCTTGGTCAATCCAGCCCAGCATAATACTAACGTGCCGCATATTTCGCTTTGTGGAACCACTTTAAAAAAGGTTGACAGGTTTAAGTATCTGGGTCACTGGATCACTGAGGATATGAAAGACAACCTGGATACAGAAAAAGAGCGTAGTTCACTGTCTGTTCGCTGTAATATGTTGGCCCGCAGATTCGCTAAAATGTACCAAACAAGTTAAATTGACTCTGTTTAAAGCATATTGCCAATCTTTTTATGCGTGCGGTATGTGGGTTAACTATACGCAGAGGGTATACAGTGACCTGCGCGTGCAATACAATAATGCATTCAGGGTGTTGATGAGGTTACCACGTTGCTGCAGCGCCTCCGCCATGTTCGCGGAAGCCCATACCGATGGATTCGCTGCCATCGTGCGTAAGCGTTGCGCCTCCTTACTCCGGCGAGTGCGTGATAGCCCTAACATCATCCTGCGTGCATTGGTGGATAGATGGGATTCGGCGATGCTAGCTCGCTGGATTAAATTAAATGCAGTCAAGTAGACTTTGTTACTAACAGCAATAAATGTTACTAACCCGTTTATGGATCTTCGATGTCCGAAATAAGGTGATTTATTTATTATTTATAATACGGTTAACGGGTAATTTTTTGTTATACCTATTCTTTGTGGTTTGAGAATCTTTTCTAGTGTATGAAACAATGAATGTAGGATAAAATGTTCTTTGTAGTCGCCACAATCCTATTAGTCCAGCTTTTTTGGAATCACTTCAGTTTGTAGGTGAATAATTTCCAATTATATTGTTGGAATAAGCAACATACCGCATTAAAGCAACCCAGGATGATATTTCCAGTCTTCAAATCAAATATGAAACAGCAAGTCTTGAGACGTGGCAACTCCATTTTAACCTGAAATTTACATCAATGACTTTGGTTCATTTAAACGTATAATATATTTAGAAAGATAATAATAACTCTAGAGACAACATAAAAGCATCTATTTCTTTATTACTTTTATAGGTACTGTAAATGTAAAAATATAAAACTTGGTCAGAAGTGAAATGTCCGAAATATGCTATAATTCTTTCTAAAATTCCAGCATTGTCGATTTTCCAATAAATCATCGAAATGGATATCAGACAGTATAATTGTAAAGAGTCACATTCAGTTCCCTAACGTTATATAGAAGATTGGCAAAAACGAGATCCACGTGGCACTAGGCTTTATAAAAAAGTTGCAGTTATTGTACTTCGGTTATTTTCCAATAAACAAAGGTCATTAATTACTCACTTCATATTAAGAACAATATAGAAAAAAATGGTCCTTCGAGCCGGATGCACAAGACACCTGTGGATATGCTACACAATACGTTATTCCACGTCACAATAGCGCTGCTAAATCAATTATTATGAGTAAAAATATTATATTGTCTAAAAAATTCTAGGTAACGCGGTTGTTAAATTTCTTATTACACAATTTTTTGGATCAATAGCTTAGTTATTTCTGATTTCTAAAGAAGTATTTACCTTTTCTTTATATATACGATTTGTACTGAAACAAAGTAAAAGCACAACACACGCGCTTCGTTTCAAGCTAGAGCGCAGACTGAATCCTCGGGTAGTCACAGAATATGCGATGCGCAGAACTGACCTACTCTAAACATCACTACTTACACTTTCTGATCGTCAAAGATTAAATTGTCACAAAGATGGACGCAATTTCCTCGCAAAATTAACTTCTTATGAAGAGAGGGGCCAATACATGTATTCCCTTTATAACTAACTATTAAAACTTATAACAAAACCGATTAGGATTACACTTGACAAGACTGATGAAGTGGGAAGAACACAGGATACAATTCAAAAGGATGGCAGGTATTTCATATGCTAGGGTCCGCCTGGGTAACTACTGTCGCAATGTCTATTTCTGCCGCCAAGCAGCAGTGTGCATACACTGTTGAATATTGTGTTCGGGTTTGAAGGAAATTGTAGCCAGCATAGTTACAGGGCATTATGGGACTTAATATCTTATGTCTCAGGGTAACGAGCGCTGTGGCGAGCTAGAAGTGCTGTGTTTCCTGATAGTGTTGCTACTGTTTATTTTATTTTATTTGGAATGACAAGCAGCTTATATTTTACACACAGCTATATAATACAAATATAAATTAAGTTAAGCCTAAAAGTATTCGCATTATGGGCAGTATCGCTTACTATCAGGCGAGCGGTATGCTCGTCTCCTCATTGTATTGCGATAAGTAAATTTAGCTCAGTAATGAAGGTAAAAATTGGAGCTTGCTCGTACTTGCCTAGACTGCCAAGGCTGCTAGCCCACTTTTGTATAGCGTAGACACTATTAACCCCTATGGGGCAGGCAACGATAATTGGCTAGTTGATTTTCGCTGTGCATAGGGTGTATGTAGTGTTAGGGACTCGGCCCGGCGTTCGCCCGACGTTTTCCATCTCTCCGGGCGGCTCAACGCAGTAAGGCACGGTGAATCCTACATAAGCGTCCAGTCGCGCCCAACGAAGGCTGGGCGGTAGTAGTAAAATACTATCTCCACGAAACAAAAAAAGGTTCGACATCTAAATTATGCGTTCCAAAGTTTCAGACTAGGTGTTTTGAGGCGACAGGCTAGAGGCAAGTCGCCGACAGCGTCAAATTCGGCTGAAGGTGGCTTCATGTGAAACTGAAAGTTTCTTCAACTAAAATTAGATATATAACAATTTTTATGAGGATTGAGTACCTATTCATCACCCTCATATTTATTTGGCGCGTTATAATAGTAAGTACACTCTCATACATTTTAGCACTCAATGTCTTTGGTAAAAAAATATACATAGCATTATGCCTTTGTCCCTTTTTAGGGTTTTTTTTACTGGTGGTAGGTCTCTCATATGTAAGAGTCCGTCTGGATGGGTACCACCGCAATGTCTATTTCTACCGCCAAGCAGCAGTGTGCATGCACTGTTGTGTTTCGGTTTGAAGGACATTGTAGCCAGTGGAACTACAGGACATAGTGAGACTTAACATCTTATGTCTCAGGATGACGAGCGCAGTGGAATGCCACACAGTACTTTGTAACTCAAGTTGCTGGATTGTGTTGCTACTGTTTATAGGTGGTCGTATCGATTACCATCAGGCGAACGGCATGCTCGTCTCGTCATTCAATGCCATAAAAAAAAGGCAGAGGCATACCACGCACATTTTGCTTGTTAAATAAAATTTAATGTGCCTAATTGTAATGTAGAAGGGATTCTATTGCCATTACAATCCCAGGGCCGGGCAGATACTTAGCATAAAACCTAATATCACTTTACCCGGCCACGGATTGAACCAGAAACCTCAGTATGCCATTTGCACTGCACACGTAATACAACTCCACCGAGACAGTAACAAAGTCCCTATAAAAAATACAGCCATCGTGTCGGTCTAACGTATCTCATCATTTTACACTCTATGCCGTCGCCGGGCGGAGTCTAAATTTCGATCAATAACTTTGCTTCTATGACCTCTCCGTTCCTACCTTTCTACCAATAATAATGTAATAGTACATGTTATCGGTCTGCCGTTTTGCCGCGCAAATGTCGAATAAAATCGAAATGTGTAGTACAGTTGTCAAGACCACCCATATTATGACAATAATAGTCATTAAAGAAGACTTTATTTAATTTCAACCAACAGACTGTTGTAAATAAATTTAATTAATAACACCGTTCAACAGCATTTTTGCACATGAGATATGTATACCTTATTTTCATTGCTTTTATGGCTAGAAATAAGAATAAGAGCAAGAAATAGTTTTATATTTGCTTATGCGTGGAAAAAAATGCAAAAAACCAACTAATCAAAAATACATACAATTTGGTTCATCGAACCATTTTGAAAAAGATTTATTAAAGATAACGAACGACAATTTATGGTTTATTTGTTATTAACAGTTTTGCTTTTCTTGTCATGTTCAACAGAAGTTTCTCTTATCAACCCCCAAATTTAATCCCCCGTCATGCTTTCAGTGTACTGGCCTTGGTAACGTCTCTCAAATTCTATTATGACTTGATGTAAGCGTTCCGTTGTTCTTCCGAATAAGCTCCCATATTTTCCATAAATGTATCTAAATGAGAATGTAACATGTGCATCTTTAGAGACATTCTACATCCGATTATGCAAAAATTAGAAAGAATACCTTCCAGTATATATCTACAAGAGTTACATGACACATGTGGAGCCCATTTTATGTCTTGACTCTTAACAGATAGATTGAAGTAAGTTTGATAAGCTTTGCAAATCTTTGAATTTGTATTTAAATTATATTTTTTATCTGTTACTTTAAGAAATTCGACGCAAAATTGGCAGAACGAGTCAGCGTCTCGTATATAACCTCTCGAAGCCATTTTGTACAGCTTGATACATGTAAGAAATATGTAAAACGCATTATGCCTCTGATACGTAAGTGCATACTGTTGCACATATATTAGCGACGACTCAAGAAACACTACCCCCCGCCCTCTCTTCTCATTCGCCAGCGACAGCGCGCAATGATCGACATTAATTGAATTTCAGGAAGTTACTTTGTTTTAATATAATATATTTTATAGAATTAGTATATTTGTATTTATGTAGGTATTCATGTATTTTAGTATGTATATTATGTATTTATGTATGTATAGTATATGTTTTGTCTTATTTATGTTTTATATACACCTACTTTGTCTCATCTCTGCATCACCCAAAGGTTGACTGTTAGAGAATGCCTCAGGCATTAAGTCCACCTGTATACATTTACTGTATATAAAGTTTAAAATAAATAAATAAATAAAATAAATAATTGGGCGCAAAAATCAAAAATGATTAAATCGCTATAACTTTTTTAAAAGCAAATATTTTCGATTTCCAATTTCAATATTTATAATATTTTTGCTTATACAATAAAAATATATTAAGTAAATCCCACATGTAAAAGGTTATAAACATAGAACAATCATATCTTTGTAAATGGATTTAAAGTATGTTATATTGTTTGTATCCAGTTATATGTAGACCAAAAGAAACCATAATATATGTAATCATTGGCGTAGCGACGGATTTTCCCTAGATGGGGAAGCTGGCCAAATTCACTGCCTCCACAAAAGGCCTGCACTATGCGAGGCTCCTGTCAGCGCAAGACCTTTTTGTTCAGCAAAAATGTTTCTAGGTTGGGTATAGCCCACCATTGCCCACCTAGCTACGCCCAGTAGGTATCTAATCGTATTTCTTTTGTATTAATTTCAGAATCGACCAAAACTTCTGAAGGTATTTCTCATCAGCATGACCACGTACATGATGATATCATTTATAATAGATTTGATCGTAACTGTGGTGATCCCAATGTACGGAATCAGTTTCGTCATATGTTTTGGTGAGTATACTTTATGCAGTAGGTACTGAAATAGAGCAGTATGGTAATTCATTCATAGCATACTGTTCTACCACCTTTTCTATCACACTGTAAGTATATAGGCTATAGGCTCTGGACCTCATTTCTAGATGGGATTCCAAGAACCTGGTTGAGTTCAATGCCAAGAAAACGCAGGTGTGTACGTTCACGTGCAAAAAATCCCCGTTTTCTCCTCTCCCCAGTCTTCAGGATGTTCCACTCTCATTGCGGAATGACCTGAGTATTCTTGGTGTGGGTATCTGCTGTGATCTGAATCCAAGAAATCATATCGAAGGCGTAATATCTGCCACATCACCCAGGGTTGATATCCTGAACATGGTGCGTCGGTTTTTCAAGCCCGGTCAACTCTACCGCTTGTATAAATCGCAGGTGCGACCGATTATGGCATACTGCTCACACCTCTGGAACGGTTCCGCCCAATACTTGCTCGATGCCTTGGATGGATTGCAGCGGCGGGCCATCCGCGTTGTGAATAATGCAGACGTGACGAGCAACTTGGAGTCCCTACAGTTGCGGAGAGATGTCGCTTCTTTAAGCATGTTCTACCGTCTGTAGATGGCGAATGCTCTCACGAATTGTTCAATCTGATCCCTCTTCTCCTTTCCTCAGCAGAACCACGCGTGCCGATACGGAAGCCACAGTTTGATGGTTAAAACCATCACGGCCCGAACCAATATGTCCGTCCACTCTTTTCTTTGCCGCACCATCAAGCTTTGGAATAGTAGTGGGTCTTTCCGCCCTAGCCTGAAGAAGCAGCTGAGTAGGCCGGCATGATTGTGTCGAATAGCATGAGATAGCCATCTGTTGCCATTCGATACTCTATCTGGACGGCATCGCGCTTTCCATCAGGTGCGGTGTCACTAGGTCATGCCAGTGTAAAAAAAAAAGATTTTTAGGAACCTCCTGTTTGACCTCCAGCCAATCTGGGGAAACTAGTCCTGGGCATAACGTGTAAAAAAAACACATTTTTTTTTTGATAGACTAAATCAATACCTAATATACTGTGACGCCCCCCGAGGCAATTCTTGTGCTGGGTCTACACACCCAATGCACGCCCATGCGCGGGGGGACATTAGTTGCGGGCCGAGGCACACAGTCAGTGTGTATAGCTCTTGGTTGTAAAACACATTGAGGCCTAAAAGGGCCCGCGAACATTTCCTGGCACCCTCTTTCCGCCCATCCTGGGAACCTTCCTCCCTTCCCCTACCTTCCCTTCCATATTCCTCCTCCACTCCCCTCCCAGGCCCCTGCAGTCGTTAAGCCGGAGGACTCCAGTATCCCATTCGCAGGTTTCCCCCGGTGTTGACTGCAGGATCGCCTATCTAAAAAAAAAAAATATACTGTGACGCACGTCCCCCCCAGGCCCCTGCAGTCGTTAAGCCGGGGGACTCCAGTATATCATTCGCAGGTTTCCTCCGGTGTTGACTGCAGGATCGTCTAATTTAAAAAAAATACTGTGACGTCACTCCTGATATCTCATTATACGACAATTTTCATTATTTTAATCAAATTATTAACTCAAGTTTTATTACATTGTTTACAGTTTCGAGCATATACTACATGTTGGTCGTCAGGAGCTACTATTTCAAGTTGAAGGAGGACATGCAAGTACAAAATGGGATAAAGCCAGTTTAAAACAACACGGCGTATATTTACAACGAAGAACTTAAATTATTCTGAAGACACAACGACCGCCTTGCATTTACATCATTAATTTTATTTTAATTAACTTAGACGTAAGACTTTATCTATTTGTGTACCACGTGTGATGTACTTTGGGATCATAATCTCCTACACAGTATTCAGAACTATGGAGGCGGGAAATTTTTTTGAGATCCAGTTCACAGGACTGAGGACTTGAAGAAATATAGGCTGCTGTGTTCTTTAAAAAAGAACTGCCATACATTTTTTTGAATTAATAAAACGCCTCTTTAGTAAATTGCGAATTGTCAGCTACGATGTTCTTCCGGAAAAAGCTCTAACGCAGAAGTTAGGTTACCATTCAAAGGCCCATTTCAAACGAATATGGTAATATGTATTTTTTACTAGTCTAAAAACTAAGTAGTAAACTAACTATTGTAGTAAGACTGCGTCGGTGGCGTAGTTGTATTGCGGTACGACTGCAATGCTGAGGTCTCGGGTTCGATCCCCGGGTCGGGCAAAGTGATATTGGGTTTTTTTCTATTCAGTATCAGCCCGGAGTCTGGAATTTGTGCCCGATATGGCGATAGGCTCGCCCCCTATCACATCATGGGACGGAATAAAAATGGCGAAAAGTGGGTGCATTAGTTGCGCCTCTGCCTACGCCTTCGGGGATAAAAGTTGTGAGTATGCTTACTAGTCTAAAATAAATTTTATTACAAAAAAATTATCATCAGCGGATACAACAATCCAAACTGATACCTCATAGGCTCATAATAGGTACTATGTTATTTAATTTTTATTCAATAGTTTGTTATATTAGACATTCTTCCATTAATATATGAAAGTAAAATTACAAATCTATTCAAAACATTAGTTGGTTATAATTATTAACACAAGTAGCCGGCAAGAAAAAATTATAAGATATTCTTTTTATTGAGGGTACTTCAACAAAAAAAGTGTTACACAATAAACTTCCAAAAGTAATTTATAACATTAATTTGAAATTGTATAACACAACTTTTCTTTTAAAGAAACTAGTTTAGTTCAACTGTGTTAAAATACAAAGTCCAAAATATTAAAAACCAACAAGTCAATTAATTAATAACTATGACCGGACACAATCAAATAAATTCATTAACACTTTTGTCTCCAATACAACAATATAGTTACATAATTAATTAATTGTACCTTGAATTCGTGAACTCTAGTTGCAAAATTAAATTAAATTTTACTTTTATAAGTTACAAGTATTAACTTCCAGTAAGATTCTAATAAAATAAACTTCCAACAATTTCCAATAAGAAAATAACAAGTAACAATTGTACCAAAATGATAAAATTATTTGTCACAGCTAAGCGACATGACAAATGCTTCCAGTATAAAAGCGCCCCACGTTGGGCGCCACTGTTGCATATATAACCCGATGGTGTGTGTGGTGTAGCAGTAGTGGGTTGAATAAAACGGTACACAGACTTTAAATTCATATATTGTATTAACTTAATTGCTACTTAAGTGTAATTAATGCAAATCACAAAGAACCGGGTTCCGGCTAACAAAGTAAGGTCGGAGAGCGGGACGTGAGCCTACTGGAGAGCTGTTCTTTTATCACTTTGTTACTTGCATTATATTAAAAACAATAATTAAATTAGGATAAGGGCGCCACTGACATAAATAGGGTGTCAGACCCAAAATAAAAAAAGAGAGGTGTCAAGGGACACCCGGATGGAACGAAGTTCCTTTCGATTAATTAGTGAAGGAATTGTAATAAAATTTTATTTATATAACAGAGTGTGTATATATATAAATATATAAATATTTTCCTATTTCCGTTCCAATACATAAGTTTCTAGAGAAAAAAACAAATAAATACGTGTGGCACTCGGATAGTGCCGCGGTAAAGCTATTGCATAGCATTTTTATCACAAATTTTGATTGACTAAGCACAAATTCGATCTTACGCTTACCACATAAAGTAGATTTTTAAACGCGAGCAAAGCACGTTTAGTCTTGTTATTGATAAATGTCAGTAACCAAAGAATAAATTCTGTGAGAATAAATCAACAAAATTTGAAAAAAGAATGTTACGTTTAAAAATAACCTTCAAAAGCTGCACAATCTTTGTATTGGCAGGACTGAACGAATCTTTGCGTATCATTTATAATAGTTGTAACACGGTAACCTTCTTTGCGTACTTTATGCTCCGGAGTAACTCGACTTTTAAATTTACACAGTTCTCCATCTTTTTAGATTTGGGTATAAATCCTGTCGCCATAAGACCTGAAATTACTGCTATGTGTAGATTTGCTGCTGAATGAAATAGAAATAAAAGTCTCACTGTAATTAATTCATAATAATTTAGTCCCTTTTTATTTCTACACTTGAAAACTCTGTACTTTCAACAACAAAAAATTACAACCATGTGAACATTAACTTTCGGTAGATTTGGATCTAGATTCTTCTTTTATAAACCCTACTTCCATTTTGATTCGAAAACCTATTAATTTTCGCAATTTAAAAATGTTTATTTTCCGTAGTATTATAAGGCTCCTTTGATTAATTATATACCTAGATAGACACTGAACGTTTCAAACGCGTCGAAAAAAATAGAGGCCAACAGTTGTCCAATAAATGAGTTCGAGTGAATTATTTTTTGTTGTTTTTCATGGATATAATTTTCTCCCCATTTTAATAGAAACCAATGTAAGGCTGGTTTTAGAATCACGCTGTCCATCGGCGCGGACAGCTCAGCGCGTAGTTTGTCAGCGCTGAGGGTCAGCGCGAGACGTTCCAGTCATAGAGTAGGTTTATAATGGTTCCAGTATCGTGCTGATCGCCGCAGGGTACAGACGCACAAAAAATGCAGACAGCATTGATCACTCGACTTGTGTTCACATCACGATCCGACATGTCTGTACACGCTGACGGCGTGCGCTCTGCTCGACACTAAAACGCTCACTGAAGGCAGAGGCGCGCGTGCAATGGTCTGCGCTGACCGCCACAGAGTACTTTGTATTTATTTATTTATTTATTTATTTAGAAACAAACGGTCATACAAAAACGGTACATATATCTTATGTCTAAACTTATATATAGGACCTATAGTTCCCTTATAATACTAATGGTATTAAGTCGTCGGGGAGAGTGCACACTACGCAAACAGCAGCGGGAAAGACCACACAAGTGATAAATAAAACATAAATTTAAAAAGTATATATAAAATGTAGCATTAAGCTTAAACTGTCAAAAATGCGGCTCTCACCGGCGCTGAACACACAGCACTGCACCATCACCGACGACCAAAATAATGCTAATTTAGTTGGCTTAGCTCCTGCAGTTGCCACTGTAATTATTTTATTCTTATTATATAGGTATTAAGTTAAATACATATAAGCGCTTAATAATATGAATTATGATTATAACGCTACTCGACTCAACCAAGCCATGGTACAATAATTATGAACGTTTCCTATCAAAGAAAGACTTTTTTCAAACAGGGTATAGTACAATTAAAAATATCTATATAAGACAGCTTATAACTTTCATTGAAAATATTACAAGCACGCCTTATAAAAGCGTTCATGCTATGAAAGGTTCTACAACTTTGAATGTGAAACAAATCTTTTTTCCGACAAAGACGCTCAGGTCCGCGAGGCACCTTGAAATATACGGTTTGCAAAAGTAAAGGGGCATCTAAAACATTATGTATGATTTTATACAGAAGAACGCAATCTACACAGTCACGTCTAGCTGTTAAAGTTGTAAGCTTATAATGTACGAGTGAATCATCATAACCAGAGCCAGCACGACCTGTTCTAAAGTCTAAAGTTTTAATAAATTTTTTTTGAACATTTTCAATTCTGTCGATATACAATTTATGATATGGTTTCCAGACGGCACATGCAAACTCAAGGCGACTACGAACGTAACTGTTGTACAGAATATTATAAGTGGAGTGGTTTTTGAATGGTTTACAAACACGCAATATAAAACCAAGTTGTTTATAAGATTTATTAATTATGGCATCCATATGGGGAACAAATGTCAGTTTAGTATCGATAAGAACACCCAAGTCACGTATTTGAGTTACCCTCTCTAGATTTCTGCTATTTAATTTGTAGTTATAGTTGATAGTGCTGTGTTTCCTTGAGAAGGTTATAGTATGACACTTTTCCAAATTTAAGAAGAGCCTGTTATTATTACAATATTTAACAAAATTATTTAGGTCATCTTGCAATAGTTCACAATCCCTAACATCCCGAATAACTCTAAAAATTTTTGTATCGTCTGCATATAACAATAAATTTGAATTGGAGATAACATCATTTATATCATTAATAAACAGCGTAAACAGCAAGGGGCCTAAATGGGAACCCTGTGGGACACCCGAACTAACACATTTATTTTGTGAAGAAAAACCAGAGAGAACAACACATTGGTGTCTATTTTCAATATACGACTTGATCCATCGAAATAGATCACCGCTTATGCCAAGTTGCCAAAGTTTGATTAGAAGTGTCTTATGACAAATTTTATCAAAGGCTTTGGAAAAGTCAGCGTACACAGCGTCCACGCTGTATCCGTCATCCATTGCATTAAAAATTTCTGAAGTGAAAACTAGAAGGTTACTATCGACGGAACGTCCCTTGAAAAAGCCGTGCTGACTAGGTATAATATGGCGCCCTGCAACATTGAAAACTTGGTCGGTAACAATTTTTTCGAAAATTTTACCGAGATGACACAGCTTAGATATAGGTCGAAAATTTAAGATATCGTTACTCACTGAGCCTTTAGGTATAGGAGTAATCCAAGCTTGTTTCCATATACTTGGAAATTTGCCCTCCTTCATGGATTTAATATAAAGTATAGTGATAGGGGGAGTTAATTGTGATGCACACTTCTTAATTAATAGTGGGTGTACCCCATCCGGTCCGGCACTTTTGTTATTATTTAAAGACTTTAAGTGTTTATACACTATAGATTCATTAAACTCTATAGTGTTAATATCAAACAAAGGATTGTGAGGAGCTTTCAGGTTATTAAAAAACGTTGAGTCAAGACTGTTTTCTTCAAAAACAGAGTGGAAATGCGTATTTAACCAATTGTATTGCTGACCGCTCAGCGGCGCTGACGCGCGGCGTGTACGGACGCGCACGGCTCAGCGCCGACGTTCGTCAGCGCTGAGGGGTCGACTTTATTCTAAAACGCCTGTATAGCAACCATACATATTGGCCCGTCAGCACCGATGGTCAGCGTGACACTAAAACCCGCCTAATGACTGGTATCATTACGCGCGCACACAAGGATACGCAGAATGATGCAGCGATAGCGTATGAC
Source organism: Sphinx pinastri (assembly GCA_947568825.1). Lineage (NCBI taxonomy): Eukaryota > Metazoa > Arthropoda > Insecta > Lepidoptera > Sphingidae > Sphinx > Sphinx pinastri. The sequence continues at coordinate 2,922,913 of OX387630.1, read as the reverse complement.
AAAGCTGTCACGCATACTAGCTTAAGAAAAGTTGGCCTGTTTATTTTAGTTTCATTGCAGCGCGTCACTCTATCTAGGTTTATAATTTATCAAAGTAATGCTCTTTGATGTTTACCTTTACAGCTCTAACCTTAAACAAGTTGTCATTGCAGATGTGATGTCACTAGAGGTAGATTGATGTATTATAACACGTTCCTTTTCACGTTACTTTCAATTCGTAATTGTTGTTAAAAATCGATATTAATTAAAATAAAAACGTTTTAACATTTTAGCCACAAAATATTGATAAATATTATATTTGCATCTGCCCTATTGGGCGCGAAAATCAAAAATGATCAAATCGCAATAACTTTTTTAAAAGCAAATATTTTCGATGTCCAATTTCAATTTTTATAATATTTTTGCTTATACAATAAGAATATATTAAGTAAATCCCATGCGCAAGAAATTTTTATTTTTTTTGTTGACTAATGTTATCTGCCTTCATGAGAACTTCGAAGATTTGAACTGCTACCCCGCACTAGTCCATCGTGGTAAACTAAACCCTAAACCCTCTCAGTAGAGGTAAGCAACGTCCAGCAGTGGAAAAGTATAAAATACTATATTGCACTCTGTTTTTTCGTCCGTCCGTTCCCATAATAAGGCTCTATGTGTTTATAATTTATATGTATTTTCTTTTAATTTCAGCATCGCCCGACTCTTTTGAATATCTGTCTGATCTCCATGACGACTAGCGTGGTGTTAGCATTTATCGGAAATGTAGTGTTAGCGTGTATGGGGATCACAGGCTATAAGTTCCTACCGTACATAATTATTATAATCGTGTATTGGGGTGAGCACACGTGGTACAATGCTATTGATTGTTCATATAATTTTAACATCAAGAATTACCAAAAATAAATAAAACAAAAAAAGACTCAAGTCAAAGTTCAAGTTCAAAGTTCAGTTAATAACTTGGAATTTTCAAATCAGTCTCGACCATATTTTGTAGTGTAAGGTTTTATAAAATTAAATATGAATTATGTTGGTTTTTACAAATTTAAAATAAATAAGGAGTCAAATTATCGTTTCATACGCTGGCAACACTATTGGGAGGGGATGGAGGGGCGACCGGCCGACCGAGTCGAGAAGTGGGATGGCAACGGATGGGAGTTCAGTCTTTGATATTGGAGCCTCGAGTGGACATCCTGGATAGTTGTGGTTACTGGTTAAAGGATAATTGGATGGTTATATGGTTAATTGGAAGTTGAAATTATATGCTTTGGAACGCTGTACGTTGTTTGTATTTCTGAGATATCCTATAGTAGATACAATTCAATGACTTCAAATACTGAGACGCTCAGAGGCTTTGGTAAAATGGCTTTAAAAGGCGACCTACCGTTAATTTAGCCGGTGATATCATTATAAACGCGAAAATGTTACCGACATCATCAATCGTCTTTGTCGCGTAAAACAAAATTGACAATTTATTTCAAGGCATAGTGACCCCATTGCCCCTGATGGTAAGCAGAGAGGGATCCAAATAGTGTCGACTGACGCGACATGGCTATTCTGCGTCAGTCCACACAATTATGCCGGCCTGTTTGAACCGGACATACACAGGCTGATCCCGGAACGCGGCACACTTACGTGGGCCACTATGGCAGGTTTGAGCACCTTATGTAGTCGCTATCCGGAGAGAGACACAACATACCACCAGCACATTTATTGTAGCCAGTATAACTACTGGACATAATGAGACTTAACATCTTATGTCTCAGGGTGACGAGCGCAGTGGAATGCCACACAGTACTTTGTTAGTCAAGGTGCTGGATGGTGTTGCTACTGTTTATGGGTGGTCGTATCGCTTACCATCAGGCGAACGGCATGCTCGTCTCGTCATTAAATGCAATAAAAAAAAAAAAAAAAAAAAAAAAAAAAAATATTTTTTTTAATTTCAGTAATCCATATCTACTACTTTTTCGTTGTCAGAAGTTATTTTATAAAGACATGTGAGGAATTGAAGACCGTAACCATCAATCAACAGAGTGTAACAAACAATATTAATTGTTAATTTACGCGCCGCACAGACACTGTCAACTTGTTGCCGAGAGACTGGTGGTAGGTCTCTCATATGTAAGAGTCCGTCTGGGTGGGTACCACCGCAATGTCTATTTCTACCGCCAAGCAGTAGTGTGCATGCACTGTTGTGTTTCGGTTTGAAGGACATTGTAGCCAGTGTAACTACAGGACATAATGAGACTTAACATCTTATGTCTCAGGATGACGATCACGAGCGCAGTGGAATGCCACACAGTACTTTGTAAGTCAAGGTGCTGGATGTTGTTGCTATTTATGGGTGGTCGTATCGCTTACCATCAGGCGAACGGCATGCTCGTCTCGGCATTCAATACCATAAAAAAAAAGACACTAAGTTTGACAGCTTGTGCGCGACGCCTAATACCTCATTCAGACGGATCAATAAATGCTAGCATTAATCGCACGCTATTATTGGTAGAAATATTTTTTTAATGAATATCAGTCAAAAGGATGAAAGGATTGCATCGGTGGTGTAGTATTACGGCACGACTACAATGCTTAGGTCTCGGGTTCGACCCCCGCGTTGGGCAAAGTGATATTGGGTTTTTCTATTCAGTATCAGCCCGGAGCTTGAAATTTGTGGCCGATATGGCGATATGGGACGGAATACGCACGGCGAAAAGTGGGTGCACTATTTGCGCCTCTGCCTACCCTTTCGGGGATAAAAAGTGTCAGTATGTGTGTGATCTATCAAAAGACTACCATACGTCAACGCAAGAGAAAATTACCTCGCCATTGCACACTTTGGTCTGTGGGCTTAGAATGTGGCAAAAAACGCAACTCTTAAGACGATTTCGTTTAATTTTGATGTTTGTGATTGCTCGAGAGACCAATACGTCAGTCACGTGTTAATCTCTCAACCAATCCTAATAAAACTAAACGGAGTCATGTCGTGTTTTTTGTCACATTCTAAGCCCACAGGCATTGATGTATTAAAAAACCCAAGATGCACAGTCAGCTTCTCAAAAACGTCTGGGGTAAAAACAGGCACAATTTACAAAATGTGCCTGTATTTCAATTAGTATTGCGGCGCTCGTGTCACTGCACGGACGTCAAAAATGCCAAATTGTTCGTTCAATAATTGTAAGAATATCACCTCTAGAACCTTAAAAAAGGATGGGATATCGTACTCCCGATAAGTAAAAGGGTTTATTGATTTGTTTTTGTTGTTTATATGGCTAAATATTTTAATTTTTTTTTTGGTCTTACGTAAAATCTAAGCGAGGTGGTCAAAGTTCCTATCCTAATTTAATGACAGATGGATCCCTTGCAACTTCTGATGGCCAACAGATTTGTGAATTATTCTGTTCATCTTTTGCTTCTGTTTTTACTGAAAGAATTGATACACCAAATATATCTCCAGATTACTCTGAAACGTCCTCCTTTGCATTAAAAAAGAAATATATTCTACCATTACCCCTGCCCGTCATTGATCAGTCTCTACTCTTAAATAAATTAAAGAATATTGATATAAACAAGGGTGCTGGTCCTGACGGTGTGCTACCTATATTTATAGCTAAATGTGCGAAGCTCTTAGTGGAACCTCTTCTATTCATTTATAATCTCTCTCTGCAAACAGGAGTATTTCCCAAAAAATGGAAGACCGCAAAAGTAATACCCATACACAAAACAAGTAACGAGGATCACATAAAAAACTATAGGCCAATTTTAATTTTATCGAGTTTTGCAAAAAATTTCGAATCCCTGGTCTGTCCGTATATACGACGTCATTTTAACCAACTTTTAAATGATAGACAACACGGGTTTGTCAAATTCAGATCAACAAACACAAACCTGGTTGACCTTACTGAGACCCTTATTGAATCGCTTGATGCTGGTAAACAAGTAGACGTCGTGTACACGGACTTCAGCAAGGCTTTTGATTGCATATCACATCGCATTCTGTTGCAAAAGCTATCAGCTTATGGAATATCGCATATGTTCTTGCATTGGATAAAGTCCTATCTCGATGATCGTACTTTCTTTGTCGCAGTTAATGGTTTTCAATCTCGCCTACGAGACGTAATATCTGGGGTACCTCAAGGGTCCCACTTAGGTCCTATCTTATTCAATATTTTTGTTAACGATATTCCAGATAACATTACCTTTTCTGAAATATATATGTATGCTGACGACCTTAAAATGTGTAGAGTGATTGAAACTAAGGAAGATTCTCTTAATCTCCAAAAAGGCATTGACTCCCTTATTGAATGGTCTGATATCAATGGCATGAACCTCAATTGTAATAAATGCTTCGTCGTAAGATATGCAAGGAAAAATGACTTAGTTACACACAAATACCATATTAAAAATTATGACCTCCAGGTATTGGAAGTAGTTAGAGATCTTGGGGTCATTTTTGATAATAAGTTAACATTTGTACCTCATATCGAGAATATTACAAAACGAGCCTAAAAAATGCTAGGATTTATAATTCGTAATTCTGGAGGCTTTCGTAGTTGCAAAACCAAAATTATTTTATACTACAGTTTGGTACGTAGTATCTTGGAGTACGGCTCTGTTGTATGGAGACCCCATTACGCTACCCATGCCCTAAGACTGGAACGGATACAAAAAAAATTCGTAAGGCACCTCATGTTTTCCTGTCGAATTCCTAAATATGAGTTTCCCTCATATAAAAGCCAATTAAAACACTTTAAAATGATTTCCTTAGCCGACCGCAGTGTATTGAATGACTTATTATTCGTATCCAAAATTTTTAATAATAAATTAGACTGTCCTCAATTGTTAAAAAGGTTTCAGTTACGTGTCCCAGCCAGATATCCTAGATATAAAATAACTCCGTTTCTTCCACCTTATCGTAGAACAGTTTTTGGATCAAACTCTCCTATTTCGAGATTCTGTAAGTTACTTAATGAATATAGTGACCTCTTGGACATTCACGACGATTCACCCAACAAGCTCCGCGAGATTATAATCAAGGATTTTTTATCGAATTGTTAGTCATTTCTGTAGTACCTAATGTAAATTGTAACCTTATTTTGATGCTTAGATTTTTATTTTATTTTCTTTTCTTTATTATTATTTTTTGTTAGAGTGATATTATATTGATGTGCATGATGTATTTACCTATAATTGTTTTGTTACATTAAGATGCTATGTTTTTGCATGTTTTTTTTTTAAGTATTAATGTATACAAACGTTGGTAAAACAAGTAAATAAAAAAAAAATATATAAGGAGAAATGTGTGATTTTGATTTAATTTGTTTAAAAATTTGACTCAGTGGTCGTATTATATACGGCAAAATTTAATGGTCGATTTTCATAATAAGAACAATGCATTACAACCATATTTTATTTTAGTCGAATAATACAGTTGACCCTGTTCCTCATTTAATGGAGTCGAATTTTTTTCTTAATAGGTTATTTTTTAATTCATAAGTTGCTAAACTCATTCTTTTTTTTCTATTTATAATTATGAATAGTTTTTAAACAACTCCCAAAAGGAAGAGGTTGTCATTTCGAAGAATTTTTGTTTGTACACCACATCGTTATTTTTTTTATCGCCTGATGGTACGTGATACTACCTATATAGTAAAGTAGCCTATAGCACTCAGGAGTAATGTAGCTTCCTATTAGTGAAAGAATTTTCAAAATCGGTCTAGTAGTTCCTGAGATTAGTGCGTCCAAACAAACAAACTCTTCGGCTTTCTAATATTATATAGCTGTTGCCCGCGGCTCCGCTCGCGTGATTGAGTTCTCCCGGGATAAAAGTCCCGTATTATCTTTTCCCGGGATAAAAAGTAGCCTAAGTTACTCCTTATTACATCAGCTACCTGCCAATAACAGTCCCGTCAAAATCGGTCAGCCATTTCAGAGATTAGCCGGAATAAACAGAAAGACAGACAGACAGACAAAAATTGTAAAAAATGTTATTTTGGTCTATGTACCGTATATATATTCATATACATGTAGTAAAAAACGGTTATTTCAATATTAGAAACAGACACTCCAATTTTATTTATATGTATAGATGTATAGATTTGGATATTGCTTTCCATTGTAGGTAGGTATCGTATCGTCTTGTATAAATCTTGGGTGACTATCGAAATGTACAAGTTGTTTTATTTGCAGACATAATTGTGACTTCGCTATACTATCTATACTTACTAATATTATAAACCTGAAGAGTTTGTTTGTTTGAACGCGCTAATCTCAAGAATTACTTGAGTGATTTTGAAAATTCTTTCAATAGTAGGATGCTACATTACTCCTGAGTGCTATAGGCTACTTTTAATCCCGGGAAAACTTTTTCACGCAGGCGAAGCCGCGAGCATCACCTAGTTCATATATATTTTAGAGTGGACGATAGCCTAGTTGGGAATGGAACGGTCTACCGTGACAATGTCCGGAGTTTCAAACCCAAGGCACACACCTCTGACTTTTCGAAATTACGTGTGTATTGTTTATCGATTATCGTTCGCTTTAAAGGTAACGGAAAACATTGTGAAGAAACCTACATACCTGAGAATTCTCCATAAGCATCTCGAGAGTATGTGAAGTCTGCCAACCCGCACTAGGCCAGCGTGGTGGACTAAGAGCTTACCCCTCTCAGTACTGGAGGAGGTCCGTGCTTAGCAGTGGGCAGTATATAATACAGGGCTGATTGCATTGCGTTGCATTGAAATTTATATATTATTATTTTTATGTTTTAGTTTTCCTCGTGACCCAATACGGTTTCAAGAATAGAAACCTACATACTTGAGAATCCTCCATAAGATTTTCGAGGGCATGTAAAGTCTGCCAACCCGCACTAGGCCAGCGTGGTGGACTAAGGCCTAACCCCTCTCAGTAGAAGAGAAGACCCGTGCGCAGCAGTGGGTATATAATATAGGGCTGATTGCATTGCATTGTATTGCAGATTATATATTATTAATTATATATCTGACATTCTGATATCAGTTTTGCGACTCATCTACTAGTAATATGTAGTTTTACATGTTACTGTTAGTTTTAACATGCCAAAAATTACCATTTGCAGCTATACGGCCACAATTATGACTCCCATGGTGTTATATCAACCGATATTTTCCTCATAAAACAAAAACTTGTTTGACCCAAACTACATATCACAATATCCAATATAATTTAAAAAAACCGGCCACGTGCGAGTTGGACTGGCGTACCGAGGGTTCCGACACACTTGTAGATAAGGTACCTAAGTATATAAGTTCGCTGAGAGAGAGCTGTAAGGTATTTTTAGGCGAAAACATAAATATTTTATGAAACGTTTTTGGACGTTTTCAATACGAGCCGTATATTTATTATAATAGGGGTTCCAAATTTGCGACGCGTATTCTAAGTGGCTTCGAACATAGGTACAGTATAAAATCTTAAATGTTTTAGCTTCAGAGAAGGAATTGGAAAGTCGCATTATAAAACCTAATGCTTTAGAAGCTTTGGTTATAATTTGGTCTACATGAGCATCAAATGCTAGTTTTGAGTCGTGAATCATCCCCAAGTCACGGATCTTATTCATTCTCGGGAGAGCTTGTCCATGTAGGGTATATGAAGTGGGGAGAACCAGACGTTTCCGAGTAAAAGTCACCAAGGAGCATAATGACGGGTTAAGATGAAGTGAATTCAAGCAGCAGTAGTCTTCGAGTAGCAATAGGTCAGCCTGTAAGGCAGCCCTGTCATCTGGAGATGCAATAGTCTGAAAGATTTTCATATCATCGGCAAAACAAAGTAAATTAGACGATTGAAGGCATGATGATTTATGTTTTAATAATGACGCAATTTTCGTAACAAACTTTATATCTGTCTTTTTATCATTTACAAATTTAGAAAAAAGTATAAATTGTTAGGAACTGTAAATAGTACACTTTTGTAGTCAACTTCGTATTTGTAATAAGTTCATTTAGTTATATCAGAATATTTTACGAAACCAATTAGCAAAAGAAGGTGTGTTGGACACACTAACGTAATGACGTTTTGGGCATATTTTAGTGTTTATTTGTAATTAAATCCAACAAAAACTTTTATTTTGTATATGGCTAGTTGTATTAGCGGTAGCAGGATCGAAAACATTATTTTCGTCAATTATATTAAAAATAGTAAGGAGTACGGGGACAGGAACCGTTTTATCCTCAACTTTGAAGAATTGCCGTACCCTTTGATTCCTTTGATACGGCTTTGATTCCCTTGCAAAATCGCAAAATATGCGAAAATATGCGACATGAACGGTCGTATCTTATGATCGCGTTGACTTACAAGTTTGATTTATTCACAGCTGAAAGAGACCGTAAACCCGAGTGTTTGATGTAAATTTCAACTTGATATCTCTACGCGTTCCTGAGGAAAAGGGTCTTGACAGACAGACAAAGTGATCCTATAAACGTTCCTTTTTTCCTTTTGAGGTACAGAACCCTAAAAACAATTACTACTGAGTTGATTCCCTAGTTGTTTTTTAGTCATTTGTTATTTATATTAGTATTATAATAAATAAACGAAAAAACGGATCTGAACAGTTCTCTTTATTACGTAAAAATGCTTATAATTAATATTTTGTACTTTCAAAATACAAAGGTACCAAACAAAATATAGTGTTTTCAAAGATAACAAGTCTTTAATTCTTGGTAATATCGCTTTTTGTATAATTATTACGATCTGTAGGTACTGCAGATTCAACAAAGAAATTCTTTTACGTATCTGCATTATCGACCTAAAAAAAAATTACGATAATAAAACACTTTATTAGTTAATTGTATAAAATATATATTCCACTTATGATCCATTTAAACATTAAATGACATTGAGAGAAATTCTTTCGCACGCAGACAGATCATGAGAATTAAAAAAAAAACCCAAGAACACTTGCTCGACCCACTCCATTCGACCGCGCCAAATGGAGACGGCCGCGTTCAGTATTAACCGATGCAGAGGACGACATCACTCTGCTCATCCGTAGTAAGAACGAATTTTTAAAGCTTTTACACTCAACACGACCGCAGTTCCGTCCTCGCCGTCGAGGACCTCATCGCGCCCCCCCGAACCCGCCTAACACTTCCGGCCCACGTGCCGTCGAAACAAATGGATAGGATTAGGTTAAACACCAATCTTTCCCACTAATCGTTGATGTATCATCCACTTTCAGTGACCGTCTTGAGCCGAGGTTCGTAACCCGTTAGTGGGTTGCCCTCAGCATGGTCACTTAATTTAAAGGGTTGCGAGCGCCTAAAGCGTTCACCTTAACGTCCGGTGTGGCCAGCAAAGCCGACTCGCGTCAGGCTACTGGCAGTAGGGACAATATATATAAAAAAACTTGCTGGACCCTTGATTCGAACCCGGGACCTCAGCGGAATAGCGGTACCACGCACGGAATACAACTACGCCACTGACACACAGAATAACATAATATTTTAAGTCAGTTAAACACTTACGACCTTATTCATAAACAGTTTATGTTTTGTCTTCTTCCTTCTAACTCAATTCTAAATTCGTTCGAAAAAGGAAAAGAGGAACATTCGATAACTAAAATAGGTTTATGAATAAGGCCGGTAGGCAACATTTTATACAATGGGATAAAAAAAAAATCTACTTTTATTCGACTAGTAAAATATACTGTTAGGAACAGAAGCCTAAACAACTGCCACTTCCACTTTTAGCTTGATATTTCAACTGGTTAGCATGCTACAAATACCGTTACAAAACTTTTATCCTAATAATACATATTACCATATTCGTTATAAATGGGCCTTTGAATGGTAACCTAACTTCTGCGTTAGAGCTTTTTCCGGAAGAACATCGTAGCTGACAATTCGCAATTTACTAAAGAGGCGTTTTATTAATTCAAAAAAAATTTATGGCAGTTCTTTTTTAAAGAACACAGCAGCCTATATTTCTTCAAGTCCTCAGTCCTGTGAACTGGTTCTCAAAAAAATTTGCCGCCTCCACAGTTCTGAATACTGTGTAGGCGATTATGATCCCAAAGTACATCACACGTGGTACACAAATAGATAAAGTCTTACGTCTAAATTAATTAAAATAAAATTAATGATGTAAATGCAAGGCGGTCGTTGTGTCTTCAGAATAATTTAAGTTCTTCGTTGTAAATATACGCCGTGTTGTTTTAAACTGGCTTTATCCCATTTTGTACTTGCATGTCCTCCTTCAACTTGAAATAGTAGCTCCTGACGACCAACATGTAGTATATGCTCGAAACTGTAAACAATGTAATAAAACTTGAGTTAATAATTTAATTAAAATAATGAAAATTGTCTTATAATGAGATATCAGGAGTGACGTCACAGTATATATATTGGGTATTGACTGGTCTATCAAAAAAAAATGTGTTTTTTTAAACGTTATGCCCAGGACTAGTTTCCCCAGAAGGGCTGGAGGTCAGACAGGTGGTTCCTAAAAATCTTTTTTTTTTACACTGGCACGACCTAGTGACTTCACCGCATCTGATGGAAAACGCGATGCCGTCCAGATAGAGTATCGAATGGCAACAGATGGCTATCTCATGCTATTCGACACAATCATGCCGGCCTACTCAGCTGCTTCTTCACGCTACGGCGGAAAGACCCACTACTATTCCAAAGCTTGATGGTGCGGCAAAGAAAAGAGTGGACGGACATATTGGTTCGGGCCGTGATGGTTTTAACCATCAAACTATGGCTTCACATGTCGGCACGCGTCGTTCTGCTGAGGAAAGGAGAGGAGGGGATCAGATAGAAGAATTCGTGAGAGCATTCGCCATGACACAGTCGGTAGAACACGCTTAAAGAAGCGACATTTCTCCGCAACTGTAGCGACTCTAAGTTGCTCGCCACGTCTGCATTATTCACAACACGGATGGCCCGCCGCGCAATCCATCCAAGGCATCGAGCAAGTATTGGGCGGAACTGTACCAGATGTGCGAGCAGTATTCCATACCCAGTCGTACCTGCGCTTTATACAAGCGGAAGAGTTGACCGGGCTTGAAAAACCGACGCACCATGTTCAGGATTCCAAACCTTTTTTTTTTTTTTTGTTTTTTTTTTTTTTTTTTTTATCGCTGGGAAAACCTGCGTGATGTGGCGGATATTACGCCTTCGATATGATGCTTTGGATTCAGATCATAGCTAATACCACACCAAGAATACTCAGGTCATTCCGTAATGAGAGTGGAGCACCCTGAAGATTGGGGAGGGAAGAAAACTGAGATTTTTTGCACATGAACGTACACACCTGCATTTTCTTGGCATTGAAGTCAAGGTTTTTGGAACCTCACATAGATATGAGGTTCAGAGCCTATATCCTTACTAGAATATGATAGAAAAAGTGGTGGAAGAGTATGCTAATGAAAGAATCATACTGCTCTATTTCAGTACCTACTGCATAAAGTATACTCACCAAAAGATATAACGAATCTGATTCCGTACGATGGGCTCATCACAGTTACGATCAACGCTAAAATAAATGATATCACCATGTACGTGGTCATGCTGATGAGAAACACCTTCAGAAGTTTTGGTCGATTCTGAAATTAATACAAAAGAAATACGTTTAGATACTGGGCGTAGCTAGGTGGGCAATGGTGGGCGATACCCACCCTAGAAACATTTTTGCTGAACAAAAAGGCCTTGCGCTTAGAGGAGTCTCGCGCAGTGTAGGCCTTTCGTGCAGGCAGTGGATTTGGCCAGCTTCCCCGTCTAGGGAAAATCCGTAGCTACGCCAATGATTACTTATTATGTTTTTTTTTGTCTACATATAACTGGATACAAACAATATAACATAATTTAAATCCATTTACAAAGATATTATTGTTCTATGTTTATAACCTTTTACATGTAGGTAAGCACACTTAGCACATAACACTGCAGTAGAATCTAGTTGTAACTACTTATATAGAAAAAACAGTTCAACATACAAGACGAAAATAAACAAAAGAATAATTATGATGTTTTGAGTGCACCAGTATTTACTTTATTTTTATTATTTAGGATGGTCTTAAGGTATTTCTTAAAAACAGCTGTTGACTTTGAGAATATGTCCACATGATTACGAACTGAGCTACAATATGATAACATTCTATACTGATGCTGACGAGTGCTGCCCGAGATTTGTTTTTGCGTGTGGAAATGTCTTCCTATTATGCAAGCGGCTATTTGTACGTGAGACAGAAAAAAATATTTGTTCCAGAATTAACGACGAATCTATGAATCCATGAAGTCATTTATAGCAGAACAGAATATCCAGCATCTTTCTACGGACATGAAGTGGGATAACTTTGTAATGAGAACCAGCTCAATGTTTTAGGGTTGCGAGTTTTTTTTTAGTAAAAATTTCAGAGGAACACACTCAAAGTGAGGCAAAGAGCAGCACAGTCCGTTAAATAAACGGCAGCTGCTATCCCTGGACTTTAGCAATGTCAGGGGCATAGCCAAATCGCTGCCTACGTAGAGGTGAGCACTCTTTTTAAGCCTCGCATAAAGAAAATCAGGTTATAGCGCTCGGAGAACACTGAAACAGGACGTTCACCCCATAATTAGCACGTGCCATATCCAAAAGACAGTTGATAGCGCACCGTCCTACTCCAGATTGATTTATGGTGATATGGTAGATCTTAGTACTGCGCGAGAGCCCACGTGGGTAGATCATGCTATAGCGCCCACTTAACTAGTTAGTTAGCTAAGTAACAGTGCGCAAACACTAACGACCTTATTAATAAACAGTTTATAAACCTAGTTGAGTTAAAGAATGTTTTGTCTTCTTCCTTCAAACTCAATTCAAAATTCGTTCGATGAAGACAAAACATTCGATAAATAAAATAGGTATAAACTGTTAATAAGGCCATAAACTTTTTGAAAGATAATAGCGCCATGGTAGTTACTGGACATTATGAGACCATAGTTATGATTTGTTAACTGATATCAGGCAGTACTTTGTAATTAAAAGCTAAGTAGGACATTGGAGCTAATTTATGGGCAGTTTTGGCGTTCGCCACCACTTTAGACCACTTTGTAGTCTAGTCATTTAATTGTAGTAACAGTTATAAGTATTTTTCGAACCTGATGCACGCCAACAAGCAGGACGACGTAGAGACTGAAAGCTATGCTGCACGCCACCAAAAGAAAGATACAAGCTCCAAAGATAACTTCATTAAGGTATTGTGCATCTCCTTTTATATGATTTTCCCTCAGTCCGGTGATAACGATGCCCACAAAAGAGAAAATGATGAAGAGAAAACTGAAAATCTGAAAGAAAAATTACAATTAACTAGTAATAAACACACATCACGCCTTTATTCCAGTAAGCTTAGGCAAAGGTGCTACCAGGACGCCCACCTTTCGCTATGTATCTTTCCTCATAAGGCTAGTAAGTTATACCTACGTTAAATAAATTGATATCAATATGAGATTATACATACCGCTCCAGAATATCCCATGAAGAGACAACCCGTTCGTAGCTTGAAGCATCCCAAGAACGTGTTCAGTACTATCACCATCTTGTATCTGGGGAACATAATAAGTACCTACATACGTACACACTAACGCCCTTTATCCCGAAGGGGTAGGCAGATGCGCAACTAGTGCACCCACTTTTCGACCCAAATTCCAACCGCTGATACTGAGTAGAAAAAAAAACCCAATAAAACTTTGCCCGACCCGGGGATCGAACCCGAGACCTCAGCATTGTAATCGTACCGTAATACAACTACGCCACCGAGGCAGTTTTAATTATTATTAATAAGTAAAAGACAATCACTTCAATTAATTTATAAAACTCAATATTTCACTTTTGTGTGTATGTATCTAAGGGTATAATTTCTAGACTTCAGAAAATCTGGGAAACTACTCTATCTAGTAATAATCTCGAATTGGGTAGTTGACTATTTTTATAAAATGCATTTATCAAAAATGTAAGTATGTTATCCAAAATCGAACGGATTAACAACAAACTGTGACGTCATCGAGTCTCACCGGCCGTAACGTTGCATTTCAATGTTTTAAATGCATGTACAGTTATCTGAGAAAGGAGCGCAGATCTCATAAAAATAAATTACTATAATCGAGTGTATTTGATTATATTCCAGTTACAGTTGTCAAGGGTCAATACTCTCGACCCTAAATGGAGATAATGTATGGATTGTATGGTAACTTTATAGCAATAATATTTACTTGAATGTCACATGGCTATAGAAATGGACGGTCCATCTCTATATCAGTAGCGCAGTTGTTGCGTGCTTTGTATTACCGCGCTGAAGTCTTGGGTTAGATTTTTTTTTTATAGCATTGAATGACGATACGAGCATGCCGTTCGCCTGATGGTAAGCGATACGACCACCCATAAACAGTAGCAACACCATCCAGCACCTTGAGTTACAACGTACTGTGTGGCATTCCACTGCGCTCGTCATCCTGAGACATAAGATGTTAAGTCTCATTATGTCCAGTAGTTATACTGGCTACAATGTCCTTCAAACCGAAACACAACAGTGTATGCACACTGTTGCTTGGCGGTAGAAATAGACATTGCGGTGGTACCCACCCAGACGGCCTCTTAAATAACTCATTATTACTATATGTGAGAAGTCTTGGGTTAGAATCCCGGGTCGGATAAAGTGATATTAGGTTTTTCTACTCAATATCAACATTGGAGTCTGTTTGTGATAATATGGTGATATACTCGCGCCCTACCATATCATAGATCGGTATACACATGGCAATAAATGGCCCTTGTTGCACCTCTGCCTACCCCTTCGCGGATAAAAGGCGTGAATGTGTGTCGCATATATAAGAGGTGTTACTTTATATAATTATGTAAATACAATATTGTTTTCCGTTAAAATTATATTAAATTGTCCTATACTTATAACGAAGGAGGAAGTCTTGAATGCATTAAGGTTTTCCCATATATTCTCAAATCTCATCCCATGATGTACTATTAAAACCTTTCGTCTTGCGTACATTCGGTCGGAAACTACAGCAACATTCAACAGCTCTTGGTAAATAAATACTTATAAATGCAACTCTCTGTCTGTTACGCTTTCACGGCTAAACTACTAAACCAATTTCGATGAGATTTGGGATGGAAATAGTTGGAGATCTTAGAAAACAGCATTTGCAATATTATTAGTAAGAATTTGGATTTATTCATCTTTACAGTGCTACATAACCAATGACCAGTATCAGCTCGGAGTCTGGAATTTGTGCCCGATATGGCGATAGGCTCGCCCCTATCACATCATGGGACGGAATACGCACGGCGAAAAGTGGATGCACTAGGTGCGCTTCTGCATACCCCGTCGGGGATAAAAGGCGTGAGTATGCGTATAACCGATTATTTTATAGCATAGAGTCTATGCCATAGACCATTAAAGCGAGTTATTATGAAATTAAAATAATAAAAACACACATATCCTTTATACGCAAAGAGGTAAGCAGAGGTGCAACCAGGGCATCCACTTTTCGCTGTAATATGTGTTCCGTTCCGTGATGTGATAGCACGCGAGCGTATTCTATATCCGGCACAAGTTACAGACTCCGGGTTGACTGAGCAGAAAACCCAATATCACTTTGTCCGACCCTAGATTCGAACCCGGAACCTGAGCACGGCAGTCATGCCGTGTACGCAATACAAATACGCCACCGAACCTTCAAAGTGGGATTTTTTGCAGTTACAAATCCATTTAAGTATGGCTAACAATTTTTAAGTCCAAAACAAAATCGTGACCTCATGCATCCTTTTTTGTTGAAGCTAAAAGCCGGTACAATTATAATATAAGGCGCCCATAACCTGTTATGAACAATAGTGATTGAAAGAAAAAACATTTATAGCCTGTATTGTGAATACACGGCGATTAAGAGCCAGTTTCACGGGTTCCTGATAAAGTTCCAGGTACCATACCATACCAGCCCTGTATTATATACTGCCCACTGCTGAGCACGGGCCTCCTCTACATTGAGAGGGTTTTAGGCCTTAGTCTACCACGATGGCCCAGTGCGGGTTGGCAGACTTCACATGCCTTCGAAATTCCTATAGAGAACTTCTCAGATATGCAGGTTTCCTCACGATGTTTTCTTTCACCGTTAAAGCGAGCAATAATTCACAAAAAATACACATATAACTTTTTTTTTAAAAGTCAGAGGTGTGTACCTTTGGGTTTTGAACCTTCGGACATTCGTCTCGGCAGTCCGTTCCACTCCTAACTAGGCTATCGCCGCCTGGACCTAAGGCCTGAACCCTTTCAATGTAGAGGAGGCCCGTGCTCAGCCGTGGGCAAAATATAATACAGGGCTGATTGCATTGCATTGCATTGGAATTCATACGAGCGCAGAGTCGAAGCGCATCAAAGCGTCAAATTCCGATCAACTCCGACACAGGTCTTTGCTATATAGTTTCGGATTTTCGCTTCAATGCGCTTCAACTCTGCGCTCGTATGAATTGACCCTAAGACTTTATCGTTTTCTGCTTAGTTATTATTGAACTATTGTTTACAATATACAATATTATGTGGTTTACATTATGATTAGTAATGGTGTTTTTGTAAGTGAATACATAAATAAATCTATTTCTGTAAAATGTATAATTCTGTAATAAGTTATATTTGTTCACTGACTCATTTACACTTAGCTATAACCTTAGATTGACTGCCTTGGTGGCGTAGTTGTATTACGGTACGACTGCAAGGCTGAGGTCTCGGGTTCGATTCCCGGGTCGGGCAAAGTGATATTGGATTTTTCTATTCAGTATCAGTCCGGAGTCTGTAATTTGTGCCCGATATGGCGATAGGCTCGCCCCCTATCACATCATGGGACGGAATACGCTTGGCGAAAAGTGGGTGCACTAGTTGCGCTTCTGCCTACCCCTTCGGGGATAAAAGGCGTGAGCATGCGTATACATGCGTATAACCTTAGATGAAATTTGGGATAGAAGTTGTAAGTTTTATTGAATACCAGGTGTAACTCGCGGCTCTTCCCGCGTGAACAGCCGTTCCCGCTACAAAAGCCCCTAAAACACAGTACAACGCCAGCGCCATTTACTTATAGAGTCGTATTAAAAATATCAATTATTTCCCATGGGAGCAAATTACCGAGATAAAAAGTGCTCTATGTGTTAATCCACGACATGACAAACACGTATGCCAAATTTCATCCAAATCCATTTAGTAGTTTCTACGTTTACTTGTAACAAACAGCCAAACATTTTCACAAACTTTCGCATTTATAACATTAGTAAAATGGTTAAACGTTCATTATGTTGTAAATTGTTCTTATGTTTTCAGCCCGTCCCATCATGGGACGGAATACCCTTCGGGCATAAAAAGCGTCAGTGTTTGTGTTCACGAATTACATATCTCCTAAGCTAATATTTTTTTTATTGATTTTGCCAATAGTCAGAAAAACTTTTGCCTACATGGTCAATAAGTAAATTTCATTGAATTTATTTATAATAATAAAAGTTTGTTTTTAGCCAAACTTAAAAACAAACTTTTGTTATTATAAGCTTTTATACTGCTTAAGTATTGAAGAATAAAATCATCGTGGGACGTGGATCTAAGCAGGTCCTGTACAAAAGCTGATAACTAATTTTAGTAATGATTTTATATTTTGGTCATAATAATTTTAGACCCTTGAACTTTATTAAGACTTTTCTGACAAGGCAAAGGAAAATTCAATGCAACCGTACTAAATGTCTAAAACTGGGCATCGCGAACCACCAAGATTTTTTACAATACTCGATAATTTTTGATCGGTCCAAAATCAGATATTTCCATACTCCAAGTAAAATTGCAACACGATTATTAAGACCAATTAACACTTTATAGCACCTTTTCAAAAGTTAGCTAAAAGTATTTTAACTTCATCTTATTTCTAGTTTATATAAAACTTCAAAATTGTTCACATTTTCCTGTTTCTATTGGATGCTGTAGAATGTGCATTGTGCAGTGTATCCTAGTAGGTTACTATAGTCAATTATAATTTGTACGGTATAAATAATGTTTAATGTAATTATCACTAAATATCCTTAAATAATAAATGAGAAAGTAATATTGGTAAGTAGTTATATTGGTAATATAAAATAACGTCCTTATTAAAAAAAATGTGTCTAAAATATTGAAATTCGATTTATCGGCGTTTATTCCGTACCAGTCCAGTCTCAAGATAGTTTTTAAAACACAACAATTGCAATACTCACGTAATAATAACAACTCACAATACACAACAGTTTTCTCTGATGCAAACTAACGGAATGGGCGCCACGCGGCGTCCGACGCACTTATATTTTAAGCTTTGGGTTTCCCATCTCACAGCATTCTTGTTTAAGGAACTTGTTACGCCATTTTGAAAATACTGGGGCAGTGATTTTTTGAGACTTTTATACGGCCACGGCAACCGAAAACCACCCCCCTACACCTGATGGTTAGCGAAGAGGTCCCAGAGAGACTTTCGCCTGATGTAATTTGATTATCCTTCACCAGGCGTCAGATTAATAGGTAATGATACTAAAATATGATACGTCAAGGTACAAGTTAGACACGCTGGAGACCGCAGCCGCGTCCCTAACCTTAACCGACCTTCGTTATACTAGGTAATATTATCAAGCAGAAATTTATACGTTTTGAATTTAACCCGGTGCTCCGGGTTGAAAATCTTTTACTAACAGATAACTACATTATCTTTGAGCTATTTAATAGGCTTTGAAGATATTTGTTAGAAGTAAACGCTAAAACCATTGCACTGGGCTGTTTTAATGAAATTTAGCACTCAGTTGGACCATGTGTTGGATTAACTCATCGGTAAATTTTTATTTACCGGGAGTTCAGTTTACGCGATCGGGGTTTTAATTAAAAGATATATTTATTGATTACAAGTACAATGTTTATTAATTAACTCTTACAAAATTGATTTTATTATTAAACATTAATCGATCAATAATTATGAAAATGATGCATCGACACAATAACTATGACGCAGGCTCTAATGTAGGCTGCAACGTCGGCAGAAAGGTTATGCGGTGGTAACTCGGGTACGGTAACTTTTTATATTTTTCACGTACGTACTTCTGTAAGTAACACCTACATACTAATATTGATTCAAGCGTACGTAAAAGTCAATTAATTTAATAATTTAACTACATATTATCTTACTTCTTATATTACTATCTTACTTTTTTTTTTTTATGGCATTGAATGACTAGACGAGCATGCCGTTCGCCTGATGGTAAGCAATACGACCACCCATAAACAGTAACAACATCATCCAGCACCTTGAGTTACAAAGTACTGTGTGGCATTGCACTGCGCTCGTCATCCTGAGACATAAGATGTTAGGTCTCGTTATGTCCAGTAGTTACACTGGCTACAATGTCCTTCAAACCGAAACACAACAGTGCATGCACACTGCTGCTTGGCGGTAGAAATAGACATTGCGGTGGTACCCACCCAGACGGACTCTCACATATGAGAGACCTACCACCAGTAAAAAATGCGAAAGTTTGTGAAAATATTTGTATGTTTGTTAAAAGTAAACGCAGAAACAACTAAACGGATTTGAATGTTTGGCACACGGGTAGATCATAATTATTATATGTAATAATTTGTGTGGTAATTTGCTGCCATGGAAAATAATGGATGTTTTGCATCAGATTATTTTAGTAGATGGCGCTGGCGTCGTACTTTGTTTAAGTGACTTTTCACGCGTGCGTAGCCGCGAGCAACGCCTAGTAATAAATAAAAGGTGATTTCACAAATAAATTACAGTCAGCATGACAGCGTGGTGGACTAATGCCTAAATCTTCACTGGTGGTAGGTCTCTCATTATGTAAGAGGCCTTCTGGGTGGGTACCACCGCAATGTCTATTTCTACCGCCAAGCAACAGTATGCATGCACTGTTGTGTTTCGGTTTGAAGGACATTGTAGCCAGTATAACTACTGGACATAATGAGACTTAACATCTTATGTCTCAGGATGACGAGCGCAGTGGAATGCCACACAGTACTTTGTAAGTCAAGGTGCTGGATGGTGTTGCTACTGTTTATGGGTGGTCGTATCACTTACCATCAGGCGAACGGCATGCTCGTCTCGTCATTCAATGCAATAAAAAAAAATAAAAAAACTCTCTTTGTAGTAGAGCAGGCTCGATTCCAGCAGAGGAACAGTATAACGGTATAACAGGTCTGGTATTATAAATGACCCACTGCACCGTTTGATTGTCCATCCTCATTTCGTCCTTTACATGACAACCCTGCTTCTCACTTCGGTGCTACTCCTCCCTATGAAGATATATATTTGGAATGAACTCCCTGCATCGGTGTTTCCCGAGCGCTATGACTTGTCCTTCTTCAAACGAGGTTTAAAAAGAGTGCTCACCTCCCGGTAGGCAACGGCTTGGCTGTGCCTCTGGCATTGCTTTAGTCCATGGGCGGCGGATGCTGCTTACCATCAGGCGGACCGCTCGCTCGTTTCCCTACTAAGGCAATAAAAAAAAAAAAAATTATAAAGCAAGGAAATAAATAAGTGTAACTATTGAAAAAACTTAAACAGTATTATTGCAAATAGAGTAATTGTAGATTATCCGCGCAACATAATCAGGGGCGTGAAACTTCTCGGTGAAGCCTCATTTACACGGATCAATAATTGCTAGCATTAAATGTACGCAATTATTGGTAAAAATAATAATTTAAAGAATATCTGTCAAAAGGATGAAAGGACTGCCTCGGTGGTGTGGTTTTACGGTACGACTACAATGCTTAGACCTAGGGTTCGACCCCCGGTTTTGGTAAAGTTATATTGGATTTTCCTATTCAGTATCAGCCCGGAGTCTGGAATTTGTGCCCGATATGGTGATAGCCTCAACCCCTATCACATCATGGGACGGAATACGCACGGCGAAAAGTGTGTGCATTAGTTGCGACTCTGCCTACTCCTTCGGGGATAAATAGCGTGAGTGTGTGTGTGTGTGTGTGATTCGTCAAAAGACTGCCAACGCAAACGAAAAATGCCTCGCCATTGCACACTTTGGTCTGGTGAGTTTTTAAGCAATAATTGTCTACGACTAAATGAATCTTTATAGTTATAGTGCATTCTGTACAATATAAACATTGATTTATGAATAAACAATAAGACATAGCATTGTGTTTTACTAACCACCATTGTTATCTATAGGTACTAATATTATAAAGAGGAAAAGTTTGTGAGTCTCTTTGTAACTACTGAACTGATTTTGAAAATTCTTTCACCAATAGGAAGCCACATTACCTCTGAGTGCTATAGAATCCTTTTTATCTTTAGGACAAGCATTTATTGGATTGTTTCGATAAGTACTCAACATTTTTATCGATTTTCTTTTTGTTAAAAACCAATATTTACCGGTTATTTAGGTAAGCCACGATTTACTATTTATCACTGGATATTGGGGTCAAAAGTTCCATGTTATGAAAATAGCCTAGTGATAGAAAATAGGGAGTGGAACGGACTGCCCAGACGAATGTCCGCTTCAAAACGTAAGGGCACGCACTACTGACATTTCTAAAAACAAAAAAAAAGTTGTGTGTATTTTTTGTAAATTATCGCTTGCTTCAACGGTGAAGGGAAACATCGTGAGGAAACCTACATACCTGAGAATTCGCCATAAGATTTTCGAGGGTATGTAAAGTCTGCCAACCCGCACTAGGCCAGCGTGTTGGACTAAGGCCTAACCCCTCTCAGTAGGGGAGAAGACCCGTGCGCAGCAGTAGGCAGTATACAGGGTCATTTTGACATTGCGTTAATAAATGAAATCACGTACTTATCTCGTTGAAAATAACGCTTTCCATTAAGTTATTTTAACCATAGACGTATAATAAAAAAGTGTAAGTTTCGAACAAAATAAATATCAATACAAAGTAACTTTAAGTTTAAACGCCCTCATGCCACTACTACTTCTCTAAGATAATTCGTCACAGCGGCAAAATTATACTTTCATTCAGAAATACACTTTCGCACACACCATATTCGCACTAAACTACGAAATGATCAAAAAATTTGAAAACTACAACCGGGATTTTTGGCAATAATATTCGTTATTCATGGATGATTTTTGGCAAGATGTTAGAAAATGTAAAGACGAATATGTGGTTTCATTTAGTAATGCAATGTAAAAATTACCCTGTATAATATAGGGCTGATTGCATTGCATTGCAGAATATAAAATTGAATTGCGCAAATATGATCACGTGTCTGAGTTTCGCACTAAGCTCAAGTGGTTACCTATTCGTCTTCGCCGGAATACCCACATTCTTTCCCTTCTCTATAGTATTCTATTCAATCCTCTTACTCCCTGTTATCTTAAATCTAGGTTTCTATTTCTTCACGACACGCATGAGAGGTCTCTTCGTTCATCAGAGAACTTGATACTGAAAATGCCTGAGCATGCTACTTCTTTTATGGAAAAATCTTTCACCGTTGTCGCTGTTAGGTTATGGAATGCGTTGCCAGTAGCTATAAGACGGGCGCAATCACTACCTGTTTTTAAAAAAATGGTAAAGGAACATTTGCTCAGTTCCTAATACTTTAATTGTGTGACATTGATTATAATTTGTTATACATTTTCTGTTATGCAATAATTATTTATATATATGTTTGTTTATTTTATACGTATATAATTCATGTATTTTGTGTGTATGTATGTATGTATATATTTATTGTATTATTGTGTATGTATGATCTGTAAGTATTATTGTGCTTTTAATTTTAAATTATATATATATTTCATATTTGCTTATATGTACGCCCTAGACTACCCTTTTCTTTATTTTCTCTTATTCCATCCAATGGTTGTCTGTAAGAGATTGCCTCGAGCGATAAGACCGCCAATTGTACCTGTTCTCTGTCATTGTTTTCTTAATCTTAAGTACATTGTTTTTGTTTTGGTGTACAATAAAGCTTTTAAATAAATAAATAAATAAATAAAATACCTGACATTCTGATATCAGTTTAGCGGCTCATCTACTAGTAATATAATATGTAGATTTAAAATAGCATGTAACTCTTTTTGCTTACTTTCATTGGTACATTGCTAACATGCCAAAAAATATCATTTGCAGCTATACAGCCACAGTTCTGATACCCATGATATCAACCGATATTTTCCTCATAAAACTAAACTTGTTTGACCCAAACCACCTATCACAATATCCAATATAATAAAAAAAAAACGGCCAAGTGCGAGTAGGACTCGCGTACCGAGGGTTCCGACACACATGTAGATAAGGTATCTAAGTATATAAGTTCAATAGTTCGCCAAAATTAAATAATAAATCAATCAAATTTAATAAGTTTAGTAAATTAACTTTTTTTT
Source organism: Sphinx pinastri (assembly GCA_947568825.1). Lineage (NCBI taxonomy): Eukaryota > Metazoa > Arthropoda > Insecta > Lepidoptera > Sphingidae > Sphinx > Sphinx pinastri. The sequence continues at coordinate 2,899,543 of OX387630.1, read as the reverse complement.
GTTTTTAAAGTACATATTTACGGTTTTGAGATCTTTTCCTTTACATGTTCTGTAAGATCTTGCTTCTTGCCTAATTTCATGATTCTAGGTCAACGGGAAGTACCCTGTGATTCCTTTGATACGGCTTTCATTTCCTTGCAAAATCGCAAAATATGCGACATAACGGTCATATCTTATGATCGCGTTGACTTACAAGTTTGATTTATTCACAGCTGAAAGAGACCGTAAACCAGAGTGTTTGATGTAAATTTCAACTTGATATCTCTACGCGTTGCTGAGGAACCTGTTCTTCAGCAACGCGTAAGACCCTGGTCTTAACAGACAGACAGACGGACAACAAAGAGATCCTATAAGGGTTCCTTTTTTCCTTTTGAGGTACGGAACCCTAAAAACAATTACTACTGAGTTGATTCCCTAGTTTTTTTTAGGACACACACACACACACACTCACGCCTTTTTTATCCCCGAAGGGGTAGGCAGAGGCGCAACTAAAGCACCCACTTTTCGCCGTGCGTATTCCGTCACATGATGAGATAGGGGGCGAGCCTATCGCCATATCGGGCACAAATTCCAGACTCCGGGCTGATACTGTATAGAAAAATCCAATTTCACTTTGCCCAACCCGGGGATCAAACCCAAGACCTCAGCATTGCAGCCGCACCGCAATACAATTACACCACCGAGGCACTTGTTACATATTGGTAACACATAAGGGCTGCTGACGCGCCTTAACCCCAATTGTTGCACAATCGCGTTAGCAACCGACAATAACGCCGACGCAGCGGAACGTGCACCAGCCACGAGTCGCCGACGCAGCGCCTCGTGACCACGATTGGCGTCATCAACTGCAAGCACCTCCACCGTGGCCCCTCGGACCGCGGGCACTTCTGGTTCACACATCGACCATTAGGCACATAAGTTTTAATTGTAATTTTAATTGTAATTTCTTTAATAAATTTATTTTAATTTAATTTGCATTTTTTTGCGACTTCGGGACGCGCTCGACATAATTGGCGCAGTCGGTAGGATACTCGAAAATTCCACGTAAATCGCAATCCGCGCGCGTGCGATCGGGTATTCAAGAACCTTCAAGAGCAGCAGTCCGGAGGTGATCAAGAAATCGATCTTGCAGACAAGAAGATGCAAATGTAAGTACTTTAGTTTCTATCTAGAGTTGCTTCCTTTTATTCCTTAAGTATCCCCATAAACGTCCAAAATTTTCCATCCAAGGCAAAATCGGACTCCTAGATTAGATAATCATAGCCGTAGGATATTACAAGACGAAAATAGAAATTTATTAATTAATAATTCAGGTAATTGCTCGCCCGAATCAAATTACACCGCGAACACAATGGTAGATCAGATTTACAAAGCGCTCCGCTTACTCCCAGAGTTCGATGGTAACCCTAACGTGCTAACGAGGTTTATTCGTTTATGCGATCAGTTAGTTCTACAGTATGCCAAGGATGAACCTGGTAGTGAATTGAGCAATTTGTCTTTGTTGAATGGTATTTTAAATAAAGTGACAGGGCCAGCCGCGCGCCTTATTAATACAAACGGAGTACCAGAGAACTGGCATGGCATTAGATCCGCTTTAATCAATAGTTTCGCTGATCAACGCGACGAGACATCTTTATACAATGATCTCGCGTTACTGAACCAAGGCTCAGCAAGTCCTCAGGAATTTTATGAACAATGTCAGAATTTATTTAGCACTATCATGACGTATGTCAGTTTGCATGAAACGGTCTCGAGTACTATTGAGTCCAAACGAACTTTATATAAAAAGTTAACGCTTCAATCGTACTTACGCGGTCTACGCGACCCGCTAGGATCTCGTATCCGTTGCATGCGCCCTGACACTATAGAGAAGGCTTTAGAGTTCGTGCATGAGGAGGTTAACACCTTGTACATGCAGCAACGCAGCGAACATCTTCCTGATAAGAAGCATCACTACCAACCACAGGTTAGTCAATCTTCATTTCAATACGGTGTTAAACCATCTCCCATTGTTAATTTATCAACTCGACCATTCATGACGCAACCGCCTAAACCATTTAATATGCCTGGACCGTCCCGTCAACTGCCCGTGCAGCCGCAAAGGCCGGTTCCAATCTGGAAACCGATGGCTCCTCTACCCAGGGGACCAACTCGGACGCAGCAAATGTTTGCCGCGCCGCCTCCGAACTATAGGGCCCAGAGCAATGTGTTCAAATTGGCGCCGCGAAATGCAGCATCTACCGGTCCGCAACCTATGAGTGGTGTCAGTCATTACGTGACAAAACCGCTGCCAGCACGCCAGCCTCATGACTGGAACAGATTTGGCAATCCACCACCATCGAATTATTTTAAGACTAGGGAGATGAATCTTAACCAATTTTACGAACCCACTTACTATGACGACTATCAATATTACGACTATCAACAAGACTATACCGAATACCCCGACTATGCTTATGAATATTCATTTGACCAACTATCGCAGCACTCTGATAGCTATTGCATTGAAGAAACACCAGTAGAGACCCCTAAGGTCGAGAACGAGGATTTTCAAAAGGCTCCCAAGTCAGACAAGTTAAAATAGAGGTTAACCTACAGACACAACGTCAGTTACCGTATATAGAGATATTAGACCCCCCTCTCAGATTACTAATTGACACCGGCGCAAATCAGTCATTCATAAGTCCGGAATCGGTACAGCGTTTTTATCCACATATACCATGTAATTATGACCCTTTTGAAGTAACAAATATCCATGCTACTACCCGTAATGAGTATTCTATTACCATACCATGTTTCCAAGAAATTAATGAACAAGACGATATCACATTATTTATTTATAAATTCCACAAGTATTTCGATGGATTAATTGGCCTCGATTTACTTGAGAAGTGGGAATCCAATATTAATTTGAAAAATAAAATATTGGTCACAAGAAATTCTACCAACTCACTTTTAATGTACGATTCACGTAATTGTAACTTGTATGAAGATATTATACCCGCCAACACAACTAAATTAGTTAGAGTCCCAGTAAATTTTCATGATGGTGAAGCATTCATCCCCGAACAATCCATATCCAATTGCATCATTGGAGACTGCATTACTACAATCAAAAATAACCGTGGTATTATAGAAATAAAAAATCCAACCCGCCATGACTTAGTTTTTTCAATGGATCGCCCTATTGAAGCAGAGTTATTTAATATCCAGTGCACTCGCACCGGTCAAATATCAGATCGCGCATCGCAAGTATTGTCGCGACTACGCACGGATCACTTAAATCCAGAGGAACGCGCCAATTTAGAAGCTCTATGCTCGCGATATGCGGACGTCTTTTATATAGAGGGTGAACCCTTAACATTTACCAACCAAATCAAGCACAAAATTCGAACAACCGATGAGGTACCGGTGTACACTAAAAGTTATAGGTACCCGTACATTCATAGGCAGGAGGTTCAAAGCCAGGTTCACAAAATGCTCGAGCAAGGGATTATCCGTCCTTCTCAGTCCGCATGGAACTCACCGATTTGGATCGTTCCAAAGAAATTAGATGCGTCCGGAGAAACCAAATGGCGTTTAGTAGTGGATTTTAGGAAATTGAATGACAAAACCATCGACGATAAATATCCAATTCCAAACATAGCCGATGTATTCGACAAGCTAGGTAATTGCCATTACTTTACCACGTTAGATCTCGCTACTGGGTTCCATCAGGTAGAAATGAGCCCAGAAGACATCCCAAAGACAGCCTTTAACGTAGAACACGGACACTTCGAATTCCTACGAATGCCAATGGGTCTTAAAAACGCCCCATCTACCTTTCAACGCGTAATGGACAACGTCCTTAGAGATCTACAAAATGTAGTTTGTCTCGTATACCTCGACGACATTATAGTTTTTAGCGTTTCGTTACAGGAGCACATGGTCAACTTAGAAAAAGTATTTAAGAGATTGAGAGATTCTAACTTTAAAGTTCAAATGAACAAGTCCGAATTTTTAAAGCTGGAAACGGCATATCTCGGACATATTATTAGCAAAGATGGCATTAAACCGAACCCAGATAAAATTAAGGCCATAGAAAAATTTCCAATTCCGAAAACTGCCACCGAGATAAAACGATTTCTCGGATTGCTAGGTTATTACCGTAAGTTTATACCCGACTTTGCTCGTATAACGAAACCTATGACCCAATGCCTCAAGAAGGGATCAAAGATAGCACCTAGTAATATCGATTACATGAAATGTTTTGAAAAATGCAAGACTCTTTTGACAAATGACCCCATACTACAATACCCTGACTTTGAAAAAGAATTCATATTGACTACTGACGCATCCAATTTTGCTATTGGAGCCGTACTTTCACAGGGACCGATAGGAAGTGACAGACCCATAGCATATGCTTCGAGAACTCTGAACTCTAGTGAGATAAATTATAGCACTATCGAGAAAGAGCTCTTGGCTATAGTTTGGGGTACGAAATATTTCCGTCCATATTTATTTGGAAGGAAATTTAAGGTTCTTACTGATCATAAGCCCCTACAGTGGGTTATGAATGTTAAAGAACCCAACTCACGACTAACGCGATGGAGACTAAAATTAAGTGAATATGATTTCACTCCCATCTATAAACAAGGCAAATTTAACACTAATGCTGACGCCTTGTCTCGCATCGAAATCAATAACGAAGATGCGAACTCTATCGCTGTTAACGTCTCCGAACCAGAGAGGCAACCTTCAGTCGCTGGGTCTTCAACCATTACCGCTCATACCAGTGCAGAAAACCCCATCTTAGAAATTCCTATAAGCGATGAGCCGTTAAATAAATTCAATAGACAAATATGCTTTGTGGTAGTAGGTGACATTAAGAAACGACCGACCGTAAGCAAACCGTTCGACACCCATACGAAAACGACTATACAAGTCTCTGAATCTAACTTAGAATACGACATTATTAACGCTGTGAAAGAGTACGTCAACCCTAAAGTAAAGACAGGTATCATGATCAATCCACCCCTAGCTATGTATAAAATTGTTCCAATACTTCAAGATAAATTCAAGAGTTCTGCCATGAATCTAGTCCTAACTAAGAATGAAGTGGAGAACGTTAAAGAGTATTTGCGGCAACAAGAAATAATAAAGAAGTATCACGAGGGTAAAACCAACCATCGTGGTATTAATGAATGCTTTTTATCTCTGTCTCACCGCTACTATTGGCCCAAGATGAAAGAATCAATCGCAAAATACATTAACGAATGTAGTATCTGCGGCCAGGCCAAATACGATCGGCACCCCATAAGACAAAAATTCGCTATAGTGCCGCCGCCAACCAAACCCTTTGAAACTCTCCATCTTGATCTGTTTACTGCCGAAAACGAGAAATTCATTACATTAGTTGACGCCTTCTCGAAATATGCGCAAGCATATCATCTTAGAGATGGTACAGCCCTAAGCGTCATACAAGCTCTTCTCATGTTTTGTACTCATCATGGCATGCCCTTGACTATTGTGACCGACCAAGGACCAGAATTCACAAATGCACTTTTTTCAGAATTCACACGATTACACTGCATACAACACCACAAAATTCTCGCACATACACCCAATGACAATGGCATCGTAGAACGCTTTCATTCGACTATACTCGAACACTTGAGGATTCTGAAGCTCGAAAAGAAAAACGAGCCTGCAGTAAACCTCATGCCCTATGCCGTCTTGGCATATAATAGCTCCATACACAGCTTTACCAAATGCCGACCCATAGACCTTATTACAGGACACTTTGACCCACGTGATCCCATACACATAGATTTAACTGAACATTTGCTACAACAGTACTCACAAGATCATAAAAAGCGTATGACTCAGGTCTACAATATGATCAATGACACTTCTCTACACCACAGAACTGAACTGACCGAGAGCAGAAATAAAGATCGCGAACCCGAGAGAATATACACACCAGACCAGCAAGTTTTTGTGCGAAACCCCAAAGCTTCTCGCCAAAAACTCGCACCACGATATACACAAGACACAGTCTTAGCAGACCTTCCAATTCACATTTACACAAAAAAGAAACGTGGCCCTGTAGCGAAATCACGCCTTAAGCGCAGCCCCGTATTGTTACAGGATACTACTACTGCTACTACTACAAATGACCAAAGGACAAGACGTGACGATTGACTCCCTACAAGATGGACCAGGACTACTCCCTTTTAAATTAGGAACGGCAAAAATGGTATCCCATTATCATTCCTTCCTCAATTTTATTGATCTCGAGAATATTCACACCCAAATTACAATAGTAAAATCTCAGTTGCTTGATCTCAAGCCCCAATTGAATAATAAAACTCTATCGCTATATGATCCCCATATAATATATCTTAACGATAAGCTAGGAAGAATTTCTGATCAGTTAAGTACATTCGAGTTAAACCGCAAAAAGAGAGGCTTAATCGACGGTCTTGGCTCAGTGATTAAAAGCATATCCGGTAATCTTGATTATACAGATGCACTAAAATATGATAATGCCATTAAGGTTCTCAAAAATAACGAACATAAATTAGAAACCGAAATTAATAGTCATATCAGTTTAAACAAAGAATGGATATTACAAAATTCACAAGTGTTAAAAAATATAACAATCAATCAGGAGAAAATAGCTAGAACTATAAATATTATAATGGATAGCGATAGCACTAGGGAAACCGAATTGATCAAGTACGCCCATCTGGCGCAGCATTTGATAATTTTGGGTGATAACATCGACAGATTATCAGAAGAATTATATAAGCTGGAGAATACCCTAGCTTTTATAAGAGTTTCGGGTACACCTCATTCAATTCTAACCGCATTGGATTTGAAAGAGATTATAGAAAAGTTAAAGATTCTCTACCATAGTGACGAGATTCTTGATGTAGAAATAAGATATTTTTATGATATAATTAAGTTAGGATATTTTTATACTAATAATAAAATAATTATAGTATATAAGATACCGATTGCCTTTACACCAAGTTATGATTTTTACAAACTATCCATTACCCCTAACAAATACCATCAAATCCTTGTGCCTTCCTTACCTTATATAGCAATCTCTGGAGAAGAATCTTGGTACATGGAGGCTGAATGCCCGAAGGTAAAAGAATGTTATCTCTGCGAACGAAAATCCAACTACAATGTTCGAGACAACCCCGATTGCATTCACCAGTTGATCACGACTCAGGAGATTCACCTATCTTGTCAGTTGACTTCAGCTGTGCTCGTGAGAGAAGCTATGGAACAACTGGACGATAAACACTACACCATAAGTTTCCCAAACCACACCAAAATTAAGACATCTTGCGGACAAGAACAGTATAGAGTCCTTCAAGGCAGTTATTTGGTTATCGTCCCACTGAACTGTTATCTGAAAACGCCGGAATTCACAATTTCTAACACAAACGATCGCGTCAAAGGCCATCCATTGAAGATAATAGAATTATCTACTTACAAGGATCAGATGAAGGAAGAAGTATCACCTATAATATTGAACTCTGTGAATTTGGAGAATCTACATACGCTCAATGAGAAGATGTCCTTACAACTACCAATGACGTTGAATGAAACCGACGGATCAAGCCTCTATCATACAACCATCCCAGTCTACATTATATTATTAAGTACAGTAGCACTCGTTATAGCCCTTATATACTGGCACCTACGAACAAAACGAATCATTGAGGACCAAGGAAAGAAAACAAACGTTTCAAAAGAAATTTATTCCGAGATACAAGAGACAAGATGTCATCCATCGGAGATAAATCTCAACCCCAGTATCGTATCAGCGACTCTGTCAAAAAACGTTTCGAAATAGTCGCTGAAGTACGGGGGGAGGTGTTACATATTGGTAACACATAAGGGCTGCTGACGCGCCTTAACCCCAATTGTTGCACAATCGCGTTAGCAACCGACAATAACGCCGACGCAGCGGAACGTGCACCAGCCACGAGTCGCCGACGCAGCGCCTCGTGACCACGATTGGCGTCATCAACTGCAAGCACCTCCACCGTGGCCCCTCGGACCGCGGGCACTTCTGGTTCACACATCGACCATTAGGCACATAAGTTTTAATTGTAATTTTAATTGTAATTTCTTTAATAAATTTATTTTAATTTAATTTGCATTTTTTTGCGACTTCGGGACGCGCTCGACATAATTCACTCTCTTTTTTTAATTAATTTGTTATTATTTTATATATATATATAAAAATGAATCCCTATTTTCCTTGGTCACGGCATCACGCGTGAACTGCTGGACCGATTTCGCTTTTTTTTATGTGTTTGTTATTGTCAGGATAAGGTTCTTATGAAAGAAAAAAATAAGAAAATTGCGCGGAAGATTAAAAAAATTAAGAATACTTAACCACCAAATTAAAAATGTAACTTTAGCCCTATTGACAATATAAACTTTTTTAATTCAACCTTATTGCGTTTGACATATCATTGACATAATGCGTGCTGCAAATATCGTCAAAGAGGTTGTATATATAATTCTTCTTTGCGTGTGTATGTCACTGAACTCCTAAACGGCTGGACCGATTTTAATGAATTTTTTGTGTGTGTTCAGGTGGATTCGAGAATGGTTTAGATTAACACTTGGATTTAGTAGGTGGCGCTGTACTCGGGTTCTAGGATTTTATTTCCTGTTTAGGGCAGGACAACATTTTTTGTGTGTTCAGGTGGATTCGAGAATGGTTTAGATTAACAATTGGATCCGGTAGGTGGCGCTGTACTGTGAATAGTTCTCTTTATTACGTAAAAATGCTTATAATTAATATTTTGTACTTTCAAAATACAAAGGAACCAAACAAAATATAATATCTTCAAAGATAACAATTCTGTAATTCGTTGGTAATGTCGCTATTTTTCCTATAATTATTGCTACCTGTAGGTACTGTAGATTCCACAAAGAAATTATTTTATGTATCTGCATTATTGAACTAAAAAAATATACGACAATAAAACACTTTATTAATTGTATAAAATATATATTCCGCTTATCCATTTAAATATTAAATGACATTGAGAATTTGAAACAATTCTTTCGCATGCCGACAGAACATGAGAGTTTAGTTGTAAAATGACACGTAGGCTACATTTTATTCCGAAAAAATGCAAATAAATACATACATACACATTCCCGCCCATGATGTGATAGGAGGCGAGCCTATCTTCATATCGGGCACACATTCCAGACTTCGGGATGATACGGAATAGAAAAACACAATATCACTTGCTCGACCCGTGATTCGAACGCGGGACCTCAGCGGAATAGTGGTATCGCGCACGGAATACAACTACGCCACCGATACACAGAGTAACATGATATTTTAAGCCAGTTAAACACTTATGACCTTATTCATATAATAAGTTATAGAATGTTTTGTCTTCTTCCTTCTAACTCAATTCAAAGGAACATTCGATAACTAAAAAATCGGTTCATGAATAAGGCCGGTAGGCTACATTTTATTCCGGAAAAGTATACAATGAAAATAATAAAAGATTCTACTCTTATCCAACTAGTTAGTAAAATATAAAATATACCGATTACCATAATAGTTAACAGAAATAAGCGGTCTTTGAATGGTAACCTAACTTCTGCGTTAGACCTTTTTCCGGAAGAACATCGTAGCTGACAATTCGCAATTTACTAAAGAGGCGTTTTATTAATTCAAAAAAATGTATGGCAGTTCTTTTTTAAAGAACACATCAGTCTATATGTCTTCAAGTCCTCAGTCCTGTGAACTGGTACTCGAAAACATCTTCCCGCCTCCACAGTTCTGAATATTGTGTAGGCGATTATGATCCCAAATTACATCACACGTGGTACACAAATATATAAAGTCTTACGTCTAAAGTTAATTAAAATTAAATTAAAGATATAAATGAAGGCGGTCGTGTTGTCTCCACAATAATTTAAGTTCTTCGTTGTAAATACACGCCGTGTTGTTTTAAACTGGCTTTATTCCATTTTGCAATTGTATGTCCTCATTCAAGTTGAAATAGTAGCTTCTGACGACCAACATGTAGTATATGTTAGATGCTGTAATCAATGTAATAAAACTTAAATTAAGAATTTAAGTAAAATGGTTCGTCATTTATGTCAGAGAAAGTAATGAAAATTGTCTGTTAATGAGATATCAGGATTGACGTCACAGTATATTATTGATTTTGGTCTATCAAAAAATGGGTGTTTTTTTACACGTTATGCCCAGGACTGGTTTCCCCAGAAGGCTGGAGGTCAGGCAGAATGGTTCTAAAATCTATTGTTTTTTACGCTGGCACGACATATTGACTACACCGCACCTGATGGAAAGCGCGATGCCGTCCAGATAGAGTATCGAATGGCAACAGATAGCTATCTAATGCCCGCCTACTGAGCTGCTTCTTACGGCGGAAGGACCCACTAATATTCCAAAGCTTGATGGTGCGGCAAAATAAAGAGTGGACGAACCTATTGGTTCGGATCGTGATCGTTTTAACCATCAAGCTTCACATGTCAGCACGAGTGGTTCTGCTGAGGAAAGGCGAGGAGGGATCAGATTGAACAATTTGTGAGAGCATTCGCCATGTACAGACGGTAAAACATGCTTAAAGAAGCGACATCTCTCCGCAACTGTAGCGACTCCAAGTTGCTCGTCATGTCTGCATAATTCACAACGCGGATGGCCCGCCGCTGCAATCCATCCAAGGCATCGAGTAAGTATTGGGCGAAACCGTCCCAGAGGTGTGAGCATGGCATACGCCATACTCGGTCGCACCTGCGCTTTATACAAGCGGTAGAGTTGACCGGGCGTGAAAAACCGACGCACCATGTTCAGGATTCCAACCCTGGGTGATGTGGCAGATATTATGCCTTCGATATGATTTCTTGGATTCAGATCACAGCAGATACCCACACCAAGAATACTCAGGTCATTCCGCAATGAGAGAGGAACATCCTGAAGACTGGGGAGAGGAGAAAACGGGGATTTTTTGCACGTGAACGTACACACCTGCGTTTTTTTGGCATTGAACTCAACCAGGTTCTTGGAATCCCATATAGAAATGAGGTCCAGAGCATAGGCTCAAGGATATAGATCCTTACTACAATGTGATAGAAAAAGTGGTAGAACAGTATGCTATGAAAGAATTACCATACTGCTCTATTTTAGTACCTACTGCATAAAGTATACTCACCAAAACATATGACGAATCTGATTCCGTACAATGGGCTCATCACAGTTGACATCATAGTCAACTCTATTATAAATGATAGCACTATGTACGTGGTCATGCTGATGAGAAACACCTTCAAAACTTTTGGTCGATTCTGAAATTAAAACAAAAGAAATACGATTAGATACACGGGTGTAGCTAGGTGGGCAATGGTGGGCGATACCCACCGTAGAAATATTTTTGCTGAACAAAAAAGCCTTGTCCTTACAGGTGCCTCGCGTAGTGCAGGCCTTTCGCGCAGCCGCCCTGTGGTTTGGGGCCATTTGGAGAATTCCACCACGGTATCCCCTGCCTGTCGTAGGAGGCGACTAATAGGGGCCAAAGGGGGGGGGGGGCGGTGCGGTCGGCACGGGTGCTGTCTGCCGCAAGATAATATGTGTGCCCCTCCACAAGAGGAGACGGACTGCATTAAGCAGCACCGCGCAGGGGCGGTTGCGGACGACAACTTAGACACTTCAGTCAGAGGGAGCCCGCAGCCGTCCCTAATGCGCCAAAAAAACAAAGGCCTTTCGCGCAAGCAGTGAATTTGGCGAGCTTCCCTCTCTAGGGAAAATCCGTAGCTACGCCAATGATTAGATATATTATGATAATGAGAACCAGCTCGATGCTTTACCGTTGCGCGTTTTTTTTTTGGTAATAATTTTAGAGGAACGCACACAAAGTGAGGCACCGAGCAGCGCTCCGTTAGATAAACGGTAGCTGCCACCCCTGGATTTTAGCAATGTCAGGGGCATAGCCAAATCGCTGCCTACGTAGAGGTGAGCACTCTTTTTAAGCCTCGCATAAACAAAATCAGGTTATAGCGCTCGGGGAACACTGAAACAGGACGTTTACCCCACAATTAGCATGTGCCGTATCCAAAGACAGTTGAAAGTGGATCATCCTACTAGACAGTGCGAGAGTCCACGTGGGTAGATCATGCTATGGTGCCCATTTAACTAGTCAGCTAGCCATGTAACAGTGCAATTTTTGAAAGATAATAGCGCCATGGTAGTTACTGGACATTATTAGACCATAGTTATGATTTGTTAAGTGATATCAGGCAGTACTTTGTAATTAAAAGCTATGTATGGCGTTGGAGCTACATTATGGGCAGTCTTGGCATTCGCCACTACTTTAGACCACTTTATAGTCGTGTCATTTCATTGTTGTAATAGTTAATATAAAATAAATACTTATGTATTTTTCGAACCTGATGCACGCCAACAAGCAGGACGACGTAGAGACTGAAGGCTATGCTGCACCACACTAAGAGAAAGATACAGGCTCCAAGGATAACTTCATTAACGTGTTGTAAATGTTCTTTTGTATAATTTGCCTGTCCGGTGATAACAATGCCCGCCAAAAAGTAAACAATGTAAAGAAAACTGACTATCTGAAAAACAAAATACAATTAAATAATAAAAACAATAATAAACACACATCACGCCTTTATTCCAGTAGGGTTAGGCAAAGGTGCTACCAGGACACCAACTTTTCGCTATGTGTATTCCATCTCATTATATGATAGGGGGAGAGCCCATCGCCATTTCGGGCATAAATTCCAGACCCCGAGCAGATACTGAGTAGAAAAACCCAATATCACTTTGCTCAACCCGGGATTCGGACCCAGGACCTCAAGACAGTGTCGTACCGCGCAATACATCTACCCCACCGAGGCAGTGACAAAAGTGGTAACAAAGGCGTTTAGTATACTCTTGAAAAATATGTTCTAAGTAACGGCTATAATAATATACTCTCCCAGCAGTGGGATAGTATATAATACATATTATTATTATAGTATAACGTTTGATTTAATTTTGTTACTGTTACCTATATATCTACATAATATATGACGACGCATGCTCACGCCTTTTATCCCCGAAGGGGTAGGCAGAGGCGCAACTAGTGCACCCACTTTTCGCCAAGCGTATTCCGTCCCATGATGTGATAGGGGGCGAGCCTATCGCCATATCGGGCACAAATTCCAGACTCCGGGCATATCTACATAATATATATATGTTGTTTTAAATTTGAAATATCATATTATTATTATTGATTCTATGTTCTCATAGTACTCTTATCAGATATTGTTACATCTGATAGTTTTTTTTTAATTACAGTAATATTGTTATCTGTTAGTATAAAATTGATAGACTAAGTACTTAGGCTTTTTCAATTATTTTAAAGATTGTGGTTCATGCTGTGATTGCTTATAACCAGAGTTGCAACTACAATAAATATATATATATATATATATATATATATCTATATTTATATATATATATATATATATATATATATATATATCTATATATATATATATATATATATATATATATATAAATATGTGTAGATTTTAAAAGAATTATTGTAAACTCCGTTAGCAATCTTTAACCAATAAATAAATACAGGACTAATATGATGATGATAAAGTAAGGGCTTATGCATACTTCGTATCTTGTACACGTAGAGGAGACACGATTTTGTTTTCAGCGAGCATATTTGTATGTGTCTAAAAGTACAGTTTCTGACTGCATCAAATTCATTGCCAACGTAATCTTGCGTATTCGAAACGTGTCACGCCGTCTGCGCAGGCTCTAAGAACAGGTTTTTACTGAAACTTTATTTTATCGTTTATGTTGGGCCTCCGGTAAAAATCCAAAACCAGTTCGTACTCGTAACCTATGTCTTTTTTGTTATTATACGGGTACCTACAGCAAAGTGACGCCACTGCAGCTGATGGGAAGCGAAACCGAATATACACAGGCTAATCCCGGAAAGCGACACACTTACGTGGACGGCTTTACGTGGATGTTTTTTTCTTTTTTTTTCTATAGCGGGTTTTAAACCTTATGTATAGTGGTCGCTATAAAGGTTGGTAGTATATCCTACCACCTGCCAAATTTAGCAATAAATACCTTTTTTCCTTTTACCCCGTCTCCCATTCCTCGTCGTGTATTAATTAATTAAGTGTTGTTGTTTTTAGATAATATGTCTTAGTTTTATTTTAGTTTTTATTTTCTTTAAGTCATTTTGTTTTATATTTTATTTTATTTTAGAAAGAGTTTTTTTGTCTTCCGTGACAATCATTTCAAACGGCCCAACGGAAGACCGGCGTTGGCTGTACTGCCAACATATTTCTGAGTTGGAGCCTGTTCGCAGCAAAGTGTTTTTTGTTTGTTTTTATTTTATACGTGTATAATTTGTGTTTGTTGCAAATAAATTTAATTTCTTTCTTTCTTTTGTCAGCTCGTTCTGTCTACTTTAGACTGCCTTCAGATAACGTTTCCTTGTCTTCGGTGGTCAGAGTTTACTATGAGTTGTGATCATTAACTGGCAGTTTGTAATCATTCCCCAAACAGTATTCTATCTTCTACTAATTTCATAATGTTTATGACGTAAAGACTACTACTACCTTTCACTGTATTTTAATAATTAGCCACGATTATTATCGATAAATATAATATTATGATAGTTTTTTTTTATCTTTATTTAATACTCAAGCTTAGAGGCTTTTAATCTACAAGATTACGCCAGCCTCATCGTATCCTAAAACTAATTCATCAGGAAGGGAAACATTTTAAGTCCTTTTTAGCTTGCTTACAAATTTATAAAGGACTTAAGTTTATTTTTCATCCAGATAAAATCCATAAAGACATTTTCGCGAAGAAATTTCGACGGGTGGTGACAGGGTCAAAAGCTGGTAAGTTATACCTACGTTAAATAAACTGATCAATATTAGATTATACATACCACTCCAGAATATCCCATGCAGAGACAACCCGTTCGTAGCTTGAAGCATCCCAAGAACGTGTTCAATACTATCGCCATCTTGTATCTGGGGAACATAATAAGTACTTATACATACATACACACTCACGCCCGTTATCCCCGAAGGGGTAGGCAGAGGCGCAACTAGTGCACCCACTTTTCGCCGTGCGTATTCCGCCCCATGATGTAATAGGGGGCGAGCCGGGCTGATACTGAGTAGAAAAACCCAATATCACTTTGCCCGACCCGGGGACCGAAACCGAGATCTTAGCATTGTAGTCGTACCGTAATACAACTACGCTACCGAGGCAGTTTTAATTTTTATTAATAAGTAAAACACAATCACTTCAATTAATTTATAAAATTCAATATTTCACTTTTGTGTGTATGTATCTAAGGCTATAATTTCTAGACTTCAGAAAATCTGGGAAACTACTCTATCTAGTAATAATCTCGAATTGGGTAGTTGACTACTTTTTTTAAATATATTTATCAAAAATGTAAGTATGTTATTTAAAATCTAACGGATAAAGAATTTTTGTAATCCATAAAATATTAAATGAGTTTTTATAAAGCTTTGAAATTTGGTGGAGGGGAAGGGGTTTTATCTGTCAAATAATTGAAACAACAAACTGTGACGTCACCGAGCCTCACCGGCCATAACGCTGCAATGCATTTTTTTAAATGCGTGATACAGTTATCTGAGTAAGACGCGCTACAATTGTCAAGGGTTAATACCCACGACCCTAAATGGAGATAATGTATGCATTGTATGGTAACTTTATAGCAATAATATTTACTTGAACGTCACATGGATATAGAAATGGGCGATCCATCTCTATATCAGTAGCGCAGTTGTTGTGTGCGTTGTATTACCGCGCTGAAGTCCTGGGTTAGAATCCCGGGTCGGGTAAAGTGATATTAGGTTTTTCTACTCAATATCAACATCGGAGTCTGTTTGTGATATGGCGATATACTCGCGCCCTACCATATCATAGATCGGTATACACATGGCAATAAATGGCCCTTGTTGCACCTCTGCCTACCCCTTCGGCGATAAAAGGCGTGAGTATGCGCGTAAAAGTATTTTAACTTCATCTGATTTATCTATCTATACTAATATATAAAGCTGAATAGTTTGTTTGAACGCGCTAATCTCAGGAATTACTGGACCGTTTTTGAAAATTCTTTCACTAATAGGCAGCTACATTACTCCTGAGTGCTATAGGCTACTTTTTATCCCGGAAAAACTTTTCCTCGCGGGCGGAGCCGCGCGCAATGCTAGTAGTTTATATACCTTTAAAATTGTTCAAATTCATAGTACGTATTTTTCCTGTTTTTATTGCATGCTGTAGCATGTGACATATGCATTATGCAGTATATCCTAGTAGGTACCTATAATCAATTATTATCACTAATTATCCTTAAACAATAAATAAATTAAAAAGTAACGTGAAACGTATGCTGTTGTTTAGGCATTACAGAATCACTGGTGGTAGGTCTCTCATTATGTAAGAGGCCGTCTGGGTGGGTACCACCACAATGTCTATTTCTACCGCCAAGCAACAGTGTGCATGCACTGTTGTGTTTCGGTTTGAAGGATATTGTAGCCAGTATAACTACTGGACATAATGAGACTTAACATCTTATGTCTCAGGATGACGAGCGCAGTGGAATGCCACTCAGTATTTTGTCAGTCAAGGTGCTGGATGGTGTTGCTACTGTTTATGGGTGGTCGTATCGCTTACCATCAGGCGAACGGCATGCTCGTCTCGTCATTCAAAGCAATAAAAAAAAAAAAAAAAAAAAAAAACGTCGTTATAAAAAAACATGTGTCTAAAATACTGAAATTCGATTTATCACCGTTTATTCCGGACCAGTCCAAAGACAACTCAGTTTTTAAAACACAACAATTGCAATACTCACTTAATAATAACAACTCACAACACACAACAGCTTTCTTTGATGCAAACTAACGGAATACGCGCCTCGCGGCGTCCAACGCACTTATGTTATAAGCTTTGGGTTTCCCATCTCACAAATTCTTGTTTAATGAACTTGTTACGCCATTTTGAAAATACTGGGGCAATGATTTTTTTGAGACTTTTATACGGTCTTGGCAACATCCCTCCCCCCCTCACTGCACCTGATGGTAAGCGGAGAGAGGTCTCCAGTCCAGACAGACTTTCGCCTGACGGGACATGATTATCCTTCGACAAGGTAATAGGCAATGATACTAAAATATACAGTTTCAAGACTCAAGGTAAAAGTCCGAGACACGCTTCACACCGCGGCCGCGTATCTAACCTTGACCGACCTTCATTATACTAATACTAGACTTCTGCTCGCGGCTCCGCTCGCGTGATAAAGTTTTTCCGGGATAACAAGTAGCCTATAGCACTCAGGAGTAATGTAGCTTACATGACTCCTCAGTGCTATTAGTGAAAGAATTTTCATAATCGGTCCAGTAAGTACTTTTTAAATTCATCCATTACAATCAAACAAACAATCAAATCAAAAGAGGAAACTATTCCGTTTTGAATTTAATCCGGCGTCCCGGGTTGAAAATCTTTTACTAACAGAAAACTACATTGTCTTTGAGTTATATATTATATATGTCTATTTCTACCGCCAAGCAACAGTGTGCATGTACTGTTGTGTTTCGGTTTGAAGGACATTGTAGCCAGTATAACTACTGGACATAATGAGACTTAACGTCTTATGTCTCAGGATGATGAGCGCAGTGGAATGCCACACAGTACTTTGTAAGTCAAGGTGCTGGATGGTGTTGCTACTGTTTATGGGTGGTCGTATCGCTTACCATCAGGCGAACGGCATGCTCGTCTCGACATTCAATGCAATAAAATAAAAAAATAAAAAAAATATTATAGGCTTGGAATGAATTATATGTGTTAGAAGTTAAAGCTAAAAGCGTTGAACTGGGCTGTTTTGATGAAATTTAGAACTCAGTTGGACCAGGTGCTGAATTAACTTATCGGTAAATTTTTATTTCCTGGGATTTTAGTTAAAAATGTATATTTATTTATTACAAGTACAATCTTATGTATGTTTGATTTTATTAATAAACATTTATCGATCAATATTTTTTTATGAAAATGATGCGTTGACACAATAACTATGACGCAGGTTCTAATGTAGGCTGCAACGTTGGCACAAAGATTATGCGGTGGTACCTCGGGGACGGTAACTTTTTAATTTTACACGTGCGTATTTCCATAAGAAATACCTAGATACTAATATTGATTCATGCATACGTAATATTGCGTCATCATCATCATCATCATCAGCCACACGACGTCCACTGCTGAACATAGGCCACCCCCAAAGATTTCCAGACGGACCTGTCAAAAGCGGCCTGCATCCAGCGTGTTCCTGCGACCATTAATATGAATATTGCGTGCGTATATATTATCCAAGAGGTAGCATGGAAAGCCACGCCTTCTCCATCCCTCCCTGCTCAGAATGTATTTAAATGTTCATTAACTGTTAGAAATCATCACAGTACAGTCAGCAGCATAAATATCTGTACAAAATCAAAATTTCAAATCGCCTATATACGCATTTAGATAAACTGAAATATTTTTTTCTTCGTTTGCAGTAAAGTACCTTTTGTTTTATTTTTGTGAAGAGAAAAATAAGATTAGTAAAAAGTATGTAGGCAATTGGAAATTTTGAATTTGTTCATCTACTTATGCTGCTGTCTGTACATTCCGCAAGCACAGCGAACACCGCGTAGCATTTCTCGACACACCGATTCAAATGATTATAAAACAGCGTAATGAAAACCACTGAAAACCAGCGATGTGTTATGGCTCATGTCGCAACACAGTATTATGCTGAGCTAGCCACCTATTTGTCACATCGCAGGCGTGTAAAGCTTCACTAATTAAAAAGTATAATCTTGCCCACATGTGGTATGTACTGCATGCCCCAGACGTGACAATAAACTCTATTTCTTTCTTCTTTCTTTTTAATGAAGTCTGATTCCGATGCTATAAGGTACTGTGCATAGCCTAGTTGGGAGTGGAACGGACTGCCGAGACGAATGTCCGCAGGTTCAAAACCCAAGGCACACACCGCTGACTTTTCGAAGTTACGTGTGTATTGTTTATCAATTATCGTTCGCTTTAACGGTGAAGGAAAACGTCTTGAGGAAACCTACATACCTGAGAATTCTCAATAAGATTTTCAAGAGTACCTATGTGAAGTCTGCTAACCCGCACTAGGCCAGCTTGGTGGACGGGCTAACACCCTCTCAGTTGTAGAGGAGGCCCGTGCCCAGCAGTGGGCAGTATATAATACATGGATGTTATGGTGGTAGTGGTGGTCGTGACAATGGTCATATTATCATATCCACGAAGTAAACTTTTTTAAAATAAAAGACGTTTAAAAAACACTGCATTGTTTTTACTGTTGCAACAACATATCTAATCTTTTTTTTTTTTTTTATAGCATAGAATGACGAGACGAGCATGCCGTTCGCCTGATGGTAAGCGATACGACCACCCATAAACAGTAGCAACACCATCCAGCACCTTGACTTACAAAGTACTGTGTGGCATTCCACTGCGCTCGTCATCCTGAGACATAAGATGTTAAGTCTC
Source organism: Sphinx pinastri (assembly GCA_947568825.1). Lineage (NCBI taxonomy): Eukaryota > Metazoa > Arthropoda > Insecta > Lepidoptera > Sphingidae > Sphinx > Sphinx pinastri. Next base: position 2,879,907 of record OX387630.1, on the reverse strand, counting down.
ATTATGTCCAGTAGTTATACTGGCTACAATGTCCTTCAAATCGAAACACAACAGTGCATGCACTGTTGCTTGGCGGTAGAAATAGACATTGCGGTGGTACCCACCCAGACGGCCTCTTACATAATGAGAGACCTACCACCAGTAAAAATCTGTACCAAAAGTAATCTGCTCCGCTATTCTGTAAGATCTTAATTTTTAAGTCACTTTGGTCCAATTCTATAAACACAGTGTGAAATGAGGGGACTTCGACATCTCGGCTGATAAATAACTCAAGCGCAACTAGTGCGCCCACTTCTCGGCGTGCGTATTCCGTCCCACGTGATAATGGCGAGCCTATCTGTCAGAGGTATGTCAAGTTCGGGGCTTGTTGCGCTCAATAGTCTCTGCCTCTCTCTGTCTGTATATATGAATGTATGATGTTCTCATTTTCATTTTTGTATATATTAAGCTTAATTCATTTTTACCCGACTTCCAAAAGGAGGAGGTTATCAATTCGTGTGTTTGTATTTTTTTTTTATGTATGTACACTGATTTCTCTGAAAATTGGGAGCGTATTTCCTTGATTCCTTCTTTATTTAGTAAATAAGGGTCGCGAAGTGGTCCCATTTCAATATATCTTGGTATAGGGTTCATCATTTTATGGAACAGACTGAGTAGACCTGAATCATATGAGTAATTTCATTCGACGACTTAAAAGTGCCCTTACGAAAATCTCTTAGCAACGCATAGATTTGAGCTATTTTTTTATTGAATAAAAGCATAAGAAAAGATAATACATATGCATGGTGACCCTTTATACGAATAACAGGGACTTCCACTAGATGGTAAGTGATAAATAGGTATATAAAACCATTTATTTATAAAAAAGTTAATAAATAGCAAAAAACGTAGATTTGTCATATTGCTATAAAAATGAGTAGGCGCTTTTCGACAGATTCGATAGAATGTAGTTAGTATCTATCTATAGACTTCTAATGGACCTCAAAATATAATAAATATAAGCTGTTTAGTCTTGAGAATGAATATATTATAATGACTTGCAGAATTCTTTTAATAGGTACGTATATTAGTGTAATATTATGTGTGTGACGCAAAACGCCCATGCAAGTTTGCGATTCTACTAAAGGAAAGGAATGTTTAACTCCTGATTTAATAAATCATTCATCATTGCTACATAATGGAGCATTAAGATTTTCACCTGATTTCAGGATCTACTAGAATCTATACCTACTTTGGTTTGCAAAGTCTAATCTAACTGCGTGTGATGTTCTAGAGATTAGATTAACAACTCAACAGTGAGCATCAGGCTATTCTACCCAAATGATGGAGTCTTTTATATTATAATACAGGCCTGAGCTGTTGTCCTAGCGTGACACTACCCTGGCGATCCTTTAAGTTTACGTTCAGAGTCATAAGACCATTCTCAGCCTAATATGACTGCTACTGGTGGTAGGTCTCTCATATGTAAGAGGCCGTCTGGGTGGGTACTACCGCAATGTCTATTTCTACCGCCAAGCAGCAGTGTTCATACACTATAGTTTCGGTTTGAAGGACATTGTAGCCAGTGTAACTACTGGACATAATGAGACATCTTGTCTCAGGATGACGAGCGCAGTGGAATGCCACATAGTACTTTGTAACTCAAGGTGCTGGATTGTGTTGCTACTGTTTATGGGTGGTCGTATCGCTTACCATCAGGCGAACGGTTTGCTCGTCTCGTCATTCAATGCAATAAAAAAAAGCTGTAAGGTCTAAATCCTTAGATGAAGAGACTTGTGCAATGCAATGTGACAGTAGGTATATTATAACACCGGGTAATCATATTATTATAATTTTGACTTTATAATGATTGTGTATAGCATTCAATTCCTTCTAAATAGAAGTCGTCAGAAGATTCTATTTGCATATGGATGATGAAATAACTTCACAGAATATAGTAAGCAAGAACAACTAAAACATGTATAAAAGAAATATGTATTAATTTAGTAATTCTCACGCGAGCAATACTTTTGTTTTATATAAACTGAGTTCAGTAAAAGACTTTTAAGGTTTGGACATCGGTAAAAACTAAATTGTATACTAAAATGAAAACATAATCGCTGATTATAAAAAAAAAGTGTGTGTGTACTTATGTACACGCGTTAGAAGTTATACTTCTTTGGCGTAACAAGATAAAAATCTTTTTAAATAACGCGCCAAAAGAAGTATAACTTCAAAAATTAAAATCAAAGTAATTGTTTTATTCTATTTATTAGGACAAATCGACCTCTACATCGAATAACTTATAATCTTCCTTGCCCTTCCCCGCGAGTTTCTTGTGGTATTTCCATGCTATTATAATGGTGCACATATACCAAACTGAAAAAAAAATTAAACATTGTATCGTAATTTCAAATACAGATTACAAAAATATAAAAATACTATTATATTGGCCCAAACTGAACATGTTGTCAAGCTAATACCGATAGGACAGCCACCAGTGGAAAAATATTTGTATACACCCATTTTTATCTCACAATGATTTTAATCAAAATGTGTAACTATACTGCACTCGGCTTTCAAAAACAGCGCATCATTGCACACAAAGTTAATTTAATATTATAATAACAAACTATAAATCTCCGAAGGGGTAGGCACAGACACAACTAGTGCAACGATTTTTCGCCGTGCGTATCCCGGCCCATGATGTGACAGGGGGCGAGCCTATCGCCATATCGGGCACAAATTTCAGACTCTGGGCTGATACTGATTAGAAAAACCCAATATCATTCTGCCCGACCCGGGGATCGAACCAGAGACTTCAACATTGCAGTCGTACCGTAATACAACTACGCCACCGAAGCAGTCATTATTATCATATAGAACATTTTATCGAACATTCTTTAGACGCCAAACTTTAGCAGATTCTGACACGAAACTAAGACCGAATGTGGTAATGAGCTCAGTTTTAGTGTACTATTTGTAGACTTTTATAACGCATCTACAACTTTTTCTTTAAACATCTTTGGTATCCCACACCATGTTAACCAGTCATGTGATATGTCGTTTAATGATTGTCGGTTAGCTAAATTAACGAATTAAAAAACCATTGTAGTTATCACTTTGCCCGACCCGGGGATCGAACCCGAGACCTCAGCCTTGCAGTCGTACCGTAGTACAACTACGCCACCGAGGCAGTCTGTTATTTAAGGTGCGACAAAATGAACCCACTGCACCTGATAAGTAGAGTGAGGTACAAATATAGTGTCGACTGAAAAGAAATGATTATTCCAGTGGACACAATTATGCTGGCCTGTTTGTCTTATTAGTTTAAGGTGCGTATATACTCACCAATAACCCATATTTTGAGTCCTACAATGGTCCAGTCTTGTTGGGTATAGCCTGGCCCATTTTTGACCCACACGTAAGTACAAACCGGTATGTACACCATATAAGCCACAAGTGAAGAGATGATGAAAACCATAACGCGTTTTGGCACTTCCTGCAAACGAAATATTGAAATCATTATAACTTAAGATGAAGTAGATGAGTAGAAGTTGAATTATATTGAATTTTGCCTGTAGCGTGGTTGGGCCATTAAAATGGTTCGATTAGAGTAGGATTATTACATACATACACTCACGCCTTTTATCCCCAAACGCGTAGGCAGAGGCGCAACTAGTGCGCCCACTTTTCGCCGTGCGTATTCCGTCATAAGCATATAATAGCACAAATTCCAGATTCCGGGGTGATACTGAATAGAAAAACCCAATATTACTTTACCCGACCTGGGGATCGAACCCGAGACCTCAGCATTACAGTCGTACTTAGTACTGTAGTATTATAAGAGTTACAACTTTAGTGAATCGATTACTTGTGAGACTTCAGAAATGTAATACCCGAACGCAGGATTACTTGGTTAGCATTTCATTTTCGTAGCTTTTAAATAAAGTCCGGAACTTTCCATTTTACTTGAAACTGTGATGAAAATATCATGAAAGTTTTCTGGCTTAGTGTCGTCAAAGGAAATCAACGCTAATTTACGAGTTTACTATTTGGCTCAGTTATACAACCGCTAGAATAAGCAGGGTCACTACAAAGTCATCCCTCCTGAAGAATAGTCCTGGGATTGCCTGACAAGCTGTCAAACAAACCTAGGATCTCCATGTTTCACCAAGGAGACGGTTAATTGTTCCCAGGAAGGAAATATACATACCTGACGACATCCCTCCAGTAAAATCACGACTATCAGAAAGGTAGCCCAGTTAAACACCAATTCCGTGATAGTGGAGGCCGTGTCAGCGTTTGGATATATTTTTTTGTACCCATATATTATTGCCACGAGAGTTATCATGCTGTTGAAGAGCTCGGCGAACTTCATGACCTGGAAATAAAAACATAGCGTGTTTTAACATGCTGCATTTCCGTACCAATTGTGACCATGAAGCAAAGAGCATTTCTAAACATCGAAAGTGAGAAACACAAGTATTCTCAGGCATGGTGGTTGTTTGCGGTGAACAATTGTTAAAGTTTAAACTTATGGTGGATAAAGTTTTAACGTAGCCTACCATTTTCGTTGAAACGCAATTCAAACACGCTAAAACGCGATGTCCGAGACAGTACAGGTACTCCGTAATTTAAAGTTGTGGATCGTGTTGCTACTGTTTATAGGCGGCCGTATCGTTTACCATCAGGCGAGCGGCATGCTCGTAAAAAGCATTAAATGTAAATGGGAAATTAGGTTACTGATGGATACACTTGACTAACATTAGTCGGCTGACTGGCTAATCTCATCATATGTTTATTGAAAAATCAAATTAAATCGTCGACATTTAGCACCCTATTAGCTAACCTGAGGCTGTGTGGACCACCGCAATGTCTTATTCTACCGCCAATCAGCAGTGGGCATGCACTGTTGTGCTTCGGTTTGAAGGACATTGTAGCCAGTGCAACTACTGGACACAATGAGACTTAACATCCTATGTCTCAGGAAGACGCGCGCAGTGGAATGCCACACAGTTCTTGATAATCCAAGGTGCTGGATGGTTTTGCTACTGTTTATGGGTGGTCGTATCGCTTACCATCAAACGAACGGCAAGCTCGCCTCGTTATTCAATGTAAAAAAAAGATTCACATTTGTGACGTCCAAAACGTTATCTTAGAAAGTTGGGGATGTAGCATTTGGTTATGAGGTCTTTATGAAGCTGGAGCAGGTGGTAGGATGTTTATATCCACCCAGATAGCGACAACCATACAAGATGAAATACCTTCCATAGTCCCACGTAAGTGTCACTTTCCGGGATTAGCCTGTGTATATCCGGTTTCAAATAGGCCGGGATAACATGGTAGTTGACTGCTTTTTACTTAATACATTTATCACAAATGTATGCCATCCAAAATCTATGGGAACAATCAAAATTGGCGCAATAATATAACACCGTCACACAGTTGTCATATAACCGTATTATCAGACTGTGACGTCACCGAGTGTCACCGACCATAACGCTGCTTGCGTGTGAAAGAGATAGCGTGATATCCCCGTTTTCTTTAACATATAAAATATTGTACAAAATCAAACATAGGAAACTATCCTATTATGTCGCAGGTGTGCTTCTTTCATCAGTCGACACTCTATCTGGACATAAATCAACTTTACACCAAGTGCAGTAGGCTCACAATGCCGTGACCGTATAAAAAATAATAAAAAAAGCTTACTAGTAAAACACCCGCCATGATCCAACACCAACGCCTAACTTGAATGCATCCCATCTTGACTCTGCTAAATTAAAAAGGAGGTAGGTAAGTACTCAAAAAAGAATCGAGTATAACAACTACTTTACAGTTGTTACAATAAAATATGAAATGATAGCTTATACAATAATTATACAGTTTATTTATGCATTAATATAAATGTAAACAAACTGTAAAATAGCGTTTGCAAATATTTTAAATATGAAAAAAAAATCACTTGACAAATTTAGGATGCAAACTGACAGCTCACGCTCATGAAATTTTGTATATTTTTTGGTAAAATGTAAATTTCGTACTTTCGATATTTGATGGGTACCGCCCACCTGTCGCCTACTTAATATAGCGCCACGCATAACGAACAACCACAGAGTGAACAGGCTATCGAACATCGTTTTTATTAAATAAAATAAATCGAACATATGAAAATTAACAATAAGTAAATATACAATGTTATTGTCAATATGAAAGTTATTTGCAATATCTATCACAGAATTAATTTAAAGAACATAACATGTTCTTTAAATATTTTTTGAATATGGGTATTATATTAATTTTCTATAGAAAAGACCTAATTTAAAGAGTTAACACATAAATTTCTAAAAATTAATAAATGGAAATGGTTTTATCACTAATTTATAGTAGGTATTAGGTAAGTAATTATAAATTAATACTAATTCGTACTATCGATTCAAAGTTCTATGAGAATAATAATCGATAATCGAATAGGTTCATTAACGATTATACACTACCCTCATGCTTATTGTGAGTTGTGACCTTTCAAAATTATCATCCTAAATTATACAAGGTTATAACCAAGGTTAAATTTTAGTTTGATTGACACAGTACTTTTTGTTTTGTATATTTGCAGGATCGTAAGTCCGTCAACAGTTTGCTGGGTCGTTAAAATAAAAAATGAGTCCAATCACGTTCACACAAGAGTTTATTTCTCACAGCACAAAAGAAGAAGAGAGCGATGGATAACGTAGAAGCAACAAGTATGAACAAGTAAACACAAAAATCAAACGACTACAAAATAGCGGCTAACAATAGAAAGCGTCTAGCCGCGGAATCGGTTGAGTACTGACTACCACAGATAACCAATAACCATAGTGTAGGTATTAGTCAAAGACAGATAAGACACTGTAGATGAGCAATAAGCTGCGCAGGCACACAAAGCGCTAGTGTCGCAGATCTAATGATAGGCAGGTAGATGCCCTACATAATTCAAGGACATCTATATTTATTATGTCCCTATGAATTAGATTGGTGCTAATTAAATCAAACAATTAAGTCGGTCCGTTAGTAGGTGATTAATTGAGGAACGATTTGGTATGATTTGTAACTCCACTCAAGCGAGATAGCGAGGAATTTTCAAATTAATATTGGCACTTTCACTCAAACAACCACGTGCATTAACTAACAAACTGATAGACAAGGTCTTCATGATCCAAAATGGCGAACGATACTAGCGCTCTGTGTAATTCATGGAACTATAGTGTCATAGGTCTGTTGATAACCAATGTACGTTTCAAATCCGCGCCGCTCCGACCGTCGCGACGCGTGACGCGTCGCTCGGAGCGGCAAGTATCTTCGGGAGCCGAACGTCGCGTCGCCCAAAGGTAAACATTCGGCAACCTTCGGCTGCCGCTCAGCCAGTCGGGCAATACGTCACCCGCTAGCTGTCTAATTTTATTCTGTGTCTAATACTAAAATTGCGTCAACGACCAATGTTAATATTTGTGCATGTATAAGTTTTTATTATAAATTTAAGTATACCTAAGTCTAGATGTAAGTTTATTTATAAGTTTAGATATAAAGGACATGTCCAAAAACGGGCCCGAAATTCTAAACAAGACAATTCATATATATTTGGATAGAACTCCTGAAAACTAACCTTTTGCAATAAATCGTTTAATTTTAAAGACCTCCGATTTTGAGATTTATGTAATTTTGTTTGGCTTGAAAACTACACTTAATATGAACGTTTTAAAAAAGTTGATTATGAATGGAGGGGTCTAAAAATATTTTTTTAATGGATCTAAGTTCCATATTTTGCCCATTTAGTATCCCTAAAGTTTGAGGCTTGTTAGATTTTGAGGCCCAGGACTCGTACAAAAAGCGGACATCTCCTTTAGATAAATGTCTAGACATAATTTGGTGACTTGATATAAAAGTAGCTGCGCTACATAAACGTCGTCACAGATAAATGTCACGTGACCGGCTTTTTTCGCGCGATATTACATTTCAATTAAGAAGGAATTTTTCCAGAAAAAAATCACCGTAAAGGTGTATGAAAGTGTGAAATTAAAATGTGTAATTTGTAAAATATGTACTTTCCATAAACTGTCAAGTAGCCAATTGATCTTCCCGGATACGTTTCAACTTGTAGCAGAAACCTTTGATTATTTATATACCTAGATAGACACTGAATGTTTCAAACACGTCGAAAATAGAGGCGAACTGTTCCCCACTAAATGAGTTCGAGTGTATTATTTTTTGTTATTTTTCATGGATATAATTTTCTCCCCGTTTTAATAGAAACCATGTAATAACCGGTATCATTATGCGCGCACACAAGGATACGCAGAATGATGCAGCGATAGCGTATATATATACATAGCTGTCACGCATCCTACTAGCTTAAGAAAAGTTGGCCCGTTTGTTTTAGTTTCATTGCAGCGCGTCACTCTATCTAGGTATATAAATAATCAAAGGTCAATACTTCATTTTCACACGATACCAATTACTGTGAAACTGACAGTCAAACTGTTCAGTTTACTGTCAACTATCAGTTTCATGAGCTGAGGTCTCGGGCTCGATCCCCGGGTCGGGTAAAGTGATATTGGATTTTTCTATTCAGTAGGTATCAGCCCGGAGTCTGAAATTTGTGCCCGATATGGCGATAGGCTTGCTTCCTATCACATCATGGGACGGAAAACGCACGGCGAAAAGTGGGTGCACTAGTTGCATCTCTAGCTACCCATTCGGGAGTTAAAGCGTAATGTTGTGTGTGTGTTTGTTTTTGTTTTTACTTTAATGCTGTTTTTACGGAGGTATTTCGTTTGAGCGTATTTTTTATACAAATTGCGTAAAAATCTCTTTTATCATCTCTAATAGTTCTATTATGGTTAATTTTAATATGAACTTTACGATAAGACGTCGCTAACCGCTGCGCTGTCTACTTGTTGTCGAAAAAAAAGTGTGTGTGTACACGCGTTAGAAGTTGTACTTCTTTGGCGTAACAAGATAAAAATCGTTTTAAAAAAATTATCTTTCGCCTTATTCTACGTTCAAAATTCAAAACTAAAATGTTGACTATAGCTAACTTCAGGGTGTCGGTTTTTCGTGACGGTGCGCGCGCGCATCGTAAAAATTTACTCTCATCATTTTTCCCCAAAAGAAGTATAACTTCAAAAACACTTTAATTGCTTCAGCCACTTTTGCAACGAAAACGGTCAGTGGGCTTAGAATATGGCACAAAGACGCACCTTGTAAGACCGTGTCGTTTAACTTTAATGTTTGTTATTGATAGAGAGCCCAACACGTCAATAACGTGTTAATCTCGCAACCACGCTGTGTCGTGTTTTTTTGCCATATTCTAAGCCTTTTTTTTTTTTTTTTTTTTTTTCGCGGGGTAAAAACGCGTTATCGCTACTACCACTGGGGGGTGAGTGGAACGGTTATGTTGGTTTCACACGGTCTTACAGCCCAATGTCGACACTCGGGAGTATAGCATCATCCGAGCGAGCATTGGACCGAGTCCCTAATACTATGTACACCCTACACCGGCATACCAACCAAAACCCGCGGTGGCCTTCTTCAGCGCATACGAGACGGCCCCGGGGTATCTTGTTGCACTAAGATAGCTGCACGGGAATATTCTAAGCCTGCAGTTTCATAGTAGTGTAATGTTTCTCGGCAACAAGTTGCCAGACAGCCTCGGCGTGGACTAATTATCCGGTATCGCTCAACAAAACTTATATGAAGCAAGAAGGCATTAGGCATGAAATAGATTTTTATGCAACTTTATAAGCTTCCCATATTATGTACTAACTTTTGCGCGCGGCTCCGCCCGCGTGGAAAAGTTTTTCCGGGATAAAAAGTAGCTTATAGCACTCAGGAGTAATGTAGCTTCCTATTAGTGAAAGAATTTTCAAAATCGGTCCAGTAGTTCCTGAGATTAGCGCGTTCAAACAAACAAACAAACAAACTCTTCAGCTTTATAATATTATAGTATAGATATGATGGGACATCGGAAGGCCGGGCTGTCGCATCTGATTATGGATTAGTAGGTACGCCCTTCAGCATGGGAATCCATGGTGGGCGTTAAACTTCACGAAAGGTTGAAATAAGTAGACTGCAATGTTGATTTTTTATTATTTTAATTATACAGATACTTAAATCACTGAAATAGTTATAATTAAATGAAGTACAATAATAATTATCGATTTAGAGCCAATGGGTTTGCGAATAATCACAACGTGCGACCGTTGTCAACCAGTCAAGAAGAATATGACATATTTTTTTTACGGCATAGAATGAAGAGACGATCATGCCGTTCGCCTGATGATAAGCGATACGACCACCCATAAACAGTAGTAACACCATACAGCACCTTGAGTTACAATGTACTGTGTGGCATCCCACTGCGCTCGTCATCCTAAAACATAAGATGTTAAGTCTCATTATGTCCAGTAGTTACACTGGCTACAATGTCCTTCAAACCGAACCACAACAGTGCATGCACAGTGCACACTGCTGCTTGGCGGTAGAAATAGACATTGCGGTGGTACTTACCCAGATGGACTTTTACATAAGAGAGACCTACCACCAGCATGAAGTGTGCTACGCGCTCTTAATTAAAATTAACGAAATAATCAAATAATAATAAAGAATCATTTACCAACGACTAAAATAATTTGTACTTCTCAAAATTAGCGAAATTTTCATTATTTAAAAATGTCACGCGCCCTTATATATTATAGTATTGATCGCGGCTCAGCTCGCGTGAAAAAGTTTTTCCGGGATAAAAATATATATATATATAGCACTATACCACTTAGGAGTAATATAGCTTCCTATTAGTGAAATAATTTTCAAAATCGGTTCAGTAGTTCCTGAGATTAGCGCGTTCAACCAAACGAACAAACAAACTCTTCAACTTTATAATATTACTATAGATATAGATAGTGAACGATAGCCTAGTTAATGGAACGATCTGCCGAGACAATGTCCAGAAGTTCACCTTTGACTTTTCAAAGTTACGTGTGTATTGTGTATCAATTATTATCGTTCGCTTTAACGGTGAAGGAAAACATCGTGAGGAAACCGACATACCTGAGAATTCTCATAAGAATTTCGAGGGTATATGAAGTCTGCCAAACCGCACTATGCCAGCGTGGTGGACTAAGGCCTAACCTCAGTAGTAGAGGAGGCTCGTGCTTAGCAGTGGGCAGTATATCATACAGGGCTGATTGCATTGCATTGCATAGACATAACCATAATTCAGAAAGCACCCCGACCTAGAAATCGAATTCTGAACCCTCAACCCAATCTACGTAACACGCTAGCGATAGTCTATGACCCAGAATTTAATCAATAATAATACAATTTGTAAATAACTTCTTATCAATCTCACTCACAGGAAAAACCACACGACTATATTATTAATGACTATTTATAATTTGTTTTATAAATTCTTCAAGTTCCGTTCTTAGTTAAGCTATGTTAAACACAGGTCATGTGACGTAAGTGCACGATGGCCTAGCTAGGAATGAGACAGTATGACGAGATGGATGTCTGAAGGTTCAAAACCCAAGACGCACACCACTGAATTTTCGAAGATACGCGTGTATTGTTTATGAATCGGTGAAAGAAAACACTAGTATATAATACAGGGCTGGTATTATAAAAGGCATAGCAAACGCAGCGACATGTAGAGTATATAGAGTTCAATTTGAAATGCATTGTATGTTGTAAAAAAACCAGGCAAGTCCAGATCTCAGGAAGTAAGTATTTGGTAGGGAAGCGCTCGGAGAGCTCGACATCATTCTTATTTCTTAAGTGGATACTTTTTAGTGAAAAGAATTTAAACCACTGTCGTCTGCTTGCTTCTACGCTAATGTAGAGTCATACAATAATGTAGAGTCAGCGTAATACATTTTTTATTTTATGAAAGAATGTATCGTGAGAAACCTACATAGCGGAGAGTTCTCTATAAGAATTTCGAGGGTATGTGAAGTCTGCCAACCAGCACTAGGCCAGCGTGGTGGACTAAGGTTTAAACCCTCTTAATAGTACAGGAGGCCAGTGCCCAGCAAACGTTAGAATATTATAACTTATTAAAGGGCTAATATTATCATACACAATTACACACACACACTCACGCCTTTTTATCCCCGAAGGGGTAGGCAGAGGCGCAACTAATGCACCCACTTTTGGCCGTGCGTATTGCGTCCCATGATGTGATAAGGGGCGAACCTATCGCCATATCGGGCACAAATTCCAACTTAGACACCTCCGTCAGAGGAAGCCCGCAGCCGTCCCTAATGCGCCAAAGACGGCCACCGCGGAGTTTTGGTTGGTATGCCGTGCCGTGTAATATAGGTACCTAGTACCGGTAGTACAATTATACCCTGAACCATAATTTACGCCCTTTATCCGCGAAGGGGTAGGCAGAGGCGCAATTAGTGCACCCACTTTTCGCCGTGCATATTAAGTCCCATGATGTAATAGGGGGCGAGCCTATCGCCATCGGGAACAAATTCTAGACTCCGGGCTGATACTGAATAGAAAAATCTAATATCACTTTGCTCGACCCGGGGATCAAGCCGAGCCCTCAGCATTGCAGTCGTACCAAAATACAACTACGCCACCGAGGCAGTCTGCTGTCAATTGCTGAAACCAATGATCAAATGCCAAACCATATCAATTTCACAAAAGCTCACCTGAATTTGCCTCACGTGGGTGATCACAGTTCGCAACTCATAAAACATGTGGACACAGTCTCTGCTAATCCTTATTATACATACTTATCCTTACATATCTATACTATAAAATATTATAAAGCTGAAGAGTTTGTTTGGTGGAACGCGCTAATTTCAGGAATAACAGAACCGATGTTGAAAACATTACAACTGAGTTTTTTTTTTTATATAGCATAGAATGACGAGACGAGCATGCCGTTTGCATGATGGTAAGCGATACGACCACCCATAAACAGCAACAACATCCAGCACCTTGACTAACAAAGTACTGTGTGGCATTCCACTGAGCTCGTCATCCTGAGACATAAGATGTTAAGTCTCATTATGTCCAGTAGTTATACTGGCTACAATGTCCTTCAAACCGAAACACAAGAGTGTATGCACACTGTTGCTTGGCGGTAGAAATAGACATTGCGGTGGTACCCACCCAGACGGCCTCTTACATAATGAGAGACCTACCACCAGTAAAGTGTGCTATAGGCTATAGGCTTTTTTAGCCGGGAAAATATTTTTATCCCGGAAAAACTTCTTCTAACGGGCGCGAGCAATACTAGTTATAAAATAAAGCCTCCGCCGCGTCTGTCTGTCAGTTTATCTGTCTGTCTGAAAGCGATAAACTCAAAAACTACCAAACGGATTTCGATGAACTTTGGTATGGAAATAGTTTGAAATCCCGGGAAGGACATAGGCTACTTTTTATCCCGGGTAAATATAAACCGGGACTTTTATCCCGGAAAATCATTTTTTGCGAGTGGAACCGCGAGCAAATAAGTATCGAGATAGTTTAAGATCCAGGGAAGGGCATAGGCTACTTTTTATCCCGGTAAAGTTTATATAGGGACTGTTATCCCGGGAAAATGTATAGCAGGACTTTTATCCCAGAAAATAAAGCGCGCTAAAACAGATACTACGGCAGAAAAATTAAAGCATATTATGTTCTGCTACCGAGGCGAAGCTGGTATGGGTCGCTAGTCTTTTTATAAAAAACGCAAAACCATCGTATACAAGATAAAATTAACTGTACAATATGACGCCTGTATGACTGGGCTTATAACTTTACATAATATATGAACATAGTACATACTCGATCGCTAGCGTGATTCCCTGAATAAGAAGATAAAAGTTCACATGTTAACGTGCGCCCGCGACGATTATTTGCCCAAAGATTGCCTCCAAAAGGAGTCCTCTCTGTAACACTGAATATTTGTAAGTTATTTTAAGATTATTTAAATAAAAAAAGTGATAAGTGACCAGTACATATTTTTTTATGTAAGTAGTTGTGAAGTTAATTAAACCATATTTATAGTGATACGCAAATAATATTTTTTTTTTTTTTTTTTTTTTTTTTTTATTGCATTTAATGACGAGACGAGCATGCCGTTCGCCTGATGGTAAGCGATACGACCACCCATAAACAGTAGCAACACCATCCAGCACCTTGACTAACAAAGTACTGTGTGGCATTCCACTGCGCTCGTCACCCTGAGACATAAGATGTTAAGTCTCATTATGTCCAGTAGTTATACTGGCTACAATGTCCTTCAAACCGAAACACAACAGTGCATGCACACTGTTGCTTGGCGGTAGAAATAGACATTGCGGTGGTACCCACCCAGACGGCCTCTTACATAATGAGAGACCTACCACCAGTTATTTATAAAATATATGCGAGATAAATAAGATAAGAGCGGTAAGTTTTAATTAAAAACTTTAATTAAAACCTTCCTAGGGTCTCGAACTATCGTCATACCAAATTTCATCAAAATCAGTTCGGTAGTTTTTGAGTTTATGGCGTACAACCCTTTTTACCCTTTAGGGATCGAATTTTGCCAATTCCCGTCTTAGTGAGCACCTACGTCTTAAGAGTAACCCCCATGCAAAACTTTAGACTCCTAGCACTTGTAGTTTCTGAGATTCGTGATGAGTGATTGAGTGACCTTTCGCTTTTATATTATATTTGCGCGCGGCTCCGCCCGCGTGGAAAAGTTTTTCCGGGATAAAAAGTAGCCTATAGCACTCAGGAGTAATGTAGCTTCCTATTAGTGAAAGAATTTTCAAAATCAGTCTAGTAGTTCCTGAGATTAGCGCGTTCAAACAAACAAACAAACTCTTCAGCTTTATATATTACTAGCATTGCGCGCGGCTCCGCCCGCGTGGAAAAGTTTTTTAAAAAGTAGCCTATAGCACTCAGGAGTAATGTAGCTTCCTATTAGTGAAAGAATTTTCAAAATCGGTCCAGTAGCTCCTGAGATTAGCGCGTTCAAACAAACAAACAAACAAACTCTTCAGCTTTATAATATTAGTATAGATAGTATAGATATAGATTGTCCTACAAATACATAATTTTTCAAAGTACTATATATTACAATTATTATAAATGAATTCATAAAACAATTAAATCTCGATCAAGTATTTGAGTTTTTACCCCATTTGTTTAAGAGTACCTACTCACTATCAGTAACAGCTATTAATTACGGGTCATTGTACAATTTTTGGGTGAAACTCATAATATTTTATCATCTATCTTCCTTGTTTATTATAAAGGCACATATATAATATCTAGCATTTTTTGTTTTTAATCACATAAGAATTAATATTAGGAATTGAAAACTAAATCGCAAAAAAACCACAGATTTGGCACATTAATATTTATCTGCATAAGGAAAACACATTTTGTATCGTTTAATTAAAATTAATAATTAAATACGGTTTTCCCACAATTATATACCTAAAAAAATATTCAATAACTAAGTTCAATAAAAAAATATGTAATTTAATAAAGTAATATCTTAGCAGAGAAAAGGTACTGAAGCTTTGATCTCCAGTAAGGCACGCATGTCGAAGGCCGGGTGGTGTCATCCATGATCAGGTAAAGTTAAAGCTCTTATTATACTGGGGAATGACAACGTGATCACGAGGCGTAGGCGCTGCTCGCGCGTCCAGTGTAATAAGACCGTTAACTTTACTTCACCATGGACGAAACTGCTCGGGCTAAGTCGAATTTAGGCGTATGTGCATCTTATCTTACAATTTTTTTACATTAAATATTATAAATTCGAACGTTTATGAAAATTATTAGATATTTGTTAGAAGGACACGCAGAAACCACTGAACGGATTTGGATTACATTTGACACAAACATAGTCCAAATCCCGAATTAGCATATAAACTATTTCTGCCTCAATAATTTGCCTCCGTTGGAAATGTATTTTTTTAATCTTTTTAAGTAGACTTTTTAAAAAGATTGCGCTGCTGCCATACAGATGGTGCTATGGATCATTACAGATATTTAGGGACTTTTGGAAAGACTATTCATACGGACAAAGTTGCGAGCAGTACATAGTTGTTACAACAACACCTATTTATTGTTTATCAGTAGACTCTATTTTTCGTTTGCTTGTGCTATATAAAGAAGTATTTTTTCCCAGAGGCAAGATGTCTAAGTGCTTGTGCTCCCGTTGCTTCTACTGCATCGGTCTTCGGGCCGGCTGTGCTATTATAGGAAGTATTTTATTGGTAAGTTAAATCCTACTTTGTATATCGCACCTTTAGAATGAAAACGACACAATTAAAAAAAAACGAAAATTGAGTTATCGTCATAAAATGACTTAAAACTGGTTCCTTTTTCATAAAAATATAATAAAAATGGGACCGATATAATAGTTTTGTCCTGTTCACGCTTGAATATGGCTGTGTTTGAACTATTGTTGTATTGAGAACTTCGTTTTAAGTCATTTTATGACGATAACTCAATTTACGATTTTATTGAATAGTGTCGTTTTCATTCTAAAGGTGCGATATATTGTATATATTGATATTGAGACAATATCAAATTGTCTTTATGATTTTTTCAGATATTTAAAATGACTGAGTGCTTTTGTAGTTCAATAGTTGCTATTGATTTATACACGGCAGCGTTGAAAGACAAGAGTCGACATAGCATGGAGGGTGGTGGGGAGAGGCTCGGAGTCTTTGCCCTCGCAGCGTTTCATTGGATCACCATGTTTATCGTATGCGTGTTACTGGAAGGGCTGCGAAAGGTACTCTATTATATTTTTATTTACCAAAAAAGAAATTAGGTATGTAGAAGAAGTACATATTATAAATATGCATTCAGAATTTTAGTCTATATATAAATGACAAAGCTATGACGAGTTAGAATTTTCATACATCCTGCATAAAATTATAGACACAACACTAAGTAGATTACGGATCAGGTTGACGTTCATCAATGAATACTAAATGTGCGTAAGAGACGATTATTTGATGAATGACAATAGGACATAGCAACAAATGAAAAATATATAGCCTATAACCATCACACAATAAATACGAATCGAAGGAGAACTCGTTTGTCAAAAGTTCACGACTTACGAGCGACGCTAAAGCGGAACATAAAATAGATACATACATACGTAGGGTGTTAAAATTATTACACTTCCTTGCTTCGCCATAGTTGGGTAAAAACATTCAATTTGTACGTATTGACTAATAGACGCTAGAAAACCAGAATTATGAGTCAATGTAACTTTGACCAAAAATTACCTTTTTTAATGATAATTTTATGACATCGTATTTTTGTTGTATTTTTTTATCAAATATGAGTTCAGTAACAGTAACAGTAACGCGTTTTTTTTGGCAATTAAAATCAAGTGGTGTATAACCGAGTACAGTGAGCAGCATAAGTAGCTGAACAAAATCAAATTTCAAATCGCCTATATACACGTTAAGTTAAACTGAAACATTTCTTTCTTCATTTGAAGTAGAGTAAATCTCTTTTATTTTATTTTTGTGAAGAGAGAAAAAAGATTAGTAAGAACACAAAAGTATGTAGGCAATTTGAAATTTTGAATTTATTTAGCTGCTTATGCTGCTGACTGTACATAGGATATATCGTTGAAATTGCAACAAATAATACAGAAATATAGGTATTTACCTCTTTGTGTAAATATCATCGAAATTCAAAAATGCGATCTGATGTTATTTCAAGATTTATTATGAGCGAGTAGCGGTTATATAGCTTTCTCGCTCACACGACCGTGCTATTATGGCGGGGACGTTACGTCTAACGTCGTCCACATTACGTCTGTTATTTGATACTTCCTATTCTTTTTCTTTTAAATTTATTGCTTCCACCGTTTATTAGTGATTTCGCAAGGTCATCTTAACGTAGAAACGGAGAAAAAAATGTAAAAAAAAACATTGTGTAAAAGCTCGCTAGAAACTATAGAATTTCAGCCCGAAGCTACTTAGCATAACAAGAGTTGCTTATGCTTCGCACGCATCTTCATCTAAATAAAAATCCAACGGTGTTTTTATTTTATTCTATCGAAGACAAGTCAAAGTGACTTCACTGCACTGATGTTAAGTGAAGTGAAGCCAAAAAAAAGTCCACCAATTTATACTTATATTATAAAGAGGTAAGATTTGATTGTTTGTAATGGATAAAATCAAAAACTACTGGACCGATTTTTTAAATTCTTTCACTAATAAGAAGCTTCATTACTCCTGAGTGCTATAGGCATTTTATACCGGGATTTTTTTTTATCCCGGAAAACTTTTTCACGCAGGCGGAGCCGCGGGCAGAAGTCTAGTAAGAGATAAACATCCTAGGGCCATCGGCACGGTTATACCGGCCTGCTTAAATGCTTCTTAACGCTCTGCTTGAATAATCACATTTATGACGTGTCTTCAACTCAGGCCTTTTAATTTTCAGGGAGACCCGAAACGTGTGTTCGGTTTCAACGTATGTTCACTAGTAGCTTATGTTATATACATACCAGTTTTCATATATGTGATGGCGAAGAACGGCGGAGAATACACGCAGCACGACTGGGTCATCACAGGGTTGAGGGTAGGAGTCGTTGGTGAGTTTTTTTATTGCAGTTGCATGACGAGCCTCGTCTGATCGTAAGCGATACGACCACCCTTAAACAGTAGCAAATATAGAACTTTGAGTTACAAAGCGTTGCATGGCACTCCATTGCATTCGTCACTCTGAGACATAAGATGTTAAGTCTAATAATGCCCAGTAATTACTCTGGCTAGAATATCCTCCGAACCGGGGGACACAACAGTGCATGCACACTTGCGTGGTGGTAGGAGACATTAAGATGGTGCCTACCTAGGCTGCCCCATGCGTACGAGAGACCTACCACCATTACACACTTCATACTTAAACGGCTTTTGTAATTATTTATTCTAAAAATTTTACAGTATATTTCAATACTTAGTTAAAAATAACCATTCTATAAAAATACTAGAAATATCGCAAATTGTGAAGAAAAATCCGTTTTAACAAAAAGTAAGTATGAAATGTCATTTAAGTTGTTCTTCCTGAAGGGACTCGATATTGTGTTAATCATAGACTGCCTCGGTGGCGTAGTTGTATTGCGTACGCGTTACGATAACGATTTGCGCGCTGAGGTCCTGGGTTCGAATCCCGGGTCGAGCCAAAAAAGCATAGTGACTAGGTTTTTTCCATCTTCAAAATTACTCAGTCGCAGCTTGAAGTCAGGAAGTTGGCGGTGTGATACCCCCGTGCCTCGGAAAGCACGTAAAGCCGTTGGTCCTGCGCCTGATCTCTCTCCGGTCATGTCTGATTGCCGTCTCACCGGATTATGAGAGTGAAGGAATAGCGAGTGCACCTGTGTATTGCGCACACACTTGTGCACTATAATATTTCCTGCGTACCTGGCTGATCTCCGTTGAGATTGGCCGCCGTGGCCGAAACTGGCTAGGAGGAATCCTAGTGTATTTTTTACAGAACTGTTAAATGTTAATCAACGTACAATGTGTTTTGTGACAGTACTAATAATTCACTGCCTCGGTGGCGTAGTTGTATTACGGTACGACTGCAATGCTGAGGTCTCGGGATCGATCCCCGGGTCGGGCAAAGTGATATTGGGTTTTTCTAATCAGTATCAGCCCGGAGTCTGGAATTTGTGCCCGATATGGCGATAGGCTCGCCCCCTATCACATCACGGGACGGAACACGCACGGCGAAAAGTGGGTGCAACTAGTTGCCTACCTCTTTGGGGCTAAAAGGCATGAGTATGCGTACTAATTTATACTTATAATATTATAAAGCTAAAGAGTTTGTTTGTTTGAACGCGCTAATCTCAGGAACTACTGGACCGATTTTGAAAATTCTTTCACTAATAGGAAGCTACATTACTCCTGAGTGCTATAGGCTACTTTTTATCCCAGAAAAACTTCCACGCGGGTGGAGCCGCGCGCAATGCTATAATTCAATAAATGTCCTTTGTTTTCAGTTTGGTATGCCTACACGATGCTTATAGCAAGGAGCTACCACCACGAGCTCACAAATAAAAGATCTAGCAGGAATCCTCACGTTTAATTTTGAAACACTGGATGAAGACACGGAAGCCAAACTCTGTGAACTTTACTCGTATTTATAAGGTGATTGTTAGTAACGTTTAACGCAGACGAAAGATTATTAGACAAAGATCGTTCCGATAAGTTTTGAACCGTGGTCGGTCGGTGTACCTTATTCAGTAATGTTATAGACGCACTGGTTCCACATTATTAATCGCATTAATTGAGACGAAGGGTGGGTTTAGTAGAATTAAATATAAAATACCTTATTAATCACATAGGCGAACATTTGAGGCACTTATGATAAGTCAAGATACATTAAATTAATAATAATTATTATTACAAAAAGTCACTTATGCATAATAACTACACACATTTTTATAGGGAGTAAAATCAATGAAAAATAAATAATGAAGACAAGCTCGGGCTGGCAAGAAAAGACGATGAATCATTTTTATTAAAAATAATGGGAGGATCGCGTCGCGATTCTCACCGGTGAGGACAATACAGACCCTAACCTAGCTAACCTACCAGCCTTTCACCGAAGAAGTAATGTAATACTATGTGATGTAATAGTCAACATAAAACTAATATATTTGTACGCTGACGCAACGGCAAAGCATTATAGTGAACAAAATATTATGTACTTATTTCAATAACACCTGTAAACTACCTACGCTTACAAATAAAGAATTTGATTTGAATTGATTTGAAGAAAGGCAGAAAGAAACTCTTGGCTTACTTTTTTGTCATAATTTGTTCATTGAATCTTTATGTTTTTTTTTTCAAATCTTTTGCGTACGAAGTCAGATGAGCTAATGCACACACATCACCATTAAATTGGTATAAAATCCAATTGAAAGAATTTAACAAACACTCAACACTACACATAAAATATAGATTTTACCGGCTGCATTTATTTTGGCATATAGATTTTGTGCCTGTTCGTTTTCCACCAGCCCCCCTACTACTTAATTCATTCTAACTAGTGTTCGATTCAGTGGCGTCGCGTGGATTCATGTCACCCGGCGCATTCATGTCGCCCGTCGCGGACCCAAATTCAGCCGCCCCAAGGTAAGGGGCGAAATAAAAGTAATTTCAAGCAATAAGAGTCAGGCGTGCCTCCCTAACTACTGACACACGAATCAAAAGTAAAAAAATAACAAAACTTTTACTTTACGCATTTTGAAAAATGCCGCCCAGGGCGGACCGCACACAATAGGTTGTTTGCGTTCAACGTTATCTGTACGTAGTATTAATTATATAAAGTATTTATTAAATAAGAATTGTTATTTGTAAGTTCGAATAAAAATACACACTATAAGCTATACACTATAGTATTCATTTCTATAAAATAGTGAAAAACCAACCAAACATTCCCTCTTACCGACATAATTCATAAGATACTTACTTTTTATAATGACACGACGGTTGAGAGGCTGATTTAAGCAAATTAAAGCATTATCAAACGATGAATATATAAGTATTAGAGGCTATAGCCCATAACTAAGATGTTGTCAATAGTTTACGCTAATCATCATCATCATCATCAGCCCGTTGCAATCCACTGCTGGACATAGGCCTCTCCCAAGATACGCCACAGAGCCCGGTCTGCTGCTTTATGAGTAGTAAGGGATTCACCGATACTGGAGCAGGTTCGAGGGCCGGTCCGCGGCGCTCCGGCGGCTGATGGCCGACGTTTTCGATTGCTCCAGATTCGGCCCACGGAACCCGCGAATGAATCCGCGGATTACTTTAATACCTACCGCGAATTACTTTAATACCTACCGCGAATTAATTTGATACCTACCGCGGATTAATTTGATACCTACCGCGGATTAATTTGATACCTACCGCGGATTAACTTGATACCTACCGCGGATTAACTTGATACCTACCGCGGATTAATTTGATATCGACCGCGGATTACTTTGATAACACCCGCGAATAAAAATTATATCGTCCGCGGAATCCGTTTCATATCACCCGCGAGGTAGGTATGAACCACGAATTTGTTCATGGTCTACGGTTCCCTTAAGCTTGTACCTTTTCCCTGTTCGTTGTGCTTTTAACTTTCTACTTTCTATCGGCGATCCTTTTTTTTATTTGAAGGATGCAAAGGTCTTTGTCGCGTATTTCTATTAACTCGTGTTTCTACGCAAAAGTCGTTTAAAATTACTTAATAGTTACCCTTTACGCATTACGAGCATTGTTTATGATAGATAAAGCAACATTTTCCCTGTTTCGTTGTGTTATTGACTTTCTCCTTTCTATCGGCGACCCTTTTTTATTTGAAGGATGCAAAGGTCTTTGTCTCGTATTTCTATTAACTCGTGTTTCTACTTAAAAGCCGTTTAAAATTACTTAATAGTCGCCCTTTACGCATTACGGGCATTGTTTATTATTATTAAAGCAATCGTTACAATACACCATACCTTTCTCAAATTCTAGGTAAAACCCTTTGGGTCTTCTCATTGTCATAATAATTACGGTTCCCATTATTCACATTACCTGATATTACGTATTCAACGGAACATTTAAGGTGAAAGTCGAAACATGTTGGATCTTGTCTGCAAGGAAACAATACTCCCTCTCCATATAAAAGACCGACGCAAAATCACATGGTATCGTATTCCACTCTGTGCTCTGCTCGAAGTGTGATCTCCAGTTGTTTGTAACAGTGAAGTGATAGTAAAATTGTGAAATAGTTAAATAGTGAAAGTGTTATAAAAATGAATGTAAGTACCTTTATATACTTTGATCTAAAAGTGTTGTAACCAGATGTTTCATTAATTGTTTATGCCATGTGTTGTCCACCAGGTTAATACATTTTAGCTATCTTTGATGTCTTATTAATTTATCATTGTTACTAATGTGTACATGTATACTTCGCATACCTATAAGTATTTATCATACAGTACTTACTTAACCGATAATTAAAACAGTTTCATTTCATTTTGTTACAGTTTTCTGAAAATACTTTCAAAAACTACTATTATGCTGAAGAAATCGACGAACCTAGTGATGAAGAAGGTACACTCGCCTTTAAAGTCAAAAAAGCGATATTAGCAAATAAAAGACCGATCGAATGCAACAGCATTGATGAGTTCTTCGAAAAACCAAAAAAGAAGAAGACAACAACAAGAAAGTCATCCAGTGTTGGTCGATCGACGAGCGGTGGTGTTTCATACATCCGATCAAACAGCGATGACAACAGTTCTGCATCACATCTCATAAAAATTGAGGTGTATGAAGTGAATAAAATAAAAAACATCGCACCGACGGAACATTGGAAACACGCTGATGTGCGAGTTAAATATTACGCGGAAAACGACAGTGATAAGAACTTGCAAAGTGTCAAGGACACTATATACAATATAACCAAACAGTTGGCCAGTAAGGACGATTGTGTGAAATATTTTATAGACACAGACAAATGAACAAAAGTGCCAGTGCGTGTCAATGTTTTAATATCATAACTTTAATCATATGCTTTGTACTACTATTATTGAAATAAGAAACTATTATTGTATTAACTGTACTTAAGAATCTACCTGTTTAAATTTAACTTACATTGTATTGTATTTAAACTTTGTACTCTTTTAAGTTACATACTTAATAGATTAATTTGTTTTTGATTCTAGAACTCTTTGTGAATTGTGTTATTGCTAAGTATTATTGTAAATAGTTATAAGTCTTTTTAGTGTTTTTTCATGCTCATGCTTACGATTGTAAAGTTATTGGGAACATTCATAAATTGTTTGGAAGAATTATAAGTATTGTATGGGGTTATTAATCTTCAATAAAGAAAAATCATTCATTCATTTTCATATTTCATTTATTCACCTCAAAACATGATTTAAATAAACCATTTAAAAACACATCATTGCATATTGTATTATCACTAAATAATACTTGAAAATCTTTGAGACTCTTACCATAGTATTTATAATACAGATACATTAAACAGTACTCTCCACAAACTATAGTAAAGTCATTTTGAATTCGACTTGTATTGTAATTCCACATTCTAGAATTTCTCGCTAAAAACATTCGGTGGTATCCTTGAGGTGGTCGACCGTATGAATCAAAGTACTGTCCAAAACCATTCTTATCTATGTGTATGGCGACCCAGTGAGAACCTGGTTTGTTATCAGAGTCTAAGTTGCTAACTACGTATGTAGGAGTTACCACATATATTGGTAGACGATTGGCTGCATATACATTATATTCAATACTTGGATCAATTTTCTTTAAGTAATTCTGTATTTCTATTGTATTCATTTTTATTCACCGTATCGCTGCAGAATCTTATCAGGTCGAATGATAAAGTGGTAATGTCTCATATAAGGTTAACAAGACACTATTATGGTACTTATCAGCCAAGTTGACTCTTGTTGTGGGGTTGCAAGGATTATAGTTAAACAAAGAACTTAATATTTTATGAATTCGTTTTATTGGTAACTTAAATCTAACAACAAATCTGAATTACATTATTCACGCTTAATCTAATCTTAAACAGTTAATTTTGTGTTCTTAACTACTATAATCTACTGAAATATTGCGGTTTTTATCTATTTCAATAACATTATCAAACTCCGCATAAACAATGCAATTAATAGTTTGTGATAAAGCTGTTTCAAAACGCACTTCTAATCTCACACTACCATGCTTTACAAGATTCCAATGACTTGCAGAGTTTGCTGATAAATCAGGTGTCAAATCAAACGCTAACATACAATACCCTTCAGCGTATTGTTCTCGGGATATCCCATTACCTTCATTGAGAAAGTGTATACCTGTTCCAGAAAACAATGTATGATATACTGAAGTAAAAATTTTGTTCTCAAATGAGGGTTGTAAAGCCTTTGATGGTATTTGTTGACCGTCTATATATAAACTAAAAGTATTGATGTCGTAATTTTGAAAGTTAAATGGGTTCTTAGTGAGGTTTCCATTGAAAGCAGCGTTATTTACAAATCCCACTATACACCTTTTAGGTAATTGTCCTAAGAAAATGTTATCTAGAGTTTTTCCTTGAACGCCTGATGGTATTGTTAAAACTTTAACTTCAGCTCGAGTAATGGGGTATTTAGCTGTGGTAGAAGCTAAGACCTTTTGATGAGCAAGTAACACGCTGGGATTGATTCGTGCTCTACGAATAATCAAAGATGCATCCGTAATTGATACCTTTAATTTAAGGTCACCTGTAGAGGCCATGAGATTGAAATTTTCTCTAGAACGAATTAACTTAACACATATATCAACACCATTGATTAAAAATTTTTCTTGATTGAATAAATCACCATGTAAGTGACCAATCATTTCCATTTCTTTACTTTCACTAGCTAATTCTTGCCTCTTAGTAAATCCTTTATTAGTATCATCGGTGGAATCCATTTTTCCAGCTGTATCTTCATACCATAAACCACAGGTGAGGTGAGATTTTTTTGCTGCAGGAGCATAGTTCAATAAGTTTTCTATATACGCACGATAAGCATATGTGTTATTGGGTGGTGATACAAGTTTTTGATTTAAGTAGACATCAAGTTGACTGAAGAGTGAGTGCAACCAATTATTCACCGGAGCAACGACTGTAGATGCGGTTAGTTTGGTGTTATCTTGATTTACTATTTTCGCTTTCAAGTGAAGTAACGTATGAGATAAATCTATGTAGTCATCTCCTGCTCCAGGAATTTGAAATTCTATAGGACCATCATCGGCAAGAGATGAAATTGGTTTATAATGGATCCAAATTCCACTTTCAATGCTAGTTTGAGTTGACGGCAATGCAAACAAATCCAATTCGGACTTTATACATTCACAGGAATGACTATGTAAAAAAGACATTTTGATTAATTGTTAGAAAATATGTCCTTGATTTGTTTTTGAGTAATTTTTGATTTTTTTAGAGCTTTCACTTTCGCGGTCAACGACGGACTGACTCCAGGTAGACGTTTTCGTTTTGTTATATATCCGGATCCAGACATATTGATTTTATCTATTTTTTCATCAGCCTTGCGTTTCAAGTTGGAACCAACTTCTTTAAGACGTGCTTTTATTGAATCTTCCATTGGTCGCGCACTAACCATATCTGTCAATAGACCAACACCAGCGCTCAATGCCTCTTTACCAACAGCTCGAACACCGCTAGATAATAATGGTAAAACTGACCTAAACAATCCCCCAAGAAAACTACCAATTCCATGTCCTTTTTGATAAGGCGCCCCTTTATATACCACCCCTATACCTGAACCAGCCTGATGAGAATAATAGCGTTGATAAGGACATATCATGTTGGAGCGTTCAAAATGCATTATAATTTTTTAAAATGTAGTTTAACACACACCGTTCCAAATTGAAATGGTATCTTTTGTCCGGTGCTTGACCTTATATCTATTTCAATGGTATCGAATTCTCTTCGCATTACCGATAAGTAATGAGGAGGTGAAAATACATGCATTTTATTGGCACCATAGATGTATTTTGAAGGATCTAATGGTATTACTCTCAGAAGAGGTGTCATTACATCACCTACAATTTGAGGTTCAACTATATCACAGTAAACGAATAGTTGAGATGGTAACCCTAAATGTAAATTAGCTGGACATTTAGCTAAATTCTTTTCAACAAGGTTTCTGTTTGGTTCAAATCCCAACTGTAAGCCTAGTTTAGGAGATAATGTTACAGATTTTATTGATTCGTCTAACACAGAAACAGAAACGAATTTAGATATATTATCGTAGCGGAATTTGATTTTTTCTCTTATATTATTTAATGCTGATAAAATATGGTTAATATTATCATAGTTTGTGGCAGGTATGTGGGTCTTATAATAAACTGTAGATAGTTTGTCTTCATTGGGCATTTTCATGATTTTTGTTATGTAAATAACATTCTCATGATCTTGAACAGTAAACATGGTGCATGGATATTGGAATTCAACGATTCCTACACACCATTCTCCTTCCAATATTATGGGTTTGGGTAATTTTGTTGAAAAAATTGATGTTTTGTTCTCAGGAAAATATTCCATTGAACTATTGCTAAGTAAAGTTAAATAAAAATCTTTAATCATATTTTTTTTAAACTGGAAGCTAAAATCCAACTATTAAATTTGTTTGGATAACCTTTCCACTTAACTAACACTTGTTGTCTGCTGCCAGAGTAACGAGAGCGAATTATTTTATCAATCTTGTGTTCAATGGTGGGGTCATAAATGACCTTTTGTAATTCTCGTTCATAAAACGTTCCTACTATCTCCTCACCATCTAAATCTTTTATGGTATAAACGGGCCACGGAGTACGTTCTATTATAGAAGAAATCACAAATATTTCATCGCTCCAATTAGATTCATAACCTTTTTGGAATACATGTTTATATTTAGTTATTCTGACATGGTCACCGACATGAAACATAGGTAGTATAGTTTTTGATGATTTTTCAGATTTTTCATATAAATTACTCCAAACTGTCATTATATTATTAGAATTAACATCTGAAGGACACATTTTAATACTAGAATGGAAACTATGATTGTAAGAGTGTATCAAATTCTGCAAAATATCAATATATTTATGTGTATTCTTGTGTGTAAAATAGCGCCACATCTTCATTTTTAGCGTTCTTTGAAATCTTTCTACAATGCTTGCTTTGATGTCTGGATTATTTGTCGTATAGTAATTTATGTTTTTTGTTTTAAAGTATCTTTGAACATCTTTCGATACAAATTCAGTGCCTTTATCAGATTGAATGTGAGTGGGTGTAGTATTAGCTTCATTAAATATACTGTCGAAACACTTTTTTACGGTTTCTGAATTTTTCCTTTTCAAGGGTCTAGCATATGCATATTTACTAAAAACATCAATAACACAAAGAATGTAGTTGAAACCTTTATTATCTTTAGAATAAGTCCGCATGTCGCTTAAGTCAGCTTGCCAAAGTTCATTGAGATTAGAGAGAACGTATTTGTTCCGAGGGAATTTTCTATGTACTGGTTTGTGGAGTGTATACGTAGATTGGGATTGCAACCAGTTTTTAACTTCTTCCTTTTTCATTTTACCTTTCATAGCTTTTGATAATTTGTCGATATTGCTATATCCAGCTGGGTGTGATACATCATAATAAATTTGATCTAATTCTAATAAGGGGTCCATTTTTCCCAATCAATCTTTTTCTTAATTTTATTTGCGTGTTTATCTTCGCTCGTTGGCGTCAAATATACCTCTGTGTTTTGTGGCGGTTGTTCTTCGATGGCGTTTTGAAGTCGAGCTATGTACTCACGTCTTTTTGGATTGCCAATATATGTTAAAGGTACTTTTAAATCCTTTAACGCTTTAGCAAATTTTTCCCAACCAGGTGGGTCGTTGTTTTTTAATGGTCGCAGTGTATCGCTTACTAAATCGATAATGTTACTGTTAGGAATCGCTTCATTATCTACAATCACTGTGCCAGCATCATTCCAATAAATTTTGTTTTTATTTAGTGACACCGAATTCAATAACAACTCACCTTTTTTTACATATGTTTTTGGTATTAAATTTAAAATTTGTTTTGTTGAGTAGGAAGGTTTTTTTTCGAGTGTAAAACTTTCTTGTTGCTTCTCTTCATCACTCAGTGTCTGACTGACAACTACATCTTTATTCTTGATATCATTATTTATATTAAAAAATTTCCAGCTTTCAGATGTGGGTTTAATGTTATCGTCATTTGAAGTTATTATAGGGAGTTCAATGGGACGACGATCTTCTTCCATAAAGTGAAGATATCTTTGTAAAATTTGTAAGTATAATTTACACTTTTTTCGATCATCCATATTACTGTCGAGTATTTTTTCCATTTCACTATCTAAACGAGAGGTAGGATTTTCATTTCTTTTTTGATTTAACTTATCTATTAAGCTTGGATCAACTAACAGCATTTTTTTGGCGTGTTCCATTTTTAAACTAGTCCACTTATCAATCCACTCAAAATAGAACCCAATATAATCGGAAGAAATGCACCACCTTTTTGAACTATAATATTCTTTCTTATTTTATTTGTACTTTTACGTACCAATTTTCGTAGTAGATTTTTATACTTTTTTAGTTTACTCTTTGATTTTTCTTCAAGTTTTATATTTCCTTGTAAAACGTTATGAATACATTCACATATAAAATTAATTTCGTTTTCGTTACAGACTTTTAAAAGAGCTTGTTGATGTTTTGGTTTAAGTTTATAAAGAGCATTTAATAAGTGTTCATGCGTCTTTAAGCGTCGATCCATCATTTGTAAATGACGGGTATTGGTTGGTTCTTGACATATTTAAACTCTTTTGTGGGAATGTACACTGTAGAATGACCATCAGATGGAAATATCTTTGATTTAATTCGACACATGTCAAAAGTGTCTTGTTTTAGATCTATCATCAAATAGCCATGTGCTTCTTTTGTAGCATCTCTGTAAGCATCTTCTATGAATTTGCTATTTTCTGGTGATACTTGTCGTGCTAAGTAACGTATTTGAGTTTTATCACGTGGGTTTTTAAAATAAATTATGTAGTTTGAATTCAAAGAAATGTCTCTTTGTCCTTTACCTTGATGAAATAAATTTTGAGTAATGTAAAATACACTCAAGTTCCTATGATGACTACCTTTGGTAAATATGTCAACAATGCGACCATCAGATTCCCTCATGAGATCATCGATAATAATAAGGTTAGCTTCCTTTCCATCAAACATATTCAAATCTGGTATACCCTGATAATAGTTTACATTTGGTAAATTATATAAGGGCTGCATTTCATCAAAACACCAAGTAATTTGATGAAAATTTGTGTTGCACACCTCATTAATATGTTTAATAAAGTTTGTTACAAAATTAGACTTTCCACATCCACTTTGACCTGCAACTATGGCAGTAAAAGGATGATAAAAATGAAACATTTTTAAATGCACGTGTGAACTCGAAAAGCGTTTCGGAATGAATAAAACTAGAAGTTACGATTGAATGTATTATATTTGATTTTGTTTTATATACAAAGATTACATACACAAATACTTTGAAAAATGATCACATACAGTTCATAGCTGTTTTGAAAAATATTACAGTAAGAAAATTATTATAAAATAAAGTTAAATCAGGTATAACAAATAACTAACTACATACATTAAAATTTACATCTAATTTTTCATGATATTATACAAAACAGTTGTCATAGTAAAAAAATAAAGAAAAAAGATAGTACATAATAAAGACAGAACTTTAA
The DNA here is from genome assembly GCA_947568825.1 of Sphinx pinastri. Classification (NCBI taxonomy): domain Eukaryota; kingdom Metazoa; phylum Arthropoda; class Insecta; order Lepidoptera; family Sphingidae; genus Sphinx; species Sphinx pinastri. The sequence goes on along the minus strand of OX387630.1, from coordinate 2,849,606 downwards.
GTTATTAAAAACCACAATTAAAACACACACACACATTAACATACATATTTTCGTTGTACAGAAATCGTTGATAAAATCAAATGTCCTTTATTTTATAATGACCCCATGCAAGAGTATCTGTTGAATTTTCTATTAAATAACGTTTTGTGTCATTGTGTGATAAAGATATTTTATTAATTTTTTGTGTATATATAGCATGTTTAATTGATTTAAATCTTATCATTTCACTGTATTGCGTTTTCTTTTCATATAAACATGATTTATAATCGGTAAGACAAAATTTTTTTGTTACACTTTTGTTAATCCCTTTTGCTTTACATATACATTTATTCTGCACATCCATTGCATACATTTTAGAGCGAAGACCTACAAACTCTTTAAAAATTTTACCGTTATTTTCGTCTTTAAAAAAACCTAACCGTTTTTTATTCAATAATGGTAAACCATATTGATTATTTGGTGGATAGTCGGACGTATCAAAGTAGTTGACTAAATCAAGTTTTATATCAGCATAATAATTTTGCGTAAATATTTGATATATTAAGCTATCGGTATCAGTATATAGTAACTTAATATTATCTTGATATTTCATTTTCATATAATCGTAATGGAAATCGTATAGTAATGTTTTAGATATATCTAAAATACAAAAACCGAGGTAAATTGGTTTATTATATAAAACGTTAGTTTTATTTAATTGTATTGCAACTAAGCTCTCTGAGAATATAGATAAACTATGGAATTCTGGTCTTGCTATCAAAGATTGAGCACCTTGAGTTTTGCCACGATTTAACCAATGATTAATTAATTTGACATTAACTCGTTTTCTTACATTTTCCATTGTTTTACCAAAAACAGAATTATTCATAAGTTTAAAAAAATCTTTCTCAAAATCTGAAGTGGCTAATGAACGCATATGAGTATTCAAGTCTATGTAACTTTTCAACCACGCGGATTGTTCAAATTTTAAAATTCTATGTACTTTAACTAATCGGAGACCATTTTTTAAACATTGCTTAAGGTTTCTATAATGAATGACGTAATTTTTTTTATTTTTTAAATTTGGGATCAGTTTCCTGTCTTTGCTGTTTCCTAAACATACGTTTTCTGGACAAAATGGAAAATCTGAATGAAAATCATGTAAATTTTTTGAATATTCTAAATCTACTTCCAAAATTAAACCATGTTTGGCATCATCGGCTATATTAAAATCTGTATTTATATCGACCCATTCAAATTTGCCTGTTGGGAGACATTGGGACATAGCCCAACCATAAAGGTTATTTGCGTCTAAGTACATCAAAAATGAAGATGGTTTATCTGAATCGTATTCCGACATAAACATGTTATTTGCCACTGCATGTCTATTGCTGCATTGTGATATACCCCCCCGAATATTATTCGCTATAAACGTAACCTTGTCGATATCTGTTAAAAGTTCCAAATTTATTTTGGTAAAATTTAACATAGCATCCCAACTTAAACCAGGTGCTGTATAATAGTGGGCAGGATCTAAACCGTATGTTTTAAGACAGACATCCCTAAAGTTTTCAAATATATCTGCTAACAACAATACATCTGTTTTTAAATACAGGTCTGAATATTCACCCATGTTTTTACAATTAAAATGATTCCACACGTCTTGAGCATGATGGTATTCACTTTCTGTAATGTGACTATCATTTAAAGAACTATAAAATTGATCGCGAGTGGGAAGAGAAGTTATTTTTAAAGAATCAAATGTCGTCATGTATTCGTATGGATAAACACCTTTTCTTATTAAACGTTTAAAATCTTCTTCACATGGATATTTTAATTTGAGTTCACGAAATTGTTCAAGTAATAAGTTCTGAGCTAATTTGTTAAGGCTACTTGACATAAATTTAAAAGAATCAAGAAATCGTAATTTTATAACTCTGTTATTGATTTGTAAAACTTTAGAAAAAGAAATATATTTTTCCTTGTTCTCAGGAATAAGTTCAATGTCACCTTTCTCGAAATCAAGACCATGCACTATGAAATGAGCGTCATAATTACTTAAATTATGTAAAAACACTGGCACAAAATTAGGAGCTTTGTATTTCTGAGAGCATACTCTATGAGCTACACCTTCATATGCACCAGTATGCCAATTATAAGATATTGTTCTATCCACGTTTAATTTAGTAGCACAAATGTAACAAGACTCACTTTGATTGATATTTATTTTATTTTCTTCAGTTAACGGTAATGGTGATTTGACAAAAGAATTCTTTTTACAAATATTTTCTAAATCTGCGTAAATGAATTGCATAAATTTTAGCGCACAATCTTGCCCTGTATAAGACCTATATACTGAAAGATTATCATCATAAGAACATTTAACATAATATCCAAAACTATACGTTTCATGTTTTTGGATATTAACAGTTGATGATTGATTTGGATTGTTAGAACAACTCTCTATTGGTTTTAAAAATGCTTCAAAGTCAGCATACACAACGAATGGAACTCTTAATTTACGTTCATAGTTGTTAAATGAAATGTGGTTTGATGGTATTAATTCATTAAACCAGTTTCTTTTTCTATCGTTTTCCGATGGTAAATTTGTGCACACATTGAAACAGTCATTTTCTTGGTGTCGTTTTAAATTATCTAATGACGTGAAATTTAATAAACACCCATCACAAATATGAACTGCATGTTCAGAAGTCGATAACTGTTTAGATAATAATCTCGAGAGCTTTTTAATATAACAGAAATGACCTTTAGAACCTTGAGATATATACAATAAGTTTAAGTGAGTATTTTTACGGTGTTTCGTAAAGTGTAATGGACCCACAACTTTATTTGATTTGCTTATTGAATCATATTGTAATCCAAAAACATTAATACTTATACTATTTAATTTTTCAAACTTATGGATGTCATTAATTTTTATAGGAAACGATAGGTTATCAAATTTTAGTTTGTTTTTGTGTATTATATAAGATGATACCCTATTGGAACTATGAGTAGCTGGAAATAATCCTGACAAAACTGCCCAACGAAAGCATTCGTGATCGTTATTTTGAACATTGATTACAGCTTTCTTATGTTTTATATCTAACGGTAGGTCTATGTATGAAGATCCACGCAATGGGTTAAATTTGTTGACATTCATATCCAAGTGATTTATTTTAACTAAACTCCATCCACTACCTTTTTTTTGGAAATTGGTCATTTTGTTTGTTATTTCGGTAATTATAGATGAGAAAATAATATCTTTATCATCACCTTGACAAACAAGATAGTTTGAAATTTGAAAATCAAAAACATTGTGTAGATTTTTTGTTTCTTGTGTGAAATCCGCATTGAGAATAAAATTAACTTTTACAACAGAATATTCTAAGATAGATCGTTCTAGTAATGTATAAATTATTTTTTTAATATTTTGTAAAAATAATTCAGGTGATTCAAGCTGTGTATCAGAAACTAAACTAGATTTCACTCGATATGTAATAATTCTATTACCGAAAGCACTATCAATGAATTGAACATTAGGTAGATTATTATCTCTTCTAATTAAATTATTTTTATGTTTATTGCTCTTATAGTGACTGGTCATATATTTTTTTGATACATATATGTGACACTCAGGACATTCAATTTTATCATTATGCTGTTCTGTACTTACATTTAAAATGTTATCCAGCGACGACGTAGATGTCGAAGGAGCTTCAAGATGAATATTTTTTCTTCTCTTTAATGGATCCTCTTCAAACAATTCAGTTGGCGCTAATCTTTTCCTGCTGCCTTCTCCATTCTGCATAGATCTGATGGATAAGAAAACTGTTAAAAAAATGTTATCTCACGAAATAAATATGCTACTATGTTTCTATTATTTAAATAGATACTAACATTATTTGTTATTTACACTGCAAACAATATGCTTTCATTGATAATACACCATCAATATCATCCTCATCGGAATGAGTTTGTTTTGAGATTTTATGTCCACTACATGGTGTATAATAAGGAGAAATATCAGGATCTCCCAACATTGATTCTGGCAAAACATTTAATATATACCAAAACCGTATGAAACGATGATATTTATGTAAAATTATCTTTTTATCGAAACTTGCAATCTCACTCTGAGATAAACTAGAAATATCAAGTGAGTGGTACATTTTGGTTGCACTTCAATGTTAAAAATATAAACGGAAGAAACAAGTTGAATGATTGTGCAAGATGTTCGAACCATTATAAATACTTTAAGTGTATCCCCTCTTCATGGATTCCCAAAACATGTTGCAACTAGTCTTAAAATAATAAAAAATGTTTTACTCACGTTTCAACTTGTCTTTGTTCCATTTTATCACAGAGCTCGTACAGTTCTTTGTCGTATCGCGATGACATCAGATCCATTGATTCGATATTTTCGAGAAGTGCGACGAGTTCCATGTTGTATAAATCACAGCTTGTATCCATGGTAAGGAATGTCTCAGTATTTTTAAAAGTTATTTCAACGCTTATATACTACCCAAAACAATGTAATTACATTCTAAGCTATCCACTTTTTTCCAAACAATTTATGAATGTTCCCAATAACTTTACAATCGTAAGCATGAGCATGAAAAAACACTAAAAAGACTTATAACTATTTTCAATAATACTTAGCAATAACACAATTCACAAAGAGTTCTAGAATCAAAAACAAATTAATCTATTAAGTATGTAACTTAAAAGAGTACAAAGTTTAAATACAATACAATGTAAGTTAAATTTAAACAGGTAGATTCTTAAGTACAGTTAATACAATAATAGTTTCTTATTTCAATAATAGTAGTACAAAGCATATGATTAAAGTTATGATATTAAAACATTGACACGCACTGGCACTTTTGTTCATTTGTCTGTGTCTATAAAATATTTCACACAATCGTCCTTACTGGCCAACTGTTTGGTTATATTGTATATAGTGTCCTTGACACTTTGCAAGTTCTTATCACTGTCGTTTTCCGCGTAATATTTAACTCGCACATCAGCGTGTTTCCAATGTTCCGTCGGTGCGATGTTTTTTATTTTATTCACTTCATACACCTCAATTTTTATGAGATGTGATGCAGAACTGTTGTCATCGCTGTTTGATCGGATGTATGAAACACCACCGCTCGTCGATCGACCAACACTGGATGACTTTCTTGTTGTTGTCTTCTTCTTTTTTGGTTTTTCGAAGAACTCATCAATGCTGTTGCATTCGATCGGTCTTTTATTTGCTAATATCGCTTTTTTGACTTTAAAGGCGAGTGTACCTTCTTCATCACTAGGTTCGTCGATTTCTTCAGCATAATAGTAGTTTTTGAAAGTATTTTCAGAAAACTGTAACAAAATGAAATGAAACTGTTTTAATTATCGGTTAAGTAAGTACTGTATGATAAATACTTATAGGTATGCGAAGTATACATGTACACATTAGTAACAATGATAAATTAATAAGACATCAAAGATAGCTAAAATGTATTAACCTGGTGGACAACACATGGCATAAACAATTAATGAAACATCTGGTTACAACACTTTTAGATCAAAGTATATAAAGGTACTTACATTCATTTTTATAACACTTTCACTATTTAACTATTTCACAATTTTACTATCACTTCACTGTTACAAACAACTGGAGATCACACTTCGAGCAGAGCACAGAGTGGAATACGATACCATGTGATTTTGCGTCGGTCTTTTATATGGAGAGGGAGTATTGTTTCCTTGCAGACAAGATCCAACATGTTTCGACTTTCACCTTAAATGTTCCGTTGAATACGTAATATCAGGTAATGTGAATAATGGGAACCGTAATTATTATGACAATGAGAAGACCCAAAGGGTTTTACCTAGAATTTGAGAAAGGTATGGTGTATTGTAACGATTGCTTTAATAATAATAAACAATGCCCGTAATGCGTAAAGGGCGACTATTAAGTAATTTTAAACGGCTTTTAAGTAGAAACACGAGTTAATAGAAATACGAGACAAAGACCTTTGCATCCTTCAAATAAAAAAGGGTCGCCGATAGAAAGTAGAAAGTCAATAACACAACGAAACAGGGAAAATGTTGCTTTATCTATCATAAACAATGCTCGTAATGCGTAAAGGGTAACTATTAAGTAATTTTAAACGGCTTTTGCGTAGAAACACGAGTTAATAGAAATACGCGACAAAGACCTTTGCATCCTTCAAATAAAAAAAAGGATCGCCGATAGAAAGTAGAAAGTTAAAAGCACAACGAACAGGGAAAAGGTACAAGCTTAAGGGAACCGTAGACCATGAACAAATTCGTGGTTCATACCTACCTCGCGGGTGATATGAAACGGATTCCGCGGACGATATAATTTTTATTCGCGGGTGTTATCAAAGTAATCCGCGGTCGATATCAAATTAATCCGCGGTAGGTATCAAGTTAATCCGCGGTAGGTATCAAGTTAATCCGCGGTAGGTATCAAATTAATCCGCGGTAGGTATCAAATTAATCCGCGGTAGGTATCAAATTAATTCGCGGTAGGTATTAAAGTAATTCGCGGTAGGTATTAAAGTAATCCGCGGATTCATTCGCGGGTTCCGTGGGCCGAATCTGGAGCAATCGAAAACGTCGGCCATCAGCCGCCGGAGCGCCGCGGACCGGCCCTCGAACCTGCTCCAGTATCGGTGAATCCCTTACTACTTTTATGCATCCAGTCGCTGCCGGCCCTCTTGTGCAAGTCGTCCCGCCATCTGGCCAGAAGGCTACGCTAATACGCTATTACGCTAATAGAAAACAGAAATAATATATGGGAATAGTCTATCGATAAGTCTATCGCTAGAACATGTGATTCTCATACATAACTTTAGCGTTAACGATTGTAGATAGGCATTTTGGCTACGACCCTAATTATTGGTAAATTAGGGGTACCTATAATCTCGTTTCTAAAACTGATCAATATCCACATTTGCCATACTATTCCAGCAGAATGTACTTTAAAAATAGGGCGCCATTAAAAATAATAATACTACGCAAAGCGAAGGTCAAAGCAGTGGGAAGCACAGGGGCCAAAGACTTACTTCGAGGCTAACTTCACGCTCGTGTGCAAATGCACGGGACAGCGCACGCGACCCTAGCGTCAAGACATCAAAACAATCTGTGCAAAATATCTTCTCATCTAGAAAATAACTTTTATACACATAAAATAATTTGGTGTATATTCATAAACTACTTTCTGGTGTAACATTGTAAATGTGGTTTTTGGTTTACGTGAACTGCATTTGAGATTTTCGTGTCGTGCGGACTCTATTTTTACATTCGCAACAAGTTAGTCGCAGTGCATTGCAAACTTTATCAACTGCAACTTCACGAGTGTGTCCTTAAGGTAAGTTAAATTATATACTATGTATGTTTTCGATTGATCTCTCAACTATGAAATACGGAAATCTACTATAATTCTTGAATATAATAATAATATCAACACTGTATTGTATACAGCCCTACTGCTGGGCGCAGGTCTCCTTTACTACTGAAAGGGTTTCGGCACATACCTTCGAAATTCTTATGGATATCTTCTTAGGTGTAGGGGGTTTTCTCACCATGTTTCCCGTCACCGTTAAAGCAAGCGATAATTCACTAAAATACACACATGACAGTGGCCTTGGGTTTTAAAACTTTATCTCAGCAAGCCGTTCCACTCCGAACAGGGCTATCGTCACTTTTTTATATTTTTTTGATCACCAAGTCGATCTTAATTAGTGACTATAACTAGCAATATAACTAGAAACACAGAATAATGTTTATATAGTAAGTACTACATTCATATACATTTATTACTACATTCATATAAACAAAAGAGTTCTAAGATTATATTGGAAGAAGCGAAACAAAAGATTTTTAAGTATAAAACATACTTCTTATTCGTACTTTATCTTTATTTTAAATGCAATATCGTATTTATTGGTAGATGCTACAAATCTTTTATGGATACAATATACTTTATACATTATATATCCGGACTGCCTCGGTGGCGTAGTTGAATTGCGGTACGACTGCAATGCTGAGGTCTCGGGTTCGATCCCCGGGTCGGGCAAAGTGATATTGGGTTTTTCTTTTCAGTATCAGCCCGGAGTCTGGAATTTGTGCCCGATATGGCCATAGGCTCGCCCCCTATCACATCATGGGACGGAATAAAAATGGCGAAAAGTGGGTGCATTAGTTGCGCCTCTGCCTACCCCTTCGGGGATAAAAGGCGTGAGTATGCGTATGCGTATTATTTTTTCCTCCGTGAATATACATAAATTATTGTTCAAATAATAATTATTATGGATATAGTCGCTCAGTAACGCGTAGAGCGTGAATTGCTTTCTCTAATATTATGCAGTTACTACATTATGACTTTATTCCGCAAAATGCTCTGGATTTCCCAGTGTGTATGCCAGTACATAAATGTGTATGAGAGATAAAGGCAAAGTTCTTGAATTACGTCATCGTAAAAAATAGTTTATCAACTGGACGATAGCCTAGTTGGGAATGGAACGGTCTGCCGAGACAATGTCCGGAGGTTCAAACCCAAGGCACACACCTCTGACTTTTCGTAGTTACGTGTGTATTGTTTATTCATTATCGTTCGCTTTAACGGTGAAGGAAAACATCGTGAGGAAACCAGCATACCTGGGAAGTTCTCTGAATTTCGAAGGTATGTGAAGTCCGCCAACCCGCATTAGGCCAGCGTGGTGGACTAAGGCCTAAAACCCTCTCAGTAGTTAGAGGAGGCCCGTGCTCAGCAGTGGGCAGTATATAATACAGGGCTGATTGCATTGCATTGCATTGCAAAAAATAGTTTCTACCTGTATTTACAAACAATAGTTTGATTTTATTAATTCACCAAGAATACCTATTTGATTACAATTTGCTGTGTGGAAGTAATTAAGAACTAGACATTTTGAAAGGTAATACTACAATAATGCTATTTATGGCCTAAGCTTTAAGCTAAGGGCGTAGGCGTGGAGGGCACTACCCCCACCCCCCGAAGATTCAAAACTAAAACATACCCATGTATGACTTGTGTGAATTATTAGGACTACTTATATGAAATTGGCGATTTTCCGCTCCTAGATTTTTTTTTATTACAGGCTACTTTTCACCCAGAAGAATTCATTCAAGACTTCATTCTGCAAGAGCTTTTAACGCAAACTTTACTGTGGGCAAAGACTAGTACTTAATACTACACCTGATAGCAGACCAAACTCAACGAATATAGACCTAAAACTCAGTGTAATATGAACTCACAAAATTAAATCCCATTTGTGATAAGTAGCGAACTTTTTAATGACACCGTATGAGGAAAAATCTAGTTTATCCTCATAAATCCAGTTTAAAGCACGGAATCTATATCATATTCTTTATTTGTATCGCGTATATCGTGAAGGCAGAAATGAAAAAGGATGTAGTAAATTGTGCCTCCCTCGGTGGCGTAAGTTGTATTACGGTACGACTGCAATGCTGAGATCTCGGGTTCAATTCCCAGGTCAGGCAAAGTGATATTGGGTTTTTCTATTCAGAGTCAGCCCGGAGTCGGAATTTGTGCGTGATATGGTGATAGGCTCGCCCCTTATCACACCATGGGACGGAATACGCACGGCAACTCTACCTACCCCTTCGCGGATAAAGCCGTGAGTGTGTGTGTGTATTACATTGTATCGCGACATTTGCAAATTAACAGTCTTAATAATTATTATGCTGTGAATTCACTTGCAAGTCGGCAATAATAAGAGCCTTAGTTTACAAAACCATGGATGAAACAACTCAGCTCTAGTACTCACATACAGGTTCCTATTGCGTTTCTGAGAAGAATCCGGAGGTTACTCTCCCTCTCTCCCTATAACTGTGGAATTAACATCAGTAATTCACATACTTACTCTTATGACGACTTACGGTATACACAAACACACACTCACGCCTATTATCCTCGAAGGGGTAGCCAGAGGTGCAATTTGTGCACCCACTTTTCACCGTTTACGCTATAAAAAAGTAATAAATCGCCTGGCATGCTTCGCCTATCACGTTAAATCTATTGACAAAGAATTCTAAGATTATATAGAGCGGACATTGGGAAAATTATCATACAAAATTTTGAGCCTGTTCGTCAGTAACTCAATCTATCGTAAAATAGCAAATCTCCAATGTAAAATGCATTGGAACATACTTTGACATGGTCATAATGCGCAAATTAGCATACTTCCTTTACAAATATTGTTTGCTTTACAAAATTTTAGCATACCCAGACGTCTTGTAACACGGACGTGCCAGGTAAGACAGCGACTTATTACCAATTGGTAATAACTTTGGCTGAAAAATTTGGTGAAAAATGTCCGGTCTATAACTAACTATACTGTCTAATGTCTTTGATTGCGTATAAGCCTGGGGATAATTACATAAATTAAACCAAAAAAAATCCCATTCAAGCTGTGAAGGAAAACTCAGGATTTCACTCATTAATTAGTGATACGGTAAATCCATACAGATAAATAAATAATTGTTTATCATTTATCGAAAACATCGTAAGAAAACCCACATACTTGCGAATTCTCTATAAGAATTAGAATTTTCGCTCTAAGAGGATAAGTGTAGTCTGCTAATTCGCAGTAGGCTAGCGTGGTGGAGGCTTAAACCCTCTCAGTACTAGTGCAGGCATGGGCCGAGACTCGACATTGGGCCGTAAGACCGTGTGAATCCAACATAACCGTTCCACTCACCCCCAGTGGTGGTGGCGATAACGCGTTTTTTCCCCGCGAGCAAAAAAAGGCTAGGGCCGAGGCTGAGTACGGCTCAGCAGTGGGCAGTATATAATTAAATAAATAACCATCAATTTTTTACGGTATGGGCTTTTTACACACCCCTTCGATTATACTACTATGTGATATTATGTCAGAAATGCGAGCACTTTGTGACGTTTACTTACAAACTATAGTAAGAATACTAATACTAGGGTAAACGCAGAAATCGGATGAAATTCCGCAAATAGACCAAATCCAGGGTCAAGTTATAATTTTTTTTTATCTTGGAAGACTGTACAGTCAGCAGCATAAGTAGATGAACAAATTCAAAATATCAAATTGCCTACATACCTTTGTGGTCTTACTAATCTATTTTTCTTTTCACAAAAACAAAATAAAAGGTATTTACTTTACTTCAAACGAAGAAAAAAATATTTCAGTTTAACTTAACGCGTGTATAGGCAATTTGAAATTTTAATTTTGTACAGATATTTTTGCTGCTGACTGTACAATAGATTATTTTATTCTGGCGTAAGACTACTACACGTGTGGAGACGCGCCAAAAAACTAGTCAAGCGTATAATCCTGATCTCACACTATAATCCAAAATATTTTCTTGGAATATGATAGCATTTCGCTCCAACAACATACAAATCATTTCATATCTGAATACGCTTATATCTAAAACGCTCAGATTTTCCTGAATGCTATAGACTGCTTTTATCCCGGTAACATAGTCGCACATAGACAGAGATGCGAGCATATTAATTTAATCTACATCTGTCTTAACCCAATCAGAGTAACATAGGCCACTTTTTATCCTGGGAAAATATAAAGCTAGAGTTTTATCCCGATAAAAAGTACCTATAACTAGAAGGAAAACATAAAAAGTATAACTAAATTCAAGGATGCGGGCAAAATTTGTAAATCATTAAAATGGCAATGGACAGGACATATATTAAGAGAGAGAAATGGGAAATGGACAAAAACTATATTAGAATGGTACCCCAGAGACGGGAAAAGGAGTAAAGGGCGACAACCAAAACGTTGGGAAGATGATCTAAAGAAAACTGCTGGCCCTGACTGGATGAGAACTGCGAAGAATAGAGATATGTGGAAATCTTTAGAGGAGGCCTATGTCGAAGGACAAGCTGAGGAACAAGAAACCAATCTATCGCAATAGTAATACATATTTATGTAATTAATAAGTAACTTAGCAATAAAGGCTTATTTTATTTTATTTATTTTATTATCCCGGAAAAACTCATTCACGCGGGCGGGCCGCGAGCAATAGTTTAGTAAAATATATAAGCTTTAGTTATTACTAGCTTATTGGGAAAGAGTTTTTCCGGAATAATGGCCTTTGTTGTTCTCAGGGTCTCAAACTATCTCCATACCACAATGCAATGCAATGCAATCAGCCCTGTATTATATACTGCCCACTGCTGAGCACGGGCCTCCTCTACTACTGAGAGGGGCTAGACCTTAGTCCACCACGATAGCCTAGTGCGGGTTGGCAGACTTCACATACCCTCGAAATTCTTATGGAGAATTCTCAAGTACGTAGTTTCCTTCACCGTTAAAGCGAGATAAACAAAACACACGTAACTTCGAAAACTCAGAGGTGTGTGCCTTGGGTTTTGAACCTACGGACATTTTCTGGGCAGACCGTTCCATTCCCAACTAGGCTATCGTCCACTCCATACCACATTTCGTCGAAATCCGTTCGGTAGGTTTTGACTTTATTTCGTTCAAACATACTTTGTTTTATAATATGGAAGGATAAGGATTCTGAGAAATTATAAACGTCGTTACGCCAGTACAAAATAATAATTATCCCCTTATCGATGACTTCCTTTGTATTAGCAGAGTTAACAAACATACTTAAAATTATCATGTGTATTATTAGCTATGATCTTATTTGTTAATATAGTTTTTAGGGTTCCGTAATACAAAAGGAAAAATGGAACCCTTATAGGATCTCTTTGTTTTCCGTCTGTCTATCATTCTGTCAAGACCCTTTTTCTCAGGAAGGCGTATAGATATAAAATTCAAAGTCTACGGTCTTTTTCAGCTTTGAAAAAATCTAACTTGTAAGCCAACGCGATCAAAAGATATGACCGTTTATGTCGCATATTTTAAAATTTCGCAAGGGACTCGAAACCTACAGGGTACTTCCCCTTGCCTTAGAATCATGAAATTTGGCAAAAAGCAAGGACTTACAACACATGTAAAGGAAAAAATCTGAAAACCGTAAATATGTACTTTAATAAGAAAGAAAGCGAGTTTACAAACTTATAAAACGTGATTAATTTATTAATTAATTTTGGCGAACTATTGAACTTATGTGCTTAGATACCTTACTTAAAAGTTTGTCGGAACCCTCGGTACGCGAGTCCAACTCATACTTGTCCGGTTTTTTTGAAAATTAAAATAAATAAATAATGAAATACTTTATGTATCATCGAGACGAACAAAGTTGCACTTACGGTATGTCAAAAAAATTAATAACATTATATAATAGTTATTATTTTTAAATTACATAACTACGGAGATATTAAATTAGGGATAAAATTAATAAACAGAAAAATCGCAATCATAGGTTTGTTGATTTTTGCAAAACAATAATGTATTATAGTGATATAAATAGAAAAATACACAATATTATAAAAGTAAACTGTTTGTTGTGTCTCTTGAGTCCCGTATTTCTATAATGAGAAAGTTTATATTCTGATAACCCCAGTTATAGCTTAGGCGTCAGAGCACTATCTCTAGGTACATTGTTAAGGGACTGGCAAAACCGGTGTGGAAAATACAGATAAATCTCTGTCGTTCATAGCACTAGCATGGAGTGGTAGAGTTACGCATACGCTCACGCCTTTTATCCCCGAAGGGGTAGGCAGAGGCGCAACTAGTGCACCCACTTTTCGCCAAGCGTATTCCGTCCCATGATGTGATAGGGGGCGAGCCTATCGCCATAGATAGAGTTACGCTGTGCACATATTTGTCTACGGCATGAACCCGCTCGTCTGCGTAGTACCACTGTCTTATGCCTCATTTAGAATATCAGCGAACAATTCTCCTAACAACTCGACGAATAATTCGTGCACGAATTATCACACTATATATAATATTATAAACGCGAAAGTTTGTAAGTATGGATGTATGGATGTTTGTTACATTTCCACGCAAAAACTGCTCAACAGATTTTGATGAAATTTGGCACACGGGTAGATTATGTCCTGGATTAACACATAGGTTTTTTATCCCGGGAAATATAAAGCGGGACTTTTATCCCGGGAAAACTCATTCACGCGGGTGGAGCCGCGGGCAAAAGCTAGTATGACCCTATTTTTTTTATACGGCCACAGCAAAATGAACCCACCGCACCTGCAATACAATGCAATCAGCGCTGTATTATATACTGCCCACTGCTACCACGAGCCTCCTCTACTACTGAGAGGGGTTAGGCCTTAGTCCACCACGCTGGCCTAGTGCGGGTTGGCAGACTTCACATACCCTCGAAATTCTTATGGAGAATTCTCAGGTATGTGGATTCCTTTACGATGTTTTCCTTCACCGTTAAAGCGACCGATTATTGATAAACAATAACACACGTAACTTCGAATAGTCAGAGGCGTGTGCCTTGGGTTTTGAACCTACGGACGTTGTCTCGGCAGATCGTTTCATTTCGAACTAGGCTATCATCCACTTAAGTGAACAAATTCAAAATAAAAAATCGCCTATACGAGTTTTGTTTAATTGAAACTTTTTGTTCTTTATGTGACGTAAAGTAAATCCCTTTTATTTTATTACTAGCTTTTGCTCGCGGCTCCGCCTGCGTGAAAAAGATTTTCCGGGATAAATGTCCCGCTTTATATTTTCCCGGGATAAAAAGAAAAGACAGAAAAGAATTACAAAAATCGCTGATTTGTGTTCCATTACTCTTCTTTAGTCATCCACTTTCTTTTTTGTCACATTTCTTTAAATGTACAGACACACCGGTTCTACTGCCTTAATATATGTCTAAATAGATTGTGAAGAGAAAGAAATTGGTAAGAACAAAAAAGTTTATAAGGGGTTTGACTTTTGAGGTTTTGAATTTGCTACTTATGCGGCTGACTGTACCACCGCAAACTAACGTATACATCGTTGCAATATTTATGTCAGATAGAATTGTCAACATCGCCTTACTCTGTTTGTCTGTACATAAATATGCAACTGGAAAATCCCGCCAGAAGGAAACACGTACGCCAATCGGTGTTTTGAAACGGCGTGCAAGAGACGCCATTCGAGTAATAACTTATTAATAAATAAATAAGACTGTGAAAATGTCATCAAAAATTGAGGCCGGAAATAAAAGTACTAGGTGAGTTTAAAATTTTTTGAACTCGTTTCGTGCGTAAAGAAACAATTTCTAAAATATATAATGGATTTATGAGAAGGTGAAGGTGGGAAGTGTAGTGTTCCGAAAAGTAAATAAGGAAACAAATGCTTTTTGTTATTATTCATAATATATGTAGGTATAGTATATAGTTTCCAAAGGTAAGTTGGTACTCGGAAGGAATGGTATATTATAATAAATGATCGCCACATTTTTAGTGTTTGTGAATAAAATGATATACTTCGTAATTCAAAATCAGTGTGTTATTTGTCTATACACTTCGATGCTGATCAATAGATTTTCAAACACGTGTTATAGTGCATAACTGTTAAGATATGGCTCTTCATATTATTCTCCCTGAATTCCAAAGTAATAGAGAAGGCCAGTTCCCAGCAGTGAGACGGTAATACTTAGGTATTATACACTCCTGAAATGAACATTTATTTCTCGAAACTTATTTTTTTGGAGTTAAAAATATTGTTCTCAATATGAATCCGATTGTATTTAAAAAAATCACAAGCGTATTTTTCCTCAACTTAAATTTTTGTCATGTGATTCCTACTGCTTTAGCCAACACGATCGTTTTTTTATGATAACAATGAATTTCAATGTGACGACCCGCGCGCCGGCGACTTACATAAATTTATAAATAGAATTTATCACATGTGAAGGATATGACGTAATTCTCAATAGTGGAGCTTAATGCCTTGTGCGAGAGGCTTATAATTGCGAAGCACGATGTTAAAGAAAAAAGGGAGTACAAGGTGCTCTGCCAGTCGGTTTAGTGGTCTGGCATTATGACAATACAATTTTATTTTATTTTTATTATAATTGGGAAACTTGCAGCTAGTACAATTCACAGTAAAGGATACACTCAAAGAAGGCCAATTACAAGTTTCCACATCTAAATTGCACAACGCAAAATAAAAAATACTAAAAATACAAACAATTAAATAGAAGTACCTAAAAAAACATAACAAAACATAAGTGCATCAAAATATCTTATACAATTATAGAAAAAAAACTAATGTTAATTGTTATATGGTACCGAGTAAGCTTTAGCCCTGGGAAAAGACATAGATTATTTGTTAATCGACTTTCAAAAACGGTAGAAGTACCTACTGAACTCGTATTTATATGTTTTTATGTATCTGTAGGAACCGATTACTTTGAGATTTGTAGGCCGATTTACATGATTAGGTTTTTGGAACGAAGTTCCTTATCGCGCGTTGTGAAAGGGGGCTGGACGGAAAGTTGTCACGACACTTTTTACTATTATCTTACTAATATGAACCTTAAATACAATGCGTAGAAGCTATAATTCTTGAAACGAGTATATTTTTATTTATTTTATTTATTAAAGTCATTAAAACCATTTCTTACTAATCTAATATGAACCTTAAATACATTGCGTAGAAGCTATTGCCCCAGCGTTGGCACGGCACGAGTACAAAAGAATCGAACGTAACATTCTTTTTTCAAATTTTGTTGATTTATTCTACTTTGGTTACTGACATTTATCAATAACAAGACTAAACGTGCTTTGCTCGCGTTTAAAAATCTACTTCATGTGGTAAGCGTAAGATCGAATTTGTGGTTAGTCAATCAAAATTTGTGATAAAAATGCTATGCAATAGCTTTACCGCGGCAGTCTCCGAGTGTCACACGTATTTATTTGTTTTTTTCTCTAGAAACTTATGTATTGGAACGGAAATAGGAAAATATATATATATTTATATATATACACACTCTGTTATATAAATAAAATTTTATTACAATTCCTTCACTAATTAATCGAAAGGAACTTCGTTCCATCCGGGTGTCCCTTGACACCTCTCAAGTTTTTTTTTAAAGTACACTCGCGTTTATCTGACAAACGTTTTGCAAGATGGTGTCGGATTATCAATTTTTTCAGACTACAGGGTACTGCCGCCGACACCCTGTAGTCCGGAACTTTTTAGAAAAGGAATTCATATGTGTACTATATAATTGTGCATTGACGAAGATGTCTGTCAAAGGTTTGTCGGATAATAAGTAGTGCTGGATTAGCCAGGAGCCGCATTCGGATCTACTGTACTTATAAATAAAATTTATTTCAGTTGAATTGATTCGTATTATCCTATAAGGCTCAATATCGCTTAAGTCAAATTAGCCTTTCAACCTTTATAAATTCCACACGGGTGAAGTATAAGTACAATATGAAACCCTTTATAAAACTTTGTTTTTTTTTCAACAGAATCAACATGGCGTGCCCTGCATTAGACCCAAGAAGTGGGTCGTCATGTGGCCAGTGTTTAGGCAGCAAGATCACGAGCTACGTCCTCGGTTATTTACAAACGGTATGGATTTTTCGCGGTTATATTCGAGACAACTACTTCAGACGGCCAGCCTATCGATATTATAATACTATAAAGCTGAAAAGTTTGTTATTTCTTTGTATTTGGTTGGTTGAACGCGCTAATCACAGGAACTACTGAACCGATTTTGAAAATTATTTCACCAATAGGAAGCTACATTACTCCTGAGTGTTATAAGCTACTTTTTATCGCGGGAAAATATTTATATCCCGGAAAAACTTTTTCACGAGTGCGGAGCTACGAGCAATACTAGTAAAATGATAACAGAATGTCCTTATTATGTGGTTTCTAATATATTTAAACGAGCAATTCTTGTATATAATATATATAGAATTGGTTTCTCGGAAACGGCTCGTCCGATTTGGATGAAATTTTGAATTTGGATAGTATGAGCTCTAGAAATAAAACTGGGAAATTCAGTTTTTTTATTAACCCCAAACTTGTGGGGTTGGAAGGGGGGAGATGCTAAACCGTAGAACCGATTGTTATGAATTTCGGTATTGGGATATCTTGAATCTTGAAAACAAATATGGGATATTCCTTTTTTTGTTAACTCCCATTTAAGGGGGTAAAGGAGGGAGAAACTAAACCTCTGAACCGATTGTAATGAAATTTGGTATTGGGATATTGTGAACGTTTAAAACAAATATAGGATTTTCATATTTTTATTAACTCCTATTCAAGGGGGTAAAAGGAGGGAAAAACTAAACCGCTGAACCGATAGTAAAGAAATTTGATATGGGAATATCTTAAGCCTGGAAAATAAATATGGGATTTTCATTCTTTTCTTTTACTCCTGACTAAAGGGGATAAAAGGGGGAGAAATTAACTCCTGAACTGATTGTAATGAAATTTGGTATGGGAATATCTTAAGCCTGGAAAATAAATGTGGGATTTTCATTCTTTTCTTTTACTCCTGACTAAAGGGGATAAAAGGGGGAGAAATTAACTCCTGAACTGATTGTAATGAAATTTGGTATGGGAATATATATAACCTTAAAGATAATTATGGGATATTATTTTTTCATTATATAATAATTTAATGGAAAATATTATTAGGACCTATAACATGTATAGTAGGTATTAAAAATCACCTGAGCAAGGCTCGGTCACCCAGGTAAGTACTATTTATTTATTTAAGGATTACAAACATGGTTAATATTAGTAATTATAAGTTGTAATTTATATTACTCTTAATTTAAATGTTGCCATAATTACAAGCGTCCATGACATGCACACAAAGGTGATTTAAGGAATATTGTTACTAAATAAAAGAAAATTAATGCCTAATAATGAGATGAATGGCGAACTTAACATAATAATTTACTGGTGGTAGGTCTCTCATTATGTAAGAGGCCGTCTGGGTGGGTACCACCGCAATGTCTATTTCTACCGCCAAGCAACAGTGTGCATGCAGTGTTGTGTTTCGGTTTGAAGGACATTGTAGCCAGTGTAACTACTGGACATAATGAGACTTAACATCTTATATCTCAAGATGACGAGCGCAGTGGAATGCCACATAGTACTTTATAACTCAAGGTGCTGAATGGTTTTGCTACTGTTTATGGGTGATCGTATCGCTTACCATCAGGCGAACGGCATGCTCGTCTCGTCATTCAATGCAATAAAAAAATAAAAAACAACATGCATGCCATAAAGTGGCACTGAAGGGCCACATATTCATGTTGTAGCATAATATTATGTGTCCTTTCCTAGCCGATTTCGACAACGGCGGCCAATCTCTACGGAGATCAGCTAGGTATGCAGGAGATATTATAGTGCACAAGTGTGTGCGCAATACACAAGTGCACTCGCTATTCCTTCACTCTCATAGTCCGGTGAGACGGCAATCCGACATGACCGGAGAGAGATCAGGCGCAGGACCAACGGCTTTACGTGCTTTCCGAGGCACGGGGGTATCACACCGCCAACTTCCTGACTTCAAGCTACGACTGAGTAATGGAAAAACCCAGTCACAACGTTTTTTGGCTGACCCGGGATTCGAACCCAGGACCTCAGTGCTCAATTAGTCGTAACGCGTACGCAACACAACTACGCCACCGAGGCAGTCAATATTATATCTTTATTGTGGGTCTACCATAAAAAAGCCCTTAGCTCATATTTCTAAATTATATACCTATCGACATTTTTTGCGATATTAAGTTATACACATGTTTACAATCGGTGCTTTTTTCGTCTTTAAAACCTAGTTTAAAATTTTGGTAAAAAATGTCACTTAACTCTTTAATCAATTAGTATTACAGCCGTTTATATAATATTATACATACCATACATATATACGACTTTTATCTTTTAAACGGTAGGCAGGAGTGTTATCATACTCTCATTTCGATTATTACTTATCAATATCTTATTTCAAGTCAATTATTTCTTAATTTCAGGTGCTATGGATCCTGTGTTTCATAGGTTTTATATCAGACACGAGCACAGCGCGGACGTCAGAGATCGTGGTGGGTGTCATCATGGGTCTACTGCTGATGTCATTCGCGATTATTCTTGTCATTGGATTACACAAAGTAATTATTCACGTTTTTACTACCCTTTATTTTGATATCGTGGACACCTAATATTTCCGACTTCTCTATCTTTACATATGATTTGCCGTTGTAGCGTCCGCAGATACGTGTTAAATTTACCGATCCGTGCTTAAAATTAACCACTGTAGATCCTGGCTTACAGGAATTGTGGTGGCAGGTGTGAAGGCGAGTCATTCTCGGACCCTAGAAATTCTTTTACGATGTTCTAACACCATTTGTGCAGGACTTTTTTTTTTTTTTTTTTACCATTTGTGCAGGACTGGATTCCCGAAAGGTTTACATTAGACAAAACGACTAGTTGTATGCTAAACGCTCAGTGCAAAATGCTTGATTTCGAAGCCGAGTAGAAAATTGCTGACGAAAGAGTTGTTTACTACAGTAAAAAATATGTGCCTCGATGATATATCTAGTTGTTTTGTTATACCCCTATTGTGTTGAAATATTGGGTACTATCGACTGGTCGGATGAAGTTTGGATTCAGTATTAGCACAGACTCTTAAAATAGGCTCGCTATTTATCACAAGTATGGGACGAATCCATGGCGAAAATTGTGTGCACGCTGCAGAGTCAAGAGTATAATATTATATTATAACGTTATTTTGTTTTCCAGGAGAAACGCTCGTACATCAAAGGATACCTGATATTTTGCGTCGTGGCGACAATCATTCTCATAATGGGCTTCTGTGTGACTTTGTTCACTCGGCCGAGTAAAATCGGCTTCAAAGAATTCATCAGTAATTTCATTATGATATGTAAGTAGGCAATAGTAATACTCTCTCCTTAGCCTACAGTAATTTGGGATCTACACATTATTTTCTCCATAATATTATGATACTTTAATTTGTACGACCGATTGCTGTCAACTTTTTTTGAAATGTCATAATATAAGCATACAATCGGTCCCCGGATTTATTTGATAAGCTACAAATCCGCTGGAACTATTTGGGGAATGCAATCGAAGATACGTATACGGGAAAACTGAGGGTTAGAAAAAATGCCCTAGCGGGCAAAGCTGCGAGCATCACCTAGTATAATATAAGGCAAACACAAAAGCCAAGTTTTCCAAATAACTGATAAACAATAGAATGCACTTAGATAACTAGCGTATGACATTTGCCTGTACATTTTGAAACGGACCCTGAGTGTATGGGCCTGGAATGTATGTTCCTGTGGCCTGAAATAAAAAATACATATATATATTTCCATTTCAGCCTTGAATATACTCACGTTCATCGCGGTACGAGCATTCTACTTGTCTACTAGCTCGTGAGCTGACGTCTTCACATCCAACAAATATTCCCTGTTCAACATTTATATAGAAAATTATAATACTCAATTCTATAAGCAATATTCAATTGTTCATAGACTCGTTGTAACTGACAAATCTTCTGGGTTTAAATTTGAGTCCAAGGAGTGTCGCAGTTACTGCTACTGTTCGCATTTTTCTTTACTGATAGCTCACAAAAGACTGCAACTCGCGCTCCCTCTGTTTAATTTGTTACTTATATTCTATGTCGTAAAGTCGCTTTTGATGTAGTATGATAACTAGCTCAGCCCGTGCTGAATGTGGAAATATTTCGCAAGCACGTGCATTCATCAAAATTTGGACGCATCTTAAAAAACTGCGTCTCATATGCGATTATTTGGCACATAATTCTTGAACTGAGAAAACTCTATGGTATTCGATCGTTTTGACCTCAGACCTCAGACCAATAACTAAAGCAATTAGTTATTGGTCTGAGGCTTTGACACGCCAAATGATTTTGCTCATTTTGTCTTTGGAATAACTTTAATTTGAGTCATTTAGAATCAAAGGCAATTTGCATTTGGACTGATTATAATATTTGACGTCGTTAAAATGTTTTTTATGCAATAATACGTATGGGTTGTTATGTATCTAATCTTCATGTATTTCTTTAGCATTGTAATATATACAATAACAATAAGGTAGCCACAATAGAACACCATCATATTAATGAAGTCGTCACAAGCAGTTTAAATGCAGATTACTTTCCGTTTGACTTATCCCAGTACAAAAAATTATAATACTACGAAAGATTATGAGGGGACTTAAATACGTGGCGATTCTCTAAGATAAGTGATATCTGCAGCGTGGCGGCAAGAAGCCCAACGGTTTTATAAACTTTTTTGCCGAAAGGTGAGAAAATATAATAGAATTTACGAACAGTGTAAACAAAACAGATTTGAGCCCGTGACCATTAAGGCTTCAATCTTCGAAACATCAGGAGTAAAAAACGAAAAATCACGAAGTAGTTTTATTTCAATGATTTGAAACTTTGATGGATTACATGTGTATTCATTATTCATATTAAATGGGATGTGAGACAGGTAGCAAAACTGTGTATTGCATTAACATTAAAAGGCGACAAAGTGTTGTGTATTTTAGTATTTAAACATTCGGAAAAAGGAACTGAAAACTAAGTACGCGTATAATCTGTTATATTTGTATCTCATTATGAAATATTGCATCAATGTTTGTTTATAATGTTTGCAAATTCTATAAGGTACTTATATTATAATTGTATATGGAGAAAACAACACAATACTTATGATAGCTTTAAGATTTTCCTTAATTATTTAGGTACTGCTGATTTTCATTTATATATAATGTATTTTGTAATTTTGTGTTTTCAAACATTGCCAAGTTTGAAGTATGTAGGTAGAGACCCAAGTAACTCAACAAATTCAAAACTTCAAATAGTCTTTACACGTTAAATATAATAAATTTTTTTTTTTGTGTGAAATAAGTAAATCAATTTTAATTTTAGTTTTGTGAAGAAAGAACACACAAGTGTAAAACACATAGGCAATTTCAAATTGTGAGTTTCAGTTTCAGCTACTTATACGGCTGACTGTACCTACTTATATCATAAAATAGAAAGTCCCAATGTACTTTTTCCGGGTAAAAACAAGCCAATAATTATGTTAATCTGGGACTTGATCTATCTTATTATCAAACTTCATTAAAATGTCTAAATTTTTGCGTTATATTTTAATTAGAATTATATACATGTTATGTTTTGGTCACACCCAACTGTACAGGGTTGGATTCTAGAATTATGATCGCGCAGGACACACAGTGCTTTTTTGAAAAACTATATAAATAGAGGAAAATGTCATCCACTATGACGCACGCTACCAATTTTTGAGAGAGGATTTCGCTAAGGGGACATTAATCATTCATCGCACTATGTGGATACACTCATAGGTAGTAAGTGTGTATTCACATAGCTACAACTTAAGCGGGAGGTTGCATACTTGGACTGTAATCGATTAGAAACGTTAGTAGAGCGCGTCGTCGTAGATGACATTATAACCACCGGGGTACAATAGGGTTGTTTTGAAATATATTATACGTAATTTAGAAATTATATACTTTAATAAAGGAATACACTTGTATAATATTTTTTATAGCACAGGGTCGCGACACCGGCTACAGAGTCGTGTGTGACCAAAAAGTTATTATACTTACTATCGTGTTATTTGCCATTTGTACCCACCTGATTATATCGTGCTTTGAATACCTTTATACTACGAGTACAATGGTGTATGATATCTCAGTTCCTCCATGGTATCAATATTTTAGATCTAAAATAGAATTTATTGTTAATTAGATTGCGTACTTTTTAAGAAGTGTTCAGTGGCGGCATTAGGCGGAGGGGGGCAAACCAGACAACCGCCAGGGCCCTCATTTAGGTTTAGGCCGCTACTGCAAGAGTCATCAAAAAAGTGCATTAGCTAATGTTAAGGCCCACTGTTCGTAAACCTATTATAAATTTGACAGTTCGCGGGCGACTTTAGGCACATTTTTATTTTTTATTTTTGACTATGTTAAAAAAACGGAGGAATATGTGCCGATTCAAATATGTATGAAACTCAATGTCTCAAAAAAAGTCAATCAGCCCGCGAACCGTTGTAATAATTATTATTAAAAATACGTACGTCGAACGCAGACGACCGTATGATATTGGTACAATTATAATCGGAGGTAATGCGACCAGTAAATTGTGGTAATTTTCGTCGGAGACACGCAGAAAACAGTTGATTTTAAATACGCTAATGTATGAAAAGAGCATTTAATTAAGTCGGAATAAAATCCGACACCGACAAAAACCGTCGTCTGCGTCAATAAATATGTATCCATGCCAAGTTATAAGTGTGAAATCATAGTCCTTTGTAGATATGGTAGCCAAAGAACTGCATATCTTAGGGTTTTTATTTTTGGATGTATTTAATATAGGTACTTACTTATTGTATTAATTCTAAGTCATTTTATGTTTTCACATTTTTAATAAATCTAAATGTAACTTTTCGTTTACGTATTACTTCATCCTTGATCTGTGTTAAAAAATAAAGCCTCATTGAAGCGATGTTATTGAGACCGTAAGTACGAACCGACTCGGTCAAATAGCCGGTATTTACTACAGATTCAAAAGTTAGTCTTCTTGTTCGTGTTCAGCCTTTGGAAGTCTACTGCTGATTATAGGCCTCCCCCAAAGATTTCCAGACCAGTCTGTTAGGTGGTGAAAATTTGGTCACACGATGTGAACTAAATGCATTAAAGCTTTTCAGTTTTATATGTTTTTTTTACAAATGTCGTAAATGATAATATTATTATCTCGGAGTGCGTGGCCCGCATAAGCGGCGCCCGCCTTGAACGCCTGAGACCGCCATCTTTGGGCAACCGGCGTTAATTAACTAAAACGCTACAACAGTAAATGTTAGGGCAAAAATATTACATCCAAGATGGCGCTGTATCATCTTTTGATTATCCAACGGCTGAAATAAATAAACAATCCTCATAACTATCTCCAGTTGGATAACGAGGAAAAATAATCGAAACAAGTACATGATTATTTTAAAGACCTTGCAATGCAATGCAATCAGCCCTGTATTATATACTGCCCACTGCTGAGCACGGGCCTCCTCTACTACTGAGAGGGGTTAGGCCTTAGTCCACCACGCTGGCCTAGTGCGGGTTGGCAGACCTTTCCCGGGATAAAAACCCCACTGCGTAATTTTCCGAGATAATGATAGCCTATATTATTCCAGGACATGGTCTATCCGTGTGTAAAACATCCAAATCCTTTCAGCGGTTAGTGTTTTTTTTTTTATTGCCTTAGTAGGCTTACTTCCAACAAGCATCAAAACATCTTTAAAAATTTCCGTAGTTGTAATATTGTATGATAAGAATTTAATGCTAATTTAGTCGTAATTTAAAAGCTAAAATGGGAATTGTATTAAACTTTTTTTCCTTTACCTTAGCAAGTCAAGATTTTTTGCCCGAGTGGGCAGGTACCTAGCAGCCCGCCTGACTAACCATCGCCCATCATCATCATCATCAGCCAATTGATGTCCACTGCTGAACATAGACTTTCGCTAAAGATTTCTAGACGGACCTGTCAAAAGTCGTATATTGCCCATAGATTATAGCAATTCCAGGAAGGTAGAAAATCTGCCTTAATAATATTATAATTGAACGTTATTCACCCACATTATATACACACATTCAGACATATTATATTCATATACACAAACATACACTGTACACACTTATACAACAGCAACTCAATCTAATTGTAAAATGGTAACAATATCCAGGTGTTTTTATTTGCATCCATATAAAGTAATTGCTGGAATGATTAATGAATCGGATATTACACCACAAACGAGTTCTGATTGCATGTCTTAAAAAAATAATCGCCGATGTTTCAACTGCGTTACTGTAGTTGATTCGTTAATTTAATGTGCATTGTTTTATATTTACGGACTCGAAAACCGAAAATAAATAAAAACGCATAAAATTCATTTAAATTATTTTACTTTATTCAATATTGTGAATGTTTAATTGCTAGATTATTAGAGAATAGAAGAAGTATTATCAATGATTTTTCAGCTATTGCATAGCTTCTATCGCGGGCCTTGAGCGTGGAGACCGAATCCAGAAATTCCATAACGAAAATAACCTGACATCTTTTTTATCTTACTAATATGAACCTTAAATACAATGCGTAGAAGCTATACCTAATTCTTGAAACGAGTATATTTTTATTTATTTTATTTATTAAAGTCATTAAAACCATTTCTTACTAATCTAATATGAACCTTAAATACATTGCGTAGAAGCTATTTCCCCAGCGTTGGCACGGCACGAGTACAAAAGAATCGAACGTAACATTCTTTTTTCAAATTTTGATTTATTCTACTTTGGTTGTGATGACCATTGCATTTCTGACCTTTATCAATAACAAGACTAAACGTGTGTTGCTCGCGTTTATAAATCTACTTTATGTGGTAATCGTAAGATCGAATTTGTGTTTAGTCATTTGTGATAAAAAAATGCTATGCAATAGCTTTACCGCGGCAGTCTCCGAGTGCCACACGTATTTCTTTTTATTATAATTATAATGCAAGACAACGCAGGCAACTTGATGCCAAGAAACGTTACACTAGTAAACAACTCGAGAGTCCTACTGTAGATGCAGAAGCAACTGTGAGTCTCAATATTGCTATGTATCCCATGAAGAATTTAACAATCTGCGACACGTCTTAAATAACAAACCAAATAAGAAATTAACCCAGAATTCTTAGCGAACATAATGAAACAATAATAACATGTATTTCTGTCTTTAGAAAGTTGCTCATTTACTTAAAAAATCGGGAATAATAAATTAGTTGTGGAAAAAAAAGACACCTCGTGCATTTAGTTGCAGGAAATATTATATAGTTAATAGATTTACTTACCTGGGCTTGGATCGCCCTTATACATTCTGGGTGGATTAAGTACCTAGTCTAGTGTTCTTGGTAACAAGTTGACAGTCTTTTTTTTTATGGCATTGAATGACGAGCCGAGCATGTCGTTCGCCTGATGGTAAGCGATACGATCCAGCACCTTGAGTTACAGAGTACTGAGTGGCATTCCACTGTGCTCGTCATCCTGAGACATAAGATGTTAAGTCTCACTATGTCCTGTAGTTCCACTGGATACAATTTCCTTCAAACCGAAACACAACAATGCATGCACACTGCTGCTTGGCGGTAGAAATAGACATTGCGGTGGTACCCACCCAGACGGTCTCTTACATATGAGAGACCTACCACCAGTCTACGCGACCCCTAATCAACGTAATATTTCAGTCAATTGATACCGTTGTTGGTCGAATGGACTGTACTGCCCACACTAATTGTTTTAAACTGTATCTATAGTCAAACACATAACTCTTTCGTGCTGGGCGTGAAGTAACGTTTTCATTAATCGGCAGCAACTGAAGTATGGACAGAATTACCTTCACTGTTAATGGTAACAAATGCTCTGGTAAGTGTCATTTATTATAGAAATAAAGAGACTTTATATTATATAGTAATTTTGGATTATAAAAAGAAACAAAAAAATATATAAAATTAAAAAATAATCGTATGTATTTGTTGTGATTTGTGTTTGCCTTTGAAATTAATGAGGTAACGAAGTTTTCTACTGATTTTTGACAAAAACGCTACGACTACGTCCACCTATAAACAATAACGAGACCCAAAATAAAAAAGGCACTCCAAAGCACCGTACTTCGCTGGCCACCTTCATACAAATGCCTAATAGTAGCCCCAAACTAGAATATAACAATGTTTGCCTGATGAAATAGACAAAGCGATGGTACTCAAACTCTAGTCTGCATCAGCGACAAGTCACCATCTTGAGAGGTAATTTATAAGACCCTTGTCATGTAAACAAAGGGCGTAAACTCCTTTTCAGTCTTATGAGGGAACGATTGATTCGAGTGGTCATTGATGACTGTTCCTCCAATCTATTGGTTATCGATGCCGGAGTACCTCAGGGTTCAGTGCTTTCTGCGACGTTCTTTCTGCTGCATATCAATTATCTGCTTAATCCCGGTACTTTTGGGTATACAGAGGACAGCACAGATACATATTTAATACACGAGCGAGTGGAGTGCAAGTCCAGTCCCCCAGGAAGGCCTTGGTAGAAAGCTTGAACTTGTCCTTAAGGCAGTCTCCGATTGGGGCGATGCCAACATGGTTAAGTTTAATGCCTCTAAGACCCAGGCATGACTATTCTCCGCTAAACGGAATCCTTTCTGACAGACCGACTGGAACTTTTGGGCGTTACTATAACTACAACTCTCAATTTTGGCTCCTACATTGAGAATAGCTCAATTGGCTGCCAAAAAGCTGGCTATCCTTACGAAGGTGACAGGGTACTTTCCGCCGTGACAGCTGCTGGATTTGTATAAAGCGCAAGTCCGGTCGTGCATGTAGTACTGCTCTCATCTTTGGGATGGTTCGGCCAAGTACCAACTTGCGACATTGGAGGCAATCGAGAGACGTGCCTTGGCACGCTTATCGATTGGCTATAGTTGCCTATAAGCCTCTTGAGGCTTATAGGCAACGATTCTCTGGTGAAGGCAAGGCTGCAAAGCCTTGAACACCGAAAAAAAGTTGCTAGTTTATGGGTTTTTTACCGAATACATTTCGGAGAGTGTGCCATGGAGCTACACAATTTAATACCCCCAAACCCTTTACATCATCGGACGACAAGGGACACGGGGAAGCGTCATCAATACATGGTTTATGTTCCACCGGTGCGCACGAAGCATTTTGATAAAACGCAAGCATATTTGTTATAAACAAAAAAAAATAAGTTGAATTGGCAATCTTGATTTATAGTTATTTTACATAGACAACGATACATCGCATTATAGAACATAAAAATAGCTTCAAGTAGTATGAAATATTATGATTTATTAATATAGTTTAAGCGTAGTTCATCTAATTTATATTCTTGTGAAGTGGCAGTCCAATCTTTAAATTGCTTGATACTCCACTTTAATATAAATTATGTTTTATTAAAAGAAATGAACGGAAAGGTTCAGAGGAGCACCAGAAAATAAAATTAATTGTAATGTCATTAAAAATACTTGCGTCCATTTTGATCTAATAAATATGTTTATCCCTTCTTTGATTTTGATGATATAATAGAAGAGCCAGTACATACTATACTTTTTAACTACTTAATCCCTCCAGTTGGTTCGGAGGTGGACTCCGACACCTCCCTGAACGACTACGTGAGGGAGAAGCTGAACCTACGCGGCACGAAGTACATGTGCAAGGAAGGAGGCTGCGGCTCCTGCGTTGTCACCGTCACTGTAACAGAACAAGGGCATCCAAGGACCTTCGCTGTTAACTCTGTAAGTTTTACGGAGACGATCTTCTAGTAGATGGTGAAAGAAACATTCGAACAATAACTAACATTATAGTTACAAAAATGAAAAATAATTTTATTGCGCTATTAGCATTTAGCTAAATTTCCATTTCGCATATATATTCCTAATTGGTACAGTAACGTCGTCAGAATCATCTGACAACTGCTAGAGTTTGACAAATCTAAATTTATATTTTCTTGGTCCATATTATTATTGATGATTACAATTTTATTAAATGTATAGATCTAGATTAAGTACTTAATATTAATATTAGATACACTGGGGTTACTTTGGCATGGAAGTATTAAAAGAGGGATACAGCGAAGTCATAAATTAATAAATAGGCGGATTGTAGATTACGCAAAGCGAAGGTAATTATAATTATTTAATGTAATTGTAGTGTAAACGTTAAGTAGAAGTATGAATTATAATTGGTATTATAATTCATACTTCAGTGTTGCTAAACGTTATTATGTTGTAACTTCTTAATTGTTTATCATTATATTGAATGCGGGTTCTACTAGTGGAGGAAATAACTTAGGATCTTTGAATTACTTTAAGATCATTCAATTATGAACATGTTTTCTAAAATATAATTAGTTAATATAATTTTTTTTGCATGTAAGTGGGAGTTAATGTCAATGACATTATGTACCAGTCAACTGGGTATGTGTATATGTGTAATAATTTATCACATACACACACACCCACGCTTTTTATCCCCGAAGGGGTAGCCAGAGGCGCAACTAGCACACCCACTTTTCGCCAAGTGTGATAGGGGCAAGCTTATCGCCATATCGGGCACAAATTCCAGAGTCTGAGTTGATTCTGTTTGTAAATTGATACTAATTGTATCAGTAAGTGCTTACTATCCTCTCAGATATGCATAGCTCTTCATCTTTTTGTAAAATACACTACTTCTAAAACTGTAATATACACTCTGATATACTTAAAACAGTCACCAGCTTCTTTGCGAAGGTATCAGTCACTTTGTTTTTAAGAAACTCGTATTGAAAATTATGATTAGGAAGACTTTCCTATTTTTTTTCCAGTGTTTAGTATCAATTACATCATGCCAGGGTTGGGAGGTGACTACTATAGAGGGTATCGGGGGCAGAGGGAAGGGATACCATCCCATACAGAAGACATTAGCGGAATACAACGGCACGCAATGTGGCTACTGCAGTCCAGGGTTTGTTATGAATATGTATGGGTGAGTATCAAATTAGAAAATAGAGTTACGATTTAAAAATCAATTTTTATAGATTGATTGGTGTTAATGGAAGTTTTAATACTACCGCGACCTCTATGGATCAAATGAACATAAATCTACTCAACATTCCAAATTAGTATTTTAAAAGCCCAAAATATGTAGACGTTGATTTTGAGGATAGAACATGTTTGTCATCCATTAACAATAAGATTGCAAGGTATCAGGACGTTTGTAAAATAAAAACATTTACCTATTTTGTTTAGAACTACGTTTCTACCAAAGAATACGTTCGATGTGATAACTCAGCCTGTATCTTATCATAAAAGCCTTCCAAAAGTTACGAAAGCGGTAACCTAAACACGTATATCATTGTAACCACATAACCACATTTCTTCTACGATTATAGGCGTTCACAAAAAATGTTGATAAATACTCAATCGAACTTCTTACTCATGCAGAAAATCATCAGATTTGCAAATTAACAAATGTTACAGTTTACTAGAAGCAAACCATTATGACCTGACTGAATATGAGATTGAGAATTCCTTCGGGAGCAACACCTGCAGATGCACAGGCCATAGGCCGATATTAGACGCGTTCAAAACCTTCGCCAAAGATGCACCAAAACCTCACCTTTTAATGCCAGACATCGAAGACCTAAAACTCTGCAAGGAAGATTGCAAAGGACTTTGTGGAGAATGTAAAAATGCAGACCATTGGTGTTTTATTGACCGTAATGATGACGCTGATCCTAAAAAACATATAATTCTGAAAGATGGCCATATCTGGTATAGAGTCAATGAGATTGGAGATATCTTTACTATTTTGGACACAGAAGGACATGATTCTTACATGCTTGTCAACGGCAATACTGGTAGAGGTGCGTTTTATGGTTTATTTTATATGTTGCTATTTTAATTGAAGTATATAATGTCTCTTAATGATTTTGAATCGGTAAACAGCTTATAAACGTGTCTAAAGATTTCTGGATAAATATGTATCGTTAAAAAAATAGTTTATTATTTCTTCAGGAGCTGCTCCAATCCTAGCATTTCCAAAAGTTCTCATAGACATCAGGCCGATACAACAGTTAAAGAAAGTATACGTAGACCAAAATCTAGTGGTGGGTGCTGGAACAACTTTGACGGATCTGATGCAGCTGTTCAAAATGATATCAAAGGAACACGAGGAATTCTCTTATCTCCAGAAACTTTACGAGCATCTCGACTTAGTGGCTCATATACCAGTCAGAAACGTAAGGAACTATGGAAATTATTAAGGGTTAACGTGCCCCTAGTTGAACGTTGCAGTATGGAATTGACTTAGTTTTATGATGTTACGTCTGCGACCTTCCTGACCTCAAGACTTCTGGTAATATTAATCCTAGGCAAATTATGATAAAAAAAACTCAACATAAAGTGTTGCCCAACCTCCCAGAACTTCCTAGACCTCAGTCCATATACAAAATAACAGCTTCGTCAATGAAAAATTGTAATCAGATTTCCTTGTAGCTAGAATTTTCGAGTATAATAATATTTTCACTGGTGGTAGGTCTCTCATATGTGAGAGTCCGTCTGGGTGGGTACCACCGCAATGTCTATTCCTACCGCCAAGCAGCAGTGTGCATGCACTATTGTGTTTCGGTTTGAAGGACATTGTAGCCAGTGTAACTACTGGACATAATGATACTTAACATCTTATGTCTCAGGATGACGAGCGCAGTGGACTGCCAAACAGTACTTTGTAACTCAATGTGCAGGATGGTATTGCTACTGTTTATGAGTGGTCGTATCGCTTACCATCAGACGAATGGCATGCTCGTCTCGTCATTCAATACAATAAAAGAAAATATAATTACGGTGTTTCCCGAGGCTACTAACGCTGTGTATAGATATTTGTTTTGGCATTTGGAAATATTATGCAGTCATATTTCATTAACTATGTTTACCCTATCGATATAATATTTAAATGTGGTGTTTAACAAAGTCATATAAGATTTTCTAAAGCCCAAACACCTCCTTCTCCTCCATTTATCCTATAAATTACATTTAAGGCTTGTAGCGCATCCATGATTATAGTATTCTATATTATTACTATTATTCTAGCGTTTGTGGGTGGTGAAGATTAGTGATTACTAACATCAGATCATCATTATTTGTTCGTATGCTAACGTATCACCTGTGCTGTGTAGAAAAAGTATTATAATTATCGTTTATCTTGTGGCAGTCAACTAGTCTGGCAAATAAATAAGCATGATTATCATGCTTTTTACTGTACAGACATTTCTATTGATAGGAGCTCACCACCACTCAAATGTTCGTTTGCCACTTCTACTTAAAAAAAATCTTTCCAGATCGGCACGATCGCTGGAAACTTGATGGTGAAGCATAGACTGTTGACATTCTCTTCTGATATATTTTTACTACTTGAGACAATTGGAGCCACGCTGGTTATCGGTTTGTTTCTCCTTTTACTTTGACTATTCTTCAATCAAGCATAACGTACGTCATATTTATGATAACAAACAAGAATTGTATTTTAGGCTAAATATTGCAAGGAAAAGGACCGCATAGTGCTTCTTTAAGTCATAACCTAAGTCTATGAGCAAGTGCTCGTATGATACTAAGATGCATGAATTATTTTCCAGTGAGCAAAACGAATACAGTGGAGGTGACTCCAGAGCAATTTCTAAAACTGGATATGACTGGACAAGTAATCTTTCAAGTGAAGATTCCACCACTGTCGAACGATTACAAGTTTGTTTCATTCAAGGTAATCAATTTCTATAGTAATAATATATTATTTACCAATAAATAATTAGAAAACAATACAAAGAATTAATGCTACACCTTATCAGTGTTTCGTCTCTGTTCAAATCATTTGACGGAGGGAAAAGGTTTTAAAATATAAATAATTTCGTAAAAATGCCTGATACACATTTATTGGTAAACGGTAAAAATTTACACAATTAACTTAAATTGTAATTGTAATGAACCAAAAAATATTTATAACCAATGTTGTATAGGAAAACCAGTGCTATGACTCACATCGTAGATCAGATTATGCTGAGTTGGTCTCCTAGTTGTCCCAGTGTGAACATGTTTTTTTTGTTTTTGACCGACTGCATTTTTTTATACTGTTACATTTCAAATTGTATTTGTGATAATGTATTCCTCTACTACGACAATAAATGTATCTTTATTTCTTCTTTAGATAATGCCAAGGTCACAAAACGCTCACGCTCAAGTCAACGCAGGATTTCTTTATCAATTCGACCGTAATAACAATGAATTTATTATATCAGCTCGAATAGTAATTGGAGGACTGTCTGCTCACTTCGTGCACGCTAGGAATACAGAGAAATACCTAGTTAATAAGAAGATATTCACTAACGAAGTGCTACAAGAAGCTCTGCGGGTTTTGGAACATGAATTAATAGTTGAAGAGATTCCCGCTGAGATGAAACCTGAGTACAGGAAGAAAACTGCTCTAGGGTTGTTTTATAAAGTAAGTAGTAAGATTCTTAGGACAACTAATAGTTTATAGAGAATGTGGATTGTGGAGCTTCCTCCGCTTCGCATCCTAGCCTCCATCTTAAAATCCTTGTACTAGAGTTAACTAGCAAACTTTGCTATATTTTCATTCAGAACAAGTTTTCATTCAAAATGGGGGACGTAAATGCGCCACAGAGAACTGTGTAAGAGGGCGCAAGCCATCTGTGTTTTAATAATAGAGATATAGAGTACCTACCAACTGTGTACCTGACATACAAACAAATATCTACCCACTAATCAATTATGTATATTGCAATAAATTAATTCCGACACGATAATAAATTCTACAGAGAGTTTTGGTTGAAGGCGGAATTGGTAGTTCAAAATTTGTTGTTTGTTATGTGTACGATAGTTTCTAGTACACTACAACGCTAATTATAATTGCTCGAAGTGTTGTATTTAGTAGGTAATTTCTTAGCATGCACCGTTGATGACAATCGAAGCGTGTTTATTAAACACTTTTTAATCTTTATTTCATTTCTCTCCAAGGGCCTATTAACATTGATACCAGAAGATAGACTAAACCCCCGCTACATCTCTGGAAAAAGAGACATAAGAAAAACGAGACCACTATCAAAAGGCACGGAGGTGTATGACACTAACCCAGTAATTTGGCCGGTTAATGAACCAATGCCTAAACTAGACGCCTTAGTACAGTGTGCTGGAGAAGCCAAGTATGTCAACGATATGCCAACAGAACCCGCAGAAGTATACTGCGCCTTTGTTCCTGCTGATATCTGTAGAGGAGAGATTGTCGCCATTGACCCAACGCCAGCCCTGGTGAGTTCTTTTATGATATCAGGAATCTTAAGTTTATACAATATTCGACTGCTAATTTTGTGGATCATTTTCTTAATTTTATATTAGTTTTCATATTGCTTGCGAAATTCAAATACCCAGAAGAATATTCCTAAACATTTTTTTTATCGCCCATAGGTATCCTATTATATCTGATCGTTGCAAATAAAGTTGCTCATTCCTTAAGTACGGTCAAGTTTCTGCACTATGTCTCTTATTTGAATCACGAAAAATAACAAAACTTCTATACCAACAGAAAATTCCTGGTGTTCTGGCGTTCTTCTCTGCAAAAGACATTCCTGGGCGGAATTCTTTCTTATCCCAAAAAGTTATATCTCAATTTACACCAGAAGAGATATTAGCTGAGAAAGAAATCAAATACTATGATCAACCCATCGGCCTTATAGTGGCAGAATCGGAAAAACTAGCAAACAGAGCAGCATTGCTTGTGCATGTGAAATATACTGTTAATAAAGAAAAACCAATACTAACTATAGACGATGCCAGAGAAAGAGACCCGAGTCGAATAACTCTATATCTCATATTCCCTGCAAGAGACAGGGGTTTGGATGTTCAGAGAGTCATCAAGGGATCTGACACTATATTCTGGCAGTACCATTTCACGATGGAACCTCAATCTTGCGTCACCAGACCAAGCGAGGATGGACTAGACGTGTTCACTGCATCGCAGTGGACTGATTCGGTGCACGTTGGAATTTCAGAGTGTTTGAATCTAGAGCAGAATAAGTTAGTATAATAGTTTATTGATTTTGCTTCTAGAAAAAGATAAGACAAATGGATAGCTGCTGAAATACTTGCTTTATTAAAGCAATGTAATCCTCTGAGTTGAATTTCTAGATCGAACTGGTGGTAGGTCTCTCATTATGTAAGAGGCCGTCTGGGTGGGTACCACCGCAATGTCTATTTCTACCGCCAAGCAACAGTGTGCATGCACTGTTGTGTTTCGGTTTGAAGGACATTGTAGCCAGTATAACTACTGGACATAATGAGACTTAACATCTTATGTCTCAGGATGACGAGCGCAGTGGAATGCCACAAAGTACTTTGTAAGTCAAGGTGCTGGATGGTGTTGCTACTGTTTATGGGTGGTCGTATCGCTTACCATCAGGCGAACGGCATGCTCGTCTCGTCATTCAAAGCAATAAAAAAAAAAATTATAATAATATTTCTAAGTGTTAAAAAAAAACACGTTAGTAGTGTCCGTTGATAATCGCAAATCGCCTTCTTGGTCAGGTCTATTATGGGCTGTATGCTGAGAACTTCTGTATCACATTTTCATGTCTTGTATTATTCATTTTTTATTTGCATATTTTCAATATCCTGTTATTCAGAGAAAGTTAGCATCACACAAGCAGCCAGTCGCAATAACTAATTTTAAAATACCACACACAATCTTCACAGTCAACTGCTTTAGAGTTATGAATACTACCACGCGTTATTCATTTTACAGGATTAATCTTATAGTACCGCGCTGCGGTGGAGCCTACGGTGCTAAGATAACTCGTGCGAGCCACATAGCATGCGCTTGCGCACTGGTCACCCATCTCACAAGCAGACCCTGTCGCTTCGTTATGAGCATTCAGGCCAACATGAGGATTGTCGGCAAACGGTTTCCTTACACTCGTGACTTTGAGGTAAATATTATAAGTTATAATATTATAATTTATAACCCTGTAACATAGATCTAGAAAGTATAACGAATTCCACCCTACCAAGTCCCCACATCCTTCAGGGTACTCACATTCGGACAGTTTAAGTTATCATGGGCGGTGGTGATCTTCTACTTTAAATTGAGCTGTTCGTTTGCCTGTCTTCTGAGATTGATTGATCTAGGACCGTATACAAGATGCCTTTCTAAAACTATTAACGCTTATATGCATGTCCTAACGCTAGCCTTATCGCTAGGATATGTATTATGTAATGACATACATGGGCATGGATGCCCACACATTATTTTGTTTTCTATTAAATTAAACATTTGAGAAAAACATCTTATCTACGGCCCCTGATCTTTAAGCCCTCTGTCTTTTTTAGCCCTCTTTATAAGATCGGTGAAACGTGGGTACCTTTTTTTTATAACCCGGTGATATCCATTTACGAATTTCTGCCGGACCGAAACCGTTCTACCGACCAAAACCCTGCCATTGTACTCTCTCTCCCTTATATCGAAGGTCACGGGGTGCGCATGAGCATGCAACCGCAACCCTCTCAGAAGTCGGCTCTTGGGCTGAGCCTCTCGCAGTCCGAGGAACAAGACCTCGGTAATATCATAGGCGTGCATGTAATACTGTACGCTACCCTCTTTGGGCATTATTTTCCCGGTAGCCGGATGCCTGCCCGCCACCTGCAGGCCCACTTAGGGACGTCGGAGGTCGTCTCTCCGACGTCTGCTACGGGAGGGGAGTCCAATGGACCGCTCCCTCTCTCTTTCCGCTGCCTCTTTTGCAACATGACTTGTTCGCAAAACGAGGCAACGGAATTCCACCCATCTTCATTCTCGACCATGGCTGCCACAACTGTCGCAAGGGACAAGTTGCTGCGTATGGTCGAGATTAAGTTTTGGCGCGGAAAAATGGGTACCTACTCTAGTTGCACCTCTCTCTACTCCATAAGGTGTAAACAGTGCGAGTAAATTTATGCGTATGTATGGTCAATCCTAAATTATTTTTTCAGGTAGGCGTAAACAACTCAGGTGAGATCCAATACCTGGAGTATCATGGATACCATGACCATGGGTATATCACGTCAGATTCCGTGACGTTATTACTGCCGAGTGCCATCAAGAACTGCTACGACAACAGACGGTGGCAGTACAAGATCTTCAACGTGCTGACTGATACAGCATCAAACACTTATGCTAGAGCACCTGGTGAGTTCTCTAATAAAATAAAATAATAAAAAAAACCTCGATCGTGATGATCCAAAGTCGTTTCTGCAATCTTTGGTTCAGACTCCATAATAATATATTTTTATTGTATCTTTTAGGTACACTGGAGGCAATCGCAATGACAGAATACATGATGGAACAAATCGCTTATGAAATAGACAGAGACCCGATACAGGTTCGACTTGCAAACTTTGATCGCGCATACGCCGACGTGATGGATGTAGTCCAAACAGTACTGAGAGACAGCGAATACGACAAACGGAGACAGGAGGTCGATGAATTCAACAAGCTTAATCGATGGAAAAAACGAGGCCTCAGAGTAGCCATGATGAACTGGCCAGTAGCCACGGTGCTCGACTACCATGTGCTGCTGTCAGTCTACCACGGAGACGGCACAGTCGCTGTCAGACATGGCGGTATCGAAATCGGCCAAGGCATCAACACCAAAGTCGTACAAGCCATCGCCTATACCCTCAATATACCTGTGGATAAGGTTAGATGCAAGCCAGTTGAAGTCAGTGCGGTTCCTAACAACTTCACAACCGGAGGCAGTCGGACTACACAAACGATCGCTTTCGGTGCTATCAAATGCTGCCAACTATTGCTAGACCGACTCTCTGTTGTTAGAGAGGCTCTGAACAACCCCACGTGGGATGTTTTGATAGAGGCTGCGTACCAACGGGGCATTAACTTGCAAACCAGCTATAGGGTGACTTCGAATGATCAGGTACCGTACAGATCTGGTGGCGCGGCTGTATCAGAAGTAGAAGTGGATATATTAACTGGCGAAATTGAGATACGTCGAGTGGATATCGTTGAAGATGTTGGGACCAGCATGAATCCAGAACTGGATATAGGACAGGTACATGTATATTAAATTATTTTATGATATAAATCATGTCTATCAGTTAAAAACACCACAATACTTCCTCAAAATAATCACTTTGAATTTGATAGATTGAAGGAGCCTTCATGTATGGTGTGGGATACTGGACCACAGAAGAGATAAAATATGACGAAAAGACTGGAGAACTCCTAAGCGACCGTACTTGGTACTACAAAGTACCTCTAGCTAAAGATATACCCATCGACTTCCGAATACAGCTGAGGAGAAATTCTTACAACCCTTTAGGGACACTGGGGTCTAAGGGTACTGTCATTTTTTAAGTAAATATAACCCACAGTCCTGCGGACAGCATTTAGCATATTAAATAGTTCCTGCTGCATAGTAGCAAGTAGCAGAACGCATCTTTATTAAAAAAAAATATTATTCGTATTTTAAATATTTGTTAAAACGTGAGAATCCCCGAAACTTTAGACTCCACAACTTCTCTTTGTTCTTTATTCTGAAAATTGATTTTCTTATTTGACCATAAACGTACAGGTAAAATTCTGTGTTAAAAACTTTTATTTTGTATAGAACTTACTGATAGTCCAAATGCTATTTATTAATTGAAGATTGAAGTAATTTTAGCTTCTTCTAGAAATTATTTCATTAGTACACGATACTTCATTAGTGAATCTCGAACGTTTTTTCAGCTGTAGCAGAACCTCCTACGTGTTTGGCAGTCAGTGTTCCATTTGCGATAAGGGAAGCGCTTGTTTCTTCACGTGAGGAAACTGGTTATCCAAGAAACAAATGGTTTAATATAGGTTAGTCAGTTTTTACAATTATGTTGGAACTGTTGGAAGCTACACCTTCCTCCCCAATTCTCAATCAACTGCTTTTTAGTGGCAACGTTTATGTTGACTGAGAAATGTTTAAATGTTTGTTCGATTCCGATGAAAAAATGTATTGTGAGATTTTCTAATAGGATTAAGGCATTCATATAAAAGAGTTTGATGTCTTGTAAGTGGTCGATTTTAAAAAGCAGATCACACAGTTTTAAAGCATGCGTAAAAAATGCGACGATCTCACATAACAATGAGATAAGTACAGGATGATAATGAAGTTGGGTGGAATGGGCATTATATTTATCGGAAATGTGTCATCGCGTCAGCGTCTACCTACTGGTCTGTCCAAATCAGGGTGATAACGGAACATTAGTAAAGCCGTGCCTAACCTAACTGAACTAACTCACAATCCCAAATAAAGTTACTTCAGGAATGAAGACGAATAGAAACTAAAATGCAAATGTCTTCTGCACATCAATCGGTAGCAAACATTTCTACATCTTTGGTTATTTATTACGGTAAGAACAGTGTAGTCGAAACATAACATCGAATCAATAATGGTTGCATAATTTATGCCGGCTTGTCGAAACTTATGCCTGTTTTCTACGCTGTGCTCAATTCAGCTACTTTTCCAGCTTAAAAAATGCCTGAAACTAAACTTTCCTTTCTATTTCCTTATTTTCAGACGGTCCGTACACATTGGAACCGATTGTGCTCAAAGCTGATGTCCATCTTGAAGAATTTTTATTTTATTAGCTAGCATAAACGCCTTACTAATCTTTATACATACGTCTATAGCATAAAATATATTTATATGACTTATACCAAAAACGTAAACAAATATTTGATGATTTAAATTAATGATCATTTATGGGTTTTTTACATCAATGCAAATGAAGATATAGTTCCAAGACAATTGTAACTATGCCATAGAGTATATTATCATAAATATTAACGGTTAATCTAGGAGGGCACAAATGACACGTCTTAAGAAAATAATCATTAATATAGTATACCATTATTTATATTTAAGATTGTCTCAAGAGTATGGAAAATTCAAAATTTCTTAAAATTCCTTAAAAGGAATATTTTGGAAATTGAGTAGCTATTTATTTGTTTATAATTAATTATGTTTTGGTATAAGTTTTGTCATTACGACTAACGTTAGAAGAAATAAGATGATATACTGGTGGTAGATCTCTCATATGTAAGAGTCCGTCTGGGTGGGTACCACCGCAATGTCTATTTCTACCGCCAAGCAGCAGTGTGCATGCACTGTTGTGTTTCGGTTTAAAGGACATTGTAGCCAGTGTAACTACAGGACATAGTGAGACTTTAACATCTAATGTCTCAGGATGACGAGCGCAGTGGAATGCCACACAGTACTTTGTAACTCAAGGTGCTGGATGGTGTTGCTACTGTTTATGGGTGGTCGTATCGTTTACCATCAGGCGAACGGCATGCTCGTCTCGTCATTCAATGCAATTAAAAAAAGAAAAAAAGTTAGAAATAGCTCGTGGTATAGATATGTATGTATCGCTTATTATTAAGGCAACAAATAAATGGTGATTGGAAACCGATGTTTCTTTTTTATTAAAGTGGTCCTGCGTTTTTAATTAAAGTCCAGAAGTGCAACTATCGCACTTACTTGTTGCCATATGTATACCGTCCCATAATGTGCTGGGGGCGAGTCTACTGCCATATCGGGCATAAAGGAGACGGGCGAAACTTCATAGAACCTTGGGCTTAGTGTTACAGAGATAATTTATGCATTATTCTATAGGCATAATAGAACCATTTCGAAAAGAGAAAGGAAAATCTGTCTGTACAATGGGAGTAAAGAAATAATCGCTATAGAGTAAAGTGTCAAAAACATTTTTCTGTGAATAACTTTTTATTTACCTGATAACACAAGATGTTCACAGCACTTAATCATTGCCATTAGATTGCCGTATTGAATAGTGAGCAGCTGGCTTAGATAATAACCAGGATTTAACTTATCCATAGTATTATAATGCTCTTTGAATTAACTTATCACATGGGATCGACGGGGACTGATATAAATATATAATTGCTAATTGCACGAGTGGTGACTCGTCTCGACACTCGCGCGAGTGATGAGACGAGTCGCGAGGCGAACCACGAGACGAGAGTGTAAATAGTACGCTCGCGACTCGCCTCGTGGCTCGCTTGCAATAATTGAACCCACCGCGAGAATATAAGCAGAAACTCGAATCACGCGAGCTGCGAGGCGAACACGATAGGAGCCACGAGACGAGGTGCGAAGCGTGAGTGTAAATAAGCCATAATAATAATATGTATTTCAAATTGAAATTACGTCGAGAGCGCTGTACGTAGTAGCCAGTAAAATAAAATAATATCGACCAGTATAGAATATCCTAAAAAGTGAAAATGTCTTTATAACCGACTTTAAAAAAGAATGTTCTGTATTCGACCCGTATGTATGTATGTATGTATGTACGTAAGATTGTATAGCCGCGATTTTCTCAAAAACTGCCGATCCGTTTTGGATGGGGTTTTCATTATTCAAATGTATATTTTTCAGGGAAGGTTTTAGTGTATAATCTATTAAGATCTGATTAAGATCTTCGGAGATAGACAGTGGAACTCTTCAATACCTAACAGCAGATGACCCGCGAATGCTGCAATCGTATAGGTATCTATGATGTATTATTTACACCACTCCATAATTAACTAAGAAAAAAGCAATAAATAAAAACCTTTTAACAAAAAATAAAACCGACTTCAAAACCACTACAAACAAATAAATAATTTTACTTTATGTACGTATATTTGGAGTCGATGCCTAAATAGAATGCTTCTTCTTCTTCATCCTTTAAAGGCCCACTACTGAACATAGGCCTCCTCCTAAGAAAAAATAGTATTATTAATTAATATGTCAATATTATTCTTCTTAGGCGGCGGGTAGCAGATGGATGCGGGCTGCTCAAGACCGGGATGGTTGGCGCTCACTTGGGGAGGCCTACGTTCAGCAGTGGACGGCGACAGTCCAATTGATTGATTTGATTATTCTTGTTCTATATGCTTAGTACATGCTATAACTGATGATAA
Organism: Sphinx pinastri; assembly: GCA_947568825.1. Lineage (NCBI taxonomy): Eukaryota > Metazoa > Arthropoda > Insecta > Lepidoptera > Sphingidae > Sphinx > Sphinx pinastri. The sequence goes on along the minus strand of OX387630.1, from coordinate 2,807,071 downwards.
AATAAATTGTGATGCAAAAAAAATCCGAGGCGAAATAAGTTTAAAATCGATACTACTAAATTCGTGTTAATAACTAGCAACATTGTAGAGGACAGCATAATGATCCCGATACAGGAAGTCAGTTATTATTCATAAAATAATTGATTTTCTTTTCCCCATTGGAATACAATCTAGTATTTTTAAATGGGAGACATAAAATAGAAGAAGAATATTGATACATGTTTCATAAGTGTACGGTCAAGCCCGATTTCGCCTGTCTCCTTTCAAACTCCTGGCTGATACTAAGTAGAAAAACCTAATATCACTTTGCCCGACACGGGGATCGAACCCGAGACCTCAGCATTGCAGTTGTACCGTAATACAACTACGCCACCGAGGCAGTCGTAACCACCACATAAAACGTATGTTAGACATACGTATATTACCTGTATATTTGGAGTCGGTGCTTAATTTAATTAGAACATTGTTATCGTATAAGTATTTGTACGTGTATTTACCTACTTTAAGCTTAGATGGCAATTTAAATTAGGCACTGACTCCAAATATAAAGTTCAACATCCCCTTCCTAGCCGACTTCGGCCACGGCGGCCAATCTCAACAGAGATCAGCCAGGTACGAAGGAGATATTATAGTGTATAAGTGTGTGCGCAATACACAAGTGCACTCGCTATTCCTTCACTCTCATAGTCCGGTGAGACAGCAATCCGACATGACCGGAGACAGGTGCAGGATCAACGGCTTTACGTTCTTTCCGAGGCACGGAGGTATCACACCGCCAACTTACTGACTCCGAGCTGCGACTGAGTAATTTTTAAGATGGAAAAACCCAGTCGCAAGGCTTTTGGCCCGACCCGGGATTTAAACCCAGGACCTCAGCGCGCAAATCGTACTCGTAACGCGTACGCATTACAACTACGCCACCGAGGCAGTCAAAAAATAAAAAGTTAATATACGTACAAGTATACAATATACATAAATTATTTATGTGTTGGTATTCGTTTTTGAAGTCGGTTTTATTTTTTGTTAAAATGTTTTCTTTAAGGGAATATCTTACTTTCTGTCAATTAGACCTAAAACGTGAGTTGTGGGTAGGTACCTGTTCAGTGATTTATAAAAAAAATATAGTTTTACAGCATCTGTAGGTACACCTCACTCAAAACACGTAATATCGAAAATGTTTTGCTAATAAATCAGCCCGACGAATTATAATTAACGCACGATGTTTGACGTCACAACAAGATCCCCCCAAGTTATTATTTATATAATCGGGAGGAATAAAAACAACACGATACCAAACCGACGGTGGGATTCCCGATGCCGATAGTGTTATCATGCCAGCATGTCTGGTATGTGTTGTAATTAGATATTCCATAATCCAATTACCGTATACGAAACGGCTTAACTTGAATTGCGTAATTTAAAAAAAATTGCTTCATGAACAATAATTTCTAAACGTAGCGTTGTTTAATAATACCAGCCCTACGTCTCAATACTGGGAGCGGACCTCCTCTACTACTGAGAAGGTTTAGACCTTAGTCGCCTTCAATGGCCAAGGTACCTACTACTGGGCAGATTTCATATACCTTTGAAATTCTTGTGGAGAATTTTCTGGTACAAGTAGGTTTCCTCAGAAGGTTTTCCTTGACCGTTGATGCGAGCGATAATTAATATGCAATACACATAACTTCGAAAATTCAGAGATACAATAATCTTATGTCTTGGGTAGGTACTGAACCTATGGACATTCGTCCCGGCAAAAGTTCTATTCCCAATTAACGTATAACAGTCATAGTTTGATTATTTTCGATGAAAGTTATATAATTTCATGATTATATTATGATTATGGAAGTACTGTTTTTTATAAGGATAGAAAACACGAAAGCTATTTAAAAGGTTCTCTCCAAAATTAATTTCTAGCCAGGATGACTTTTTTTGCCTAACTAGGCAAACGAGCAAGCGCACAGTGGGTCGAAAAGGCAATTTTAGTGACTTTGGAAATAATTTGGATTTTTTCATCTTTCTTTGACGCTGATCGTTAGATACTATTAACCCTTATAATATTCATTCTTAGTCATTTTTTGTTAAACCTTATAGTTTCGGCTAAAAAAAATATTTCTTGTTTGTGATGTATGGAGCGCATTATAAAATCCTAAATTTCTGCGAAATCCTGAAACCTTTGTTTTCTTAATCTAGGTCTGTTTAAGTATACTTGTGCACTTCGAACGTCTGCATCGACCTGCCACTTCTCGAGTTATACGGGTCGCAAAAATGATAAAATTCAATATTTTTAAAAACTTTTTTTACAATTATCTTGAATAATTTTAACGTTAATTAAAGAAAACTATGTAATAAATTGATAATTATTAAAGATAACTAGTATATTTGGGAAAAAAATCTAATAAATAATTTAATTAAAAAAGCTTATGCCAAAACTATCCACTATCACTACTATTTTGTAAATTTTTTAAATTACTCTCTTCATTAATATATTTTAGCTCTTCCAGTTCTGTTGGAAAATTTAGAAGTATTAGCTGTAGCTGCAATACATTACTCCAAAGATAAAGTCTTTTGTATTTGATCTACTCGTCTTCATTTTTATCTGCAGCCCAAATCATCAAAAGGTTTTCTAGGACTAATCATAGCAGTAGAAACTTTGGATGTGATTTATTTTCTGTTGCAGAAAAACCAAAAGTCCAGTAGAGATCCAACCTTTTCTCTTACTACAACAAACAAATCTAGATTAGTAACTAGACTCCCCATGATGCCGAAAAGAAGGATTCAAAATGCAGGCGTTGAACGGTCTGCCGAGACAATGTCCAGCTAGGCTATCGTTCACTGTATACAAATCGTATAAAATGACCTATATTTTGATATCATTATTAGTGTTAATTTATCCGTACTACTATACATCGTCTAACTTCGAATCCTTCTTTTCGGCATCATAGAGAGTCTAGTTACTAATGTAGATTTGTTTGTTGTATGAAGAGAACAGGTTAGATCTCTATTGGACTTTTGGTTTTTCTGCAACAGAAAATAAATGTGCCACAAGAAAACAGTGTAATACTTCAAAAGTTTTGTGTGAAATTCTGTTCTACTATAACGACTAGGTGGCAGAAATCCAACCACACATTAGCTCAGTTTATACGAACAAATGGAGACTGGCTAGAAAGTGTAATAATTTGGCTTGAATGACAAAGGTTAAACGAACAACATGAAGAACTTGAGGTCATTTGTCCTGAAAATTTACCTCCATCCACATCCAAAGTTTCTACTGCTATGATTAGTCCTAGAAAACCTTTTGATGATTTGGGCTGCAGATAAAAATGAAGACGAGTAGATCAAATACCTTGCCATACCATACCATACTTACTAGCCCTGTATTATATATTGCCCACTGCTGAGCACGGGCCTCCTCTACAACTGAGAGGGTTAAGGCGTTAGTCCACCACGCTGGCCTAGTGCGGGATGGCAGACTTCACATACCTTCGAAATTCAGAAAACTTCTCAAGTATGCAGGTTTTTTTTTTATTTATTTTTTTTATTGCATTGAATGACGAGACAAGCATGCCGTTCGCCTGATGGTAAGCGATACGACCACCCATAAACAGTAGCAACACCATCCAGCATCTTGACTTACAAAGTACTGTGTGGCATCCCACTGCGCTCGTCATCCTGAGACATAAGATGTTAAGTCTCATTATGTCCAGTAGTTATACTGGCTGGTTTCCTTACGATGTTTTCCTTCACCGTTAAAGCGAGCGATAATTCACAAAGATGAAATACAAAATACTTTATCTTCGGAGTAATGAATTGCAGCTACAGCTAATACTTCTAAATTTGCCAATAGATCCGGAAGAGCTAAAATGTATTAATGTAGAGAGTAATTTAAAAAAATTACAATTATTTATTGGATTTTTTTCCCAAATATACTAGTTATCTTTAATAATTATCAATTTATTACATCGTTTTCTTTAATTAACGTTAAATTAATTCAAGATAATGGTAAAAAAAGTTTTTATCATTTTTTCGACCCGTATAACTCGAGAAGTGGCAGGTCGATGCAGACGTGTGAAGTGTACAAGTATACTAGAACAGACCTAGATTAAGAAAACAAAGGTTTCAAACCAAGACCTTTCAGGATTTCGCAGAAATTTAGTATTTTATAATGCGCTCCATACATCACAAACAAGAAATATTTTTTTAGCCGAAACTATAAGGTTTAACAAAAAATGACTAAGAATGAATATTATAAGGGTTAATAGTATCTAACGATCAGCGTCAAAAAAAAGATGAAAAAGTCCAAATTATTTCCAAAGTCGCTAAAATTGCCTTTTCGACCCACTGTGAAGCGCTCGATTGATGGGTACGCAGCGTCAGCCACCCAAGCAATGCCAGGGGCACAGCCAAGTTGTGTCATTAACCTATTGTATTAATAATTATAATTATTACCATGTAATTTTCAATCACTCAATAAACACATTTATTTCACACACACACACACACACACACACCCACGCCTTTTATCCCCGAAGGGGACCTTTATTGCATATCATAGAATAGTATTTAGAATAAAATAACGTTATATTTTTAAATATTAAGTATGTTGTTATTTTTTTCTCACTAACTAGATACTGAAGAGTTACAATCATACATATTACATGATAGTTAGGTACCTAATTTTTTATCATTCAGACGGTCCGGCGTGGCGTGGCTCCAGCGTTACCGAGGTAAATTATTTCAGATTCTCGCTTTATTTGTGCTGTGCATCTACTCAAAAGCGGTTGCCACAAAATGAATTCAACCGACCAAGGAAATGTCGAAATAGAGGACAGGACTGACATCATCTGGTTAAAGAATCTATTGGAGATTTATCGAATTATATGGGCTGCAGGAATATGTTTCTCATTAATGGCATTGTTACTCCAAATATTCCTCTTGGTATTTAAACCAAACATAAGAAAAGTGAGACTCATGATCCTCACGCAGATGACCATCGCCCGCCTGCTGTACGTGATACTGGAGTACATAATAACATTCGTGGGACCATTGCCTGAGTTATTAGTTCATGCTATTTTCTCCGTATACTTCCAAACAGACGCTGTTATAATCTGCTGGATGTGTGTGTTTACGATGAACCTCTACTACAAAGTGATTATAGTGTTCCCGCCAAGAAAATTCTCCATAATATTAACATCTGTTTTGATTTGGATACTAACTGTGCCTTTGGGCGTTACATTTCTGATGTCGATGAAAACTAACTTGTATTACAACATTTATGGTGTTATCAAATTTATACTCCTTATTCTAAACGCACTGGTTATTATCAAGATCTACGTAACGGCAATCTTCTTCAAGAGGGACAAGAATAACGTCAAAAATATCGTCAAAATCTGCGTCGTCGCCTTCATCATCATCAGCGTGTCCAGTTTTCAGATATTGATTACAGATTTGCTATCATTCTTCGGGCGTGATAACAAAGTGGCAATTTACACATTTAGTGTTATAAACTCATTTCAAGCTCTGGTAATTACGATACTATTTTGTATTATGGTGAAAAAATTGTTATGAAACATCACAAAACCCAATTATTTGTACGATGATGAAGATTCCCTTGGAGCAATCAGTTTGAAAACAAGCCACTGTACTGGCGAAAATTATGATTTTCTACTTTATATAGTACATACTAGCTGACCCGGCAAACGTTGTTTTACCATATAAATTATTTTTAGAGATTATTTTAGTAGAAAAAAATGAAGATCAATTGATCAGTTACCGACCGGGGTTAAAAGTTATTAAATTTCTAAAGTCGCTATTAAAAATGATGGAAGAAGCTAGAAAATTTAGAGTTGTATGTATTTTTTAATGCCACTTCAAAAAAAAAACTTGTCCGAAAAATAAAAAATATTTTTTTGGGGTGGGCCACCCTTATCACTTAGGGGCATTTAAAATAGATAACAACCTATTCTCAGACCTACCAAGTGTGAATATAAAATTTCATCGAAATCGGTTCAGCCGTTTCGGAGGAGTATGGTAACAAACACTGTGACATCATTTATTTATATATATAGATTATTATGAATAACAATGTCGACAGTCGACAGCTATTCTAGTTAAATTCAATTTCAAACCGTATAGTTTTCAAATGTTACTTCCTTATATGCCATAATTACGTCATGTATAAGCGTTTGCAATAATTAAATACCTAACAATTAAAGTCAAACACTGTTTCTTGTACATAGTTGGTTATATATACCTATCTATAAAAATAAATGTATTCCATCGTCAATTTGGTTTAATATTTGAGATCTACCTATACTATTAAGGTGCTTCCTCCAACAAAACGGCGCAGTAACGCTATTTTGAGAAACTATCTATTCAAATTGTATAATACACTAGATGACCCGGTGAACTTCGTGTCATTTACAATTTATATTTTGAATTTAACTTCTGATCAGCGATTGTCAATCCTAATGAACCTTTCAAAACCAATTCATTGAGATCAACGATACTGGCTGCATCGTAAAGTCTACCTAAATTCACATTAACCAAGTTTTTTCATAAAGGAGATGTCGGCTTTTTGTATGGGTGCTGGGCCTTAAAATCTAACCAGGCTCAAACTCTGGATATTAAAGGGGCAAACATATGGATGGTGGATCAATTAAAAAAAATTTTTAGACTCCTCCCATTATAACAAACTTTTTTTAAAAACGTTCACTTTAAGTTTTAAGTGTAATGTGCCAAATAAGATTCCATAAATCTCAAGACTTAAAAAGACTTCAAAATTATACGATTTATTGCAAAGGCAGTTTTTGGGAGTACTATCCAAATATCATATTATACAGGTTCATTTTGACATTGCGTTAATAAATGAAATCACATACTTATCTCGTTGAAACTAACGCTTTCCATTAAGTTATTTTAACCATAGATGTAAAATAAAAAAAGTGTAAGTTTCGAACAAAATAAATATGAATAAAAAGTAACTTTAAGTTTACACGACCTTATGCCACTACTACTGCTCTAAGATAATTCATCGCAGCGGCAACATTATACTTTCATTCAGAAATACACTTTCGCACAAACCATATTCGCACTAAACTACGAAATGTTCAAAAAATTTGAAAACTACTACCGGGATTTTTGGCAATAATAATCGTTATTCATGGATGATTTTTGGCAAGATGTTAGAAGAGGTAAAGACGAATATGTGGTTTCATTTGGTAATGCAATGTAAAAATTACCCTGTATATACTATCCAAATATATATTATAAAGTATCTTGGTTAGAATTTGAAGCCCGTTTTTGGACATGTCCTTTGACTGTCTCGGTGGCGTAGTTGTATTGCAAGCACGGTACGATATGGGAGACCGGGAATGGTTGTCAAAAATCGCGTGGTGATTTCTTTCCACTAAAAATGTTTTGGAGTTTTGGCGGGAACTTGGAAATGTCATGAGATAATAAAAAAGACAACCCAAACTTGACATTGGCAAAATGTGAACACAAGTGCAATAAAAAAAAATGTTCTGTGTGGAAATCTGTTAATTATTTCATTAGTCAATTCACTAGTGATAGTTTGCTAATCGTGACGGTTTGGGATCAATTCCCAGGTCGGTTTTATAGTTCGGACAAACTAATCTGGCCGGTATAACATGACACGGTTTTGAATTTTTTGGGTAGACGTTCTCACAGAGTTATCGCGTCGGGAAAATAAAATAATTGTCATACCGGCCAGCTTAGTTTGTCCAAACTATAAAACCGACCATAGTCTTGTGGACCATATTTGCATCTATAAAAACATGTTTTATGTTACATTGTTAAGCATGGGATAATGATTGCATAAAAAAATTCTTCAGCTTGCTCGGCTAACCACAAGTTATAAGGAAAACCTTGAAAGTTTACATTATCACTAAGTTCACTATTTTTAATTTAAAACAAATTAGTACCATATGAGTTATTAGTGGTATCACCATCGCCCAGGAATACCCAAAATTATACAGGAATCGTAGGTACCTAAGTTCGTTGCCGAACTTAAAAAGGAATTGGAGGTTTGGCTTTCGATTATCGAAGAACTGTCGGACAACGAGACTTTCTTTCACTACAGACTTTTGTACTGGTGGTATGACTCTCGTAAGCGAGGGGCTGTCTGCGTAGGTACCACCGCAATGTCTATTTCTAACGCCAAGCAGCAGTGTGCATGCACTGTTCTGTTCCGGTTTGAAGGACGTTGTTACCAGCGTAATTACTGGGCATTATGAGACTTAATATCTTATTTCTCGGGTGACGAGCGTGTTCTTATTACGTTATCTTATAATTAAGAGTCAGGCAAAATGATGTTCGGTTTTTCTGCTCAGTACTAGCCCAGACTGCCTCGGTGGCGTAGTTGTATTACGGTACGACTGCAATGCTGAGGTCTCGGGTTCGATCCCCGGGTCGGGCAAAGTGATATTGGGTTTTTCTATTCAGTATCAGCCCGGAGTCTGGAATTTGTGCCCGATATGGCGATAGGCTCGCCCCCTATCACATCATGGGACGGAATAAAAATGGCGAAAAGTGGGTGCATTAGTTGCGCCTCTGCCTACCCCTTCGGGGATAAAAGGCGTGAGTATGCGTACTAGCCCAGAGTCTGAAAATGTGCCCGATAAATGGCAATACGGCCGCCCCTATTACATGGGACCTAACATAGCTGGCCGCTGGCGAAATCCTGCCCCTGAAAAGCGAAAAAGGCGTGATGCTTTGTATATACGTAATAGACAGAAAAAAAGAATATAAAATTACAGCTCCTGGGCAGTTCCAAGGTTAGGCACACTATAATACCTGTTTCTATGTATTAGGTATCTAGAATAAAAGCGACCTTATCTTAATATAGGTAACGTTGAAATTGTACCTACATAATAGGTATTTTCTTCGGTGACGCAGCTCCACTGCAATATGACTGCCGTCTGCCGAGCTGAGGTCTTGGGTTCGATCTCCGGGTCGGGTAAAGTAATATTGGGTTTTTATGCTCTGTATCAGCCTGGAGTCTAATTTGTGCCCGATATGGCAATAGGCTCGCCCTATGTTACATCATGGGACAGAACACACAAACGGCACTTTCGCCTCTGCCTACCCTTTTGAGGATTAAGGGGAGGTGAATTTATATTTTATTTAATAAAATGAAAAAAAACTATTTATTATACAATCCCAGTAGTAGTCACGAGACATATTTTGTACCATGAGTATTAAATTTAATTGTTTACAGCATAAACGAACCGAGAACTCCCTCGTTCCTATCTCTTTCCCTAGAGTTGCTAAAAACAACTCTAATATTATTTATCATTTTACTTTACATCTTTATTGTACACCAACAGAAATAACAAATATATTATAATAGGTACTTAATATTTAAATAATATAGGCAGCGGTGATACAATTGACGATCTTATCGCTCGAGGCAAAGTCTTACAGACCATTGGATGGAGATAGAGAAATAGCGGAAAGGACAGTCAAGGGTATTATGTTAGTAAGGAGGTATTTAATGAAAACAATACGAAGATTTGAAATAGAATAATTATAAACCCGTACTTTCTCATATTTCTATAGAATATCAGGTAAATATAGCTTTTTAGATATATTGTTTTTAGTTTATAAGGTAAACAAGGTCGTGTCAAAGGAGACCTTGATCTTGAAATAATACACATAACGTAATCATTGTTTTTAGATTGTTATGATATTAATGATAAATTGAAAAAAAAGAATCGTACTAATATTATAAACGCGAAAGTTTGTAAGAATATTTAATACTCTTTCACGCAAAAACTACTAAACGGATTTCGATGAAATTTGGCACACGGGTAGATCATGTCTTGGATTAACACACAGGCTACTTTTATCCCGGGAAAATACAAAGTGAGACTTTTATCCTGGAAAAACTTAATCCCGCGGGCAAAAGCTAGTAGAAAATAAAATTAATATATTCAAAAACAAATTAAAAAATATCTACTTCATAAAACATACTATAGCATACACGATTATATAAATGGTTCGAGTTAGGTAAAAAAAAAACTTTATTAACAGTAATAAATTCATAGTTTTACACTTATATTTAATCTTAATTAATGTTATTAATAGCAATTCATTTATATTTTTTTGCACTTAGTTACTAGGATTAATGCCGACACCCTAACAGGGTATTTAGGGCGTTATTTAAGAATAAAAAAATAATTTATAATATTATACAATATATTAACAAAACTAGCTTTTGCTCGTGGCTCCGCCAGCGTGATAAAGTTTTTCCTGGATAAAAATTAGCCTGTGTGTTAATCCAGGTTATGATCTACCCGTGTGCCAAATTTGATCGAAATCCTTTCAGTAACTGTAGCTGTGCAGTAATAAACAAACAGACAGACAGAAAAGAATTATAAAAATCGCTCGTGTGTTTTCCGTGACTCTTCTGACTCTATGACTATGACCCTATGACCCTATGACTCTATGACCCTCTCTTTTTAATCACATTTCTTTCAATGTACAGATTCACCGGGATCTACTGATTTATTACAGTATAGATAGTATATACAACAAGCGGACTAAACAAATAGGTACATGATTGTTTAAGGATTGCGCAGTATGGGGTAATTTTTTGTTGCCGTCACAACAAAGAGTTTCTGCTGCTTTATAACGTGACACAGTAACCGGTAACTGTTACGCGTATCGACAACAAAATTGCTTCATTTCCGAAAGCGCTTGTATCCCAAAAAAATTGTTAATCTTCAAACTATCATAATATTTTATATACAAATAAGTAACCTTATTTCTAGATGTAAATTATAGGTACTTAGTTATGTTTAAAAAAATAGATGTACCTACATAAAAAAAGGGAAGCACTTCAGCGCGATATATTGCCGTTTCGGTTCAGATACCTCGTTCAGCATTTATCAGTTACATTATTTTCCTGAAAGTTCAGCAACATTGCATGCGAAATACGTTTTTCTTTAATATAAAGTTGTCTACCTATCATATAAATTTTAATACGCCTGGTATTGATCGCGGAAATATGTAAAATAAATCTACTACTACCTAGCGAATCAAAATGTAAGTACTGGATGCAATAATGCAACTGTTCAACAGTACGACCCCTAAAAATTGATAAGCCAATCAAAAATAATCAACTGCAAGATTAATTAATAAAATGAAGCACTGCAGCGCTCATGTCTCCGCAGTCGCCAGTACAAGGCCATGGCCGTTCATCAGCAGACGCCAGCGGCCAGACGGATGTAGGAAGCGCCACAGCGCTAGTTGATCACGGAACGCCGCGCCTAATACGCTCGTCTAGCACAAATAAAAAGAAAACGAATTCGAAATTCAAATATTATATTTTTTTAAAGTGCACTAAACCGAAGACGCCATAAATTGTGTACAAAAATTATTATAATTAGTATTTTTTATACAAAATAATTGTTCAACTCAAGGTGAACTTTGTAATGATAAAGCAAAAAATGAAAACGCTACTGTCTAATTTACCCGATGTTTAATATTTTACGCAGGGAGTTGTTATAAACACGAAAACGAACATTCTCGACGTGCGTTCTGACTAAAAATAAACTTACAAACTACAATGCATCAATTTGATATAATTAAACCATATGTAAATAGATCAGTGACCGAATGAGTGAACATTGCGAACGAATGGATACGCAAATGAACACTTGTACAAACATTAGGAAGTGTTTATATTTTTAAATACCTACTTACATTTATTGTTGTTCAAAGTTTAAAATCGTGATTTCGGAAAAGAGTGAATTCTTTTGAAATATTGTAAATGACCTGCAAATTAAATGGTTTATTAGAAGTGTCATATTTTTCCTGGAAATCAGCGACCTAAATACCGAAGTTATTTTGAAAAACCGCTTCGTTCGTGTAATATAAATGAGAAGGTATGTCGTGTACGTCTGTAATGAATGGTCAATTAAGATAAAAATCCGGTCCGCCCTTGAACAAGTATTTTTTTCTGCAGAACATATTATGGACAATACATACATAAATACATTGTTTACTATGTCGGGAAAAGAAACAACGATTTTGTAATGTTGGTAGTTTAGAAGAATAATATTACCTATTGTATTTTAAAGTTAGAATTAATGTTGTACTGAAAGCGTTAATGCTCAGAATTATAAATTAAATTCATAAAGCAAAAAAATCATTTTTTTAAAGCTGAGTTCGCTAAGGAGATAATATAAACCAGCTAATTAGCCAGTGTGCTTTTCTTTTACTTGTGTGGTGTTCAATAAAGAGTTATCTATCTATCTAATTATGAAAACAAAAAACTGTTGCCTTGACAAGAAGTTTTTTTTTTCAACAATACTTTACTACTGCTTTTCTTACCTATCCATATTGCAAACCTATTTACTGCTTTATCTCTTTATTTTTCTATGCGCGATTTTCCTCGCACTGATTTGTGTTTTTTATTTTTTATTTTATTTTATTGGATGACTAGACGAGCATGCCGTTCGCCTGATGGTAAGCGATACGACCACCCATAAACAGTAGCAACACCATCCAGCTCCTAGACTTACAAAGTACTGTTTGGCATTCCACTGCGCTCGTCATCCTGAGACATAAGATGTTAAGTCTCATTATGTCCAGTGTTATAATGAATAATAAATATTGTGTGACATTTTCAGCATTTTTGGGTCACAGCTCACAACCGATACTTCCAAAGAGGCTAATAGATAACAACCGGTAACCTAGTCAGTAAATGCCCATAGAAATTTAATTCCCAGGCAATCTCGAGTCACAGGATTAGTTCAATAAAACCATTTCAGCCCTACCTTTGAATGTATGAAGTATTTGATAAGGTGATAATGCGGGTGGCATTTCTAAATGGAACAATATTTATTATCAGCATATTCAATTCAAATGATAAGGGATATCTCTTAGAAATCATGGCACGGCAAAATGTGGGTGCACTAGTTACACCTCTACCTACCCCTTCGGGGATAATGGGGGTGAATGTGTATATATCTCTAAAAAGTAGTATAGCACTACCTTTTCTATCCTCCTTCTATTCCTCACGGTTCTGCCTGAGAACGTTCCCCGAATAAAAGTTCGGCTGTGCGTTTTTCCGTTACAAAAGTTAAGATAGTACTGAAAATAATGTGTAATGCCAAATAATTCATAAACGATCAAGTAATTTGGGCACTAAAGGAATTGCTACAACTGCGTCAAGTTATAAAGAATCTTGATCCTCGATGCCTGACGTCAGGAACGCCTTGAAACTCTGTCGTTGTTCTTTTGTTTCTTTTTAATTCACATTCATCAATGCATTACATTCAAATACAAGTTGCTGCTTACGGCACTACCTTTCATTTCGTGACAATCACAGCGATCAAAAGCGATAGTATAACCTTAAAATATATTTCCCCTCTATTACATAAGGAAAATCTTAAACAGAGAAATTTGTATAATGATGAAAGTTTTGCAGTGCCCAGTGGCCATGACCGGCCCAATCCATGGAAACGAATATATTAGGATAACATATCTCTTGCAAAACGTTAATATAGTCGTAAAATGAAGAGGGCAGTCGCCACGATTCTACCGTGCACCCCAACGCAAAACACACCCTACATCGTTAGTAATAAAGACAGAATTCTCGTAGCGCCACAATTTTCGATTGACACGAAAATGCGTGTAATATGAATATTTTGTGTCATTGTGCGTTCCACTTATATTTATCCATCCCACGCCCGACGTCTACGGAATTAGACTGGGGATATGTAAATGTAAAATCGTAGATGGGTGAAGTGTATTACCCGACTGCTTGAAAGATTAATAATAATATAATAATAAATAAATCTTTATTTGAACCACATTAATTAAAAATACTAAAACAAAAGTGTACGATAATAGCTGCTGTAGTTAAAAACTGTGTTACAGCTATTAACGCCCTTCCTTCGGAAATATTTACCTTACACAAAAATAAAACTTAAATAATAATCAAACAATGATTTTAAAATGCTTATGGTATGATAATTATGCTTCCTATAAAATATAAAAATAATACCAGCCCTGTATTAAATACTGCCCACTGCTGAGCACGGGCCTCCTCTACTACTGAGAGGGTTTAGGCCTTAGTCCACCACGCTGGCCTAGTGCGGATTGGCAGACTTCACATACCCTCGAAATTCTTATCGAGAATTCTCAGGTATGTAGGTTTCCTCACGATGTTTTTCTTCACCGTTAAAGCGAACGATAATTGATAAACAATACACACATAACTTCGAAAAATCAGAGGTGTGTGCCTTGGGTTTGAACCTCCCGACATTGTCTCGGCAGACCGTTCCATTCCCAACTAGGCTATCGTCCACTTATGCTTCCTATTAGGGGAAAAATAAAATGGGAATAGTTACGTAGATAAGCGTTTTCACATAATTTTCACTTTGTGACCAAAACAATTTCATGAGTTTTAATTGACATGTCATGTAACGACATGACAAATTAAAGTGATATTACAATGTAACATTGTAATAATGTAGATGACATCATAATGTATGCCGGTCGTATAATAACGTAATGCATAAGGAAAAATATTTTACGTCCGACTTCTAAAACCACTAATTAAAAGCAAAAATACATTTGTATGAAAATTAACACGAAGTTTTAAACAGATATGTAAAATTGCCATCCGTGTAATTGTGTTAAGTGTACATTATAATTAAACTTTTGGCATCAGTTTCCTTATTTAGTTAAGAAGAAATTAATATAAAAATAATGTTAACTACATGGCCATTTGTGTTTAATTAAGTTCTTATTATGTTTATGCGGAAGATTTTTTGAAATTGGTGTCTTTTTATCAATTTTGTATTTAACCGAACTAATTAGATATCTAAATCAGAATATTTGTCAGCTGGTGGAGGTTTATAGTCGTCAGACGCTACTCTATTTGGACGGCCTTAAAGCAGTGGAGTCACGGTTTCGTGCCCGTTTAAAAAACCCTTGTCCAAAATGGTCATTAGCAGTGTAGCTAACACGAGTTCACGAGTTTCGTATAGTAATCATAACATATTCCTATTGAGTAACTTTACGTTTACGTATTGGTTTGGCAATACTATACGTCAAAAAACAAATTCGTATTGTTAATTCCCATACATTTTAAGTTGACCGTTATCATGATTACACGTTTACTATTCGAAGCAGGGGCGTAGCTACCGCTGTATCAGCCGTATCAATGATACGGGGCCCCAGAGGTCTAAGGGCCCGTCTTAGACCATACTCTAATTTAAGCGGGCACCCAAAAGTGCGGAGACCTTTTTTTTGCTCAATTATAATAGGCCCCCGGACGCGGGACTTGCGGGCAGCACAAGCTGAGTGGCCTGTACTTGAGGAATGTATAAATCTGGCGCTAGAATGGCCCCCAACACATTTAGATATAGGGCCCCTCTATGGCAAGCTACGCCACTAATTCGAAGTTTACACACATGCAATGCTCATGCTGCCGTGTTTTAGTTCCAAATACGCTCAATGGGGCAATGTTCAAACTTCCATACAAAAATGTACTTAGGCTAAACCATTACGTTAACTTTACGATACTATCGTAAACTCGTGCTAGCTACACAGGACATTTGTCAACGGTACGTCTATAACGGCCGTGTGTGTCACAATCATTTTTTCAACACTCGAACTAACTAGGGCGACACGCTTCATTCATTTATTCACGCTTCATCCCGAATGGTGTAATGCATTTCTTCATATATTCATCTCTGAGGGCGTAGACAGAGGCGCAACGAGTCCATCTCGCACCAAAGTTCGTCCATAATATGCTAGCTTCCCTAGCGAGCAATTGCCAAATCGGGCATAAAATATAACTCGTGCTAAGAATGCTTTACGCATAATTATTTAATATATTTTCCTATTAGCCTATGTTACTCGTTGATACTGTAGCTTTATATTGGTGAAAGAATTTTTCGGTCCAGTAGTTTTTGAGTTTATCCATTACAAATAAAAAAACAAATAAAAAAAAAACAAATCTTTCCTCTTTATAATATTAAAGTAGATGATTTCGACCTACAGCCACAGGATACTGAATTGCTCGAGATCTCTTTCACCTAAGACTGTCATAAATACTTTTTTATGAGGCTATAAATCTAAAAAAATAGTTATTATTGCTGAAATTGCCAATAGAGATTAGACTACTGTTAGTAACTTATTCTTTTATAAGCCTAGTTTATATTATATCTTTCTTTTCTTTGATGTATTGAATGCACCTGATAAGTGGATTAGGGTACAGATAGAGTGTCGACTGACAAAAGACCCCTCGTCAGTCGACACAATTATGCCGGCCAGCTTAAAACCGGAATTACCTACACAGGCTGATCCGGGAACGCGACACACTTACAAGGGTCTATAGTGACCCGGGTTATACACCTTCCGTACTTTGGTCACTATCTGAAAAACACATCCTACCAGCATAGATGTACAATAAATAGTTCAAAAATACTTACGGCCTTAATCATAAACAGTTTATAAACACATTTTAGTTATAGAATGTTTTGTATTCTTCGACGAGTTTTGAATTGAGTTAGCCAGTGTAACTACAGGACATAGTGAGACTTAAAATCTTGTCTCAGGATGACGAGCGCAGTGGAATGCCACACAGTACTTTGTAAGTCAAGGTGCTGTATGATGTTGCTACTGTTTATGGGTGGTCGTATCGCTTACCATCAGGCGAACGGCATGCTCGTCTCTTCATTCAATGCCATTAGTTTATAATTTTGTGATTTTCCAGCAAAGCCATGCCGTTGCCGTTGATGCGAAGATGCTGCGTGTGCTTCTCGCTGGAGACTGGTTGTGTCATATTGTGCGTGTTGTCCACTGTAAGTATAATTTATCTCATCGTGATCTCCGACTACATTTTGAGTACATCTCGACTAGAGAACAGTGCCGTTACTAGCCTTTTGCGCGTCCGGTGCAAGGTTCTATAACTGCGCCCATGCATGACCCTAAACTTGGCCCTGTTGTGCTCATTTCTGCGCCCCTTCAGGGTCTGCGCCCTGTGCCTAGGTACTGCTGACACAGCTTTAGTATCGGCACTGCTAGAGAATGACGTGAAGCGAATTTTACTCCTGTAGGCTGTACCATGAGGAGCAAGAAAGTTAAAAAAATAATGTATCTACTTACTTGTTTCAATTATCTCCATCTCTCACTCGAGGTTACCTTGAGGATTAAGAGGCTATGTCGAAAAATTTAAGGTTATTTAAATTCAAATTTCTCGTAAAGTACTAAGATCGGAAGTTTGATTTTTGGGTATGTGTAAATTGAACATATAACTCAATGATTTTCCAAAGCCAAAACACAATTACTACAAATTTTCTCGATAGAAAAAAAATCCAACGTTACCTCTGATATTTTCTTTAAACACGCTTTATCTCTAAATGGTGTAATATATACATTCGTAACTTGGTTTAAATACAAGAACTCAATATTTTCTAAGATCACAAAAAGACGCAATCAAACTAAATTGAATAGTATAATCACAATTAAAAGAAAATTGGTTTGGCGCTTACGCCATTTCATTTCGGCATACGAGTGCGCCTCCCGTCTCTTCCTCTCATCCGCGACGGCTAAATACGCCATCACTGTCATGGGAGTGGCCCGTGCCGGCTTCAGTCGCCCGGAATCTTTACTGACGTCGGACGTGCGCTCGACATTTTCGGGCGCCTTCAAAGTTCAAATTACCCGTTTGGTGTAGGGATGCGGCCGCGCTGCCGCCGTGACACGCGCGGCAAATTTGAAAGTGCCCTTCAAATTCTATTTTACAGTATATCCAGCTCACGTCCGTGTGTCAATATAAAATTATAGGCTCTATTAGATCTATGAGATAGGTAGCAAGCGTAATTATTACATCCTTTCATCTTTGTAAATTATTTCTTTTCGGAGACCTACTTTAGTTATAATGCGTGATCGGTACGACTACCGCGCTGAGGTCCCGGGTTCGAATCCCTGAACGAAAAAAAATTGACATTGGGTTTTTTTGTATTATTATTTATATTTCGTAATCCAGAGCTAGGGACGCTTAATACCTGGAATGCCATGCTGGGCCAATTTTGCGTAAATGACGCTTGCGTGCCGGTCATCCATTTGAAAAATTCGGATTTTGGGTGTAAAGTCTGTTCAAATTTTTACACCATAAAATTATTTTAGTATGAAATTTTATATTACTTTTTTATTTATTTATTATGGATCAATAGTCACTAAAATATTCAGAGCCAATGTTAGAATTGGTATACACGGCCGCCATTTTGAATTTCTTTGTTTTAAGGCCAATCGACCTCAAAATCTATTTCTGGGTATAACTTTGGTTACAAAAGACTAATCCAATGTCAGAATTGAATTAAGTGGCCGCCATTTTGAATTTCTTTGTTTTAAGGCCAATCGACCTCAAAATCGATTTCTGGATATAACTTTGGTTACAAAAGACTGATCCAATGTCAGAATTGAATTAAGTGACCGCCATTTTTAATTTCTTTGTTTTAAGGCCAATCGACCTCAAAATCGATATCTGGCTGTAACTTTGGTTACAAAAGACTAATCCAATGTCAGAATTGAAAAAAGTGGCCGCCATTTTGAATTTCCTTGTTTGAAGTCCAATTGACCTCATAATCGATATCTGGTTATAACTTTAGTTACCAAAGACTGATCCAATGTAGCAATTGAAAAAAGTGGCCGCCATTTTGAATTTCTTCATTTTAAGGCCAATCAGCCACAAAATCGATATCTGGCTATAACTTTAATTGCCTAAGACTAATCTAATGTCAGAATTGAAAAAAGTGGCCACCGTTTTGAATTTATTTGTTTTTAAGGCCAGGTTACGGCGCAGCGTCGGCCGTCCACCTGCAAGGTCACATAGATTTTAAAACCAATAAATAGCCCTTAAAACAAGAAATATCTAAATGGTGGCCACTTTTTTTAATTCTAACATTAGATCTGCCTCTTGTACACAAAACAATGCCCAGATATTGATTTTGAGGTGGATTGGCCGTAAAACAAAGAAATTCAAAATGGCGGCTACTTTTTCAATTGTGACAT
This sequence comes from Sphinx pinastri, assembly GCA_947568825.1. Taxonomy (NCBI): domain Eukaryota; kingdom Metazoa; phylum Arthropoda; class Insecta; order Lepidoptera; family Sphingidae; genus Sphinx; species Sphinx pinastri. The sequence continues at coordinate 2,788,015 of OX387630.1, read as the reverse complement.
TAGATCAGTCTTTAGTTACTAAAGTTATACACAGATATCGATTTTGAGGTCGGTTAGCCTTAAAACAAAAAAATGAAAATGGCGGTAACTTTTTCAATTCTGACATTGGATCAGTCTCACTATGTCGGCCACTTTTCTCAATTCTAACATTACCTAAGTCAAGATCTTGCTTTCAACGGCAAGCCAAAAATAGCGAAAGAAGAAACAACCTGTAGATGTTCAGTTTCATATATATTTTGCAGAAATCGGCCCGAGCGTACATGTACGCTCTCAAATTCAAGTCACTTTTTTGGCATTAGGCTCACCCTCTGGGGCCAAAGTATGCCTAGATAACAATTTTGAGGTCAATAGGTATAAAATCGGATCTGACCTTTGTAACCAAAGACGCAAAAGTATCGATTTTAAAGCGAATTGGCCTTAAAAAAAATTAAAACAACATGGCAGCCACTTATTTCACCTTGTACATTAGACACATGTTTTATTGTCCAAAATTTGGCCAGGTATGGATTTTGAAGCTAATTGGTTCTTAAATAAAAATGTTCTAGATTGGTAACGGCCACCTTCACCATTACAAACATTTATACCCTATCTAGTGACCATTGAACCATAATAATGTTTTCAAACTTCATATCAAACTAATTTTATGGTGTAAAAATTTCGAACACCTTTGCACCCAAAATTCGATTTTTTAATTGTATGGCGGCACTGAAGAGTGAAGCATCATTTAGACCTGGCAAAACCCGGGTTTTGCCGGTAAAATAGACCCGGAATTCCAGGGAAGAGGTAGCATAGTGACTGACTTGTCGAGAGTCAAGACTACCTCGATGTCGTAACTCGTAGTTGTATTGCGTGCTCGGCACGGCCTCCGCGCTGAGGTCCCGGGTTTGAATTCAGAGTCGGGCCGTAAAATAGTGACAGCATTTTTTGTATTATTATTTACTTTGTGTCAATCAAAGCTAAAAAGCCTACAAAAATAAATCAAAACGATGCAAAATATAATTTAAAATGTATTATAGAATTATCATACTGCTCTGTTTTTTATATACCTACGTACGTCCGAGACCTATTTACCACCATACCAAATTTTACCGAGAAAGTGAATAATACTTTCGATGAGTTTAAATAACTTACAATGTCATTTTACATAATGTTCAAGTAATTAGGTAGTATAGTGACATTAATAATGATTCTATAGGCGAATTAAAATAAATTATATGTTTTATAGGTTATAAAATTAAAATATTTTAACTATAATATTTATAACGCAGCTGTGTATTTGCATTTGGAATGACGATCTTTTCGCGGGCTTGAGCGCAACGACCTGATGCGATGGCGGTGCGACGAGGCGCGCGATCTGTCGCAGCGGGTCGGCGGGGCGCCTCGCACTGGAAATACGCTAAGCCACGCCCATCACCGTCCGATATTTTTTCGACATAGCCCCTTAAATTGGTATTCTTAGTTAAATTTTTAGCTATTCTTGAAGATCCTCGAGTGAGTCCGAGTCAAAGAATTACGTCATTAAATAGATGTATTGCTCTTTGCTGCCATCGTTTCTTGGTTTACCTCGGGTCGAAAGTTATTCTTAAAAAAGTTATATTATTTTAACATCTACCCACTTGACATTGGCAAAATCACCGATGACACGGTGGAGCCATTTTTAAAAGAAGAAGAAGTACGTCATTAAGTACTTCATTGATGTAGAGATAAATTAGAGTTTTTACGAAAACACTTCGATCCATTTTTAACACACAAATAAATATCGATTGTGACATTGTATACAAAGCGAAAATCTTTCCTTGAGTCTTCCTTAAGGTACGTCGCAAGGTACCTTGAGTTTGACAGTTGATTCCTTGCCTCGAGAAAGGAAAAGTCTTGAGGGACGTTGAGTGGAGGAGATTTTTTTCAACTAAGAATACAGATTACCTCTAGTGAGGTTGAGTGGAGTCGAGGAATTTTCGAGGAAACGTCTTAGAATACGGGTGTAAGTGTCGGTTTAAGCTTCTCTATTATCTATAAAACTACCTATTGCTTTTCAAAGTCGAATTAATAAAATATGATTTTTGTTCTTCGAAATTAAAATTATGTTTGGTCTAGAAACCAAAAACAAAAGATTTTACGACAATTGGTAAAATTATATTTTTAAGATACTTACGAAGGTAAGAAATAAACGGTATGATTACGGTATAAATTACAATAAAATAAACCTAATACTGATACATTACGAAAACAGAATAATAAAATCGTAAGTAATTTATATTCTGCTATAATTCTCCCCAAGTATCCGAAAAACTTTGTTTATCGAACTAAGAAGTTCGGTGACGTCATTGGCATCAATAACTTGACACAGGGACGGACTTTGAAGGACTAGGTGTGGGAATAAACCCCACAATATAAGACAAGGAAAGTTTTATAGGAGTGTTGGTACAATTATGTTTTGATGTATTACTTTATAACTACTCACGCAAAAAAGGAGAAGTAAAAAATATTTTTAAATCAATTACGAAAATATAACATTTATTTTTCTGTCACTACCGGTGTAATATTCAATCTTACAGTTAGAATAAATATAAGAATATCTGCCGACCTGGGAAAATTAATTTTATTAGTAAAATATATTTAAGAAAATCAAAAAATCTGACTGCGTCAATATCTTACATCTTTATTAAATTAATTGAAGAACTGAAAAGATAGAAACAAGATTTTAATTTGAATATATTGTTTTGGTTTTGATTAATCTTGGTTGACAGAGTTCACAAACGCTGTCGGAGGCGTAACACGCTCACTTCTGATAATTTGGTTGGTGATATAGGTAGATGAAGGACATTGTAGCCAGTGTAACTACAGGACATAATGAGACTTAACATCTTATGTCTCAGGATGACGAGCGCAGTGGAAGTCAAAGTGCTGGATGGTGTTGCTACTGTTTATGGGTGGTCGTATCGCTTACCATCAGGCGAACGGCATGCTCGCTCGTCATTCAATGCCATAAAAAAAAAACGACGCTCAGGGGTACCCATACCCCCATAGCCCATACTATGGCATCATTCGAGCGAGCCGACTCAGACACAGGTCAGTTGCTTATTCCCAGACGAGTGCGAACGTAATAATTCGCGTATCAGCGTTGGTGGCGAATTTTGTCGAATGCGCGCGTCTTTTTTTATTTCAGAAGAAATACGTGCCTTACTTTGTGGATATAAGGGTGAATTTGTTATATTAAGTTTCAGATATCGTGATTAGCTTTTCCTTAGTTTGACGTATTATTCAACACCTGTACCTTTACCTTCCGATGTGCAAATAATACCTACAGCCAGAGTTTGCCGTAGTCCAGATGTTAGGTGAAAAAAATTGTCTATGGGGCATAAACAATGTCTACGTAAATCTATAGAAAGGAGATTTCTATATTGGCCGCACAGTCTTTCTCTTACTAAGTTTAATACCAAAAAATAGCAACTAATAACAAGAAAACAATAAGACCCCCAACGCGATCAACTTAATTCGTATCGAACCAACCACTTTGTTAGCATTCTTCGCTTAAGTCTGTAAGTAATCGACCTTCAACTTGTTTTTCTGACATAAGAATCATACATACATACACACTAACGCCCTTAATCCCAGAAGGGGTAGGCAGAGGCGCAACTAGTGCACCCACTTTTCGCCGTACGTAATCCGTCTCATGATGTGATAGGGGGCGAGCCTATCGCTTTATCGGGTACAAATTCCAGACTCAGGGCTAATATTGAGTAGAAAATCCCAATATCACAGCCCGACCCGGGGATCGAACTCAAGACCTCAGCATTGCAGTCGTACTGTAATACAATTACGCCACCGAGGCAGTCAATCTAATCGTTTACAGTCAGATAAGAAATGAAGAGCTACTTTCCTACTGAATGCCGAGACGACTAGATCTTGATAGTGAGACCATGTATAGATAATGTCATCCATAATGCCGTGTGCCACCAGTTTTGAACGGGTATTTCGCAGGTTAAGAAGACTTTGAGCATTCATCGTAGTATCCGTGTACACTCATAGATATTTAGTGTGTATTACTGTTACGGGACTCATTTTTCTACACTATAGCCCATCATCATCATTATCATCATCAGCCACACGACATATGCTGAACATAGGCATCCCCTAAGATTTCCAGACGGACCTGTCAAAAGCGGCCTGCATCCAGCGTGTTCCTGCGACCTTTATCAAGTCGTCTGTCCACCTTGCAGGTGGACGTACGAAGCTACGCTTGCCAGTACGTGGTCTCCACTCGAGAACCTTTTTTCCCCATCTGCCGTCAGTTCTTCGAACCATGTGCCCTGCCCACTGCCACTTCAGCTTGCTAATCCGCAGGGCTATGTCAGTGACTTTCGTACCGTAGTGTGTATTTACATAACTAAAATACAAGTGGAAGGTACTTGAACTATAATCGATTAGGAATATTAGTGGGGCGCCTCATCGTGTATAGCATTATCTATTACATAAAATTTCTAATTTCAAGGCACTATTCAGCGCACGAACCACTGCGCGATAGAGTTTTAAGTTTCCGTGGTTGTACGTTCATAATACTTACTGAGACGCGAATAATGCAATAACTTCATCGCGGACAACGCCGCGAGCGACACGTATTAAAAAAATAAAGCTTTATATAGTAGATAGCACAGCTGTTCAAAGGTAGTTAACCCAGTATTTCTATTATTCCACATTTTCCCAGGCATGCGTAACTCTAATAAATTCAGAGTGGAGACGTGACGCGCGTGCCGTCTGCAAACCATACACATTTTGCCTTATAAATATGCTTAATATGTGGATTATGGGCATTATGGGATTTAACGACTGTTCACCACGTCTAAGTAAATGCTACTCGTAAAATATAATACAGTAATTTATGCCTGATATGGCAATCAGATATCACATCATGGGACGGAATAAGTATTAAGCATGGCGATAAGTGTGTGTACTAGTTGCGTCTCTACCTACCCCGTCGGGGAGAAAAGGCGTGAGTGAGTATATGTATGTATAATATATTCAATTTTATCATTCCAGTTGGCGTGCATAGCAAACATAGTGGCGGGAGCGTGGAACCTGCCGCGGCACCGGGATCGGGAGCCTGAAGACAACCTCATCTCCATGAGCATGGTGATGTTCTCCTCGCTCTCCGCCATCTGCAACGTGGTGGCGCTCGTCGGGATCTGTCTGGTGAGTGGCATTGTGGTAATAAGACTGTTTTGCATTAAAACAAAACAGTTATTATGTGTGTGGAAAAACACACAGCATTTGTTGAAGAAGCATCCGTATTGTCTACCCATAAATTGCACAAATTCATAACTTACCATACTCCTTTTACATGTTACCTGTCTCTTTCACTGTTGGCAGAGCGTTCCAACTTCCTTAGTCCTGGAGCGCAACTGTCATTACTTCATAGTCTTCCATCAAATCACCAGCAAGCACCTTGCTTCAATGCTGTGTGTTTTTCCACACACATAATAACTGTTTTGTTTTAATGCAAAACAGTCTTATTATATGTGTTTCCAAAACACACAGCATTTGTTGAAGACTTGTTTGAAATCTGCTGGTGAAAGAGACTACCAATTGTAATATGAATGCTATGTGAAAATAAATAAAACCAATTTAAAAGTAAATCTTTGTAATAATGTTATGTAAACTATTACTTGAACAAGTACCAAAATTCTCTCATAAATGTTTTAAATTTAATAAATCAAAAATAACTTCTCCTTAAAAGCAAATAAAAAGGAACTTAAAAAACAATCACTTGAGGCAAGTAGTCTTACTTCAAACTTCCTCTATTAACTTTAATTATGAGATCATACAAACAATCCTAAAGATTTAAAAAATTATTTGAAAGATGATCTTTAATACTGCTGTCTTCAATTATACTCTTCTGTACAGTACGACAATAGAACTTCCTGAATGTGTCAGAACTTCTCCAATTTGCTCTCTTTAAAATTTCCTCAACTGGCCTGTTTTCTAAGAAGCTTCTTGAGGCGACCGCTGAACGCACACTGCCTGGTGGTGCATCTATACCAGCTTGTTTAAAAACATTTTTAATCCATCCAGCTATCATAGTTCGAGAGGCTGGCCTGATGTTACCTAAAATTGATATAAACAGGCTTGTTAAATTGCTACCTTGAGAACGCCTTATTTCTGTAGCCCTCACTAATCTTTTTATATGTCTGACTGGACATAAGCTCTTATCTGGGTGTTGTCTTAATAACCAGCCAGACTGCCTGTTATTCACATTGTCAGTCTTAGAGCCAAATCTTGGCCACAATGTTATTTCTTGATCAGTCTCATTCATATTGCAGTTTTCTTTTGATACATCTAATAATGTGAGGTCATGAACTCTTCGCCCAGAAGCAAGTAATAAAACAACTGCAGTTCGTCTGCTTATGTCGAACAATGTATCCAACTCTGGTGTCTGCCTGAGCCAATTGAAAAGCAATTCAGTGTCCCAAATGGGAGCTCTTTTTTCCTGTGGTTTTAACTGAGATACTGCTTTCAGAACCTGCTGCACAAAGAAATTTTTGGAAATAGCTTCACCAGCTGCTGTAAAAGTAGAAACCGCAGACTTATGAAGGAGTATAGTCCTATAAGCAAGTTTATCTTCAAGACATAACTTTGCTAAGAAACGAGCTACCTCATTGGGTTGAGGGCAGTTAGGGTCTATATTGTTTTGCCCACACCAAGTAATCCAGCGTTCTACTGGAGCTTTATATGTCGACAACGTCGACTCCCTCCAGCTCTTTTTTAAGAGGTCTTTCGCCTCAGGAGCCCAGTGTGTTACTTGATTGGCCCACCCCCAACCTTCCAAGCCAAAAGCTCCAACTTTTCCACTTGAGGAGGGCACCTGCCTGTTGTGAGGTCCCTCAGATTGTTGTGTAGGTCCTTTATAACCACTGGCTTGGCTAAAGCCCGAGCCTTCAGGTCTGCTAGCCAGAAACACTGGGTCCAATTTGGCGCTATTATTATAAAGGTGCCTATTGCCCTGTTGAGATGTCGTAACACCTGTGGAATCAGGTTGGGTGGTGGGAAGACCCAAGCTAGCTCGAAGTTCCAAGGTCGACTGAAGGCGTCGTAAAAAATTGCTGACCCATCTCTGGAGTCCCATGTTACGTATCGGTCCACGACCGCGCTTTGCTTTGATGCGAACAAGTCGACTTTTGGTACGCCCCAAATTCTGAACACGGCCTCCGAGGCCGGGGGCAACAAGTGCCATTCCGGCACTGGTCGATTTCTGGATAAGCGGTCGGCTATGCCGTTGTACCTCCCCGGGAGGTACGCCGCCGACAACATGATGTTCGAGCGCTCGGTTAATTCCAGGAGACTTGTCGTCAACTCGAGCAGGGCAAGGGATCGTGTGCCGCCCTCGTTCCTGATGTAGGCCACTAGAGTCCTGTTGTCGGACTGCACTAACACATGTGCATTTTGCAGATACCTCCGATGGCGACTTATGGCACCATACACTGCATATAGCTCCTTTCTGTTTGAGTGCCACGACCTTTGGTGAGCTGCCCACTTGCCTGTCAAAAATGTGTCGTTTAGGTGTGCACCCCAGCCTGCATCTGCAGCATCGGTGGTCAGAAAGTGTGACACCTCTCTTCTGTGCATCACAAGTGCACTGTGGTCTATGGCCTTCTGCCACCAGCTTAAATCCTCCTGCACCAGGGGAGGGAGGTCTCTTTTTCTTGATCTTTTGAATTTGCTGAATTCTTTCAGAAATCTTTGCATCAGTCGACAATGCAATCGTCCTCTCGGGGTGGTTAAGTTGGCAAAATTGAGCAGTCCTAAGAGGCTTTGAGCCTGTTGCAGGGTACAACAGCCTTTTTCTAGTAGCCTTGATAGCACAGTCTTTATTCTGGTCACTTTTTGTGGTGGCAAAGCCATCATATTGTCTTTGGTATTCCACAGGAGACCTAGGTACTCCAGCTGTTGAGTAGGTACCAGTACTGACTTTTGATAGTTGACATTCCAGCCCAAACATTCCAAAGTCTTTAAGGTCTCCGAGACCTGACTCTGTAACTTGACCTTGTCTTGATTTGCCAGTATGTAATCGTCTAAATAAACTAAAAGTCTTATTCCTTGTGCACGTAAGATCTCTGCTATCCAGTTGGATAGAGTGGCAAAAGTCCGGGGGGCAGAAGACAGGCCAAAAGGTAGTGCTGTCAACTGGAGCACTTGGTTGTTGTAATAAACCCGCAGGAAGCGGCGGTGAGATTCTGCAATGGGTAAATGAAAGTATGCCTGTTGGAGGTCTATCTTTGCCATCCAGTCGTTTTCTTGTAAAAAATTGGTTACATCTATCTGGGATACCAATTGGAAATGTCTGGTGTAAATGTGCTTGTTTAATTCCCTCAGGTCGAAGATAGGCCTCATGCCCCCGTCCGGCTTTTTTACAAGAAACATCTTTGATAGGAACCCAGGATTCAGAACCTTGGGTGCCTCCAAAATACCTTTTTGTTTTAGGTCCTCTATGACCATGGTCATGTCTGGGGATACTTGGGTGCTGAACATCTTTAATAGGTTTGATGTTAAAATTCGAAGTGGGGGCTTTTGTTTGAATGGTAAACGGCCATTGGTGACTATATTTAATATATACTGGTTGGCCCCCAGTTCCTTCCATACCTGTGCATGGTGCTTTAAACACCCTCCCCTGAACTCTTGGCTGCTCTGTACAAAATAGTCATTTTTGTTTTGGGTTTTGATCGGCATTACTTTTCTTGGACTGAAATCTACGAAAGTTATGGCGTTTTTGGGGGGCCTGAAAATTATCTTGCTTAAACTTCTGATCTGACTTTGTAACCTTGTTATCAGAAAAGCTGTGAGATCTTTTCTCCTGTTTATAATTAGAGGGATATCGACTGTTCTTCCTTTCCTTTATATAATCTGGCTTATTCAGCCATGTCTGAGTACCACCCAGAGATTTAATTACAGGATGCAGAGCATCTCGGCTGAATAAATATTCTGAGCTAGGTGGAATTGCTCTTAGGGTCGCTTTTAAATTAGGATTATTAATTTCTTTTATAATTCTCTCTCTTCTTATTTCAATGCACTCCCCACGCCTGCCACAAATAATTTGCATTATCTTCTCAGAGCATTTATGAAGTGGAGAGCCAGGTCCCAATAACCCCATAATTTTCTCAAATAATGAATTAGGATTTAAGTCACCTGGGTTGTTAGCACCCCAGTTTAGTAAGTCCTGCAAGGCCTGATTTAATAATTCTTGTTGCTCTAACTCTGCATTAGTTAAACCGGCTAACAGGTTATCTGCTGAAGCTAAATAATCTTTGGTCTTATTTAAATGACAGAACTCTTCATTTGTTTTTAAACTGACAAAACCTGGTGTTGCGGAAAAGCTCCGTAATGTTGTTTTGTAACGTATACCCTTCCAGGCCTGTGTCTCAAAATGCTGTAGTTGGTTGACCTTGCCCAGTCTCCCCTTGTTTGCGGAAGGGATAACCCTTTTTTCGTCATATTCGGTATTAATTTCTCCCAATTTAAAACTATCTGAGCTACAACAGGGATTGATCAAGTATGGTGATTGTGAGTCCTGATCAATCTTATTATTAGAGACCGGAAGCGTCAAACCTGAAGAACTTTGACTTAATTGCGATAGGTAACCGGAAATATAGTTTACTTGATTAATTAAACCGTCAATACGCGGATCAGGAGACACATGTCTGTACTTACGACGCTTGTTTGGTGGCGGCGTAGCAAACCCCGCCTCATCTTCCGAAGATGAGGAAGAGTCGCTGTCCACACAGGATTGCCCAGGGTAGTGTCGAGATGGCTGTCCTTCATCCGAAGCAACAGCATCCGACCTGCCGCTGACGCACTTACCGGCATCGTCGTTTTGTACGGAAGTACAACTCATTACCTCTAACTTCTACACGTAAACACTTGTGTTCACCACTAGTAACACTCTAGTACACAGAAAACTGTATTTAAACACAAATTACTATTAAAATTAGCGAAATGAAAATTTTTACGCGCGTACGGGTGACAAATATGAACGCTATGAAGTAATGACAGTTGCGCTCCAGGACTAAGGAAGTTGGAACGCTCTGCCAACAGTGAAAGAGACAGGTAACATGTAAAAGGAGTATGGTAAGTTATGAATTTGTGCAATTTATGGGTAGACAATACGGATGCTTCTTCAACAAATGCTGTGTGTTTTGGAAACACATATAATATTAGGTTTTGCACGTAGCTCCGCCTGTGTGAAAAATGTTTTTCCGGGATAAAAGTTCCGCTATATATTTTCCCGGGATAAATAGTAGCCTATGTTACTCGCTGACAATGTAGCTTTATATTGGTGCAAGAATTTTTAAAATCGGTTCAGTTATTTTTGAGTTTATTCGTTACAAAAATATTCCGCTATATATTTTCCCGTGATAAAATGTAGCCTATATGCTATTCCAAACTATGATCTATTCCTGTGGCAAATTTCATCCAGATCCGTTAAGCCGCTCTAGCCTGATTGAGTAACAAACATCCATCGAAACATTCGCATTTATAATATTAAAATAATAATAATAATGCATTGTGTAATTTAGTAGTGGAAACTTGTAATTGGCCTTCTTTGCATGTATCATTTACTATGAATTGTACTAGCTGTAAGTTTCCCAAAAATAATTAAATTAAAATAAAATAAAGCTTGTTTTGCTAGTTTCAAATTACTCATTAGATTATAATTAGATATACGTGACGACAACGACAGTTTTAACTCTTTGCGGTGAATAATATTCGAGTAAAATAAAAATAAGTGATACTGAAGTGTGAAGAGTGGTTTAATAGTGGTGTTAATATTGTTTCTTTATTTTAAAATAGTTATTTAATCTAAAACCTACCAATAATAGTCGAAAATACTAAATAAAATTTGTTCGAGCATTTACAAAGTGACCATCTAAGCACAACGTAAAGTTGTGTGTTATAACGCGTAAGCGACGCAATCTCCACGGCGCTTAAGCCCTTTTGGACGGCGAGTTTCGCACAAGATCGTAATTATAATTCATTATAAGGCCATTATAATTTACTTTGGCCGGTTTACTATACTGATTACCTGTGCTGATTACCCACACCTACAGTTCAAAGAATGAATTGCAAAAAATGTTGTGAAATCTTGAGAGCTGATGACTTATTGAGATGTGTAGCATGTCATGGGTCATACCATTATATGTGTGTAGGCCTAAATGAGCCTGAATTTAGAAAAATATTACCTATGAACAAAATGAAATGGAAATGTCCATCTTGTAAAGGTGGTAAAAAAAATAATAACAGTCCCACCGATTCGGACTCAGTGCCGGGTTTTGCGCACTCAATTGATACTAAAGCAATTATGGAGCATTTAGATAATAGATTTAGCGTACTGAAATCAGCCATTGATTCACTCAGATCTGATGTTAATGACAAATTATTGAAGCTCTCGGCTACAGTAAACTCTTGGGAGGCCAAAATAAATAATTTTGCAACATCGATTTCGGCTGTAAATACACAAGTAATAGACCTAAAAGATGAGAACGAAAAATTGAAGCAGGAGTTAGAGTTGCTGCGTTCCAATATGAAAGATATTTCCGAATGTCACGATCGTAATGAACAGTGGGTTCGCCGCTCAAATATACAAATTAATGGTGTTCCTGAGAAAAAGGGCGAAAACCTCATATCTTTAATTAAATCTCTAGCTGAAAAGTGCAATTTTAACCTAAACCTTGATAATGACATAGATTTTGTGACCCGAGTAGCAGTCAAGAATGACATGGACAATAGAACTCCGAAGCCTATAATTTTGAAAATGCAGTCGAGATACAAAAAGGATGACTTTTTATCAGCGCTACGTAAACTGAAACAATGTACTGCTAAGGATATTGGTATTTCAGGACCACAGTGTGGATACAAAATATATTTTAACGACCATCTTTCCGCAAAAAATAAGCATCTGCTTAGACAAGCGAAGCGATTAATAAAAGATAAAAACTATGTATACTGCTGGGTTCGAAATTGCACTATTATGGTGCGTCGCAACGATCAATCGCCGATTATACACATTACTTCCGAAGAATCTTTAAACAAAATTGTATAAGTGCTAGGTTTTTAGTTCTTATAAAGTACACCCTACTTAATAGTATATATTTTATATTTTATTATGGAAAGCGCATTGTAAGTAAATTTTTAGTATTTTCCACTGACTCTCGTTATACAAATGTACTGCTTTACCAGAATATCTTTTCCTCACGATTTGTAATGGCTTTGGAGCGAGCAAGTTGCCACAATTTTATCAGCATTGAATTAGATTTTATTTCTTTATATTTGCCATATTCTACGTTGTTTTTGAGTAGTATATTAGGTCAACCTCTTACAAACTATGTCACTTAATGTCTATTATCAAAACGTTAGAGGCCTAAGGTCTAAAACTACAACATTTTACAGTAATATGATTAACTCTGATTATGACATTATATGCATAAGTGAAACATGGCTTTTATTGGGTATCTATGATTCTGAACTATTTGATTCACGATACAATGTGTACCGGACAGATCGTAATTATGATCAGTTAAATGTAACCAAAGGTGGTGGTACCTTAGTAGCAGTTCACCGCAGACTCAATGTCTGTATAGAAAGTACACGCCCGCTTCCTTTTTTACATGATGCCGATGTGACTTGTGTCAATATTTTAATTAATCAAAGGCCCACGACAACCGTGTTAAGATTATTCTGTTGTTATTTTCCACAAAATAATAATCAGTCGCTATCGGAGTTATCTTTTTACGAACATATTTCAGATTTGAATTTAGACAATCCCCATGATAAATTTTTATTGGTTGGCGATTTTAATATAGGAGTGGCGAGGTGGTCTCTAATTCCGAACACATCAGGAAATTCATTGTTTCTGGAAAACCCACAGGAAAATATACTAACGTCGCAATTATATACTTTTTTAAGTTTTAATAGTTGGGCTCAATACAATAGCGTAGACAACGCATATAATAGAAAATTGGATCTTGTCATATCTAACTCATGCTGTACCGTGTATAGAGTAGCTCCAATATCATTACCAGAAGATGCCCATCACCCATCCCTCTGCATAGATTTTAATTTGAACTATGATCAATCTTATTTGCGTCCGGCTACACGAGTTTTGCGACGATTCCATACTGCTGACTACAGTAAAATAAATGACGAACTGGCAAAGATTTATTGGGAAGATCATTTAGATGTAGACAACATTGACTTGTCTGTGGATAAATTTTATGAAATTATTAATAAAATAATAGACAAGTTCATTCCTTCGAGACTTGCTAACTTTCATAACAATTACCCAGTTTGGTTCTCTAAAAAATTAATTAAACTTATAAACAGAAAACTGAAACTACACAAGAAGTGGAAAAATTACGGAAGACTTATTGACTATGAAGCGTTTTCTTATGCGCGCCGTGAGGTTAAAGAACTAGAAACAGTGTGCTATAATCAGTTTATTGTTCGTACAGAAGATAATATTCGTTTCTCTACTAAACATTTTTGGGCATTTATTAAGACTAAAAAATGTCACGGCGGTATTCCTGACACACTTTACTTAGGTGACAAATATGCTTCTGATGGCCAAGTAGTTGTTGATCTTTTCAATTCTTTTTTTCAGTCCGTTTTTGAATCAGTCTCAGTGAACAACTCTGATACTGAGACCGGTGCTAATGACTGTGTCATAAGTAACGTACTTATTGATAAGCGTACCGTTGAAAAATATTTGAGTAGATTGGACGTCAAAAAGGGCACTGGCCCTGACGGCATCCATGCAGTATTTTTGAAGAAATGTAAACAAAAGCTAGCTGGCCCTCTCTCATTGTTGTTTAATATTTCTTTAAGGAATGGGACTATGCCTTCGGTGTGGAAAAAGTCAATTATTGTCCCAATTTTTAAGAATGGTGACAAACATAATATAGCCAACTACCGCGGTATCTCCAAACTGTCAGTTATACCCAAACTTTTCGAAAAAATTATTTATGATTCTTTGTTTTCTGCAATCAGATCACGAATTACACCAAATCAGCATGGTTTTATTAGTGGGCGATCGACAGAATCTAATTTGTGCGAATTTCTAGAGTTTGCTCTAGAGGCTATGGATAAAGGTTATCAGGTGGACGCCGTGTATACCGACTTCTCAAAGGCTTTTGATAAAATTTCTCACGTATTATTAATAAACAAGCTTGAGAAGATGGGTATTCACGGCGATTTACTTAGATGGTTAACGTCATATCTGCGTGATAGGTCCCAAGCAGTTGCTGTGAAGGGATTTACTTCTAGTTTTGTTCCAATTCCATCAGGTGTGCCTCAGGGATCCCATCTTGGACCTTTGCTTTTTAATATATTTATTAATGACGTCATGAGTTGTTTTCATACTTCTAAAGTCTTGCTTTATGCCGATGATACAAAAATATTTACAGTTGTCAAATCTGTAAAGGATTGTTGTTTATTTCAAAACGATTTATTAAATTTTTATGATTTTTGCTCTAGAAATAACTTAATATTGAATATAGATAAATGTCACACAATAACTTTTTCTCGTAAAAAACAACCATTGAAATATGACTATAAGTTGAACAATATCTGTATTAACCGAGTAACTGAAGTAAGAGATTTAGGGATATATCTTGACAGTAACCTCTCATTTGCATCCCATATCGCCAAGGTAACTGCTAAAGCTTACAAAATGCTCGGCTTTGTTCTGCGTCAAAGTAAAGAATTTAATAACATTAACACTTATATTTTGCTGTATAATTCGTTGGTCAAAAGTCATTTGGAATATGCGTCTACTGTGTGGAATCCATTTTATTCAACTTATAAAGAGCAAATAGAAAGAATTCAATATAAATTTTTGAACAGATTGAAACATAGATTTAAAGGTCCTTTACCGCAACTTACATCTTTGGAATTGCGACGTGAACACAGAGATCAATTGTTTTTATATAACATTATTCATAATTATGTCGATTCGCCATTTCTTCTAAGTCGGATATCTTTCAACTGCCCTAGATTGAATGCTCGTTCTAACGCTATTTTCTCAGTGCCTTTTTGTAGAACTAATTATGCCATAAATCGATTTCTGGTCAGAGCCTGTAGTACACACAACAATCGTTATTATCACATTGATTTGTTCAATAGTAGACTTAGTGGATATAAAGCGCTTGTCAAAAAAGTGAATTGATGATGTTGTTTTCTTTTCTGTTTATCTATTCATTTATTTATTTTCTTCTGTTTAAGAAAATTTAGTGTAATTTTACTGGTAATACCTATTGTGTAATTTTATTTAAATTAATGCTGTTAAACCTGAAACTGTCTTCACTTTGGAAAAAATATTTGTGAAAACTGTTTGGCTAGTGTAAAAGTTATTGTATTTAATTCATATGTTGTAATTTTGTGCTGTTTGTTTTCCTAAATAAATAAAAAATAAAAAAATAAAAAAAAAAAAAATAATTATTTTACTAGTAAGCTATATTTTTCCAAAGTAACTATCTTTTACCTCAATGAATGGTTTATTACAACGTAGAGCCCTAAACAGCAGTTTTTGTTTCCTTAGGTACCTACTACCTACTTCGATGTAGGATTGGCATAAGAATACCTAGTTATATGTTAACGCTGTATCGAATTGCTTGTAATATATTTTATACTAGCTTTTGCCCGTGGCTCCGCTCGCGTGAATGAGTTTTCCCGGGATAAAAGTTCCGCTTTATATTTTCCCGGGATAAAAAGTAGCCTAAGTCACTCCTTATTACATCAGCTACCTGCCAATAAAAGTCCTGTCAAAATCGGTCCAGCCATTTCAGAGATTAGCTGGAACAAACAGACAGACAGACAGACAGACGGACAGACAAAAATTGTAAAACATGATATTTTGTGTATGTACCGTATATATATTCATATATACATGTAGTAAAAAACGGTTAAGTCAATATTACAAACTGACACTCCAATTTTATTTATATGTATAGATAGCTGTTGCCCGCGGCTCCGCCCGCGTGAATGAGTTTCCCCGGGATAAAAGTCCCGCTTTATATTTTCCCGGGATAAAAAGTAGCCTAAGTTACTCCTTATTACATCAGCTACCTGCCAATAAAAGTCCCGTCAAAATCGGTCCAGCCATTTCAGAGATTAGCCGCAACAAACAGACAGACAGACAGACAGACAGATAGACAAAAATTGTAAAAAATGTTATTTTGGTGTATGTACCGTACATATATTCATATACATGTAGTAAAAAACGGTTATTTCAATATTACAAACAGACACTCCAATTTTATTTATATGTATAGATGTATAGATGACTAATTATCATACCCTATTAAAAACTGCTCTACTGTGAGATATAATGACAGCCGCACGACTATTTTTTGGGTTCACCCACAAATTAAAAAACACTCATAGAAGCATTACTTCTTCCAGAAGCGGTCCAGCAACCTGCAGTTATCCATAGTGTTTAACTCGGTGTTCATCCTGTGCATCTTCCTGGTGGCAGTCGTGTCCTGTCTCTTCAGGATGGAAGAGTTCCTCAAACTGCCAGGGAACATCGCCTTAGTTGTTTTCGCTTTACTTGCTGGAGCGTGTGAGTATCATTCATTGTACAGACATTTTTTTTTTTATATATCACGATGATGCTATCCTCATTACCTGATGGTAAGTAATGAGATAGAAGAGATAATTCCTTCGCTAGACATGATTATACCCTCCTGTTCGAAAACGTTTTCGAAACCGTAGTTTTGATTTAAAGTTCATTATTTAGAAATGTTGAGTTGTAAGTTGGTTGTAGGGCGCCTAATAATGCGCTTCTTTCACAAAAATATGATTACTTAAGACAATTAATTAGAAACGTTTACAGAGGGCGTTTGCCTATATTATATTATAACAACGTGATCTTTCTCAATATTTTTGTGTCCTAAACTTCTTTTCTTCTCCTGGATGTGTGGCGTAGTCATAGGCGTATATAAGGGGCCGGACCTCCCCCCCTCCTTAGCATACAACAAAAATAATCCGGGCCACAAAACATGTATACACACATAAAATTACTTTTAGCGACTTGGTGCTGTACACGTGAGTTATTAGCTGATGAAAGAAGTTTTTGTGTCATGAGGCGGCAAGAACCCAAGTTACGCCACTGACATTTTGGTATCCTCGGACCCCGTCTATGTGAAAGCTATAGCTACGCTCATGGGCGCAGTTGTTTTGTATGCGGGCAAATTGATAATGGGTTTTTCCATATCAGCTAGGAATCTGTAACAGTGCCCTGTATATGACTACGCTTGGGCTCTTACATTGTATAACACTTTGCATAGCCAGCAAAATTTGTTTGTTACATCCTTACGTACACTTGAAAAGGAAAAAAACATGATGTTAATAAAGTTCTTTTATTTCAGCGTACTCTCTGTATTACTTGACGATGATCAACAGCTTCTACAGGATTATGAAGATGACCTACGGAGACAGCGCTATACCCATTTGAAATGCTGTATTTATTGTGGTTTAACGAGACGTATGATAAAATCTATGTATGATAAAACAAATTTTGATGTTTTGCATAGAGTAGAGCAAGATAGAGCTCACAAGGTAACTTAACATTTTGAAGACCGTCCTGTCTCAACCTGCCATTGCGCGGTGTATTTTTAGTTCCTTCTGAAAGTGCTATTATAATTGGTTTTCGGGCGATGTCCCAATTAATTTAAAGTAGAATTTTAATAAATATGAAATTTAAACACTAAGGTGCCCAAATAATATAATTATATCGTTTTTATGTGGTTACTGCTATGTTATGTGACGTAGAAAATTTATCAGTCGTCAAATTAAATGTTAAACAAACAAAATCGTACTACCAGAGATTCTTGCTTAAATCGATTAAAAAATATATTATGAATGGACTGAATTGTAAATTATTTATTAACATGTTAATCACATATTGGTGTGTTGCTTTTGTGAAGTAAAACATGTAATGTATACAAAGTTGCCCATTAAAATGGTTTTATATTTAATATGCATGTATTTATTTTGGCGGGAAAGTTTCCACAAAGTTTACTTTACTTACCTTAGAAGATCCAAATGATTCCAATCTTAATCTTTGATTCCTCGAGAATAAACCAAGCAAAATAAATCATTTGTATGCGTGTCAAAAACTCTGCTTTGATTGGTCCAGTTTCGCGACGGATCGAAAAATGTGTTTGGGGTTGTTTATTAAAAACGGTCGCATAACTAAAAAGATTGATATCTCAATACTGGTATGAGCGCAAGGGTGCCTACTGCCTAGTCTTCAGTCCACAAAACTGCGACGATTATGGAGAAAATCTTAGACAGTAAACAAGGCTGAATAACTGACTAAAAACCTCATTATAATGGTCTTTAGAATGAAAGAAAGACACTGGGCTTTCCATAATCTAAATACTTGATACTTACTATACTTTAATGTTATCTATCTTTGCTTTAAACCAAAACCATGCAGTCGCTGAAGTTGTAGGTACTTTTATACTATCTATAATGAAGATCACGACAAACGGTAAGGCTAGCTTGAAGTTAATCCATAGACATTTATGAAGTAGTTAAGTACGGAATAAACGATAACAAATTACTCTCATATAATTGATGCCTCTGTAGGAAGAGACAAAAGAACTTTGCAATTAAACAATTGTCAATTAACTTTTGATTGGTTTCGTACTTTGATAAATTATAAACCTAGATAAAGTGACGCGCTGCAATGAAACTAAAACAAACAGGCCAACTTTTCTTAAGCTAGTATGCGTGACAGCTTTGTCATACGATACCGCTGCATCATTCTGCGTATCCTTGTGTGCGCGCATAATGATACCAGTTATTACACGGTTTCTATTAAAATGGGGAGAAAATTATATCCATGAAAAACAACAAAAAATAATTCACTCGAACTCATTTAGTGGACAACTGTTGGCCTCTATTTTTTTCGACGCGTTTGAAACTTTCAGTGCCTATCTAGGTATATAATTAATCAAAAGTTTCGTAATTCATTTGTAGCAACTATTAGTTTTAAAGTAACTGTGTAATGACAAACGAAGGATTGACAACTACTTTCCGTCGTTCTGTTTTTTGCATCTAGTGCAACATTTTCCATCAAATTCAGTCCTATTTAGCAGTTAGCCCTGAGAGGAAAAAATAGGTTTCAAAAATGAATACCAATTTTATCTATAACGTCATTTTATTATTCAAATAATGCGTTTAACAAAGCATTGTACAACTGTCACAGACATCAAAACATTCTATAAAATTAATGTCAATTCGCCATAAACAATCATTACATTTAAAGCGTATATAATTGATCGATAGTTTTGCACACAAAATTGAAATCCACTCACAAATTCACATGATGGTATAAATATGGGCGGTATAATATTAATATTAGCAATTTCGCATTTCATTAGCTTTAAAAACCTATACCTTTATTTACTACAGTTTCGCGGTGACACCTGCATCGAAATCTGTTCAGCCATTTTAATCATTCAAACTTAAAAAAATATCAAACTTTAGATAGACCAGACAGTTGGACGTAGTGGTGGTATATTATATACTATAATAGGATATACCAGGCGAACACAGAATTTCTGTTTAATAGAAGCACTATAAAATATTTTTATGTTCGTGTCTGATAGTAACTTTGTAAATCATAGCAGTTTTAAAGAACTTAATAACGGACGGTAAATAATCCAAAGCACCATAAAATACATGGTCTCTTGAATTTGGACGTAGGTCATAAGGACGAGTTTATGGAAGTAAAAATCCAGTAGAATTTAGGCGTATGTTCTAATTATATCATGTCTCTTCAAAAGTTTGAACCAGGCATTGTAATTAAAGACGCATTATCCATCGTTGTGCTACTTATTATGTCTATTTGGAATATTATCTGCATTATTTATCTTCTACTTACTATATTTCTTGATAGCTAAACCCTATGTACTGCTTTTTTTTAAAACACAGTGAAAGTTGCTTCCAAATCCGTTCAGCCTTTTAAAAATATTACGAAAAAATTAACAGATTTACTGTGTTTATACTAATAATTATGAATTTCTGAGTGGATCTTGTATTCAAATACACAATATAAAACATATTACCTAATAAATATCTAATATAGGTACATTCGTATAGGAAGGGTAAAGTTATAGGTATAAATATCAGTAAATAGAAAGATATATGAAACACCTCTTCGGTCGATTCAAACTAGTAAATGGCAAAGGTCGATTGAAATTTCATAGAAGCGAACAGGCCGATTTAAAAAACATGATCAAATTATGTGTACAAATACATATAAGCTTGTATCATATTGTTATTTCTACCGCCAAGCAGCAGTGAGCATGCACTGTTGTGTTTCGGTTTGAAGGAAATTGTAGCCAGTGTAACTACTGGACATAATGAGACTTAACATCTTATGTCTCAGGATGAAGAGCGCAGTGCAGTGCCACACAGTATTTTGTAAATCAAGGTGCTGGATGGTGTTGCTACTGTTTATCGGTGGTCGTATCGCTTACCATCAGGCGGACGGCATGCTCATTATATCATTATCATGTCATTCGATACTATAAAAAAAAACTTAAAATTGAAATGTTTAACGAATCAAGTGTTACAACAAACAATGTAGTTACAGTTATTCTATACGTACCTATATATTTAATGATTACTAATTCTTAAAAAAATACAACGTACCTAGGTATAGTTTTTAAATTATAAATAAGGCAGTAAACAAATTCAGGGAAGTTTGATGAATCATTCGTATATGGAGTCATTTTTATATAGATGATTGCGAGTTTGTCTCTACAATTAAGAAAGATTTCAAATTGAAACTAAATAATATAACTGTCAAACAAACAAAAACTAGATTTTTTCTACTCTTTTATGTCTCATGAAGTTTCTAAAATAACTTCTCTTTTAAAATAAAGAAGAGCATAGTCTGCAATGATTTAATTTCTAACCAATTGAAAAAATCTTTACAAAACTTGTACAATACAAAATAGTTTACTTTGAACAAACGACCTAATCGCTCCTAAAAAACGTGAAACAGATGGACAGTTGGACACATCGAACTATCAGCTAATTAAAGCAAAGGACGTCTTATTGTCGTTATTTATGTAGTACATATCTACACACATCTCAATACACATACTAAATTACATTCACAATAAACGTAGTATAACTTTGGTTTAGTATGTATGTTTATCATAATTTATTTTTTAATAAAACTCCTGCAAATGATACGTAACGTTGACGATAGCCTAGTTGGGAATGGAACGGTCTGCCGAGACAATGTCCGCAGGTTCAAAACCTAAGGCACACACCTCTGACTTTTCGAAGTTACGTGTGTATTGTTTATCAATTATCGTTCGCTTTAACGGTGAAGGAAAACATCGTTAGAAAACCTACATACTTGAGAATTCTTCATAAGAATTTCAAGGGTATGTGAAGTCTGCCAACCCGCACTAGGCCAGCGTGGTAGACTAAGGCCTAACTCCTCTCAGTAGTAGAGGAGGCCCGTGCTCAGCAGTGGGCAGTATATAATACAGGGCTGATTGCATTGCATTGCAAATGATACGTAAACTCTATATACATAAATTTAATATCAAAAATAACCATTGCCTAATTAGGTACCAGCCTTCTTTAGAAAGTAGTAAAAAAACACGACACGAATCGATCCAAAATCTTTTCGTCGTGATTGGTCGAGAGACTAATACGTGATTGACGTATTGATCTCTCAATCAATCACAATTAAACGAGATCGACTTACGTGTCGTGTTTTTTGCCACATTCTGATGATGCTGGCAGTTTCTGAATCTTCAGATAAGTTTTAGTTGTCTAATAACTTAGGCAGGTTCTTTAGATACATTAAGTTAGACTAATAAAGTTATACGTCAGGTAGAATTCTTAGCTCTTCCTTTATACCTAACATTCATTCGATGCCAACTCTGCCACTGGTAGCCCAAGACACAGGCTATGCCTAGTTTGGGTATCTCTGGAAATTCTTGTATTAAGGATCTCATCGTTTTACCTATATATTAAGAAGAGCTGAGTTTCTATACCTAAGTCTATTATTTCAATAGACGTTTTCGTTTCATTTTCATTTCATGAAACGGCTTTTCCATCCAATGTTTCATTTTGCGCTAGCTTAAAAATTCAATATAAGTAACTATTCCAAAGTCATACCACGTTTGTAACTATGCTATTTCTGAATTACCGTAAACATTATTAAAATCTGAAATCTGAATATAATATTATAGAATATAGAGAAAACATTAACAAATGATATATTTCATTTTACAAAATTCCGTAAATTATGATACTTTGTGACATTTACATACTTTTTTATCGGGTTTGGTCATATTTATAATCAAAAAGGTAAGTATATGAATAGTAAAGTTCCCATAAATATTGTGTTAGGGTATACGTGGATATAAATACATAGAATGATATGCACGTACATCTATAACAAGCAATATAAATTATTCAAGCTCTTCGAAATTATTGAAGAATGTTAACCTTTTCATTAGAGATGTTCTGTATACTAGGTTTAAGACAGGCCGGTAATTGTGTCGTCTGATCAGGGATAACAATCTCTCGTCAGAAGACACTATCAGTGGGCTTAGAATGTGGCAAAAAAACGCATCTCGTAACACGATGTCTATAATTTTGATGTTTCTTGAACGATAGATCAATACGTCAGTCACGTGTTAGTCTCTCAACCAATCCTAATAAAACGAAACGGGGTCGTGTCGAGTTTTTTGCCTCATTCTAAGCCCACTGGACCTACTTCCTTACGAACAGTTGCAGTGAGGTCACTTTCCTGTGCCCGAATAAAATATTTTGATGGAATGCCAGTTTTACCCCAATTTTTCTCCCAAGTAATAAAAGAACGACCTCTAAAATTCGAAAAGGTTAACATTATTTCTAAAATTATCTATATAGTTAACATTTAGCCCTGTTTAACCAGCAAACCTAAATCAATAGAACCGAAGCTCAGTAGATAGCATCACGATTTCAAAATGTCATATCGTTTATTAGCGGGGCACATACTTCAATTATTGTTCCAGGCTGAAAAAAAAGAATCAAAGATCTCCAGAAATAAGCGAGGAGCTGGCATGAATTAATTTCTGGGATTGACCTTCAATAAACTATCTTATAACTTCACTGGTATTATTCTACAATTTTCTCGCTTTGCTATCGTATCATAACAAGTTTTCTATCACATAATCCCGTGACAAACACACAAATTCATTTATAAGGGCAGGCTAACAAGTCCTTACAAGAAAATAATGATGTTCACTTATTATAACTAATGGAAGACAAATTTTAACGATCAAATCATTCGAAACAACTGAACGTATGGCTTGTTTTTTTTGCGTTTTCATTCTCAGTCTCTAGGTTTTTGACTATTGTACGTATGTACTATGTATGTATGTCATATTCTTGAATTTAAATGTACTTAATGTTAATTTTCCTTTACCTGTTTCTTTAAGAAGGAATATTAAATTGATGCACTTGGTTTATTCTCTTTGCCCTTTCCTATCCTGTCTAAGCAATCTTTGATCTAAGTAAAACAACCATAATTTATTTACGTATCTTATGATATTTAAATAAATTTTAAAAAAAAATATTACATAAATAAGTACCAAAAACTAAGGATATAATTTTTACATTCTAATGAAGTGTGCTTATTAATTTATGTACTTATTGACGAATGCCTACCATTATAATGTTAATGAAAACGCAAAAAAAAACTCACATAAAGCTCTGTACCTATCTTATAATTATAAATACGCTTGGTAAATCAAATAAACGGTACAAGCGCAAATGTTCACAACCGGAATGTAACAAACTGTTTAGCATATAAACACTAGGTAAACTCCTGGTCTAGGTTTTGACCATAAAACCTTGTACACACAGGAAGGTCCTAATATATTGCGTGAATTATTGTTTTCATTGGATAGTGTAAAACCAACTGCTAAATCTGATTTAAAAGAATCCGTTAATTAATCTTACCGCAGCTGTGCTACTGTCATATTTTGAAAGTTTTTAATGCCTTCATACCTACTTGAAAATAAACTTTCTAAGAAAAAAGAGGTTTTGAATAATGATCGGTAAACCAGGAATTTAGCTAGGGCACATTATTTTACTAAAAGTAATTACACAGTACACATGAATATAAATACATGTTAATTTTTAAATGACAAGCTTTTAACATTCCTGCTAGTCTACCATGAAACATCCACCCGAAATTGCGGGCCCGAACGAAAATGTCACGTTACAAGTTGGGTACGTCGGATGTTTTTCTTTCGTTCGGGTTCATAGTGTTTGTTTCGTGAATGAACCAAAGATGATAGTGCGTTTTCGCATACTGCGTTGTGATAAATGTAGAGGTATAAACCAACTTATTATTAAGCACATTCTTTGTACTTTATACCAAAAGTAAAACGTGTACTACTAAAATAGTCAAATTATAATGTCAAATATTTATGTCGTTGTCACAACGTTATGTCATTTTTCTGCAAAATATAAACAATGTTATTATCTTATATTAAATACGTTTGTCTACAAGTTATTTATTATAATTGCTTGGAAAGATATTTATTATAATTGCTTTGGATCGTTCTATATACACGCAGAACTTAATTTTTTGTCGGAAAAGGAACATGGTTGATTCTAATGGTAAGTATTTTTTATTGAATATTCTTTAATTACTTCTATGTATAGTATGAGTATTATATTGTATACTCAATGAAGAACTTACTGTTTATGAAGTGTATACTTTATTAATTTAATCCCTACTATTAGGTATTTTTCTTTGAGCATATAGTTTTAGCGATTAATTGTATTTCTAGACTCGCTCTCAATCCTCATTGTTACTAATATCAACTTATTATATTTTTGACTATATAGATGTTTTCCTAAAGTTCGATTATTATATTTACAGCCATAGAATAATAACGCCAAGAATGATAGTTTCATATCAAAAAACTGTCAAGTGTGAAGCATAAAACTCATTGATGTAGGCGTAGGCCACACGTATTGACGTTCTGCCACACGCACACAAGGGTGCAAATAATGTTGCTAGTGGTATCGGATGTTCCCCAAAACCTTAAGTCATTATTTAATTAGGATTATTTAATTATGGAATTATTATTATTGTTCACAGTAAGGGATTACTTTATCCTTAATTATAATGATAAAAATCTGAAATAAAAAATAATAAAATAAATCCCTTAGAATGACCAAAACAGTACCAAATTAAAAACAAATTACGTTGATGACGTGAATTAAACGGTTGAATGCGGTATTTACCTTTGCCTCCATTCTAGTTTTATGATGATGATATGAATGAATGCCTTTATTTATGTCAGTTTTTGTTAGACAGCCACAAAGAACGGTTGCGTCGTACTGTGCTCTAGTTCGTGCTCGGGTAAAGTGTTGACGCAGCAATCCCCGCTGCCGCGGTGAGCTGCGCTCTGCGGACGCCGCGATGACCCAGAAATTATTGTGCAACTCATAATAATTATTTACAAAAACAACTGTTAAGGCCAAGCTATATCTACTAACCGAATATGGCAAAACAGAAAGGCGCTATCACGATCAAAACAGAAACCGAACGACTGCTGTACCAATTATACAACGAAGAAAAAATATTACGAGAAAAATTGGAATGCTTAGTAAATGAGCTCCAAATTAAGGTGGAAACTCTTCAGCATCAATTGAATAGAGCTGAAGAGGACAACAAAAAACTTGTCTCGGACAAACCAAGCGTCAGCAATGAGGTAACCAATGAAGTCCAATATGAGACCGACGAAGAGGAACTCGCGCGAGAAACTGAATGGATACGTCAAGAGCGCAGGAAGAAAAGAAAACGGAACCCAACACCTTCCCCATCAGAAAAAACCGAGCCCAGCAAAAAAGTCTCGGAAAAGCCAAAGGAAAAGAAGATACCACTACCGCCTCCTATCGTAGTAGAAGGAATCAAAGATTATCAGAATCTCTACGATTATCTTATTAAAAGTATACCTAGTGACTCATTTACTATAAAAATGATGAAAGGTGATATTGTCAAAATAAACACCAAAAATGAGAACTCATATCGGGCTACCACAAAACTGTTAGTTGAAAATAACACTCGTTGGCACTCGTATGAGAACAAGCAGGACAGACCAATTAGAGTAATGGCAAAAAATCTTCACCACTCGTATGTGCCTGAGAGAATTATTGAAGACCTTAAATATAAAGGCTACAAAATCATAGAAGCGGTGAACAAATTAAGCTGGAGGACTAAGGAACCCCTTAACATGTTTATGCTCTCGTTTCAAAAAGAAGAAGATGCAAGCAACATTTATAAAATCAGCTCAATACTGGGCTGCAAAGTGGAAATACAGCCTATAAAAACATCTAAACTGATTCCACAGTGTAAAAAGTGTCAAGCGTATGGCCACACCCAAAAATACTGCTGTAAGGACCCCAGATGTGTCAAATGTACGGGTAAGCACCTTACTCGTGACTGTCCAAAGCCAGCGGATGCAAAGCCAAAATGTGTTCATTGTGGTGAACCTCACCCCGCTAATTACCGAGGGTGCATAGTAGCCAAAGAACTACAAAATATCAAAAAGAAATCGATGAATAAAAGTACAAACGCTGTGCGAGCTCCTGCTACAAGCAGAAATAAAAAAATAGATACTCAAAGTGTCAAAAAAGATGTGACGTATTCACAAATGGCCAAAGCGGGGCAGTCGCAAGTACACCCACAAGTCCAGTCACAGCCACAGCCGCAGTCGCAACCACAACCTCAAACTAACAGTATGGAAGAGAAAATCAACAAAATTTTAAATTTTATGACCCTATTCGATAATCGATTGAAAAAACTGGAACATAGCACCAAGACCGCTATCTTACCACATACAAAACAATGATCCACAAAATCATGGCGTGGAATGCTAATGGGCTTCTTCAACATCTAAATGAAATAGAAGTTGTCCTAACTACAGAACAAATCGATGTCTGCCTCATATCAGAGTCACATTGTACCAGGGAAACAATTATTAAAATAAAAGGATACAAAGTTTACCATGCCTTGCATCCTGATAATACTCCCAGGGGTGGAAGTGCCCTCATAATAAAGGAGAACATCTGCCACTACGAGGAACTAAAGATAGAGGAGCAAGATATACAAGCTGTGGCCGTGTGTATACATACAAAACGCTATCCTGTTACTATATCAGCTATATACTCTCCGCCTAGATATTCGTTAAAGGCAGAGCGGTATAAAAATGTCTTTGAACAACTAGGAAATAGGTTCATACTCGGTGGTGACTTTAATGCAAAAAATACCTTTTGGGGATCTAGACTTACGACAGCCAAAGGTAGAGAGCTACTATCAGCTGCTAGGGAAGTCAAATGTGACGTAATATCTACAGGCAAGCCAACTTATTGGCCTACAGATACTCAGAAGATTCCAGATCTTATAGACTTTTTCATATTGAAAAATATCTCCCTGGACTCTATTCATATTGAGGAGGGCTACGACATGAGTTCTGACCATTCACCAATCATTCTTATTATATCCGACCAAATCCTGCGGAAAGACAAATATCTCGCACTGACAAATAAATTAACAGACTGGGAAAGCTTCAAGCTTGATTTGGAATCCGTTATTGACCTCAAGGTTCCCCTGAAAAACTCGGAGCAACTGGAACACGACTTGAGACAGTTTATCGTGAACATTCAACAGTGTGCCTGGCGAAACACACCTGAGTTAAAAATAAGATTTAGAGGAACCTCTTACCCAATAGAAATCAGGAATCTTATAACAGAAAAAAGAAAACAAAGAAAACAGTGGCAAAGAAATAGGTCCCCACGAGCCAAACAAATTCTTAACACACTCACAAAAAAATTGAGAAGAGAAATAAAAAGTTTTAAAGATGAATCGATGAATACATACCTGCGTGGACTTACTAACAACCGTACGTCAGACTATTCGCTGTGGAAAACTACAAGAAATATTAAAAAACCAATTAAGCAGGTCCCTCCGATCAAAACACCTAATGGACGCTGGGCCATAAACAACGAACAAAAGGCAAATATATTTGCAAACCATCTGGAGCATATTTTCAAACCAAATGAAGCTACTATACTGAACTTCGACCTAGATAATATAATATCACAAGACAATCAAGCAATAAGACTTGTTACTCCTAAAGAAGTGATATGTGAAATAAAAAAAATTAAACAAAAGAAATCTCCTGGCTATGACCTGATTACAGGAGAAGTTCTGCTTAATTTACCTCGCAAAGCAGTCGTCAAACTAACTACTCTTATAAATGCCTCATTTAGACTAAAATATGTGCCTGACTTATGGAAATTTGCAGAAGTGATAATGATACTTAAGCCTGGTAAACCTCCTCATGAGGTAAAATCCTACCGACCAATCTCCTTGTTGCCAATAATGGCTAAACTATTTGAAAAACTATTCTTGAAAAGGCTTAAACCTGTTATAGAAGAACGGAACTTAATCCCCGATTTCCAATTCGGCTTTAGGGAAAAACATTCTACAATAGACCAAGTACACCGGATAACTAATATTATAGAAAAGGCTTTAGAAGAGAAAAAAGTTTGCTCAACGGTGTTTCTAGACGTGGCACAAGCATTTGATAAAGTATGGCACCACGGCCTCACGTACAAACTAAGGAAAATGCTGCCAAAGCAATTTTCAGAAATTTTGGAATCTTATATTTCTGAAAGAATGTTTCGTATAAAACATGAAGATTCGTATTCAGAAATTAAGCATATAGAAGCTGGAGTACCACAGGGAAGTGTATTAGGTCCGGTCCTGTACTTATTATACACCAGTGATATTCCTAAAATGGAAAACCATACCATTGCAACCTTTGCAGACGACACAGCAATTATAGCTATAGGTTCGACTCACGAAGAAGCAGTGGATAAGGTCCAAACAGCCGTAAACACCATCTCCAACTGGACTGAAAAATGGCGTCTAAAGATTAATGAATCAAAATCAAGTCATATAGACTTCACCAACAAAAGGCCGAATTATCAGCCGGTGTACATAAACGGTAAAAACATACCATATGAAAATACAGCCAAATATTTAGGCATGACTCTTGACGCAAAGCTTCGCTGGAAGGCACATGTCAAAAAGAAACGCGATGAATTGGAAATCCGCTACAGAAAGATGTATTGGCTTCTTGGTAAACACTCTTCGTTGTCAGTACACAACAAAGTACTTTTGTATAAACAAGTCCTAATGCCAGTATGGACTTATGGTATACAGTTGTGGGGTTGTACCAAACAAAGCAATATACAAATAATACAGCGTTTCCAAAACAAAGTTCTTCGGGGTATTGCAAATGCCCCTTGGTACGTAAGAAATGAAGATCTTCATCGGGACCTTAAAGTGGACTTCGTTACGAATATTGTAAAGAAATATGCCGAAGCTCATGAATATAGACTTCATCATCATGTGAACGTCGAGGCAATCCAGCTCCTCGACAACACGGACCTAGTGAGAAGACTTAAGAGGACAAAAACCTTCGAGTTAGTGTAGTGAACATTTAATGCAATATAGTGCAGTGAGTGCTAGTTAAAAAGAACACGCGAACAATGTGTCTTCCCCTTAATAGAGACAATAAGAAAAGTGTTATTGGACATAATCTTAGTCATAGTCTCATTAGAAGTTTAGGTTAAATTCGAATAACTTATTAGTCATAAGGCTAGATTGTTATTGAAATGATGTATTGCACCATGTAGTACACCATAAAAAAAAAAAAAAAAAAAAAAAAAAAAATTTATGTCAATAATATCAAATGTATCTGGTTCTATTATATTACGGTTTTTTTGCGAATCATAGTAAAAAAGGCAGCATCCCCATTCACCATTCAACCGTATAATTGACGTCATTTGAAGCTTAGTGCTTACGTCTGCTGAAAAAAAGAAAAAAAAAAGTTAAAATTATAAATGATAACTTCATAATTTCTAAAAAAGAAAAGATACAGGTGTCCTTATTTTAGAACTATTTTCATTTAAAATAATAATATAAGCTTGTTAAAATTTGAAATGTCAATTAAAATCAACTCAACAGAAAAATATTATTTTCATAATACTGGCAACACAATTCCAAAGCATGCAAAGGTACCAATTAAATAAGTTAATTTTAGAAATATATTAATTTTAGAATATGAACATCAACATTTGGGGTATCAATTTTCTTTTTTTTTTGGCAACATTTTGATATAATGGCGTCTATAAAATTTTTGAATTATTGTTTTTGCTTTAGCTATTATTTTATGTCAAAATATTAGATTAATCGTAATAATTGCATGTGAAATGTTATGTTACAATGTTTCTTAAAATTATCCGAGATACTGTGACATCAGTTTATTGCACAAACCATCATTTTAAAATAAAATATCGAGAGCTGATAGCGCTACGATTCGGCCTTGAGCACTGACGCGGGATGTTTGGTTACTAGGCTAATTTAGCCTAGTTTTACTTGCCTCACTAAGCGTGTATGTTCACGGTTTCTATGTGTTATTATTCTAAGTTTACAGCTAATTAGTGGCAGCGTATCCACAGAAATAACTATAATGGATGAACTTGCATGTTTGGCGTAAGCAAGACGTGGATCAACATTTGTTCCTCATAAAGAGAGAAGAAATGGTCGCAGAAATATAATAAGACAAAGACCAAGAGAATAGTTTAATTTTTTATACATCCCATATGTATATGTATATATGTATAGCACATAGATATGTTTTACGCACTTATTGCTGTTGCTCTTGTAACTTTATATTATAATAAAAAATATATTTCAACATCTTTTACTCCATAATATTCTTCTAAAGTCTAGATCTCAAACAAAAATAAAACTATGTAAGCACCAAAAGTATCGAGTATTTTATTCAATAAAATGATGCCTGCCTCGGTAGCGTTGTTGCATGGCGTGTGCGGCACGAGTATCGATATTAAGGCACTTGCCCCACGGCCACGCCGCGCCGGCAAGGAAGCGACGTACTAAGTATAGACTATTATTTACCTCAAAACACGTAAAATAAATGTAGATTTCGTGTTAACGAAAGATACATTTTAGTAAGATGTATCTTTATTTTCCATATTTTATAAGCAAAATAAAGATACATAAGTAGATGTGCGCGGCGAATGCGGCGATAGCCTAGTTGGGAGTGGAATGGACTGCCAAGACGAATGTCCGCAGGTTCAAAACCCAAGGGCACACACCTCTGACTTTTTTAAAAAGAGTTATGTGTGTATTCTTTGTGAATTATCGCTCGCTTTAACGGTGAAGGAAAACATCGTGAGGAAACCTGCATACCTGAGAAGTTTTCTGTAAGAATTTCGAAGGTAGCTACGTGAAGTCTGCCAACCCGCACTAGACCAGCGTGGTGGACTAAGGCCTAAACCCTCTCAGTTGTAGAGGAGGCCCGTGCTCAGCAGTGGGCAGTATATAATACAGGGCTGGTATGGTGATGGTGGTGGTGGAAGTAGGTATGTATTTGTAAAATGATTATGGATGGGTTTATGGGTAAACGTATCGCATACCATCCGACAAGCGGCTTGCTCTTGTCCGAACATATTTTATTTTAATTAAAAATTCGTAGGCACCCAGTGAATACATACTAAAAAAGATTTCGGTTATCTCACATACGTAGTCCCAACAATTTTAAGTGTTGAATCTATGAAAACTTCCATCCGAAATTACGGGCCGAACGACACACGTCCGCAATACGAAATTAATAGCTACCATGAAGTTACTTCGGATCTATTTCTTTCGTTCGGGTACCATAGAGTTTGTTTCGTGAATGAACCAAAGAGGACAAGTGCGTTTTCGTACAATACCGCTTGGTTAATAAATGAAGTGGTATAAACCAACATATTATAAATTACTTTTTTTGTAGTTTAAGACTATAGTAAATCGTACACTATGACAATAAGTCGAATAAAAATGTCAAGTATTTATGACAATGTCGCAATGTTTCGTCAATTTTATACAAACAATAAGGCTGCGGCTAGACCATCGCGTCGGAGACGCGGGACCCCGGACGCGAAGCGCAAGATTAAATCGCTTTGCACACTTACGCAACCAACGCAGGGTCACAGCGTCCACTGAAGCAGCATACATGCACCTATACTTTGTAAAATATTGCTTTAACCAAATGACAATTGTCAATGAAATAACGCATATAAATAAGGGTCCTGCGACGCGCTGTAGTCGCGCCGGTCTGTACGACTAGTGTAGCGTCGTAGACTATCCCGCTGCGAGTCCCGTGTCCCTTGTCTTCAACACGACGTTCTGACCGCAGCCTTATCTTGTTATTACCTATTAATTTTGTACAATGTTGTTCAATTTTCACGCAAAGTATTTTATTTTTGTAAGTATTATTGTTGATTAATTATTAATTTAATACTAATAGGCATTTATATATATTATACATATATTTTCTACACTAATTCTGATGCTATTGCCATTGCTAGTAAGAAATATCAACATATTTTATTATTTCCTTAGTAGAAATTATTCTAATGTTTGATTATTGTTATTTTTACAGCTCTTCAAGAGCAGCGAGTCCACATAGAAAATAATACGGAGGGATTTTCATGTTTTGTATTCCAACAAGATATCCGATAGCATATGTTTTTCCTCAGAGACAAGTGTGGCTGCAGAAGCTCGACGCAACTAAGGGTGGTATTAATAAATCAATCTCAAGTTTGAGTTACATCTCAAGTAGACATTATGTATTGAACTATCAATACTTGAGATGTAACTCAAACTTGAGATTGATTTATTAATACCGCCCTAAGAATAAACACTCCTAAGAGATTAGAAAAGTTGTTCCAAGACGTGCTAAGAAAATTAGGAGCATAACACGAATAGCTTATTGTACTTGTTGGGGGATATCGGATATAAATGTCTTGGTTTAATGCACTTATAGCTGTTGCTGATCTTCTTGCACCATCCATCATCTTGTGTTAAGTAATTAAATATAAGTAATAATAAAAATTGTATTTCAATAGCTCCTTTATCATAAGTGTTACTTTATTGGCTGCCTCGGTATGTAGTTATATTGCATGCGCTGTACGACTATCACTCTGAGGTCTCGGGGTCGAATCCCGGGGCGGACAGTGATATTAAGTTTTCAGCTCAGTTTGAGCTCAAAGTTTACTCCTCCAAAATCGCACTCATCATGAGCGCGAAATACAACAACGAGGAGTCACGTCACGTTTATTCTCTGTGAGACTGTCGAACCGGCCTATTAAATTCGTATCCTTATAGAATAGAATAATCTTTATTTGGTACAAAACACACATAAAAAAGGTATAATAGATAGTTGCTAACTGCAGTAGTTCTAATAATACTATGTACACATATTGCATATTCGATGAAATTATAAATGAAGTTTTTAAGTTTCACCTAAGTTATATTCAAAAGTAAAATATTGCGATAATACTGTAAGGACCGATGCTCTTGGAGATGCTCCTAGAATCAAGAGCAATATTGAATAAGTATAATATTGATGCCTGTTAGCACGTATGTTCGTTATAATTTGTGAAAAGTCATCGCATACGACCATAAAAGTACTTTTAACTATGATAATTTATATTTCCGAAAATAAAAAGTTACCTTTTGCACTTTCGCGTCATTTACGGAGAAAATCCGAAAGAAGTGTTGTCAAAATGCCGATATTTCGTTCGGACGGACCATTTCGTGGTAGCATTTAGCACGAAGAAAACGTCAAGTGCCCGTTTTCGGAATGAACGTCGATCATAATGCGAGTGAATTCATTCATTCAATCCGAAACTTAGCAAATGTGTTGTATAGTAGTTTGTATTATAATCTCTTATTTGGTTTAATCGTATTTGTTGCTGTGATACATCAACATAATTGCAATAAACCAACTTTTATGACCTTAGAAATACTTTTAAGCATACAAATTATTTTGAATTATTAGTTAAAGTCCGAAAGAAATGCTGTCAAAGTTACGTTATTTCGTTCGGACGGATCACTTTATGGTGCGAAGGAAATGTCACTTGCCCGTTTGCGGGACCGATTTCGGATAGAAAGTGTTTCATGGTAGGAATTGAACGAAACTTCGGTCCGAAATTTCGTAAAGTGGTTTCATGGTAGACACGCTGATTAGAATCTTTTATTAACGTCCTCAGATTTGGTCCTTTTTCACATCCAACTCAAGAACACTATAATCAACAAGTTAATCTTTTAATGTCAATAAATACAATATCTATATTCAATAAATTATCAAAAGGATTTAAATCCGGCGGCCATCTTGTTTTTTTATTACAAAATGACGCCCTCACTCGATACAGAATACAAAACTCACGAGATATGTATAATTCTATCTACATATCAACAATAACTAATTAATTTTATTAATTACGTTATATATTTCGATAAAACACCAATTTATATATGTGTTTTATTATAATTTAACTACCACATCGTATTTTTTTTGATATTTATAATAAATTGTCATCAAATTTTAGGTAGCGTAATTTCTTAGTAAAGAAGATTATAAAATATATAAAGTAGATATTAGGTATGGACTTCGATAGATTTTCGGTAACTGTAGAAGAGAAATTGTTAAAAAATATTTTAATTTTTCAATTAAATTCACATCGTAAACTGTATTATTGTATCTTTTTGTTGTCATATTTTTCTGGACAATTAACTCATTGTACTATATTAGGTATAAATTATTTACAAACACACAATAATTATGGTTCATTAAATGTTATAAATAAATAAGCCGGAAAAGACCGGTTTGTATATTATATTATTTTGAGAATCTAGACCAAGATCATTATTATCTCTTACAAGCAAGTACCCATTATCAAAAATAGGGCTTGTGCAGACGGCGCAGCGACGTAGAGGTGACACATGGGCTGACGACGCGACGCGCATTTTTGATTAGTGCGCTCTGTGTCCTTTTTACCACATACATTTTTAAGTACACACTAATATTTTACATTAGGTATCTATCACTTTTACGGCGCGTTTGAGCAGCGTCTGAAGCGCGTTGTCACCGCAAACAAGGTACGCCGTCTACATAAGCGCTTAGATCGTTTTATGCACATAATACCAAAACAGCTTCGACAAACTTTGACATGTTAAATAAATGTGAATTTCATTGTAGACATAAAAATATGCCGAAAATCACATTTGAAACTGGATTATACTTTACTAAATTACATTACGCGTCAGTTACATGTTTAAATATTAATGAATGTGGCAACATCTTTAGCCAGCGAATGATAAAAGTTTACAGGACTCCGTCTTCGTTGATCGATATCAAATAGCTCCTTATTACAACGATGTAGTAGAAGTTTTCGGCTGAAAAACAATGATGGTGGTGACAGTTTCAGCAACCTTCAATTAAGTTAACATTAACATCAAAACAAGGCGGTGCGCCGACGCAACCCTTGCAACGACACTACTTTGATGTAAATCATTATCGAAGGATTAGCTTGAGTAAAAGTTTTGAAAACTGACATGAGAAATTATACCAGCGAATTATACCCTTTAGTAGGTACTTTATATATCAGAGTAATTTTCAATTACCTACTTGAAGACTGTTTTATAGTAAAGTTTATGATTCTCGGCAAACGTCGACGCATAATAACATTAATGATTATCTAATCTTACAGCTCAAGTGCAGACAAAGTTTATAATCTATCGCCGTTAACATAATCGTTTATGATTAAACTAGTTACTGAATGAGTGAACTGTAAAGGATATCCCTCAACGTCAAAAATAGTATAAGTAAAATGTGTTTTTGATTCAAAGACCTAAGAAGAAAATGTATATCTACTTACCCAAAAAGAGGATATGAGAGATGACGTGTCCAGCATCCATGTAGAACAATATCTTTAGGAACCCGATGATGAACAACACCACAAATATGATCCAGAATATGCAGTACTTTTTTATAATACCGCATTTTTCCTGTAAGTTGAAATTAAAGCAATTATGAAAAGGACATGTCCAAAAACGGGCCTAAAATTCTAACCAAGACAGTGAATATATATTTCGATAGAACTAAAAAATTGCCGTTTATAATAAATAGTTTCATTTTAAATACCTCCGATTTTGAGATTTATGTAATCTTATTTTGCTTAAGTATTACACTTAATACATTATGAATGTTTTTAAAATAGTTAGTTGTAAATGGAGGGGTCTAAAAATAGATTTTTAATGGATCCAAGATCCACATTTTTCCCCTTTAATATCCATGAAGTTTGAGCCTGGTTAGATTTCGAGGCCCAGCGCCGATGCAAACAGCGGACATCTCCTTTAACTAAAAGACTTTACTCTCTGGAAAAAATAACCTCGTCAGTCGTCGCAACTACTATTAACACTACCATATTAACAGCATAAACGAATACCAGTCTCGCAAAACATTCTAATATCAAAAATGCTTAAAATTTTACTTTTCTCTCTCGAAAAGAAAAGATCGTTGTATTCCATTATCACTGCAGACATTACCTTATGAACAGCATAGACGAAGACTAAATCGAGCAGGAACTTGACGAACAGCAGCACCACCAGCAGAACCACGATAGCGTACACCACGGAGGTCATGGTGGTGTCCACCTCGTCGCGCTTCAGCTGCTTTTCCAAGGTTTTCAGGTCCACCGCGAATGTGATCATGATCACCGCCAGGATGAATGTCAGCAGCTGAATGTTAGAGATGAGGTTCAAATGCTAGGCTGAAGTTCATAAATAATGATGTCTAAATGAGTATTTGGTAGCAATCATCATGATAACAAATAAGCCTGGAAATTCTGAATTAGAAAATTCTCACACACACACTTACGCTCCGAAGGGGTAGGCAGAGGCGCAACTAGTGCACCCACTTTTCACCGTGCGTCTTCCGTCCCATGATGTGATAGGAGGCGAGCCTATCGCCATATCGGTCACAAATTCGAAACTCCGGGCTGATACTGAATTTCAAACCCAATATCACTTTGCCCGACCCGGAAATCGAACCCGAGACCTCAGCATTGCAGTCATACCGTAATACAACTACGCCACTGTGGCAGTCAGGCAGTAAAAAATTCCATACTATTTTTTGTAGCTTTAGTATGTCAATATAATAATATTATGCCACTGCTGGGCAGGAACCTCAGTTTAGGTCGTATTTTACCCTGGGCTAATTCAAGGAGCGACTTCGCATATCTTACATGACATAAATTAACAGAAATACCTAAGAAATTTATCACAAATTTCGCAAAATCAAAACATACCGAATTAATGATGCCCATTGTGATACATCCTATCTTCAAGTCGAAGACAAAACAAAATTTGTCCAAAACTGGAAGCTCCATCCTTGCCTGAAACCGAAATATCAAATGCGAAATATCATTTTATAAAAGAAAGCAATCACTTTATACCTATATTGCTTAACATTATTAATGAAAAACCTTAGTCCAAAAGGATAGATTTTTTTAATATATTATTTTAAAACATGATTTTTTAAAATAAATCATACGGAAATATAATACAAATCATTAAAATTCTGGTTAAAATACTTTGATTACTTATTAGTGTTTTCCGGTGGTTATTATAAAATTATCACCTAAAATTAAAAAGATTTAAGTACATTATTACTTATTTACTTAGGTACGTTAAGCCAATTTAGAAAAACTAATCGCGTAGGTACATATTATTATTTCTCTTGATGTCACTCTTCAATATAATCTTGTATAGTAATGTAACTATCACTTACGTTTAAATAAACTCCTTTCCGTTACACTTTGGTTTTTTCGTTACTAGAACTAGGTACTACTACCGCAAATGTTCTAGCAGAAAGGCTAACCACAAATCATGCCCCACATTTTATAATTGCTCTTCGCACAACACTATTTGGCTTGAAAACGAGGTTTATGACACCAATACCATGCACTGAAGATGTCGAACTACTAATAGATTCACAATATCATTGTTAAGCAGACAACTTCACTCAGTGAAGCCTACTCTGATTGAAGTCGGCACGAATGTTAAGGGACGATGCTTTTAGCCTTTAACCATATATCCCAAGAAAGATTTTTCATCCTGACATAGCAAAGATTACCTACTGTATCTGATAGTGCTTTTCTTTCATTTTCTTATCCAACCCTAATGTAGGGTCGTGCAATTCATCTTTCAAGTATACAAAAAGATTTGACTTGTAGGACCTCCTGTCTACGGCATTTCTCTCTAACCCAGTCAAAACATTTCAGGAAAACACACACACAAAGTGTTGATCGTCCTGAGAATTGAACTCAGTGTTTCCCAGTCCATAAATATACGCTGCAAAAAGATTACAGACGACAATCGAGATCTGAGAGTGTCGAACGGTCACCACAGTTATTTTTACTGAATCTATGTCAATGTCTATTTTTACCGCCAAGCAGCAGTTTGTATGCACTGTTATGTTTCGGTTTGAAGGACATTGTAGCCAGTGTAACTACTGGACATAATGGGACTTAACATCTTATGTCTCAGGATGATGAGCGCAGTGGAATGCCACATAGTACTTTGTAAGTCAAGGTGCTGGTTGGTGTTGCTACTGTTTATGGGTGGTCGTATCGCTTACCATCAGGCGAACGGCATGCTCGTCTCGTCATTCAATGCCATAAAAAAAAAAAAATCTACCACTATGTGGTGGGTTTCTATATGTAAGTCGCACTTCAACCAGTTCCACCAGTAACATTTCTGACCTTTTCAGCTATCTTTTTCCAACTAGAAAACATCTGATGAATGTAATAATAGATTGATGGTGTTTTCAGTAACTAGATTCCCAAATATATGTTACAGGATCCCTATAGGCTATGCTCCTAGATTCTAGTGTGATCCATGGTCATGGTAGAGTTCTCGAAACTATGTATCATTAAGGATTAGGAGTCTAGACCCTAAATTATTATCATTATGTGGATTCAATTATTTGCTACTTATGTAATTATTATATGATATGAAAATACCGTTTTGAATCTAATAAAGTACTGTACAATTAGATTTCCGATAGCATATATTATGGTAAATAATTGGAGAGTTGCTACTTGTAAGATCTAAACTAAAATCACTAAAACACGATATATAAAATAAAATAAATAAATCCTGTAGCATTCGCCTTAACGTAGAGGCTGCACCGATCCTGCGCAAAGGCCCGGGCCTCCGATCGATCGTATTCGGGACACAGCCCTGGAACCCCGTGTCCCACAACCCACCTTCATAAACCAACCAATGCACCTACATTAGGGGCTGGGTTGTCAATGGGCAGATAAAACTTATCAAGCTATACCTTAACTATAGGTTAGCCAATTCAACTTGTAATTGCTGCTGTCATTTTAAATTGTGTGTTAATCTATTAAATTAATAATCCGGTCTTTATATATTAATATATTTAATTAAAAAGTAATCGATTTGAACGGTTAGTGCAATACGGTGAATACGGAAGACCGTAAATTACCGACTCTAAAAAAGACAGTAGTAAAGAAAAGCCGTGCTCAGCAGTAGACAGTACCCACAGAACAATACCTCCTTACCACGTCTACCACGCTGACCTATTGCGGGTGGTAGAATTCACATACCTTCGAAATTCGTATGGAAAATTCGAACGCGAACGATAATTGATAAATCATACTTACACACATAGCTATATATTATCTTCGAAAAGTCAGAGGTGTGTGCCTTGGGTTTGAACCTGCGGACATTCGTCTCGGCAGACCGTTCCATTCCCAGCTATCGTGCACTTGAAGCGACGCGATTTTTGTCATTTACGAGGCATATTATCCGACTTCGGAGGAGAGAAAATCAATATCACTATACCCGTCCAGGAGATGGAACCCAGTAGGTATAATGCCTTATGAAAAATCATTAAACGTTTATATCCGAACGTGGTATATTGTATCACCAGATACGTAGATAACTGAGACGCCTCTTGGTTCAGTTCACTTCAGCCTTATATTGGCGATAAATTGGACATGATCTGCTCGTGGTCTCCAGCATTAAAAACTTTACTCGCAATACACTATATTTTGCAGTCATGACGCTGCAGTACCATATAATATTGTAGCGTTTTTTTTCATATTTCGCACCTTTAGGACGAAAACGACACAATATAAAAAAATCGAAAATTGAGTAGTCGTTATAAAATTACTTAAAACGGAATTATCAATACAACAATAGTTCAAACACCGCCATATTCAAGCAGGAAAAGGACAAAGCTATTATATCGGTCCCTTTCTTATTATATTTTCATAAAAAAGGACCAGTTTTAAGTCATCATATACCGATAAACCAATTTTTTTATTTTTTTGAATTGCGTCGCTTTCGTCCTAAAGGTGCGATTTCTTAGGCAAAATTTGTGATTATAAAAAAAATACATCTAACGGTTGCGCAGGAGACACGTGAGTGTTAAGTAGATACGGGATAATCAGTTTTTATAGAACTAAACGACTAAGCCACGCCTGCCCATCGGCAGCAGCAAAACCACACAGAACTGTGGTTGCACGGCAAGACACTGCGCTCGTCCACCTGAGACATAGGTACATCGACACTTACTTATATAATAATAGCTTTTGCCCGCGGCTTCGTCCACACGAAAGGTTTTTTCCTGGATAAAATTTCCGCTATACATTATCCCGGACCGAATTGTAAATCTAAGCCATTCTCGAATCCACCTGAACACACACAAAAAAAATCATTAAAATAGATCCAGCCGATTAGGAGGAGTTCAGTGACATACACACGCACAGAAGATTTACAGAAGAATATAAAGAAGGGAACGAGATATTCCTACATACTTAGATGTTATGTGCCATACGTACCTAATTTAATTCATTAACATGGATACATCGCTGTTTATTAATTTATAATTAATCAAAGGTAATAATATTTTAGGACAATGAGGCAATTGTTAAGTAATTATTCATACCTTGAAGGCAAGTTTAGCTTTTTCAATAGAAAAAAAGAGAAAGAAAGAAAGATTAGTTAATTGTCGCGGTACATGTGATACATAAAAAAAAGCAAACTAAGTACAACGTAATATTCACCGCGCCAACTAGGTGGCCATCTCAGCATAAGCTGTGCTATGAAAACCAAAACACGGCACTGATTTTCAGTGGCCACCTAATGTACTGAATGTACGCCAAATCAGCCATGAATCACAAATATATTTTAATAACATTATAGTACTTGATGCGCGTCTACAGCGGAATAGATATATCCAAAAAATGGTTGACTAAGATTCGTCTGAGATTTGAGATATTTGAGAGGTAGGTAGGTATATTATAGTGAACATTTCATCATCATAAGCCACGTGAAGTCCACTGCTGGACATAGACCAGAGGCCTTCCTTACAGATTTCCAGGCGGACCTGTTGAAAGCGGCGTGCATCTAGCGTGAACCTGCAACCTATACCTATAGTCGGAAGTCCACCTTGCAGGTGGAGGTCCGACGCTGCGCGTACCGATACGTTGAACATTAATTCACATCTTCAAAATTATTGAAGCGGTAGGTAAATGCACAAGTTGTTCAGTGATTCTCATTAAATTATGTATCGCTGATTGAATAATTTTTGTATAGCACAATGGGTTTCAAGTGATTTGATAAATTGTGTCAAACTTATAAAATTGCCACTTGCTATTACAGAGAAAAGCTAGATTTTCTTGCACGTTTTTCTCAAGCAGAAATGATTTTCAAGCTGACGCGACGCTAACGCATTATTTACCCGACTGCGAAAGAAGGAGGGTTATGTTTCGATTGTATGTATGTTAATGTATGTATGTTTGTATATTTCTTTGGCACGCCCTACAGCCTAAACGGCTTGTCGTATTTTTATGTGAGTGGTGTCAATAGACTCGTCTTAGTCGTGAGTGACACTGGGTACATCAAAATAAAAAAATAAACAAAATTAAGGATTTTTGGAGGCAAAAATTGATCTAAAAAAATATGTTTTCAAAATACTTTGAATGTGGTATCAAAATAATGATTTTCAACGGTGATTAGGAATACATATATATTCCTAATCACCGTGATGGCAGATATTGACGCAGTCGGGTTTTCTGTTTTTCTTAAATATTTTTTTTTACTATTTCACTTAAATGCATAATATCTGCGTTGAATCTATCAACTATCACGCATCTATCTCTTTCACGCATCGTCACTATCTTGTTCGCTTCTGAGGTTGTCAGGGCTAACCAAAGAGAATTTATAATACTACTGAAAGGGCTGACATAACATTATTAACGATTTTTTATAGGTATTTCTCGTTCTTTAAACGATAGAAATGGTAGAAACTACACTAGAAACAACTCTTTTAGTCACGGCGTAAGGAGCGGTTGGTTGGCATGGTCCGCCCCTATTGCTAAACACCTAGACAAGACTACAGAAGAAAGCCAGAGAAAAATAACAGAAGAATTACCAAGTTCACGGTCAACAAATCGACTGATGATTCACTCACTGTATCGTAAAAATAGACATTTTTGACCATCATTGTCTTAAAAACGTTTAGAGATTTTTAATGAACTTCAGAACTTGATAATTAGACGAAGGTCTTACTACTTAGCTATGCAAAATTTCACGTAGGTAGATATGTAGGTCAAAGAGATTTTAGGTTAGTCGGAGTTGGGTGGTATCAAGATGTGATTCATTTAAATAAGTACTGGTGGTAGGTCTGTCGTATGCGAAGGGCCATCTGGCTAGGTACCACTGCAATGTCTATTTCTATCGCCAAGCCGCGGTGTGTATGCACTGTTGTTCCGGTTTGAAAGACATTGAAGTCAGCATAATTACTGGGCATTATGAGACTTATAATGTCTCAGGGTGCCGAGCGCAGTGGAGTGCCATGGAGTACTTACGTTGTTATTCAAAGTTCTGTGCGGCATTGCTACTTATTGTTTATGGGCGGTCGTATTGCTTGCCATCAGGCGACCTGCATGCTCGGCTCGTCATTTTATTACAATAAAAAAAGTAGTAACGCATTTGCCCGATCGCCTCTTTGCTTCGCGAA
Organism: Sphinx pinastri; assembly: GCA_947568825.1. NCBI lineage: Eukaryota > Metazoa > Arthropoda > Insecta > Lepidoptera > Sphingidae > Sphinx > Sphinx pinastri. The sequence goes on along the minus strand of OX387630.1, from coordinate 2,744,948 downwards.
CTTTGGCAGACATAATATAAGTACCTCGCACCGGTAGTACAATTATGCCGTGAACCATAAATTACGCCCTTTATCCCTGAAGGGGTAGGCCGAGGCGCAATTAGTGCACCCACTTTTCGCCGTGCATATTCAGTCTCATGATGTAATAGGAAGCAAGCCTATCACCATATCGGGCACAAATTTCAGACTTCGGGCTGACGCTGAGTAGAAAACCCCACTATCACTTTGCCCGACCCAGGGATCAAACCCGAGACCTCAGCACTGCTGCCACCGAGGCAGTTGACTAAAAGAATGAGATTAAAAATATCCATTATTTCTTATGGGAGCAAATTACCGCGGTAAATGGCCTATGACGTGTTATCCAGGAAATGGTCTGACCCGTGTGACAAATCTTATATAAATCCGTTCCGTTGTTTCTGCGTTTACTTTCAACAAACATCCAAATATTTTCACAAACTTTTAGATTTATAATATTAGTAAGATTATATTATCTAGTTATATTATTTTTCACACTAATTTCTTTAATATCCATCACTTTTTCGAGCTGGCATGCGATTGCGGTCCTTTTTTTCATGTGACAACCCTGTTTAGCGATAATCAGGCCACCGCTTTGCTGATTGGCCAATGACTCATTGGTGATTGGCCGGCAGTGTTGCCAGATTAGGCGACTTTTCGCCATTTAGGCTACCTCGGAGGGTGTCGGGGCGACCAAAAATTAAGAATGGCGACTGGTCGCCGTTTAGGCTACCGCGAATGGCACTCAGGCGCCAATTTGGGCTACTTTGGAAAATTTGGGTTATAAACCTTCTTTTTGGGCGGATTTTTGGAATTGGAGACCTTTTTTTTTTTTTTTTTAGCTCTTCGTGTCGGCGGCTGGGAGGTTTTTTTTTTTGCTCCTTTGCCTCGCCATATACATGAGTTTTCGGCGACTTCATCCCTCAACACTCCACAACACTCAATTTCATTGGAAATAATGGAAAAGACCTTTTTTTTTTTTTTTTTTGCTCTCCGGCCTGCGTCATAGATTGGGCGACATTAGGCTACTTGGGACGATATTTTCGGCGACTTATACCAGATTTCATCTGGCAACACTGTTGGCCGGCTATTTCAGTTTGCCGGGAAACAGCGCGATGTTTGGTCGCGTGTTGTTTATGTTATTATTTACGACAGCGCAATGCACTCTTCCAAAAGGTAAGTAGTAACCTTGAACTTAAAACCACAAAACAAGTGCATAACCTATAACTTCCTTTTATCTAATTAATATACTTTGGATTTGTTTCATAATATCCAACTAAAAATGGAATAGTTTCATAACTTCGAAACTCTAGTTAAAAATTAAATAGAAATAGATTACATTTCATGGTCACTTTACTGTTTTTTTTTTCAAAACCACCTGCCATTTGGCAGCGAGCGCTCCTCACACTTATATTTTTACAAAATACTAATTATACAAAATAAGTAAATTATGTGTTCACGTGAAAATAAATTACATGGTGTTTTAAACTATGCATAAGTACTTAATTATCGTTATTTATTAGATTAAACCCTGTAAAACAATACACCGAAAAGGTTATTATTCCTGTATAAAAGTAAGTGTTAACATGGTAACAAAACGTAACTGTCAAATATTCAAACGTCATAGCAAATATCAACATCGCGATTCGCGATTTTAATGTTTATTTACATTGTATTTATTACATACAAAGTGAAAGAAAAGAGACACAATTTAAAATTTGACTATACTTGGAAACATATCTACTGTAAAAAGAAAAGTTTGTGCTGTAAAATGGAGCGAAAAACATACGATATTGGAAAGCATTTGAAATTACTGTACTTTCACTGTAAGATATTGGATTTTTCAATAACTAAATACGTGTCTTATTCCTGAAGATTTGAAAAAACATTTAAACCAGAAAAAGAATACAAAACTATAAGAAAACAGTTATCAGTAGATAACATGGATACTAAATTGTGTAGACAATACAAAATGCAGTGGGTAAGTTTATCCGTATTACTTGATATTTAAAACATCTATAAGTTACACGACACGATATCAAGTAATCATTAACAAAAATTACTTCTCGTATGGTACTTTATTTTACATTTTTCTCCAAATAAATCAGATGTTTCTAATTGATACTTACAAAAACAGTAATCAATTTTAGTGTGATTAAGTAATCAAAAAATTCTATCCCATTTACCTTTATAAATCGTTATACCTAACTGGTATAGTAAACTTTTGTGCATAATTTCATGCCTTAATGCCACCAACCGCTACAACAGATCTAACTGTTGTGGTACGGTTACATTTTAAGAATTCTATTATTTAAATACAGTTAAGTTACTCTGTATAATTCAATTTATTTTAGTTAGATTGTTTTTTATTTCAGGCATTAACACATATTTTCTAATTACGAAAAAATAAATATTAAAACATACTAAAACAAGAAAAATATGCTATACTTAAAACATTATTTAAGTTGCATTTGTCCCCATCGCTGCATGAATAGACTAACAAACCCACATTTCTTATCGACAAGTCTAGCGCAAGGAGAAATCATTTGCATACATTTGTTTCTATTCTATTGGCGTTAACACTTGTAGAAAAGCATCTTAGCTACATGCCTAATTTAGTTTAGGTAAAATTATTCTCAAAGTATCTTGAAAATTAATGCTTGTTTTATAGATCAAGCCGGGCATGTATTTTAAAATAGAATGCGTACACAGTGTGTAAATTGACCTTACAGAATACAGACACCTGGTAACCTAATAAACAGACCTTTAAACTGGCATTTATCGGCATAAACTTCATTACACAATATGTTGATGTACCGCTTGAAATGGGAATATAAAAATTTGCAAGAAGTTATGTGAAATTAGTTTACATAAACTTCTTTATATAATCTACTAGCTGACCCCGCGAACTCTGTTCCGCCTTAGAGGCAATAAATAAGCAAATTTTGGATTTTATTAAGTAATTTTTTTTTAATTTGTCATAATACAAATAAAAAAAAGGTATTTTAATTGTAGTAAAACCACTTATCGTCCCTAGGGCGAGATGGACGCGCGTTCGGACGTGATCCGCGCATGCGCAGCGGCGGATCACGATTCTTTATTTATTTTTCTTTATTCTTTATTCGGCAGATTCTTTATTTTTTTAAATATATTAAGTACCAGGATATCATAAAACACAACAACTCACAGAAAACGATTTTTCGGGATAAAAGTCCCAGTTTATATTTTCCTGGGATAAAAAGTATCCTATGACCGTCTCCTGGTTCTAAGCTAAACCTCCCCACCAATTTTCAGCCAATGTAACTAACACGACTTTCTTTTATATATATATGGATAGAAAGATAAGAATCGAAGATTTTAAATATATTAAGTACTAGGACATCATAAAACACAACAACTCACAGAAAAAGATTTTTCGGGATAAAAGTCCCGGTTTATATTTTCCTGGGATAAAAAGTATCCTATGTCCGTCTCCCGTTTCTGAGGTACCTCCCCACCAATTTTCAGCCAAATCAGTTCAGCCGTTCTTGAGTTATAAAAAGTGTAACTAACACAACTTTCTTTTATATATATAGATTTATGTACCATTTGAACTAGATCTACAATCATAAAAGTTACTAGAAGTTATATGAAATTAGTTTGGCAGTAGTAGAATCATTGTTTGAATTATATTATTAGTCATCTGAAGTTATTTGTTTTTTCAGTTTAACGAAACTCTAAAGGACCATTTCAAAAGATTATAAACTTAAGGGGCTATGTCGAAAAAATATCGGACGGTGATGGGCGTGGCTTAGCGTATTTCCAGTGCGAGGCGCCCCGCCGACCCGCTGCGACAGATCGCGCGCCTCGTCGCACCGCCATCGCATCAGGTCGTTGCGCTCAAGCCCGCGAAAAGATCGTCATTCCAAATGCAAATGCACAGCTGCGTTATAAATATTATAGTTAAAATTTCCAATAAATTCTATGTTTTATAACTTATAAAACATATAATTTCTTTAATTCGCCTATAGAATCATTATTATGTCACTATACTACCTAATTACTTGAACATTATGTAAAATGACATTATAAGTTATTTGAACTCATCGAAAATATTATTCACTTTCTCGGTAAAATTTGGTATGGTGGTAAATAGGTCTCGGACGTACGTAGGTATATAAAAAACAGAGCAGTATGAAAATTCTATAATACATTTTAAATTATATTTTGCATCGTTTTGATTTATTTTTGTAGGCTTTCCTAGCTTTGATTGACACAAAGTAAATAATAATACAAAAAATGCAGTCACTATTTTACGGCCCGACTCTGGATTCAAACCCGGGACCTCAGCGCGGAGGCCGCACAGAGCACGCAATACAGCTACGAGTTACGACATCGAGGTAGTCTTGACTCTCGACAAGTCAGTCACTATGCTACCTCTTCCCTGGAATTCCGGGTCTATTTTACCGGGTTTTGCCAGGTCTAAATGATTGTTTACTCTTCAGTGCCGCCATACAAAATCGAATTTTGGGTGTAAAGGTGTTCGAAATTTTTACACCATAAAATTAGTTTGATATGTAGTTTGAAAACATTATTATGGTTCAATAGTCACTAGATAGGGTATAAATGTTTGTAATGGTGAAGGTGGTCGTTACCAATCTAGAACATTTTTATTTAAGAACCAATTAGCTTCAAAATCCATACTTGGCCAAATTTTGGACAATAAAACATGTGTCTAATGTACAAGGTGGAATAAGTGGCAGCCATGTTGTTTTAATTTTTTTTAAGGCCAATTCGCTTTAAAATCGATACTTTTGCGTCTTTGGTTACAAAGGTCAGATTCGATTTTATACCTATTGACCTCAAAATTGTTATCTAGGCATATTTTGGCCCCAGAGGGTGAGCCTAATGCCAAAAAAGTGACTGCCATCTTGAATTTGAGAGCGTACATGTACGCTCGGGTCAATTTCTGCAAAATATATATCAAACTGAACATCTACATGTTGTTTCTTCTTTCGCTATTTTTGGCTTGCCGTTGAAAGCAAGATCTTGACTTAGGTAATGTTAGAATTGAGAAAAGTGGCCGACATAGTGAGACTGATCCAATGTCAGAATTGAAAAAGATACCGCCATTTTTAATTTCTTTGTTTTAAGGCTAACCGACCTCAAAATCGATATCTTTGTATAACTTTAGTTACTAAAGACTGATCTAATGTCACAATTGAAAAAGTATCCGCCATTTTGAATTTCTTTGTTTTAAGGCCAATCGACCTCAAAATCGATATCTGGGCATTGTTTTGTGTACAAGTGGCAGATCTAATGTTAGAATTAAAAAAGTGGCCACCATTTAGATATTTCTTGTTTTAAGGGCTATTTATTGGCTTTAAAATCTATGTGACCTTGCAGGTGGACGGCCGACGCTGCGCCGTGGCCTGGCCTTAAAAACAAATAAATTCAAAATGGCGGCCACTTTTTTCAATTCTGATTAGTCTTAGGCAACTAAAGTTATAGCCAGATATCGATTTTGTGGCCAATTGGCCTTAAAATGAAGAAATTCAAAATGGCGGCCACTTTTTTCAATTCTTATTAGTCTTAGGCAACTAAAGTTATAGCCAGATATCGATTTTGTGGCCAATTGGCCTTAAAATGAAGATATTCAAAATGGCGGCCACTTTTTTCAATTCTGACATTGAATTAGTCTTAGGCAACTAAAGTTATAGCCAGATATCGATTTTGTGGCCGATTGGCCTTAAAATGAAGAAATTCAAAATGGCGGCCACTTTTTTGAATTGCTACATTGGATCAGTCTTTGGTAACTAAAGTTATAACCAGATAACGATTATGAGGTCAATTGGACTTCAAACAAGGAAATTCAAAATGGCGGCCACTTTTTTCAATTCTGACATTGGATTAGTCTTTTGTAACCAAAGTTATAGCTAGATATCGATTTTGAGGTCGATTGGCCTTAAAACAAAGAAATTCAAAATGGCGGCCACTTAATTCAATTCTGACATTGGATCAGTCTTTTGTAACCAAAGTTATACCCAGAAATCGATTTTGAGGTCGATTGGCCTTAAAACAAAGAAATTCAAAATGGCGGCCACTTAATTCAATTCTGACATTGGATCAGTCTTTTGTAACCAAAGTTATACCTAGAAATCGATTTTGAGGTCGCTTGGCCTTAAAACAAAGAAATTCAAAATGGCGGCCGTGTATACCAATTCTAACATTGGCTCTGAATATTTTAGTGACTATGGATCCATAATAAATAAATAAATAAGTAATATAAAAAATCACACTAAAATAATTTTATGGTGTAAAAATTTGAACAGCCTTTACACCCAAAATTGGCTCAGCATGGTATTCCAGGTATTAAGCGTCCCTAGCTCTGGATTACGAAATATAAATAATAATACAAAAAAACCCAATGTCAATTTTTTTTCGTTCAGGGATTCGAACCCGGGACCTCAGCGCGGTAGTCGTACCGATCACGCATTATAACTAAAGTAGGTGTCCGAAAAGAAATAATTTACAAAGGTGAAAGGATGTAATAATTACGCTTGCTACCTATCTCATAGATCTAATAGAGCCTATAATTTTATATTGACACACGGACGTGAGCTGGATATACTGTAAAATAGAATTTGAAGGGCACTTTCAAATTTGCCGCGCGGGTCACGGCGGCAGCGCGGCCGCATCCCTACACCAAACGGGTAATTTGAACTTTGAAGGCGCCCGAAAATGTCGAGCGCACGTCCGTCGTCAGTAAAGATTCCGGGCGACTGAGGTCGGCACGGGCCACTCCCATGACAGTGATGGCGTATTTAGCCGTCGCGGATGAGAGGAAGAGACGGGAGGCGCACTCGTATGCCGAAATGAAATGGCGTAAGCGCCAAACCAATTTTCTTTTAATTGTGATTATACTATTCAATTTAGTTTGATTGCGTCTTTTTGTGACCTTAGAAAATATTGAGTTCTTGTATTTCAATCAAGTTACGAATGTATATATTACACCATTTAGAGATAAAGCGTGTTTAAAGAAAATATCAGAGGTAACTTTGGATTTTTTTTCTATCGAGAAAATTTGTAGTAATTGTGTTTTGGCTTTCGAAAATTATTGAGTTATATGTTCAATTTACACATACCCAAAAATCAAACTTCCGATCTTAGTACTTTACGTGAAATTTGAATTTAAATAACCTTAAATTTTTTGACATAGCCTCTTAATTTGAATAAACAGAGTTCTAGAACAAAATGGACTAGTTCGACCGAAAAGATAAGATACCAAGAGGAAAATGAGAGCTATGGAGAAAATCTAAGAGTGATAATAATAAATGATGAGAAAACATATATGTATTTTTTTCCACACTTATAAAATCTTTGATACATAAATATTTACCTCAGCAAACTGTACTAATACACATTTTTCTGCCATCATCTTGAGTTGATGAGTGAAGAATGGTGAATGCAGTGAGAAGAGTTTGCTATCTAACTGCTGGGCACTGGCTGTTTTCGATTCTGGAGGTTAGGTCTTTACCATTGGTTGGTGAATTCTCATAACATTGAGATTCATAATATTATGTTAATAATTAAATTCATGTCTTATTAGTCAATACTCCATCTCTGTTTACAATCAGGACAAGTAGGGTCACATTGCCATGTTCATATAAAATCAAAATCATAAGTAGAAATTAGATTTTTAAGTTCCGTTAAGTTTTTTTATCCAACCACCGATGATGCGTAATATTTTTCGAGCGTATTTACAATCACCCATTTTGGTGCTAGTAGGTACACTTTCTCAAGATAAAAGGGCATTTTTCATATTTTACAAAGCAGGCGCGTACGATTCGGATATGTACGAATGCAACAGCAGATAACTCTTATTGTACAGTCAGCAGCATAAGTAGATGAATAAATTCAAAATTTCAAATTGCGTACATACTTTTGTGTTCTTACTAATCTTGTTTTTCTCTTCACACAAACGAAGCTTAGTCCAATTCTAACTCGCCTATTTCGCCTGTCTCTGGACACTGGGCAAGTACCTAAAGCCTGGAAGCAAGCTAACGTGCAACCCGTGCCCAAAAAGGGTAGTCGTGCTGAACCTGCCAACTACAGGCCCATCTCAGTTACGTCTATACTCTGTAAGAGTATGGAGCGTATACTGAATGGCAGGCTCCTGGCTTACCTAGAAGCCAATGACCTCCTAAGTGATCGACAATACGGATTTCGCCGAAACCGGTCCACAGGAGACCTTCTAGCGTATGCCACTCACATCTGGAACGAGGCTGTCGAGAATCATGGGGAAGCGCTTGCCGTTTCGCTTGATATCTCGAAGGCCTTCGACAGAGTATGGCATGATAGCCTCTTAAGCAAGCTTCCGGCATATGGCTTGCCCACTGGGTTATGTGCATGGATTTCGGATTTCTTGAGGGAACGATTGATTCGAGTGGTCATTGATGGCTGCTCCTCAGATCTATTGGCTATCAATGCCGGGGTACCTCAGGGGTCAGTACTTTCTGCGACGTTATTCCTGCTGCATATCAATGATCTACTTAAGCCCGGTACTTTTGGCTACGCAGATGACAGCACAGTGGTAGAATACTACAGTTCTAATGCACGAACCAGTGGAGTACAAGTCCAGTTCCTCAGGGAGGCCATGATAGAACGCATGAACTTGTCCTTAAAGGCAGTCTCCGATTGGGGCAATGCCAACCTGGTCAAGTTTAATGCTAGTAAGACCCAGGCTTGTCTATTCTCCGCTAAACGGAGTCCTTTCCAACTGACTCCTACTTTCAGAGATGTGTCCGTTCCGATAACTGACCACCTTGATATTCTGGGCGTTACCTTATCTTCATCTCTCAATTTTGGCTCCTATATTGAGAGTAAAGCTCAAGTGGCGGCCAAAAAGCTGGCTATCCTTGCGAAGGTGAGACGGTACTTTACGCCGGGACAGCTGCTTGATCTGTATCAAGCGCAAGTCCGGTCCTGCATGGAGTACTGTTCTCATCTTTGGGATGGATCCGCCAAGTACCAACTTGAGGCATTGGAGGCAATCGAGAGGCGCGCCAGGAGACTCATTGGCAAAGATTCTCTAGCTGACGCAAGGCTTCAGAGCCTTGAGCACCGACGAAAAGTCGCTAGTTTATCGGTTTTTTACCGGATACATTTCGGCGAGTGTGCCTTGGAATTGCACAATCTAATTCCCCCAACCCCTTTTTATCATCGGACGACAAGAGACACAGCGAAGCGACATCGTTACATTGTTGATATTCCGCCAGTGCGCACGAAGCGATTTGCTTCTACATTTATCATGCGCACCGCTAAAGAGTGGAACTCGTTGCCGGAGTCTGTATTTCCCGATAGCTATAACCTGGGTATTTTTAAGTCACGAGTGAATAGGTATCTTCTAGGCAAGCGTGCTCCATCGTAGACCTCATCATCACTTACCATCAGGTGAGATAGTGGTCATACGCAAGCCTATCGGTAGTAAAAAAAAAAAAAAAAAAAAAGAAAAAAATATTTCATTTTAACTTAATGCGTATAAAGGCGATTTGAAATTTTGATTTTGTACAGATATTTATGCTGCTGACTGTACATAAGAAAATAATATTCAATTTCAATAAAAATTTAACTCAGTATACTTATTCCGTGCCTATAATTATGCATAGGTATTAAAAATGAACCCCAGTTCTCTAACTCCGTAATCTGCTCAACCAGTAACCACTAGTACATACGTACCTATTATTTTTAAATCTTTTCTAGAAATTTCTTAACCGCCATATTTTATCATCAGATCAAGAATACTGGAAGAAACTTGCAAGAGAGGAGTTCGAAAGAAGTTTATCACTTGAAATAAATAACAATGTAGCAAAGAATGTGATCATGTTTGTCGGTGATGGAATGGGGGTCAACACCGTTACTGCCACCAGGATATACAAGGGTGGCGTGTCGCATCGGCTGGCGTTTGAGAAGTTCCCATTTACAGGATTACTAAAGGTAAATTAAAGATTGCAAATTTTTGACTTTCAGGGCCTGTTTCACAAGTTTCAATTCAAGGACATTTAAAAAAATGGGCCTAAAATTCTAACCAAGATCTATATATATATTTGGATAGTACTCCCAATAACAAGGCCTTTCCAATAAATCGTATAATTTAAAAGTCCTCCGATGTTGAGATTTATGTAATTTTATTTTGCTTAAAAAATCACTTAATATGAACATTTATAAAATAAGTTATACATGAAGGGGCCTAAAAATATTTTTTTAATGGATCCAAGATCCATATTTTTGCCCCTTTAATATCCATAAAGTTTGAGCCTGGTTAAATTTTGAGGCCCAGCACCCATACAAAAAGCGAACATCTCTTTTACTTGACATTTATCGTTTTAACAGCTAACGTGGATAGTACTCATTTTATTGCTATCAATTTGCGAGCATTTATAGTAGGTATGATCTTTGTATTTGGTCGGCTTAAATACATTTATGTGACGAGTAGCATTTACACAAAATTTGTGAAACAGACCCTTCATCTTGTAGGTAGTTAACTGGATGGTTTGACAAGCTAGTGTCTCGCCTGATGGTGATCGCCGGCAAAATTGACCCAAAGGACAGAGCCAATTAGGTAAAAAAACAGTGATCGCCATACCAATAAAGCAAAGCCACCATTTCGAATTGTTGCACTACACTGCCTATGTAATTTTACTGGATTCAATCATCATCATTGTCAGTCACATGACGTCCACTGCTGAACATAGGCCTCCACTAAAGATTTCCAGACGGATTCAATATCCTTGCATATTGCTACTTTGCGCGAAATAAGACCTAAAACACCTAGGACGCGCATACTCACGCCTTTTATCCCCGAAGGGGTAGGCAGAGGCGCAACTAATGCACCCACTTTTCGCCATTTTTATTCCGTCCCATGATGTGATAGGGGGCGAGCCTATCGCCATAAACACCTAGGAAACTGATCTTAATACGAAAGCATAACTCCAGACGTACTCAGCAAATAAAATGGTGCCGGATTCAGCGAGTTCTGGTACTGCGCTGTTCTCTGGTGTGAAGGTTAACCAGGAGACAGTTGGGGTTGACGCCACTGTGGAGCGTGGCGACTGTGTAGAGTCACTCAAACCCGCTGCAAGACTGGACTCGTTAGCTGCACAGTTCCTGAAGGCTGGGAAGAGAGCTGGTAAGAGATATCTAATAAAATCTACTTCAAAGCTACTACAAAACAAAAAAACACCTAACTATATGCGGTATAATAAGAAATTATTAAAACACAAGCAATGTAAACTTTCCAATTCGTGTTTTTTTCTTTATTGTGCACATCAAATAGGCGTCGGTGCCTAATTTAAATTGAACATTGTTTTCATTTTAATCAATGATATGGGGCCCCCGATCTCTAGGGGCCCTTCTTAGCCTATACGCTAAACATAGCGATTTCTTTTTGCTCCCGCCTAGTAGGCCTGTGGACGAGGCACAAACTAAGTGGCCTGTACTTAAGGAAAGTATAAATCTGGCGTTGGAAAGGCCCCCAACAAAATTTTGATATAGGGCCCCTTCATGGCAAGCCATTGTTCGTTACTTAGCTTGGCTGCCAAGATAACATAGGCCCACTTAACTTCTAAGGACATCTGATGAATCTTTTCTTCTCATCCTAACCCAGCATCTTCGCCTCCAGGTCTAGTAACAACAACCCGAGTGACGCACGCGACCCCTAGCGGACTGTACGCTCATAGCGCTTACCGGAAATGGGAGTGCGAGGCCACGATGCCTCCAAACGCGGCTCAGTGTAAAGATATAGCGCGACAGTTGATTGAAGACTGGCCGGGAAGAGACCTTCACGTGAGTATTTTTATCTAGAGGGAAGAGAGGGGAGCATTTCGAGATTTTTTATAGGGTAGGCAAATGGGGGGCAAATATTTTTTTTAAAAGGGGGAATTCCTTAAAAGTGTACTCAAGAATTCAAAATAAATACGGTCAATACTCAATACAAATGAATTTAATATAAAAGGTTGACAGGAGAACGCATCAGGAATTGTAAATATCAACAGCAGTGTGCATGCATTGTTGTGTTTCGGTTTGAAGGACATTGTAGCCAGTGTAACTACTGGACATAATGAGACTTAACATCTTATGTCTCAGGATGACGAGCGCAGTGGAATGCCACACAGTAGGTACTTAGTAAGTCAAGGTGCTGGATAGTGTTGCTACTGTTTATGGGTGATCGTATCGCTTACCATCAGGCGAACGGCATGGCCGTCAAGTCATTCAATTCAATAAAAAAAAAATACTTACAAGTAGACTCAATAGTTCAAAGTAAGTACAGTCAGCTCCAGATTACTTTTATTGTATACGTTGACAAAAAGACGATATATTGATTACTTTGTAAACCATACATTCATAGGCGTATAAAGAGGGGTGTGGACAGCTGCCCTCTAAGATATCTGTGGTAGATGCTTTACCGAAATTTATCCAATTGATAATTGAGGTGGTGTTATTGAGTAAATTATCTGCCAATTAGTCCACACGCAACTTTTTTATGGGAAGACAAGTTGTCACGTGACAAACACCAGTTATCGTAACTGAGACATCTACCCATCCATTAGTTATAACATCCCAATTATAAATACCGCTGTTTTCAATAAACGATCCCTTTTTTAATCTATTGTGAAAATTGACCAATTAGAACAAAGGTTTTTTGACATGCAATAAATGACTTGTTTTGATTGGTTTATTCTTGGAATCGGATCGTTTATAAAACGACCTTTAGTGACCATTCGCCCAGCGATTCCCTGCATTGCCTACCTGCCTAGTCTCTATTTCTAGGTAATACTAGGCGGTGGGAGACAAGTCTTCGAGACGAACTCCACAAACACGAAGGAAGATCCCTACGACACCTGGTCTTGCAGACGGAAAGACAACAGAAATCTCACTGAAACATACATGCAAGATAAAGAGAACAGAAATTTGAAATACAGCTATGTTAAAAATACTAAGGAACTTAAAGAATTAGATCACCAAAACACGGACTATCTACTCGGTAAATACCAGATTATTCTAAATATTGTTATTTTTAAACAGTGCAGGTCATAATTTAGTGGACTTGCGCACGGACGGTTAAATAATCGCATTGAATAACCGCCTGAAATCATTACACAGCAATACCTATAATTAATGAGTGCGTGCATATGCAGCAATTTACGCTGATATATTGACCGCATAAAGATCCAGACAGTGTAACTCACATGTTTATAATAGAACACCCAAAATACTATCGACGTATATGTGGGCGCAAATTAATATTTAGTGATTATATTATTATGAAAATGTCTAGAATATTTAAATTAGATATTTAAATAGTTATTTACAACCACAATGCTGTTATTTATCAAATTTCAGAATAAGTTAGAAACTGTATTGACTATTTGAGTGTTTGGAAAACGTTGGATATTTATTTAATTCATTATTTAATGATTTAAACGTCTAAAATAAAATCAATTAGAATTGTTAATAATTCTAATTGATTTCTTTGTCGTTATTTTAATCTATAAGTAAAATATCCCTATATAAAACCCTAGCACCTCGCCGACATATACATAATGTTTTGAATAGTTAAAAACTTAAGTGATGTTTATATTAGTAAGAAAACTCGCAGAAGTTAACTTTTGCATGCTATTTTTACTGTGTAAACAATCAGGTACTGTCTGCCAACCCACACTAGGCCAGCGTGGTGAGCGTAGGACTAAACCATCTCAGGTGTCTAGAAGGCCCGTACTCAGCAGTGGGCAATATATAATACAGGGCTGTTATGGTATAATAAACAATCACGACAAGCCGACTTTTGCCAATTATTAAGCTCGCAGTACTTGCAACTCTGATTCGCAAATGATTTTAGCGCAATATTTCCAGCCACAGGACTAGTATCCGGCTCGAAGGACCACTCTGTAAAATACCTCATTGGCCAGTATCATTGATTTGTAGCTCTGTGCCAGCTGCCTAAGATTAAATTAATAACTTTACTGAACAAATTTAACAATTTATTTTAGCTTCGTTGAAATTGAATGGAACGCTGCGAGAACTTTCTAGTCTAAATTTAATTTTGTAGTAAACGTGCACGTGCTATTATTTACCCGCCGCAGATTTATACATTAATTGATGACTCAAGCTATTCGACAGCCGATAAATTGACCGCGTGCACCAACTCTAATACTCACGCGGATAGATGAACATTGAACGATTCTAAACAAATTAATATAAACATTCTTTCTACTGACTCACAAAGAAATATCTGTCAGTCCGGCCTACTTCTGAGGCAAGAATATGTTTGTTCCGTTTACTTTTCGTTCGCCGACTCGGCATATCTAATATATAAAATTCTCGTGTCGCGGTGTTTGTAGTTAAACTCCTCCGAAACGGCTCGACCGATTCTCATGAAATTTTGTGTACATATCGGATAGGTCTGAGAATCGGACACCATCTATTTTTCATCCCCCTAAATGTTAAGGGTAGTCCACCCCTAAATTTTATTTTTTAGATAAAATGTTTTGTTTTTATTTTTTTATGATACAGCATTAAAAAATACATCACAACCCAAAATTTTCAACTCTCTGCGATCAACCCCTATTTTTTTAATAACTTTTAACCCCGGTCGGTAACTGATCAATTATTCATTTTTTCTACTAAAATAATCTCTAAAAAGAATTTATATGGCAAAACAACGTTTGCCGGGTCAGCTAGTTACTGTATAATAATAGTTTTAGCTTATTTTTATACGGAGTATATGCTTTTTACAACTCAATGACCCAAGAAGACAGACGGACCGTTCGCCTGGTTGGAGGAGGTACTGAAAAAAACATAATGTAAAGCAACAGAACCCTATTTTCCTCAAATTACAATGCGTTGCATTGGTTGCCAGTTGCTTCTGCTAAGAAGCAAGGCAAGAACATAATCAGCGTTTGTTTCAGCAATTAAGTTTAAACAAATGCTTATTGTTGACAGTTGTTTTAGCAAATCAGTTTTACCAACTGCTAACTTATCAACAGTTTTTTAGCAACTTAGTTGAAGCAACTGCTGACTAATCAACAGTTGTTTTAGCAACTTGTCGAAGCAACCGTCAGTTTCATAGTATGAAAATGAATTTTCGACAGCTTTATACACGGGATTTTCAACTGAATATTATTTTCAGGTATATTTTCAAACGGTCACCTGAAGTATGAAGACGAGAGGAATAAAGGTGATGAGGGAATGCCCTCCCTCACTGACATGGTGGAAGCCGCCATAAAAGTATTGGCGTCTGACCAAAATGGATACTATCTTATGGCAAGTACTAAATACATAATGTATGTGGTTATCACACTCAAATTTCAGGTGTGTTAGTAGTTAGTCCCAGTAACCCATGTTTTTTTTTTTTTTTTTTTTTTTAAATGGCGTCCCCGCATACGCGATGATTCTGCCAATGTCGAAGTATGAGTCGAAACTCAAAATCAGTACAACAGAGTCGTGTCAAACGAAGAAAAGGTCTTGAACATTTTTGCCAAGAACAACACATCTGAGGACAACACAACAGATATAGTTAGACCCGAACCCTAATAATTAGTACATATATATTTTAGTATGTTAGGTAGGACAAACAACAATAAAAAGGAGGGGGGGGGGGGGGCGGAATAAATTGAGATTAATTAGTTAAGCGGAATTAATTATTATAAGAAGGGGAGTAGTATCATAGATAAATATTATTTATTTTTATAAATTTTGCGAGGATGTTAACATAATCAGGATTATCCAAAGTCAACAGGCAGTTCAAATTTAAAGGAAGGGCAACATTGTTAGGAAATATGTCATATATTGGAATATTATGTTTTGGACACGAGAAGAAAATGTGTTGGGCAGAACCCTCTTCCAGGCCACATTCACAAATAGAGTGATTCCTAATACGTAGCTTAGCCAGAAAAACAGGAGAACAGATATGACCTAGACGAAGCCTAATAATCACAGAGGTAACATGCTTGTCAAAGTTTTGATATTTGTAAAACCAAGGTTTAACTGGGATGTTGGGCTGTAAAGATCCATAATGTTTGGCCTTATTCTGACGAGTGTTTTGCCATAACTCATGCCATTTATTCTGCATTGCAGGTCTAGACAATAAACGAACGTCGTGATTAAAATAGTAATTGTACTTGACAGATCCTGAGTGGACAGCATCTTTAGCAATTAGATCAACGCTTTCATTATCCCTAATCCCCACATGGCTCGGGATCCAAGCTAAGACAACTTCTATTCCTTGGGAACTGCATCGAAATAAAGATTGTCTGATCAATAAGACTGGTAGAGTATTATTATTATGTTGCAAAGGGAATCTTAAGATAGCTTGCAGACAGCTAAGGGAGTCGGAGAGGATTATTGATTTATTCAAAGAGTGAGATTCAATGTAAAGGACTGCTTCTAAAATAGCGATTGATTCAGCAGTGAATATAGAGGTCTCAGGTGGAAGCTTATAATTCAGGATAATTTTATACCGAGGCAGCCAAACAGCTGCACCCACAGAATTCTCGTTAGACGACTTGGAAGCATCAGTAAAAAAAAGGAGCCAATCAGACCAGTCATTTTGAATTATAGCATGAAAAAGTTGGTCTGCAACGAGACAGGTTTTATTAATACCAAAATTGAGAATTACTTTAGGTTGAAAGGACAGAGACTCAAACTCCATTTCAAAAATTGGATTACGATTAATGTAGCGAATAGGGAATTGTAGATTATCTAATTTATCAAAAGAATTTATAATTAAAGGCGGACACTTATGATTCCAATAACGGGATGTCAAACATAGTTGAGACAAAGATCGGAGTTTAGGAATAAGGGGATGTGAACTATAATGGCATAGGTTAAAAAAAAATCTATCAGCTAAAAATTGCCTACGCAACAGAAGTGGAGGCTCAAGGCATTCCAGCTGCATAGCTGCAATGGGCGAGGATTTCATTGCACCACATATAATGCGTAAGCATCTGGATTGAATTTTATCTAGATTTTTTAAGACTGCTTTGTTGCATGGTTCCAGTAGGAAGCTACCATAGTCAATATGACTTCTAACAATTGCGTTATACAAAAGTTTTAAAGTCCTAGGGTGAGAACCCCAGCGGACTCCTGAGACGGCTCGGAGAATGTTAATACTTTTCTCACATTTATTAATGACGTAATTAAGATGCTGAATACCGTTTAATTTAGAATCCAAAATTATGCCTAAGAATTTAACATTATCTTTAAAGGATAGTTGACACTCTTTAAATTTAAGACAGGGAATAGGGATAGATCTTTTACACGAAAAAATTAAAGCAGAACTTTTCTCTATTGACAAAGAGAGGCCATGTTCATCCAACCAGTTTCCTAAGTAATGCAGGGCTGAGTTAAGTTTCTGACAGGAATCATATGCAGAGTTCGAAGTAACATACAGCACTAAGTCATCTGCATATTGAGAAATCTGACAAAAATCACTAACACACCTTTCTATATCATATGTGTATAGGTTAAAAAGGAGGGGACTCAAAACTGATCCTTGGGGCAGGCCTTTCCATACAGTTCTAGGACAGGAAAGGGAACCCTGGTGCCTGACTACTATTGATCGTTCTGAATATAGACTACAAACAATATTAATGAGCTTCACAGGAATACTCAGCTGATGCATTTTCTGCCTGAGTATCGGAATCACAACATTGTCATATGCAGAAGCAATATCCAAGAAGACTGCAAGAGTATGATGACCATGAGAGAAAGCCAATCGGATATCGGTAATAAAATTGCTCAGGCTGTCCATGGTGCCCATTCCTCTCCTGAAACCAAACTGAGTATTAGGTATAATACCCCGATTCTCCAGAATCCACTCTAATCTATTTTTTACAAGATGTTCTAGAATTTTTGCTAAAACAGAGGATAAAGCAATGGGTCTATAAGAGGAAAAAAGATTGGGATCTTTATTAGGTTTATTAATAGGGATAATAATTTGTGTTTTCCATGCACTTGGAATGTTTCCGGAGAGAAAAATATGATTTATAAGATTAAGAAGAAAGGCCTTAGCAGAATTTGAGAGATTTGTGATGAAAGAGTAAGTAATTTCATCAATGCCAGGAGCGGAGTCCTTGAGATTTTCTAGGATACAAAGGAGTTCAGGGAAAGAAAATTGATCATTCATTCTATCAGCGGGAAGCACTGTAGAAATAGGAAGAGGATTATCCTCTGTTGGAACAAAAGGAGGGGCGAGATTATCGATAAATTCTGGGAGCCAAGAAGAAGGATCATTAGAATTGGGATCGAAAACTGAAAATACTCTACGAAAAGACTTAATCTTTTTCCAGACAATGGAGCAAGGAGTTCTTGGTGAGAGAGACTCACAAAAACTGCGCCAGCCTAAAGCCTTTTTCTTTGCCAAAAATCTTTTACATTCTGCAGACGTCTTTTGATAAATGAGAAAATTTTCCATGGATAAACTATTAGAGTATTGATTTTCAATAGAATTACGTTTCTTAATCATATCCGTACATTCCGAATCCCACCATGGAGGAGATGGAGTTTTATTACAAGGTGTTTTTTTTAACGGAATTGACACAAGAGCAGCTTTCAGAAGGGAACTCGTAAACATAGGATATATTTCAAGGAAATTATCGTTAGTAATTTGGGGAAAAGATGACACATCTTCATCTACCAGAGCAGAGAAGTTATCCCAATCTGCTAGTGGTAATCTATATTTTAAAAGAGGTTGAGGAGAGGGAGCGGGGGGAGAGTTTCGAGAAAAGGAAACCACTATAGGGAAGTGGTCACTACCAAAGGAATTAGGAAGAATAAACCAAGAAAAGAGGGAAAATATGTTAGGAGAGGCTAAAGACAGATCCACAGCGCTTACGTTTTGTGTAGGAGAGGTCCTACGCGTAGCCGACCCATCATTAAGTAAGCAAAGATCTATATCATCAAATATAGCAATAAGATAAGAGGATAGGCTATCACGGCATTGCGAGCCCCACATTGGGTGTCTACAATTAAAATCTCCCAAAATAAGAAGGGGACCTGGGAGGTCTGAGATAATATCTTTAATATGGGATAATATGATAGAATTTGGGTGAGGAATATAAACAGACACACAAGTTAAGTCCAAGATCCTTACAGCAACAATATGGAAATTAGGATTGTGCAACGGGATAGTAATTTGGCGAAAGTTAATTGTCCTCTTCACAAGAAGGGCACAACCAGCATATCCATCATCCCTATCATCACGAAGACAGCTGAAACCAGACAAACGAAAAGTCTGACTAGGCTTCAACCAAGTCTCCGCAACAGCCAGGACAATGGGATTATATTTATTAATTAATGTGATTAATTCATGTTTTTTATTTTTCAAATTCCTAGAGTTCCACTGTAAAAAGTTATAACCTATTGTTTTTGCTATTGACATAAAGAGTATCAAGTAGGTTTTGTAGTAAAATAGAGACATTGTTCGGTAGGGAGTCACTAAATTTAGAAATAATGTTGATCAAAGTACAAGTTAATAATTCTATAAGATTATCATTAGGAGAGGAATGTGGGGTAGGACTTTCACCGCCAGAGGGCTGATTTAGGGCGCACCCATTGGGTTGAGATGAAGCAGGAGTGCGTACAATATTATTATGCTCGTCTACATTATACTGTATGCCACAGGACGACGAGGGAGGATGGGGCTTTTTATAGATGGTTTTTCTATAGGATGTCTGAGGGGAAGGAGAGGTTGAAGGGAGGACGTTGGGTGATGAAGAACCTACATTGATTTCCGCAGAAGCAGCATCAGCATATGATTTACGTGCGACTGGGAATCTTCGAGAGGCTTCTAAGAAACTAATGTTCTCTTCTGACATAACTAGTTTGATAGATTTTTGACGTGAAAGTTCAGGACAGGCTGGGTCAATAGCTTTGTGATTTCCGCTGCATAGAACACATGATATATCATGGTCCAATGCCATGCAAGAGTCTCCAATATGCTCAAGAGAACATATATAGCATCGGGCTTTGGACCTACACTGGGACTGAATGTGCCCAAAACGGCAGCATTTGCGGCATTGGATGGTGGGTAAACGATAAATAGAGACAGGAAGAGAGGATTGGAAACAGTAAATTTTTTCAGGCAGAGTTTTGCCGAGGACAGTTATAACAACTGTTGTTGATGGCTCCCAAAAGACATTCCCATCATTAATCTTTTTAAAATTAAGTCTCCTGGCTTTGATGACTGGGCCACAGTGACTAGGGCATCTTATTCCTTTAACAAATTCCTCAAGTGTCCAATCAACAGGGATATTCCTGACAATTCCCATACGAGAGAGTTGAAACTTAGGAATATTAGCTAAGTATTTATTATTTTCGAAAATTGAACAGTCTAAAAAAGAATTCGCTGAATTCGCATTAGCGAATTCAACAGTTATTCTGTTTCTACCTGCTAACTTTATACCACCATCAACTATGCCAGGTATACTAGCCTTGTGAACCAGAAGTGCAAATTTTAATAAATTAATTGAGTACCCCGAAGCAGGATCTGGCTCCTTTCTGGTGACATGCACAATAAAAGGAGCACTATCCAAATCGGAAAACTTAATTATATCAGAGTCATAACTTGGGATTGTATAAACATATTGTGTGGAAGCCCCAGGGGTTTTATTTTTCTTAGCCTGCTCCTGATTAATTCCGGAATCCGCAGGACGTTTTGTCGGTCTTGTGGCAGTAAATGGGGGATCAAATCCCCCTCCCCCGGGAGGGGGATCATCATCCATAACTACTACACTACTAAATAATTTTACTTACCCACACCTCGGACAACACAATAAATACAAATAATAATAATATACACAAATCACAATTAAAAACTTGGCGAAAATGTGTAATTTGATATAAAAAACTTTAAATCTGTCAAGACCACGTGTACCTTCTTAACACGACATTGACAGAATCAAACCCATGTTTATTGGTGCTAGCGGCAAAGTGATTGACTAATTAATATAAATGGTTATTATTTTTAATTTGACAACATAAGGTGAACTCTCTTCCTAACCAGTGAATGCAATAAAAAAATGGGTAGTTTTTTACACTTTCATACATACATACATACATATTATCACGCCTCTATCCCATAGGGGTAGGCAGAGATAAAACACTTCCGTGTATTTCAAAAGCACTTGCAGGTAAAGTAAACAATTACTTTACTCCTTAACACCATGCAACGTAAAGAATAGTATTGATGGGTATCACATCGCTTTATCATAATATTTACCTTAAGATTTACACAAATCCTATGTAATTTGTTAAACAGTACATTCATTTGTTTACTATTTCCACAAGCTGGGAAGGTACCTGATATCTACTAGGTTCGGCTCACGACTCTGCCCGTTTGGAATTTCATTCACTTAATGAATGTCCAATTTCTAGATTTTTGTGAGAAAAAATAGCCTTTGTGTGAATCTAGTTGGACAAAATGTGTTCAAAATTTTATCCAAATCTACGCAGCGGTGTTTTCTTTTCACAATCAAGTTCATATTATTATACTTCATTTTATGTTCGATAGCCGGCCGCGTAGCAACTGTTCTTATGCTAAAACACCCTCCTTATTTGCTTGCCCAAAGAAATCAATTCAAAGTAATTTGGTGATCAACTCAATCGGACAGGAATAACTTCAGCGTCTCTCGAGGCAGCGTTCTTAGGCTTTAAAACGTTACAACGTTTGTTGGATTTGACTTTCATGTCGCAAATTGAAGCGGCGGTAGCTTAGTTGGGAGTAGAACGTACTGCCGCGCCGGAACAAATGTCCGCAGGTTCAAAACCCAAGGGCATGCACATCTGACTTTTAAAAAAAAAATATTTGGGAAGGAAAAACATCGCGAATAAACCTGCATACCTGAGAAGTTCTCTATAAGAATTTCGAAGGTATGTGAAGTCTGCCAACTCGCACAAGGCCAGCGTGGTAGACTAAGGCCTAACCCCTCTAAATAGTAGAGGAGGCCTGTGCTCAGCAGTGGGCAGTATATAATACAGGGCTGGTTGCATCATTGCAAGTTTGAAGATGATGATCCCTCCATGTATTGCAGGTGGAAGGTGGTAACATAGACATGGCTCACCACCGCGGCTGGGCCAAGAGAGCTCTGAACGAAGCAGCAGAGATGGAGAATGCTGTACAACTGGCCTTGCAGATGACAGACCCAAAGAACACTCTGATAATAGTGACCAGTGATCATGGACACACGCTGTCCATTAATGGGTACCCGTTTAGAGACTCTGATATTACTGGTAGGTATAGTATCCCAATATGACATGAAACTATATTCAGTGCCGAATTTACTATTTTCTTAAGTATGGGCCTCTTAGTTTGTCCTATCCCGCATTTGTCGCGTCCGGGTGCTTATTGTACGGGACCTAAAACAGGTGCTCATGTAAGGTATACAAAATATCCCGCATTCAATTTTCAGAAAGTTGGCCTTATGTATGCCATATGTATTTACTTTAAAATATGCCGGTCCCTAGGCCGCGGCCTATGCGGCCTATTGACAAATCCAACACTAACTATATCTCTCACCTGTCTTGGATATGGCATAATCCATATGCCATAAGAAAATGTTTGATGAAATACGGGCTTTTCATACCGCCTATACAGCAGAACGCGCATTGATGCCACCTAAATCGCCTTAAACGACCAAATTTCTACTAAAAAACTATTCTGGAATTTATTAAATTAAAAACGCTTCTAGCAAATTTTACAGTAAAAAAGTCGAGTACCTATGTTGAAGGAGGAACAATGAAAGATATATGTAAATTATACAAACGCCTGAATGCAATGTTAATTAATGAAATGGGTAAATTTATTTATTTATTTATTTATTAGAGATACCATTAGATAACACATACAGTAAATTTTTAATATAAAACCATTCAGTATAAAGGCGTATGTTTACCTTTTGAAGGTATCTATAACTTACATAAATATTTGTAGATTGACATATATACTATGCTTATTAAGAGTAATTAATGCCACAAAATAATAAAAAAATCTAAGAACTAAGACAAAAACAAAAAAAAATTTTTTTAGATAGATAGATAAGTACCCTTAACAGCCATGTAAATTTTTTTTTCTTTTAATAATTCCGAAAAACACACACACATTACGGTATTATTTAGTGTATAGTAGAATCATTTAGGTATTTTGATAACTTTCATAAATTTCCAATTTTAATTTATTTTTGAAAGCATTAATCTTAAATATGGCGTTGAACCCATTTTTTTTTTTTTTTTTCGCGGGCAAAAAACGCGTTATCGCTACCACCACTGGGGGGTGAGTGGAACGGTTATGTTGGTTTCACACAGTCTTACAGCCCAATGTCGACACTCGGGAGTCAGTGGCGGTCCTTTCATAGAAGCCGAAAAGCCTGGCTTGCCCTAAAATTATTTACCTAAGTACTCAAAATCGAATATGAAACAATGACTAACATTTTACGGTAACAAAAAGCTTCGAAATAATTTTCTTTAAAGTTTTAAAATTCCCGCGCTAAGGTTCGCTGAACCGGTTCGCCTCGAGCGCACCTAAAGACACACCACTACACCTACACACACACAACCACATCCGCGCCGTACACTCATTTCATATTTAATACAAAACAGCTAGATGCGCACAAAATATACTCATCACTCTCTCTCTCGTTGGGTTTTACCTGGCTTTTCGCCGACATATTTTTCTCATTCGCACTAATGGATAAACTGATACCACATACGTATAGCTATAGTAAGTTTCTATAGCAATCAGTACTAGAAAATAATCCAGGCTTAATGCATCCATAGATACTGTATAAAATACAGGGCTGCCAATTAAAAGAATTACCTCTAATATGGTTGCATTATTTTGCTTATTTTAATGTGTATTTTTTATTTGTCATGAATATGTAAAGATTTTAGTGATAATATAATTAAAATTACATATCTGATTATAATTATTTAAGGTATTGTACTATAATTTTATTTATCAATAAGTTTTTTTCACAATTTTAGCATTCATTTTGTGGAGTAATTTTGATTCCAACTAGGCAACATCAGTTATTTGTTTTGATTGAGCCGGCGATCTACATTGTGAAGTATTTGTGTTTATTAAGTGGTTTTTGAGTTATTTTAAACTTTTAAGCACAATAAAGATGAGTGAATATATTTCTTTTAATAGTTTAAAGTGTGTGAAAGTTTTTATCGGCGAGAATAAGTTAAATTTGTTAGGTTATGATGGAAAAAACAACTTTTAACGAGCTGGCGAATGGCGCGAAATGTGTCTGAAGAATCATAAAAGGTATTTAGATCAGTATACAACAAAACTTATTGTCTTATTGGATGCTCTAATACGTTATACGACTACGTATTAAGTTGTATTGTTTGTGTTTCATATTATTCTCGGCCAAAACAAGTGTTTGGAATAGGTAGGTACATACATCTGGCTAGTAAAATGATTTAATTAATCAGTGTTATCAAAAGTAATTCCAATTCACAAAAACATATGTTAAATGCATTCATTTCATTTCATAATTTCGGTAAACAGCGAATTGTAACCTGATTATCTCGTCCAATTAAATAGGTACAATAGCTGTGACGAAATTTGAAAATTTCTAAACAAAAGTAATAATGATGATTGTAGTGTTTTTACTTTTTTTAAATTACTTGATACAGGTAAAATCTATGTAAATAGTTTATCTTTACAAGAACTTCGTTTACAAGTCGCGATGGGTCAAAATTGTTTTTAAATAAAAATTCCTAATTTCGAAAGGTAATTAGTTGACTCGATGGCGTTGTTGTATTGCGTACACGGTTCGAACATTGTTTTGAGGCCCTGGTTCGAATCCCCGGTACGGGTAGTCATTTTTATTTTTAGATATTGCTTTTCTTTCTTATAGTTGCACATGTTATATGTATCGGAGGTGCGATTTTTTTTTAGGTCTGCTTTGGCTTGCCCTCATCCAAAACACTAGGCACGCCACTGTCGGGAGTATGGCATCATCCGAGCGAGCATTGGACCGAGTCCCTAACACTATGTACACCCTACACCGGCATACCAACCAAAACCCGCGGTGGCCTTCTTCGGCGCATACGAGACGGCCCCGGGGTATCTTGTTGCACTAAGATAGCTGCACGGGACCGTCCCTGCGCGGTGCCGTTGCGGCCCCTCTCTATACAAGGGGGCTAAGATGCCCCCGAACTCTAAAGGACGCCTTTGGCGTCTACGACAACGGGAGACCGACCACCCGCATTGTCGTCCACCTCGGAGTCGCTTATATTGGACTGAGCAGCCCCCCGCTGCTCGCCCCGCGACTTTCTCGGAGCCCCATTTAGTCGCCTCTTACGACAGGCAGGGGATGCCGTGGCGGAACTCTCTAAATGTCCCCGGACCACAGGGCACGAGGCGCCGGTCAGTCGTCCACCCGGCGCCTCCTACGTCTCCTCTGGCTGCGGGCGGGATCGTTCTGCTCACGATCCCGCCCGGCGCTCTCCTTCCGCGAGATGACGCACTCGCTGAAGGAGACCATCGCTCGCCAAGACCTCCAGCCGCCAACCATGGCAGACACCACGGCCGGCAGCGAGAGATCTCCTCCGACGACTGCTCTAAGAGCGCTGCGTTGTAGATCCCAGGCTGGGCACTCCTCGAGAGTGTGTTGGACCGTATCCTCGCGGCCGTTGCCACAGTGGTGGCACACGGCGGACTCTTCTTTTCCGATCCGACACAGGAACGAGCCGAAACATCCGTGACCCGTCAGTACCTGTGTCAGACGGAATGTCGGCGCACCGTGGCGCCTGTCAAGCCAGCTTACAAAGACAGGTCGCACTGCCGCGACGGTCCTTAAGCCCGCATTCGGGCTCTCCAGCCTGGTATGCCACTCCTCCACGGCGGCGCTGCGGATGGAGGCTAATTGGGCCTTGACCTCCCTCGGGGCCAGTCTCCGCCCGAGCCGGGATGCCTCCTCACGCCAGAAGAATACTGACGAGAGGTATTTGGCATCCAATTCCCATGGCAGAGTACCGGCCAAGACGCAGGCCGCCTCGTGGGAGACTGTGCGGTAGCCCCTGATGAGTCGCTGCGCCACTATACGTTGTGGCTTGCGCAGTAGAGCGGCGCATCGAGAATTCAGGGACTCGGCCCAAACGGGACAACCGTATAAGGCCATTGACCGCACAACTCCAGAGTATAAACTTCGGCAAGGGTTACCGGGACCTTCCAAGTTTGGCAGCAGGCGACCGAGCGCACCTGCTGCCCGCAGCAATTTCGGCGACAACATCTGAAAGTGGGCACGGAAGTCCCACCGGCTGTGCAACACCAGGCGTTGAACCCTGAGTATTCCCATTTATATCAGGCCCTGGTATCACCAATGCTCCTGATAAAGGTTATATGATGCCTCTGTGACGTAGTTGTATTACGGTATGACTGAAATGCTGAGGTCTTGGGTTCGATTCCCGGGTCGGGCAAAATGATATTGGGTTTTAAATTCAGTATCGGCCCAGAGTCTGGAATTTGTGCCCGATATGGCGATAGCCTCGCCCCCTATCAGATCATGGGACGGAATACGCACGGCGAAAAGTGTGTGTGTGTGTGTGTGCAATATAATCAATGAACTCCATGGATCAAGGCCATTGCCGTTTGAGACATTGGACAGAATCAATGAAATTATTTGTTACTAGGCTCGCTGCTTCTGCCTGCATGAAAAAGATTTTGCGGGATGAAAAATAGCCTAGCACTCAGGAGTAATGTAGCTTCCTATTAGTGAAAGAATTTTCAAAAGCGGTTCAGTAGTTTTTGAATTTATCTAATACAAACAAACAAACAATCAAATCTTTCCTCTTTATAATATTAGTATAGATTTAATACCTACTGATAAATTTGAATACTTTGAAATAGTTTTAAAACTGACCTGTTTAAAGTCACTCTTTAGTTCTTTCCCTTAAAAATTCTGATCATAGAATTTTTTATATTTTTAAAGGTCCATATTTTATACAGCTACTGACATTTTGAAATTCAGACATTTGAGACTCACCCATTTTTAAAGTTGGAAGGTCTCTTGTATGCCAGGGGCCGCCTGAGTAGGTACCACTGCAATGTCTTTTTTTTTCACCGCCAAGTGGCTGTGTGTATGCAATGTTGTGTTCCGGTTTGAAGGACATTTTAGCCAGCGTAAACTGGGCATTATGAGACTTGGACATCTTATGTCTCGGGGTGACGAGCGCAGTGGAGTTTGAAAGTTCTGTGTGGCGTTGCTACTGTTTATGGGCGGTCGTATCTCTTAATATCAAGCGATACTCATTTCGTCATTTAACTATAATAAAAAAAAAAAAAAACTCAGAAAGGAACCAATGAGAAAGATGTCAGCTTTTTGTATGGGTGCTGGGTCTCAAAATCTAACCAGGCTCAAACTTTAGGGATATTAAAGGGGTAAAATTTGGATCTTGTATCCATTATAACATATTAATAGACCCCTCCATTTATAACTTTAAAAAAAAAAGTTCATAATAAGTGTAGTTTTTATGAATGAATGAATGAAAACACTTTATTGTACACCACGTTATACAAAAATTAAATAAATAACAAATAGATTTAGAACTTTGAATCGTGCGACAATAGTTTTAGTCAAATAAAATTACATTAATCTCAAAATCGGAGGTCTTTAAAATTAAACGATTTATTATAAAAGGCTAGTTTTAGAAGCTCTATGCTAATATATATAAACTGTCTTGGTTAGAATTTTAGGTCCGTTTTTGGACATGTCCTTTGAAACTTTGAACTTAAACTGATTACTGATATAAGTATAAATCCTCAGGTATAGCTCTAAAGTCTCCATACGACGGTAAGAACTACACAACACTGTCTTACGGTACTGGAGGGCCTGACGCGATGCAGTACCACGTCGTGACCGACGGCAACGGAACGAAGATCGAGCGAGACGAGCCGAGTATACTCGTCGCCTCGAGATTCGACTACAAACAACCCGCTGGCATCATACTTGACGAGAACAGTCATGGCGGTGGAGACGTGGCTATTTATGCGACAGGTATGTACCTACAGTACTAATACTACTTATTAACATACATTTTACATGCTAGTTATTTATTAAATTTGCCTAGAAACGTGTAAATACTTCAATGGTGGTTGACACAAGAATCTTTAATAATGGAATATTGGGACTTAAAAACTTGGAAAGGAAATCGGGTAGTAAGATGGGAGAGATTTAGAGGGACGTTCTTAGAATGAGAGGATGTAGATAAGGATAAAATGGACTAGGGGATTTAACCGCGTTTGAAATTTGTAAAAAAATAAATAAAAGAAAAAGAAATGCTATTTATATTGAATGTTTGTTTGCAAGAACGTGAAAAACAGTTATTGAATTCCTTCTTTTAATGGACGTTATTTTAGAAGTGCCGGGTCGTCCGGGTAGGTACCACCGCAATGTCTATTTCTGACGCCAAGCAGCAGTGTGTGCACTGTTGTGTTCCGGTGAGGACATTGTAGCCAGCGTAATTACTGGGCATTATGAGACTTAACATCTAATGTCTCAGGGTGACGAGCGCAGTGGAGTGCCACCCAGTACTTAATTTTTTATTTATTTAATTAAGACGCAAAACAGTGTACAATCATGACAATTTTATATAACATACAGGCTTACATAAAAACTAGATTGTATTCCAAAATATGCGTCCTTATATGGATTATAATATTATTATTATATATTACTTTGTAATTAAAAGTTCTGTAAGGTGTTGCTACTGTTTATGGGCGGTCGAATCGCTTACCATCATGTCCTGCTCGGCTTGGCATTTTTTTTTACGCATACGCATACTCACGCCTTTTATCCCCGAAGGCAGAGGCGCAACTAATGCACCCACTTTTCGCCATTTTTATTCCGTCCCATGATGTGATAGGGGGCGAGCCTATCGCCATATCGGGCACAAATTCCAGACTCCGGGCTTATACTGAATAGAAAAACCCAATATCACTTTGCCCGACCCGGGGATCGAACCCGAGACCTCAGCATTGCTGTCGTACTGTAATACAACTACGCCACCGAGGCATTTTTTTTATTGCATTAAATAACGAGACGATCATGCCGTTCGCCTGATGGTAAGCGATACGACCACCCATAAACAGTAGCAACACCATTCAGCACTTTGAGTTACAAAGTACTGTGTGGCATATATATTCAACCGCAATAAAAAAATGTGTTGGTATAAGCTAGAACATGAGGTATTGTCAGGTCCCCGCGCCCACCTGTTCACGGGAGTCCACGAGCAACACTACGTGTACCACGCGGTGTGCTGCGCCGCCCACGTGTGCGACACGGTGGGTGTGTGCAGCGCCGCACACACACACACAACTACCCTCATTTTATACACAACTATACTATCGTTTATTGTTCTACAAATATTTTTATAATGTATGTCGTAGTATGAATGCCTCACTAAACGTTTGAGTATAGAATTTTAAGGGCCAACTTTGAAAATAACTAAATATGACATTTTTGTGTCAAATACTTACTGTTAATTAAATTCAATTCAAACGGGGGATCTTTTTATAAAAATAATAATATTAATAGTGGAAATTGCAAATTACTAATTATTCACCAAATGATAAATCAGGGATATCCTCGACTGATTAGCAGTTCTGTTATATTTCTGGACATCATATACCTACCACAAAAATCTCAATTTATATTTCTATGTTTCTGTCTATTGTATTATATTTTTATAGAAAGTATTATGTTGAAGGTTTAGATATTTTAATAAGTTGAAGTGTGTTTTATTTACCATGGTTTTAGTACAAATTTATTTTTTGATTGTGGATTTGTTCGGAGGTAGAAATTTGTCTAGCATCGAATAAATGAAACATTTTTTTATGTATATTTTTTTTTACAAAAGGAAACATTTTTACTGAGAACTTATATATTACCAGCAAGTATCAATTACTTTCAGTCTATATTATAATACCGTATGTAAAACTGCCGCAGTCAGAAACGTAAATTATCTTTAATGAGACATTAGACAGTTTTTGTAATTCGGTAATTTTACTAAATACGGGATACTTTAATAAAAATTGTGGTGTGATTTTTCTTATTCCTTGACTGGTTGACGAAATAAAAAAAAATTAAAACAAAAATCTTTATGGCTTAGTTCAGCTACTGATTATTAAATAAACGTTTCTAAATGCGGCATTTAGTATAATAATTTATAATGTTTCACAAATATAAAGTTCCTTGGAAATGTCGTACTTATGTGTTGTTTGAAACTAGCATTTAGTGTTCCTGATATCGTGATTTTTAGGGTACAAGAAATTTAAAACAATATAGATTATTCCTTTTACTCTCGCGTTGTTTAATAACTGATCATTAAATAGACTCAATATAAATAAAAAGGCCTCTAAAAATTATAAAAAATCAAATCAATTTATGACCATCCATAATTTAGTTTTGCAAAAGTAAAAGATCTATATCTATAGCCGTTTAGGATGCCAAAAATCCGCGGCATCTACATACCAAGAATATTGAGACTTAAGGATGCGTTCCGTTCTGACGAATGCGGATGTAAACATACTTCATGCAGCATGCAGATCTGTCCGCCACTTGTGAACCGCGCGGGCTTCGTCGATGTCATTTTATCACCCTTTGATTAATTATATACCTAGATAGACACTGAACGTTTCAAACGCGTCGAAAAAAATAGAGGCCTACAGTTGCCCACTAAATGAGTTCGAGTGAATTATTTTTTGTTGTTTTCCATGGATATAATTTTCTTCCCATTTTAATAGAAACCATGTAATAACTGGCATCATTATGCGCGCACACAAGGATACGCAGAATGATACAGCAATAGCGTATGACACAGCTTTCACGCATACTAGCTTAAGAAAAGTTGGCCTGTTTGTTTTAGTTTCATTGCAGCGCGTCACTCTATCTAGGTTTATAATTTAGCAAAGTTATCACCTTTAAGGCGTAGTAAGCGGTTAGAATAGTTTTTAGGAATCTATCATGAGCAAAAAGTGAGCGAACAGATTGACTGCGCTGCATTCGCCATATTTGAACACGCCCCTAAACCTGTGAAATCGCTTAATTTTAGTATTCAAGTTCCTACAGGTGTTTGGTTTATTTACGGGTAACTAGTTATTACAACAATAGGGTCCAATGCCATTGTTTCCTCATATTGTCAAAATTGTCACTTTTATTGTATGTTGTACAATATAAATTATTACAAATATAATATTTGTTTTATTTCATTAGTTCTTGTCTGAGTTATTACAAAACTGCTCGGATTCGTAATGACTGCTGTATTAATTATTATTGAATTTAAATGTGATTGATGGTAAGCATGAAATGGTTGGATAACAAAAAATCATTTACATATAAACGAGTTTATTGTATAAGATGAAAAATTATATAACAATAATAACAAAAGAATAAAAATGATATCACAACAAATCCTGTTTTGTATATTGCAATATTTATAAGCACCTATTATCTGTATTTAAGATTCAAAATCGAGACATTCATAAGAGTAAAAAAATTCAACGCCATTACAATCATAATTAGTAGGCTAAATCCAATTTAAAACTTATATGAACACAGTAACGTTTTTAAAGACATAATTTTATTATGTAGGTAATGATACACTCCTTTATCACAAATAAACACAAGAAGGGACCGACAGAATCTCTTTTTAGTTAAAAAAAAACTCAAGAGTTATGGAATGCTTTTTACTGCCAGATACATCGATTGAATAATATGTGAGTAGCCCAAAAGGATAACCATTTATATTCTTCAAAAACAATATTGATTTTACGAAGTAATCAAAAAAAGTTTTGTCACTTGAATAAACCACAAGAGAAATGCATTTGACTTCTAAAGCGAAACTATGTGAAGCAAATAAATAATTAACTAAATCTAGATTTTACACAATTAAGTTTAGATTATTATTTGTGATAGATTCTGGAATAATATCTTCTTTATTAAATAAATAAATAATGCGTAAACGTATAGTATGAGTTAGCACCTTAAACAGCATCCACAAATAATACATACTAAAGGACGATTTGCAACAAATAACGAGGAAATTAGTAATGTCGACAAACCTCAACGTTTAAACTTAATAACGCTAGATAATGAATGAGGTCAGCTATCAGTTGCCAATTTATACATTGAGTCATAGGTACTCTCGAGTCTTCACCATATTCCACAATTGGATATAAACCATTTAGTTTTTATTAAGGCCGATTATCGATTGCTGAGAAATTTTACGACGATCGACTGTATTAATTACGACTCACAGGAATCGAGTACCACCGTGGACTCGAATGGGACCAACTGATATTTTACAAATAAATATG
This sequence comes from Sphinx pinastri, assembly GCA_947568825.1. NCBI lineage: Eukaryota > Metazoa > Arthropoda > Insecta > Lepidoptera > Sphingidae > Sphinx > Sphinx pinastri. Next base: position 2,712,574 of record OX387630.1, on the reverse strand, counting down.
ATTATAAGTAGTTCTCGTAATATTCAATAATCGGCAGTAGGCAATTGTGTGTATTAAGTAGATTTTAGACTCCATAAGCTTTTTAAGTATTACTAATTCTCTAATATTCATCGTCACGGGGATCATCGAGTACTGCCATCGAGGAGTCCGAGGACTCGTAGGACAAGTAACATTTTACATATACGCTGTAAATATGGGTACAAACGTGTATTCAATTAATAGTAATCAAATTTGAATATTTGATAGACGATTATATCATCTATTACAAATATTTTCGGAATTTAGGAACATAATTTCGTCTAGAATGCGCATGCCACTACGAACCTTTTTTCTCCGTAGTTAGCTTGTTCTTTTATGTCAGGGTCTTGGCCAGCGTTTTTTTTTTCAATACGTGTTATTAATAATATGTTTTGACTACTAACACTTTTACATTACAAAGCAGCATATACATTCCGGACAATAACTAGAATTTCATTGCGATACATACATAGTAGGTGCATACTAATACACAAATTACCATGTCATACTAAACGTCTACATCATGTTTTTATGGCTTACAGCCTACACTGGTACCAACCAGTTGTTTCGACTCCAGAGTTTGGACCCACGCGAGTATTTTCTTCATTCGGTTTAACTCAGATACTTTTTGAGTACTATGCCGATGACCACCGCACCGGCCAGCGCCAATATTGCCCATTTCAAGTTGGAACTGGAAAAAAACAAAGTACTTAGGTATTTACTGAATGGTACTTATCAATATTAACTATAAATCTATAATTATATTTTGTTTTTAAACATACGCAACAACCAATAATAGGTACACCTACACACAATACAGAATTACCCAACAATGTATCTACTTAAGATTAACGTTTGTATTAATAGTTTTTATTAAATTAGTCTAATATACACCTAGTAAAAAATTACCTACATCAGTCTACGTTCCTACACCAAACAGGACAGTGGCACATTCATAAAAAGTACTTTACGGAAACTCTCCCGCAACATCTTATTCTAGATCTACCCAAATGTCTACACTAAGTACGGAATAAGTCTAGAACCTGGGGCGTGGAGGGTGCTCCGGTGGCCTCCTCCGACGCCTTGGAACAACCAAACACATTAGTATTAAACCAATTACCTGCCGCAGGGCGGTCCTCTCGGCCGTCTTTGGACAATAAAAAATATTATCAATGGCCTTAAAAACATCATTAGCTCGTCATATAGCCTACGATTTTTCTATACGAAAAGAGTGGCGAAGAGCTTTATCAAAATGGCAAATGGCTGTAACATTATCTATTAAGTCCGTCTCTTTAGTCGCCTTGGTCGCCCGTAACCAGATTAAGATTTAAGATGCGCCAAACGCGTTTCTAAGCGCGGATCCATACGTTCGCAATTTGAATGATTGTCATATATTGCGAATGCACGACTAAAGACGGTTTAATTGACACTTAAATGCTTATAAAATAAGGATACCTAACTACCCTCAACCCCGGTTAGTTCGCCCACTAATGTTGCCTAAACAGTGTGGCTTTGACACATCTGTATTTACACTCAAAAAACATGTGCTATAAAATCTTCGCACAATTTTTTTCGTAGGTAATACTAAGTTATTACTCAGTAATATTTGTCATTGTCTTGCATGCGATTATTATTTCGCACACGGGCAATCACTCTTTAAGGCGAATACACACGCAGCTCGTGCGTTCTTGAAATGCGAGTCGCATCCTGAGCTTATACAAAAACTCAGAAAAACGACCTAAGATATAACATATTTCAAATAATCAATCAATATATATATCAATTAGCATGTCGCCGTCCACTGCTGAACGTAGGCATCCCCAAGTGAACGCCAACCATCCCGGTCGTGAGCAGCCCGCATCCATCCGCTACCCGCTAATTTTGGTAATATTATTTCAAATAATAATATTACCAAAATACAAAAATAAAATAAAATTAAACCTTTCTCGGGGAACAACTATGGTTTGCACCCTCCTTTCGACTCTAGGGCTTGTTGGAGGTTTGTAGTCAGACTTTGGCGTGTCTTGTCGACTGTTGGACAATAATAGACACTATTTATCTCATTTTATTTTTCTCTATTGACTGCCTCGGTGGCGTAATTGTATTACGGTACGACTGCAATGCTGAGGTCTCGGGTTCGATCCTCGGGTCGGGCAAAGTGATATTGAATTGTTCTATTCAGTATCAGTCTGGAGACTGGAATTTGTGCCCGATATGGCGATAGGCTCGTCCCCTATCACATCATGGGACGGAATACGCACGGCGAAAAGTGGGTGCATTAATTGCGTCTCTGCCTACCCCTTCAGGGATATAAGGCGTGTGTGTATTTATCTCATTTAAAAAAGTTCCCACGAAATTACATTATTTTATTAGTTATACTTAAGTCTTAGTAGAATCTCAGTATTTCTATAGTTTAAAATTTTCTATACCACCTATTTCATAATTGTTTATGTTATACGGTACAACGAATACAGTTATAGTCCGGTTACTTTACGAAGAGCTCTGACAGGTAACAATTCAAATATTAATAGACATGGGAAATTATAATCGATCTCAAATTAAGCCGATTTTCATGCAGAATCGATAGAAAATATGACTATAATTAAATCGATTTGATGTTTTCAAAGTGGGTGATATGCGCTCAATATATTGATTTAACCATGTTACATTTATCCGTTATTTATTTTATATTTCAAATAACATAATTTAAAATGAACATACTATATTATTATGGTATCTTCATAATCAAAACGATTAATCGTAAGTATTTGCTCAATAATGATCCAGCTCTAAGACATTTACGTTCCGTTCTTATATCACCCATAGTTTTTCAATATATTTAAGAATATTATTTCATTACACTAAACCAAAATGGACTTTTTAATTTTAAGTGTATAGTATTGTAATTAACAAAGACGATTATTATTGTTTTTTTACGTTGGTTGCCTCATAGAATATAATTTATTGCATATTGATGAATAAAACAGTTTTTGCGAAGAATTGATTGTTTCGTAGCTGTCAGAGCTCTTCGTAAAATAACCGAAGTATAGGTGTCTAAATGCAAACTTCAATGCTTACATTATTATGATAACATAACCATGTCAAATGTATTGCAATTCTAATAAAAATCCAGCGTAACTAACGTAAATGTATCTATTGATAAAACGTCACAAACTTTAGCAGATATAAAATAAAAAAAATGTCGGACCTTCCGGAAGATCCATCATACGTCCGCCAGGATTTACTTTCCTTGGACTCTTTCCCGCGTCCGGTGCTGAATATTAATAAAAAATAAGAGCTTTAAAATTTTGTTAACGCTTTAAATAATGACCATAAAAGAAAGAAATAAAAAATAACCTCAAAGCTTCGCATGGCGCACAAACAGTCTCAGATCTGTGGATTAAAAATTAGTAAAAGAAATAGTTTTAGTGTTTTTTTTTTAATATTAGCCACTTACACTAAATTAACATATTATTGTCTTGTAATTACTTACCTAGATGTACAGTCAGCAGCATAAGCTGAACAAATTCAAAATTTCAAATTACCTACATAGTTTTTTGTTCTTACTAATCTTTTCTTTCTCTTCACAAAAATAAAAGAAAAGAGATTTACTTTACTTCAAACGAAGAAAAACAATGTTTCAGTTTAGCTAAATGCGTATATGAGTTATTTGAAATTTTGATTTTGTACAGATATTTATGCTGCTGACTGTACTTATGTACCTACTCAGATATCAATAATAATTATATAAGTACTTGCTAAAATACTTAATAGTTACAATGTAAACAATGCGAACAAATTAATCTTCTACATATAATATCTACCCACAAAATAAGTAGAATATATTATTTCAAATGAAATCTATACTAATATTATAAAGCTGAAGAGTTTGTTTGTTTAGTTGAACGCGCTAATCTCAGGAACTATGCACTGAACCGATTTTGAAAACTCTTTCACTAATAGGAAGCTACATTACTCCTGAGTGCTATAGGCTACTGTTTATCCCGGAAAAACTTTTTCACGCGGGCGGAGCCGCGCGCAATACTAGTTATTTAAAGTGTTGCCAGATGTATGATGGTTGAAGCCGCCGAAAATTAATTGTGAACTAGCCTAAAGTCGCCTCGTCGTATATGGAGAAGGGAAGGAGCAAACACAAACGACCCTAATTTCAAATGAATGCTGGCTCAACTCGCCAAAAATTCGAAGTAGTCTAAAGTCGCCCAATTGTGTGTGTGTGTTTGTGGAGACGTGAAGAACTAAAATAAAGCTCTCAATTTTCCAATTATCGTGTGTAAGGTAATCTGAGTACATGTTTTGTACCTTCAACGCTAAAAATATCCTCAAATTCGACAAAAACAAGGTCTATAACACGGACTTTCCGAGGTAGCCTAAATTGGCGACTGATCGCCATTCGCATAGCCTAAACGGCGACCGGTCGCCCCGAAACCCTCCGAGATAGCCTAAATGGCGAAAATTCCCCTAAACTGGCACCACTGGTTATTTTATATGATCACATTAGGTAAGGCCTATGCAAACGACATTCTATAAACGCAGTGAAGAGCGTTTTTATAGACGCACTCCTTCCGCGTCTTCTGCATATTATACAAAAAAAAGGGAAACAAAAACCATGGTATCCAGCGCATATAATATGTTTATTTTACGATTTTATGTGATCTCTACCGCCCATAAATACTAAAAGTACGCCGTATCGCCGTGCCTATTCCGTTCCATGATTTGATGGGCGGTGAGCCTATCGCCATATCGGGCACAAATTCCAGACTCCGGGCTGATACTGAGTAGAAAAACCCAATATCATTTTGCCCGACCTGGGGATCGACCGCGAGACCTCAGCATTGGTGTCGTACCGTCATACACCTACGCCACCGAGGCAGTCGCTATCATATTTATGTGCCATATAATAAAGATGCCTTTATTTGGCGAAATGTATCGACATCACCATAAACCCCCCATGTGACCATGTGACAATTAGGTACGTGGCAACGAAAATTACTTTCTTTAGTTAACAACCGCGTTTTAAATTGAAATATAATTAATCGACACGAACACACGCGAATCGATTTAAAATGACTGATTATTTGAATCTCATTCCTGCTAAAAGTTGTTCATAATAGATAAGTTCATAGTAATTTGTTGACGTTTAGATCAATAATGGTGAACACTTTGAATAACTATGCACATACTATTTAATAATTATTATATTTCTTACACTAGGACCCAGTAACTAGTTAATAAACCAACATCAAAAAATACTGAAAGTGACACGGTAACCTTAATTTTTTCCACTTTGATTTCACTCTACAACTGAAAATAATTAGTTTGCTTAATATTATCTTCATAGATGTATAATAATCAAAATTTTAGAGACATTGTTGCTAATAAAACCAGTACCTAATTGGCCATTTTAAATTATTATAATACAATATAGGTGGCTTGGCTGGGCAGTATAAATACCTTTACTAGGTTAAAAGCCCCACTGTGGTATTATTATAATTTGCCATGTAGCTTACATTGATGTTCTATCTGTGCAGAATTTCATCCAAAACGTTTCGGAAGATTCTTTGATAACCTACTTTTTTATCCCACAGGATAAATCCATCTTATGGATACCTATCCTAAGCGTGGGGAGGGGAAGAAAGGTAAGTCGAACTCACCGGCCTTCCGACCTAGACGCCACCTGAATGACCTCTGGATCAGGCCCCCCAAACTGGCGAACTGAGACCGTGCATTCCCCGCTGTGCAGACGCGACTCCCAATAGCAACCTTTTAGTCTCTTACGACACGCAGGTTCCGTGGCGGAATTCTTTAAAAGCCCCCATACCAGAGGGCGGGTTGATTACCTACTTCTAGAAACAACGAAATTTCGTCTATTATTAAGATTTTCTTATACTTACCAACTTTCCACATCCTTTGTGCGTTCAGAGGCAGGTAGTGTTCCAATTTTATATTTTTTCATGAGCTCCCTGTAACATTTTAACATATTTTATAAAAATATTGCCCGCGGCTCCGCCCTCGTGAATGAGTTTTCCCGGTATAAAAGTCCCGCTTAAAATGTAGCTTATATGACACGTTCGTAGATTTACCATAGCAGTGCCATCTATTGATTACTTACTCAACCCAGTCGAAAGGTATCGACATCTGTTAGAATCATTCATAGCAGCGCCATCTATTGATTACTTACTCAACCCAGTCGAAAGGTATCGACATCTGTTAGAATCATTTGGAGTTAAGATAATTGTGACTGTCAAATAATAACAGACAAATAATTAGCAATAAATTAAAATTGCGACTATAATTTGAGATTTAAACTATCCTATCTCTCAAGTTGGATCGAACTGCACATGGTGTGCGAATTTTATTATAATCGGTTAAGTGGTTTAGGAGTCCATTGAGGACAAACATTGTGACACGAGATTTATATATATTAAGATTATAAGTTTACCATGTTGCAATGCAGCACTTTGTAATTCGAAGTTCCATTCAGATGAGAAACATGGTAGTAAAAATAAAATAGAATCCTTTTAAACATCATGAGGTCCATTTGAAAAATTATAAATGTTTTAAAGTTACACTGTGGGGAATGTAATAGAATATAGTTATGTGTTTCGGGTATGTGGCCAAGACGCTTTTCTACAAGTGTCAACATCAATAGAAAAGAAAAGAAATAATCATGTATGCGAATGACATATCTTATTGACAATTCTAGCGCAAGGATATGTCATTCCATACATTTTTTTCAATTCTATTGGAGTTAATGTTTGTTGAAAAGCATCTTGACTACAGGCCTAGGTATACATACCTGGCATCCGCACTGTGCCCAACATCTTCAAAAGGTCCTGTGGCATCTTCACCGGCCACATCCAACAATGATTCTGGACCACCTGGATGCTGCAAGAAATTTATAAAAATTATTTACGATAACTTATTTACACAAAATATTTCTTTTTTTCCATTTCGTAATTTTGATACTTAGCATGAATACTGGTTATTTCAAGTCAGTAGCGTAGCGTGGTTGGGGCGGGGGGGGGGGGGGGGGGGCGGTCCATTCCAGGCAGCATGTTTATGTTTTTACTTTCGGTGACTTGGGGCAAATTACCGCCCCGGGCGGTAAGTACCTACGCTACGCCACTGTTTCAAGAAGGTTCAAGGTACAACATTAAACATTTATAAAGGACATGTCCAAAAACGGGCCTAAAATTCTAACAAAGACAGTTTAAAGGTCTCACCTCGTCCAAAAAATTTGTCACATCATAAACGTCATTGTGAATTACCATCCATACACTCTTGTCCGAATTGTGCTTCTTAACTTCATCTAGCGTTATTACTTTAGCCATGTCTGATTCAGATACTATTTAATTCAACACTATATTAAAATTTAGGAAGTTTTCCGCCTTTCACACACCGAAATATTTTAAGAAACACCAGACACCAGTCAAATCAAATGAGTATGTCAAAATCACTCAAAACTCAATGACCAATGTCAAAATCAGATGACTGACACAGCTGTTGCATCATTTGGACGCGTTGCAAGCAAGCCAAGCGTGAAGCGCTGTCAATTGACTATATCAATGAAATACGTTTAATTTTTACATAAGTAATCTTATAAATAGGGTTTTAGTATAAATAATAACATTATTTCCTAGAAAATAAGACAATAATAAATAGTTTGTTTAAATTTTATGTATTTTATTTACCTATTAAAATTCTTCTTCTTCTTATTTTAAAAATGGCCCCATTGTTTCATCCGTGATTTTGCCAATGTCAAGTGGGTAGATGTTACAATAATAACATAACTTTTATGGAATAACTTTCGACCCGAAGTGAACTGAAAAAACTATGGTAACAAAGAGATCTATTAAATAAATCTTTCTATGGATTTATACTTTTTAGACTGAATTGTAAGCGTTTTATTACTGCATTAAAAAAATATTAAACGTCATTGGACAAAATATAACCTCAAATATTGTTTACATTGAAAAATACTGAGTTATAGTTTCATCTGAAATAAATAATGTGATTAGTTATTGCTAATGGCTGAAGAAAAAGATTTCAACGATGTATTAGATGATATATTTTTGAGTGAAGAGGAAGCGTATAAAGAGAGCTACAAAGAGGGTTTTGCCGCTGGTACAGAGGCTGGGAATCCAGAAGGTTATCATTTAGGATATCACAAAGGGGCTGAACTGGGTCGTGAACTTGGTACGTATTTTCTTAGTAGTAAGCACTAAAGGTTTTTAATTTAACCTATATAAAGTGGAGCCAGTGAGTAACCATGTATACAGTATAAGCTACTGAGTTGTAATAACAAATCATCATAATGTCTCGTTAAATATTTTTTTTCTAGGTTACTATTACGGCGTAGTAACATACTACTTAGATCAAAACGAACTATTGGAAACAAAATACTCTGAGAAAATTGTAAATCAATTGAAGAAGGTAAAAGACTTAATTGACAACTTCCCAAAAATTAATTCTGAGGAACATGACATATTGAGCATGTCTGAAACCATAAGGTCTCAGTATAAGAAGGTTTGTGCTTTGCTGAAGATATCCTCGGCTAATCCATATGATGCAGGAGTCTCATTCTGAAGATATTAATGGTGAGTAAATATTTTCTGTCATGCTGTGCTTTAAGAGATTAATGAAGGTGCTAGTCCAAAAACTATACAGTACTTGAATCTTTTTTATAAAACTATTTTACAACATGAAAAGTAGCTCACTTGATTGTGTGACAAATGCTCATAAACAACAACAATAAAACATAGTATTTAGAAGTTCAAAACATACTACAGCTCTGTACATCAGATATTTTAAATTTGAAAAGCCGTCTTGCCATTGTACAATGTCCTTTGTAACATATTTATTATGTTACCACAGATAATACAGAACTTTAGTCTGATTTAACGATTTTGAACGTCACATCTCTAGTGCGCGCGAGTGTCATTTCGGCGGGACGTCTCTAAAAATGTCACTTTCCTTCCATTTGCTCGAGAGTCAAGATCGCTATGTGAAAATCTAAAGCGATCCTCGATTTTGATAGTCTTTAACAGCCTACAATGGCTTAGTTTGATATTAGAACATACAAACCAAAGTGGTGCGGTGTTATTTTTATGGTGAGTCCATTTATTCCAAAATTTTGAATATAACGTTGGTGACGTTAACACGAGTTGATGAATTTACGTTGTCGTGCTCTTTGCAGTTGGTTGCTGAACTCAAGCACCATTGTTTCGGCTGAATTCGAGAATTTTTAATAAACGGCCGGTTCGTAAAACTTTGCTTTTAATAAAATATTGATTAAATTGTGAATCACGCAGCTGTAGCCATTACTAAAGTAATGATATTGTTTCAGCTCTGCGGTCGTTTCGTTTGGTTTTGTTTTGGATTACGTTTCGTTTGGTTTACGTTTTAGTTACGGTTTACGTTACGTTTTGGATTTATCTACGTTTTACTACGTATTTGCTTGGAAATTTATCGCATGTTCTGCAATCTGCTTGGTCGGATTATCTGCGCTTTGGCTGCAGATCCGCCATCTTGAGAAGAGGCCTGCATGGATTGTTAACTGGCTTGCTGTCTGGCTACTTCATTGCAAGAGGATAATTCTTCTGAATCTCGCTATGAGTATGTTAGAGGTAACCTTTTTGTTGCCATGAGGTATGTACCTTTTAATTGTTAGAACGCCTTCAGCGAACGTGGACTGGATTATCCAGTGATATTTGCGTAATCACAAAGAGTGCACTAATGACAGATCTTGGTTTAGAACTAATTGTAAATTTGGGATAAATAATAACCTCAAAATTTCTATAAATAATCATAATTTTAATATATATAAATGTAACAGTGTCTACGGAAATATAGCCTAATTAATTAAACTAATTTGGTTTTAATTTTCCACTCCCCTAAGATCAAAAGCTAATGCGCCGACTGACTATTATCTGGCTTATTTTGTTTAGTAAATCGGCAATAGTAGTCTTGTGAGATTGCTCTGCCTGGCGCCCGAAACCCGGTGTTTGTTAACCTAAAACACCGCAAATAATATATTTTTTTATTTTTTTATATTACAATTGGCGCCCGAACAGGGACCTGAGTAGATACTGTCATATTTTAGGTCATTATTGCACTCTAATAATTGTGAGTACATAATAGTTGTAGCTTTATTGACGCTATTAGCATGTTGTATAATATAAGCAACTAGCTTAATTGTTGACTGACACTTATGCAGGGATTTATTAAGAACTCCATTTGCTGTTCATGTTCATGCTTATTTCTAGCTTTTGAGACTTTTATATAAAGTCATTGATTAATATTTAATAATTTGACCATAAATAATATTGCTTGTGATTGCAAAATGCATAATTTGCATATTATAACGTTCGGGATGTGACGGGGTTACTGTGTACTTTTCCTTTGCATTGTATAGAATCATAGCTCTAAATAAAAACAACTACTTCGAGAAAGGCGTTATCAGCACAACAGTTCATGTATGTATAATAGTTTCTGACTTTGTAGATCTTATAATGTTACTTAACATTTGTGTTTAAAATTAACCTGTAGATTCAGTTAAACATTATTCTAACCTCATAATATACTTTCTGTGTATAATGATTAAGACAGTGTCAAGTCAACTAATGTTGTTATTACTTAAATATAACACTTATATTTCTGTGTTAAAACTTTAGATCACGGTTAACATAAGTTAATTCTGTTAAGCCGGGAAACCTGTTCCCATTTATTATTGATAATATTAAAACATTGTAATTAATTTAATATTACAATTTTGTAAGTCAATACTGCACTCTTTAAACTTAAACAATATAATTTCTTAAAGTTTAATATAACAATTTCACAACATTTTTAAACATTTTCAAAAATTATTGATATCTTACTCGTGGTTACTTAATTGCATTCTTGAAAAGTTTTAATTCGGATTATTGTGAGTTTACTTTGAGATTTCAAATATGGATGCCGAGACTCAGACGGATGGTCTTTTCGAGACTAGGGAGAAATTGGTACCTTCTGTTGCTCCTGAAATTTCAAATATTTTACCTGATACTAGGGATTTGATAACTTTATCTCATATTAAAGATTCTTTGCCCCCATCAAAAGAAAAACTAATTCGTTTCCATCGATCACGGATTTCTAAGAAATCGCCTAGTGTATCAATGGCTATTAAAAATTATAAACTTAAATTCCAATCTAAACTTAAAAAATAAATTTTCCAATTTTGTTGCTAAATCTTCATACGCACCTGATGACAATACTAGAAGAAAAGAATTTTCTGATTGGTTAGATTATTTAAAAGTTTTCTTTAAAATTCATAGTTCTGCTCCTATTCTCTTTTCAACTCCTAAAGATACTAGACCTTATTTGAAATTCTTTATTGATAATAATTGGTATTTTACCTAAAACTTATTCCGGTTATCGTTACATTCTTTCAATTGTAGATGTTTTCACTAAATACTGTTGGATTTTCCCCATGAAAAATGCTACTACTAGAATTATTTGTAAAATTCTCGAGAAAGAAATATTTCTTAAATTTGGAACTCCTCAGTTATTCATTCTTGATAATGCTTCTCAATTTACTAATAAAGCGTTCGTGAATTTCTTAAAAAGCTATAATATAACGAAAATATTTTACAACACTCTATACACTCCTCAAAACAATCCCGTAGAGCGTTATAACAAAGTTATAGAATTTTGTATATCCTGCTATGTTAAGGATGACCATAGGTCTTGGTCAAACTTTCTCCCACATGTACAACTTGCTCTCAATAATAACGTTAATTTAGCAACTGATTTTACGCCCAATTATCTCATGTTTGGTCGTGAACTTATTTTTGACTCATCTCTTCATCGATTCAGTGGATCGATTGATGATTTAGCGCAGCTTGAGTTAGGTAGTCGTAATTGTTATGCTTATTCATTAAATTCGTTGAGTGAAGTTTACGCTAAGGTGCAAACGAATTTATTAAAAGCCTATAAGCGTAACGCTTCTTATTATAATAAAGGAAGGAAAGTCATTTCTCTTTCGGTTGGTGATATTTGTTGGAAACGTAGTTTTGTACATTCTAATGCCCCGGCATATTTTTCGGCGAAACTTGCTCCTAAATTTATAAAATGTGAAGTTTTAGAAAAAGTTTCTGATAACGTTTATGTTTTGAAAGACTTGGCTAAAGGCTATACTGGTCGTTACCATGTCAAAGACATAATTAAATATTAAATTTAAAAACTTTTGGTATTTCTTTGAATTAAAGTTTTTGAATTGTGTATTTTGACTGAAGCCGAGCGTCTGCTTGTGGATGGATTAGAAGAACGCATGTTTGTGGATCGCTCTTTGAAAGAGATGTATGTTAGGAAACTTTTTGTCATAATATAGAATTCTATACTTATTTTCTACTAAAGATTTTTAGGACATTTTGGAATAAATAAAACAGCTATGTTCATGCAAGGAGTTATTCATTAGCTCAATTCCCAACTGAAATAGATCTTATATCTATTTTATATTTTGTTGTACAAAGATGTTGTCGTTTTGTACATAATTATTGTTTAAGGAAAATACATACATATTTTCTTTTTGTCTTTTCTGTTTTTACAAATATATATTTTGTAACAATTTTAGAAGTAGTTAGATATATCTACTTATGTAAGCTCTGTATGCACCAGCATCAGACCTTTTGGTTTTGCTCTGTGTACTTTTGTCTCAGACCAAAGTTTGTGCTGTGCTCACTTGAGGCAGACAAACAATTTTTGAACTTTAGCTTATGCTTAAGTTACCTTTGTTCCCACATTATTAGGTACGAAAAGTCGGAGTGTGTCGGCCCTAATAATTGTGTTTCTTTTGTGAGATGTTTTGCTCTCAGATATTTGGACTGGTCACAATTTTATCTATTGCGTTCGGAAGGTCGGAGTAGAGTTGTGCCGATCGTAATATGATATTTTTGCAATGCTTTCGCGTTCAGAAAGTCGGAGTAGAGTTGTGCTGACCGCGGAATGTCATTTTCTATTATAGGAAACATTTTTCCTGGATGCTTCACTTTTGAGAAGTACGCTTCGCTTCACAATGTTTTTGAGTTTTAGATCAGCGGAATTTTCCCTAACTGATATTGGTGTGTGTGTTGAGTTGTATAGGTGAGACGGTGGCTAAATAGCCTAACTGTTTTCTTAGAAGAAAGTTGGAAGGGTAGATGTGTGTTGAGTTGTGTAGGTGAGACGGTGGCTAATTGGCCTAACTGTTTTCTTAGAAGAGAGTTGGAAGAGTAGATGTATTATGAGTTAGTGACAGTTTTGTCTAACTAATCTCCTAGGTTTGAATAAGTTGGTTTTCGTGATGGTTAGAGTTAGCGACAATTTTGTTTAGCTAATCTCAAAGGGTGGTTATGTTAGATGTGTAATTTAGTTAAGGACTTTTAGTCAGGAAGAAGATGTCTTGATTAACTGTAGGTTAATAATTTTCATTGATGACTTGGAAGTTGACTTGCATGATCTTCTTTTACAAGTTTATCAATTTATTTTATAAAGATAGTATAAGGTTGGCTGTTTTCCTAGAATTTCGAAAAACTTAATTTAGCATTTTCTCGTTTTTAATTATTCGGATTTTCTTAAATTTCAAGTTCATAAAAGAACTTTGTTCTTTTATTTTTTGGGAAAGTATGTGATGTAACATATTTATTATGTTACCACAGATAATACAGAACTTTAGTCTGATTTAACGATTTTGAACGTCACATCTCTAGTGCGCGCGAGTGTCATTTCGGCGGGACGTCTCTAAAAATGTCACTTTCCTTCCATTTGCTCGAGAGTCAAGATCGCTATGTGAAAATCTAAAGCGATCCTCGATTTTGATAGTCTTTAACAGCCTACAATGGCTTAGTTTGATATTAGAACATACAAACCAAAGTGGTGCGGTGTTATTTTTATGGTGAGTCCATTTATTCCAAAATTTTGAATATAACGTTGGTGACGTTAACACGAGTTGATGAATTTACGTTGTCGTGCTCTTTGCAGTTGGTTGCTGAACTCAAGCACCATTGTTTCGGCTGAATTCGAGAATTTTTAATAAACGGCCGGTTCGTAAAACTTTGCTTTTAATAAAATATTGATTAAATTGTGAATCACGCAGCTGTAGCCATTACTAAAGTAATGATATTGTTTCAGCTCTGCGGTCGTTTCGTTTGGTTTTGTTTTGGATTACGTTTCGTTTGGTTTACGTTTTAGTTACGGTTTACGTTACGTTTTGGATTTATCTACGTTTTACTACGTATTTGCTTGGAAATTTATCGCATGTTCTGCAATCTGCTTGGTCGGATTATCTGCGCTTTGGCTGCAGATCCGCCATCTTGAGAAGAGGCCTGCATGGATTGTTAACTGGCTTGCTGTCTGGCTACTTCATTGCAAGAGGATAATTCTTCTGAATCTCGCTATGAGTATGTTAGAGGTAACCTTTTTGTTGCCATGAGGTATGTACCTTTTAATTGTTAGAACGCCTTCAGCGAACGTGGACTGGATTATCCAGTGATATTTGCGTAATCACAAAGAGTGCACTAATGACAGATCTTGGTTTAGAACTAATTGTAAATTTGGGATAAATAATAACCTCAAAATTTCTATAAATAATCATAATTTTAATATATATAAATGTAACAGTGTCTACGGAAATATAGCCTAATTAATTAAACTAATTTGGTTTTAATTTTCCACTCCCCTAAGATCAAAAGCTAATGCGCCGACTGACTATTATCTGGCTTATTTTGTTTAGTAAATCGGCAATAGTAGTCTTGTGAGATTGCTCTGCCTGGCGCCCGAAACCCGGTGTTTGTTAACCTAAAACACCGCAAATAATATATTTTTTTATTTTTTTATATTACACCTTCCAACTACAACAAAACCAACCTTGAAATCTATTTGACAAGAGAATTAATAAATATGGTGGTGGTGCTTACCAGACAGACTCCAGTTTGCTAGTAGGATATTTTTTGATACAAATGGTGTTAAAATCTACTATAATGGCCCACATAAGTGTGCCTTATTCCAAGATCATCCTGTGTATATCCAGTTCATAGAGTCCATTATAATAGGGTAGATGACTACTTTTTTTAATACATTTATCAATAATGTATCCAAAATCTAATGGAAAATTATTTTTCAAAATTAGGGCAATAATTAGTATGTTATAAAGCTTTGAAATTTGGTGGAAGGGGTAGTTGTCAAATATTACGTAATATTACACTGTGACGTCACCGAGAGTCGCCGGCCATAGTGATGCTTGCGTGAGAAAGAGATAGCGCGATATCCCCTCCACATCCCCACTTTTGCGCACAACAATATTTCAAATATGAATAACTGCTTTATTTTTCAACCAATTTGGATGCTGATTTCACAGTAGAATTTCTTTTTCGTATTATTCTCTGTTACATATAAAATAATTTACAAAATCAAACATTGCTTGTTAGTCGACATTATCTGAACCCCTGTACACTTACCATCAGGTGCAGTGGGGTCAATTTGCCATGTACAGTCATAAGCATAAATATATATACGTTGACAGCACGGAAATAAAATCTACACCATCGATAGTTCAAAATATTTGTACCAACCAAATGTTATAATTATCTGGTTACACGACAGAGTCATAATTATCCAAACATCAATACATTTGCCGAAAAAGGGATGAAAAATTACTCAATGAGTCTTCCAACTATCATAACAGAATACCCATACCTTAGAGATTAAAATAGGTGTATATATCATCAAGTTTTTATACCAGGGGGTGAATAGTAATCATTTTTGTGCCACTAGTATATATAAAGGCGACCGATTTCAGTCATATATTCCATATTTACCCACCGGTTTTGATAACTATTTTAAAAATTGTAAATAAAGTATGTTATGCGAGGTCGCGTATAATATTCCACCAGGACCTGTTTGCTAAAAAGCTAGATTTCTGGAACTCTATCTTTTATTGGTAATATCTATTTATTACTAACGAAAAATAACAAGACCCAACTAATCCCAATACATAACGAAAAATAGTGATACTATTTGATTTCGAGAACTTCCCTTCTGCATCTTCAAAGTCCAAGGTCCCATACCAATGAAATTAAAATTGTACCATTTCGTAGCTATACGGAATCTAACGCATAAAACATAATTAAATTCAAACAAGGTGATAATAAATTATCAGGAACTAAGAATAAGCCACAAGATGGACTTTCAGTCTCGCAATTATTAAATTA
This sequence comes from Sphinx pinastri, assembly GCA_947568825.1. Lineage (NCBI taxonomy): Eukaryota > Metazoa > Arthropoda > Insecta > Lepidoptera > Sphingidae > Sphinx > Sphinx pinastri. The sequence goes on along the minus strand of OX387630.1, from coordinate 2,696,309 downwards.
CAATTAAATTAATATTCATCAATCATAAATCACACAATTAATATTAATTCTTAGTGCGGGAATCGAATCTACGGTATCTTGTTTCAGCCGGCTAATCGCCCACTGCATCACGGATGCTGTCAAAAATTCTAATGGCTGCTCCTGAATATAAAGCTGGTTCCCCAGTCACGACACAAAACCGAACAAAAATCGCGAAGTGCGGGTATTAATAGTTTCGCGGGTTGGTGACAGCACTTCGCAACATTCCTCGAACTTCGTTTTTCTTTTTTGCCAAATCGAATGCGAACATGTTACACGTTCCCTTTTATTGTGTACTATGTGGTATTTAGGCCTTAGCCTGCAATTATAATCATTTACATTAAAATTTATATAATATGTATCTTATTCATATTACTTAACTTAAACTTAGTAAAAGTTGAAAATGTAGTAAATTGATTGTTGTAGAGAGATTGTAAACATTATTTTGTGAGTGTATAGCAGGCCTTATTAAAATTCATGATGCCTTCGATAATAACTAGCTATTCGCCGCCGGCTACACCCGTGTATTTTTTTCGCTGATGTGTGGCAGCTTAAAATACTATGATAAAGGAAAAGCCGTTTGGTTCAATATTAATATAATATGTTTTTGATTTATGAGCCCTTTTAACTTCTTTGATAGTTTATATTTCATCTAGAAAAGAATGCTACGTGCTCACAAAAGTCCCGTCATGTCTTCTTCTTCTTCTTCTTTGGTTACTGGCGACGAGCTTGACTAAGAAGCTATTCCGCCAACGTCACGTTGTTGAATATGATTATGTTTAGTGACTGGAGACTTTGGTTAGTGAGAGAAGATAAACGAAGGAGATTGAATGATTTACAATTTTTTAAAATTATTTTTTTCTCCCTCAACTGACGCGACGTATTGAATTGGTGTTTTACCCAATGTTAATTATCTACAACAACACAATAATTATTATTAGTATATAATATGATCATAACACACATGGAAATATTTTGTTAATTGACTAGACAACACAACTAATAATCTCATACTTTAAATAATAATAATAATAAAAAAAAATAAAAAAAACATTCAAACAAATTTGATAACATAAATATATTTAACAAAGTTAGTAAGGTCTGTAAAGATACATTATAAAATTATAATCTTATTTTATTAATTTCAATAAATTTACCTAGCTGTCTAACAAAGGAAGAATCTACCAAGGAGAGGATACACTTGAAACTAGTGGGGCGAGAGACAGTATCAGGAAGAATATTATACAAAGAATAACGCAAATTATGACAATTGAAAAATAAATGATCGACACTACCTTCCTCCAAACCACATTCACACAGAGAGTGGTCTCTAACCCGTAATTTGGCTAAATGTACCGGAGTACAAGCATGTCCAAAGCGGAGGCGGCAAATTGTAGAAATAACAGTTTTGTCCAGTTGACGAAATTTAAAAAACCAAGGTTTGTTTGGAATATCTGGTACAATGTCAGCGTAATATTTTCCCTTTACCATTTTAGATACGTGCCACTGCTCACTCCACGTACGAGTTAGTCGAGTTTGGGACAATTGGCATAAGTCTTGGCTATAATAATTGTAATACTCCAAGGAACCATTCTGACACGCAAATTTTGCGCAGGAGTCTACAGTTTCGTTGCCATGAATCCCTTCATGACCCGGAATCCAGGCCAGTACTATTTTTATGTCCTGCTGAATACATTCAAACAATGTCTGCCTAATTTTTAAGGTAATAGGGAATTTAGATTTGGATCGGAAAGGATTGGACATTACGGCCTGAAGGCTACTCAAAGAGTCAGAGAAAATTATGGTTTTATCTAATTTATGAGATTGGGCAAATCGAATAGCTTCAAGAATAGCAATAGATTCACCAGTAAATACAGAAGTGTGTGGAGGAGATTTAAAAGAAAGGATGATGCGTGAGCTAGGAATCCAAACAGCCGAACCCACACATGCGTCATTTGATAGTTTAGAGGCATCACAGAACATAGGTAACCAACCCTCCCATTTTGAGTTCAATATTTCATTAAAAACACTGTTAGCCTCAATTGTACCTTTAGTTATACCTACATTGAGAAAGACAGAAGGTTTAAAAATTAGGGCCTGATAAGGCAGGGAGTACAGAGGACTGAGGGTAGACTGGAACGTTGGACAAGGTAATTGAGAGAAGCTACGAAAGCTGAGTAGAAGGCATGGGGTAGACCGTGAGTTACTAGGAAAGGACTCAGAAAGAGTTTTAAGTTTATCCAAAAGAGGGTGAGAAGAGAATTGAACAATTTTGAAGAAAAATCTATCACATAGATACTGGCGACGGATTTGCAGTGGAGGTTCAACACACTCCACTTGCATGGCATTAATAGGAGTAGATTTCATAGCACCCATTATAATGCGTAAACACCTTGATTGTATTTTATCTAAACTATTCAGACCTGACTGATTACAATGGTCTAGCAGAAAACAACCATAGTCAAGATGGCTTCTAATAATTGCATTATAAAGCAGTTTTTGAGAGTAAGGGTGTGAACCCCACCAAACCCCAGACAGAGAACGTAAGATATTGATCATTTTCTCACATTTTTGAGAGATATAAAGGAAATGGGGCATACCGCTCATTCTAGAATCCAGTATAATGCCTAAAAATTTAGTTTGATATACCTGAGTAATAACTTCATCACCAATATAAATTTTTACTGGGGGAATATTTCTTTTTTAGTAAACAGCACTGAATTACATTTTGATGTTGATAGAGTGAGACCATGATCATCCAACCAATATCCTAAGTATACTAAAGCCAAGTTTAGTTTAGATTCTACAGAGTGAACAAATTTTGAAGACGAATATAGTACTAGATCGTCAGCATACTGTAACACTTGACAGAAACTGTTCACTACTATATCAAGATCATGAGTGTAAATGTTGTAAAGTAGAGGACTCAGCACTGAACCTTGGGGCAGGCCTTTCCAAACAGTTCTAGGGGGAAAAAATGTGTTGTTGATTTTGATTACAACTGATCTGCTTGTCAGCAAATTAAATATGAAACGAACCATCCTCTCAGGGACACTCAGCTTTAGAAGTTTTTCTCTGAGAACCGGAAGAAGGACATTATCATATGCAGAAGAGATGTCTAAAAATACCCCTAATAGAACTTCTTTATTTTGAAAAGAACTGTAAATATCAGTTGTAAGTATTCCAAGGCTGTCTAAAGTACTCATACCTTTCCTAAATCCAAATTGAGTACCTGAAAGTTTGCCTGAGTTTTCTATAAACCAGTCCAATCTATGTTTGAGTAAATGTTCTGCAATTTTAAGTAGTACCGAGGAAAGGGCTATGGGTCTGTATGAAGTAGAATTCAGTGGGTTTTTTCCTGGTTTGAGAAGAGGAATAATAATTTGTGTTTTCCAAGCTTCGGGGACAACTCCAGTTTCAAAAAAATAATTAATCAATTTTAAGTAAAACTTTTTGCATTCATCATTAGCTCTTGTCATAAACGAATATGGGATGCCGTCTAGTCCAGGAGAGGAGTCGACAAGACCATCCAAGGACAACTGCAGCTCTTGGAAGGAAAAAGAGGATGCCAGAGGGTGAACCGAGGGAAGAGGAGAATTTAAAAGGGGAAGGCAGGAAAAGTCTGGGACTGAAGGTGGGGCAATTTTAGAAGCGAATGAGTCAATCCAAGGGGATGGATCATTGGATGCAGTGTTTGTGAAATTACTGGAAGATCTAAATCTTTTAATTTGCGTCCAAACATATGATGAAGGAAATCTAGGTGACAGACTTTCACAAAACCGCATCCAGCCCTGTTTCTTTTTAGAAGCTAATAATCTGCGGGAACGAGCTGAGATTTGTTGGAAATGAAGAAAGTTCTCTGTCGTCATTGAAAAATTATACATAATTTCAGCTTCATGGCGTTGGTGAATAATTTTAGTGCACTCTGAATCCCACCAAGGCGGCGATTTTCTATAAGATTTACCCCTTTTAATGGGAATATGGAAATTTGCGGAGGAAGAAATCGCATCAACGAGTTTATTATAAGCATCTAAAGGGTGCAAATTGCTATCAGCAGAAATAACGGATAATTGGGAGTCAAGGGATGCTACATAAGATGGCCAGTCAGCCCCAGATAAGCGATATTTAAGAAGAGGAGAAAAGGAATTTCGAGTAGGAGAATTAAAAGGGAGGGAGATGACTATTGGAAAATGATCACTACCGAAAGTGTGTGGACTTATTTCCCAACAAAGTTGAGACGAAAGAGATGCAGAACACAGGGATAAGTCTACAACACTCTTTGGATTCTGAGAGGGATAAACACGACGAGTAGGGGACCCATCGTTTATAATACATAAATTAAAATCATCTAATATTTCGAGGAGAGGATAGGAGAGACGGTCACATCGATGGGACCCCCATGATGTATGATGGCAATTGAAGTCTCCCATAATGATAATGGGACTAGGAAATGAAGAAATGACAGAACGAAGTTCGAAGAATACGGAGATAGAGGGATGAGGGATGTAAATAGAAAGAAAGGAAATATTAAAACACCTCACAGCCACAACATTAAAGTTTTGACTATGAGGAGGGACAGATAATTGGGTATACTGGAGGCAGTGTCTTACAAAAATAGCACTACCTCCATATCCATCGTTCCTGTCATCGCGAAAACTGGCAAACCCAGGGACTCGAAAATGAGACCCAGGAACGAGCCAAGTCTCCGAAACAGCTAGGACAGATGGGGAGTATTTGGAAATAATAAGGGAAATTTCATGCTTCTTATTGCGAATACTATTACAATTCCATTGTAGGATCCTTACTGGGTCCATTATTAACCAAGGAATATATTAGTTGTAATTTATTGGCAACGTTGGGCGGTAAGCAATCAGAATAACTGGAAATTATTGAAATTATTAAATTTATAAGACCTTCTAGGAGACTACTTCCAGAAAGAGAGGAATCATCTAAGGTAGATACAGGTGAATTTAAAGCGCAACCGTTAGGTTGTGAAGAGACAGGGTCACAAACAATATCTGAATGCAACACTCTGTTGTAGCCCCTACTTAATGGGGCTCGAGCTCGAGGAGGAGAGAAAATAGTTTTTTTGTGTGAGGAAGGTTCTGGATGATTATTAGTAGATGATGGAGAAGGCATATTATTTGGGGAGGGTAAAGTGGGAACTGATTTGGTAACCTGAGAATATGAAAGAGATGATTTAAAATGAGAGGATGCTATCTCGTAAGATACACAATCCCTTGACATGAGCAGTTTTATGTTCTTTTGTCTGTCATGTTCTGGGCAGCATTTGCTTGTAGCAAAATGGTTCCCCGAACATAAAGAACATTTAGAACTATGTATCTCCACAGAACATGTGTCACCTGCGTGGGGAAGGGAACATTTAAAACATTTGGTCTTTGACCGACATTGTAATCTGATATGGCCAAAACCACAACAGTTCAGACATTGAATAGTGGGAAGAACATATATATCTACTGTAAGGGAATTATAGAAATAATAAACATATGGTGGTAATTTTTGAGATAGGAAGGTAATTACAATGGTTTGGGTTGGTACCCAACTAGGTACTCCATCTGTAATTACCTTTCTACTAAGACGTCTCGCTTTTATGGCACTTCCGCACCCATCTGGGACTTCTAGGAATTTAATAAAATCATCCATTTGAACTTCTACCGGAATTCCCCGAACAACACCTAACCGTGTCAGATTGTATGTGGGAATTGAACAGGTATAGTTATTTTCAGATAATGTAGGGTTATTTAGAAAACGATTGGCATCAACAACATTTTTAAATTCTATTGAAATTTTATTGCGACCCACTTTTTTAACGCCATTTTTCATTATGTTAGGAATTTTATGTTTAAAAAGGAACTGACCAAAATTAATTGGCCTAATGGTCGTACCCGATGCAGGATCCATTTCTATGCGTGACACATGAACAATAAATGGACCTGTACATGATACAGGGTATGAATTCATAAGTTCTTTGTACTGTGGATGCGTGAATATGTTTTGGTTGGAAGGGTTGTCCGGAGCAGATTGTGAGCTTTTTTTTTTATGGGTATATTTGTCTCCGAGGAGTCCTCGTTTAGACGTTTATATGATGATTGTCTTAACGAGACCACACTAGAATCAAGGTACGATACATGGGAAGAATTAACGTCCATAGAAGACGTTTGGGTAATATCCGGAGGATCCGGGGGGTCCGGAGGAGTTGTGTCCATTGTTACTATACAGGATAGTAACAAGGACTAATTATTACAAAAAACACTTACCGACACCACTAGTACTACAAATACCACAATTCAATAGCTATAGAGAAATAAAATAAAGGTTTCCTGTTTTTTTTAAAAGGATTAAATACAGAATCCCTCTGACTCGTGTATCAGCTACCCTCCCAAAAACTCCCGTCATGTCTAAACCATTTTACAAAATTAACGTTGACAGCTACTAAAATTGAAGATGCAAAAAAAACATAAAATTTAAGTTTTTTTCCAAATTACAGACAGATATTCTAAACTGTCTTATATGTATGGATTTCTCTAGTACCAATTAATAAAAAAATATATGCGAATTGAAATACAACTGTCATAGATACACAATCTTAAAAACAAATGACACGTCTCTGACGTCATGCACGAAATGACAAAGACGAAGTAATATTGCTGCTATTCTATTTAACGAATATAGGAACGTCTCAGTCGTGATGTTGCCGGAAATATACGAGTAGTTTTATCAAGTCAAAATTTATCTTTATATAACATTGGTATTATGCACAGATGTATATTTTTTTACTGCTCGGTGGCGTAGTTGTATTACGGTAGGACTGCAAGGCTGAGGTCTCGGGTTCGATTTCTTGGATTTTTCTATTCAGTATCAGCCCGGAGTCTGGAATTTGTGCTCGATATGGCGACAGGCTCACCTCCTATCACATCATGGAACGGAATACACATGGCGAAAAGTGGGTGCACTAGTTGCACCTCTGCCTACCCCTTCGAGGATAAAAGGCGTGAGCATGCGTGCGTGCATGCGCGTATAATTTTTTTATACACCTGTAGTATTGCGCTTATTTGCTTAACAGTCTTCTTGCTGGTTTGTATCGGTTATTTCTGTAGGTACTTCTTACAGCAACTTGGGCATCTTCAGGTCCCCATCAATTTCAATTGATCGATTAGGTACTCGATATATATATATAAATCAGTACATAAATCCGAGTCAAAACTAAAATCAATCTTCCTTATGTCGACTAGTAGCATAAGAATGCTTTCTGCTCACGCCCTGGTATAAAAACTTGACAATATACGTACCTATTCCCATCTCTAAGGTATTAGCATTCTATTGCGGCAGTTGGCAGAGTCATTGAGTAATTTTTCATCCCTTTTTCGGCAAATGTATTGATGTTTGGATAATTATGACTCCGTCGTCTAACCAGATAATTATAACATTTGGTTGGTACAAATAAATTTGACTTTTACTTTGGCCCCGATGTTACTGCCGCCTTGGTGGGTACCGATACTTTTGCTTATGACTGTACATATAAAAAAACATAATATGCTATCGGCCTACCCATCTAATATTTATGTACAAAGAGTATTTTTGTGATTTCAAACCTATTTTTAACAAGTATATTGTACAATGAATAAAGCAGGTAACACTTCTATGACACAAATAAGAAACCTCCATCATCAACTAGACAACATCATCAGATATCTCAGTCCGCTACTCCCATTAGCAAACTGTCATATGGTAGAGTTCCTCACAGAGAACCATTGGGATAATCTTCTTCCTGGAGCATTGAGAGACAGTCTGGATAGAGTGGAATTAGAAGTTTCTTTACAAAACTATTGGCAAGCAGCTGAGGGACATGAAAAAACAGGTATTTACTAGATATATTGTGCAAACACAAACACATTGTTTACCCCCAAGAGGGTTGGCAGAGCCCCACGCACTTTTCTGCCCTGTGATATGGGAGGAGAATCAGGCACAAATTCCACACTGAATATGACTATATCACCCAATACTACTTTGCTCAACCCAGGATTCAAATGTTAGCCCTCAGACCCGTAGTCATACCGCGTAGGCATATTAAAGAAGTATATACTTAATAATTATTAAAATTCTATGAATAAAAATACACATTATTCAGAAAAATAAAGCCTGCTAATAAAAAAAATTTACCCTTTTCATTTTTCCTTGTCGTTTTTATTTGTAGATATGCCCGAGTTAAAAGATTGGGTAACAAAAGCTCGCTCGCACTGTGTCACCGCCAACAATGGCTATTGTTTGTCAAAACAACAGTTGCATAACAAGATCAAGTCTTGGGGTGCAGAAGTCAAGGACGAGATTAGAGTTACGGAGTTTATGACAAGCAAGAAAAGTTATGAGGTAAAAAAAATGCATAATAGATACAAAGTACCTTTGGTTTCAAATACTGGATTACATTGTTGGTCTAGTGTTAGATCACCAGAGTTAGCTAGAAAGTTGAGTTGGCTTTACGATTGGAAAAAAAGAAAAACCTAAAATCATACTAGGGAAAAAATTCACACATCCATACATCACGCCTTTATCCCCGAAGCGGTAGGCAAAGGTGAAATCAAGGCCCCCTTTTTGCGTCTGTGAGTTCCGTGCTATGATGTGATAGGAAGCAAGCCTATCGCCATATCATGCACAAATTCCAAACTCCTGGCTGATACTAGAAAAATCCAATATCACTTTGCCCGACCCGGGATCGAACCCAAGACCTCAGCATTGCAGTCGTACCGTAATGCAACTACGCCAAGGCAGTCTTAACAACGTAAAATAAATAAAATAAAAAAGCCTTTTATTTCACACCTTTACAATGTTTTAGTGAACAGTAACTCGTATCTACTAATCAGTCTTTAAATTACATACAATATTCTATTCAAATTTCTATTACTTTAATTAGCTATAAGTAATTTTAATCGATATGGAATTAGAGTAAAAATAAAATATTTAATATTTGGTTAATTAATCAAACAATATTAAATTAAAATTGTGATTAGGGAAATTATATAATAAATAGGTATAAGAAATCATTACAAAATTCAATTAATGGTAAATAAGAATACAGATTTATAAAAATAAACATAATTAAAATTTGATTAATTTAACATTACTATTTTTTTTATTAGATAAAGGGTTTAAAGAATATAAAATATAAATGGCATTTGAGCGTGAACCCCTCTCAGTTGAGGGTAAAGGCCTCCTCCAGAGATGCCCAGTTGTCTCTATCCGCAGTTTTGGCCATCCATCCTTTTCCAGCAGTTCCGGTAATGTCGTCCTCCCATCTGGTTCTAGGCCTACAACGCCTAACAACGTAATTATGTTATAATAGTTACCTTCCTTGCTTCGCCGTAGTCATGTAAAAATAGGTATCTAGAACCAGTGGCGGCGTTGACTATGACTAATACGAGGCTCCGGGCGGCAGACCTTTGCGAGGCTATTTACCTGATTGCCGTAGGAGGGACATGTTTTTTCTTTATGTTCCTTTCAAGCATGAAGCATGGATGATTGCACCGTTTGCCACCCTCCTTAAGACCGCCACTGTCAGTAAAGGTGTTATGATACAATATTTTTTCAGGTCCAAACCATGTCTCACCTTGTGGCGTCCCTACACCACGCCACTTCGGCCACCTGTTGCGTGGAAGCGGGTGGCGGAAGAGGCCACTTACCCGCAGCTTTATCACTTGGGTACAATATACCGAGCCTCACGATTGACTGTGATGATAAAACACTAGCAGGGGCTGTCGAACGGGTTAAAATAATACAGGTAATTAATCGATATCGATTTTAGAATTGTCGATTTTAATCGATTCTTTGAATAATCGATTTTAATTTTCCCAAACCTTTTCTTTGATATCTACATAAAATCCATTGGTATTTTCACGGTCTGTGACTTTGTAATCGATTATGCAAATAATACCGTAACGAATGAACACTGTAATAAGATTGTCAGCAACTTAACGGGGGTCACCCGAAATTAAGTAAAATCGATATTATAGACCCACAAAAATACATTTATTATAGAAACAATGGCAGGCAATCGCTAAAAGAATCAACAAAGGTAACGAAGAGCGAGTACCAGAAAGTGCAAGCAAAAATATACATCGATTCGCGAAGGTTTTTATCACCAAAGACACTGACCTGTGCGGGATTGTGAAGGAAAAGTTCCCTGAATTTGAGGATCAGGACGTGAAGTTACTTCTTACTGGTAAGAGATGGTTACATATTTCCTTAAATTTGGGTATTATAATAATCACTTATCAGGATGTATTAACTACACTACAATATAGTGGCGTACACTATATTAATATTTATATTATTTATTTAATATCCACGCCACTCCTATAATTTAATTTTTCCGGTGCCAGTCTTCGCGGAGTGCACGATACAGGAGGGCCAGGTGTGGTCCTGATGTGATGTACCGTGTTGTGCTTTGGAGACACCGGCGTACCCGCGGGTCGTGTAATCTCGGGGTACTTGTTAAGTACATCGTGGAAGCACGTGTCACCTGTTGGAACCTTGACAGAAAAAACATTATTATTTGCCAGGCAAGCATTAGCGGACAAAGTTGTTGTGTTGTCAATTAGGCGTTGATTACGACAGTCTACTATTAGATTATAAAAGCTAAGAAAATCTACGCCTATTATTGGCTTAGTAACGTTAGCTACGACAAAACGCCAAGGAAAGTTGCGTCTTAAGCCTAAATTTAAATTGAGCTCGATGAAGCCGTAGGTGTCGATCGGCGATCCATTGGCTGCGATGAGGTCGAATTCGGTCTTGGCACGACGCTCCCGAAGCGCAGAACGAGGGTAGACACAGAGGTCACTGCCGGTGTCCACTAGGAACTCGACGTTCGTACTGCGGTCGGTGACGAAGAGGCGACCTCTATTAGGTGGACAATCGTTGGTCGCCACTACCGATTGCCCGCGGCGTTTCCCGACTTGGAGTGATCGCAAGGCTTTAAGCACTTGTGAGCTTGTGCGCCGAATTTGGCGTGGTACCAGCATATGGGGTGTTTCCGGTAGCTAGAACCAGAACGGCTCCTCTGCCGCGAAGGAGATCGATGGCGCTCCCTAGGTCTTGAGCGGTCTGCGGAGAAACACGCTGTACGGGTATGCTCGTCTAGCTTCAGGGTGAGATGTTGCACCATTTTCTTCAACTCCGCAATCTCGTCAGGCTGGTGTGTCACGAGTGGCCTGCTGGAAGATGCGACAGCGACGTTGCGCGGTGACGTCAGCTCCTGTATGCGGTCAGCTAAGTCGGCAAGCTGTTCCAGCGAGTGGGTCGGTTGTGAAGCGAGCACCGTCTGGATGTCGTGCGGTAGGCGGTTGCTCCATATGGATTTGAGGAAGTCGTCGGGCACAGATGGTCCAGCCAGGTCTTGGAGGTGCCGCAAAAATTGGGACGGCTTCCTATCACCAAGCTCTTCGTGGGTGAGCAACTGCTTGACCTTTCGCTCGTGAGAGGCAGATAACCTCTTAATTAATTCGGCTTTTATCTTGTCGTACCTGTTGTTTGCTGGGGGGTTGATGATTATATCCTTTACAGCCTTTGCATGTTCCAAGGTCAAATTCTTTGTGACGCTGCTAAATTTTAATGCGTCATCAAAAATATTTTGGATCTCAAACTGACCTTCCAACAAAGCGAACCACAACTCAGGGTCTTCAGGTGAGAATGGCGGAACCTTAATTTTGATTTTGTTCTCCGCGTGCAGTTCGCGTACCGTGGAAACACGCACTCGTCGCGCCCGCCGTGTGGTGACGTTGGCATCGGTTCGGGAGCCAACGGTTTTTACGGAGTCACTGCTGTCACTCATAATTGTTCCTGGCCTCTTGATCCTCGTGTCCAATCGGGGTCACCAGTTATAGGGTGAGGGTGTGTGGTAGGTAACGAAGCGTGAAGAAATGAAGGATAGACGATAGTAGTAGAAGATAAAGTTTAATACACGCACACAGAAGAAACAGTTCACACACAGAAAAATACACCATACAATAGAAATAGAAGGAGTAGTCAAGAGATAGTCAAGATAAGAGTTTACACAGAGCGACAGGTGTAGCGTAAGCGTGAGCGCAAGCGTTACGATAGCGGGTGACACGGGCTTCGCGGGCGAGATTAGGTGTACCGACTGGCGTGGCCACCGGCCGGCCGCACGCGCAGCGGTCAAGCAGCCCCCGCGCCACGAATACGTCATCGCCTTAAAACCGGTCGGCTGGTGGTACGCCGCGGCGCGCGCCGTGCGTCTCCAATGCACTCGACGCAAATTAAATATTATAATATGCAACGCCCTTTGTCCCCGAAGGGGTAGGCAGAGACATACATATTATAAATACGGAATATTTATAGTAAACATAAATGTAATGTAAGTATATATATGTTTATGAAAATGTATAATATAAAGATGTAGAATATGAGTAATTATGAATATATAGGAGTAAGTATATAATAGATATGTGTAATGATATAAATATTAGGTATATGAAAATTAAATTATAGGAGTGGCGTGGATATTAAATAAATAATATAAATATTAATATAGTGTACGCCACAAACATGTTTGCAACAAAAAAATCTAACAAGGGGACAAAGTATGTATCAGTTCATTTGAAAATCGTCGTAAAGTAACTTTATTGTGACTCTAAGGACTGTATTAATAGACGCAACTCGATTTGCTCTGAAGTGCGACATCAGCTGAGACGCTGTCAAATTAAGGTCAGTATCTTAAGATAGTCACTATTTAATAAACCAATAACCATCAACTCAAGACATCTTAAGTTACAAAGTTAAGTTTTGTTTATGTAACAGCGGTTACTCAGCCGAGGACAAGCTCTTAAATGATATAAGCTTGGTTTACTGGTGGTAGGTCTCTCATATGTATGAGTCCGTCTGGGTGGGTACCACCGCAATGTCTTTTTCTACTGCCAAGCAGCAGTGTGCATGCACTGTTGTGTTTCGGTTTGAAGGACATTGTAGCCAGTGTAAAACATTGTTTACTTATTGTTTAATCCATTTCGTTGACTAAATTAATAGCTTTCGAAAAATCCGTTCCTCAAATTTTTACAATTCTTGAAGTCGCATTAATACGTAACTAGGCTAAAAAAATATAAAAATAATGATAGACATTAATTCAGGTCCCACAGAAGTCCAATTATGAACAAAATCCAGAACCTGTCATTTCTTTCGTTGTCCGCTTCACGTGGAACGCCCCATATTAAAAAACAAAGTCGCCCGCCGTCTTTGTACGCGATAAACTCAAAACCTACCGAACGGATTTCGATGAAATTTGGTATGGAGATAATTTGAGACCCTGGGAAGGCTTTAGGCTACTTTTTATCCCGGGAAATATATAAGGGGACTTTTATGCTGGAAAAACTCTTTGACGCGGGCGATGTCTCGTGCAAAAGCAAAAGATACTTTATGATAAACAATACTCACGAAACTTACAAACAAACTTGTCTAACAAAAACTTTTCTTGTTTATTACAAAAACGATCTGCAGGTCTTCACACGTGTGGTAACCTGGGACCAGACTCCCTTCGACTGTTTGCGACCAACGACCACATTGCGACCGTGTTCAACGTGCCGTGTTGCTACCATCTCCTAACAGAGACTGTCGATGAAAACTTGTTCGACGTATTTCAGAGAAACTACGGTGGTGGGGGGAATCACAGAGTACAGGGGTTTCCGATGTCAGAATATTTGAGAGGTACAGTCATAAAATTGTATGCTCGACCACCTTAAGGTTCTAAATAAGTCGGTTGCGCGTCGTCTATCAGCAACATGCAACTTACAACTAAAGTCGTCAATGAAATTGAACGACTGAGAGTCCGCCCCGTGACCACGAAGTGCTGCAAAGGCTTCGAAACGTCGGGAGAAAATAAAATAAAAAACCGCGATAAAATCCGTTTTAATAGTTTAATTTCAATATCTAACATTCGCGTAAACGTAAGGAATCATTATAAAGTCGTCAATAAAATTTATCTGCTGTTTCCTTTGTACATCTCCAAAACGATGGCACTTGCTTGTTAAAATATGAAAAATTGGGGTTTTAGATTTTAGGTTGAAAAAGTGTACTAGCACCAATTTGGGTGATTGTACATTAACGTTATTGTTGGTTTGTCGTGCTAAAGCTTGTCGCCTAATCTGATTGTTTGTACGATGCCTGAATACAATACAGTCACAGATGCTTTATGATATTGTGTAATTAATATCTGATATTTTCTTTTATATAAGTAGGTATTATACTATACTGACTGCCTCGGTGGCGTAGTTGTACTACGGTACGACTGCGATGCTTTAGTCTCGGGTTCGATCCCCGGGTCGGGCAGACTGATATTGGGTTTTTCTAATCAGTATCAGCCCGGAGTCTGGAATTTGTGCCCGATATGCCGATAAGCTCACCCTATCACATCATGGGACGGAATACGCACGGCGAAAAGTGGGTGCATTAATTGCGCCTCTGCCTACCCCTTCGGGGATAAGAGGCGTGAGTGTGTGTGTGTGTTATACTAAAGTATCCAACTACATTTCGGAATTGTAAAGTCCTATCAAATATATATTTCATGTTGATTTTTGTTAACGAAAGTTTTATTCCAGGGTATAATCTAGGCCGCAATGCTCGCATGCTGGCGGCACAATCTATAGATCGTGTTGTTAATGAAAGACAATTGCCGTCAAAAAGTCTCTTATACAGGGCATTACTTCAGGTATGAAACCAAAAGATCAATGTATAATTTCTAGGTTTAACGATTAATAAATTAAATTAATTTCATAACATTTAAACTTTTCATGCAAATAAAAACTAATGAAATCATTTATTTTCAACAGGACATAATAAAAAAGCATTTACCCGACGTAAAGATAATGGAGGGAAAATTAAAACGCATATCGAAATGTTTGAATTTCGAACAGTATGTCAAAGCAGCCGACGCCATCTTGAAATTTGATATGTTTGACAGATTATCTGAGAGCCAATTGTCTTTAGAAGATGAAGACAGCCAATGGAAGAAGCTAGTTTTATTCTATTTGATAAGGTTATGTTTAGCGCAAGTGGTGGAAAGTGTAATATTGTTAGACAGAGTATTATATTTATACGAGAATGGGTTTGATAAGGTACATTTGGTTAAGCTGTTTGATCCCGTCGTGTCGCCTCGATGCCATAGCATTGTAGCTATAAGATAGCAATGGCATATGGCTCAAACGTCTACCCATTTAGTTCCATTGTCTGAAGAATGCAACGCAGGTCTATACCAAACGTAATTTAATTCCAGCTATCCTGAAAATAGCGTAACTATAATGTGAAGTTTTATTTATATTCCACCCGTGTCCATTCACTGCTGGTTAAAGGGGTCTTCATGTCTCATCCACGGCTTGCCGGTATACCTCGCGATGTCATCTGAATTCCTGTAACATAAAGCACTACTATTACCTATTCTGTTATACCTAATTTAGTATTTACTAAGGACCATGAAAGTTGTTTCTAATTTTATATTACAATTTGCAACCCGACGTCCTCACATGCCCGCACCCTCTCTTTCCGCCCATCCTGGGTACCTTCCTCCCTTCCCCTCACCTTCCCTCCCATATTCCTACTCCACTCTCCTCCCAGGCCCCTGCAGTCGTCAAGCCGGGGGACTCCAGTATCCCATTCGCAGGTTTCCCCCGGTGTTGACTGCAGGATCGCCTACCTAAAAAAAAACCTTTTCATTGATATCTGCATAAAATACATAGCGTCGCTTAGTTCACACCGCGTAAGTCCAAATTTTAAATCAAAGTATTTTTTTTACATCCTTTGCTCGAATACTACGCTACTCTGCTGGTTATAGTGAAACATAATACGTACTTAATTAAGATCCTAAATTCTTTAAATTTGACATTGAAAGTTTAGTAAGTAAGGTCCCATTTCGTAAAAGATACAAACTTTTAACTCGGTTCAAAACTTTAAATATGGTTTACGCGGTTTTGATAGCTAAGCGACGTTGGGTTCAATCTTTTTCAACATAAGTACCTACATTAAATTTATGTAAGTAAAAACAATTACGCAAAAATTGTGAATTATCGCGCGCTTTAACGGTGAAGGAAAACATCGTGAAGAAACTTGCATACCTGAGTAGTTCTCTATAATAATATCGAAGGTATGTGAAGTCTGCCAACCTGCACTAGGCCAGCCTTGACCCTCTCAGTTGTAGAGGAGGCCCGTGCTCAGCAGTGGGCAGTATATAATACAGGGCTGGTATGGTATGGTATAAATTACCACATACCTACCAATATTATTAATAATTATGTATCGAATATTTCATTAAAATATTGTAAATAAACATTATCTACAAAGATGAGTTTAATTTACTGAAGCTATATTTATCTTGTAATATGAACACTGTAATGATTTTCTTATAATGTTTATAAACGCAATACGTTACAATTAATTACTTTCGTTATGAATAAGACTTCTTTGCCCACCAGTCCAGGAACTCATCGATGTCATTTGATCCGATATCCTTACGCACAGTCCTAAGTTGTCGGTACAGAAGAGAACGAAACCTGTAAAACGACGGTAAGAAATTATTGGAACACAACTCTTTGTTTGCGACCTTCGAATTTCGTAGAAATGAATTAACTTAGGCAAGTCTAAATTTCACCATATTTTTATTATACAGGGCAACATAAAAAATTACTAAGTTGTTGTAATTTTGTATGTTGAAAACTTACCAACTTTTAAAAGTGAACTACCTAGAGTTTATCTAATCTTGTATAATATTATAATACTAACTGACCCGCAAACGTTGTTTAGCCATCAGTTACCGACCGGGGTTAAAATTTATTAAAAATATAGGGGTTGATCGTAGAGGGTTGAAAATTTAGGGTTGTGTGTATTTTTTAATGCTGTATCATAAAAAAATTAAAACAAAAAAATTTATTTAAAAAATAAAAAAAATATTTAGGGGTGGACTACCCTTAACATTTAGGGGGATGAAAATAGATGTCCGATTCTCAAACCTACCCGATATGCACACAAAATTTCATGAGAATCGGTCGAGCCGTTTCGGAGGAGTTTAACTACAAACACCGCGACACGAGAAGTTTAATATTTTATATATTAGAAAGATATAGGTATGTAATTGGTTTCTCTCGAAGCGGGTCCGATTTGTAAAAGATTTCCGTTTTGGATTGCATGAGCTCCAAAACTAAAATTGGGAAATTCATTTTTTTATCAATACCAAACCTGTAGGGTTAGAAGGGGGAATGCCCTGTGGTCCGGGGGCATCTAGAGAATTCCGCCACGGCATCCCCTGCCTGTCGTAAGAGGCGACTAAATGGAGCTTGGAAAAAGTCGCGGGGCGAGCAGTGGGGGTCTGCTCACTCCAATTTAAGTGACTCCGAGGTGGACGACAATGCGGGTGGTCGGTCTCCCGCTGTCGTAGACGCCAAACAGGCGTTCTTTAGAGTTCAGGGGCATCTTAGCCCCCTTGTTTAGAGAGGGGCCGCAATGCGGCATCGCGCAGGAGCGGCTCTGAGCAGCTATCTTAGTGCAACAAGATACCCCGGGGCCGTTCCGCATGCGCCGAAGAAGGCCACCGCGGGTTTTGGTTGGTATGCCGGTGTAGGGTGTACATAGTATTAGGGACTCGGTCCAATGCTCGCTCGGATGATGCCATACTCCCGAGTGTCGACATTGGGCTGTAAGACCGTGTGAAACCAACATAACCGGTCCACTCACCCCCCAGTGGTGGTAGCGATAACGCGTTTTTATCCCGCGAAAAAAAAAAAAAAAAAAAAAAAAGGGTTAGAAGGGGGAGATGCTAAACCGCTGAACCGAATTATGAAACCTGATAATTCATAAGTATGTGATAGGTTTTCATTTTTTTATCAACCCCTAACAAACGATATCTAAACCGCCGAAGGGGTAAAATCTAAACCGCTGAACAGATTTTGTTGAAATAAGTAAAAGAGATATTCTAAAAACGGTCTTATCGCCATTTACTAAAAGGGTTGGCATTTAGTAACTAAATATGATTGTTTATTTATAATCAATCATTCTTGCGTGTAAAGTATTTTCAAGTTGCATTATTATTAATCATTAATTATTAATTAAGTATCCTTTGAATGTTATATTGGTGAATACCTGATAAAATATAGCAGGTATTGGAATATCTTAATTCAAGGAATAACGTACAGAGTCCTGTCAAAAATAAGGCCGAGCTTAGAGCTATGAATATTAAATTATGTTCCTTTGATGCAAATCTTGAGATTAATTCGTGAGATCTGTGAAATCCCTGAATTAGTGGCGTATTTCAACGCCTAATACATAATTTATACTTAGTTTGTGATTACACATAAATATTTTAATAAGTCGTCAAGATAATTTGACGTTTTAATATTAATACCTCGTACCTGCCAGCCCTATGACTATCCCGATGGCGTAGTTGTAATGCGTGCGCGGTACGATTTCTGCTCGAAGTCTCGGGTTTGAACCACATCTCAGGCAAAGTGATATTGGGTTTATCTTCTAAGTATCAGCCCGGAGTCTAGAATTTGTGCCTTATATGGCGATAGGCTCGCCCCTATCACATCAAGGAACGGAATACACATGGCAAAAAGCAGATGCACTAGTCTCAGCCTACTCTTTCAAGGATAAAAGGCGTAAGTGTGTCTCTGTATAATGCAATACACAATACAATCCCACTGTAACGCTTGGTCTCCTTTAATAGGTACTAAAAGGGTCTCGTTCTTAGTCCAGCGTAACTTTGAAATCCTTATGTAGATTCTTAGGTAACATTTCCTCACGATGTTTTGTTTCAAAGTTAAAGAGAGCAATAATTGATCAGGAAATACACATTACTTCGAATATTCAAAGGTGGGCTTTTTGTTTTGAACTTCCAACCTACGTGGGTAGTCCTTTCCACTCCACACTTTTGACATTTAGCTATTTATTTTGGTAACAACTAAAAAGAGAGCTAATATACTTCCTGTTTTATAGGTAACAAGGTGTTCGGCTTCGACCACGTGACAAAGCTTTCCCACGATTAAAGTCCCACAGTGTACTTTTCCGGGATAAAGTGTTATACGTAACCTTACTTCTCCATAAATAGATTTCTAGTGGTGAAAAATTATAATAATTGATTCAGTAGTTTTTGAGCCATGGATTACAAGCATACATAAAATCGAATCGCTTCTGTTTATCTGGAGGCACGGTAGTGCCCTGCCAAGACGAGCCGAGTGAAGCGTAAGGGCACTACCTACCTTTTCTCGAACCGCTTCGTCGTTTTTTTGAACGAGATAAACGAAATTCTCTGGATATAATGTTACCACTATTAACATTTACACTTATTAAACATATAAAGTTTCAATTACATAGCTCTTATACTTTAGACTTTATTGATATCTAAAAAAACCCGATTTCGTCACTGTCTCAGTCACTCATTGATGATCATCAAAATTCTTGGGGTATGTCCTGAAATTTGGTACGTATGCTATTATTAGTATACAAACAACAACAAAAACACTAAAACTTGGAACTTTTACACCCCCAACCAGCCAGTCCGCCCCGTGACCACGAAGTGCTGCAAAGCCTTCGAAACGTCGGGAGAAAATAGAATAAAAAACCGCGATAAAATCCGTTATAATAGTTTCATTTCTAGGGCTTGTAGAGTTAGAAGCTTGGCTCTACATAAAATCTGATAACTTTTTGACAGTGCGAGCCATATTACGATTTCGTCTTGGCAACATTTTACATGAAAATGTTTTTGGTGGGATGTTCCTTTTTTAATGCGTGTCTGATACGGCAATGTGACCGAAGTAACATTACATCTTAGAATGGAAATATTTACGCCTTCCATTGGTTGCGACTCTACTATTTTCTAAGTACCTAACCTTCAGTGATATAGACATGTGTTTATGCATGTAATTCATAACGTTTATCATTGACGAGGTGTGTTCATAATTAATACATAAATAAAATATATCTGCCTACTTACTTCGACGGAAAAAGGTAATTTGGAAAACCTGGTGATATCATTGGGTTATTTTATTATGCTATAAATAATTGTATATTACAATGTCCATGTGTTGTAATGGACTAATTAATGGTACAGTAGGAAAACTCATTAATAACTTTTGATTTATATGGACATGGCAGTGACATTTCTAACCCAATTGTAACTATGGAGCCGCGAGCAAAAGCTGTGCATATTCTACAGCCCAGGTAATCTTCAATTAATATCATTAAACGTGGGTGAAACCGCGTGCATACATGAGTCTGAAAAAGGGATAAAAGCCGTCCCAAACACGAACCGATGACGGATGTCAAGCGTGGGCCCTGACACGATTTAACACCTGAAAATTGCCTGCGAGTGACAACCCTATTGTTCCTGAAGCTTATAATTACTTTAACACCTACGGTGGGACATTGTCGCGTCATTTTAATGGGATATTCGGTAATTTCTTAGAGACTACAGCACTCGGCCGTAAATATTATACATTGAATTAGAAAGTAGTAGAAAGAATTAAGTAGTCAGTTAAAACTAGGTTATGTATGATAGGTAGAGATCCTTGAAGGTAAAGTTAACACATTCCTTCTGAACAGTGGCGGCGCAGCATGGGTTGGCACCCCCCCCCCCCTTACGATTTTTTGGTGGGCGATCGGCTTGCGCAACTCTGAGTTCTGCGGCCGGGTACCACCCGCCCCTGGCATGTCCGAGTAAAGACGGCCCTGCTCGAGAACCATACCCGTACTTTTTTTTCCATACAGTGTTCTATCCATTTTCTTTGGTCATGGAGTTGTCACTCCTTGGTGTTTGGTAGTAACCCGGGGCGAACTATGACTATTCGTCAACTACTATCGCCAAATATAAATACTAAATCATACTCAATATAAATAAGACGGTGACATTATAACAATCTGTGTCATCATGATACCAAATTAACGTTAAGCTAATTAATTATTATAGTTTCTACGAATAGATAGCTGTTAATCTCCGGTTTACAGGATTATGCAGGCGTGGGCGTGCACTTAAGACGACCTCTGAAAAAAGCTCGGTCATCTTATGAGCCGTCGCGTCCCTACTCCCTACTAATATACAAATTTAATCATTTGGTTAGTGGCGGGCAACCGCTTGGGGCTAACGGAAGACGAGGGATCGCGCGATGACCTGAGCACCTTTTTTTTAGGTTACCAACAAGTCTTTCCTACAAAATTTATGCAACCGGGAACCTCTTTTTTTGCTCCCGCCTGGGCTCCCTCCCGCTGACAAGGGCCACTAACACAAAAAAATGACCTTGCAAATATCTGCTGCCAGGAACAACGTGTTGGTTAGGCTGCAACTGCACATGTGGAATATAACGTGCTGCCGGTAGCGTGGTTTTAGTGCGGTAGGTGGTCTGTGCTGAAGTTTCGCATTCGTTTGGTTTTTTTTACTGCTTCGGTGGCGTAATTGTATTACGGTATATGACTGCAATGCTGAGGTCTTGGGTTCGATTCTCGGGTCGGGCAAAGTGATATTGGGTTTTTCAAATTCAGTATCAGCCCGGAGTCTGGAGTTTGTGCCCGATATGGCGATAGACTCGCCCCCTATCACACCAGAGGATGGAATACGCACGGCGAAAAGTGGATGCACTAGTTGCGCCTCTGCTTACCCCTTCTGGGATAAAAAGCGTGAAGGAGTGTGTGTGTGGGTGTGTTTTGTAGTATCAGCATGGCACACAGTGGGCAGGAAAACGGGACACCCTTCATAGAAATTTTGTATTTGTTGCGATTTCTCTCAAATCTGACTACGACGCGCGGCGCTGTTGTCAATACCGTCGTAATTAAGCACTGCAAAGAGTGAGTGCACTAGTTGCGCCTCTGCCTACCTCTTCGGTGTTAAAAGGCATGAGTGTGCGTTTGTATGTACTGATTTACTTATATAGGTACGACAGTAGGTAGGCGAGTTGCGACCAATTTGTTTAATTATTCAAGTGGGATAATTCACTTTTTGGATGCGACTGACTAGAATGATTCAGTGTGGAAAAATATGATCTAAATTATGTGGATTAATAACAAAGAAATTCGAAAAAAAACAGATGCTGCTTTAGCATGAAAGCTAAGGACTAAAAAACTATAAAATTTTAAATCATTAGTAAAAAAGTCTAGTTTATTAGTTACCCATTATTGTATTATCATATCAAAGGCTGAAAAGCTAATTGATGGAAACCTTTTTTTTCGAAAAAATTTAACTTTATTTATTCCAAAAAACGCAAAAAAAGGGGCCGATCAAAATATTAAGTAGAAATAAAATAGCTCATGTCAATTAAAAGTTTTGCCACCGTCGCGTCGATATAAACTGAATAACAATAGTAAAAAGTTATTAAAGAAATATTTGTAATCATTTTTCAATACACTTGGCTGCCAGTTGAGCAAGACGGCAATTGCCTACAGGCTTCAGGCAAGTTATTACTCAACGTAACACGTCCTGTGGGGAAAACATGATTCAAAATGCATTTTAATTAATCTAACATATCATTTTGAGCATCGATGTGGGATTTAACCAGAAACGCAATATTGCGATTAAAAAATTTATGGCAGAAACAAAAAGTAGCCATTATTAGTAATAAATATGCGTTGTGTGGGTTTTTCACTGTTCCCGCCAATGTTCTACGCTAGCAGCTACAGCACGTAACGTTACACGTTCACACATTTTTTATCGAAACATAATTAATTGTAGAAAAAGGTTTTTGGTAAATAGAAGACTCTTCCAAACATCATGAAAGTTTTCATATCAGCTAACATCAGGTTTGTAATTCGATTGTGCGACAAAAACGTAAATTAACAGCTGTACGACATGAGAATTGAAGCACAATTGCAAGAACATGTTATATTATCATTTGTTTTATTTTAATATGCAAACTGATATACCTACGCATCTGTGTTCCCAGTATCTAACAATAAATATCTACCTACCTTTGATCACGTACAATATTTAAAACAATTTAACTGAATATGGGAATCAATATTTATAAAACTTAATATTATATTTTTTTTTTCATTTCAGTAAACACTTTGACCTAGTTGGAAATGTACAACGCTTTACTTTTAAATACCCGCTTTTAGGAACGAAGTTCCTTAAACGCCACTTGCGGTAGGTGTAATTTGGAGGAAAATGTAATGTCACGTAGTAGTAGTACCTAATAGTAGTAGTCGTGTACTGTAGAGGACATGTTTTTAGGCAACAGTGTTTTATCGGTCATAGTATTTTATTATATGCTAAATACTGAACAGCGGATTATATTTTTGTTTATTTTAATTAGGTATTAAGAAATGAAAACTCAAGAAAGTATGCAAAATACAGATTTAGAAAAGTAATTTAATAAATTTTACATGATTTGCATTGAAAATATGATACGAAATAAAAAATACATGACCTGTACAAAATTTTATTTTAATTATATTCGGAGTTAAAAAAGCGCGAGGAACTTCGTTTCTGACTGGGGTTACATCATGATATATAAACTCAACTCAGTCACGGCAAAATATAATATCGTATTTTTCCTATACGATTCACTATTATAAATTAGGTATTAACAAAGTCAAATACGTTATTGTTCCTAATATGCAGTTAGCATTATAATATATTTATGGGCGGCCATATTTCATATTATGATCACATATTATATGCACCGCTTGATTGTCTTAAAAATAAATGAAAGAGTGTTATTAATTATATACATATATAAAAAAATATCTTACATAATTGACATCAAGTATAACTTAACGGTATAATCTGGCAAAATAGGTTTTTTTGCTTTATAAAAAGACTTAGTGCAGACAATGGCATTTAAATGTACATTGTTTCTAAGAAATAAAAAAAATACCTTCTAACACAAATACATATTGACACTGGTGGCAAAAATCATTGTGTAGATTTAGCACATATTACGTGTCGATTTCTATGTAAGTAATTATGTACCGTTATGGGGATTGTGATGGATTTTTCTCAGTCTAGTAACTTCTTTCATTTCATTTTGTATTTATATGAAAACAATAATACTCTAATGTATTTGAATTGTACATACTCTGATTTAACGTAAGGTTTCATATGTGTATACTCAATTATATTTGGAAAAAAGCTGGCAGATGTGAGGATTTGTTTGGTATTCGTAGGGGTGAAAATAAGGACGATGCATAGGTGACAGAATTATTACTTAGGTGACACAAACAAAATTAAAAAAAACAGATATTGATGACAAGGCAGAACCACTAAACGAAGTATTTTTACTATTACCTATGCTTTTAAATTATACAATTTCAAATCTACTTAAAACGGAAAACTGAATAGTAGGTAACGACTAACGACAATACAATTACATATTATAATAAATACTTACCCAATTTCTTCATACACCAAAAGCTTTTCTGTATTCGCGCGATGTTACAGCCTGTGGCCATAACGCTAGGGCGGTGCGCCCCAAAGTTATAAGGCAGGCGCACACACCTCGCTCGCCATTCTGAAAGCAACCATGAAACGGACCACAGCGAGTTCTACGGTCGTGCTGGCCCTCCTAGTTGCTGGTTAGTTTTTTTTTTATTAATTAAATGCCAGTTATATTTTTTGTGCAAAGGAAGAGAGCGGTGAGTTTTTAATTGCATTTAAAATGAGATCGAAGAAGAGTTATTTTTAAATTTGGAATATTCTTTAATCTTTACATCTTTCTAATATTTTTTAACGAATATGAGGTACTGCATTTTTTATATCGATAAGAAATGGTTTACTTTATTATTATGCCTTCTTGCAATAATTGCAATTAATACTTACGCACTAAAATATAAGTGCAAATAACTTAACAAATATATAAAACTTTATATTTTCCTATGATATTTATGTGTATAAATATTTCAATCGTTTTAATCGTGTAATTTAGGCCTAGTAAAATTAATTGGAACTTGTGGGATACTTTCGCCTTGATTTACAACTTTTAGAATTGTTATTACAAAGTTATTCACTAGTAGAACTGTGCCCATACCGTCGCGGTTGTTTTACTTTCCACTATTGAGGTAAAGTGCGCAATAATATGATCGTTGTAATCTATATCGCTATATAGTCAACATGAAAGATATACAGAGATGTTTTTGTCGAAACTCATAGGATATTATTTTATTTATGACTTAGTTGGTCAGATACAACCTTGAATTAGCCAAAAGAAATTATAAAACTAGAAATATATCCTTAAAATTCAATTTTAACGCATACTCACGCCTTTTATCCCCGAAGGGGTAGGGAGAGGTGCAACTAATACACCCAATTTTCGCCGTTTTCCGTCACATGATGTGATAGGGGGCAAGCCTATCGCCATATCGGGCACAAATTCCAGACTCCGAGCTGATACTGAATAGAAAAACTCAATATCACTGCCCGACCCGGGGATCGAACCCGAGATCTCAGCATTGCAGTCCTACCGTAATACAACTACGCCACCGAGGTAGTTAGAATTCAATTTGTAAAGATGATTTGAAAAAATATAATATGAATTGAATATCTCATTGAATTTCCAAACTGTAATTTGCCGTTGTAGGTACATATCAAAGTTTTTAATAAAACACAAAAAAAAACCATCGTAACCTAAATTTAGCATTGCATAGTGCATAGTGCATACTAGAGCGTATATTTTGCTTATTAATTCTAAAATATTTACGTATATTTCGTTACAATAATAACCATTATATAAAATATTGGAAAAAAAGGCCTTTTAGCAACAATTTGAAACCTTGGTCACGATGTTCTTCCTGAAAAGGCTCGAATATTGTATAGTTTAACAGTTAACTAGGGCTGCCACCGTCGTATACTCAACGCAAGCCGATTCAAACCGCTCATCTGACAATAAGCGTTGCGACAACCCGCGAACAATAGCGACACCTAAACTTTCAATTAATAATTACACAAGTACAACGTTCTAACGGTAACTTAAGTTTTTGCACAGTAAGGTGGTTTTTACCCACGCGAATTTTAAGACACATTACATTTTTGACACAGTCTCGGCAAGCATCCCATGCTAACTTGCAGACATCCAACGTTGGCCAGTAGCTTGGACATGTTGCACATGGAAAAAGGGCGCAATACAAAAAAACTGTTTTTTTTTAGATTATGCCATGCACTGTCCCATTCCAAAATGTCTAAATCAAAGATTCCGTGTTTAACCCAGAGCAATGGCAGCTTCAGGTGATACCTAAGATAGCGCCCCGTTAATTGACGTATTTCTGATGCAGGTATCATGAAAAACGTATATTTTTACTTTACATAATATTATAATATCATCTACTTACTAATTAAAATCACGGCGTGATTAATAAATCTATACTAAAATCGAGAAAATCCCAAAACATGATTCCACTTGGGGATTGAATCCGAGACTTCAGTACCTACTGCAGTCGTACCGTAATAAAAGTACGCCACCGAGGCGGTCACAATACACACAGTGTATGAACGAAACAATTTGTATTTGCCATCGCAAATGAAATGGCCGATGAAATTTGTTTAATTAATTAGATTGAAACATAACTGCGCCCTTGCTATGTTAATTCGTTTAAGTCCACTTAAGTACGTTGCTAAATGTATTTAAAATCAATATGGATGAAATAATTTTGCGGAGAAACAAATTTTCATGATCGTAACATCGAAGTATATGATATTGAAACAAAAAAGAAATTGACTAAAAATAAAAATACCTAAAATCCTACATTATTTATACATTATTGCACTAACAACACTTTTTGCAGATGACAGCACCATAACGATACCGTGCATAAATAGGGAAACATATTATAACTCTGACATTAACAACTCTTTAATATCAATGATCACTTGGCTAGAAAACAATAATTTAAAAATCAATCTCGACAAAACAAATATAATGCATTTTACACAAAGAGGATCCACTATGTCTAATATTAATACACATTACAACAAGATAAGGATTAATGTAGTTGACAATGCCAAATTTCTAGGAGTAATAATAGATAAAAAACTAAATTGGAAAGCACACACGGAAGCATTAATAAAAAAGATTAGTATCTCGACATATGCAATACTTAAACTAGTTCCTGTACTAAAATATGTTGATGCTCTTCTTACGGCATACCATGGATTAGTTTCTTCGAATCTTAGATATGGTGTTATATTTTGGGGTAACTCGACAAATAAAGAATTAATATTTAAGGCACAAAAACGATGCTTAAGAACCATGTTCAAATTAAAAGTTACAGATAGTTGTAAATTATATTTTAAAAATTTAAAATTTTAACACTTCCTTCCATATACATATTTGAAAGCGCAATATTTGTAAGAACCAATCCCAATTTATTTAGACGAATGTCTGATGTAGTCATTCGAAATAGACGCGATAATAGTAAACTCTATCTGCACTCATCCAAAACCGCTTTAATGAGTAACAGCATATTCTGTATGGCTCCTAAAATATTTAATAAAATTCCAAGACCTTGGAGAGAACAAAATATTGAAATATTTAAAAAAAACTTAAAACATTCCTTGCAGATAAAGCTTACTATAGTATTGAAGAATTTATTAATGATAATATATTTATTTAATTGATTCAATGTTCCGTTAACTTCTGTTATTAATATGTTTTTTTTTCTGTGTACCTAAATTAAAAATAACAAACGTAATAAATTTACTTTTGACATCATATTGTAATAATCATAATTGTATATAAAATATAACTATATTAATAATGTAATTTAACATAATATATATGAATAAGTGTATAATGCTAAGATGTATCAAATAATTACACTATTACACTACTAATTTTAAATATAATTAATAATTTTAAATTGAAAACAATGTATAATGTAAATATGATAATAATTATTAATACCTCTATAATATTTGTACGCCGCTGCTGCGGCTAAACATGATGTCTCTACTGTACTATTGAAACATCTTGCATGCTCATGTGTGTATACTCATGTTTTCACAAATAAAAATATCTTATCTTATCTTATCTTAACAATGGACCTCCCATTAATTCATTAATTATTCTATTTAAGACGTGATATTTATCGATCATCCATATTGCGTAGTGTCAATATATCTTTTCTCCTTCTCTATAAGTGAATTATCATCTAGAAAAAAAGACGTTTATTAATGTATTCTTTACTACTGTAAACCACTGTTCTCATTCATCAGAATCTTTAGCGGATCGACCTTATCTTACGATCATATTAGTAACATTATTTTTCGGTACATTTACACTCACGCCTTTTATCCCCGAAGGGATAGGCAGAGGCGCAACTAGTGCACCCACTTTTCGCCGTGCGTATTCGGTCCCATGATGTGATAGGGCGCGAGCCTATCGCCATATCGGGCACAAATTCCAGACTCCCGGCTGATACTGAATTTAAAAAACCCAATATCACTTTGCCCGACCCGGGAATCGAACCCAAGACCTCAGCATTGCAGTCATACCGTAATACAACTACGCCACCCAGGCAGTCAGATGTTATCCGCCACTCGCCAGTTAATGCATTCAGCATTCATTTGTTTAAAATTTATTTGGAAGCTTGACTTTTGTATTTGGTCGGCTTATATTCGACGTAATATAACCGGATAAGTGTTTACTTAGAAGTCGAGAAACAATCCCGTATATTTTTATTTGTAACTAAGTTCCCATTAAACGTTCAGTAGTTTGACCACCTGTTGATCTCTTCCCCGTCGGTGTTCAGACACCTGTAGCTTTCAAACACAAAACTCAGACTTTTAAATGTCTATAATGTACTATATACCATAACCAGGAACGGAGAGAACTTAATGCATTTTTTTCATACGGTACCGGCAACCTGATATTAAAATGAATAGATGCTGAATAAATTCTAAAAAGTTTACAAAAAGTACATGCACTTTACATGTAATTCATTTTTTTCTGTAAAATTTAATCAAATAATATATATAGAGAGAGCAGAAGTGTCATAAAATCAAATCAGTTAATATAACTTTAAATAAAGCATTCATGCGTACAAACTGTTTAGGTTCCTGCTTTGTTAGGGGCATATTTTAGTTTGTTATTAAGTACATTGTTGAGAGCAATAGCGGCCGAGTTTACTTATTGTACCATTATCCCCTTAACAAGTCCAAAAATATATACCAAGTCAGAAGGGACTAGTTGTAGAAATAGAAACCTAGACACACAGGGTAAAAAACTGACAGACCTCATCATTCTCCTACGGTAGGAGGATGTAGGGAACGTGCACGAATTATAAGGGGCAGCACAAAATCGACACACGAGCCACATGTAGATAAAAAAGAAACTTTTCAAAGCTATCATTTATTTATATATTCTTTTATTATGACAAAAATGATAAAATATGGGTTCCTGCTGATATTATTGATATCTAGAGTGTCCAGAATAAGCTTTTTTTTAGATGAGAGCTAGTTATTTTGATGTTATTGAAGCAATATTAGGAGGTTATGTTCCCTTAATTACAGATTTGTTTATATTGAATATTATCTTCAAAACATCTTTATTTTTATAAATAACATAATAAGACATTTATAAATGCTTTTGGAACTCATAATTATGTATGTTTTATACAGCTTTTATTATTTTTGACGATTTTCGCATAACCATGGAACGTAAGTAGGTACTTAGGTACTATTCTTGGGAACATAATAGAATTTCACACCATTTGATTTGTTTATTTTTATGTTTTGGAGCATCCAGATACATTATCACCAAATTAAATGTTAGTTTTCATCCTTTTAATATGAATATTTTACGCGAATGCCAAGTATCGATAGGCTGAAAGATTCAGATTGCGCCAACAGATGGCAGAGCTTACGAGGTGCTCGTTCCCTATACAAGAGGATTCTGCCGTGTTCTTTATAAATTATAACTAACAAACTTTTGTCCGCGGCTCAGCCCGCGTGAAAAAGATTATCCGGGACAAACGCTCCGCTTTGTATTTTCGCGGGATAAAAAGTAGCCCATAGCACTCAGGATTGACGAATACTTAATATAGCTTCCCATTAGTGAAAGTATTTTCAAAATCGGTTCTGTAGCTTCAGACATTAGCCCCTACAAACCTACAAACAAACTCACAATCTTTTCCCTTATATAATATTACTACAGAGTACAGATGTTCGTTGGAGCAAATCTTTCGTGAAAAGGATAATTTACTAGCTTTTGCCCGCGGCTCCGCTTGCGTTAAAAAAAATTCCGGGATAGAAGTCCCGCTGTATATTTTCCCGGGATAAAAAGTAGCCTATGTGCCAATCCAAGACATGATCTACCCGTGTGCCAAATTTCATCGAAATCTGTTCAGTAGTTTTTGCGTGACAGAGTAACAAACACACATCCATACATACATCCATACATTCTTACAAACTTTCGCGTTTATTTATCTTATATATTAGAAGATAATAAGCCGAAAAAATATTTTGCAATTAATCTTTACGGCTTTACAGTATTTTTGCTATTACTTTTAGGAAAAGTCTAATGTTTTTCCTGAGTGGCAGATTATAATGTGTCCTAGGCTTGGTGTAGGATCTAATACAATAAGCTTGGAATATCCTAATTTGGTTAACTGCTTCTTGATGACTCTTTTTAAATCACTTTTTTAGAACTAAGCTAATTTTTCAAGTGTGGATTAAATATTATTTTAAACGTTTTTTAATACAAGCTTTTCTAATTTCTTGCACCTCCACCTACGTTAACGCCAATGTCGTGTTTAAAAATAGTCTTTACCACTCAGGGGTACCTTTCCATTAGTGAAAGAATAATCAAAATCGGTTTAATAGTTTATCTTTATATTTGCTTGCGCTAACCATCCCACTGCTTATAAATAAAATAAAATCATTTATTGATCAAGTAGGCTTATAAAAAAGCACTTATGACAAGTCATGACAAGGTAGAGACAATAACAAAGGTACATATACCAATTAAATAATTTAAAGTACCTAGATTAAATAATGAACAACCAGCACGGGCTGATAGGTACAGAGGACACGGACATTGGGGACGGGAATGGGGCTAGGTAAGGAGAAGTGGAGCTGATATAAAAGAAAGGGAAGGAGTATCTTTACATTACGAGGAAAGGAAACGCCACGGTCCTCGCCGGCGAGGATAAAAAGGTCCTAGCCTAGCTAACCTACCAGCCTTTCACTAGCTACCTAAGCGATGACGACCCGAAGAAGAAAGGCAGAAAGAAACTCCGGGCTTAATTTTTTCGTCATCAATTGTCATGATTTTCTTCATTGTTTTTCAAATGTATATTTGACAGTATTATTATTACACAGGTTAATGTATGCATGGATGTAGCCCTAAGATATAAATAAAATACTATTTGGAAGCAACCAAATAAAAATATATTGGCGTTCATGATGCATTAACCCACGTTTACAAATCATTAATAGTAATAGATACCTATAGATCGGTCGTCACTATAATTAAACAATGTCAAAATGTCTAAAAAAATTGAACTTAAATGTCAAAAAAAAAAAAAGTTAAAATATAATATTATGGACATAGCCATATAAATGTCATATTATAATAATTTTTTTTTCATAGGCGTTCAATGTGAATGCTCAGTGCCTTGGTGCTGTGCCGGCAGGACTGATTCCAAATATCCTTATCATTTAAATAGTCTGTCACTTTATAGTGCTTAAATACCTCTAGTACCGCAAGGTATTCAGTATTCTCCTATTTATATATCATAGAAAAGTATTGACGACATTCGCAGACAAAGTTAGATTAAATAAATTTAAATTAAATAAATGGAAACAACACGCGCTATGAAAATGAGTGACACCACGTTATCGAGTTGAAAGTTTGTTTATACAATGGGTGTCCCAACAGACGCACTATCCCGCGTTATTTTTACCTCAACAAATACACTGGTGGCGCATTTACAAATTAATTTTATTTAGAATGCACTTGAGTAAATTATAATGGTAAAATTTAATTGAATCGGTAAATTATGTTAAAGGTCTGTTTCGTAATGTCCGAATAAACGCCAATCGTCGATATAATATATGCCAAATACAAAAGTCAAGCTCCCAAATAAATGGTATTCAAAAGAGTTAACTGGTGGATAACATTTACTTAAATATTTTTTAAAGTAATTTTGTACATAATAAAGATATAAATACCACTTTAGGTCACGCATTTAATTCAATTTACAATATTAATCGTTTTTTTTTTTCCTTTCCTTTTTTACTTAAATATTGTGAAACAGGACCAAAGAGCACTAAATTATATATATGATAACTTTTAAACCTTTCTTTAGTTGTGGTCAACCTTGTCCGCATTTTCAGTTTAGCGATTTTGTTCTGTATTATTACGCCATTGGTTTCATCAAGGGCGTCGCCAAGGGGGGCAGGGAGGGGCAGGCAGCTGCCCCTAGAAAAATTCAAAAAAAGTTGCCAAATGCCGGTTATTACAATCGCTGTAGATGTAGGGCTCGTACTACAAGTGAAAAGCTTCATTTTCTCTCGACTTTACCGTGACTTTACCTACAATTAATACTTTTCTCATACTACATATCATGTCGGATTGCCGTCTCACCGGACTATGAGAGTGAAGGAATAGTGAGAGTTTTACTGGTGGTAGGTCTCTCATTATGTAAGATGCCATCTGGGTTTGTACCACCGCAATGTATATTTCTACCGCCAAGCAACAGTGTGCATGCACTGTTGTGTTTCGGCTTGAAGGACATTGTAGCCAATATAACTACTGGACATAATGAGACTTAACATCTTATGTCTCAGGATGACGAGCGCAGTGGAATGCCACACAGTACTTTGTAAGTCAAGGTGCTGGATGGTGTTGCTACTGTTTATGGGTGGTCGTATCGCTTACCATCAGGCGAACGGCATGCTCGTCTCGTCATACAATGCAATAAAAAAAAAAAAAAAAAAAAAGTGAGTGCACTTGTGTATTGCGCACACAATTGTGCACTATAATATCTCCTGAGTCCTGCGCACCTGGCTGATCTCCGTTGAGATTAACCGTCACGCCGTGGCCGAAATCGGCTAGGAAGGGGTTATTATTATATCCGCAATAAAAAAACACTGATATACTGATCCACTGTACTCTATAATTTACTAGAATGTATTTAAATAATTAAAGAATTATAGAATCTAAGACGTATGCAGACGAATGCGATAGTAATACGTACTTAACCTCTAGACATTAGGCGGTCGTTTATTTCCATGAATCGCTGAACAAAATTTAAAAACATCAAGAAAGAACTTACATCCCCCGCCAATTGAAGATATAAATACTCTATTAGCTTGTCACTTCAAGCTCTCATATAGTGCTTTAATGTAGAACATAAAAAGGTATTAACAGAAATAAGACGCTAAGAATGCTGAAAGCAAGTAGGTATTCTCAATGAAGGAAAGTCCAAAGATTGCGCCGTGCAACTCAATACCCTTGTCGTACTTGTACAGATATGTAATCAGAGATTTATTGGGTCCCTTAACGTTTGCCTTGTGTATTACACCAGTAAGATAAAATGGTAAACAATATGATTGAATTAATTCAGTCTAAGTACAAACCTACCATGATGTTATGGTGTGGATTTAAATAAACTTTTCAATTAAGTAACTATTATTGGATGCTCGTGACTTATTTAATTCATAAAAATATTTAATACCTTTCAACGAAACATTGAATTCATATAAAAAATACACAATATAGCCCATGTTCGAAACAATAAAATATACATACTATAATATTCTGGTTGAAAATATGCAATAATCAATATCTAAGCATTTATCCCATTTTAAGAAATGGGAGAACCTGGTGTTTTTCCTAAATATGTCCCCCGTAGTTTTTTACGTATGTTGAACATATTTTTCTTACAAACACACGATACTAAGCCTTCCTTGGCGTTCAAAGACGCCGTAAATTTATTTAGTCCTCCAACGTATTTATCGAAAACTATTTCCGAACGAGTATATTTATTCGCAATTTCAGTTTATGTGATGTTAAATTTTAATATTATGCAGTAAAATATGTGCATTTTACTGGTGGTAGGTCTCTCATTATGTAATAGGCCGTCTGGGTGGGTACCACCGCAATGTCTATTTCTACCGCCAAGCAACAGTGTGCATGCACTGTTGTGTTTCGGTTTGAAGGACATTATAGCCAGTATAACTACTGGACATAATGAGACTTAACATCTTATGCCTCAGGATGACAAGCGCAGTGGAATGCCACACAGTACTTTGTAAGTCAAGGTGCTGGATGGTGTTGCTACTGTTTATGGGTGATCGTATCGCTTACCATCAGGCGAACGGCATGCTCGTCTCGTCATTCAATGCAATAAAAAAAAAAAAACTTTATATACTGTAGATTCAATGTTGGTAGTAAAAGCAATGTGAATTAATTATATGGTTATGCTATTACCCATGCGTTCCTATCATATTTTTTAAATACCTACAATGGTATCGAACATGTGTCTTTTAATTTTAATATTTACAGTTCTACGTAGTATATACCTAATTCCATGTTCGTACAATAAAATTGGGTAAACCCATAGAGTTACTATAATATGGGTAACCCACACATTAAGTATTGCGCAAGACATTCTCAAACTGCGAACAAAAATAAATTCGGTAACTAATTGTCGTTATATATTCCATTCGCTCGAAAAAGTTTTAGTTCCGAACAAACAAACTTCGGGGAGAACATATTTCGGCTAACTGGCTAGTTGCAAAAATTAATAATTCTTGGAAAAAAAAACGTTTCGTAACTTGAAAACATTTTGGTAGGTTGAAGTTACATTACACACTTTAATGGGAATGTAGGTACCGGGGCAGTGACTTTCAGATTTTCATGTTGGGTAATCATTAGGTATTTAACTTATTTAGGTAATCAATTACAAAATAATAAATTCTAACAGCATAAAAATTAAAAATAAGTAATACAGAAATTCTTGAATTTATATCTGACATTATTTATGTATTATCGTTTGGTATAACCTTTTTTTTATTTTATTTTTATTGCATCGAATGACGAGACGAGCATGCTGTACGCCTGATGGTAAGCGATACGACCACCCATAAACAGTAGCAACACCATGTAGCACCTTGACTTACAAAGTATGGCATTCCACTGCGCTCGTCATCCTGAGACATAAGATGTTAAGTCTCATTATGTCCAGTAGTTACACTGGCTACAATGTCCTTCAAACCTACTTCAAACACAACAGTGCATGCACACTGCTGCTTGGCGGTAGAAATAGATATTGCGTAGGTACCCACCCATACGGAGTCTTACATATGAGAGACCTACTACCAGTAAAAACCTTCTATTTTAGCTAAGCCGAAAAGTGGGATAAAAGGCGTGAGTGTTTGTGTGTGTCTATAAATGTTGAATACTGGGTAATGGGTAGGTATATCTTGCACCCATTTGGATAGCGATCATCTTAATTACAGTATATTGTGGCGTAAAGCTAAGGTTAGATTAGCAAGTTCTCGGAGCAATATATTATTTCAATTTCTTACTAATCAAAACCTCGCTTACCATGGCGGGTTGTACAGGAAAGTCGCATTCCAGGGTCACCCGTTAAACATAGCAGTAGCCTAGGGAATATTTAGGGACGCAACATCTTGTTTATAGATATTATATTTGTAATGCACTATATTCTTCATAAAAAAAAATCCGTATCGGATTAAGCTGTCAAGTCCAGTGTTCTTATTTTGAAAAATAAAAACAGCGGTGCTGTTTCATCATCCATATAGTAGATTGTTTACTTCTTCGCGTGTAGCGTCGAAAATATCTCGTATACCTACGAAGTTATCACACGGCAGTTTCCAACTCCGGCCTTTGAGTATTTACAACACTCAAAGACTCCGGCGCTATTAGTGAGTTGTCAATCATTTTTTTTATACAATGACACGTCACGCCATCCGTACACGTTCGTCATAGCTTTTTCACACAACTAAATTAAAGTGAAACAAGGCGGTAACTCACCAACAAGACTTTTGACTGTCCACACACAATAATACTCAGACCTTTGAATGGCAATCATTTACCATCAGGCGACTTTCTGTAAGCGTACTTCTGTAGCGTAATTACGTCATTTCGGAAATGTCTTGAAACACGAAACGCCACCCACTAACAAACATGCCAACCTACACCTTTTGTAATATGTCGGTTACACCGAGATGACGAGGGGAAACAATGTTTAATTTTATTTCAATGTCGAGTTAAACCTAAATAATTATGGAACATAAAAAATATTACAAAAACATAGCCTCACGCTTTTTCCCTCTGCAGGGGTGGTCAGAGGTGTACCACACCTATAATAATAATCCCTTCCTAGCCGATTTCGGCCATGGTGGCCAATCTCAACGGAGATCAGCCAGGTACGCGGGAGATATTATAGTGCACAAGTGTGTGCGCAATACACAAGTGCACTCACTATTCCTTCACTCTCATAGTCCGGTGAGACGGCAATCCGACATGAACGGAGAGAGATCAGGCGCAGGACCAACGGATTTACGTGCTTTCCGAGGCACGGGGGTATCACACCGCCAACTTCCTGACTCCGAGCTGCGACCGAGTAATTTTTAAGATGGAACAACCCAGTCACAATGTTTTTGGCTCAGCGTGCAAATTGCACGCGTTACGCGTACGCAATACAACTACGACACCGAGGCAGTCACACTGCTAGCTGTATATAGGTGTCACCACACCTATATACAGCTAGCTAGCTATGTAATGGGGCGACATATTTACGTGGGCCACTATGGCGGGGTTTGACATCTTGTGTACAGTGGTCGCTATCCGAGCCGATACAATATAACCTGCCACCAGCATTAACACCTAATGAATGAACCATTTTAATAGAAGTCAGAATATAAGCCATTTTAATAGCTGCTCGTAAGCGATCCCCACTGACCGTGTAACGTAGCAATCTGGAAATAAGAAATGTAACATGATGGAAAGTTTGTTTAGACGAAGACGCCGCGTCCTCGGGAAAGAAAATTCCCTGCGTCAAACTTATACAGCATTAGAAATTAACTGCATCGGTGGCATAGTTGTATTACGGTTAACATTATTAACATAGGCGGATAGCGGACAAACGTGAGCCCATTCAAAAATAAAAAAAATAATAAAAAAAAAACGGTACGACTGCAATGCTGAGATCTCGGGTTCGATCCCCGGGTCGGGCAAAGTGATATAGCTCAGCAGTGGCTGATTGCATTGCATTGCATTCCACTAAGTAATGGATTAAATTAAATATAATATTTGTAAATAGAACATCAATTTTCATAAATAACGCCGTCGAAAAGGATTAAAGGATCCTAGCTACTTAGAGCCCAATTAGCAGAAAACTATTCAAATCAATACAACGTGTTAACGAAAAAATAAGTCTTCGAAAATAACTTCACGGAATTTTTAAATCTTGAATTATATTACCTATTGTCTTTTTAAACCTACTGTTAATGATTTTTGTACCCAAATAGTTTCCAATTCCACTCCGTGCTTACAAATATTTATGGTAGTATTCCCGTGCCCACTGCTTACGGAGCGGCTACGTATATATTGGTATTTACACATAAACTCATACACAACTCTATAGTTTTACTATTCTAACTCCGAGCAATAAGATCCAAAATCATATCTTTTCAAGATGTATAGGTACCAAAAAGTTCGCCATAACAAGTTGGGTCGTGGGAATGCGACAATTTAATTGTATGCATCCCTACGCGATCGATATTGTTATGTTTCTCGATTATTACCTTTTTTTACTTGATAAGTAAAAATACGCAAAGTGTTTTTTATGTTATCAGGGTGTCCGAGTACATTATTCTGTAGAATTGAATTCTTCTCTTGAAAATTCTGAAATCACCACAAGCCAAATTTGGATCTACAAGACCGTTGTAATTAGGTGATACCATACCAGCCCTGTATTATAATATACCGCCCACTGCTGAGCACGGGTCCCCTCTACAACTGAGAGGGGTTAGGCCTTAGTCCACCACGCTGGCCTAGTGCGGGTTGGCGGACTTCACATACCTTTGAAACTCAGAGAACTTCTCAGATATGCAGGTTTCCTCACAATGTTTTCCTTCGCCGTTAAAGCGAGCGATAATTCACAAAGAATACACACATAACTTTTTAGAAAAGTCAGAGGTGCGTGCCGTTGGGTTTTGAACCTGCGGACATTCGTCTCGGCAGTCCGTTCCACTCCCAACTAGGCTATCGCCGATATTAGGTGATAGCTCCAAATTAATTCACAAATCTAGCTCATAAAACAGCTCAGCTTTGCCTGGTCGTTATAACCTGTGGGTGGGAAGTCGACCTTAAATCATATACAAAGGCGTTTAAATCAAAAAGTTAAGGGGCGGTGACAGCGCAAATTACGCCAAAACCAAAGCAGTAATGGTCTTCGCGCCACGGTAATTAATGAAAACGAATGTTATTTTGGCACCAGTTAGTGGCTAAGTATATTTCAATTAGAAATAACTTTTTAATTTCACTGTTGTATTCCTTTAAAACATTCTAGCCAATACAATCATTGAGTATCAATGATTTTTCGGCAAAAAAGACTTGGAATCATTTCTGGGTATTATGAGGAGTACTGTGAAGTTAGCTGTATCAAGAACTTTGCAATTGAAAGTCGTAATTAGTGAGATTTTTGGCCGTCATAGCGCTTACCATTAGTCAAGCGAATTGTTCTTTTCGATATAGATTTAGCTTTGCTAAGTGGACGAAAGCCTAGTTGAGAATGGAACGGTCTTCCGAGACAATGTCCGTAGGTTCAAAACCCAAGGCATACACCTCTGACTTTTCGAAGTTACGTGTGCATTTTTTATCAATTATCGTCCGCTTTAACGGTGAAGGAAAACATCGTGAGGAAACCTGCATACCTGAGAATTCTCCATAAGAGTTTCGAGGGTATGTGAAGTCTGCCAACCCGCACTAGGCCAGCGTGGTGGACTAAGGCCTAACCCCTCTCAGTAGTAGAGGAGGCCCGTGCTCAGCAGTGCGCAGTATTTAATACAGGGCTGGTATTATTATATTATTATTAATTATTATAAAGCAGCGCTATCAAACTTTAAAGAATCTACTAGTTACCAACGAAATAAATTTTGCCCAAATTTTTTATCTTCACCTAAAAAGTTTACAATGTCTAGATATTTATTTAGTTTATTATTCCTGGCTCTTAGTCACAAATAAAAAAAACATAAAACGTTTGTTTTAATAAAAAAAAGAGTTCTCTTACTGATTAAATTACATTTTCATCTAGTTTTCTTAATTAACTGCCTAATACATTCATGGCGTCTACTATTTCAACGTCAGGTTTAAAATGATAATAATTTGGTATTTATCTAGGGCTGTGTAGGGCTACTTTAGGTGTTCACATAATTACATTTTTATTGTACCAGTTTGAAGTGGCCGATAAGATAAGTAAATTGGAACCATGAGTTTGAATCCCGAATCGAAATCATTGTTATGGCATGCACATATTTTGACGGGTGTGAGATTTCTAGAACTAAGAACCTGTTTTACAACTTCTGAATAAATAATAATAATAATTCATTACATAAATGTATAAGCCAACCATTGTTTTATTTTTATTGTTAACTGTATACAACTCAATAGTTTTAATTAATCTTAGTTCGCACCTTCTGTAATTTGCCCATATAATGGCGCATATTTTGAAATGCAATCTAGTTTCAATGTAAGCGTGAATGTTATATAAAATTGTCATGATTGTACTCTGTTTTGCGTCTTGAATAAATAAATAAATAAACCAAATACAAAAGTCACACTTTAATCTATGCTTCCAAATAAATGATAATAAAATCACAATAAAATGAGTACCATCTACATTAGGTGTTTATTATAACTGTCAAAATTCAAATAAAGTTTACTTGAAACTTATGAAACAGCCCTTACTCTCGTAGTTCCTGATAGATTAGGATTTAGAGTGCTACATTATACAGTTCCATACATAATTTTGCCTATCTTGAAAGATTAGATTGTATCAGGACTCAGGAACTACGAAAGTTAGGGCCTATTTCATAAGTATCAAGTAAAGTTTATATGAAATAGCACTCTATTACAATATTATTATAACCTAATTGCTTTTACGATTCTGACTGCTTCGGTGGATTAGTGGTTTTGCGTTCGCGATGCGACACCGCTCTGGGTTCCCGGGTTCGAATCCCAGGTCGAGTAAAGTGATTTTGGGATTTTCTGCTCACTATCAGCCCAGAGTCTGGAATTTGTGCCCGAAATGGCGATAGACTTGACTCCTATCATACCATGGGACGGAAAACACATGGCGAAAAGTGGGTACCCTAGTTACACCTCTCCCTGCCCCTTTCGGGTATGGGCTTGATGACTGTTTATTTTGTTTTTTGATGCTAAGCATATTACAATCCTTGACACACGGTACATTACCTTCAGTTTAAAAACAAAGTAAAACGAACAATGAATCGAACCAACAGCAATTTCCGGTCAAACCCAAAACAAATAGTCTGAATTAATACATTTAACCCTTTAAGATTGTTCAACAAACATTTGGTAAAATTTTAATAAAATTAAGTAATAATCCATCGGGTGTCTCTCAATTTCTGTATAACTTCATCTCTAGTTAACGATTTCAAGAACTCTACTAAATGTAAAGTATATTTTATTTTAAAAATGTAATATCAAGCTACGAGTTCCTGTCAAGAATAACCAACGTTAGACCTCTTAGTATTTGTGACGTTTTAATTTATTTCTGTAGTGTATTATCTTTTAGTTTTTATTTAAATTAATTTCTTAAGTCAATGTTCTGCACAACACCAATTAAAATAATAAATCATCAGTCATGGTGATAGTCCGTTTGTCAAACTACCCAAATAATTATTACAAATGAGTCTTTATTTGTTAAACATAGATTTCAACAAGCCCTTAAACTCATGAGATGGAAAAATTACCATTATATTGTCAGATAGTTGTAATATAATAAGGAACTTCGTTCCAATAATTATATATCATAAAACGTCAAATAAAGACCTCCTGCCGTTCGAACATCCTTTAATACATGAACATTGTGCGACAAGAAAGTGGTTTAATACCAACATAATGCTCTCACAAGTTAATTAAAACTAACTTTATGGGATGATATTTTGGGCCTCTTAGTATCTACAACATGGAGATTAAAGAGTAGTTTTGTTATGAACTTTTACATGCTCTATGCTTTCTACCTTCCGTAAGTTAATTCCTAAGTAAGGTAGTCATGAATCATATTTTCGTATTTTGTATTGGAAAACAACATGTAAAGTAAAGTAGCCCGGGATTTTGAAATTGATTTTTTTTTATTTTTTTTTTATTTTTTTATAGCATAGACTGACGAGACGAGCATGCCGTTCGCCTGATGGTAAGCGATACGACCACCCATAAACAGTAGCAACACCATCCAGCACCTTGACTTACAAAGTACTGTGTGGCATTCCACTGCGCTCGTCATCCTGAGACATAAGATGTTAAGTCTCATTATGTCCAGTAGTTATACTGGCTACAATGTCCTTCAAGCCGAAACACAACAGTGCATGCACACTGTTGCTTGGCGGTGAAATAGACAATGCGGTGGTACCCACCCAGACGGCCTCTTACATAATGAGAGACCTACCGCCAGTAAAAAAATTGTGTCGCTTTGTTACATTATTTGATATAAGTTCAGCTATCTGTAGCCGCTTTAGTAAAATTTCTAGAAACTCTTACAAGTAGGGACATATTTAAACGGGCCAACAAAAAGTGGGTTATCTAATGATACGTGATCTCATAACGATAACAGAAACGTAAATATGCTGCTTAAATTTTGAACATACCATTAAAATGAAGTTTAGTCGCGATTTAAAGTAAAGGAAAAAGTTAAAGAGTGCCTTTCAAAGCCCGCAACCACAACAGATGGCTATTCTTTCAATATCCTAGATCTACACAATAGACTCTGTCGTCCTCATACGCAAACATTTTCTTCAGATTTATTCAAATATTCCTGCATTTTGATCTCTTTTCAGTTGTAAATATTATTTGATGCACTTTTGATGACTCGTTCATATTGTATAGGGAGGATATAAACGTATCATTTATATATCATAATATACCTAAGTCGTTTTCAAGACTGTTAGTGACGGAAAATATCATTTTTAAATTTTAGTCCTTATTAATTCAATTTAAATATCCTGTAACTATCAAATATATTCTCCATAATTGATTTTACTTCATCATTAGCATCATCAGCCACATGACTTCCACTGCTGAACATAGGCCTCCCCCAAAGATTTCCAGACGGACCTGTCAAGAGCGGCCTGCATCCAGCGTGTTCCTGCGACCTTTATTAATTTATAATTTTACTTAGTAGGTATATTTTTAAAATAATTCACATAAAACAAGTTCTATTAAATTTTCACCGGACAAGGCGAATGGAAGTTACAAAACATTTGTTATTTGGCAAATGCAAAGCAAATGGACCGGTGCACACAATCTGTTGTTTCAGAATATATCTATTTTATTTTGTTTTTATATCTAGGTTTTATCGTTTTGCTCGCGGCTTCGTCCGCGTGAAAAGCTTTTCCCGTCACAAAATAACCTAAACCACAGTACAACGCCAGTGCCATCTACTTACAGAAACAGATTAAAGAAATCCATTATTTCGCATGGGAAAAAATTACCGGGATAGAAAGTAGACTATATGTTAATCCAGGACATGATCTACTCGTGTGCCAAATTTAATTCAAATCCATTAAGTTGTTTCTGCGTTTATTTCTAACAAATATACAAATATCCAATCATCTAAACAATTTCACAAACTTTCGCATTTATGATATTAGTAAGAAGTAGATAACATATATGAACATCAGTACATGTGACGTAGTTCCAGTCATATTACCTACATTAAATACTTAATGCAAGAATTGTGTAGTGGGAAATATTGCAATGAAATCAGCCCTGTATTATATACTGCTCACTGCTGAGCACGGGCCTCCTCTACTACTGAGAGGGTTCAGGCCTTAGTCCACCACGCTGCCTAGTGCGGGTTGGCAGACTTCACATAACCCCCGTGATTCTTATGGAGAATTCTCAGGTATGTAGGTTCCTCGCGATGTTATCCTTCACCGTTAAAGCGAACGATAATTGATGAACAATACATACGTAACTTTGAAAAGTCAGAGGTGTGTGCCTTGAGTTTTGAACCTCCGGCCATTGTCTCGGCAGACCGTTCCATTCCCAACTAGGCTATCGTCCACAATATATAAATAAATAAAATATTGCAAAGTAGATATTAATATTAATTTATTTCTTAAGTTGTACTATGTTTGTAGAAACAATCCGTACTATGCATAGGTACTATAAAAATATTTCATTTCTGACTTCTGTATTCTAATAAATATTCGGGTATTAATGTGATCTACTTATCTGATTGTTGATTATATTTACCCCAAAACAACAAAAAGTAGTACATTTTAGCTCACTCCTCTATAGACAATATTGATTCCAAAATAATAAAAATACAAAATAGCGGTAAAGCAAAAATAATATAAATTACTTTTACATAATAAGTATTGTGTTGTTTATTGTAGCTTGTATACCCTTGAGAAATGAAAGTGTTTCTTTCATTTTGCGAGATATCATCCGGTATTCATTATGAAACCTAACTTTATTTCCTGTTTTCA
This sequence comes from Sphinx pinastri, assembly GCA_947568825.1. NCBI lineage: Eukaryota > Metazoa > Arthropoda > Insecta > Lepidoptera > Sphingidae > Sphinx > Sphinx pinastri. The sequence goes on along the minus strand of OX387630.1, from coordinate 2,652,601 downwards.
TATGTTTTCACGATACATTCGTTTCCACACAGGAAATTAAGTATAAATATATTATAACTGTTCTTCGATTCTTAGTTATTGCGAGACAAAAACTGAAATATTATAATATGGTTGAATTAGTTTTTGCGCGGTTACTGAAGATTTTTACGACTGCAAATATATACAGTTTTATAACATACGCTACAATAATATTGTACCTACGTAAAATCATCCAAAACGTGTTAATGTCTTAAAACCTCAGCCAATAAATGTCTACAACATGCTTGAAAAATGTGTAGTGCTCACCCAGAATGGCCTAAAAATTACACGTAAATTTTTTTTTTTTACAAGTTACTTTCCATACAACCAGAAGCTCTTAATAATCTACTATTTAAATCTTGATGGGCGCGCCCCCTATCACATCATGGGACGGAATGCGCACGGCGAATGGTGGGTGCATTAGTTGCGCCTCTGCCTGCCCTTCGGGGATGGAGGGCGTGTGTAAATCTTTACATTACCCGTAAATCCTCAACTATAATTGCCATTAAAGACATGTCAATAACGCTTTGAGGTTTTATGGAGCTTTCTCAAGATCTTTAGTGAGCCTTAATTATGCTTTTAAATTACGGGAAGCTGTAAAAGCCTTTGAGCCTGTGAGATGCATCGCGCGTGCACTTTTAATTATGTATCAAGAAAGGAATATCCGCTTGAGTGTTTTAAGATGAGTAAAAAATTTTATGCTAGTTAATTCTTGAATTGTAGCTTCTTCTTGCGGCTTCGTCCACATGGAAGGAAGGTGTACCAGATGATAAATGTCCTACAAATATGTTAGTCCAGGTCTTGGTCTATTAAGGTGACAAATTAGGTTCAAATCCATTCACCGGTTCCTCCAACAACCAAAAGATAATGTTATTTGCAAATATTTAATATTAGGAGTTAGGATTATTTATGAATCTCTTTTGAAGTTAGTTAAGAAGCGTTTGACGTGTTATTCAGACGCGATTTCCGGGGATCCAAGCACTACGGAAGGAAAACATCGTGATGAAGTCTAGATAGTACGTAAGAATTGATCTATAAGAATTCCGAAGTTATGTGAAGTCTCCGAACCCGCACTAGGCCAGCGTGATGGACTATAGACTAACCTCTCACAGTAGTAAAGGAGGCCCGTACCTAGCAGTGGGCAGTATATAATACAGGGCTGCTATTATTATTAAGTACTATCTTTTCTAATACTTATAATATATGTCCCTGATGGCAGCCAGCGCGTCTACGAGTCTCATGTTATTTTGCTGATGTGTATTTAAATGAGGATGACCTACATGCTTGTTTGCCAACCTATCCCATAAAAACGATCAATTTTCAAAAAAATATAGTAAATTGAAACCTTCCAACCCTCCTAACAAATAATAAGGGTGTCAAATTATCCAGTTGACATACTGAGATTTATTATCATTACGCAGTTCACACCCTTATAATGGGGTGTCTTTTTATAAAGAGGCGATTTATAACAACCAATGGTGTATGAAACCCTTAACAAATACAAAAATGTGACCTCCATAAGACAGTCTTCCAATTGACTGATATAAGTATTTAGGAATTTCGTTGTATTTTATTTGATTTGTCACTACATACAAAATATACACTATGACTATTTAGGTATGTACAGTCAGCCACATAAGTAACTGAACAAATTTAAAATTTCAAATCGCGTTTAAACTTTTGCGTCAGTATCAACAATGGTTTTTTCTTCTCTAAAATAAACTTCACAGGGTTAACTTTATTATAGATAAAGAAAAAAGAATATTTCGACTGGAGTGAACGTGCAGAAGTGTTTTGAAGTTTTTAATTTGTTCAACTACTTTTGTGGCTGACTGTACATAGGTAAATATTTTCGAATAATATTTTAAGGGATGTTTGTTAGAAGTATGTGCAGAACTTAACATCTATAGGGTCATCCGGGCAACAGCACGCAGTGGGTAAAAGTTCGCATGGTCAATATCTCGGAACCTATTGAGGGGGCTCAGACACTTTTTCGGCTAGATCAGGGGCGCGTCAGGGACGATGTCAGAGCCACAAGCTATTTTGCCAAGCCTCACTTGTTTAGCGAAAAACGGTGATCAACGTGATTTTGTTGATTAGTTACCAACATTTTGTGCTGGGAAAAAAGTGTCTGGCTAGACGGTGCATCAGTTTACAAAAGTCCGTTAATTATGTTAAGTTTACATGATTATTATAGTATTTATTTTAGTTACTAATTCTGTCCTAGAAAATAAATGCGTCTCAACTAACATGTGAATGTTTAAAATATTCCCTGTTTGGGCAAGAGTACGAGGTTAAAAGTACGCACCCTGTTATAACTTCATTACAATGATCGCACGGTTTTTTCTTCTTTAAGCTGCAATTAAGGCGAATATTATTTGTAAAGATTTTTAGACCTTATACAGAAAAAAAATATTCTCCATAAACACTCTGCGTAGTTTTACCCACATAACGGGTCAATAGTACGAATTTCCCCCGATGCACTTAAACATGTATTCCAAAAAAAACAATGAAGTAATGTACAAAAACTCATTAAATAATAAAAGTAGAATAAATTTACTTTACATAGAGTGTTAAAACGTTTTCCTAGACACTATATTTTTGACTGTGTAGACGATAGAAAAAAAAGTGCGTACTTTTAGGCCGAATGACCCTACTAATATTATAAAGAGGAAAGATTTGATTATTTGTTCGTTTGTTTGTAATGGATAGGCTCCGAAACTACAGGACCGATTTAAAAAAATCTTTCATCATTAAAATGCTACAGTATCCCTGAGTAACAAAGGCTAATTTATATCCCGGAAAAGTTCAAACCGGGACTTAATCACGGATTTTGTTTTCTCGCGAGTGGGGCTTTCACGGCCAGACCACTAAACCGATTTCGATGAAATTTGGAAGGGAGATAGTTTAAGACCATGGGAAGGACATAGGCTACTTTTATCCCGGAAGAACATAAGCCGGGAATTTTTATCCCGGATTTTTTTTCTCGCGAGTGGAGCCGTCACGGCCAAACCACTGAACCGATTGCGATAAAATTTGGAAGAGACATAGTGTAAGGCCCTGGAAAGAACCTAGGCTACTTCTTATTCCGGGAAAAAATAAACCGGAACTTTTATCCCGAAAAATATTTTCTAGCGGGAGGAACTGCGAGAGAATAAGTATGAAGATAGTTTGAGTTCCAGGGAAGGACAGGCTATGTTTTATCTTTTTATTTTTAAGGATATGTCCTTACATCATTACATATTATAAACCGAAGCGATATTATAAATCGCATCTGTTTGTCTGAACACGATAAACTTAAAAACTACCGAACAGATTTTGATCCGTCTTTCACCTACGGACGGAGTGATTCAAGAGGAAGGTTTACGATTTAATTCATAGATATTTTGTACGACAGAAAAATAAATGTCGGCATATAATATTATGCCTTGCTACCTGTGCGAAGCCAGGGCGAGCCGCTAGTATAATATAAACTACTTTTTATAACCGGCACGTGCCCAGTGGGCAAATACAGGCTAGTTCATAATAAATTCTCATTTTTTAAATACTTGTGAATTCGTAAAACCTTAGCCAATTAAAACTAGCACTTCTAAGGTTTTACTCGAGTTAGTGCTATAAAAAGCCGTTAGTGACTGTACCAATTGTACAATGCCAATGCAGTGAAATCATCAATCTTTCCGCGACGGGGACAGACGAGGCAAACAAACTTAAAAACCAACGACTAAGAAATTGGAATGGCACGTGTACAGAACATATGAATAGTGTTCTGTGGACACGTGGAATTAATTAATTAAAAAAAGGACTGACATCTTCGAAAGCAGGAACTAAATCAGGATTTGAAATCTCAGTGCGGGAGTCATATAAAATTTAACCAGTAAAGAATTTTAACAGATGATAAGAACCATTTTTTGTATTTCGTGTTTAGAAAATCGTTACTAGTTTGTAAAGGATTGTAGAAATCACAAAATAATTTGATAATCTTACTTTCAAATTATAGCCGCAAATAAAACAATTTTCTCTATGAGCAACGTAAAAGGAAGTATTAAATGGTTGCGTGGATTTCGAACCCCAGAGGACTTGACATCGAGTTAGGATATGAAATTAGGCGCGGTCACTATGCGGCAGTTAATTTAGTAGTGAATCGGTAAAAGTACTAAGTAACTACTTAGTACTAACTAGCTTTTACTCGGAGTTATGGCCGCGTGTAAGTATTTTCTCGAAATGATGAAGACATTACCAATAGCCAATTTCAAGGCATACAGCATATTTATAAAAACAAAAACTTAAATCGATGATGCCTTAAATCGACATTAAGTAATTCATGTTGAGTTATGCCCCTGACTTATTATGTAAATCTAATATATAAAATTCTCGTGTCGCGGTGTTTGTTGCCCAACTCCTCCGAAATGCCTCTACCGATTTTCATGAAATTTTGTATGCATAGGTATCGGGTAGGTCTGAGAATCGGTCAACATCTATTTTTCATACCCCTAAATATTAAGGGTGGTCCATCCGTAATTTATTTTTTATTTTTTAGACAAAAGTTCTTGTTTTTATTTTTTTATGATACAGCATTCAAAAATACATACAACCCAAATTTTTTACCTTTCTACGATCAATCCCTATTTTTTTAATAACTTTTAATCCTGGTCGGTAACTGATGGCAAAACAACGTTTGCGGGGTCAGCTAGTAAGACTATATTATTTATCGTGTTTAACACCTGTACCATCGAACCTAAAGCGGTGTTTAGACTAGCAAGAAAACTTGCAGAAGTTATCTCGCGCATGCTATTTTTACCATGTTAACAGTCACAGAAAGCTGACTTCTGCAATATTTTGAAGCTTGCAGGACTTCATGGGCAAGTCGCATATGTAAACACCATTAGACAACTTGTGCGAGAACTAGCAGTTTATTCTGCGTGCGAAATAAAAGTTTTAACTTGCTGAGCTAGTAGAATATAGTTTTTTTTATTTGTTCCATACGGAACGAGCTAATGTTAAAGACCATGCTGCCAAGGTATAAGTTTGTAGTATGCCGATATGTCTATTTTTGCCGCCAAGCAGTAGTATGCATGCACTGTTGTGTTCCTGTTTGAAGGACATTGAAGCCAACGTAATTACTGGGCATTATAAGACTTAACATCTTATGACTCAGGATTGCGAGCGCAGTGGAATGCCACGTAGTGCTTTGTAATTCAAAATTCTGTTTTATGTTGGTACTTTTAAGGCGATTATTGTGTTTACAATCATCATCCAAAGGGAATTATATTAGATTCATAAAAATCAGGCACAAGGATTGCGTGCCGTGTCATTAAGTTTTACGAAAAAAAAAATATGGCGAACAATAAATATTCCTCGGGTAACGTAAACAGCTTTACAAGAACTTGCACAAGTTAACTTGATGGTCACTTGCAAACGCGTATTGCTTAAGATATATCGCCGCTAGTGTAAACGCATCTGGAAGTTATTGCGCAATATATTGCTGAGAAAACTTGCTAGTCTAAGCTTAGCTTTACCTCACTCATTTATTTTGACTCTTATGATAAGTCGTAAGGGTCTTATCCGCACCTAGCATAATTTTTTTTGTAAATCTGCATTACGTCTTGTTTAACATTCCTCGCCATGCCAACATGGTCTCGCCATCACAATAAGCGTAGTCGTGGTAGGTCTCTCATATGTAAGAGTCCGTCTGGGTAGGTACCACCGCAATGTCTATTTCCTACCGCCAAGCAGCAGTGTGTATGCACTGTTGTGTTTAAAGTCGGTTTGAAGGACATTGTAGCCAGTGTAACTACTAGTCATAATGAGACTTAACATCTTATGTCTCAGTATGACGAGCGCAGTGGAATGTCACACAGTACTTTGAAACTCAAGGTGCTGGATGGTGTTGCTACTGTTTATGGGTGGTCGTATCGCTTACCATCAGCGAACGGCATACTCGTCTCGTCATTCAATGGAATAAAAAAATAAAAATAAAAAGCAATAAAAAATAAAAGCGTGTCACGTCATTCCCGTGGGATAACAGCACAAAATCATATCAATTATCAATACGTAATTATTATTATTATTGTATCTTTCCTGTGGAAAATCACGGCACGAAAGCCGGTCCTTTTGGAAGGCTTGCGTGGGGATACAGATCCAACACGTAGAGGCCCCTTAAAGATACTTTAATATAGTTGGGATATGTACACCATGCAGGTACTATCTCTGTCTGCATTTATGGGAGAAATACAACCAAAGACAGCGCCTGCAAGATGTAAGGACTATTGCAGAGTAGATGGGAATTAATTGGGTCTATGGATGGGATCTAGCTGGACTGGTTACTGGGCTATTGATTGAGACAACGGGACGCCTGCCAAGTAAAATGTCTCAATCTTTTATTTTCAAGGCAGACGGTGACTTGCCCCCCACTAGATGGGCATCCTAAAAGCGGCGCATGCCAAGGACGCAACATCAGTGCAGGTGGCTAAAGGGTGTCGAGAGGTGTGCATCGATTTCACCATCGCGGGTCGCTGACGCGTCCCGGAGCGGGTTTCCTCGCTATTACACAGATTGAGCACTTCCACCCTGGAGCTCAGGTTCTTAGCTCTTGCGACTTCCACCCCTAGCCGGCCAGTTAAGGCAAGCCAAGGGTCAAGGGGTCTCATTTAGCCCCCACGGAATCGGGGTACGCGGTTATTATTATTATCATTATTTTAATCGTTCAATATTGTTTACCATTACAACCAGGGTAATTGTTTTTAAGACTACGCGATGTATTATGTACTGTGCAAGGTTTCCGTAGAATTAAGTTCAATGCTTGAGGGACCTTACCTCCTGAAATATATTTTCCAACCTTTTTTTTTGTATATCCGCAATGGTTTTGGTTCATTTCATTTTTGTAGTCTATCATTTAATTATTGTTTTCTCTGATAGAGACAGTATATTTATAGAAGCCCAAATAACCTTATCCTAAATCCCTATTGGACTTAAGTGCCGAGATCGTATAACAATCTTAACTTCTAGAAGGATCCATAGCGAAAATGGTCCATTAGAACAAAGTTTTATAGCACGCTTGTAAACGAATAATTCTGATAGGTTAATTTTGCCATTAAAGTGTAATATCTAAATGGTTGGGATATTTTATTAAAATCAGCCTTAATTTAACATCAGTTGACTAACTTTTTTAGCCCGATTTAACGTTATTTAGGACATTGTAGCCAGTATAATTACTGGGCACTGATGGCTCAGGGTGACAGTTCAAAGCTGTGTATAGGTACTAGTGCTACTACTATTAATGGGCGGTCGTTTGGCTTACGACTCGACTGCAATAAAAAAACCACGAGAATCTTTCAATAAATCATCATACAACATGCGCTATAATAACCTCGTAAGTCAATGTTAGTACTTTCAATTCGAACGATATTCAATGAATCAAAACTAAAAATATGTTTTATGAAAGCTATATCAAGAACTTTATAGATGAAACCATTTACATTTGCATTACCTACATTTGAACTTTAGTTTCCAATAAAAGGATTAAATAATTGTGTTAACAAAACAACTAAATGTTTCAATTGAATAAAAGGCTTTGGTTTGCGCACCACAAATTAGTTTATAGTTGAAAACACCGTGACTGGGACAATATCGTAACTGAAAAGTGGTTAAATTATGATTTATGATATGATTTGATTACAATATCGTTTGATGATGCCTTTGTTGTGTCAAAATTGAGTGAAACTTTGCTGGTTTTTATAATTAGTTTCTTTTAATAATACCAGTATTACTGTCCCACAACTTGGTACGGTCCTCCTCTACTTACGATGTTTTCTTCACCGTTAAAGCAAGCTATAATTCACAAAGAATACACACATAACTTAAAGAAGTCAGTGGTCGCGCCCTTGGGTTTTGAACCTACAGACCTTGGTTTCGGCAGTGCGTTCCAATCCCGACTAAGCTATCACGTCTACCTATATATATTTTAACTGATGACCGGCCTGACCCTGCCTGACGTCAACACTCCATGAGCAAAAACCTTCGAATTATCAAACTCTGTTGATATCACCTAAGTTTAAATATTCTGCCCACAGGCCTAGCCATCACCGATGCGCAAACTAGAGACTACTCCCTGAACCAGGACCTGCTCCGACTCCTGATGGAGAGGAACTTACGCGGCATGGCTCCAGGCCGCTGGGAAGAGCCGCGGATGGCAGCGGAGACGGCTGATGTTGAGGGACCACCGTCATACCGCGAAGAAGATAGGAACTACATTGGTGATGAAATAAGGTAGGAAATTGTGTAATTACTAGATCTAGATTTGGTTTCTGATTTAATAGTATATAACTGATGCCAGATAACTCATGACAGTGCAGCAAATGTTATGGAATAGAGATTAGAAGTCACATCTAGGTGATAATGCTATTGTTATAATCAAACTTGACGCTTAAATCGGACATGTCGGTATTCTCATCGTATAATAAGTGACCACCATCGATCATAAACACCAACACTGCCTGAAGAATAAGGAGGACGATACTAACCATTACGCTGAAGGAAAAGGACTAGGATATAGGGGAGATTTAAGATCCCGCTTTAAACTTACGACACACATTAGCAAAGCTGCCAAACGACATTTTTTTTTTAAACAACATACAAACCAATTGGGAACTTTTCCACCAAATAAACGAGAAAATTATAAAAAATATGCCACGATATAATAATAAATTTTGTCCATGACAGAGCTGGTTCGGAGAAGCGGTCGGCGGTGGCGACGGCGCTGAACGCGGGGCGTCGGCGACGGCAGCCCACGCCGGCGCTCGGTAAGGCAGTCACGCCGTATGTCGGCGTCGGTAAGCAGCGCCAGAACACTTCCATGTCTGTCTGTCGCTGTGTAGTTAGATACGTTACATCCTTGACAGAGAAGTCATATTCCTCTTCCTAAATCCTGTGGTTCGGTAAGAGGGTCACGAGAAGCAGCAGCTTTGGTTAAAATTATGCATTGTCTATCACTGTGTAGTTAGATACCTTATATCCTTGGAAAAGAAGTCATATTCCTCTGCCAAATCCTTCCATGGTTTGCTTCAACGATCGGTAAAGCAGTCGACTTAACAAAATTTGGTCAATTTCTTTACCTGGTCGCTTTTCTGTGGGTCGGTTTACGTTTAGTAAAACACGCGACTTGGGTAAACAATTTGCTTCACTATTAATCTGTCTGTTGCTATGTAGTAAAAACTTTAATTCTTGGACACGCTCTTAAAGAAGTCAATTCCACTGCCAAGACTATCTGTTTAAATTCCCTTAGGAAGGAGCCGAGAATGTGACATAGTCATCGTAGTTAGAACCTTTATCCAGAACTCTGAAGATATCAAATCCTGGTTAATTGCCCGGTGGTTTGTGAGTTTCTCAATCAAGAACGCCACATGCTTTTCCGCCAGTCTGTTTTTCGCTGTGCACATTGAATCTTATATTCTTCTAATGCAAAATCCTATGCCCTTGTCATTTGTGGTATTGTGGATTAGATATTATAAATAATACAACTAAGATACCTTCAATATTTACATTTAGTTTTTTCTTTCTTTGAATAAGGTCCGTATAGAGAGATGGTGATACTTTACCTCTCAAGTTTGATTTTCGAAAAACAAAAGGAAGCATGTAACCCATTCACTGGCTTATGAGGTCTAATAAACAGCTTCAAAGTTGTTCTTCGTAAAAAATAAACGAAAATCTAGTGAAAGAGGATGGAGATACTTGTAATATTCAAAAACGTCTAGGATTACGTCATACATACATAAAATAGTCTGTTAGGTAAAAATGAGACTTCATTACCTTATTTGCAAGTACGAAAAAGAAGGTAGATGGTAGTGTATATTTCTTTCGTTAAAAGTAAAATTGTATAGATATACCTAGTTAGATATCTAGTTACTTTCGTTTCTTGGAATAAAATACGCCAAAATTAAACATGCGATTGCTATAATAGAACTTATGAATTGAGGATTATTATTAAAAAGTAGCTGGTATAGGTACATTTTAAGAAAATAAGCCTATTCAAGCACCTGCCAACAACTTTATTCAATAGTTTTTTCACGTAGCTTGTGCCAGACTTATGTATACTAATACTATTGTAGAGGCCTGACATTCTAAATGCTGTTGCTTCGCCGAAAAAAAACACTACAATACATATCTACATATTTATACCAATAATATAAATCAATCAACATGGACGTGTCCCTACTAAAATATTTATAGCAAATTCACATTTCATTCATATTGCTTAAAGGACATATTCAGGTTTATGTTCGAATGTATCAGAATTTTCTTGAGCCGTAGAAGTTAAAATACATTACATTACTATAAAACGGCTAAATACCTTTATCTATTAAGCCAACAGTTAGTGCAATTAACATAATATAATACTACTACATATTATATTCCCGCCTACGCTTTTTTATATTAGTTAAGTACGTTACTAGTTAGGTATTACATTTAGGTAAACAAGTATTTCAATAAAATGCCTTGTAATATTTGAAATATTAAATGGTTCCATCGTACTCGTTATTATTTTGCCTATAAATTTATATTCGACAACATACTACCCAATATGATATATTGTGTGTGTACTGCATTTTATTAATGCAAAGGTACCGTGAACTGACGTAAACAGCTCCCGCGAGACCTAGGTCTCCGGCAGAATGAATAATGTTATAAAACATATGACACATGCATGTCATATTATCTAGAGTATAATTTTATATGCACTGTGGGTTGATATCATCATTTTTATGGTTCTAATAAATTTCTTCTCGTAACTTTTTGATTCGATATAAGTTATATTATGATCGCGAGTTAAAAAGCGGCGATAGCCTAGTTGGGAGTGAAACTGACTGCCGAGACGAATGTCCGCAGGTTCAAAACCCAAGGGCGCGCACCTCTGACTTTTCTAAAAAGTTATGTGTGTATTCTTCATAAACTATCGCTCGCTTTAGTGGTGAAGGAAAACATCGTGAGCAAACCTGCATACCTGAGTAGTTCTCTATAATAATTTCGAAGGTATGTGAAGTCTGCCAACCCGCAATAGGCCAGCGTGGTGTACTGAGGCCTAAAAACCCTGTCAGTAGTAGAGGAGGCCCGTGCTCAGCAGTGGGCAGTATATACAGGGCTGGTATGGTATATTATATGGTATGTTCGCATGTTGACAGGATTGAAATTCTTACACTTTTTTTTTGTAAATCACTTTTATATTAGTCTGATAAGATGGTCAGAACAGTTTTATCAAAACTATTACTGTTTCACCGTAGTCAGTATCTACATAATCAGGAATCACTGAGCTTACAATGTTCCGAAGTGTTGATTTCATCTCAGTTCATATTTGGCATTTCTAATTTATCATGTGTTTCTTTTAACACAGTCGTAATAATATTTTATCATTCAGATATATTTAAAGTAGAGCATAAAAAAGAAATCGCAGTAGTTTTATTGTCAAATCGCCTCATGAGCCTCGTACAAGCATTCCTTTTAACGCCTTTTTACCACAATTATGTTTATTGGGCCGGAATGTCGTACAGGAAAATGTGTAATATTATGTCACCAAGCGAGATTCGGTGACAAGTCATTCGTATAAAAATTGAGAAAGACGAAATAAAAGACAGACGTTAATATTTAAAGATTCATTGCTTTCGTGAAGTGCTTGGGATACATTTCATTAAATTGGATACATTGGATACAATGCATGCGCGTACTTTTCTATCGCGAAACTCGACCAATCAGAAAAAGTTTTTCACATGCTTACAAATGTTTATTTATTATTTTATTCTCGAAATTTTTGATTAGGATCGTTTATTGAAAGCGGCGTCTTATTTTGTATGATAAAATCGTTTCTAAATACCCGCTATTGAGAATAATTTAATTATAGAAATAAAACCGAGTTTACACTAAGCAGTTTTCGAACACGCCTGCTATTTTCACTAGCAAGGGATGATGATCTCTTGCATTTAGGGACTCTATGGGCGTTATTAAAAAATCAATCTCAAGTATTGATAGTTCAATACATTATGTCTACTTGAGATGTAACTCAAACTTAAGATTGATTTATTAATACCACCCCCATGAACGCCACTCGCTTATCATAACATTCAGTGAAGTCACGTACGGCCGGTCTCAACAACTTACTCACATTTAACTGGAGTTTGATATCTAACTCGACAGTAAAAGTTGCACTAACTGTTACTGCTGTTTCAATATCAATTCTTATCTACCTTAGTGTTTAGGTACGCAGATAACCACCAAAAAGTAAGCATTTAACGCTTTGTTATCTGTTGGTGAGTTATTGAGCCCAGCCGCTAGCCGATATAAGCCGCCTGTTTCGTTTTCAAATAGTATTGTTTTACAGGAGTGCTTAACGACGTTGGATCATTCTTCGACTCTCTGCGCGATAACTTGGAGACCATGGCTTCGCTCTCCCCTGAGGAACGATCCAGCTTCTTCCACGAGTCGCCTTCTGTCGTCCACGCGCCTTCTAGCGGTAAGCATAATTATTACTTTTTTTTATGGAATTGAATGACGAGACGAGCATGCCGTTCGCCTGATGGTAAGCGATACGACCACCCATAAACAATAGCAACACCATTCAGCACCTTCAGTTACAAAGTATTGTTTGGCATTCCACTGCACTCGTCATCCTGAGACATAAGATGTTAAGTCTCATTATGTCCAGTAGTTACACTGGCTACAATGTCCTTCAAACTGAAACACAACAGTGCATGCACACTGCTGCTTGGCGGTAGAAATAGACATTGTGGTGCTACCCACCCAGACGGACTCTTACATATGAGAGACCTACCTCCAGTACTCAATTACTTGGGGCCTGTCTCACAACCTCTGAGTAAATGCTCTTCTTCTCAGTCGGACACTCTTGGCAGAGTGGTCGTGGTTGTCGCGATGGTAATACATGGAAAGATGTCAGCCTTGTCAGTCTTTTCGGCGATGTTCGTAGGTTTACTAAGGCTTCTCCATTTTTGTCGGTTAGTAGCGTTGCGTGTACACTCTGTCATGGAGGACTGTGTTGTTGAGTAAATGCTACTCGTCACATAAACGTATAAGCCGACCAAATATAAAAGTTACTAATCTATGCTCCCAAATAAATGGCAATAAAATGAGTAGGTACCTACTACATTAGCTGTTTAATACAACAAGACTGCCTCGGTGGCGTAGTTGTATTGCGTACGCGTTACGAGTACGATTTGCGCGCTGAGGTCCTGGGTTCGAATCCCGGGTCGAGCCAAAAAACATTGTGACTGGGTTTTTCCATCTTAAAAAAATTACTCAGTCGCAGCTCGGAGTCAGGAAGTTGGCAGTGTGATACCCCCGTGCCTCGGAAAGCACGTAAAGCCGTTGGTCCTGCGCCTGATCTCTCTCCGGTCATGTCGGATTGCCGTCTCACCGGACTATGAGAGTGAAGGAATAGCGAGTGCACCCTGTGTATTGCGCACACACTTGTGCACTATAATATCTCCTGCGTACCTGGCTGATCTCCGTTGAGATTGGCCGCCGTGGCCGAAACTGGCTAGGAGGATTACAATACAACAATTATCAAATAAAATTTACTTGAGACTTGTAAAACAGGCCCATAAATTAATTAGTTGTTTATTTTTAATATAATAAATAAATATAGTTAATATAATAAATAATAATTAATATAATAAATAAAAATAGTTGTTCCTTCTATGATAGAGTTAATTGAGTAAGTAGGTAAACATCTTTGTCTGATTGTGCCACCCAGCAATGTTTAAAGGACTACCTCGGTGGCGTAGTTGTATTCGTGCTGGGTACGACTACCGCTCTAAGGTCTCGGGTTCGAATCCCGGGGCCGGGGGCGTGCAAAGTCATATTAGGTTTTATTGCTCAATATCACCGCGGAGTCTGGAGTTTGTGCCCAATATGTAGGAGTTGGGTCCCGGGACGTCTCGTGTCTCGAAGTCCCGGGACTTTTCGTAATTTTAGTCGTCTCGAGTCCCGGGGCTTTCATGTCGAGACTCGAGCCGAAACAAGATTGTCGAAATTGTTATGTAATATTTTTTATTTAGTATGGAACAAGCAATAAAAGATATCCAAAAAAATGTACCCGAGATTCTGGGAAAAAATAAGAGCAACATTAATAAAAGGAGTTTCAGTTGTTTGAAGCAACCGGAAAACGTACAGAAAGTTTGGAACTACTGTAAAAAGCCTTAAACACAATTAAATCGACACCATTGAAAACGAGAGAGTGTTCTCCTTGTCCGGTGGCATTATTACAAAAAATAGAAACAGATTGTCGGACAAAGCTGTTGACGCCTAGCTGTTTTGAAAGCCTATTTTATTAAATCAGTAAAGAAGTCTAATTAATGTGTTAGTTGATTATCTGAAAGACTGATTCAGAAGTCTGTTGTATTATTTATACTTAGGTTATTTAAATAAGAAAACAAATCTGTGATTATGAGAATTAACAATGTTGTGATTATGACCAATGATTAGATACTAGAATTACTAGATAATAGTAAAGTTATTAAGAATTAGTATGATTTTTGTCTAATTTCGTTTTATAACTATAAGATTTAACTGCTTAAAAGTGTGTCAAGAAATAATCAAAGCAATTAGACTGAAATTGACGTTAGTTATTAAGATTTAATTTTCTGTTTAATAAATGTTTAGTTTTACAAAGAATATTTTTTTTTAATACGATTCACCAGAATTTAACTCATTTTTTTTTTACAAAAAAACGGCAAACCCCTCTTAAAAAAAAATCATAATCTCGAAGTCCCGGGAATTTCCGGGACTTTGATTGTAGGCTGTCTCGTGTCCCGGGACTTTGAAATTGTCGGGAATTCCCAAACCCTACCAATGTGTCAATAGGCTCGCCTCCTATTATATCAGGAAACGGAATACCTACATATGGCCAAAGTAGATGCACTAGTTGCGCCTCTGCCTACTCCTTTGGGGATAAAAGGCGTGTGTGTATGTGTGTGTGTGTGTGAGTGTGTTTAAAGGACATTGTAGCCAATGTCCTTGTGAAATATTGATTGCAATATATCAAATTATGTAAAGATTAAAATATTATAGCTTAATGCCACTCCCTTCACATGTTTGGGTCTACGTCAGCACATTTACAATGTTATCAAATAATTTACTAGACCCGCAAGTTTATTTTAGTTTAAATAACTTAATTATTTAATTATTGGCGACGAATATTTTACCTTGGGGGCTTAACGGCCCATAGTAAGTGAAATTTATTGGGAAACAATGACGTCAAATACCATTTATCAAATAATTATGGTAGGTTTACATAACGAATATTAAAATTAATTAGTGTAGTCTGCAGGTAATCTTCAGTTCGCCAAAACAAAATGGCCCAGAATGTCGCAAAAAACACACGACACGAGTCGGTGTCGTTTCATTATGATTGGTCAAGGGACTCACGCATGACTGACGCATTGATCTCTCGATTAATCACAAACATCACGATTGACGACATCGACTCTTGTATCGTGTTTTTTTCACATTCTACAATACACTCTATGTACCATATACTATGCACTCATGGAAAACTTATCTTCTTATTATCGATAGATATTTCAGAATCGGAGCAGTTCCAGAGATTAGCTTGTACAGACAAAAACCACCTTTATCCTTACATATTATAAAACAAAATCCCCCGCCACGTCTGTCTGTCTGTTGTTGTCTGAAATAGGCATCGACTCCAAATATACGTACCTATAAAAAGTAAAATTATTTTATGGTTTGTAGTAGTTTTGAAGTCGGTTTTATTTTTTGTGTATTTATTGCTTTTTTATTAGTTAATTATGGAATGGTGTAAAAAATACACCATAGGTATACGAGTGCAGCATTTGCGAGTCATCTGCTGTTAGTTATTGAAGTGTTCTATTGTCTATCTGGGAAGATCTTCATCAGATCTTGATAAATTATGTACTTAAACCTTCCCTGAAAAATATACATTTGAATAATGAAAACCCGATCTAAATCGGATCAGTAGTTTTTGAGAAAATCGCGGACACACAAACTTACATACATACGGGTCGAATACAGAATATCCTTTTTCTAAACCCGCTTAAAAATACGTGTCCATTTTATTTAAAAGTTTGCTGCGTATTTCTTTCTTGTATCCCGTAGCATGCGGAAGTCCTATAAAACGAGGAAACTCTGGTAATCCTGCATATAAAACATAACAGACTTTAAACACCATATTGTTTGTTCCTTGTCACGTTATTACCTGTAAGGAAGAGTAACGGTCTCATTGCACAGTATTTTATGTAACATGGGAAAAGTTACTTTCCAAGTACTTAACTTTAGACTGTAGACAGTAAGCCTTGTTTCAACTTTTTCTATATTGAAAGGATTTTAAAATTCAACTTAAAAAAAATTGTTACACCCTGAATAATTTAGTATTAAAACACATTACATAAGTCTCACTGCTGAGCAGAGATCTTTCCTTCTCAATAGATTAGAGTTGATCGGTCAGCTTCCTGAACGTAATAATTTTCGCTCTGTGCCAGTACTATAACCAGTAATGTAGGTAATTATTTTTAATTGGCAATTTCCTTTTTTAAATCCAATAAAGAAAATAACATTGTTAACCTCTAGTTAATTAAGTTTACAGATAAAGCCAGACAACAAATAAAAAAAATGTGGTAAATTTAAAATCAAATAAGTATTATTCCTTTCTTAAAATTAGATTATTACGATATTCCAAACAGGAAAACCAATCGGCAATTGCAACTATTTGTAATAATAAGACAACTCGCAACTGCAAGCCCGTGGGACAAAATCCAATTAAACTCGGTCTGCCACCGTCTGTACTTGATACATGAGCCCCGTAATGGAATAACATGGCAAGTTAATCCATCAGATACTCAGAACTTTCTGATTCGTTGCTAACAATAGGTGTTGTTTGTTGAGCCAACCTTTAGCCCTAGGTGGGCTGTTGAGACTTCTTAGAAGCCTAAAGTGTTGGTGTCATAAAAACAACTCCGTAAATGTTTTTACTAACTATCTTTTTTATATTATTTTTTACAGATTAAGAGATTTTGTTCAATTCACTTATAAGTTATAACAACAAAAAAGTAATATTACCTTCATTGGATTGAATAATTTTTAAGCACTATAATGGAAATTTAGAGTGAATATTTTCAATTATATCTTGTCTCTTCTTGATAGCAAATAATTAAAAAGATGCTAATAGCGTGTATAAGTTTAAAAGGAAGTAAGAGTGCAACTTTCAAACTTTTCCCCATCTGACAAGTAATTAAATTACAAAGAGGTAAAGGTTTATAAGTGAAGGGTAATAATCTCTTACAATACTGATTCGATATAAAAAAACTTTTACTTAAATAAATCTATATAATCAATACATGATATATAATGCAGATTTTCATCCCGACAAAGGGCATTTACGTGGCCAAATGTAGGCTAAAGTCATTTCAAGCCACAAATTGACGTAAAATTAATCTATACTAATATTATAAAGAGGAAAGATTTGATTGTTTTTTTTTATTGCATTGAATGACGAGACGAGCATGCCGTTCGCCTGATGGTAAGCGATACGACCACCCATAAACAGTAGCAACACCATCCAGCACCTAGACTTACAAAGTACTGTGTGGCATTCCACTGCGCTCGTCATCCTGAGACATAAGATGTTGAGTCTCATTATGTCCAGTAGTTATACTGGCTATAATGTCCTTCAAACCGAAACACAACAGTGCATGCACACTGTTGCTTGGCGGTAGAAATAGACATTGCGGTGGTACCCACCCAGACGGCCTCTTACATAATGAGAGACCTACCAACAGTAAAATAGATTGTTTGTTTGTAATGGATAAGCACAAAAACTACTGGACCGATTTTGAAAATTCTTTCAGTAATAGGAAGCTACATTACTCCAGAGTGCTATAGGCTACTTTTTATCCCGGGAAGATATTTTTATCCCGGAAAAATTTTTTCACGCGGGCGGAGCCGCGATCAGAAGTCTAGTTTAATTATAAACTAAAACATAAAACGATACATTGTGAAACGTTTTTCCTTATCATATTTTTTTATAATGCAATATGCCATAACTCGTAGTCCCTTAGGGTCTCTTTATAGATATAACCCACACAATTATAGATAAACGGTAATAAGTTTATTATAAAATTAAATAAACAACACACACACGCCTTTTATCCCCAGAGGAGTTGGTAGAAAAGCAACTAGTGCACCCACTTTTCGCCGTGAGTATTCCGTCCCATGATGTGATAGGGGCGAGCCTATCGCCATATCGGGCACAAATTCCAGACTTCGGTCTGATATTGAGTAGAAAAACCTAATATCAAATATTGTATACCATACTCTGTATTATTTACTGGTGTATTATTTCTGTTTTTTCGAAAAAGTTATGTGTGTCTTTGTGAATTATCGCTCGCTTTAACAGTGGAGGAAAACATCGTGAGGAAACCTGCATACATGAGAAGTTCCCTGAATTTCGATGGTATGTGAAGTCTGCCAACCCGCACTAGGCCAGCGTGGTGGACTAAGGCCTAACCCCTCTCAGTAGTAGAGGAGGCCCGTGCTCAGCAGTGGGCAGTATATAATACAGGGCTGGTATAGTAGTAGTAAATAAATAATTACATACAAAAAGAGTTATCATCGATACATATAAAATGCTTTGTCCTGAATGACTGACTGACGGATCAACGCACAGCCTAAACCGCTGATCATATAAAAATCTGACCAATATATAAATACAATTCTGAATTCGTCCTCCACATTATTTTATAAGTTCAATGTTCTCACGGGTACTAATTTTAAAGGTAATCTTTTAGAATAACAAAATATTGTTTTATATTTAGAATCTAAATATAGGCCAAATTTTATCAACATGCATTTCGATATCAAAGTTAAATAGGTAGCACATATTTTCATAATACACTTCATAAATAAATATACAAGTACAACTTCATACAACAAAATAACTAATCATAATGTTGATCCTATTAGTCTATACTAATTTTATAAAGACGAAAGATTTGTATTTATGTGTGTATGTAACGAATAAATTCAAAAACTACTGGACCGATTTCAAAAACTCTTTCACCAAAATAAAGCTTCGTAATCAGCGAGTATCATACGCCCTTTTTTATCCCGAGAAAATGTATTGCGGGACTTTTATCTAGGAAAAACTCTTTCGTGCGAGCGAAGCCGCGGGAAAAAGCTAGTTCTTTTATAAAAATTATACTTTATAGTGCCTCCATCTTTAATACTCTGTGAAAACTTTTTACAGGATTTGTTTTCTTAATTGCCCTTTTAGTTCGTTAGTTATTTTTCCACGGCAGCATTAAAAATCTCATCTTATAGGTCATCGACCCTTATTCAAATTACCATTACGTTGTTCGTTCAACTAAATATAAAATATGACTGCAAATATGCTACATCATGCCATTAAGCTATGGGACATAATAAATACAGAAGCCCGACCTTAAACACATTAAACTACGCACTGCGGATGTCAATTACCCCTGATAAGGATGCGGCTTCCTCGGAAGATCAGGGCGTTGGCATTTCTAACACCATTTATAGCTACACTGAACGTTTCATACTCGTCGAAAAAAATAGAGGCCAACAGTTACCCACTAAATGAGTTCAAGTCAACAAATTTTTGTTGTTTTTTCATGGATACAATTTTCTCACCGTTTTAATAGAAATCATAAAATAACTTATATCATTATGCGCGCACACAAGGATACGCAGAATGATGCAGCGATAGCGTATGACACAATTGACACAGCTGTAACGCATACTAGCTTAAGAAAAGTTGGCCTGTTTGTTTTAGTTTCATTGCAGCGCGTCACTCTATCTAGGTATATAATTAATCAAAGAATTCGTTTTGAATAGATAGCAACCAAGTGGACACTTTATGATAAATAATCAGACACAATATTATAGAAGCATCGATACCTTAGCGACATTTTTCTTTTGGAAGTTTTTGGTGTTGGTTTACGAAACAACAGCCCGTCGCTTCCATATCAGCTTAAGAAACATGGGCGTAGCTAGACTAATTTCCCAGGAAGGGCCAGTGTCTTATACTACAAAAATAAAATGAATTCTGTGTACTTGCAGAGTTGATAATTTTGGTCTTTTTAAAGATTTATAGTAAGAGGAGGATGCTTCAAAATCCTATACCAGACAATTCTGGGGTGGGCAGTGGGCACGGTCCACCCGGGCCCTCCTCTATATTCGCCTCTGTTGAAAAAAGAAATCGAAATTCTTTCCCGCCATTAAACAGTATGCTGACACGCATATCCTTCCTTCCTTCATATTATACTAGCTTATGCTCGCGGCGCCGCCCGCGTGAAAAAGTTTTTCTGGGATATAAGTAGCGCTATATAATCCCCAGATAAAAAGTAGCCTGTCCTTCCCATGGTTCAAACTATCTCTATATAAAATTTTATCGAAATCGGTTCCACCACGGTTGAACCACTTCATCCCTAAAAGCGTAAGACAGAGTTCCTTTCAAATATATATTAGAATTTAGAATTTGTAATGTATTTTTTATTTGTCCCAGGCGGCGGTGGTGGAGGCATGCACAAGATCTACTCGTTGCGCCCGGTCAAACCCTTCGGCAGCATCAGGTGTTTATCATTTTGTATATCAGAATTCTGTCATACGACCCTGTCATTAACCTGGTGCTAAGTGAGCAACACTCATAATACGTGAACAATCATTGCGCCTTGCTAAGTTTTCCTTTATATAGTATAGAAGATAATGACAGGGAAAGCCCTGACAAAACCTAAACTATGCTACTTACCAATGATCAATCAACAAAGTGCTTAATTTCTGAAACAAGTAAAGACCAGGGTTCCAATCCCGGTCTGCATGTCAAAAGTAGGAAGAATTTGATTCGTAAAACACTTTAATTTCACATTGCACAGGATTTTAATTGGAGACTATAGATTTCGATATCAAACGATACTATTTTGGCTTCTACTTTCTGGTATTCTGGCTAGTTTGCTTGGACTTAGTTTACGCACTCTACTATGCCAACAAATATAATACAACGTATACACATTTAGCGTTTAGACGATTTTGAACTTAATCAACGCACGAATTATGACAAAAAGCATATATAGTGTATACGTGCTGAACGCTGAATATGTAAACGCTAACATAAAACGTTTCATATACAAATATTGTCTAAAATATCGTTGTACGTAGATCTTACAACCGCAGATCATACAAGGAGACGGATCATGGGTACCCGGGAGCCAACAACCACGACCCTGGCCTGCTGTGGACCGGACTCGGGCGGTAGATACCCCCCCATGCAGTCGCGACGCGCACAGCTCATCCACGCAGATCCACGCATCACAAATCCGTACCCTGGGTACCCGATTACCCGCAAACCCGATACTCGTTTCATAAAGTTTGATTCGAACAGTGACATAAGTTTGCCGGATTTGATTTTGGCGCTGCAGGAGTTTTGTTACGTTTAGATAATGATTTATTTACTCACCAAGCCTTCCTTTAACTCTAAGGATCCTCAAATATATTTCAATTGCACTTATTTACGAGATGAGTGAGATTTTCGTAATCTATCAATATCGAAACGTAAATATTTCCATCCCAGATGTTCAGAGATCTCTTAAGTTCACGGAACGCTGGTGAAGACAAACGAAATGGTGTCAGAGATGTGTCATATACTTTCATAGTTAATATTTGAGTTTAAAACCATGAACTATGTTTTTAATTACTTAGTTTTCTAATTGAATATACTGGCTGAATCATGATAGCGGCTAATATCTACCTTTTAATATGTGGTCAGTTTTAAATGTTTAAAATTTAATTCATTATTCTTACATTGGCTAGAAACTAACCATCTGTTGGATATGTTTCTATTTACGTGAAAGTATTTGACATAATATCTATAATTATACTGTAGTCATTGATGTATTGGTTTTTTAATACATCAATGACTGTAGTCGTAGTTTGTTTATGTAAATTGCGAATATTACCTCATTTTTCATATTGATATTATATAAACTGCCCAAAAAGCCGTTTAGGTAAAGAATAAAGACGAACTTAAGGAAATGAAACTTTCGTCATTTAAAAATACATTTGAGAGTAAATTCAATGCGTAATAATTGCATTATCTATTTTACGTACGAAAAATTGTAGGTAGGTCCATATATCATAACCAATGTGTTTAAAAATCTAGTCATTATAATGTATTTGAATTTTGGTCATCACTCGAAATAAATTCGAAACATAATTTACTGATTAAAATTATGGAATTAATTAATAACTTAAACATGAATTATTAACTACCTATACAATATAATTTATTTGTAAATAATCCATTTCTAATCACCGTATTTTAAATTGAATCTGTTTTTAAAAATTAAGTATTAATGTGTAGTTATTTTAGATATACATAATGTAGTTTATGGACATTTTTACTGTATTAATGAATATTATAATTATTACCGGGGCATTGTGTTTTATTTCTTACACCAAATTGGTGATCATCATCATCATCAGCCACATGACGTCCACTGCTGAACGTAGGCGTCCCCTAAAGATTTCCACCTGCAAGGTGGAAAGACGACTGGATAAAGGTCGCAAGAACACGATGTATACAAGCCGCTTTTGACAGGTCCGTCTGGAAATTGGTATCTAATGTTAACCAAATTTAGTCAAATCATATTTACATGCTTTATATTACCTTCACTTGTATGTATGTTTGTATGTTTGTAACCGACTCCTTTGGGCGCGATTTTGACCCACTTTAAACGGTCAGATTTTACTCTAACTTTTGTAGATTTGTCGAGGACCGATGACAATACACTAATTTGATAAGATTATGCTATTATATATATTATTAGTGACATCTGTTGGACCATAGTAGAATTACAACTAAACTGGCTACTCTTATGCGCAAAAAAAATCCTACTTGTCACAAGATGGCGCTTTCGTTTATTTTGTAGTGACATCAGTTGGACAATAGTAGAACAGAACTAAAAAAAATAAAATATATAATAGTTTAAAACAACTAAAAAACACGCTTTATAGAAAATCCAACTAAAAAATAGAAAATAAATTTGAATTAAGAATAGTGTAAATAACAAAAAAATGAATTTTATTGTAAAAAAAGCGTGGGGTGCATGGTGTCAATACTTATAAATATTTTATTGACAGATAATATGAGTAGAAGTATTATATATCATTTTGATAATATCTTAAAAAGCACCCCACGCTTTTTTTACAATAAAATACTTTTTTTTCTTATTTACACTATTCTTAATTCAAATTTATTTTCTATTTTTTAGTTGGATTTTCTATAAAGCGTGTTTTTTAGTTGCTTTAAACTATTATTTATTTAACTACACTGTAGAGTGTAGACTGTAGTTACAAGATGTTATTTTGCCTTACCAGGAATAAAAACAATATACTAAGTTAACAAATCGACAAACACATAATCGAAACTTTGTAATATTTTCTATGGAAACTTTATATCACAGTAATTCTTCATAAGAATTTCAAAGGTGAAATCTGCCAACCCCCTCTAGGCCAACTTTTACTATTACTAAAGTCTAAACTCTAATAGTATTAGAAGAGGACGATCGTGCCCACCAGTGAGACAGAAGTACATCTATCTATACATATAATAAAACAGTAGAACCCGGTGTGTCTGTACATAATATAAACGTAAGGGGACGACTAAGGTAGAGTAATAGAACACAAGTCACCGATTTTTAGAATTATTTTTTTTGTCTGACTGTTTTTCTGTTTGTTTGTTAGCCCACATCTCTGAAACAACTAAACGGATTTCTATGAAATTTGGTTCCTTTTTATCCCACAAAGATAATTACACGCGGACGATGCCGCCAGCGTAATAATTTTATGGTAATAAAACCTACTGTGTATTAAATACTGCCCACGGCTGAGCTCCTCTAATACTAAGAGGGTGCCCCCCGAGGCAATTCTTGTGCGCTGGGTCTTCACACCCAATGCACGCCCATGCGCGGGGGGACATTAGTCGCGGGCCGAGGCACACAGTCAGTGTGTATACCTCTTGGTTGGATAACACATTGAGGCCTAAAAGGGCCCGCGAACATTTCCTGGCACCCTCTCTTTCCGCCCATCCTGGGAACCTTCCTCCCTTTCCCCCACCTTCCCTTCCATATTCCTCCTCCACTCCCCTCCCAGGCCCCTGCAGTTGTTAAGCCGGGGGACTCCAGTATCCCATTCGCAGGTTTCCCCCGGTGTTGACTGCAGGATCGCCTATTAAAAAAAATACTAAGAGGGTTTCGACGTTAATTCACCACACTAGCCTAGTGCGGGTTGGCTGTATAATGAAGTGTTGCTATTTTTATTATAACCATGTATATACCTATATACCATGGAAACTACATAACATAGATTTTTTTAATAATTGCTTGACTACAGCATAATGTTATCATTTAACGAGCATTCAAAATCTACAATTTTAAACACTTATTTATACATTACGATGTGCAAAACATTGCGCAGTATTTACAATATTATTTCAACATTATAGTTTTTTTGAAGAGTTCTTTTAAATATGGTGTTGAAATAAACGGCATATTACATGACTTCTTGCGTGATCAGGTGATATACGAATGCTTTTAGTACGACCTTTGCCAAAGCAGGGCAAACGGGGTTACGGTTATCTTTAAAAAAAACTTAAATGCCAACTATATTTCGAATATGCACTTTACAATTTTAGTTGCACCTACCTTCATCTTCCTTTACCGTCATTCTTAAAGGTTCAAAACTGTACACAAGTCTTGGAGTTTCGGTTCCTGGCCGTAATCATTTACCACCAGACCCATTACCTTATATACCTTAGGGTGTGTGAAGTCAGCCAATCCGCACTAGGCCAGCGTGGTAGACTAAGGCCTAACCCCTCTCAGTAGTAGAGGAGGCCCGTGCTCAGTAGTGGGCAGTATATAATACAGGGCTGATTGCATTGCATTGCCATTACCTTATTCTAAAAATACCAATGGTCCATAAATAACACTGAAGAGTTACACAAATGGAGTCGGTGATGGTTTTACATCACCGTGTAAGTAGTCAATTGATTCCAATTCCGTGCGATGGGTGATAGACAGAGACCGCATGGCATCCTCATTGTGGACCAATCATTGGTAATAACTTCTAAATTGGACAATTTTGTGAACATTTTCGTTGATGATTGGGAATTTATGCGTTTATTTGGTGACATTTTGATATCGTTTTGGTCTGTCCTCGGGATGAAAATAAGTATAGGATTAAATATTTAGGAATTATGCAACTTTTTTTATATACAAGGACGACAAAGTGATCCGACTGCACCTGGTTACTGGACCCAATAGAAAATATAATCTGTTACACGAATCAAACTAAGCCTTATCAAAGTACAAGTACTATTTTCTTGCTTGAATGAATTGTTTAGCATCGTGGGAAGCAGTGGGAAGTTTGCGGTCGTCACGACAACCGTAAATAGTAAATTCATGCTGTGGGCTTAGAATGTGACACAAAGACGCAACTCGTAAAACGATGTCGTTTAATTTTGATGCTTGTGATTGATCGAGAGACCAATACGTCAGTCAAGTGTTAGTCTCTCAACCAATCTCAATAAGACGAAACGGAGACGTGACGTGTTTTTTTGTCACATTCTAAAGCCAAATCAGAGATCTAAAGGTGCTCCCACACAGCAGTTATATAACGTTACAAAACATTGTGTAGCACGATAACATTTTATGACAGTGTGTAACATTTTGCTACAATATGTTAAGAATGTTATATGTTATAAGTGCTCTCACACTGGTTTAACTCGTTGTATAACATCGTATAACATTCTGTAACCATTAATTTGGGTCTGCCTTTCAAGGAAGCTGGTAGTGCTGGTAGTGCTTCACCACTGCATCGAATGAACTGACTAGGGCTGTGTACGTGACAGAGTAGGCATAGTGCAAACCTACTCCCCGCGCACTTCCACTCACGTCCCTGTGTCGATAGGATGATGTTATACAACGAAAGTTATAATTTGTTATATCGTGTTGTAATTAGTGGTATAACATTTTGTTAAATGAAGTTGTATTACATCACTAACAATTTATAACTTTTCTTACAATTTGTTAAAAAAGTTAGAGAACAAATATTACGCAACATTCCCTAACGTTATATAACTGCTGTGTGGGAGAACCATAAGAATAATTTTATCTAAGAATGGATGAGAACTGTTTAGGTCGTGTTCTGAATACTAGCAACCGACGTAGTTTTTTCCGTTAATGACGCAATTCCATTTGTGTTGCAGTAGGATACTGAGAATTTGGCCTTGGACAGAAAATACACCAAACTTAAGATTTATTGTGGATTTAGAGCCACATTATGAAGAAAACCTTAGGCCCTGGTCCACCCATTTTCCTTTATCCCATACAAGACCCATAAAATTAGTAACAAATATACGACGACGTGGCACGTGTAAATTTTCGATGACCATCACCGTTAATGGTGACTTCTAATCTGACAGTAGCCAGATACCCTGAGGTACTGAATGCAGTACACAGTGCCTTTTATCCCCGAAGAGGTAGGCAGAGACGCAACTGGTACACCCACTTATCGCCGTGCGTATTCCGTCCCATGATGTGATAGGGAGCGAGCGTATCGTCATATCGGGTACAAATTCTAGACTCCGGGCTGATACTGATTAGAATAACCCAATATCCCTTTGCCAGACCCGGGGATCAAACCCGAGGCCTCGTCATTGCAGTCGTACCGTAATAAAACTACGCTACAGTATGAGTGCAGTAGAACAACAAAGAGACAAAGTAACTTTACGGCCAATTGCTATATTTTTCTGTAGTTATGTACTATATAGACTTTCCTATGCGTGGCGGACGATCTTTATAATAATATCGTTCTCCTGGTCCTGGTTGTATTTCCTTAGCAGCTGCATAGGATACTTCATTTCTAATATATTATGGGCATCTTAAACAGAATCCGACAGTCTGTGATTGAATACTAAAGTTGTAACTTACATTTAAGAAGGGACAGGCAGAATCGACAGGCAGTCAATGATTATGATGCATGGTTGACCTAGCTACTTTACCAAAACCCGTATCTGACTCAAGGTTGTAAATACGTCTGACATAGACGCCAAATCCAGGCCCTTAGCAGGCTGGCACGTCACGAAGGTCATGCCTTTATTATATTTAAATTTATTTATTTTTCCGCCCGTTGTCGTCATTGGGTTGTCACCTTTTCATAATGATATCATGTGGCACGTGCCACGGTTAGTAAAATGATTTTGTGGTTGTTTTACATACGTGAAATCATTAGTTGTTTATTATAATGATTAATCTATACTAATATAAATGCGAAAGTACGTATGCATGTTAGTTACTCAATCACTCCAGAACGGCTTAATAAAATGGATCTGGATAAAATTTCGCACGGAGATAGATTTAGTCTGGAATAGAACGTAGGCTACTTACTATCGCGGCAAAATAGATAATGCAGCTTGCGCCGCGAACAAAAGTTAGTATATTATAAGCCCACGCATTTATCTCGAAGGGTTAGGCAGACGTGTAACAAGTATGCCGACATTTCGCCGTTATAGCCGTCCCATTGTGTGAGAAGCGAACCTATCGCCATATTTTTTTTTTTTGGGTAGACGATCCTGCAGTCAACACCGGGGGAAACCTGCGAATGGGATACTGGAGTCCCCCGGCTTGACGACTGCAGGGGCCTGGGAGGGAAGTGGGAGAGGAATATGGAGGGAAAAGTGGGGGAATGGAGAAAGGTTCCCAGGATGGGCGGAAAGAGATGGTGCCAGGAAATGTTCGCGGGCCCTGTTAGGCCTCAATGTGATTAACAACCAAGAGGTATACACACTGACTGTGTGCCTCGGCACGCGACTAATGTCCCCCCGCGCATGGGCGTGCATTGGGTGTGAAGACCCAGCGCACAAGAATTGCCTCGGGGGGCCTATCGCCATATTGGGCACGAAGTACAATCATTCAGACGTGATTTCCAAATCGATAACTTCACTGGTGCCCGATATGGCAATAAAACTTAGAGGCTAACTTAAACCTTTTTGGCGCTCTAAAATATTTGTTTACAAAGTGACAAAACGATGTTGAGATAATGATTAATTCGCGGTGAGTCTCACACGAATAGAGTTACATAAATACATACATAGTATCACGCCTCTAATCTCTATCTCAAAGGCGTAGACAGAAACTATGGATTGCCACTTTACTCAATTCTGGCATACTTCTCTCGCTTCCTCCACCTTCATCAATCTTTTCATGCATTCCCGCCGGTTCAGGGTTCTTTTGACCTTGCCTATTTTAAGTATGTCAGATATCTGACTTTCGAATGTTCAGTGCGGTTGACCCCTATTTTATCAATCTTCTATTACCCATCCTCTCCAAATACCCAAGCCACCTTTGCATATCCTTCTCAATTTTGGTCACTACATCCTCTGTCACTCCACACATGTCAATCCCTGTAGTATTCCGCACTCTATCATTCATAGTTTTCGATATATACCATTTATAAATGGAAGAATACCTGTCTACGGTGCCTAAAATGCCTGATTTTCCAGAAAAATACTGAGCTAAAGTAAAATGCTTTAATACTAATAGTAGATGATAATGATGACAAATATAATTATTATATTATATATTTTTTTAATTTCAGATGAGGATTTTTTTTTTAAATATCGCAATCAGTGGCGCACCCCTGTCTACACCTCAAAATCTCTGACAAATGTGGCAAACGCCTGTCATATGGTCACCCTACTCATGAAACTTTTCTTGTCCGAATGAATAATAATATGAATGTGAGTGGTTGAAGAAACAGTTACGTATGGCCGGTGAAACGACACGTACATTATTAAAGCTAATACTATTACATGTGTGATATCACAAGGACCTAGGGCAGGGTGTCTTGCATTCAGGTATTTTGAGGATAAGTCTTTTTCAGTGTTGAGTTGATTCTTTGGCCAGAACCAGTAAAGTGACTAAATACGTACGGTGTTTGAATATAAAGTTAATAAATGATATATAGAAAAAAAATATGTAAAAGATTATACTATGAAATTAAAAGAATTTGCAACTAACATTTTAAATAATACGCATGCTCACGCCTTTTATCCCCGAAGGGGTAGGCAGAGGCGCAACTAGTGCACCCACTTTTCGCCAAGCGTATTCCGTCCCATGATGTGATAGGGGGCGAGCTTATCGCCATATCGGGCACAAATTCCATACTCCGGGCTGATACTGAATAGAAAAATCCAATATCACTTTGCCCGACCCGGGGATCGAACCCGAGACCTCAGCCTTGCAGTCGTACCGTAATACAACTACGCCACCGAGGCAGTCATTGTATTTTAAATAATAAATGCTAAATTGTTTCCATTCCAACAAATGTTATCTACAATAAACGTATTCATAATTAAACATTAACATTGTTCACTATGAGTAAAAATCCCTTCTGTAATATTCTTGCAGCGAAGGTAATGAGCTGCCTACATCATTCGATTACAGACGTAATTAAAAACTTCCACCTTCCACGTGCTTAGAAAGAAATTATGAAATACTGATATTATTTCATATTTTATTTAAGCATGTAAATTGATAATTATAACGAAAACTTATATCATTTGGACCGTTAATGCCAAAAATCGGACGAGTCCGATAGTTTGAGTAGAAAAAGATGTGAGATAGATTGGGGAAGCTTCATTCCCAATAGGCATAACGTAAGTAAATAATTGCTGACCTTATTTCGGACCGCTCAATGCAAAAAGAACAAAATATTGGGAAACAAAGCATATGTTATCGAGTACCGACAGTACTAAGTTACGACGATTACATTATAATATTATTGTAATTACATAATTGTCTAAACACTCTCTGCTACCTCTCATAATTACTGATTATTACACTATTTATACATTAAACAGCATTCTTGAACTTATTAGTAAATTATAAAGTTGCTGATTTGATACTTTTGTAGAAGTATAAATCCGGTAGCAGAATCGTCGTAAGGCAGTTCTTTGTCGGACGTAGACCCACGTTACTCTGTCGAAAATATAATATTCACACAACATAGTATATAGTTTCAGTGTTTTAAATAGCTATTTAACACATCTCTTCATCAAATTACATACAATCATACTGCTCGACTTGAGTGTTAAACCCTAATTGTCCTTTCCAATCCAATTTATTTAAGTATTTTTAAATTTTGATACATACATAGCATCACGCCTTTTTCCATTTATGGGTAGACAGAGGTGTACCACATACGTCATACACATTTCACCATCTATGTTAGGTCCCATGTAATCGGGGGCGGGTTATTGCCATTTACCGGGCACATTCCAATATCCGGGCAGATACTGAGTAGCAAAACCTAATATCACTGCTCGACTATATACGAAATACATCTATCTATCCCACTGGCAGTAAATTTTGAAATCTCATAATTTTAAAATTTAGTGTCACCCGCAGACCAAAATAACTTCAACAACCCTTATAATAAGCGTGTTCACTGTTCAGCATAAAGTTGTTGTGTTAGGACGATGCATGGAACAAACCTAATCATATTACCGTAGGCTCTCGGCGAGATTACAGTCGTTCGTCGCGAAAAATACTTTCTGCAGACATTCCTTTTTATACACCTTTGTGCTCAGTCCGATTATAGTTACTCAGGTTTTATAAAATAGGTAGGTATATTTTAGGAGACGCATTCAAAACTTCTAGCAAAATCGAATAAAATTGTAATGATAATATATATTTAATATTTAGTGATCGCTGGAACATGAAACGTTTATGTTTATTTATTTATTTACAATAAAGCCCTAAATACCCTGTTTCTTTTATAATGATGGAAATACGATGAATTGAGAATCGCCTCCGTTTTGACATTTACTTTAGTTAAAGTTTAGTTGATCGTATTTCCAAAGGAATCTATTTCTGCCACCCGCATCCTGAACGGAACTGTCGGATCGAGATGACATTTGCTTTGACGTTTTATTATTAGAATGCCAAACCTAAAATAGATTTTTCGGAGATGACGTCAATCTTTTTGTAAAACCATTTTATATCCACCGTGACGTAGTTACTAGTGAATGATGTGAATCCCACACTAGGATTACCCCCTGACTTCTCCCACTGTCCTTGTCGGACAACAATGTGGGGCGAGCGCAACACACATTTTCAAGCATTATTAAATTATGTTGTACAACATTATAATATAACTAAGTATATTATGGGATCATCATCACGTAAATACTAAATTATAAAGAATATATTAGTCAAATCCTGTAGTAAGGCTCCCTTTCATTGTTTTTGATGGGAATACTATGGCCAAACAGTGAGCGCACTCTTTACAACTCTGCTTACACTTCCTACCTTTATTTACAGTTAACTTAATCAGGAGAAATAAACCTTGAACCTCCTTCAACTATCAATACACTTCACTAATTAAGTTCTTGTAAAATAACACCAGGAAGTCTTAATGATCGTTAGAAAGGTGATCGGTGAACACTGCAAATTCCATAATATATTTTAGTTTTATGTACGCAAATTTATCAGTAAAAAATTTAGGAGCAACAAGGTTAAACATCATGTAGAGATATATTAGATCATACAGTTTTACTTTATAGAATCACAGGCATAATTAATCTGGATCAATTATGCCTGTGATGTGTTAATTCAGGAATGATCGAACAGCCATCTGCTGTTCATAATGATGATATGTATTGTCAGTCTTTGAAAAACAACATAGAAATTGTGTCCTACAGCAATGTATTTCTCTATCTCTGTGAATTCAGAGTTAAGTCCAAAAAAGTTTCAACATATCCTATGAGCATAGATAGATTGCGCTATAGTTAGAGGGCGTCACACGTAAAACATTTAATTGCAGTTCTAACACCTACAAAACACACGAGTGGAAAGTACCTACATGTTTTAATATAATGGAGCGCTAAGGACCTCTGCGACACCATTACTCTAATGGAGTGGCTTTGTAACTGAAATTGAATGTTTTTCTAAATTCCAGAGATATTAACATTGTTTATACCTATACCGAACTGTCAGTAGTGTTCATGTCTTTATTATCGTAGAGGTGCATATGTTATATCAAAGGTTATATTAAGTATATTTATCCGACGTGTAGATCCTCATGTTGCCCAAATTGCAATCCCAGCAAACTAACTTACCAATGTTTTTCAGTTTGAAAATATCAGCAGAAAGACATACTGAAACGCAAATGAAATGTCTATTTATGCCGGAAATCATCATTTTGCATTCGCTGTTCGGTTTGATGACCATTAGGTATAGCCAAATGGTTATTATTCGGTAGATTTGGACAATTAATTTCTAGACACTAAAGCATAAATATAATACATATTAATAATGTCTCATGGCGAAGAACTCAAGCAGTACCTTGTAAGTTTGGTTAGTTTTGCTACTGTTATGAACAGTCGCGACGCTTTTCGTCAGGCGAGAGGCTTGCTCGTCTCGTCATTAAACAAATAGTATCTACCTAAACGTACTCTTCCATACAAGAGGTCTACCACGTACTTAATATTTAATAGTACCCAAGAAAAAGGTGAAAATATGTATACAAGTAATTATGTAATTACCTCATTGATTCATTAACCTTTCTAAGTAATGAATAGCTCCAAAGAGACATTGGTTCTTCAACTGTTCGATGGAAATGTCAAGCCCTGTACTGGAAATAAAAAAATATAATTTAAAAAAAAGTTCTAAATATGATAAATAAAATAATAATTAAATTTAAATTAAGCCGTAGACTAAAATTTTATAGAAATCTGAATATTGGAGTGTTTGAATAGGACCGGAGTTGATCGCAATTCAGTTTTGAGATAAATTGTCAAGCATTACGTCCATCCGTCCATACTAGGTGTTCCCTATTTCCTATTTTCCCATTGCGATTATATTTTAAGTTAATTTTCATACCGATATATTCAAACGCTTTGGTTACGATTTATATAATATATTTGTTTGATTATATTAATTTTCATATAATACCAAATCATGCAAGTAGTAGATACACCCAAACTCCGGCAAGTTTACATCGATCCTTTGACATGAGAGAAGACGAGTTTGTCACTATATCGAGCACAAAATCCGATCCTCGCCAATTAGATGTGCCTCAAAACGAAAAAATCACATAATTTTTAGTTACCCCGTCTAAGGCTCGAACCTAGAATCTCACGGCTCAAAGCCTAAGTATGCGGCCAATGACCAATGAGGGGATTTGCAAATTCATTACCACAAGATAAACTGATGGTTTAAACGCTTTGGAAAACCTCGTAGTGTACGCTGGTTTAGTTCATTTTATTCACTTATTTTTTACTTTTTGTGCAGGGGCTCTTTTGCAATCTTTCGCATCCTTTTTGTAGGCTGTTATTAGGTTACGAACATTTGGATCCCGATTTAGAAAATTCTCTATCAAAACCTTAGAGGATTGTGTTTTCTTACTGGCTGCTGTAGTGCATTCAGGGTTGCACCGATAAGTTTCACTGGTGGTAGGTCTCTCATTATGTAAGAGATCGTCTGGGTGGGTACCACCGCAATGTCTATTTCTACCGCCTAGCAACAGTGTGCATGCACTGTTGTGTTTCGGTTTGAAGGACATTGTAGCCAGTATAACTACTGGAAATAATGAGGCTTAACATCTTATGTCTCAGGATGACGAGCGCAGTGGAATGCCACACAGTACTTTGTAAGTCAAAGTGCTGGAAGGTGTTGCTACTGTTTATGGGTGGTCGTATCGCTTACCATCAGGCGAACGGCATGCTCGTCTAGTCATTCAATGCTATAAAAAAAAAAAAGTTCCGCCAGTGGCCGTATATGACCCTTCCATAATGTTCACCATGATTGAATAATTTCATAAAACAGTGATCAGACGAACCCAGCGGTTCTTCTACACTGGTTACATCTTGGTTGGGCGAATCATCAGTATAAGATCCAGACAGGCGGGGGTGTCACTTACTCGATCAGTGAGCCTGGTGTGCTGCTCAACAAGTTGTTCCCAGTTTATTTCATTGGAAAATGTAAGAGCTTCCTTTCCTGCATGGTCAGTTTACGATAATCCCAGCGATTTTTTGTGATGCGCGTTGATATCCCCGAATATTAAAATGTTATGTACCTAGTCCAGGACTTCTTTGGTATGTTTTTATTTGCTTAGACAAATACTCAAAAAGACTAGTAGTATATTCGTCACCCTTGTGAGGTCTGTAAAGGCACCCGTAGAGCCACTACTGGATGCCATGCTTTATTCGAATCTATCGGACAGAAAAAGGATCCTTTTTATGTAGACGTTTGTAAACCAAATTGGAGCGGATGTAAGAGCACACATCAGCGTTGCGTTTGAAATTTGATTCAAGTACGTGGCCGGTACATTTTTTTTATGGCATTGAATGACTAGACGAGCATGCCGTTCGCCGTCGTGATACGACCACCCATAAACAGTAGCAACACCACCCAGCACCTTGAGTTACAAAGCACTGTGTGGCATTGCACTGCGCTCGTCATCCTGACACATAAGATGTTAAGTCTCACTGTGTCCTGTAGTTACACTGGTTACAATGTCCTTCAGACCGAAATACAATAGTGCATGCACACTGCTGCTTGGCGGTAGAAATAGACATTGCGGTGGTACCCACCCAGACGGACTCTTACATATGAGAAACCTACCACCAGTATAAATTGAAAGAATCCTTGTTGTCTGTATCACCGATTTTTGTTTCTGTCAAGAATAGCAGAGGCGGGCGCTCTACTTTGAGATGATGGTGGACTTTGTGAAGATTCGTGCGCAATCCGCGAATATTGACGAATTGAATAGTACATATAGCGAAGGCGTTATGAAAAATGATCACTATTATACTTACTCTCAAAGACATTAAACAGTATAATTATAGACCGGACATCAGGACCAAATTTTTCGTCCAAAAGTTATTACCAATTGGTAATAAGTCGCTATCTTATCTGACACTTTCATGTAACAAGACGTCTCGGTATGCTTATTTTTTTTTAAGAAATCAATATTATGGAAGGAAATATGCCAATTTACGCGTTACGACCATGTAACATTATGTTCTAATGAATTTTACATAGGTATTTTGTTATTTCTCTGTAGATTGAGTTACTGACGAACAGGCTCAAAATTTTTTATGACAATTTTCCCAATGTCCGCTCTATACTTAGAACTCTTTGCTTACTCTTTACTTAATCATCATTGGGCTGAAATTTTGATTCAATTTTTTATACGATCCAGGGACAGACCACTGATCGTTTTGCAAGTCTCGTAATCATTGCTGTCCGTGGCTTCTTACCTAACCGCGCTTTATCAATAGATCCTAATCAGCTGAAGAATGGGCTTAGCGGGGTGCAGCGCGGGCATGCAGCGGTACGATGACTCGGTTCCTATGCCAGGAACGCTGCGTAGCGATTCCGGTGCCCGCATGACTCTGTGTTGGTCAGTCTCCTATTTCCCCATACATTCGCCCGCTTGTCGCTGCCGCTCGCCGTTCGGTACATAACTGCTATTGTTGCCGCTCGGCGGATGACTCGTGGCATGCTTCGTGCTTCCCAATACATTTGAAAGAAAGAATAATTTATTGTCGCGGTACACGTTATACATAAAAAAAGCAAACAAAGTACAATATAATATTCATCGCGACAACTAGGTGGCCATCTCAGCATAAGCTGTGCTTTGACAAACCAAAACACAGCACTGATTTTCAGTGGCCACCTATTGTACTGAACTTAATTTATTCTTGCCTAGATTTATTCGGCCCTAACATCGCGACGCGGTGCGGCGGTTAATGACGCCTGCAAGGCCTGCCGAGTCGCCGTAAGTCGAGTCGCATTAATTTTGCTGTTTATGTACTTTGAAACTACGTCAGCAGCGCCAAGCTGAACGAAACGTGCATTTTGTAGCATATTATGAATTTTACCTACAGGTGCGCGTGCGCAAACAATATAGTAATGTTTATGAAGTAATGTTGGATATTGTGTTTTTTTTTCAGCCAAAGCAAGGCTATATATGCATTTTAACATATACTGGAATTGGAGATAACTATTGTTCTTGTGTAAATCACTTGCAATTACAAAACAGAACTAAGTTTTTTTTCTTTGTATAAAACACATTTTCTTAAATGCATATCAATATATAAACACAATACAGAATTTTTCGTCCACATTATTTTAGAAGTACAATTTTGTCACGGGTACTAATTCTAAATGTAATTTTTTAGAATAACAAAATATTTTTTTACATTTAGAATCTAAATAAAGGCCAAATTTTATCAACATGAACTTTGATTTCAGAGATAAATACTTAGGTAGCACATATTTTCATGATACACTTCATAAATAAATATACAAGTACAATGTAATGGAGTTGTATAATAACCAATCATAACGTTGATCCTATTAATCTGTACTAATATTATAAAGTGGAAAGATTTGTATTTTTGTATGGTTGTAACGAATAAATTCAATATCTACTGAACCGATTTCAAAAACTCTTTCACCAATATAAAGCTACATTATCACCGAGTAACATTAGCTACTTTTTATCCCGGGAAAATATAAAGCGGGACTTTTATCCCGGAAAAACTCATTCACGTGGGCGGAGCTGCGAGCAAAAGTTCAGTATAATATAAAAAATTGAACCAGGAAGACTTAACCAAGGCGCAAAAAAAATATTGATTAGTTATTAACTTATAATTTTTATTCCCACAAGTAATATAAAAACGAAAGCTGTCGGTAAATTTTTGAGTAAGTAATATGACACACACTCCTTCTCGGCAAACTTATAGGCATCAAGTTTGGGAAGCGTTGTCCTAATGAAATGACACAAACCAATAGAAGGTGCGTACCTACTTCATAGAAACCCAAAGTATAACGATTCATAATACGTGTCGTATTATAATAAATATACTAGTAAAAGTATATATAAGTCTGTTGTCTAATTAATTAGAAGATTGCCTCTCGACAGGTTCGTGCTTACTAAACGTATGTAGTCTACATATCTATGCCAAAAAAGTAATTTGCTCTATGCGACCAGTGGCAGCTCTAGGGTAGACGTGAGGTCCGGTCTCTCTAGGCGCCAGGTAGCCAAGGGCGCTGAAATGCCAATTATGAAAAACAATTTCTTGCGAAATATATATTTTTTATGGCATCAAGAAATCATTCAAGAAACACGTGGCTGACCCGAATGAAGATAAAAACAGAGTTAAAGAAAATTCAAAATTATGATTTAGGGAACAAATAAACATTTTTTTATGCATTTGTTCCTATTAAGTAGAATTTGCTTTTATAATAACTTTATTTTATCATCAATTCTTTTTTAGCACTTTGGCCAAAGTGCTCCAAAAGACAATCTCGCTCTAGACCTTAATTAAGGCTCTGAGCGCGACGGTTCAGTTTCTATTTAGAATATTTCTGTATTATCAGGGTTGGAGGTGTCTCATCATTCATTGTGTAAAGGATTAAGGAATTAATAACGCCATTAGTAGCAAAGTTGAAAGTAATTTATAATACAAATGACAAATAATAAAATGAGTATAATATTTTACTAGTATATTTTCTACGTTAGTAAGTATTTTTTTTTTCGAAATCCGTTCGGTTGTTTTTGAATTTATTGCATTGATACCAACAGACAGACGCAGCGGTGGACTTAGTCTATACTCTATAATCTATACTAATATTATAAAGCTGAAGAGTTTGTTTGTTTGTCTGTTTCTACGCGCTAATCTCAGTAACTACTGGACCGATTTTGAAAATTCTTTCAGTAATAGGAAGCTACATTACTCCTGAGTGAGCTATAGGCTACTTTTTATCCCGGAAAATATTTTCCACGCGGGCGGAGCCGCGCGCAATATTATAATAAATTAGTTGATCCCGGTGTGTCAGTACATTGAAAGAAATGTGATAAAAAAGAAAGGGGGTGACTAAAGACGAGTACCTAATGGAAAATAAATCAGCGATTTTTATAATTCTTTTCTGTCTTTCTGTTTTTCTGTTTGTTTGTTAGTGCACATCTCCGAAACTACTGAACGGATTTCGATTGTACTTGGAATGGAGATAGTTTGAGAGCCTCGAAAGGACATAGGCTACTTCTTATCCCGGGAAAACATAAAGTGGGACTTTTGTCTCGGAAAAACTTTTTCACGCGGGCGGAGCCGCGAGCAAAAGCTAGTTTACATAATGACTTCTTATATTTACGCGAATGTTAGACATTGAAATAAAACTATTTTGCGGATTTTATCGCGGTTTTTTAATTAATATTTTCTCCCGACGTTTCGAAGGCTTTGCAGCACTTCGTGGTCACGGGGCGGACTGAGGTGTTGGTGGTCCGAAAAGCTAATGTTACAATATCTACCTTCATTTTTTAATTATACATTATTTAAAAATTAGTTGTTAATGACGGTCCGATCTACGCAGAAAGAGCTCACAGTGTCTTAAAATATTAAGACACTGTGAGCGTATTAGTGTGTGAAATATTAATTAAAAAACCGCGATAAAATCCGCAAAATAGTTTTATTTCAAAAGCTAGTTTTTTTTAAATGTAAGGCAACATAGTACATAACTACATACGTACTACGTAGCATCACGCTGAGGCGTATCTCACATATTTTGTCACCTATTATTTCTCATGTGATAGCCTGTTGTAATTTTTACCGAACATAATTCTAGACTCCACTCAGCGACACTCTACCCGACCTTGGGATCGAACCCGACCTCCACACAGAAGTCGTACAATGAGGTGGTCAGCATCTCCGTATGTGTAATTTAACTTCCTTATCTTCTTCTTAGTCGTGCACTCTTGACAGAGTGGTCGTGGTCATGTTTAGGCCGATTGATGAACTGCCGTTTTCACGATGCGTCGCCATATGTCTCGATGTTTGGCGGAGTGGAAGCATTTGTGTATAGAGGACTATACACAAATGTATAATCAAAGGTATAACTTCCTTATATGAAACTGTTTTTATTGTGCCAAAGGATTATAACCCAAGTGATGACACCAGGCACAGTATATCCCCCCCTCCCCTCCTGCCGCTCCACAAGAATACTCTGAGAGCTCGTGAGTCAAGCGCATGCCGGTTTCTCAACATAGTACAATTGCCACCGCCGCCGCCGCGCCGGATGACAGCTAAACGCCAGTTTCCTCTTATCCTCAACGGTCTAAGTTATAGATCACGAGCGAAGTTCAAATACAACCTTCAATGGTCGTATAGTTACTATCAAACAGATTAAGCTGCGCATTAATGCGATTTTATGCGCTGATGCATACATTCCCAATTTGAATGATACGATTATCAAAAATGGCGGACGCGCCGGCTATTAATAAATCATATACTATTCGGCCATTATGGCTCTATGGCAGAGCAATGAAAACCTCTTATTTTAAGTCAAATACAAATTTTCTCATACATACATATACATACCCACTCACGCCTATTATCCCCGAAGGGGTAGGCAGATGCGCAACCAGTGCACCCACTTTTCGCCGTGCGTATTCCGTCCCATGATGTGATAAGGGCCGAGCCTATCGCCATTTCGTGACACTGAACGGTAGCACCTGATAATAAGAGACGAGACATGATTAGGTACCTCGCCATTCGGTACAATTATGCTAGCCTAGTATTTGAAATTACATTAACGAGTCAGCTTTCATAGTTATTTAAGTAAAAATGCTACTTTATTTTTGTTTTTGGCTTTAGTGTACGGATAAATCGGACCAGCTTATATTACAAATTTCAATGAATCGTTCAAACGAGGATAAAATTACAATTGCAATGACAAACATTAAACACTACCGATTCGCTATTTGACGATTATAATAAATAAGAAATAATATTGACAACGATTAGCCTCGCCTTTTGATTTGATTTGTTACACATTTTTACCGCAAGCCCGTGTGTATTGTGGCAAATGGTCGTCATCGCGTGACTGCCCACGTCGCTTAGCTCATACTTCGACGAATTTTCACTCAGTCTTATTCACTTTTACCGTCACACGAGGCAAAGACAATTAACGTTAAATACAAGTTAAGGACTCGTAATTTCTTTTGTTCCATTTTTAACACTTATTTCATTATTAGTAATTTTCCCACTATACTAGTTTAGTGGGAACGGTGTAATTTTTCATGCATATTGGAGAATTGTATTTTCTTACTGTACACCAACGGCATCTATATTAACGAAATCATACATTATATCCATAAGTTGTTGATATATGCTCGTTCTAAGTATAGCTACTCGGCTATATCTAAATTGCAGACAAAGGAAACAAAAAAAATTAAACCTCTAATACTAATTAAAATAAATAATGCAATGAATGATATGATAATATTAGATTATAGAGTGTTTGAATGACGTAAGTTGGGGTAGGGTATTACAATTATCCGCAACATTGCAATAGGCATCGCAATGCTAACATGGCCCCATCATATCATGAAGTGAAAATAAAAACAACAATGGAGGTCCATCTAACGGAAACTACTCAACCATATCTATAAAGTTCCGTCTCTGTCTTCCCCTTTAGGCACAAAAGGTGACGTTCGTAAGAATTATACATTACAAGCTCACATCGTCAAGGTCTTTGCAGTCATTTCGTGAAGGTAAATCATTTTATGACCTAAAGTTGACGCGACCCATCATTAATCTCAAGATGATCCTTTTAGATTATACATCTGACAACTTCCGCGTCATAGTCAGACATACTAACAGAAAACTGACTCCTCAAATCTTTTTCCTGTATTTTATTACTGTAGAAATGTCCTATAAGTTCAAAACCATTTCATAATAACACGCCTGTATGTGTGTATTATTAGGCAGATGTGTAATCAGTCTCATGAAGTGAAGATTTATGCCTGTGTCAATAGATTTACTTGCAAATCCGCCGGCGTAGAAATCCCTTCTCGAACTCAAAGTCTCATAGTGCATTTTTGCTTGATAAAAAGTAGCCTGTTAATACAGAATATGATCTATGAGTACCTAGGAAGATATGCCATATTTCATTCAAATCTATATGTGATTAATTATCATTCAATTATCTTCACATAGGTATATATATTTTAGTAGGTTTGAGTAAGACTTGAATGTATTATCGATTAATTACGATTTTTTTTTATTGCATTGAATGACGAGACGACCATACCGTTCGCCTGATGGTAAGCGATACGACCGCCCGTAAACAGTAGCAACACCATCCAGCACCATGAGTTACAAAGTACTGTGTGATATTCCACGGCGCTCGTCATCCTGAGACATAAGATGTTAAGTCCCATTATGTCCAGTAGTTACACTAGCTACAATATCTTTCAAACCGAAACACAACAGTGTATGCACACTGCTGCTTTGCGGTAGAAATAGACATTGCGGTGGTACCCACCCAGACGGACTCTTACATATGAGTGTGTATGCGTACCACCAGTAAATTTATTGCCTGGAACGTCATAATTAGACGCATTTTATCATTACATAGACACGCGGTGATTGCATTGTCGGCATCGCTGTATTTATGGATATAGCTGTTTCACGCTTGGAACTCTTGGAATGGTCGGCATGATAGGTGACCTCAATCATTTATCTATTTTTTACATGGTAGGTAAATAACATACCTTAACGCCAAAGGCAGTCTCTCCCAGTAGAGTATAGTTGGTTCATATAAACTTTATCATGATTGGTACATTTTCGCGATCGATCTGTTCGTTTTAAAAAAGCCGGCATAATTGTATCGACTGGCGAAGGATCATCATCTCGTCAGTCGACACTCTATCTGTACCCCACTCCGCTTACGATCAGGTGTAGTGGAGTCATTTTGTCAACCCCATATAAAAAAAAAGCGAATGATAATTATGTTCCTATCTTCCGATTTACCTACCTATCCACGCCTACATACATACGTAAATAGCATCACGCCTTCTCCCTGACAGGTGTAGGCAGAGGTATAAGACAGCCTACCTGATCATGACACATGATCCAATTAACTTAAATCATAATGGCATGAATGAATCCTATTTAATCTTGTTTGAAAAATATTGTGTGATTTTTCAGACGCCCTGATATAATTATAAATAGAGACCTTTTTACCCTACTGAGAAAGAAGGAGGGTTATGTTTTTCGAGTGTATGTATGTATGTTTGTATATTTCTTTGGCACGCCCAACAGCCTAAACGGCTTGTCGTATTTTATGTGAGTGGTGGCAATAGATTCGTCTTAGCCGTGAGAGTGACACTGGGTACATCAAAATAAAAAATAAACAAAATTAAGGATTTTTGGCGGCAAAAAGTGATATCGAAAAATAAAATTATTTTCAAAATACATCGAGTATGGTATCAAAATAAAGAACGGTGATAACGAATATATATATAACTCATATGTTTTATTGAAGTTTGGAATAGGAAATGCTAATAAAGGTGCCTCCGACAGCGTTTGTGAACACTGTCAACTAAGATTATTCAAAACCAAAACAAGATATGCAAATTAAAATCTTTTTTATATCTTTTCAGTTCTTCAATGAATTTAATAAAGATGGCAGATATAGACGCAGTCGGGTTTTTTGGTTTTCTTAAATATATTTTTTTTACCTGATTGTATACTATACTGTAAGTATACAAATACAATAATATATAGAGTCACCTCTTTCCCCTTTCAGGAGTAACATGCCCACATTTCGCTATATGTGTTGGGTCCCATGTAATAGGGGGAAGACTATTGCCATTTACCGAACAGTTTCAATTCGGGCTGATACTGATCAGGAAATCCTTTTAACCACTTTATCCGACCCAAGTATCGCAACCGAGACCTCAGCACAAAAGGCGTACCGCGTACGCAATTAAGTACGCCTTGGCCGCCATAATTCTAGCGATGGTTATAAAACGCAGCATCTCTCGTTGGTTTTATCTTCTTACATATTTTACTTACCATCAGATTCAATGTTGCTACTTTGCCGTAACAGTCTAAAAATATGCATTCAAATATTTTATTTTTCTTATATCTTCTGGAGTGATTGGAAATCAATATTATATAAGGGAAACCAAATCAATCTAATTACCTCATATGCGAATAAGGTTGTGGTACTGCAGACACTGCAGTAACCCGCACTAGGCCAGAGTAGAGAGTAACCTTTTGTCCAAAAAGCCAGTCTTTCCACGCAATGGAGATAAGTTCCAAAATAGTACGATTCAATCCTACTTAGTTATAAGATATTTTTATTTGATAGCAACATTATCTATCTATACTAATACTAATAATAAGCTGAAGAGTTTGTTTGTTTGTTTGAACGCGCTAATCTCAGGAACTACTGGACCGATTTTGA
Organism: Sphinx pinastri; assembly: GCA_947568825.1. NCBI lineage: Eukaryota > Metazoa > Arthropoda > Insecta > Lepidoptera > Sphingidae > Sphinx > Sphinx pinastri. The sequence continues at coordinate 2,609,210 of OX387630.1, read as the reverse complement.
AAATTCTTTCACTAATAGGAAGCTACATTACTCCTGAGTGCAATAGGCTACTTTTTATCCCGGAAAAACTTTTCCACGCGGGCGGAGCCGCGCGCAATGCTAGTAACTTATAATGGTTTATAATTTGTAAACCAGCATTATAAAAACTGTTTAAAAGATTTCCAGTGTAAGTATATAAATTGGACTAAACCGTATTAGGACAAATACAATGGGCCTAAACTCTCCTTAGCAGAGGACGCCCGCGACGAATTAATACAAGACTATTTAACACAAGGCTTATATTATTTTAAATAAAATTAGGTAGGTATCTCTTGCATAGAGATCAGAATAAAAAATCATGCGGGTGACAACTGGATCGGACGGGCGGTGAGACTAACCATACTCCGAGTTTGGAAAGAGATGTTCTCGAATTCTTGAAGAGGTCTAGGATTAAATGCTTGTAATAAACACTTTCAGCAGTACCAAAAACTTTCGAAGTGACCATAGATGCAAAATTGTATGTTACCGTAGCTTATCATAGATCTACGTTGTCACTATGTCCAGATATGATATTGTTCTGTACGTATACTGTACGTATCTTACCAGACATCAAGGTACCTTGCCTTACGCACGCAAGTCCACGCCAGTTCTTCTACTCTGCGAAGACCACCTAGAGATGATATCTAATTATGAATTCTGTCTTAGTATCCGGTAATCGACAAAGTGTTAATATGAGTAACAAGTGCACTTGGTGTCAGTTGCGAATGCCCCGTGCATTACAAATGACGGTAGTACATTCTATCCTTTGTTTACATCGTTTGAACGCAAATCAGCATTCTGCCTGTGTAGCGGTAGTTCGTAGGATTTTCCTGAAACTGCGCGCGAATGGACCACTGTTCTTCCGGTGGTCGTCATAGAGTATACAGAACAGACATTTGATTTGATTACTTATGCTTTATCTTATAAAGAGGGCAGTCAACCTCTCGCCAAAAAAAATACCTAACAATACAAACATACTTATAACATGAGTAACTAGCAGGAAATGAGTAATAAAGTGTTTAACATTACACGTAATACAAGTCTAATATTACTAAGAATGTTTTATATTTTTGATAAAAGGATTCCTTAAAGTTAAATTATATTAAGCAATAATAATAGACTAGACACTGTCTATATTATCGCTTGACAGGCCATAGTGCTATTCAATATTAACGATTTTTTTTATTAACACCCGTGACAAGTACTTGTATCAGTAACTTTGAGATGGGTACTAAATTGCCTATAATATGCTCTATTTTATTAAAAAAGCAAAAATAAGTAGATAGAAGAACCTTCCAAATGTTATTAAAATATATGTCGCATATTTTAACACCAGCACGATACCTTTATTATTAGACTAGCTTTTGCCCGCGGCTCCACCCGCGCTCAAAAGGTTTTCCTTGATAAAAGTCCCGCTTTATATTTTCCTGGGATAAAAAGTAGCTTATGTGATAATCCGGGACATGTTCTACCCGCGTGCCAAATTTCCTCGAAATCCGTTCAGTAGTTTTGGCGTGAAAGAGTAACAAACATACATTCTTACAAACTTTCGCGTTTATAATATTAGTAGGATTACTTTAATACTTCAATACATGGGTCATCATTCTCCATACCACGAAATGACACGTACTGTTGATAACTCAGAACCATGTCGCGTTTATCGGCAGCTGACCTTACGTACTCTTTGACCGGCGCCTGCGCATAAAAGCTAATAGAGGTCGACAACAATAGTCAGACCGTCGGTCAGTCGCAGTCAAACGCGCGAGTTACCACACGTTAGCGCGCGCCATTTTTATTAAACCAAAATGTTGTTTTACATTACCGTTACAGTGCTTCTGGTTAGTGCCCAGGCCAAATACTACACGGATTGTGGTAATTTCATATTTTACACACTTTTATTGCACGTCGGTAGCACATTCCATTCACGTGTTTCTTTTGTTTCGAGTTAATTGCAGTTATGTACTTGGGTGTTTTGTTTGAAGTCAATTTGATTCATTTGTTATACTTAAACGTTCTTAATTTAAAAATAGAAAAATAATTTTTGTTTTTTAATTGTGCCCGCGTCTTTATATTTTTTTATTACTTTAAAATTTTGATGTAACATTTTAGGTTGATGTCTAATATGTTTTTGTAAAATTGTCATAACAAAAATACAGAGGTTTTTAACAGATTATATCCTTCACAATAATTTGTCTACAATAGGTTCTGTTGAGTTTCAATTTACGGCTATTAATCCAAAACGTGATACTGGGAACAGTCGTATATTACTATTCATCGCTCTAAAAATAGTCATGATAATGCATATCATTAAGAGTTCCACAGATCCAGTTACCTTATAACAACTACTTTTAGTAGAATCTATGCTAATATTATAAAACCGAAGAGTTTGTTTCGTTGAACGCGCTAATCTCTGGAACTACAGAACTGATTTTGAAATTTTTTCACTAATAGGAAGCTACATTACTCCTGAGTGATATAGGCTTTTATCCAGGAAAAACTTTTTTACGCGGGCGGAGCCGCGGCCAAGAGCTATGTTCTTATAAAGTGACAAAATTACTTTTGATGCAAATACAATAATATGTTACATATTTTTTGTTCGAATAAATTATCCAAATGTCAAGATATTTAGAATTCATATCATGATATAAAAAAATACATTACCATATTATATAGAGCACGTTGTTGTTTCTCAGCAAGGTAAAAAAACTGTCTGCCAGTGTGAACGTATGTCACGTCACTTTATTTAAAAGATATCTTGATGTCTAGTTTATAATAATCTCGAATAAAAATGTCTGTAGCCCCAATCTAATAAGAAATCAGTGTACATACATAAAAAACATACAAACACACGAATTGACAACCTTTTCCTTTTTTGGAAGTCGGTTTACAGATATTTAATTCTAATTTTAATTCAACTTTAACTTATAAGTGTAAATTAATCAAAATCGTTAAATGTTAGCAGTTAGCCCTACCAAAATGATACAAAACTAGCCCATTCATTCACTACAAGAGCCCGTAAAATGTTTCTTATTAAAATCAAGGTCATTTGTTTATTTGAACATATTGTACATTTTAGTAACAAATATAATTGAGGCTAAAGTTCAACACAACTAAAAAAGGTTATTAACTTTAGCTTGAAATGTAATTCAAAATACTATATTTTATATTACTTATTTGTATTTATATGTCCACGTTTTTGTCCGTCAAAGGGTAGACACAGGAATAGCTACCGTACTCTCATAATGAGTGGCGAGTCTATAGTCAGATCGAGCGTCACAACTCCGAGCAACTCACATTTGATTTATGAAATCATAATCGAACGTAGGGCTTTACGGTTTCACAAACAAAGTAATTTACCATTAAACCTATTAGTACGTAATCTCAAATCTCTACCTTATAATCGGCAAAATAGCATATATTTTAGCGTTATTACCTATTAGGTTGATTACTGTTTGTTCCGTCATACATATCTACAAAAGACCTAACAATGAAGAGACTGACAATTATAGACGAATGTAATAAGATTACAAAGGCCAAAATGCTGTGTTTTTACACATTATAGCTGGTGGGAAGTTTGCAGATACGTGTACTTGACTGGATAACTACGTAAACATATTATGCAATAAACCGCGATAGAGGCTCGTTTTAGCAACTTAGGTTCTAGAGTCAGTCAGTATACATCTGACAGACATAATTCCGGCGACCGTTGAGATCCAAAATCCCACGTTGGACATTAATTTGGACTTCACTGTAGACACAAAATAAACGCATTGTGAGTGTTTATATAGGTTGACCGTTTATTATTATTTATTTATTTATCATCAAATTATATTTATCATCAAACTAACTCGCAAATTAGACAATCTATAAAAAACGGTTAGTTTAGCACGTCGCGGCGTCGTTGAGGCCATAAATTTATATTAGCGTACAATAATAAAAACATTTTACGACACAATTATCAACTCGGGGTAAACGGCTGCTTGTGTCAATTCCAAACACTATCGTTTAAAGGTTGTCGCATACTTAGGTCCAGAGAATTGCTTCAAAATAGAGTATTTAATGGACAAGCGATGCATAACAAAAGTTTTTTGAAGTGCATCGCAAAAACTCAATGCTGATGCGAAATTCAAATTGCAAATGGAATATAATACCAAAGATAAGTTCATTCTTCCGCATACTCTACAAGTAACTACACTTGTATTTCTGCCTGAAGCAATACGTCGACACTGATCAGAGAGTGCATACGATACCAAAATCTCACAACTTTATACGTTCTAGAAAACGTGTATGATCCAATATCGCCTGTGAATATCGCAAATATTATGATAGATGAAAAAATCGCTCGGAATCATTCGTGATGCGCGCTAGCCCTCAACTCAACTCAACCGTCATTTCCTCTAAACGACATCATAAAAAGGATTTTGTCAATGTTGTATATTTTGTTAAATTACGCCTTCCTTATAATGTAAATGCTAGGTTCTGATGGTACCAGCACTCGAAGGACGAGTTAAAAATGGCTGCCAATCGTTGAAAAATGGAGTGTTAATAACCTTTAGCTTTTAGGGTGCGAGAAATCAAATAGGGAAAGGAAGAAAATGGAGGATGCGTGGAAATAAAAGAATGCTGGTTGATTTCTATTTTTGTTTGTGGTCACGAACTTAGATTATTAAACTGTAATTTTATTTACTAGCATTGCGCGCGGCTCCGCCCGCGTGGAAAAGTTTTTCCGGGATAAAGACCCTATAACACTCAGGTATAATGTAGCTTCCTATTAGTGAAAGAATTTTCAAAATCGGTCTAGTAGTTCCTGAGATTAGCGCGTTCAAACAAACAAACTCTTCAGCTTTATAATATTAGATTAGATTATTGTCCTTTAGCAAAAAAATACTTTTAACTAGACTCGCGGCTTTGTCCGCGTGAAAAAGTTTTTCCGGGATAAATTATTTTCCCGGAATAAAAAATAGCCTATGTGTTAATCTAGGACATGATCTACCCGTGTGCCAAATTTCATCGAAATCCGTTCAGTAGTTTTTGAGTTTATTCGTTACAAACATACTTACATAAAAAACTTTCCTCTTTATAATATTAGTATAGATAGGTAGGTAAAGAAACAATCTGATTAATTACTTTAATATTTCGATTGTCTCTTTGATTCTCAAGGTAAAAGGAAATAAAAAATATAGGTTAAAGCGTCGCTTTATAATGTTTAGTGATAAGAGGTTGAGTTCACCAGTCGAACTGTAAAAAGAGGCAAGCTCAACTAATGCCAACTCTATAACGTATTTTACAGACAGATTATGGTGTTTTATTAACAATTCTGGAATAAGTTCTATGTTTCTTTAATACAAATTAATGAACTAAGTCACTCAGTCACAGCATTTGTCACATTAACACATTAAGAGCTCAGTATCATAAGACACATAAGTTCACGAACATCTACGCATCTATTTCTTTCCGATCCAGCGACCATATAGCCAATAGTCGCTGTTCCGATCACATCACAAATAATCATGCAGACTTCGAAAACAATATTTATTACTTATACAAAAAATCTTCCATACTCTGCTCGTGTAAATCAAATCCTAAGTAATATTATGTTGCACAATACACAAACTGCAGCTTCCGGTAGGAATTTAAGTCGTACATGCTAATTTGATGGCGGCGAGGTTATGAGATAAAAACAATACAAGGAAGACATTAGGAAACAAACATAGGTTATATGTCATGATCGCTATATTTGAGGATAATGACGTTTTTTATAAACCGGTATTTGTCTGCTCGTTTAAAAACTATTCTAGCTAATTTAATTTAATTTTAATTCTAGTTCGTCAATATTGGTTCAGCCGTTTCTGAAGTTAACTAAAATCCAGACAAAAGGCGTAATTATCTTTAGATAATCTTTTTGACAGGTCCGTCTGGAAATCTTTAGGGGAGGCCTATGTTCAGCAGTGGACGTCGTGTGGCTGATGATGATGAATGCACGAGAAATAATACAAGTTTATAAAAACACCTTATTTTTGTAAATTGTACTTAGTTTCTAAAAAAAATTTTTAAATATCCAGCCCAAGAAAGTTCTTTGTATGTTTGTCAGTTACGATGTAATTTGAAAACAAAACAATGGACCCTATACTTAATGAGTTAAGGCCTGATGAGTTCCCTCTAACCAAAACACTGGGTGGAACCATAAACGGAAAATTTTGCATTTGTGCAGAATATATTATCAATAAATAGTTTTCAAGGATAAAAATCGACAGCTTAAATAAATAATTAGAAAATATTCTTAGTTCCGGAATATTTAAATATTTTTATTTATTTATTGGTTAAGGATTGCTCACGGAGTTTACAATAATTATTTTAATATGTACAAATATTTATATATATGTCTATTGTAATTGCAACTCTGGTTATAAGCATAAATAAAATTATAAATAAAGGTAGGTTACCTTGTTTTTTAATATTATGGCCAATTTCAAGTAATCTCTAGGTACTAATTGAATTGCAATAGTCAAGGAAATTAAAGTGTGAACATCTCCACATAACTGAAGTTGCTTAATTACTTAAATTTTATAGCCAATAAATTAAAAGTAAAAAAAATCTTTAAAAACACAAATAAAAGCTTGTTTTTAAAGATATTTTTTACATTTAATTTATTTTTCAGTTTTTAGTTATTTTTCGAGTTATTCTCAGCAAGCCCTTTAATTTGATGCCCATATTATAAGAGTGCGTAAAAAATAACTAGTCCGCTATCTTGGGTCGACCCGCATCCGCCATATTGGATTTAGAGAGCAGTCCTTTTACTTTTTGTATTTTTCTCAGCAAGCCTTTTCATTTAATACCTATATTAATGACGTGCACAAGGAAGCAAAAATAACTAGTCCATCATACTAGGCCGTCCGCCATGATGGATTCAGAACGACGTCACTTAGCTAACAATGCATTGTCACCCAAACTAAACGTGTATGCAAAATTTCAACATCAATCGGTTGAGGGTAACTGCTTCAAAATTGACTTGCAAGTTTCTACCCGAACAAACATACATTGCAAGATAAATAATAGCTTGTAAAAAATAATAAATGTAATAATAAATAAATAAACTGAAATGTATAGAAACATAATCAATATTTTGACTGCCACGGTGGCGTAGTTGTATTACGGTACGACTTCAATTCTGAGATCTCGGGTTTGATCCCCGGGTCGGGCAAATTGATATTGTTTCTATTTCTATTCAGTATTAGCCCCGAGTAGGAAGTTTGTGCCCGATATACATAGAGATAGGCTCGCCCTCTATCACATGGGACGGAATACGCACGGCGAAAAGTCGGTGCATTAGTTGCGCCTCTGCCTTCCTTCGGGAATAAAAAAGGCGCGAGTGTGTGTGTGTGTATTTTAGTGGAATTGGCAAGAAATACCTTTAATTAGACAGTGTATACAAAACTGCAAGAGAGCAAGCGTATCAAACGCTACATGTAAAGTTGGAACTCTGAGTGTATAACTTTGCAAAAATAACATTTTCTCTCATTCTTTACAAATATTTTCCTCCAGTCATTCTCCTTCTACAATAATTTTACGTCTTTGTTTTGTCATGACCATTAGTAACCACCTTATTGAATCATCTCAAAGAGCGATAAACTTGAACCTTAAACGTGTTGTAGAGTATTATTGATAATGTCACGATTTTCTCTTAACCTCATGTGATAAGGAATGATAAAACATTGTTTATTCCGCTAATTGTAACTCTAATCACGTCTATGATATTACGATAAAAAATACAAGTTATTGTAATTAGTTTTATTGCATTCATAAACAGTGGCATTGATTTATTGTTGCAGCCAAGTTGATAATGTATAATTTGATAAATGTACAGTTTCGAATATTGTTTCATAATTGATAACATAACAATATAACTAGTTAACACGCGTAGCCCACAATATGTTGACTAGAATATTTCATTTGACTTTTGCGTATATTGTAAGATACTATGCATTATACCTAATGCCGAATATGTAATAGAACCGATTTTATATTATGACATTTATATTTTCCCTTTAGAAATCACTTCCTTCGACACAGTAATCTGAGAAAATTACTTCAGCATAATCTATATTTATGTCATTACCAGCACAATAGACCTTTATGTACCTACCTAAAATGACATCATAATTATTTCTCTCACACATCAAACAGAAACTATTCCAAACATTGTTACATCAAATACATAGTTTTATTACAATTACAAGAATTGCGTTATCAATCACCGACCACCGCCCCCAATCGGTCAAGTAACAAAGGTCGACAAACTCAGTCATTAGTAAATATAAACGATTTGTTATTGTGAAAGCGAAGTTTGAATTGGCTGTGTATATTTGTAAGAGATTAGTTAAAAATGTATAAGGTCAGATATACAATTAAATTTTATCTTACGGTCATCATAAACATCCGAGAGTTGCCTGTGACATGTGTATTTAAATTAATTATATCACGGTAATGATTTCTTAGATAAGTATACCTAATGAAACATTAAAGTAAGCCTCTCCACGTAATATAACTTACAAGTTTTCCGTCACAAGTCATATTAAATCAGTTTGACAAGCAGAATAACGTCAATTATTGTATGAAGCATAAACTACAGATACATAATGACAATAATGACTCGTAATCATACTTTAGAGTTTAGACAATTATAATTAAACTAGCTTTTGCTCGCAGCTCCGCCCGCGTTAAAAAGTTTTTCTGCGTATAAAAGTTCCGCTTTATATTTTCCCGGGCTAGAAAGTAGCCTTTGTCCTTTCTAGGGTCTCAACACTCTCCATACCAAATTTCATCGAAATCCGTTCAGTAGTTTCGGAGATGTGCAGTAAGAAACAAACAGAAAAACAGACAGACAGAAAAGAATTATAAGAATCGCTGATTTGTTTTCCATTACTCTTCTTTAGTCATCCCCTTTCTTTTTTATCACATTTCTTCAAATTTACTGACATACAGATCTACTGCTTTATTATATGTATAGATAGATAATCGCGCCATGTTACATTATGTTATTTACTGCAGAACGCTTATCACTGTTATATCCAAATGTTTTGCTGTAAACGGGTAGATACAAGAACAAAGAGTAATAACAGTTAATTACAAACTATTTATCCATAACACAGCCATTTTGTAGAGGTTTTATTAGAGTTTCATCTGAGAGAATAATAAAGAGAGAATTTTGTGGCGGTAAAAATCCATATTGTGCATTATGCTTGGCATTATGTCTTAGTTCGAATTATCATTTATATAGCTTGTGCCCACGGCTCTGCCCGCGAGAAAACCTAGCCAATGTTTAGGCTTTTTATTTAATATATATTATACCTTGCAATGCAATGTAACGCAATCAGCCCTGTATTATATACTGCCCGCTGGCTGAGTACGGACCTCTACTGCTGCGAGGGGATAGGCCTTAGTCCACCATGTTGGCCTAGTGCGGGTTGGCAGACTTAACATACCCTCGAAATTCTTATGAAGTATTCTCAGGTACGTAGGTTTCCTCACGATGTTTTCCTTCACCGTTAAAGCGAACGATAATTGATGAACAATACACACGTAACTTCGAAAAGTCAGAGGTGTGTGCCTTGCGTTTTGAACCTTACAGGAGAAAACTCTACAAATATATTACTTTTGGATTTAAATGTGATGTGGATGCAAGTGTTTAGTAGTTCTCAGCTATGACACGGCTTATATTTTAGTGTTGTTGGACTGTGTATTTGCACTCGGGTGCATTATAAAAAACCATTTCCATAACCTTATAACTAATTAGTAGTCTGTTAATAAATATAGTTAGATAATTTAAAAGTCAAAATCGACCAAGGATTACATTCAAACTAGTTATAATTACTAACTTTTATACTAGCATAGTCATCGGTGAGGTTTACACTATGTAAAATTACTTTCCTCTGTCGGTAACCTTGGTATAGGCACAGGACATAATCGTTACGGCTAACTGACAATGACTAAAAAGGCGACACGCTACATTTGCTCCGGCCTATTGAAATATATCTGTAAACTCATATGGGTCCCTATTGTAACGTGTTTTTAATGGCGTGGCAAAATGATTACATTGGCTCCAGAGCAAATGCATTGCAGTCTGTAACAATTACTCCGACTCTACCCAATATTGTACATAGAGGTTATCATGTACTACAGTATCTGACTCCATAATGAGGTTTATATGAGGGAATTCTTGGTTTTCCGTAAGTAAAGACTGAAATCAGAGAGTTTATTCATTATTAGGCATTTGACCTTAAGAGTATTGAAATAGAAATAAATAAAGAAAATTTAAATGAGATCATAGCGCGCTATCTAATCTGTGAATCTAATATATAAACACCCATTTTAAAGTACGTAATTTTTCAAGATGACCTATCAAAAATATGTACACGTAACGCAATATAACATCTCAGAAAAATATCTGAAATATTATTGTTTAAAGATCTAATGCCACGCGTGGTCAAAGATCTGATTCTGACACGGACGCAGTGTCCGCACATCCTGTGTCCATTGACACTGATTGTGGACTCGTTACGAGTGGTCCACGCTGTATGCCCCAGATAGCGATTTCTTTTTCTATAAGGCATGCTAAATCTATACAATATTATAAAGCTGAAGAGTTTGTTTGTTTGGTTGAACGCGCTAATCTCACGAACTACTGAAAATTCTTTCACTAATAGGAAGCTACATTACTCTTAAGTGCTATAGGCTACTTTTTATCCCGGAAAAACTTTATCACGCGGGCGGAGCCGCATTTATCATCTAGTCACCGATAAGTTTACTGGCAGTGTATCTTTGTCAACTGGTGAAGTGTATTGATCCCTATTCAGGGTTTAAAGTAATAAGAAAGCTGACAGAAGTTATCTTCCACTCTTTTTAACAGTGACGGCAAGCTGACTTCTGCGAATTTTGGGGCATGCTGGGTTTGCAGCAAGTCGCATTTTTATAGACTTATTAAAATATTGACACTCGGGTAACCGCGTCTGGAAGTTCTTGCGCAATATATTGCTGCGAGAACTTGCCAGTCTAAAAACGGCTTTAAATACTTTTTGTGTTATATTTCCACGCATATAAAAAGAGCATTGGAATAACAACAAAAAATCTGGAGAGCAAAAAGTTTAATGAGTTTATAATAAGAAAAATATTTGAGTTGCTGGCGAATCTGTACACGGTTAGATGATTTTTGACCATATCATATCGCTGGATGCAAATTCAAGTGATCTGTGAAGGTACTTGTTTCAACTTAGACAAATTATTATTAAAGATTCATACAAAACAAGATCCGCGTAGCTCAGCGAGCCATGGAACGGGCAATGCTAGGTATTCACTTGGTAGATCGTGTGCCAAACGCAGAAATTCGACGACGCACAAAAGTTTAAGACGTAGGCACACGTATCGCAAAGCTGAAGTGGAGATGGGCAGGTCACTTGGCTAGACGGGACGACGACAGGTGGACCAAGGCACTCACCGAGAGGTACCCGAGGAACGGCTACAGAGAGAGGGGCAGACCACCAGCCCGGTGGACAGATGACGTCGTAAAGAGTGCCGGCAAGCAGTGGATGAGGCGCGCACAGAACCGGAAAGAGTGGCGTGATGGAGAGGAGGCCTATACTCAGCAGTGGGAGGAGATGGGCTGGTTTGATTGATTGATTGTTACAAAACAACGCAATTGTACTAACACGTACAAAAGTAGATGGTGACGTGACAACAATTAGAATCAAATACAGTCGGCCATAAAAGTAGTTGAACAAATTCAAAACTTTAAAACGTCTATACACGAATTTTTGAAACATTGTTTTTCTTTGTGTGATGTAAAGAACGTGGCTTATATTTTATTTTTATATAGTAATAATAAATGTTGTAAGAACACAAAAGTGTATAAAATAAAATATAGGCAGACGATTTGAAGTTTTCAATTCGTTCAGCTACTTATGTGAGTGACTGTACCTACCTATATAAATAACTATCATAAGACTATTTTGACTCATCCTGAAATAAATTGACCAATCTCACTAAAGACAAAATGGTAAACGTACAAACTTAATAGTTTAGCTAAGGTACCTATAACCGCCAGGTACTTATTTTACCTCTTGCACCAGATTCTAAAGTATTATAATAATTTATTTATATGTGAATTGTTGTAATAATATGCCATTTTTAATATGTTACGTAACGTAAATTTATAAAATTACGGAAAAGTCGACTCTACGCATGCTCACGCCTTTTATCCCCGAAGGGGTAGGCAGAGGCGCAACTAGTGCACCCACTTTTCGCCAAGCGTATTCCGTCCCATGATGTGATAGGGGGCGATGAAAAGTCGACTCTAACCTCTAAATAATTATTATTTTTGTTAAAGGTTCGAAATTAGCCACGATACAGTCAGTGGGGGTGAGCGGCTGCGCAGATAATGCCAGAGAATGTATCTTGAAGAGGAACTCCAACGTTACCATCACTATTGACTTCACTCCATGTAAGTACCAACTACAAAGCCTACTATCAGTCAACCTCAAACAGTATACCCGAATGACCAAAAAAAAATGAATAACAGAGTAAAATGAAGCGTCTCAAGAATAAAGGTCGCAGGCACACGCTGGATTCAGGCCACTTTTGACAGGTCTGTCTGGAATTCTTTAGCGTAGGCCTATATTCAGCAGTGGACTTCCTGTGGCAGATTATGATGGAGTATATACATGAATTTAGGGCTAACTGTACAAACGAAAAAAGTTAAGATACGATAACAGCAGAGTTTTAGGATTGTTCGTTTTTTTTAGAAGGTGAATACCTGGTATCGTAGGCCTAAACAGCAGTCAAAAAAATAGGCACATGTATTCCAAGTACAATATAAGTTATAATAGAGACTTTTTTGTCTCTATTTTTTGTTCGACTATAATTTAAATTATAAGCAAAGTTTTGTTGCGCACGTCAAACATTGTACAAGTTAATTAGTATTATATTATAAACTATGATTATAACACACACACACTCACATACGCTTTTTATCCCCGAATGGGTAGGCTGAGGCGCAACTAGTGTACCCACTTTTCGCCATGCGTATTCTGTCGCATGATGTGATAGGGAGCGAGCCTATCGCTATATCGGGCACAAATTCCAGACTCCGAGCTGATACTGATTATAAAAATCCAATATGACTTTGCCCGACCCGGGAATCGAACCCGAGACTACAGCATTGCAGTCGTACCCTAATACAACTACGTCACCGAGGCAGTCAAACAGTGATTATAAATTATCGGATATGTCAGTAACTAAGATATCCAATATCTGCGTAGATATTACTACGATCCTTATTCCTGACATTTTGAATATTAGCGTTTCATCTAAACTTCAGTTAAGACGCTTGTACGAAAAATTCTCTGAACTAAGTAGATGGTTATTTAAGATCCAATAAAAAATTTGCTCTGCGACGTAGATTCAAAATGAGATATATAATTAGAAACCAAGGTATTTTATCTCGCTTTATTATAAATTCCACGCACAACGGCCCGACTTTCTACGGGCTAAGTGCGGTAAAAGGAGCCCCTCAACAGTCAACAGTATTATAAATTCCTCCAAGACTACGCTTACAAAGGTAGATAAATACTTCTCCCTAAAACGAAATAGTTTTTATATATGCCAATAACCTGTTACGTAATCTCCATCGTCTATAGATACTGGTAATTCCAAAAGAAACGAATACTCTACCTTATACGAAAGGAATAAAGGTTGGGGAATGTAAATCTCACTCAACATATAAAACGCAATAGCAAGCATGCAGAACTGGGCTTTATGAGCTTAACATCTTATATCAGGGTGACGAGTGTAGTGGAGTACTTTATAATTTAAAGTTCTATATGGTGTTGCTACTGTTTATGGGTGGTTGTAACGCTTACCATCAGGCGAGCGGCATGCTCGTCTGGACATTCAAATGCAATAACTAACAATTTCCGTTGATTACACAAAACAGAACGGCCCGTGGGTATAGAGCCGGCCCTATCAAACATGAAGAGAAATATAACAGGGTGACTTTACCACTATAAAAAGAGATATAGATCAGTATTATAGATGAAGCCTTAGTTATCAATCGTGGCAGTCCTCAGTAGAGAATAATTATAGTTGAGATCTCAGATCCTTATTTATTCTTTGTTTCGCGCCTAGTATTCTAGACTACATACTGGGTGTAATTAACTTATGTTATTAATGTCAGAGCATCTAGATATTCTTGATCTAATTGTATCAATGTTTTTCGAGTCAAACTTCCTTCAAACGTTGTTTTGCGGCCTTGTGCTGGCTTGCTCTAGGGAATTATAACAAATGACTCAATAGATTTGTTACGAGGATATAAACAAACATAAATTCGACATTGATGTTAAATTTTCTGAGGCGTATGAAGTTACGCGTTTGTGCAGGATTCGGTCGTCGGGTTTAGGTATTACCAGTTTTAAGGCGAAAATGTTACTTATAAACGCTCGTGGATAAGTAAATGCGACGAAAGGAGTTTTTATTATTACAAGAGTATTGAAATGAAATAAAATGAAATAATTTATTCGAACCCATAAAATGTTATAGGTACAGTATTTAGATTCCGTCAATATTAACTCTACCACCAGTTCGGAAAGCAGTTCTCACTAGAGAAGAACGGGCAAGAAACTCTAGTGTTGCTCTTTTCAAAATCAGTTCAAGGTATAAAATACATTGCATTATGTAGAGAAAAAAAAATATACAATTCAGTATTTGTTTACTTATGTTTAGAGCAGTTCATTTATATACTCGCAAAATAGGTAATAAAAATTTAAATTCCAACACGAGTGCATAACTATCTCAGGAATCATGTAATAATTTGATCTGAAATCTTCAAGATGTCGTTATTAATCTAAGTTTAAGATATACCCCCAATACTTATATATATATATATATATAGTAAGCGAAAAGGGCAGACCAGTCCACACAAGCAGCACCCGTTCACGAGTATGACGCATGTGCCAGCCATCGGCCTCCTCAACCATATTACAGGGAAGTGGCCGACCCGGCACACGACGCCGCCGCAGGCACAGACAGTTAAGGAGTATGTCATACCCAAGCCGCTCACAGATGGAAACAAAGAAACTTTATTAAAACGAAAGACATGATTCCAAAGAAAATCACATGAAAAAAAAAATTTTTTTTTTTTTTTTTAAATTAATCCCAGGCTTTTTTATCCTCTATGTATTCTGAAATCTTGTAATAAGCTTTATTACATAACTTTCGCTTAATAGTTGTTTGGAATTTACCAATGTTTAAACACTTAATTTCAGTGGGAACTTTATTATAAAAGTGTATACAGTAACCCTTAAAAGATTTGCTGATTTTTTGGAGCCTTGTTTTGTGATTAACTAGATTATTTTTGCTTCTAGTATTTAAGCCATGGATATCGCAAACTTTTGGAAAGTTTTCTATATTCTTATGTACGTACATTAAATTAGCGAATATAAATTGTGATGCTACTGTCATTATATTTGTTTCTTTGAATTTTTCTCTTAGAGAACATCTAGAGCTTAGGGAGTAGATAGATCTTATAGCTCGCTTTTGAAGAACAAATATAGTATTAATGTCAGCAGCACCACCCCACAGCAAAATTCCATAACTCATCAAACTATGAAAGTAAGCAAAATAGACCAATTTCGCTGTTTCAATGTCAGTTAACTAGCGTATCCTGCTCACAGCAAAAACTGCGGCGCTCAGCTTTTTAGCTAGTACAAATATATGAGGACCCCACTGAAGTTTAGAGTCCAATGTGATACCCAAGAATTTGGTTGTATCCACAAGGCTCAACTCGTCACTATTTATGAAAATGTTAGCGTTAACTTTTTTGACATAAGGTGTGACGAATTTTATACATTTAGTTTTTTCACTATTTAATAATAGATTGTTAACGCTGAACCAATGCACTATTTTTGAGAGAGTATTGCTTACATCGTCAAGAATTGTTTGATGTCGACTTATTTTAAATAATAAGGAAGTATCATCTGCAAACAACACTACTTCACAATTGTCCCTAATGAACAGAGATGTTGTACTTTCGAAAATGGTATCTAAATACTAGATACAAAATACGTATCTTCTAAATACTTTTTTCAAATAAGATACCTTTTGAAATTATTTTTTTATAGCCTTGAATGACGAGCCGAGCGTGCCGTCCGCCTGATGGTATGCGATACGACCACCCATAAACAGTAGCAACACCATCCAGCACCTGGAGTTACAAAGTACTGTGTGGCATTCCACTGCGCTCGTCATCCTGAGACATAAGATGTTAAGTCTCATTATGTCCAGTAGTTACACTGGCTACAATGTCCTTCAAACCGAAACAGAACAGTGCATGCAAACTGCTGCTTGGCGGTAGAAATAGACATTGCGGTGGTGGTCTCTCATATGTAAGAGTCCGTCTGGGTGGTCCGTCATGCAATGCCATAAAAAAATTCAAATGTTGAACGTTTTAGATTTTAGAAGCTACTGTGTTTATTAAAAAATATGCGTAAAAAGTATTAAAATTAGGTTCTGCTGATTTAATAAAGCTCATTTAGATTTATCGGAAACAGGAGACACACTGAAAATCAAAATTATAAGACTCACTGCCCTCATGTTTTCAAAAGAAGACAGAAACCAGTTGAATACAATGTTTGGTTAACCAATTATAGCATGTGCTTTTTACACAAACAAATCAAGATTGTTACGTGCTGATTATTTAAACCATGCAAGTCTTATATTGCTTCAATTTAATTGTATGCAACAGGCAAGAAACTTGCATCGTGTATATGGGCCATAAATGAGCCGTTGATGTAAAAAATGCATAGGTAATTAGTAAAAGTATCTTAGCAAATTAAGTATTTATAAAATACTAAGATACTAAAAAATTTTATCTAAATTCAAGATACAAAATAAAAAATTTAAAAGTATCCTAGATACAAGATACTAAATACGTATTTTGTATCTTGTATCTGCATTTCAGATACTTGTATCTAGATAAATCACATCTCTGCTTATGAAATAAGGTAAGTCATTTATATAGATTAGAAAAAGAAAAGGTCCAAGAATTGAGCCTTGAGGAACTCCCATTGTTACTATAGAACCAGGAGATCGTTTTCCATTAACATCTACACTTTGTACCCTATTGCTTAAATATGATTTAAATAATTCAAGGGCTTTGCCATTAACCCCATAGAGGTAGTATTAAAATAATATGCTCGGTTTTTTTCCTATACCTACGATTCATAGGAGTCTGTAAGAAATCTCAAACAGATAACTGAATTCTTATACTTTTTATTTTATAGCGGACTCTCCAAAGTAGAATCGATGCAAAAAAGTTCTACAAGTTTTTGCAGAAAGTATTTGGCTTAATGTTTACGGTCTGTCTACCTTACCTCAAACCCCTTTAAACCCAGCCTCACTCTGGTTAGAGAAACCCACACAATTTTGACCGGCTTAGCCGATTCCAGGTTCTCCCATTCTATAGCCCGTATACGCTGCCACACTAGACATCTAATAATATAGGTGGCGAAATTTGGGTGTGTTTGTAGGTACGAATAAATAACAAATGTGAATAAATTTCCAGCAACGGACGTGAGCGCTATTACGACTGAGGTGCACGGCGTGATCATGAGCCTGCCCGTGCCGTTCCCCTTGTCACAGCCCGACGCATGCAAGGACAACGGACTCACCTGCCCGCTTAAGGTAAATAATACGCATATCTCAAGACACCATCGACCATGTTTGTACCAGAAAAAAATGTTAACCTTCTCTTCATATTTAGTATGTTAATTCTATCTCTTACTGAAACTATCGTAGCGTATGTATAGTATACCTATTGGCTATTACCTGAACTGTAACCAGTATACTGTACTATAACTACATAGTTACGTAAAGCTTTGTTAAGTTTTACACATCAATGCCGTTACCGCATAAGTATTCAATGGCGGAATAATCACATACCATCGGGTGACCCAACTTATCCTAGCCAGGGCCGCGCCGACCCAAGACAGCACCTGTGTGCGAAATCTATGAAGCCCCTCTGATTTTTGTCGTCCTCTTTCGACGTTCATATTTTTTTATTATTCAAAGTTAACCTTTCTTGGCTCACTGTGGAGCGCAGATATTTTTTATTTAGAAATTTACCTTTTGTAAAGCGTTTGTAATAAGATATGTAGTTGGCTATTACAGCGACTGCGGCGGTTCTTTTGATTTTAACACAAAGCTCATAAACATTGCGGTCAAAATTCACGTAGTGTAAAGTAAACCACAGGCGTGAGTATCTTGGGAGACTTGTACCTACTCAACTATAAAGAATGTGTTGTAGTATAACAAATATAATTTAAACAATTAACCCTGGCATTTCATCTTGATCCCGGCGTCCCTATTGCCTTGCCGCCTCTGTGCGCCGCACACTTCGCACATAGGGACGGTGCGACCCTGATCCTAGCCATACTAGGCCTATAAAACATGTATCTAATTTTTTTATCCACTTATTGTTCTTATTCCAGGCTGGTGCCGTAGCAAACTACAAGACAACTCTGCCTGTTCTTAAATCGTATCCCAAAGTGAGCGTAGAAGTCAAATGGGAGCTAAAGAAGGACGAAGAAGACCTCGTCTGCATTTTGATACCGGCGAGAATCCACTGATTTTTATTAATTTACTTTATGTTACTTGGTGACCGGTACCGCGGTGTTAGCAAGCTGTGATTTTTTAATTTATCATTCGATTCAGCCAGTACGCGTGATCAGCCAGTGAAAGTATCGATTATTTTTTTAATCTAGAATCGATTAGTTCAATTGCTATCACTTTTTATTGAAAATGTGAATTGTTTCCTTTTAAGATAATAATTATATTATTATGTATTTTATAATAATAAGCAAATAAAAAAAAACATTACAGTGATTTATATTGGGCTGATATTGTTTGCAATAAAACTATCCTTTAGCGCCATAGGTATCGATTGATTTCAGTTACGGGCGGTACTTTTACCGATTCTTACCAAAATTAAATTATGTACTGATATTTTGTATTATTATTAAATAATATATTAAAAATAACTATTTGGCTGTTTTTATTTTTTTGTATGTGGCAATAAAGCAGGTCAATAATATTTTTCCTATCCTCTTAACAATTGTTTTTTATTATATTAAAAAAACGACGTAATTATCACGTAAAAAGCTTTTGTATTTTATAACTACTAATTAAATAGGCACCTTATATACAACTCATCATAATAACTATTTACATACTAGATAAAAAAAACACGGGAAATATCTCTGTATTTTTGTATAGGTACTATATAATAAAAATACTGACTAGAGCAAGGAAAATATTAATATAAAACTCTGGCAAAAGAAAAAGAAAGAGTGAAGTAAGCGCCATATCCACCCACAAACAACACCATGAAAACCCAGAATTACAAAAATACAATGTACTGCTTGATGCTGCATTTTTGCTCATCATTCTATGAAACCAATGCTTATCATGACTACACTATTTTATCCTTCTGACTTAAACACTAGTTGTACTAAGCTGCTTGGCGGAAGACATATACTATGTATGTTTTGACCAACCCACACTTCAAAACTGTTCCATACATTCTAGGGAATGATTTTGAAATGTCTAAGTTCGATATTTTCTTGTTTTTGTCAAAAGTCCATCACTTCGTTTTTAAAGACGCTTTACATTTACAACAAAGCTGTTCTTTATTTTTCCTAAAGTACACATTGAACTCCAGCTTAAAAATCTTCCTGTACATGGATTCTTTAGCTGGCTCTACATTATCCTTCCCACATTCATTAAAGTACATTGTGTACATTTGCTTTATACTTAAATTTGATTCTAGATATTGTTTTTTCTTCGAAAATTGTTTTATAGGTTTTGAATCCAGTGTTGTAAATGACATAATGTGTTTCCTAACTCTGTCTTTAATTTCTGAAGGTAATGAATGTGTGCTAGATTCAGAGAGCCCTCTTCCATCTGGCTTTGGTATGTTCATGTCTGATTTTCCCAAATGCACATTATAAACAGGCTTCTGTGATATTGCTAATGTGCCTAAATAGAAATTCTTACATACAGTATGCTTAACGGATCTTATTAGGAAGAAATATCTGAACATATATTTTCTTTTGTGGTTTTTGGACACTTTACCATGCTTCACGAGATTCCTTTCAGTTGTGTTTAGTAAGAAATGTTTCTTTTCATTAGCATTTAACGAATAAAATGCTTTGAACACATGTTCTCTGTCAGCATTGTTGATTCTTTCACTGCATTTAAACTTGCAAGTTTTGAGGCAATCTTTTGTGTTCTTTATTCGTCTTTCTGGGACGTATTTCCCCCTTCTACTGATGTATGCCTCCCCTCTCTGGTGTTTCAATTTGCGCACATTACAAGCCCACATGTTTGGGTTGGGCACTTCACTTCGCATTCGCTTTTTTCTATGGACATTGTCATCTTCAACTTGTATTGCATGTTCTGTTTTGTATCTGTAATGAGAAACACATTCTCGTAAATTCTCTTTATGAATCAAATCTTTGAGGGTTTACTGTATTATTTATCGATACTAATATTATAAACTAGCTTTTGCTCGCGGCTCCGCCCGCGTGAAAGGGTTTTCCGGGATAAAAGCCCCGCTCTTTATTTCCCAGGACAAACAGTAGCCTATGTGTTAATCCAAGACATGATCTACCCGTGTGCCAAATATCATCGAAATCGGTTCAGTAGTTTTGGAGATGTGCAGTAACAAACAAACAGAAAAATAGACAGACAGAAAAGAAATACAAAAATTGCTGATTTGTGTTCCATTACTCTTCTTTAGTCAATTCAAGTCTTCTCTTCAATTTACAGACACACCGGTTCTACTGCTTTATTATATGTATAGATAGGAAAAATTTGTATTGTTGTATGTTTGTAACTAATAAATTCAAAAACTAATAGACCAATTTTAAAAATTCTTTCACCATTAGAATGCTCTCCCCATTCATCTCACCATTAGAATGAACCCCTCTCAGTAGTAGAGGAGGCCTGTGCTCAGCAGTGGGCAATATATAATACAGGGCTGATGATGATGATGATGATTAGAATGCTACATTATCTCTGAGTATCATACTACTATTTTTTATCCCGGAAAGTATAAAGCGGGACTTTTATCCAGCAAAAACTTTTCAATGTGGGCGGTGCCGCAAGCAAAATCTGTATTCATGTGATTACACACAGATAAGTGCTGGGCCAATTTAGTTTTATAATTATGTATGTCTATGTCAAGAAGTGGTCAGTTGAGAATAGTTGCAGAATATTTACTACCTCAGCAGGTACAATACTTTAATTGATTAAATGCAAAATGTTATCCTCCAGTATGTCAGTTAAGAAACCAAATACAGCAACAAGGATACCAAAACATCATTACAAGACATCAAATTATAAAAAAAAAACTAAACATTACAATAAAATTGAACTTACTCCACTTGCTTTTCTACCAACACCTGCACCTCGGGCTCCAATTTCGTAAGAATGCACTGCTCCTTCGGATACCCAAATTGGCCATAATATTGTTGTTGCACTCCATTCATAAGCATATGCTGCTTAAATACGGGGACTTGAGGCAAGAGAACATGCAATGACTGGCCTATCTCCGCACCCTGCAATACTTGTGAAGATATCTGCGTTTGTAAAGGTTGCATACTATGCAAATGTTGTTGACAAGACATTACTAGTTGGTTCTGTGACATGATCTGCTCATTTCCGATGCCATGGGATGTTACCGGAATGTGTATTGACTCTGAAGTGATTGTTTGCTGGTATGCCACCTTCCCCTGAGAGGTTGAGTGGGAGATATGGATTATTTGAGGGTTTTGTTTTGACGTTGTTGGAGGCTGGTAGACTTGCACCAGATGAGGGATGGCTGGAGGTGCTTGAATGTGTTCCATAATTCCTGGAAATTTAGTTTGTATAGCAGCAGTTTTTATAACCGAATAATCTTTCTTTGATTGTGATAATTTTTTTTAATTTATTTCTAAGATTCACTTATTTACTCTAAAATAACTTGCTATAGCTAATTGATAATTAACAAATAATTCACAAGTTACCTAACATACCATAGTAGTTATAATTAACATTACAAATAACGACATACAAAAACAAAATACGATCATATAAATTACGGCAACTTTTATTTTGAATAATAAAAGACACGAATATGTACCACATACCTGTTGTTTAGGTGATAAGAGCTTTTTAAATAGTCATAATGGTATTGCCTTCAGTTAAATTCCCTTCAAATGAAGTTCAAATTTAATCATTTGTTTTGTTTACAAACTAATCAGTAATTTTGCCACAGTTCTAACTCGGTCTATGAAATCAAAACAACATGGACGCGCTAGAATCTAGATGCAACTTCGGCATTCCAGGAGTACGTTCCATTTCACTTTGGAGTTTAGTATGTATTTTACACAAGACTATAAACAATGCCTTATATAATTGAATTTTTTTTTACTTATAGATTTTGTAAACTAAATTCACACTGCGTAGTAAGTTTAGTTTTAAGATGAATTTAAGCTTACTTTACTTTATTCTTCTGAAATTAATATTTATTTTGAACATACAAACATGCGTAAAATGAAATGTTTTCTAGTGTAATGCTATAAAACCGGACTTACTCAATACTCTAGTTTATTTGTCTCTGCTCAATACTTTACCGGTTTTTACAAGGGAGATGTTCGCGAGTTTATTTAAGGGAGATATCCGCCTTTGTTGTCCTCAAAATCTGACCAGGCTCAAACGTTATGGATATTAAGGGGGTAAAAACATGGATCTTGGATCCATTAAAAATATTTATAAACCCCTCCATTCACGACAAACTTTTATAAAACTTTCTCCTTAGCGGAGGACTTTAAAATTATACGATTTATGGCAATGGCCTAGTTTCTGGGAGTACTATCCGTATATCTCTATTGTATAAAAATTTTGTGTCACAGTGTTTGTTACTTTACTCCTCCGAAACGGCTGAACCGATTTTGATGAAATTTTATATTCACACTTGGTAGGTCTGAGAATAGGTTGTTATCTATTTTTCATCCCCCAAGTGATAAGGGTGGCCCAACCCAAAAAAATATTTTTTATTTTTCATACAGATTTTTTTGTGATGTGGAATTAAAAAATACATACAACCCTAAATTTTTTACCTTCTTCCATCATCCTCAATTTTTTAATTGCAAAATATTATATAAAATTTTGATGTCACAGTGTTTGTTACCATACTCCTCCGAAACGGCTGAACCGATTTTGATTCACGTACTTCAATAATTTATTCGTTTTTTTCTACTAAAATAATCTCTAAAAAGCACAGACATATAATATAGAGTAGATATATAAAGTATCTTGGTTAGAATTTTAAGCCCGTTATTGGACATGTCCTTTACATTATATTTGTATAAAATACATCATATTTCTCAATTAGGATTATGTGTATTACTGCAGTAGCGCTAGTTTCAAGAAATCATGAATTTCTTATAGCTATTCCCAAGAATACAACACAAATGGATACAAACTGAAGTCGGTACTTACAATCTGCATACATAACTACTTGTACCTACATACTCCCAGCATTCGCAAATGGATAATTGAACGCTTGAACTATCGTCACATTTTACTTTCAATTAAAATACGAGTCGTTCGTCTTCACATTACCTATAGTCTAGGTACAATATTAAAAAGATTTTCCTGTTCAGTGAATCAAACGTTATTGAGATGAGGGTTTAATACAGTAAAAATACATAGTATTAACAACACTTTATTAAACAAAAATAAAGTCATATACAAATATTATTGCACTTTTATACAAAATATTATCTAACATCTCACATGTCTAATTTATTACACAACTACGTTATAAATGCGTTTAAAATTTGCAAAATATTTGTTCGAAGATTTCATAAATCCAAAAAATAGTAACCATGTTCCTATATTTCACTTAAAAATCTAATCTATCATACATTTTATTCGAAGCCAAGATTCTAAATTCAAAAGGCACTTGATATCACAAAACTGCTTTAGCATATTATTATTGTATTTGATCCAAAAAACTAAGTACTATCTTATGTATTTTTTTATAAACTGCGTACTTATATTTTGATCGGTGTTTTTGCGGCTATCGTCATTTATTTGTTCATGACAATAAATCCTAGAGTGTAGAACAGTAAGTAAATAAAATCCATTTAACTTCGGCTCTGTTCGATTTAAATATTGTCGTGTTTCTGAGTTCATTAAAAACTCATTAACTAAACATACAAGTCAATAACAATTTCACTTATGCGTATTGCATTCCGTTTTCAAGTTTAACATTTCACGTTGTTCATTTTGGATGAATTTTAATAGGTATTAGGTATTCAATAATTTACCTATGTATAATAATGATATGTAAGTATATATTCAATAGCTTATAGGAATACAGCAAACCTAGATAATATTATAAATGTCTAAATAATCAATGTATTGGCATATTATTACAACTACAAAATCATTTTGAGTCCAAATTTCCAATCCAGACCCAGTAAAACCCTAAGACAGCTGAAGCTTTGGTAACTTTTTAATGTGAAACAACAGACGTTAGTGCTTTGGGTCGAACTTTTGCTCTAAAAAGTTGTAAACATAGTCGTATACAACCAACATGATGGCGCCACCTGGCCCTAACCGAAGCACTTTGGGCAGCAAACCTTTGTAGAGTGCACGGAATCTGGAAAAAGAAAACATTATAGTTATAGTTCTACCCTGTTACATAAAAACATTGCCACGTTTGTGAAATATTGTTTGCGTTTATAAAAATACCGTAATGATAACGTCATAAGCAAAAATGCTTAAATATCAAAGTGTCTACGACATTCTGTTTTTTTTTTTAATGAAAACATTTGTATGTTTGTTCGTTACGCATATCCCACTGAATCGATTCGGATGAAGTTTGGCACACCTATAGATAGACCAAGTTCTAGTATAACCCACACTGTACTGATATTATGGGAAAAATTAAAAGTGACAGTTTTATTTAGGATAAAAGGATCCGGGAGCAGAAACTAGTAAGTCACAATTTAAGTAAAAAAGATACACGCCCATTAAAACCTCCCAATTGTCTTAAATTCCCAATACAAAGACTTATACAACCGTTTCACACACACGTGTGGTCAAAACAAACACGATATCTACACGACGGCGCGTCGCGTCGGCCAAAGTGCAATTCTATAATAAGCAAAGCGGTGTGCGATGGGCCTTGTCCGGAATGCCAACGACCAGTCATTCATAATTCCACTAATTAGTTCATCAACTTCGTGAATAGCAAACTGAGAATTATCAATGACTCAATTTATAATGCATGAAAGTAGTGGCGTAGTATTAAAAGAACCGCAAATGGTAATGCTTACACACTCTTTTTTTTATTATTTAATAGTGTTTTATGTAGGTAAAGGAAAGAAGAGTTGATTAAAAAATAATTTTCACGACGCGACGGCAAGCCGAGTCCTCCTAGCAGATTATATTACTATATTTTCGTGAGCAGATACTCAAATAGACGAGATTAATGATGACAGGTGTTATCTATGTTTACAAAAATAATACCAAACAAAAAATTATGATGTCTCTTATTGACCGTGTAAACGAATGCAATCCGTCAGCTTGTGTTATGTTTTCGTTCCATATTAGCGCTCGGTGGGCCACACGAACTTCAGTTATCCAATGATAAATGTGACTAACTTTACCCATAATTTTGTAAATAAAACTCTTTAAAAATTAGCAATGCCTTTTGGAGAAAAATAATCTTGCTGTTGAACCTTGAAAATACAAATCTTATCTTACTAATATTATACATGTGAAAGTTTGTTACAATGATTGGATCTTTGTAAACTTTATAATAATACCATACTACCATGTTTATATTTATACCACCCATATTTTTTTCAAAAAATTTAAAATTACTTTTTTCCGCGAGTTACGTTTGTTTCACTGTTTCTTTAGACTAAGGCACTTCCTGTTTTTACACAAAGAAAGAGAAATGATGTCTGAAAAACATTATTTTCCTTTTAATCGCGGGTCGTGTGCCAAATGACAGTTTGGGTCGGAAAATTTCTGCCGTTTACAACCGATGAATACGATACTTATTATTATTGTACAAGCACATCGATTCACAACGCATTAATATAAAATTCTATTCATGGTTGATGAGAAACGACATTATGATTTATGACTCAATAGAATCTTTAGAAATATTATTTGTGCCTGATTTCTAATAGCATTGGGTCGATAAACGAGCAAGATTACTTCACGGTAACCTATCATGCTTAAAGATTATTGGGATCACGGCTACTCAGCCAGAAGAAGTTCTTGTATGTTTCAAATATTTTGCAGAACTCCGAGGAAATACGCGAGTACTTATGTTAAGATGGGTTGTGGTTATTACATTTTTAATAATAACACATTACAGTTGCTAAGTGCAACGTATTTTGGAACTAGTCCAATCATAAATAAACGTATGTTAATGTAAAATGTACTGAACTCTCGACAAAAATGCTTCTCAGGCGCAAAACATATTTCTCATTTAAGATTCATACACATTTAGAAAAATAGATAAATCTGGACCGAAGATAGGTACAATGATTAACTGCAAGTCAATGACTAGACGAGAAAGTTGCTCTCTTGGGAGTTACGCGCTCATATTATATGTAGCAACTAACAATAGGTACAACACAAAACTAAACAACAATATTATATTGCCTAATATAAAATAGTATTAACTATGAAGTCCCTTAATGTCAATTGATTAAACTAGCTAGAACGACCTTCAAACCGGAACAACAATATCATCTTTTATTTACCGACCCATTTACGTGCACGTAATTGAGTACTCGTTTGATTTGCATTATATATTATATATATATAGAAACATAAAGACCAATTTAACTAAATTGACACCAAGATGTTAATGTTTCAACTTGTTAAAAAATCCTTGGGAAAGACCCCAGTCCACTAATTTCTTTTGTAAACAATGAACGGGAATCATTAAAATGCGTTTTAAATAAACGAAAACACATCAAGGTAGACGGCTAGTGAGCGTGTGTAATCGACCTTAGTTGGCAACGCGCCCGGCATCAACACGCTGTTTACGACAAAATTTAGCGTTACATTCTTAAAATGTTAAAATACTTAGTTACTTTACAGCCAGAATATATTCAAATATGTGGGCATATAAATGGGTATCTTTCCGGAAAAAATATGTGCCAAATAGGTTAAAGCGCTAAAATCTTCCAAAAAACGTTACACTCACCCTTCCTCCCTATACACCAAACTGATAGCACCAGTGGTGGAGCTGTACTTGATTACGCCAGGCGTCGGCTGTGGACCCTGGATCCGACTCTTCGCCACGTCGAACGGTATGTTCACGCACGAGCCGAGCACACCAGACGAGAATCCTATCGCCACCTTGCGGAGGAACTCTAGCACTGGGTCCTTGAAACAATAAAATTCCAGATCTACAGTACTTGAAACAAGCAAATCCAATGGTAAAAAATATAGTAACTCATGACTACGACTTGTGGTACGGTCTGAGTAAACGTACGTACGTTATACTAGATTTCGATACGAAAACAAATATTACGATTGTCGTTTTACAACAAATGTTACGTTGTAATTGACGAAGATGTCAATAAAAAAACTGTTAGATTTTTTTATTTTTGTACCTATTACATTTTTCGAATTCGAATCAAATAACTACTTCATACGTAGAGTTAAACGTTCGTTAACTTTCAATGGTAAATCTGATCAAACGAAGAAGCAATACAACCGATCTTAAATGCTGTTTGATTGATGAGTTTTTGCTATCTTCACG
Organism: Sphinx pinastri; assembly: GCA_947568825.1. NCBI lineage: Eukaryota > Metazoa > Arthropoda > Insecta > Lepidoptera > Sphingidae > Sphinx > Sphinx pinastri. The sequence goes on along the minus strand of OX387630.1, from coordinate 2,581,303 downwards.
AATCGGGTTTACAACGGCTGATAACAAGATAGCAAAAATATTGTTTGTTTAGTTCAATGTTCGTTTGATAATATATTGTAGAGTATTTTTTTTTTCGCGGGGAAAAAACGCGTTATCGCTACCACCACTGGGGGTTGAGTGGAACGGTTATGTTGGTTTCACACAGTCTTACGGCCCAATGTCGACACTCGGGAGTATAGCTTCATCCGAGCGACCATTGGACCGAGTCCCTAACACTATGTACACCCTACACCGGCATACCAACCAAAACCCGCGGTGGCCTTCGGCGCATACGAGACGGCCCCGGGGTATCTTGTTGCACTAAGATAGCTGCACGGAACCGCCCCTGCGCGATGCCGCATAGCGGCCCCTATCTATCCAAGAAGACTCAGATACCCCCAAACTCTACAGGACGCCTTTGGCGTCTACGACAGGGGGAGACCGACCACCCGTATTATCATCCACCTTGGAGTCGCTTAAATTGGACTGAGCAGCCCCCCGCAGCTCGCCCCGCGACTCTCTCGAAGCCCCATTTAGTCGCCTCTTACGGCAGGCAGGGGATGCCGTGGCGGAACTCTGTAAATGTCCCCGGACCACAGGGAACATCACTAGTAGACTACACATCACTAATAGACGCCAATATGGCGATACCGGTCTATTGTGTGTAATCTATACTAATATATACTTCTATACTATCTATACATCTATACATATAAATAAAAGTGGAGTGTCTGTTTGTAATATTGAAATAACAGTTTTTTACTAAATGTATATGAATATATATACGGTGCATACACCAAAATAACATTTTATACAATTTTTGTCTGTCTTTCCGTCTGTTTGTTCCGGCTAATCTCTGAAATGGCTGGACCGATTTTGACGGGACTTTTATTGGCAGGTAGCTGATGTAATAAGGAGTAACTTAGGCTACTTTTTATCTCGGGAAAATATAAAGCGGGACTTTTATCCCAGGAAAACTCACTCACGCGGGCGGAGCCGCGGGCAACAGCTAGTATTATATAAAGCTGAAGAGTTTGTTTGTTTGTTTGAACGCGCTAATCTCAGGAACTACTGGACCGATTTTGAAAATTCTTTCACTAATAGGAAGCTACATTACTCCTGAGAGCTATAGGCTACTTTTTATCCCGGAAAATCTTTTCCACGCGGGCGGAGTCGCGCGCAATGCTAGTAATGTATAAATTAAAATAAAAACAATAAAAGTAGTACAAGCCTAAGTATATTTTACTCTTTGTGCACAACTCAAACCGCAACATATATCACATCTTTTGCGATATTTACACGTGACAAAAGGGGGTTTTGTGTATTATTTTGTAATTAATTAGGTACGTAGGTATTTAGATAAGTAAACAGACCTGTTTTCGCAAGCTATGTGTAACGTTGAATCTAATTTGTTACCTACCTAATAATATAATTAACAACGATACGACACAAAAACCTGCGAATGTTAACTTAAGGGGTATATAATTAATCAAAGGTTAAAGGATTAAATTATGGATTTAGAAAATAACCTACTTTGCTAAACAGCGAAAAGTCAACACACTGATTTATCGCTTGTTGTTAAAAAAAACAGTCGACATGCATATTATATCACTTACCTCATACTCCGGAACATATCCTTTAACACTGTGGTAGAATCCAAAATACACCATATTGAACACACCATTTCTCGCTATAGTCGCCGTTAACCCTTTATTGAGACCTCTCGAACCGAGTCCGTGTTCTCTGACTATCTGTCTGGTTACCGACCATGTGCTAGGAACTTGACTTGCAAGGGCTTTGTTGGACTGTAGGGTTACTTTGACCACTTCGAAAGGGTTTACTAGTATTGCTTCTGTTATGCCTGCCCCCAGACCAGCGAGGGAGAATGTCTGAAAGAAAATTTAAATGTTTATTAATGATCTGACTTCGCCGGGGTAATATTGATTTCTCGAATGAAAGACCCAATACTGCCGTATAAATGAAAAAAAAATGAGAGGTGTCAAGGGACACCCGGATGGAACGAAGTTCCTTTCGATTAATTAGTGAAGGAATTGTAATAAAATTTTATTTATATAACAGTGTGTATATATATCTTAATATATATATAAATCTCGTGTCACAATGTTTGTCCTCAATGGACTCCTAAACCACTTAACCGATTATAATAAAATTCGCACACCATGTGCAGTTCGATCCAACTTGAGAGATAGGATAGTTTAAATCTCAAATTATAGTCGCAATTTTAATTTATTGCTAATTATTTGTCTGTTATTATTTGACAGTCACAATTATCTGTTAACTCCAAATGATTCTAACAGATGTCGATACCTTTCGACTGGGTTGAGTAAGTAATCAATAGATGGCGCTGCTATGGTAAATCTACGAACGTGTCATATAAGCTACGGGTAGATTATGTATACTTTTTATACCGGGAAAATATAAAGCGTGACTTTTATACCGGGAAAACTCATTCACGCGGGCGGAGCCGCGGGCAAAAGCTAGTAAATATATAAATATTTTCCTATTTCTGTTCCAATACATAAGTTTCTAGAGAAAAAAACAAATAAATACGTGTGGCACTCGGAGACTGACGCGGTAAAGCTATTGCATAGCATTTTTATCACAAATTTTGATTGACTAAACACAAATTCGATCTTACGCTTACCACATAAAGTAGATTTTTAGACGCGATCAAAGCACATTTAGTCTTGTTATTGATAAATGTCAGTAACCAAAGTAGAATAAATCAACAAAATTTGAAAAAAGAATGTTACGTTCGATTCTTTTGTACTCGTGCCGTGCTACGCTGGGGAAATAGCTTCTACGCAATGTATTTAAGGTTCATATTAGATTAGTAAGAAATGGTTTTAATGACTGTAATAAATAAAATAAATAAAAATATACTCGTTTCAAGAATTATAGCTTCTACGCATTGTATTTAAGGTTCATATTAGTAAGATAATAGCAAAAAGTGTCGTGACAACTTTTTATGAGATTTTTTTCCGTCCAGCCCCCTTTCACAACGCGCGATAAGGAACTTCGTTCCAATATTCATAAAAACTAATTAACGGCTTATGCGTGATTGGCTGAAAATATTTTAAACATCCTAACATCTTCACTAACTTTCATATTCATAACCAATGATCCTACTAATATTATAAACGCGAAAGTTTCTAAGTATGGATGTCTGGATGTATGGATGTTTGTTACTATTTCACGTAAAAAGTACTGAACGGATTTCGATGAACTTTGGCACACGGGTAGATTATGTCCTGGATTAACACATAGGCTACTTTTTATCCCGGGAAAATAAAAAGCGGGACTTTTATCCCGGGAAAACTTATTCACGCGGGCGGAGCCGCGGGCAAAAACTTGTATTTTAATAAAAATGTGTAGATACGGCACCCATACTGTACTCGGCTCTCAAAAACGGCACACTATCCCACAAATAGTTAATTTAATATTACAATAACAAACTATAATTTGACACGTGAAACTATTAGGGCATATCATAATTCTCATTATTATCATATAGGACATTTTATCAACCATCCGTTAGACGTCTAACTTCAACAGATTCTTTCACGATACTAAGGCCGATTGTGATAATTAGCTCAATTTTAGTGTGCCATTTGGAGACTGTTTATAAGGCATCTACAACTTTTTCTTTAAATATCATTGTTCATAACATTAGCCTATTATAAGCCATTGTATGATAAATGTCTTCAATGAAACAGAAAATCAAATACAAAGCCGTCATTATAAAGTAATTTCAATAGAATTTTCAGAACATGGCTTAAACAAACTCATATGACCACACATTTTTTTACCAACATCTTTCCTTTTAGTACTTACTATCTTTCAACAAATGGATAGAACTTTCCATATAATTGTCTTTCACATATTTAATATATCTAATGCCAATACAGTTATACTACTCATATGAGGAAAAAAGTAAATAGTATTAAAATTGTAAGTTTGTTGAAATCAAATGGCTCGCTTAACAGTCATACTCAACTACATATTATACTATGTCATATCTATAATAGGACTAGACACACAAGCCATCTAATAAAATACATTTCTAATCTCAGCGTCACTACTACATTAAATTACAATACACATAGCGAAACCGTATTGTGTTGATATGAACGCACACATAAATAAACCTTCACCGATTGTTCGATTTACACACAATAATATGATTCTATAAATATGTGCATGATCATTTGATCTTATAGCTTTGACAGAGGGAAAGGTCCTACAAGCTGCATCCTTTATATATTGCCTAATAAAAAGTCTACACGTAACATACTAAAAGATACTGATGATCTACTACCAAATGACCCACGTTATGATTAGCACTTTGAAAAAAAAAATGTTTATCTATAATAGACAGGTATGAATCCAAAAATGTGATGAAAAATTTATTACATTCATCAAGAACAAATATGGTTTCAAATTATCGACGTGGACCCTTTTAATACAAGTATTACTCCGGTGCGACGGTTGCTAAGCCTTTCTTTCTTTAAAAATGTAGCATGACTTGAGCCGGTGACGACATACCTATTGAAATATATTATTCTGTCACATACTCGTGAAAACCTGTAAATGGCCATTTGTTTTATCTATTAATTGTTTATGTATTATGATGTATTTCAGCTGTTGGTTTTCCAATAAATAAATAATTAAAAAATAAATTATTTACACAGCTGAAGAAAAACTTGAGTATACAATCCCAACATTTTTATGTAGGTAAATTACATAAATTAAACAATGTTGCAAAAGTAAATAAATGTTTAACATTCTTATCAGTGGTATTTATCAATACACTTTATCATTCATGTTTATATTAGACTCCTTCAAGATAACTTACAGCATGAAGAATTATCATAATGTTTCAACATCTCCGAAATAGAGATGGGCTTAAAATATAAAGTTCATAATTTTCAAATAATTTGCAGATGTTCCCACAAAATACATGTCCAAAAACGGCCTTAAAATTCTGAACTGAAAAGAAATTTAGCTTATCTTGCTTAAAAACCACACTGAATATGAAAATTTTCAAAAAAGCTGGTTATAAATGGAGGGTCTAAAAATATTTTGAAGTTATACTTCTTTTGGCGCGTTAGGGAAAAATGATGAGGGTAAATTTTTACGATCCGCGCGCACACCGTCACCGAAAACCGACACCCTGAAGTTAGCTATAGTCAACATTTTAGTTTTGAATTTTGAACGTAGAATAAGGCGAAAGATATTGAAGTAATACTTCTTTTGGCGCGTTATTTAAAATCATTTTTATCTTGTTACGCCAAAGAAGTATAAATTCTAACGCGTGTACATAAGTACACACACACTTTTTTTTTAATGGATCCAAGCTATATATTTTTGTCCCTTGAAACTGGGTTTTTTCAACTGTGGTTAGGGTAATCATCGGTGTTAGTAAGCTGGACGCACTCGCCGTGCCTGGCGCACATGCAGCTCTGCGAGCGCGTCCAGCTTAATAAGATTCAGAGAAAAAGATAACCACGATTGAAAAAACGGGGCCTTAAAATACGTAAAGTTTGAGCTTGGTTAGATTTTGAGGTCCAGCACCCATACAAAAAGCGGACATCTTTACGACGCTATTAAATATGTTTTCTTTTTATTAATATGTCGGAGCTCTTTTCTATAAAAATTGAAAAATATATAGCCTATAACCATCGCACAATAAATACGAATCGATAGACACCTCACTGGTCAAAATCGGTTTAATAGGAACGACGCTAGAGTGGAACATAAAATGCAGGATATATATCAAACTGGGTTCGACAATATATAGCAAAATTATTTTTTATAATATATTGCAATACAAAAATGGTTTAAAAAATATATTTTATTAAGTAATTTTTCCACTATATGCCAACAACGCATACTCTCATATTTCGGCCACACAATGCGCAGAAACGATGAAAATTTGGAAAAACTGATTGTGGTGGGGAACACCGAAGGCAAGAGATCGCGCGGTCGTTCATCAACAAGATGGACTGACCAAGTAAAAGACTCATCGTCCTCTAAATTCTACACAGCCGTAAGAGACGCGCTGGACAGAAACCGGTGGAGGCAGATCATCCGCTCCAGATATAACCCTGATGCCGACCACGATCCTCAGACATGAGGGACCGACCAGAGAGAGAGAGAGAAGTAATTTTTAGTGTTTGTTACTGTATTTCTACTTCCCAAATGTAGATGGCGTGGGAGTAGATTTAAAACATATTCCCTAATGGTTATTGTTTTGTTACCTAAGTGTAGGTATGACCATTGACTGATTAGAATTTATAAAAAAAGATTTTAGTTTTTTGAGTTGTTTTTTTGATATATAAGATTTTATGTTCTTTAGTTGATTTTGCCTTATCTAAAAGATTTTATGTTTTGGTTTCATTTGTCTGATTTTAACCCGTCAACGCCCACTTATAAGCTATAAGCTAATTTCCTTATATAAATGGACACCGGTGTCCACCACGGGCGTCCAAGGATTAAGTACCTAAATGAATAAAACATTAAAAACATTTTAGTATTTTTTTGAATAATTTTAGTATGTTTATGTAACACATATGCAAATAGTATTAATAAATAATACAATAAAATAATAATATGGCTTTCATACAAAATTTATATATATCAAACTTGATATATATCTGATATATATCATAAATATCCAATATTTTGATATTTATTATAAATATCGGATATTATCGAACCCAGATAAAATGGTACATACATACATAGGGTGCTAGAATCATTACCCTTCCTGGCTTTGCAGTAGACAGGTAAAAAAAATATTGCATACATTAAAATTTATTCATAATCATAGAAAAAAAGTTATTGTCCAGTGTTGAATATAATAAATTTCTTACACATATTATACATACATTTTATTTTTCTGCATTTATGATATGAACTTTAATTATGCCAAATGTCACAAAGGGGTACAAAGATTTTTCTTTACATATTAATATTATAGAAGATATAAAAATTGTTAGTAATTCAATTTGTAACAAATTGCATCACACACTGTAAACTTTACAAGTTATGATAAAACTTTAATATAACTTACCAAAGGAGTTGGAGTACTTGAACCAAACATAAATAACTTTTTATACTGTTCGAATGTTGCAAATTTAACCGCTCTTTTTGGGGTCTCGGCAAGAATCGGAGGCAGTATTCCTTTCCAAAATGAAGTCATTCCTTCATACCTATACATTTTCCGCATACAGTCCACGATGCCATTGTAGTAATGAGGATCTGTGCTTTGTATCGCTGACTTGTTGGCTTGTAATTGAAGTCTCGTCTTGACCAAGTCCAGAGGATGCATAATACACACTTCAATAAACCCTGCACTTCCACCAGCACCGATTTGCATGGCAGCCTGTTTCAAAAGTTTCTCAACGTCAGACATTATGGAAACTTATTTTATAATTAAAATAACAAACGAACACCACGGGTCCGAGTAAATGTTTAGATAAAAATAATAAAGATTCCGGTCAGGAACCAGACAGATCCATTCTACAGTTGACACAAAAATAAATAAAGAATGTGACAGCATAACCTGTGTTGATAGACTAAGTTTACATTTAACGGTTTTCTGGAATCGTAAAAGTTAGACATCACTATCTTTTATTACTTAATTGGCAACTTACCACTAATGTCAAAAGAATGGAGCATAGAGGAGAGTAATATACTGGGAAGAATGGAGAATGAAGTGACAAGTGTTCTACTGATTTCATTTTGCGTTATTTAGACCAAATTGTTAGTAATATCATCCATAAGATTTATGAATATGAGTTTTACGATACGAATAAATATTTTATAGTGCTAAGTTGCAAATATGAAGGTATTCTAAGTCGCGTGTTCTGTAAAAAATACATGTTGTTAAAGTTCAATTTCGCGCGTACGCTAACATCCAAAATGGCAGGAAAGGAAACAATTCGCAGATGTGAAAAAATCATTGTTTGAGTTTTGTGAAGTGCAGTGTGGGTAGACGATGAATTGAGCGCGGAAATGTGGACATAGTGTTTAAAATGGGCTCTCAAACACTAGAGATACTGCGGCAGGGTGTTTGGGCGTCTCTAACAGGCGGATGGTTTTATGATCCCCATCAAAATTTATTTTGCAACACAGTACACCTGTATATCTGGCTGTTCTTACTATGTTTGCCTTTTTCTGTGTACCTGGTGAGTCTAATTTTAGTGTGGTACTACAAATATCTAGAATTTAGAGGTTATGCAGTTAGTAACAAAATCAGGTCAAAGTGTTTTTGTGTTGTTTTGCATTGCGAATTGATGCTTGAGTCATTATGGTCAATGGCCTTATGGGGTCTTAGAGAGCGCGGCACCGACTCGTCAATGAGAATTAAATTGTATGAAATATATTACTGTTATTTATGAAATTCGAATGTTTTTATCTTTAGCTTTGTTTTCACTTTGTTTTTTATATTTTACAAAGGATTAACGACATGAACACTTCAAGTATTATTATACTGTGCTTAAAACTCTTGTAGAAAGTATCAATGAGCATTAAAATCAGCTAAAGATATTTTATAGTAGAAAACAGTGAGATACAAGTAAAAATTACAAGAATAAACAAACAATGCCTTCTGAAATATGTTTAGAAGTGTGAAATACGCAAATTAAATTACCTAAAAGTAATAATTATTTGAATTGATTACATCCTGAAAATAACGTCATGTGCTATCTGATCTTTTCCTAGTCTTATTTAAACAAAACATTATGGTTTACAAAATCTTTATTTCAATGATTATGGTCAAAATTCATACTTAGAATTCAACTCATGCTATTTGATTTAAAACTTGTATGTAATCATATCTATACTTACTAATATATAAAGCTGAAGAGTTTGTTTGTTTGAAGGCGCTAATCTCAGGAACTACTGGACCGATTTTGAAAATTCTTTCACTAATAGGAAGCTACATTACTCCTGAGTGCTATAGGCTACTTTTTATCCTGGAAAAACTTTTCCACGCGGGCGGAGCCGCGCGCAATTAATGCATATAACTATAAGTATACCCTTAAAAGGATAGATAGAAGTACAATGATTTTAACAATGCCCCAAATTTTTGTACACTTGGTATAGTATGGTGAAACTGGGTAATTTTGTAGCTTTCTCTTCTCTCTGGGCAGAGTGGTTGTCGCAATAGTAATAGGTACATGGAAAGATGTCAGCGTTGTCAGTCTTCTGAAGCTTTCCATCTCCCAGAACTCTTCGAACGTTCCATGTACCCAAACGATGGAGGTTTCGTAGCTTTATACTACTTCCAGTTGTATAGTTTCCACGAGATGCCTGGTTTCCTGCATCTCTATGGCCGGTAACCAATTTCACACTCTGGCCCTGGACACCTCAGAACGCCGGTTGCTACGTGGATCATCCAGCGGTCTTATACTATGCACTTTGTCTCAAATGGGCCCAAGATCAAAGCCTTTCTCTTAGTGAAGAGCAATTTAGAAATGTTTTAGTAATTCTAGAGTGGTATAATGCCGCAAATTTCAAACTGCACCACTCTGTAAACATTTTGTAGCTTCTGTTTTTAAGGAAATCATTGTGGCTCACATGTGTCATCATCATCATTATCAGCCACACGACGTCCACTGCTGAACTCTCTCCCCCAATGATTTCCAGACGGACCTGTCAAAAGCGGCCTGCATCCAGCGTGTTCCTGTGACTTTTATCAAGTTGTCTGTCCACCTTGCACCTTGCACATGTGTCATACTTAGATAATACATGTTACAAACTTTACGAAGGTTTTTCTATAAAGGGCATAGTACCAACTAACTATTAATGTCTTTATTATACGATTTTTTACTTTCTTCTTCTAAAATATATTTCTTTTCAGGAAGATCGTCATCATTTATTATTAAAAGATATCCTGGATGAAAATATAGGTTATTTTTTCATAGAAATCTCTTAAGCTTCCCATGAACGATGGCCCTTGTTGTTTCCTGATGTATAGTATGTGCCAAATAACATAGCAAAAAAGGCATTTACTTCTCCTGTTCCTGAAATGAATGAAATTGCTATCTCTATCGTAACACTGAACTTTTTGGCAAATTTTTTGTTTACATTCCTCTTCACCATGGTGCTTAGCAATATCAATTTGATATAACTTGGAAAGAATTAGCGATAGGGTTTCCAAAGTGCCATATCTGTGTGACAGCCAGGCTATGACCGTTTTTGTCATGTTATTTGGCACGCACTGTAAGAAGCGTACTAGTAGAACTCTTACACTGGGAAACATCCTTCACATGGGCAACAATGTGAACAACACCTAAAAAAATAAAGATGAAAAAACAAATGATTTACTACCATAAAAAAATAATAAAAGAACAATGATAACAATAATTCAAGGGGAACACTTATAATTAAAATGGCTTTCTTAGTCTTGAAATGTAACAATCATTCAATTGAATGTTATTTATTGCATGTTTTTGTTGGATATTGGAAAATTTATTTGTGAATAAACTTTACTCTCTAAGATTTTAAATACTTGTTGTGTCAAACTCAAACTCTTGACTAGGAATATTGACTTTTCAAAAATCCAATGATGCAGTTTTAGTTTTCATCTAAATCAGCCCTGAGACTCATTTGAGCATTTTTCGCTATTCCTCATAGTTCCGCATTTCGCCCTCCACACCCACTTAGAAAATTCACCTTTTATGTGATGCTAAATTAAATATCTCTTTAAAAAAGCCCTATACTATGAACATGTGGTAGCTTGCAATTGGTATAAAATAATTGTTTAAGAGCAAACCGAAACTGAAAATTTACCATAAGCTCCACAAATGTAATAAAATAAATAAATAATAATTTCATACATTTATATCCCTACTGTTATAAGCAGCTTCACATACATGAAAGATATTTCCTAGTTTAAAAGACCTGTTGTTTACTTTTCCAAAATAAAAATAAAGCCTATTTTTGTAGCATAAGCTTACAGCGGTTTCTGTATTTACTTGTAATAACTTCCAAACACCTTCAAACTTCTGCACTTATATAATGTTAGTAAAAACACACACACTCACACCATAATTAGTAAGAAGTATGATATTATGACAAGGTTTAAATCCCATCTGAGTAATGATCAATGCACATAAACGCCGTGATACCTATAATCGCTGTGTAAAAACGCGCGTTGACGTGAAAATACCGCGTGTTTCAATAGAAAGTTGTTATAGTCAACACATATTAAATGCACTATCATCTGTAGAGACTTTGATGCACAATTTGTAAATCATTGGCTCCTGCTCAAGTTCATCATCATTTATGATACATAATAACTTGTGTTAATAACTTTTAATATTTACAGTTTCCTTGTATGACATCACTCAGAATAAACCAATTAAAATAAGTAATCAGTAAGCATGTAACATTTTATTTTGATTGGTCCTTTGCTGACAATCTGCAGGTTGCTGATTGTTTCTTGAAACTGGTTCTAAGAATAGTCTAGCTCATATTTAATAAAATTCAGGCCATTGATGCCATTATGTCTTCATACATTTGTAATAATAATAAATTTCCCCTCGACAGTACTTCCCACCAGCGAGCATAGGCTGGATAATCTACTGCATGCTGGTGGCGGTGGTGTTCACCTGCCTGAAGCTGCTGAACCACGGCTTGCACCACATGTACGACACCAGCGAGTGCATCATCGTGCAGCCCACCGGTGACGGCACCACTTCCAATGATAATAACCCGTGAGTACATACAGATGCATGAGTCGTGAGCATACTCGTGATTGGTCGGTTTGACGTCCAAGGCTCCGATGTTTCGCTCGATTGGTTCCTCAGTCGATGCTCGTTGCCTATTGGCTTACACATGTGATGCTGCTGATATACATTTTCGTCCAATTTGTACATACGTTCCCTCGCACCCTCCCACTCCACTGTTTACTGTATTAAAGGGATCATGAATCTTAACTGATCTTTGGCAGAGCGTCGCATAAATGAAGAATATTAAAAGTTTATGAGTTTCCATTTTGACTTCAGATGAGCCTTTGCACTAGTTGACTGTCCCGGTGGCGTAGTTTCGCGGAACAAATGCCGTCCGGAGATCACGGGTTCGATCCCGGGGTCGGATAAACGGATATTGCGTTTTTCTGGTCAGTGGAGTCTCGTATTGCGCCCAGTAATAGGTTCGTCCTCTATTATATGGGACCTAACTAAATTTAAAGCTAGGAAAATGTGTCTGATATCAGTCTGCCTAACATTGCATAGAAAACGAGTGATTCTGTGTGTGTATATGTAGCATGTTCCCATGTATAGACATATACCAACCCCACTCCAACTCTGAGGAAATTAAAAGCAAAGTGCGGATAAAACGCAGGAAGCGCGCAAACCTACGTGGAACAATGGCGTATGGGTATAACGCTTTATACATTTGTTTGATGTGCAATGAGTAAGTGTTACTCAGAAATGTATTTATAGCGTGCTATTAAATGTGTTAACTTACCCGAAGTATTTACAGTGTTGGTTAAAATATTTCTAAATATAAAAATGCTGTTGGTAAAGTGTTCTGAGGGAAGACATGAGAGGTAATGAGGATGCTCAAGATGGATCATGGAGTGAAGGAGGAATACGGAAGGGAAGGTGGGGGGAAGGGAGGTAGGTTCCCAGGATGGGCGGAAAGAGAAGGTGCCAGGAAATGTTCGCGGGCCCTTTTAGGCCTCAATGTGTTATCCAACCAAGAGGTATACACACTGACTGTGTGCCTCGGCCCGCGACTATTGTCCCCCCGCGCATGGGCGTGCATTGGGTGTGAAGATCCAGCGCACAAGAATTGCCTCGGGGGGCGCCCAAGGTCTGGTTGTAGACCGGAATAACGCTAGGCGAAGAGAAAGATAACGCCATTGCTATTAGCTCATATTTACCTATACTTAGATAAATCTGCTGTATAAATTAACGTAATCAAAAAGTAACAACCGCGTGTTTCGTTCTTATAGTTCTTAATCTCAGAAAGGGCAAGATAATAAGATTGTTGTTCTACAATCGAAGGTACGAAAAACTCGGAAGGTTCTTGAAGGATGTTTTTCTAAAAATGCCACAATGTAAGAAACGCAACAAAAAGTTGTCACTTACATTTTCCATGAAATTTGTATTCTTTTACATGAATAAATAATCGCGGATGAATCTAGTTTGCTACGTACCGCTTTATCTCTTGTCTTATACGATCATGATAAACATTAGCAATTGTACATAGTTGAATCATAAAGATTTATTGATACGAATATTAACATACGTGCTAATTTCGCAATGACAGGCAATAAAGGACCTTTTAAACGTGTTGATATGTTTTTGTCTATATCGTTATCCGGTTTATGCAAATTAAAGCATATGTCCGCGATTAAGATTTCTTTAGGTTATACGGAGTTGACACAACACAACCATTTCTTTGTGCCTTGTCTGTTCGTTTGTTCGGTATAATTGGTTAAACTTATTTCACGGGATGTCTTGGGTTACTTATTGCCCTGGGAAATATAAGCGTTCGCCCGGGAAGTGCTTGACCCCTTATTTGTACGCATTTGGTTAAAAAGGGCTGAACTCTGTTTTTAGACCTGATGAAGGCATGGAGATGACGACCCTGAGACTGGGCGGGGCCGCCGCTACCGGCAGCGACAACGAGTCGGTCACCTCGCTCGAATACCACAAGCCCAACAACAGCACCATAGGTATGCAAAAATACACTTTATTCACTTTTACATAATTAATAGAATAGATAATTATAATCAAAGGTGATAGAAGTAGATTAAAATTGAATCTTTGTTTCAGATTTAAAAGTAGATGTTCATCGTAAAAATAGCTCTGAATCGAGTATAGAGGACAGTGCGTTGTCTGCCAAGCAGACTGAAATAGTTGCCACGACGAAATCCGATTTGTGCGTGGCTCAAACCACAGAAATGCCGGGCCCTTCCAAATCCCGTCCAACTACCAGGAGTAGATCCAAATCGGGCCACAGGCGGGAGCACAGGACCTCCAAACGGAGAACACACGGTACTAGGATAGACGAGCTGATCGGCGAAGCTTCCAGAAACCCAAGAGTAGATAATAATTTACCTGTACACATACTAGTAGATGAAGGTCCATTTGCTAAAGTAAGCAGGCGATATCACGAGTGCCCACACAGAAGAGGATCTAGTAACAGAGACTTTTTCAAAGAGTGGTTGTATCTAGACGGTAATGAAGCGGCCGGAGAGCCGTACCAATCAAAGTTCGCGCGACAGCTCAGCTCAGATTCAAGAGATAATTCCGAACCAAGTGTTGGGCCACCGTCGCCTAAAAAACGAACGGCACATAGGCGCCGATACACTAACTACCCAGACGAGAGTTGCACCAAGTCCGCCATGGCATTAGCAACCGCCCAGTCTTCCAATATGAGGAGAAATTCAAATTCCACAATGTCGACAATACAACTGCCACTATTAAACTCAACAGCACAACTAGTTTCTCACATGCGGAGGCACTCAAACAACGCAGATACAGGGTTTTTTGCTAGTGTTGAATTAGGGGAGTACATGATGGTCAAAACTGAAGCTCCGGCCGGAGACATTGAGAAAAATAAAGGGAAAAGTCCAGGAGTTAGAAGGATAAAGAGCGCTGCGCTGGAAATCGGATGTCCTCCGCCAAGCGTGTCGAATTTATCACCCCATCCGAATAGTGCTGAAACCATTGGAGGTCAAATGTTAAAAAATCCGAAGAGTGCTGTCATCCCTCCCCCTAGCAAGAGTCTCACTCGCGGACCACACTTAAATCTATATCCAAAAAACGAAAATGGTGAAGGCTGCAGCTACCCTTACTTAACGTACGGCTCAGAGATAGTATACCCAATAGCTGAGATTTCAGACGAAATGCAAACATCTCAAAAGGAAACAGATTTAGATTCTAGCGGGGAAAGTTACAGCGACTATGATGATGAAAAACAATTCCGTGGCTTCGACTGGGATGCAGAGCAGTCGCCAGCGATGCGATCCAGCGATTCAGATTATGAGAACAATGGCTCCAGATCACCGTTACTTGATAGACCACCAGACATTAGAATAGTACGAACCAAAAACCACGGAGATAGCAGAAAACCTTGCTGTGATCGACATTCGACTTCTAAACACAATCCAGAATGTTCAAGCGACAGATGTAAACCGGTAAGACTGAAAAAAATTAAACACGAGACTCAATATGATAAACGCTCGGAACGACAGCCACCGTCTTGTGAGTGTAAAAATAATAGTGGCGATTATTTTGATAAAGCAAGCGCTAGTTCAAAAGATTTACTTATAGAGAAATCTAGTTTAGAATCAAATGAAAATCCAGATCCAGAGAAAAGGCTGGAGGATAGAAAAGTGGTAGAGAAGAAACTCTGGGACCATGATATATCTAATTCTAGCAGTAGTAGTGATACAGATCCGCCGCCCGAGAACAGCAAAGACAAGAACATCGCTCCGGAGACTGAAGAGTCGCAACTTACGTGTGACAGTAAGAGTGCAGACGAGCGGAGCGTATACAGTCTCGATTGGCTCTTCGAGGAAGCGCCTCCACCGAAACGAAGCTGTTGCAAAGAAATTGTTCCTTATCCTGATGAGTTGCTTTGCCAAAAACTCGCCACCGCTTTAGGGGAATCGTCTTCAAACGTTCCAAGAAATCTCGGTGCCATACCGAAGCAAATCAAAAACTTGGCACGGTCCCGAGCTTCTTCGCAAAAGGAAAACAAAAAAAAAGATTCCAAAAAGGAGAAAGATGAGAATCAAAATGAAGAAAAAATACTCAGGGATGCTGTAGAGGCTCAGGCTGCTCTGGTTCAAGGATTGGAATGTCTGTTCGCGGCCACGAATGCAAATACAGTTGTGATGCCTGAGCCTAGTAGAGACGAAAGACCTAGAAGCCACAGACAAAGCTTACGGGGTGATAGGGAAAATGCTCACAAGACAAGAAAACGGTCGATCGAAGAAGTGGCACAAACTTCAACAAACACATTGCTTCCGGCGGCAATGCCTCTTTTAGCTGCTTTTCTGAGTTCAAGAGACTTTGGACCTTCCTGTATGCCGCCGTATGTGCAAAGTGCTGATAACACGTCACCGGAGCAAGGACAGGTGACCGAGGAAGGCCAAAGACCCAGGCCCTTGATGGATAGAAATCACAGAAACCGTGTTAGGAAGATAAAAAGGTCGACGAGGCAAAGAAACAACCCAAACAACCAAAATAACGCCGAGAAAAAGGAGAAAGTATCTAATCACGACCCTACAAACAATTCCACTAGCGTCCATTTTGCAACTTCGTTTGATGATACGACTGACGGTGCGATCCACTGCTTCATGGATGAATACGGAAATTGGATGTCGTACACTTTCGACAAAAACAGTTCTGGGCGGGCGCAAGCACAACCCATACCTTTACCAGAGAAAGAAGATTCAGTGAAATCAAATAAAGCCAAAATGAGTGACAACCCCGATAACTCCCAAGAGACAGCAGGAGAAGGCAGTTGTGGTTCCTTAGAGTCGGAAGCTGGCAACAGCGAGAGTATAGCAAAAACTAAACGCGGGGACAGTATAGAGCAAAGCTCGTCCAATCAGGGTAGCAACAACCCACTGTTATCTAGTAATAACAACGTATCAACTGTAGTTCCTATCAATACTAACAACGCAAATAAGCGATTTTATGTTTTCGATGGCGGGACTGGAAGTCACACAGACCAACCTAGGTCTCCTGTTGCATACGTGACAGACAGTTTACTGGAACAAATCGAGGCGGAGAGGCAGTCGCGAATGGGGCTTCCAAGCATGCACATAAACTTCCTTATGAACCAGCAAAGGGCCCAACAACAAGCTCAACAACAGACTGAAAGCACGTCAGTTAACATTCCAAGCTTGATGCCCTCCATAGGAGAGGAAAGCGTGGAGATAAACATAAGGAGCAAGTTCTCAAAACTCATGGACGAGATTGAGAAAGCGAATCAACCGAAACCAAAAAGTTACTACAAATTGAAACTGTCTAAATGCATGGAGTTGAAAGTGACGATAGACAGATTAAAACTTATGGCGCTCTTCGACAGGAATTTGACGTTCAGAGAGACCTTTGTGACTATAATTTTGGCTATAATGGTGTCAGTGTTAGGCTCTATGGTGTTAAACTTAGGGTTCTACAGGGATATCTATGCGTTTTGGTTCTGCTTCATCATGGCCGGCAGCCAGTATTCGTTACTGAAGAGCGTACAACCAGATTCAGCGTCACCGGTCCACGGGTTTAACAAAATGGTCGTATTTTCAAGGCCAGTATACTTCTGCCTTTGTGCTGGTATACTTTGCCTAGTGCATGGATACTTAGAACAAGGGACAGTGCCAGAAGAACTGCACACGAGAAGTAAAAGAAGTTACGAAGAAGCAAAACCTATGACAATTTATGGGATCGAAATGAATGATATGAATTTTTTATACATTATCCAAGAAATGCTCTCTAAATTCCTTTTGTTTTTTCCTCTAGCGTTCAGTTTAGGTCTGTTCCCGCAGGTGAATACGTTCTTGATGTATCTATTGGAGCAAATAGATATGCACATATTTGGTGGCAACGCTACAAGCAGTCTCAGCGCCGCTGTGTATTGCGTAGTTCGTTCTCTAGCCGCGATAGGCATACTCTACGGCTTTGCTTACAGCGGCCTGGTTGAAGGCAAGAAATCTCAGCACCAGAAACATAACATCCTCTTTTCGATCTTCTGCGGTCTTCTAGTTCCAATTGCATACCATTTAAGCAGAAGTGCAAGCGATTACAGTTTAATATGGAACCTGATTAAGAAGCACTTACTGCCGCCAGAGTTATACGCTATCCCCAATCCTGAACGTTCCCCAGATTTGGACAAAGGTGAACCCAACACGTTGAGTGACGATAAAAAGAACAATTCGGAAAGCAATATATCCAAACAGAACTCTATCGGCAGCTCGGCGTCGAAGATCAATTTTAGTTCGGAGACTAACATTGCGAAGAACCAAAAACGGTCGCAAACTTCTAGCGTGAGTTCCTTGAAAATGGATCCTCGAGGTGGAGACACTTTGAACTCCACTTCTTCGTTAAAAGTTGATCCTCCGACTGAGATGGAAGACAAGAGCCACGATTCCAACGTAAACAGTACATCAGTGAAACAAGACGCAGCAGAAAAGCCTGATGAAGATATGGAAGATCCTCTGCCGAAGAAGCTGCAAGCGACGGTTAACGCAAGGCTCAAGAATGACGTGATTGTGTGCACGTTCCTTGGGCTGTTCGTGTTTGGCCTGCATTGTACTACAGTGTTCACGACGCTCAGGCCACAGCTTAACACGGTGAGACTATAATGTAATCATGATTTCATATGTTTTGTATAATCAATTATATCCAACAGTGACCCACATAGTATAGACCCCACGCTAAAATATAAGTTTTGCATTGTGGATTGACATTATTAATTTATTACCTGGCAAAAATTTACCAAAATCTCATGTTTGTATGGAAGGGAATATGTTTTTACCCAGTATCGCTTCTTCGCTCTAAGTCTTCTAACCATAATTCCTTACTAATTTAATAACTGCCTTGGTGGCGTAGTTGTATGGCGTGCGCGGTACGACACCGCTCTGAGGTCCTGGGTTCAAATCTCGGATTGGGCATGAAGATTTTTTAAGAAGTTTTTTTACAAAGTATCAGCCCGGAGTCTGGAATTTGTACCCGATATCGCGATAGGCTCGCCCCGTATCACATCATAAGACGGAACGCACACGGCGAAATGTGGGTACCCTGGTTGCACCTCAGCCTACCCCTTCGGGGATAAAGGCGTTATGGGGATTTTGTTGTAGAGTGTAATATATGGTGATACCCTGCAGGTGCTATGGATAATAGCTGGTATCCTGGGCTGGGTGCTGCACTACCTGACGCCGCAGCTCCGCAAGCAGCAGCCGTGGCTGTGCCTCGCCGGGCCAGTCCTCAAGCAGCACGAGCATGCGCAGTACGAGGTCACCGAGCCCGCCAGGATCATGTGGTTCGAGAAGGTATGATCATATAGCTTGATTTTTCAAGTGGGTGTGAATGTTTAAATCTCAAAATATAATGAAAAAACGTTAAGGAATTCTAGTAATATCGACAAAAATGACTACATTAAAAGTTTCGTTAAACATTTGATAAGATTCGTCGGAGTTGTATATATTGTTTGTGTACTTGTGTCCAGATGTTCGTGTACCTGTGCTTCCTGGAGCGCAACGTGGTGTACCCGGCGGTGGTGGTGGCGGCCACCACGCAGGACGCGCCGGCGCTGCAGCACAAGTACGGCGACGCACTCGCCGCGCTCATCATATGCGTCTGCGCACTCAAGTGTATGTACCACATGCTCATTTCAAATGTCTCTACTAATCTATACATCTATACATATAAATAAAATTTGGAATGTCTGTTTGTAATATTGAAATAACTGTTTTCTACTACATGTATATGAATATATATACGGTACATACATACAAATAACATTTTTTAAAATTTTTGTCTGTCTGTTCCGGCTAATCTCTGAAATGGCTGGACCTATTTTGACGGGACTTTTATTGGCAGGTAGCTGATGTAATAAGGAGTAACTTAGGCTACTTTTTATCCCGGTAAAATATAAAGCGGATCTTTTATCCCGGAAAAACTCATTCACGCGGGCGGAGCCGCGAGCAAAAGTCTAGTAAATGTATTAACAGATTTTTATGCTCACAATATTTTCGTTACCAGGTCTACGCCACGCGTACTCGGAACCTGATTCTCAGTACCTGATCCTGGTGTTCGCGGTGCTGCTGTTTCAAATCGACCTGAACAGCCGCAAGATCTCAGAGACGTTCCTGGTCGACTACTTCATCACGGCCATCATATTCCACAAAGTGTACGAGTTTTTATTGAAGGTATGTTATTTGAAATTTATTGAATGTTAGCAACAATTAATGCGGGTAAAATTTCTTATCTTCCTAAAAAAAAATGGAGCATAGGATGATAGGTTATGGTTTGAACTCCCTTCTTCTTAATCATATCCTTCATCACTGACGATCGTGTCCGTCTTGAAACGCTTTAAAAGTCTATGATGTGCTGTTTCCATGCCCTCCTGTCTTCGGCTTTTCTCAGGGCAGTAGTAAAAATCTTCCTAATCACAGGAATATGAGAAAAACTAGCCAGTATGGAAGATTATATCTCACACAACACGGTCCAATTGTGTTCTAAAATGAAAGTTGGTGACACTGTGTGTTTCAGATCCAGTTCGTGGTGACGTACATAGCGCCGTGGCAGATCACGTGGGGCAGCGCGTTCCATGCGTTTGCGCAGCCGTTCTCGGTGCCGCACTCCGCCATGCTGTTCCTGCAGGCGGCGGTGTCTGCGCTGCTGTCGTCGCCGCTCACGCCTGCTTTGGGTAATCATTAATGTCACTCTATCTGGACCTTATGCCAGGTGCAGTGGGGTCAATTTGCCGTGCCCGAATTAAAAATAATGTTATATTGGATTATCTTGTAAAGACACATTTTTTTTGGGTCTATGTTAAATTCAATAAAATGTTATTGCATTTAAGTATTGCATCCTCCGGACAAACTATAATTGTTTGGTCTAATCTTAAATGTATTTTTTATACTTATTATACAAGCTTCTCCTGAATCAATGCAACATGATCTACACCGAAAACAAACAATAACCGCACTAAAGCTAAACAAAATACAGTCTAAAATCAAATGTACATAAAAGGTATTTTACTCTGCAGGTAGTGCTATATTCATGACGTCATACGTACGCCCCATCAAGTTTTGGGAGCGCGACTACAACACCAAACGGGTAGACCAGAGTAACACCAGATTATCTTCACAACTCGAAAGGAATCTTGGAGCAGGTATGTATACCTCATAGACTCAAAATAAAGTTTTTAGTGTATATTTTTTTTATTTATAATACTAAAATAATAACTTCAAAAAAGTGATTAAAAAATTATATTCCAAAAATCCTACTTCCTACTAATATTATATACGCGAAAGTTTGTAAAAATGAATGTATGGATGTTTGTTACTCTTTCACGCAAAAACTACTGAACTGATTTCGATGAAATTTGGCACACGGATAGATTATGTCCTGGATTAACACATAGGCTACTTTTTATCCCGGGAATATACAAAGTGGGACTTTTACCCCGGAAAAATATTATCACGCGGACGGAGCCGCGGGCAAAATCTATTATAGAATACATTATCAAAAAACTATTTTTTTTTTAAATAATACATCCTATATATCCTTTATGGTTTGCAGATGACAATAACCTGAACTCTATATTCTACGAGCACCTGACGCGTTCGCTGCAGCACTACCTGTGCGGAGACCTCATGTTGGGCCGCTGGGGACAAGTGCAGCAGGGGGACTGTTTCGGTAACATAATATTTATCCTTACTTTTTTTAAAAGAATACTGTGGACTTAGAATGTGACACGAAGACGCAACTCGTAAAACGATGTCGTTTAATTTTGATGTTTGTGATTGATCGAGAGACCAATACGTCAGTCTCTCAACCAATCCCAATAAGACGAAACGGAGACGTGACGTGTTTTTTTGTCACATTCTAAGCCCACTGCCTTATTTTCGTGTTTCATAAACATCTAAAAGGCCGGCAACGCATCTCTATGCCCCCTGGTATTGCAGATGTTAATGGGGAGGCAGTGATCATTTACCATCAGGTGAACCGTATGCTCGTTTGACCACTATATCATTAAAAAAAACTCAGTTGACTGTGTATAACGTAGTCCCATGCAGTGCGTTGGAATTCTGTTCCCCGTGGATTACCATTTTATATATGGTCAGTCGTAGCCGCTTACCATATAACTGGTCTTGATTCAGTTTCGAAAAGTAATTGCTTTTTACCATAATGTTTAAATCATAATATATTTTATTTTCAGTGTTGGCATCAGATTACTTGAACTGTCTAGTTCACATTGTGGAGATGGGCAATGGTTTAGTATCGTTTCAACTGAGAGGGCTAGAGTTCCGAGGAACCTACTGCCAACAGAGGGAAGTGGAGGCGATATCAGAAGGCCCTGAGGAGAGTAGCGGTGAGATATTATGTTTCTAAAGTAGAACTTTTGATGGGTTAAATTGTCTTATTGTGGTACGGTGTTTTTGCCGATTAGACCGATTAGATTATTTCAATACTTATATTAAAATAGAAATAAAATATAAGTCTTGAAATATGTAGTCAGTTTTGTATTGTTTTAAACTTTATATCTGCTGTATTTAGTCATCAAGGCTGTCTCGGTGGCATAGTTACATTACGATACGACTGTAGTGCCCTCTGCCTACCTCAGAAAAGGGAAAAAGGTGTGATGCTTTGCATACAAAGTTAGATAGAGTTTTGCATATAGAGTCAGAATTATAAAGATCAGCTGCCATTATATGAGGGCCCTCGCAATCCCTAAGTACAATATAATGATTGTTATAATACGATGTCGGTCCCAGAGGGCGTGTGCGGCGGGTGGTGGTGGTGCGGCGGGCGGGCGCTGTCCCCGGGCGCGGCCTGGGCGCTGCGCTGGCTGGCGTGGCAGCTGGCCAGCGCCAGGTACGTGCTCGAGGGGTACTCCGTCTCCGACAACTCCGCCGTCTCCATGCTGCAGGTCTTCGACTTCAGGAAGGTGCTGCTCACCTACTACGTCAAGGTCTGTAATATATCACCTGTTGTATTTATTTTGTTTGTTCAAGGCCATGTCTGATAAGAGAGAAAGGTATGGAGCCGAGGCTTGTGAGCGTCGTTAGAGATATTCATCATTGTGACACGACTTTCTAAATACCGTGACACATATTAAAATGTATCGAAACTAAATTATTTTGTAGTGATAAATTTTTTAGTTTGACAGTTATATAAACTAAAAGTTATTGTTATTTAATCTTTCTTCTTTTTATTATTGCGATTGTTATTTATTTAATTATCGACATATATTTTTATATCCACAGAGCATAATCTACTACACAATTCAATCGAATAAATTAGAAGAGTGGCTATCATCGCCCGTCATCGCAGAGGCACTGAAACCGATGAATGAGAGGAACTTCGTTGACCTGGACCCGATATTCAACGTGAATCTGGATGAAGATTATGACTTCCGAGCGTCTGGTATCACGAGGTCTGTATTTTTTATCTATGAAATCCACTCATTGCTATGTAAATCGGCGATCGGAAGGGCTCTTATCACACTGGCGAATTGCAAACGAATTCACAGCGAGGCGAACACACTGCGCGCTTATCCAGTGTTAAAATACTTGAACAAGGATGTAACAACGGTTCCTAAGTTTTAGAAAAAAAAATACTACAAGTATTCAGTAGCTCTAATCAATGAGTACCAAGGAACCTAAGTTAGTGAGTATTATGTCATCTTATGTCTCAGGATGACGAGCGCAGTGGAATGGCACACAGTACTTTGTAAGTCAAGGTGCTGGATGGTGTTGCTACTGTTTATGGGTGGTCGTATCGCTTACTATCAGGCGAACGGCATGTCCGTCTCGTCATACTATGCTATAAAAAAAAAAAAAATAGTTTGGTGCTATTGTAATATGACGTTGAACGTAACAGCCGGTGTGCGTATGAAGAAGAAAAGAAGAAGAAAAACATATTTATTGGTCACAGCTTATGACGACGTACAAATGACATAAAAAAATATATATATATAAAATGTAGCAAAAAAAAAGTAAATAAAGATTGCACGTTGCATCGTGGCTGTGACAAGTAGGTGACCACTCAGCATAATGTTGTACTGTGTGCGTGGTTGCAGGTCCCGTTTCTGCGCGGTGTACCTGGAGTGGGTGGGGTGGTGCTGCGGACGGCGCGGCGGCGCGTGGCGGCGGGCGGCGGCGCGCGAGTCGGCGCTGCTGACGCTGTGCTTCGCGCTGAGCCTGCTCGGCCGCCGCGCCCTCGCCGCCGCGCAACACCTCTCGGCCTCCAGGTACTACACCAACAGTACAAGGGCGGTTAAAGCTGCTACAGTCTTATTCAAAGATTTTTTGGCTTCGCGTATTTTGGTAATGAACACACACACACACACACACACACACACACACACACGCCCGTTATCCCCAAAGAGGTCGATACAAGTGGAACTATTGCACCCACTTTTCGCCGTGCGTATTCCGTCCCATGATGTGATAGAGAGCGAGCCTATCGCCATATCGGGCACAATTTCCAAACTCCGGGCTGATACTGAGTAGAAAATGCCAATATCACTTTGCCCGACCCGGGGATTGAACGCGAAACCTCAGCATTGCAGTCATACCGTAATACAACTACGCCACCGAGGCAGTCAAGCAGGTAGTGAAATAAAAAATCTCAAATACGTGTATTCATTTAGTTAATACATATTATAAACCACACTTCTTTAAAAACACCCTACTTATGTGCAACACCCTCACACACCTACATTTATAAATGGAAATATAGAAGTGTTGCCGTTAAAAAGATTTTATTGGCCGACTAATTATTATTCATCTATTTATGTCAAGGCACCCCCCTTTTAACGTCCAAAACAGCAATTTTCATATCATTAATAATTAAATGTCACTAAATCATAAAGCTTTGTATTTCAGCGTGGAGTTCTTCCTATACGGCCTGCACTCGCTGTTCAAGGGCGACTTCCGCATCACATGCGCACGCGACGAGTGGGTGTTCACGGACATGTCCTTACTGCACTCTGTCCTCGCGCCTGCCATACGGATGGCGCTGAAATTACACCAGGTATGTATAGTCTAGTTGACGATAGTCGACGATAGCCTAGTTGGGAATGGAACGGTCTGCCGAGACAATGTCCGGCGGTTCAAAACCCAAGGCACACACCTCTGATTTTTCGAAGTTATGTGTGTATTGTTTATCAATTATCGTTCGCTTTAACGGTGAAGGAAAACATCGTGAGGAAACCTACATACCTGAGAATTCTCGATAAGAATTTCGAGGGTATGTGAAGTCTGCCAATCCGCACTAGGCCAGCGTGGTGGACTAAGGCCTAACCCCTCTCAGTAGTAGAGGAGGCCCGTGCTCAGCAGTGGGCAGTATTTAATACAGGGCTGGTATTATTATTATTATTATTATATATGTATAGTCTATGGTTACGGTGTGGTACAAAATGTCAGTTAAAGCTTTCACGTACGATGTCTTGTTTTACAGCAAATTTTTTTTATGTTTACTAGATGTCGCTTGGAGTAAAGTTGGTAGATAGACTGATGTTATCTGTAATTTCAATCGTATCAGTATAGTGGTAGGTCTTTCATTGAAAGAGTCCGTCTGGGTAGGTACCACCGCAATGTCTATTTCTACCGCCAAGCAGCAGTGTGCATGCATTGTTGTGTTTCAGTTTGAAGGACATTGTAGCCAGTGTAACTACTGCACATAATGAGACTTAACATCTTATGTCTCAGGATGATGGGCGCAGTGGAATGCCACACAGTACGTTGTAACTCAAGGTGCTGTATGATGTTGCTACTGTTTGTGGGCGGTCGTATCGCTTACCATCAGGCGAACGACAGGCTCGTCTCGCCAATCAATTCCAAAAAAAAAACAATGTGTGTGTGAATTTACCCATTATAGTGTAGAGCTGCTCCGGTAATTACTTAATTTTAATACTATTCACGCGTTCTTCCAGGACCACTTTATGTTCCCGGAGGAGTACTGCTCCAGCGCGGCTCTGTACGCGGCGATCTCGTCGCACGCGCAGCGGCTCGTCATCTGCCACGAGGCCGCGCCGGCCTGGAGGCACAGCGTGCTGAGGGGAGCGCCGCATCTGCTGGCGTTGAGGTCTGTTTCACAGATGGGTCATGTTTGACCCAAGTGAATTTTATTTTATACTAGCTTTTGCCCGCGGCTCCGCCCGCATGATATAGTTTTCCCGGGATAAAAAGTAGCCTATGTGTCAATCCAGGACATAATCTACCCGTGTGCCAAATTTCATCGAAATCCGTTCAGTAGTTTTTGCGTGAAAGAGTAACAAACATCCATATATCCATACATCCATACTTCAAACTTTCGCCTTTATAATATTAGTAGGATGAGAGATTAAATGCATTAAAAATAGAAACCTTAGACTTAATTGAATCTTACGGGTCTTTTTTGAATCATTTGCAATAACTTTTATACTAAAGACTTTTTATTGATAAAATACATGTTTTAAAAATGGGTCATGCTTTCATCTTAGGGATTTGTGTAAAAAGTAAAAACTGAAGACTTCATTCTTATGGGTAATTTTTTACCCATTTGATATTACCATTACAGTAAAGTATTTTTTTTTACAGGCATGTGATGGACGAAGGCAATGACGACTACAAGATAATAATGCTGAACAAGCGCCACCTAGGCTTCCGCGTCATTAAACTGAACCGGGAATGTGTGCGCGGCCTGTGGGCGGGACAGCAACAGGAGCTCGTGTATCTAAGGAACAGGAACCCAGAGAGAGGGTCCATACAAAATGCGAAGCAGGTAAATACTACAGTATTTTGTAGACTCAGTGTTTTTTATAATTTTGGTCTGCTTATACGCTGGTAAAGTTAAATAAAAATTGATTTGATTAACTATTTCTACCGCCAAGCATCAGTGTGCATGCATTGTTGTATTTCGGTTTGAAGGACATTGTAGCCAGTGTAATTACTGGACATAATAAGACTTAACATCTTGTGTCTCAGGATGACGAGCGCAGTGGAATGCCACACAGTACTTTGTAACTCAAGGTGCTGGATCACGACATTCAACGTGATGAGCATTGAGCACGGCGTTCGCCTGATGGTAAGCCATGCGACCACCCATAAACAGTAGCAATACCATCCAGCACCTTGACTTACAAAGTACTGAGTGGCATTCCACTGCGCTCGTCATCCTGAGACACAAGATGTTAAGTCTTATTATGTCCAGTAATTACACTGGCTACAATGTCCTTCAAACCGAAATACAACAATGCATGCACACTGCTGCTTGGCGGTAGAAATAGTGGCTTACCATCAGGCGAACGCCATGCTCAATGCTCATCACGACATTCAATGCAATACAAAAATAAAAACTTGCAGAATATATTCTGACAGAGACCATTGGAACAGTTTTGGTATGTCGTAATCTAGGTAGTATGTGTGACAATTGTTTTGGGTTGCAGGCGCTGCGCAACATAATAAACTCGTCGTGCGACCAGCCGATCGGGTACCCGATCTACGTGTCGCCGCTGACGACGTCGTACGCGGACTCGTCGCCGGCGCTGCGGCCGCTGGTGGGCGGCGCGCTCACCGCCGCGGCGCTCCGGCGCGCACTCAAGGCGCTGTGGACCAGGTGAGGCACACGGACACACCTCAGGGGGGGTGGGCTGTTGTGGATTATTTATTTCATCTTTATTGTACAGTCAGCAGCATAAATATCTGTACAAGATCAAAATTTCAAATCGCGTATATACGCGTTAAGTTAAACTGAAATATATTTTTCTTCATTTGAAGTAAAGTTTATTTTATTTTTGTGAAGAGAAAAATAAGATTAGTAAGAACACAAAAGTATGTAGGCAATTTGAAATTTTGAATTTGTTCATCTACTTATGCTGCTGACTGTACACTAAAATAGGTAGTATAATTGCTGTATACCTGTTGAAATGATCACTATTTTGCACGCCATGCTGGTCACGTTATTATTCGATACTAGACTTCTCACGGCTCCGCCCGCGTGTAAAAGTTTTTCCGGGATAAAAATATTTTCCCGGGATAAAAAGTATCCTATAGTACTAGAGAAATGTAGCTTCCTATTAGTGAAAGAATTTTCAAATTCGGTCAAGTAGTTTTAGAGTTTATCCATTACAAACAAATAAACAATCAAATCTTTCCTCTTTATATTATTAGTATAGATAAAGGGTTGCGAGATATCGAGTTTACGTTTGTTTTAAATTTATATCACACAGCATTTCACGCGGTAGCAGTGGCAACATTCAAATTCATCAACAACAAACAACCATTGAATGCATGTTGAATTCAGTAGTAATTAACGATCTGTTCATATGTGTAGGATCCGCCGTCGTTGTGGCGAGGGTTGTTCGAGTGGCGCGGGTGGGGGCGGCGCGGGGGGCGTGGGCGCGTGCGAGGCGGGCGAGGGGGGCGCCGCGCGAGCCACGCCGCGGCACAACGCACTGCATCTCTCCAGGACATCGTTGGGTATGTGTACAACCACTGCCTAATGCAAATATTTTAGGTGTCATTTTACCGCTGCGCCGTGCTCAATGAATCGATCCAAATCGGTTTTTTTAATTACAATCACGAAGAATCATCAGATCAAGATTAGAAATTATTTTATTGTTTGATTCTCGGAATCGGATCAGAGTATGATTGATATCGTTTATTGACAGCGTTTATAACAATGCCTAAGAATTTTAAGTTGATCTGGTAATTATGTAAAATTTATAATTGGTACACGGGTCAAAATTGACCCGGGTCATTATTGACCCGAATATGTTTAATAGTACCTCTTCTTTGCTGTGTCAACCTCTTGATAGGTAACATATTTATGAAGTCACCAATCTACACCAAAGTCAAAAAGAATATTGGCTTTGGTGAACTAAGTCAGCGTCAGAGTAGGCTACGTATTTATGAAGTTAAAAGCCAGATTATGAGTCGAATATTTTACCCACAGCAGGTACAAGGGGGAGTCTAGCGAGTGCGGGCAAGCCGACGTCGTCGACCCTTGCGTCGTTAGCCGGACTCTTGAGGGAACACTCCCATGAAAGGACTCAGGATGACTCAGGTATTCAATATAAACTATTTTTTTTTATGTATGAATGATGGTACTATTTATGAAGTCATTACTATCGTCCGGTTTCAATAAACGATCCCTGGCTAACTCCGGATCAATGCCATGGAGAAACTGATGACGCCTATGAACGCTGCAGTATTTGAAACGTCGGAAGAAAAATAAGCTTAAAAAATCGCGATCAAATTCGAATATTAGTTTAATAAAATTAAGTATTAGCATTACAAATTTTATTCTTATTGTCCCATTTTTGCTATAGATCCGAAGATAGATTTAGGATCATGTGTGTGTGTGTCATTATCATAGTTCTTTTGTTTATAGCGTCAGGTACGGTAGAGAGCGAGGCTCGGCGGCGTGTGGATGAGCGCGCCACTCGTGTGAGGACCCCACGGACCAGACCTCTGGATGATTCGAGACAGGTGAGTGCGGACTCTGTTGGGTGTCGTATTGAAAGAAAGAAATAAACATTTCTTCGTACAATATACTGGGACGCACACAGACATTTATAACGAGGTACAAAAATAGGTAATACATCCATGATACTTTATACTATTGCGATTATTTTATATGGGCACGGTGAAGTAATTCCACTGCACCTGATGGTATGCTAAGGTATAGTGCGTGACTAATAAAAAGCGGTCATTCTTGACTCTCACCCGGATACCACAATTCGGAATTCCTATCGCTAATTCATTCAAACCTTTGGATTGGATGATTATTAGAAGTAAACGTAGAACTACACGGATTTGGATAAATTTTGGCACACGGGTAGAGCATGTCCTGGATTAACACATAGGGTACTTTTATCCCGGTAATTTGCTTCCATGGGAAATAATGGATACTTTTAATCTGATTCTTTAAGTAGATGGCGCTGGCGTCGTATTGTTCTTTAGGGACTTTTGTAGCGGGAAAGAGTTTTTACGCGGGCGAAGCCGCGAGCAACACTTACTACTATATAAATATTGCTGCAAGGGTAGACGCATCTGTTCTCTTGCAAGATGTTGCTAGTCTCAACTGATCATTATAATAAGTGTGGTGGTGTGATAATAATAAAAAATTAAATTTACTAAATAATATTAACTACTATAAACAACGAGTTTTATCTAAGAAAACAGTTTCTCCCTCTCTTCTATGTTGCCGTGCCCTGCAGGGTCCACGATTATGTACTTCTCTTAATTTGTAAACCTATTTAACAATTGTGGAGTGCAATAAATTGATTTGATTTTGATTGTTTGTGTGACGTGTGTGTTGTGTGTTGTGTCGCAGGCGGGGTCCCGCCGCGCGCGCCGCTCCCGCTGCAGCACCGCGCGCGCCCGCCCCGCGCACGCGCCGCACGCGCCGCACGCGCCGCACGCACCGCACGCACCGCACGCACCGCACGCGCCGCACGCCACGCACTCCGCCCGGCTGCACTCACACGACGACCACCAGGTAACGGACATACACACACACACGAACATCTATACTATCGCTAAAATATTATTTTTACATATAGTTATGTTAAAAATTTGCTCTTTTCTTTAGTTTGCTGTATTTAATTAATTCCCAGGATTTGAACTTTATTAGCGACACTATCAAAATATGGTGTAAGGATACAGTGTGTTAGTTATTTTGTCAAAATCAATAAGTTCGAATCCTAGCTACGATAATCGATTTTTTTAAATCCAATAATGCAAATTAACTTTTCATCAAAATCTACCTCGATATTCCTTTGAGCATTTTTCGCTATTCCTCATAGTTCCGGATTTCGCCCTCCACGCCCGCTTGAAAAATTCAACGAAAAACGGAGCCCTCACAACACATATACAATTATCAAATGCTTTCAAACTACACAAACATACAATAGCGCAAAACAATCTACAAAAATACTGCGGTCATGATATTAACAATTATGGTTGTATAATATATTATTGCATATCTTAAGGTTAATTATATATATTTTGTACGTACGTATTATGGGTTTATTGCCTAAAATAAAAATCATTTTATTTTATTTTATTTATTTATTAACTAGAAAACTAATTATATATAGGCATCCACTGGCAGCAACTGGGAATGCGGACCGCGGGACCAGCCGAGACGAGCGGTTAGTGCCAAGGTAAATATTAATTCACTTCGTACAAAAACTAGATAAACCTAACTTATTTAGGCTGAGTTTCAATAAACGATCTTAATATTTGATTCAATCATGCATGTCAAAGAAAACTACGCTGATTGGTACATTTTCGCAATGGAACGAAAGTGATTGAAATTGTTTTTTGAAAACTTTATTTTTCTGTCTCGTCTCCACAAACCATCGCAATATACTCTTATCTTGTCCCTTTTGGCTAATCATTTCATTCAGTTTCCTACTTAATTCAAAATAGTGCGTGGAGTCCCTCCGCGCGGAAGAAGTGAAACTTCGTAATGAGGAGAAAACCTAACAATCAATTGATATTCACAAGAGACGTACCTTGACATAAACTTAAATCCGTCGCATTGTCCGTGGGATCGATTTCACTCATTTTTTTACAATTCTTATCCACTAAATTTGAAAACAAATTAACGTTATGCATTTTTGAATGTTTTGGAATGGTTAGGGAATAATTTCGCACGAATTGCTTTTTTTTTTTTTAAATGGTGTCCCCGCATACGCGATGATTCTGCCAATGTCGAAGTATGAGTCGAAACAACGAATTGCTTTATTAATCAGTATAAAAGTACTAGCATTTATGTGGTTAAATACAATATTTATTTATTGCGCTATAGTCATTGATGTATTAAAAAACCCAAGATGCACAGTTTCTTGCAAATAACACATCAATAAGTGTCGTCGATAAATCAAACTAAAATAACCTCCTCCTTTTGGAAGTCGGTTAAAAAGAATAACAGGTATACTACGCGCATGCGTTCGAGTGCCACGCATCCACTCTCGCTCTGTCTCTTTCTATTCCCCCTCCCCAGGAGCGTTGAACGTTTAACGCAACAGTGCTTTCATACCCCCTCAATGGTAGCGTTAAACGTTTAACGCAACCTTGAAGGAAGTCGCATTAGAAGTTTCACTTCAAAAATAGAGCAAAGGTATAAACTCGAAATAATTTTAGCATGAAAATTGACCCTAAACATATTTGTTGTCAGGTGGCGGGTCGCTGCCTGCCCAGCGCGGAGTCTTCCCTCGAGGACCTGACCCTGTCCGCAGCGGGTCTGGACCTGTCGCTCTCGCTGCCGGACTGCAAGATCATCGCCAACAGGAACGCAAGGCAAGCCACCAGCGGGTATTGTGCCACTCTCATTAACGGCTTGGAGATGGGTTGTAGGGTATCATGCTGGGGTCATACATGTACGTGTGCCGGCCGTGGTGTTTGCGACTTTGGCTTCAATATCTCACTGTTTAACTACCGAAAAAACATAATATTTCCCTATCTTTTTATTTGATTAATTTCGTTGCTGGTTAAAGTCATTGGTGTCATAAAATGCGTGCCACTGCTGATCCTGGCTTACAGGAATTGCAGTGGCGGGTGTGAGGGCGGGATAGTCTCTACCGAAAAAAACACTATGACTTCCGGTAGCGTGATAACATAGGTTACTGACATTTTCGATGGATGCAAATAACGTCTAATTTTCCATCAAATAAAGGATTATTACAATACATACTGTATGGAAATACATTTTTGTCCGTGACAATTCTCAGTTCGAGCGGAACACGGACGTGTGTGAACCCATGACAGCATAGATATACAAAATTATTGATATTTAACTGGGTGAAACTGTAGTTAAACTGTGTTTTGTCCTGCATGTTATTCATTATAGACAAAACTCAGTGTAACTGTACAGTGAATGGCAATTCATAAAATCATTATTGATGTTGCAAGAAGCATGCTCATGTTTAATTTTTTTAGATTTTTTTAGATTTTTTTACATCAAAAACTTATTACTTTTTAGTCAAATAGTTATATTCGATTTAGTTCAAAATATTATGTGACTATTAAAATGTTATAATTATATAATAAAACTAATATAATTGCTCCTTTTTCAGGTATTTCATGAACGAAGGGACATCAAAAGACCTATCAAAACTAAGCAAAGAGATACGGCACGAGCGAGAGAGCTACAGAGAACTAACCGGCCGATACATCGAGAAACCAGAATCCATACCTCTAAAAGAGACCCACTATTCAGACCTATCAAATAAGGAATCAATACTCAAGAAGGAAGCGAAAAAAGAATCTAAAAACAAAGAGATAAAGACTAAAATCAAACGCTCAGATTCGGGCCGAAGTGAGTTGAAGATTAACGTAAGTGTGGGTAGTAAGGTGTTGATAGTGGAGCCTCTTGGAGTGTACGATTGTATTAATTTGGGGAGGAGGATTGATGTGCAGTGGCCTTCGGAGTACCAGAGGGATAGGGGAGGCAGGAATTATTGGGGAAGCTGGGTGCCTTTGGCTGGTATGGATGGGTTGGTAAGTGATTTTTTTTATAACTTTGGTATATTGCAATGGACTTGATTATTTATATACTAGACATCTGCTCGCGCCTCCGCCCGCTCGTAACAGTTTTTCCGGGATAAAAAGTAGCCTATAGCACTCAGGAGTAATGTAGCTTCCTATTAGTGAAAGAATTTTTAAAATCAGTCCAGTAGTTTTGTAGTTTATCCATTACAAACAAACAAACAATCAAATCTTTCCTCTTTATAATATTAGTATAGATGAGTATAATAAGCATGTATGCCTGGTGGTAAACACAGAAACTGCTTACAAAAATTAGCAACACTATTTTTTTTCTTGTTCTTATACGGGAGGGGAGAATTATAAAATGCCGAATAGTATCAATATCCTGAGAAATATATTGATATGTTTCATAATGCCTTGTCATAGCACCAGCTATATCCCACAAACTTATAATTTATTGAACACATGAGATTTGTATCTACCGCCTTCGCAATAAGAGCTATATTAAAATAACAGGTGGTGCACAAATGGACGCCGAACCACCGAGATCCGAAACTCCGTTCCCACGTGGACAAGAGCATACTCCTCATACAAATCGACGATAAGTTCGTGCCCATAGCCGAGAACTGCGTGCAAGACCTCGGCGATGAAGTCTGAACCCTGTCCGCAAGGTAATACGGTTCTAATTAACGTGATATACAGAGTATACCAAACGTACAGTTGTGTATGTAGTAGTATGTTTGGATTTTTGCTGAATTTTTTTACTTATCTGTTAATTAGTTGCTAATTCTTTGGACGAGTTGTAAAATGTTTTCAAAAGAGGTTCTGTATTCGATTCGTATGTATGTATGTCCGCGATTTTCTCAAAAAGTACTGATCCGATTTGGATGGAGTTTTAACACAGTAAAGACTTCACTGATCCTGATAGTATAGAGTAGACCAATGTGGACCAAACGGAGTCGTTGCGTCGCTCAACGGTCGACAGAAGTTTACTGAGCTTACTGAGTGTACATTTACTATAACCAGAATGCAATTCGTCAGATCAATTCACTATAGTTTTTTTTTTATCATAAAGTATAATTATGATCTACCAACGTATGTATTTCCATACTGACCACTACATACACAATGGATTCGTTTTATATCGCTACCATACAAGTTCCTTTATTTTGCGAAGATATCGATACTTTTCGTTTTCGTTTAAGAATAAGCCATTTCGAACAGAAATTGGAAACTGTTTAGACAAATAGTTTAATTTTTTTAGTTATATAGAAAAGGCCGATGGAAACTTATGAATCTGTCACAAATCGGTTATGATTTGTTGCTTTAAGTCGTCTTACGTTTTTAGACTTGAATTGCCCATTTTTTATGCTAAGACTGTACATTTTTAAAAGTCGAATATTTTCAACATCTATGTTGGTATAAAATGTGTGAAAATTCAATGATTAATGAAATGTGTGAACTTTGAGATTGGGTTGATTGACACCCATTATGATAAAATTATTATGAAGTACATAATACATGTATGCACTAAGCTGTGTTTTGTCCCTTTCGCCCTTGCATTAAATGATTGGGAAGTGAAGGCGACAAACACATTAGCTTGGAAACTGATCTAAAAAGATTTTAATTTAGAGGTAACGTGTATAAATACTCTTATGTGACACATTCTGAATATTGTCTATTTGATTTGCGTAAAATCCATCGTTGTATATAAGTACCTAATGTAAGCTTCTCTGACGCTACTGAGCGTACTTTGACTGTGGCTGACTCAATTGTTACAAGAATCGCCGTGGTCCAATTGGCCATGACGTCTCCTGTGAAAACGCGAAAATATTTTTTATTATCGACGCATAAGGTTCCAGATAAAAAAAAATTGCAGTGTTGCCAGAAATACGACAACTGAAAGATTAATTCCCTATGGATACATCGAATCTTATTTGTGTTTGTTCTATTACAAATAAAGTCAGATAATAATTTTAATTCATACTAAACTATTGCAGCATATTGAACCAAACTTCTATTTTGAGACGATTTTTTTTTTTTACGTAAAGTGTATACATAACACCGTTTCACGGAAAACGACAACTATCTTTCGTCCATCTTGTGTCGTTTGTTGCAGTCGCCACTCTAGTTCGCCCGCCATAAATTTTTACGTCATACATTCCCACCAATATATCCATTGCTTGTCTGCTTCATCTCCATTGGTCTACAAAACAGATGCCAATGCGATAATTCAACACATAGAAGTACTTATAGATTGTTTATCTGTATAACTGATATTGTTTTACTCCTTTTTTGTACTTACCATTTTATGTAGTGGTATAGCCTATTTGGGGGTCAGTAACAGTCAAAATAATATATTAAGGTGTCCGCTTATTTGAGTGTGAGTAGATGTTTAGCATTACTTTAAATGTAAATAAATTTGTAAATAATGTAAAAATATATATAAAAAAATGTATATTCATGTCTTTAATATATGGTGAAACTAAACCGTACGGTATGTAAGTAGATTTATTTTTTATTTTTGTTATTTTTTTCTAAATTCGTTTTCTCCCTTTAGTTAAGTGAAACGATTCGCTCCCAAATATGATGTTAGTCTCACGACACCAAATGTATGTATTTAAATTATTTATGAATGAGAATTATGTAAGTGAGGAGTGCACACTTGCGGAATAATACACAAAATAATACACGCAGTTTGGAAAATGATTATTAAAAATACACATTTATGCTTATGTAAGATTAAGCTCAGTGTGCCGAGGATTTTGTGATCTTTTGTTGCTTTGAAATATTCATGCTAACATCACAAAAACATCTTGAAAAAGTAGTCTTAAAAACATAAACATAACCTATATCAATGAATCGCGAATGTAGTAAGTGTAGTAACTAAATAATAAAATACATTAATTTCAAATTTTATCATTACTTAAATGAAATGTACATGATGCAGGCATATTATACTCATACGGTCAATGTCTTCCTACTCACTGTACAGTGAATTAAAGATACATACGTGTGTACTGTGTATTATTCGGACGGTGTGCAATCGCCCCAAATAACGTTAACTGTTGTTAGATATGTATTATTGTGATGAATTTTATATATCTATGTATTGTGAAAATTAAAAACGTTGTGTTTTATGAATTTAAAATTAATGCGAATTAAAATATCGATGTTGATTGTTCGGAAATATAATATGCTGATTTCAAAAAGTCGGACATAGTTTTCAAAATGTGTATTTCTTGTAATTTCACTCTAATGTACTTGATGGTTCATTAAAAATTAGCTCACAGTACATCGACATCATTATCCTGCTATCGTCTGTTACTATTGTTTTAGGGATTTCTGAAACCACAGCTCAAAAGCACATTATATTCACCTTTCGATATTATTTGTTTGTAATATAAATATAGAGTGCATTTTTTTCTTACATCATTTGGAAATTACATAAATATATCCAGGACAGATCAACGTATACGGCGATCTAAAAAACCCTCCTTCTAACGGATAAAGTCTTTGGCATATTTAAAAATGTAATACTAATTTTGATTTTTTAACAACCATTTGACAATATTAGCAAACGATAAGTAAGATTTGACACTACCCTTGAGACACTGCATTATGACAAACCTATGTCTTCATATGAGATTCGTTCGTGTTTCTAAGTTTGATTTTTTGTTTAAATCCTACAGAGTCTATAGATAGCTTAAAAGTTCGATGTAATTATTTTTCAACTAAACCTTTTTATCATCTGTACATCTCTAAGACCATCTAGAATGGTACTGACATTTGCCTATAACGCAAAAATAAAACAAAAAATCTATTAGTCTTTCAATATCGAACCATATTCGAAAATTCTCCTTCATTTCGACCTGTAGAAGTTTGGCTGCTGATTTATTAATTATAATTTGTTATCTTTTAAATGTACGTTAATCTGATCAATTCCATGACAATATACTAGTTCCTTTCATTTTATTCTGTAGTTTGTACTTGGCAAGGCTCAGTGTGGGTGTAGTGCAGAAGTTTTTTTTTCTAATTATCCTGTTATCTGTTTTCAAAAAAACATGAACGAATCCCATAAAATGAGTATATATATATATATATATATTCTCGAGTTGCCTTAATATATTTTAGACTGATTTTTTGTAATCGTGAGCGTATCTAAGCCAATGTGGTGTATGGTCATAAATTATATAAGGTCCAATGACAGGGCCGCATCTCACACAGGGAATTGGGGTCGTAAATAAAATTGTCAACATTAATCATGGTCATACTGTCCGTTACATGATTTAAAAAGATAGTAATATTTCATTCACAAATTTGTTTTAATGAAATTTCAGAGTTGAACCCTCTTGTCATGTTCTCGTTTCTTTTAAACTTTAAGCAAGATAACCCAGTGTACTTACAACGTGCTCTAAATGCGGCGGTGTTACACTTTGTAACTGCAAATTTTTGTTGATTATTATATAAAGAAAATATCATATTTTTCATATAAACATATCATTAGGGAAAATGTTATTTAGGACCATTAATTTGTGAATGTATCAGAATTGTACGCAGGTGTGGATTTCGGTATAAAATTATATTTATTAGCGCTCAATGTATCAGTGTACTCATTTATTAAATTGCAATGTGTTAAATGTTTATAAATTTATGTCAAGGAAGGGGGGTCGAGGCCCACGACGCCTTCTGAATCCGCGCCTGTTTCCTAATATGTAACGTGAAGCACAACATAAAGAGCAATTGTTGTTAATTGTTAATATCTATGTAAAAATGTAGTTTATAAGTTGAAACGTTTCCATTGTATCATTTAGTGTAGATAGGCAGAGTCCGTCCACATAAGTGAGATTTCTGCATATGCAAGCGAGGTGTGCCACCTGCGCATACGCAGCGTGGCGCTCCAGTCGAGGTAACAAGTGTAATCCGCCGTCACCGTACCGTTGTGTTACATTATCAGAATAATCCACGAGTAAAATGGTACATGGTATTATACGTTTGTTTTATTTTGTCACCCTATATCTTATCTTAATATATATAAATCTCGTGTCACAATGTTTGTCCTCAATGGACTCCTAAACCACTTAACCGACTATAATAAAATTCGCACACCATGTGCAGTTCGATCCAACTTGAGAGATAGGATAGTTTAAATCTCAAATTATAGTCGCAATTTTAATTTATTGCTAATTATTTGTCTGTTATTATTTGACAGTCACAATTATCTGTTAACTCCAAATGATTCTAACAGATGTCGATACCTTTCGACTGGGTTGAGTAAGTAATCAATAGATGGCGCTGCTATGGTAAAATGATTCTAACAGATGTCGATACCTTTCGACTGGGTTGAGTAAGTAATCAATAGATGGCGCTGCTATGGTAAATCTACGAACGTGTCATATAAGCTACGGGTAGATTATGTATACTTTTTATACCGGGAAAATATAAAGCGGGACTTTTATACCGGGAAAACTCATTCACGCGGGCGGAGCCGCGGGCAAAAGCTAGTCTATATAATATATAAATAAATGTGTGTAAGTATGTTCCATATAGGCTCCGAAACGGTTGGAGCCTTTTTAATTATTTTTTAGGTAATCTACAGATTAGTCACGCGGGTGATCCTGTAAAGTTTGGAAGGAATCTGATCAACCTTTTTTTTTTCTTTGGCAATTTGTTGCCATCATCTGCATTTAGCTATAGCTAATTAATGCTATCCATGCGAAGTCGGTACCGGTCGCTAGTATTTTATAAATAAGAGTATGTTTAAAAAACGATTTATGTAAATGTGCTATTAATATTTCCCTTTGAGGAACATATTTATTATTCATACATTCGGCACTGTTTCGTGTGTAGTAGGTATACTAATATTATAAATGCGAAAGTTTGTGAAAATGTTTGGTTGTTTGTATGTTTGTCTGAAGTAAACGCAAAAACAACAAAGGATTTGTATGAAATTTGGCGCACGGGTAGACCATGTCCTGGATTAACACATAGGCTACTTTTCATCCTAGATATCTGCTCACATGGGGAATAATGGATATTTTTATTCTGATTCTTTAAGTAGATGGCGCTGGCGTCGTACTGTGTTTTAGGGACTTTGGTAGCGGGAAAGGCTTTTCAAGCGGCCGAAGCCGCGAGCAACACCTAGTTGGTAATATGCACTACTTCAAGTAGTATGATTTGCTTATTTTTCTAAGACCTACATTTATCTTACGATTCTGCACTATATTTTTCTTGGGCCGTAGAAAAACTTTAATACGTATAATTTTACGTTAAATATTCAGTCGGTAATATGTAATTGCAGTTCATTGCAATAGCCTTCACTCTGTGATTAATACTTGCCCGTTGGGCTCACAAATACCCACGGGGCAGTCATTTCACCTGAAAAATTAAAATGGTAAATGTATACTTTTTACCGCTCGTAACGATTATAGGCTTATATAAGGCCAGGCTTTTATAGTGTATTTTTTATCTTTATTTGTAAATTGAACGGTGTTCAAAATGGCCGCTATGGACAAAATGTCCGTGGAATATAAAGGTACCTTCATAAGGTATACTAATTTAATGGATTTAATTGGACTGGGGCTATTTGACGATTCTAAAGGCTTATTTACGAGGAGAAATGCCAAAATCTTTGTATTTAGTCTTGTGCTTTTACCGTTCGTCACTATTCAGTTGAGTTTAGTAACAAAATTTAACAAGGACAATTTTCTGGAGAGCGCCCAAGTAATACCGATGTTAGTAATGTTTCTGATAGGTAAGTATCTTACAAAAATACCAATAAATAACTGAATTAAATAAGCACAGTGCATTGCTATATAGTACTTTGTTATTATTAACAGTGCGGTGTTGCTATTGTATATACCTAAATTAGGTTAGGATTAAGATTCTTTTTTTTACTTTACGATTACGGTCGCTGGCCTGATGAGAGTCGGCTTTTCGGACCACACTGGACTTTCGGGCAAACGCTTTAGGCGCTCCAACCCTTTACATTTTTTTTTGGGGTAGGCGGTCCTACAGTCAACACCGGGGGAAACCTGCGAATGGGATACTGGAGTTCCCCGGCTTGACGACTGCAGGGGCCTGGGAAGGAAGTGGAGAGGAGTATGGACGGAAAGGTGGGGGAAGGGAGGAAGGTTCGCAGGATGGGCGGAAAGAGAGGGTGCCAGGAAATGTTCGCGGGCCCTTTTAGGCCTCAATGTGTTATCCAACCAAGAGGTATACACACTGACTGTGTGCCTCGGCCCGCGACTAATGTCCCCCCGCGCATGGGCGTGCATTGGGTGTGAAGACCCAGAGCACAAGAATTGCCTCGGGGGGCAACACTTTACATTCACGCTGAGGTCACCCCCCTAAGTGGGGTACGAGCCTCGGCTCAGGGCGGTCGTTAGATAATTGAGACGTCAGCGGTTAGGGTTAAGATTATATTATTGTTAGTGAATGATATTGTTGCGATATGGCGGTTTTTGGCATACAATCCTCCAATACAAACGATGAAATTGTGCGCTATCAAGTTGGTCGTTATGTGAACTGTAATGAAGCGATTTGGTGTATATTCGCATTCCCTATTCATGAACGTCATCCTACCGTTGTGCATCTGGAGAATGGTCAACGAGTATATTTCACGGCTTCGAATGTTGTTCAACGTGCTGAAACACCTCCAGCGACAATATTGACCAGTTTCTTTGCGATCTGCCAAAGCGATCCGTTTGCACGAACTTTGCTTTACTCGGAGATGCCACGTTATTACACTTGGAATGCTTCATCCAAGAATTTTCAACGACGGAAGCAAGGCGATTCCGTTCCTGGTTATCCGGATGTGCGTTCTACTGATGCTCTTGGTCGTATTTATACCTACAGTTCATCCAAAGAATGATGAATGCTTCTATTTGCGGTTGTTGCTGGTAAATGTACGTGGGCCAACGTCATTTAAGACACTACGGACTGTTAATGGTATAATTTCCCAACATATCGTGCTGCATGTGAAGAACTCAGTTTACTAGAAAACGATACCCATTGGGATACAACAATCGTTGAAGCCATTATCTCTGCATCTCCAAGTCAGATACGCACATTATTTGCTATCATCATTTCAACATGCTTTCCATCGAACCCATCTAAGCTGTGGCACAAATACAAGGATAATATGTCAAAAGATATTTTACATCAAATTCGTGTCAGTTCCAGAAATCACGATCTTTTGATGAATGAGGAGATACATAATCGGTCTTTACTCTTGATCGAAGACATGTGTTACCTCATGTACGGTAGTTTATTAGTCAGGTTAGGAATGCCTGCGCCAAATCGTGAAATAAATGACGCATTTAATCGAGAATTGGAACG
Organism: Sphinx pinastri; assembly: GCA_947568825.1. Taxonomy (NCBI): domain Eukaryota; kingdom Metazoa; phylum Arthropoda; class Insecta; order Lepidoptera; family Sphingidae; genus Sphinx; species Sphinx pinastri. The sequence continues at coordinate 2,539,755 of OX387630.1, read as the reverse complement.
GGAACGTGAATATGATCACCAGGAATTAGATTTTGTAGTTCAAACGAATGTACCCCTTTTGAATCCCCAACAAAAGGAAGTTTATGATACATTAATGAAGGTAATCGATGATGGAAATGGTGGTTTTTTTTTTTTTTTTTTTTTTTTATTGCCTTAGTAGGCAAACGAGCATGCGGTCAGCCTGATGGTAAGCAGATCCGCCGCCCATGGACTAAAGCAATGCCAGAGGCACAGCCAAGCCGTTGCCTACCGGGAGGAGAGCACTCTTTTTAAGCCTCGTTTAAAGAAGGACAAGTCATAGCGCTCGGGAAACACCGATGCAGGGAGTTCATTCCAAAGTTTGCACGTGCGCGGCAGAAAAGACCGCTGAAAACGCACCGTGCTACTACGAACAGAGTCCACGTAGTACGGATGAACTCCACTGCGATGGCGAGTGGTGCGATGGTAGAAAGGTGAAGTGGGCACCATATTAAACAGTTCCTCAGAGCAGGTTTATATTGTTAGAAGGGTGCCGTACGCCTCATTCAGCTTTAAAATTGCCATTAAATCTTCAAAATATTGAAGAACCAACATGTAATATTACAAAAAACTCAGCAATGGCCAAAGTTTTATCATCATCAAAATCATCATCTGGGACGAATGCACAATGGCGCATAAACGTGCATTAGAAGCACTTAACCGAACATTAAAAGATCTACGCAATGAATGACAATGTTTTGGAGGAGCAATGATTTTACTGTCTGGCGATTTCCGCAAAAAACTGCCAGTAATTCCAAGATCAACAGCTGCAGACGAAATAAACGCTTGCCTCAAATCGTCGAATCTATGGCGCTATATGAAGAAACTTCAGCTAACAACAAACATGAGAGTTGCATTGCTTAATGATACATCTGCTGAAGATTTATCTGAGCAATTGCTGACTATCGGTAATGGTCGATTACCTGTCGACGAATCGAGTGGATTGATTTTATTTCCTCATAACTTCTGTAACTTTGTCTCATCAAAAAACGAACTTATCAATAAAGTATTCCCAAACATAATAATAATAATAATTACAAAAATAATGAATGGTTGAGTGAGCGAGCAATTTTAGCGGCTAAGAATAATGATGTAGATGACCTAAACTACATAATTCAGAATGAGATCATTAGAACAATGCATTCATTCAAATCATTATTCATTGAAATGAAGATGAAGCCACCAACTATCCAATCGAATTTTTAAACTCCTTGGATGTGCCTGGCTTACCACCGCACAATTTACGCTTAAAGATTGGCTCCGTAGTAATAATGCTTCGAAACAGGTAAACCAACCAAAACTGTGCAACGGTACGCGTTTGGTGGTAAGTAAATTGATGAACAATGTGATTTACGCGACGATACTCAAAGGAAAATTCGAAGGTGAGGAAGTTCTCATTCCGAGGATCCCGATGATCCCAACAGATATGCCGTTTGAGTTTAAAAGACTTCAATTTCCGATCCGTCTTGCATTCGCCATGACCATTAACAAATCACAACGAAAACATCACCTTGAAAGTTTGTGGTTTGAATCTGGAATATCCATGTTTTGCCCATGGTCAATTATATGTGGCATGTTCACGGGTCGGAAGACCATTTGCGTTGATTGTTCTTGCGCCTCATAATAAAACAAAAAATGTAGTGTATCACAAGGTACTTAACAGAAGAGTGCAACCTATGCACCAAAATACATGAACAATAAAGAATCATAATGATTCCTTATGTTTACGCGAATGTTAGACATTGAAATTAGGTAAACTATTATAACGGATTTTATCGCGGTTTTTTATTTTATTTTCTCCCGACGTTTCGAAGGCTTTGCAGCACTTCGTGGTCACGGGGCGGACTGAAGTGTTGGTGGTCCGAAAAGTTAGTGTTACAAATCTACCTTCAATTTACAATTATACAATTTAAAGATGTTAGTCATTGTTTGCGGTCCGGTCTACGCAGTAAGAGCTCACAATGTCTTGAGGTCTGGCAGCAGGTCTTTTGGGGACCGATTTAATTAGATGTATGACCGGGTCCCAGGCTTGTGCAAGTTTCCAACCATCTTCTCTATTGAAATTAGGATGTTTTTTGATCTCAATAGCCTCGCGGATCATCCTAGGCAGGAATCGGTGTTCTTTGGCAAGGATTTGTGGCTTGTCGAACCTAAGGTAATGGTTGGAGCCTTCTTCTGAGTGTTCAACTACTGCAGACTTCGTAGAGCGTCGGTGTTTAACGTCAGCTATATGTTCTTTTACGCGGGTCCCTATATGTCTTTTTGCTTGTCCAATATAAGAGAGGCCACAGTCGCAATCTATCTTGTATACGCCCGGTTCTTGTAGAAGTATATGGCACTTGACAGGTGGTAAAAATTGACTAATCTTCTTAGGCGGCTTAAAATAAGTTTTTATGGAAGCGCGCTTCAGGATGTAGCCAATCTTGTCGGTGACTCCTCTTACATAAGGTAATACAACTGGGACACGATCAACTGTGGCTGGTTTCACTCGGTCTCTGTGACGGCGGCGTGGAATTTGGAGCTTGTCTCGCAGTACTTGCTTGACATGTTGCAGCTCAGCAGCCAGGTGTTTCTCGTCACAGATTCCTTGTGCTCTCTGAAACAAAGATTTGCCCACGGTAGCTAACTGTTTTGGGTGGTGATGAGATTCACCGTTCAGGTATGTATCTGTATGATGTATGCAAAGCCTTCGAAACGTCGGGAGAAAATAAAATAAAAAACGGCGATAAAATCCGTTATAATAGTTTAATTTCAATAAAGAATCATTAAAATAATGATTTGTTATGTTTACGCGAATGTTAGACATTTAAATAAAAATATTTTGCACATGAATGAAAATTAAAAAAGGAAAGCAGAAGAAAGCACGTACAAAAAAGTCAAAACAGACCCGACTACGAAAATATTAAAGGCGATAAGTTCCTTAATAAACAATTACTCCGATAAATTGAGTCTACACGTAAAATTACTCATCCCTTCGTGTGTAAAACCGCGTAAACTGTATGGGTTACCAAAAATACACAAGGTAAATGCTCTAATACGTACCATTGTGAGTCAGATCGATACACCAACCTACAGATTGGCTCAGCACGTAGCAAAAATGCTTTCACCACTCAGAGGAAACACTAGAGCATCTGTGAAGGATTCATACCAATTTGTCAGTGACATTAAACACGATATTTTTATGGAGGACACAGCCCCAGTTTCAACAAGGTTTTACAAACGGTACGTAGATGATACTTTCACAATTTTACATTCTGACAAAATAAATGCATTTTTAAATCACCTTAACTCCGTTAATAATAGAATCCAATTTACTAAGGAGTTAGAACATAATATATCTCTTGCTTTCTTAGATGTTTTAGTCATCAGTAATCCTGGCCATTCATTAAGTCATACTGTGTATCGGAAACAGGCCCATACTGATAAATATCTGAACGGTGAATCGCATCACCATCCAAAACAGTTAGCTACCGTGGGCAAATCATTGTTTCAGATAGCACAAGGAATCTGTGACGAGGAACGCCTGGGCGCTGAGGTGCAACATGTCAAGCAAGTGCTGTGAGACAACAAGCTCCAAATTCCATGCTCTACGAAGTCTGCAGTCGCTGAACATACAGAAGAAGGCTCCAAACATTATCTCAGATTTGAAAGGCCACAAATCCTTGCCAAAGAACACCGATTGCTTCCTACGATGATTCGTAGGATGTTGAAATTAAAAAAATAAATATATAGATGATTTTTATCTAAGAAAGAAGCTTGCACAAGCTTCGGATCCTGTCATACATTGAATTAAATCAGAACCAAAAAGACCGGCTGCCAGACTTCAAGACACTGTGAGCTCATTCTGCGTAGATCGGACCTACAACCAATAATTTTAAAAATCAAAATCATGACCATGACTACCAACACCTTAGTCCGCCCCGTGACCATGAAGGCTGCAAAGCCATTGAAACGTCAGGAGAAATACTAATACATCTTGACACATTGCAATTACCGCTGATGTTTTGGCAAACTGAAGAGTGCAACCTATGAACCAAAATACATGAACAATAAAGAATCATTAAAATGCTTATTTTTTTTATTTGTATTTCCTAATAAAAATTTGAACTTAATGAAATCGAAAATCTGCTTATTTATTGCCTCTAAGGCGGAACAGAGTTCGCCGGGTCAGCTAGTTGTTTTATATAGAAAAGAAAAACAAAATTTATGTGTCTTGAAGAACATGCTTTACCTATTGCAGATGCGTTCAAAATAGCAATACTTATATCAAATAGATACACAATAAGAGACTCATTCATCGAAATCGGAGAGCTGTGGCCTACAGAGCCGCAGCGCGGCCCGGTACAATCAGATGCGTCGAGACTTCTGCGTCGGAACAATAAGTGGATAAATCGTTTGTTTCACGTACCCTCCTTTAATTAATATGTAGTTTTCTTCTGATATTAACAGCTACTGTTGCTCAGTAACACACGAGGTCGTAGGTTCGATTCCTGCCCCGAGCTACCTCCATGTTTTGTGATGTTAATCTATTATCGTATCTGCCAATGTATGTCAGCTATAATAAGATAATGGTATTTAGTACTCAAACTATTAGTAAAACTTTGTAGCTATATACACCGTGTACAAACGTAAACATCATTCCAGTATCCTTCACTTTTTCAATGACAAATCTGTTCGCTTACGAAGTCATCCCGCTGGTAAGCACATTGGCCAGCGTGTTGTTGGGTAACGTGCGTGTGTACGTGTTGCCCTTCCAGGTGCCGGAGTCCTGGCAGCTGGACAACTTCGCTACGTATCTTGTGGTTTACATCTATCAGTTAATTGGCAGTAAGTTAATTGATGATTGATGGTCGGGTTGTTTCGTCGGTGGTCCGCTAAAGTTAAGGCTCTCATCATTGGCGAATTGCTATTTGCAAGCGAATCCAAGCCTAGGCGAAGGAGCTGCACGCTCATCCAGTGCAAATACTTACACCGTTAACTTTACTTGACCACGGATAAAACAACACAGGCTAGGACGCCTAGCCGACGCCACCTAGTGGTAACATATAATTTATTTTAAACTTAACGTAATTTTTTAAAACTAAATTTCCACAAACGGTAACTTCCTTATACTTCCAGCTGTTCCATGCCAGATGTGCCTGTACGTACCAACTGATTTGGTGATCGTGATCTTCTGCTGCAATCTGAGCTTACTGTTCACCGTCCTACAAACTAGTTTAAGGAATGCCATTCAACATGAAGGCATAACAAACAGACTGCTGTACTTCTCCGATCAAGAAAGTATCAACAAAATTAAACTTGTTGCTAAAACTCATCAGCAGTTGTTAAGGTTTTTATTTAAAACAATCTTTGTGTGTTCTTATCGCCTTTAAAAATATGTGGTTCATGAAAACATATGTGGGATTGGAATTGTAGCTCGATATAGCGATAGCAGGTACCTATTTATGAGTAACTAGTCCAGCTGGTCGAAAATCGACTGCAATTCATAAATTAAATTTTTGGGCACTCTATATGAACTTCCAAATCCTACACTGCCACGTCCGCGCAGTGTGCTTAAAAAGGTTACAAAGTATTTTCTTAAATATCTATTCTTGCTCTGCGTATCACGGCTGCTCTATTTGCATTTCTGCTGTCCTCATCGGGCACAAAGCCTAAAGATTATACTATGTTTTTCATTTAAATTTTGTGGCAGATTGTACTAACTGTGTGACTTTCGGGATTCCCATTTTTCAGAATATCAAGTAAAGTGAGTGACATTTTTGGAGTGTTGCTACTGATGCACATCATGTCTTCATCTATTTTAATATGCTTCTTCGGATTTTTGGCCATTGTAAGCATTGTAGTACACTAAAAGGGGGTCAATAAAACTCGAATAGCTAGAACAAACTAAACGTGCTTGATGTTAAGAAGCAAATAAACGGACTTTGGTAACTGTAATGTAAAGAATTAATGTAAAATAATAATACCTATTGTCTTTTCATACAATTGGGTTATTTGTATTTTTAATTTAATGTTCTTTTAACACCTTGAGTTCTAGATTCACCGGTACCTCAGTTGTTTCTTACTATAGCTAAATTTTAAATAGAAACCGTTTTTCGCTTACGCATTCTTTATTTTCTACTTTGCAGGCATACGGAACTCCTGCTGACAAAGTATCGTACGTAATAACGGTTTTAAATGCGATCTGCATGTTATTCATCCTAGCGATAGCTGGACAGCTGCTTTATGACACGGTAATGAAAATTTATATTTTGACTAGTATTGCTCGCGGCTCCGCCCGCGTGTATTTTTTTTTATGGTATAGTGGGCAAACGAGCATACGGTTCACCTGATGGTAAGTGATCACCGCCGCCCATGAACATCTGCAATACCAGGGAGCACAGAGATGCGTTGCCGGCCTTTTAGGTGGGAATACGCTCTTTTTTTGAAGATCGCCAGGCCGTATCTGTCCGGAAATGCTGCTGGCGGCAATTGGTTCCATAGTTTAGTAGTACGTGGCAAACAATGACGGCTAAAACGTACAGTGGTGGATTGCCAACCTCCGAGGTGATGTGGATGGAATTTGAAGTTCTGCCGCGATGTACGGTGATGGAACTCAGCAGCAGGGATAAGTCCGAACAATTCTTCAGAGCACTCCCCATGGTAAATGCGGTAGAGAATGCAGAGCGATGCTACATCTCTACGCAAAGCTAACGGATCAAGCCGATCGGAAAGAATACGGTCGTCGACGATATGAGCTGCCCGACGTTGAATACGGTCAAGAGGGAGAAGCTAGTACTGGGGAGCCCCTGCCCAAAGATGGGAACAATATTCCATGTGGGGCCGAACCTGTGCCTTATAAAGTTGCAGGCGATGGCCCGACGTGAAATATCGCCTCGATCTGTTGAGCACACCAAGCTTCTTTGAGGCCAATTTGGCCTTACCCCCAAGGTGACCGCTGAATTGAACATCTCTCGATATGTCGACACCAAGAATTCCGATACTGGCTGTGGCAATTAGAGGAGTGCCTAGGAATTGAGGCGAAACGACAAATGGCGTCCTTTTTGCGGTAAACGCACAAACTTGTCTTTGTGGGGTTGAACTGAACCAAGTTAGAACGACCCCAATCCAAGACTCCGGACAGCAAGGTCTCGACTCTGTGTATAAATGAAAACTTGTAATTGGCCTTCATAAGTCTATTCTATGTTATTTTACGCTTTGTTGTCAGTTGTAAGTTTTCCATACACATACTCACGCCTTTATCCCTGAAAGGGTAGGCAGAGGCATAACTAGTGCACCCACTTTTCGCCGTATTCCGTCCCATGATGTGATAGGGGGCGAGCCTATCGCCATATCGGGTACAAATTCAAGACTCCGGGCTGATACTGAGTAGAAAAACCCAATATCACTTTGCCCGACTCGGGGATCGAACCCGAGACCTCAGCATTGTAGTCGTACCGTAATACAACTACCGCCACCAAGGCAGTGTAAGTTTTCCAAATAAATGAAAATAAAATAAAATGTTTTTGGGACTCATAAGCTAGGTAATTTAATTCGGCATCTTAAGGCTTTAAGACTTTAAGATTTTTTTTTAATATAGGTATTACTAAACATGATATCAGTTTATTGTTATTTTGTTATTCATTTAATGCATCAGTTATGTAGTTTTAGTTCGATAATATTATTATATTAATTCAACTATGGACCGCTATTTCGTGATAAGATTTGGCTCTGCTCGTAAGTTCGTGAACTTATGGCCCCTGTTTCGGGATAAAGCTTTTTACAGTGAGTAACGATAATTTATTAATAAAAAAACGTAAATATTTAAAGGATTTGTGGAGTGGTGGATCAAGTGGACGATAGCCTTGTTGGTGCTAAATTAATAGGCGTGCGTTCGGTACAATCATTTATTCAAGACTGGTTTGCCTACATACCCACACACATACACAACACCTCCACCCTTATTAATTACAATATTATAAATAAACGAAAGATAAAATTGCTTAACTATTACAAAATATATTATTTACAATATTTAATGATAACGTAACTAAATGCCTTAAACTTATTACAATACTATACTTAATATATCTTAATCTATTTCCTCGAAACCATATCGTACTGGTGGTTTACGATTTCTCAACGGGCGACTTGTACCACTAGTAACTATAATATCTATATCCGGCGACACATTGGTTTCCTCCGAAGGGCTACAAGTAACGGTCGCGACACCATCATGCCCTTCCGATGACGTTGACGTCATGGTTTTCGACGATGAATGTGGAGGGTTACTACACTTCCTTGAAATATTTTCACTCAGTTCTGGCTCCCGGTCGCTGGTCATAGGAACCGTTAAAGATTTACGAGATTGTCTACTAATTTCACATTTTCGTGCTAAAACATCAGGGCTCACTTTCGTACCGGGCAATTCGCTCTGGCCGGAGCTCTTTACCCTCTGTCTGAGCTGATCAACGTGTCTATGAATCTCGGCTCCAAAACTAGATCTTACGCAGTAATCACTGTTCCCTAACGTTTTAATGACTGTACCCGCTACCCATTTATCAGAGTTCTTTGTGTAATCACGATACCAGACTGAAGCACCAGGTTCGAGCTGGCGTTGCGCCCCCCCTGCGTCCCTCTCGCTGCGCGCTTGGCGCGTGACAACTCTCCCTTCTCTTTCCGGTTTAAGATTATCTAGCCTCATTCGGAGACTACGACCCTGTAAGATAAAGGCGGGACTATCGCCGGTAGTTGCATGGTCTGTATTTCTGTAGGCTAACAAAAATCTACACAGAGCTGTGTCTACATCTACATTTTGTTTAAACGCCTTTTTAATAGTTCGTTTACAGATTTTTACGGCATTTTCCGCTGCCCCATTGGAGGCTGGATGATAGGGGGCTGAGAAAATATGTTCGATGCCATTATACGTTAGGAAATTTTGAAACTCTGTGCTCGTGAACGGTGGCCCATTGTCACTGACCGTTTGCTTTGGCAGACCAAATTTTGACCACAAATCCCTAAGTACGGATATAACCGCCTGAGCTGTAGTACTTTTCATCTTAATCGCTTCGATCCATTTAGAACATGAATCTACAACTACTAAGTAAGTTAAGCCACATATAGGTCCTAAAAAGTCAAAATGTAATCTGGACCAGGGACGTGATGGCCAAGGCCACGAGCGCGGCGTGTGTGCGGGCGGCGCGTCGGCTACGGCGGCACATACAGTGCAGGCGCGACATTCCGCTTCGACTGCTTCGTCTATCCCTGGCCACCATACGTAACTACGAGCGAGCGATTTTGTCTTTACTATTCCCATGTGGGAATCATGAAGTTCTGAAATAACTTTTTTTCTACATGCAACTGGGATAACTACGCGATGACCCCACATGATACATCCGAGTTCACAGTATAGTTCATTTTTCCTGTTATGATACGGCATCATTTCCTTCATCTCAATATCCGACGGCCAGCCATCCATCAAACAGCTTAAAACGCGACTTAAAATTGGGTCACGAGCCGTTTCCTTTTTTAGAACATTGTAATCTAGCAATAGCGCTTCTGAGGAAAAGTGCAAATAAGTTTGTTCTGGTAACTCTTTTTCCTCAGAAACCACCTCATTCTTTTGGGATTCGATCAAACGCGAGAGGACATCGGCAGTGTTTTTATCAGTACTAACGTACTCAATTATAAAGTCGTAAGCGGACAACTTAATCGCCCAACGCTGCAGACGACTGGCTGCCGCGCTCGGAATACCACAGTTAGGGCCAAAAATGCTCACGAGAGGTTTATGATCGGTGCGTAGTACGAACTTTCTACCATACAAATATTGATGAAATTTTTCAATAGCGAAAATAATCGCTAGAGCCTCTTTGTGGATTTGGCTGTAATGTGATTCGTGAGATGTCAGTGAGCGAGAAGCGTACGCAACAACGCGCTCCTCGCCACCGAGCTCGCGCTGCGCTAGTACCGCACCCAGCCCGCGCCCGCTTGCGTCTACTGTTACCACCGACTCGCAATGTATGTCGAAATGCGCTAGAGCTTTCGTACTACACAAAAATTTCTTTACTCGTACAAAAGCGGAATTTTGTTGGGTTCCCCATTGCCAATGTTTCCCTTTTTTTAACAGCTCGTAAAGAGGAGATAAATGGGTACTTAGATCTTTAATGAATTTTCCATAAAAAGTTACCATTCCAATGAATGATTTTAATTCAGTGACATTATTCGGATGGGGCATTGTTATAATTGCTTTGACTTTACCCGGGTCCACTCTTACCCCATTGTTATCAATTATGAAGCCTAAATATTTGACTTCTTTCGCGAAAAATTCACACTTGCTTTTTTTAATTTTTAAGCCATTCCCTTCCAAAATTTCCAATACTTCTTTAATCGACTTTAAATGGCCATCAAAGTCTTTATTTTTTATTAATATATCATCATAGAAAATGACTACATTTGGAACGTTTTTGAACATGTTCACCATCAATTTTTGAAAAATTCCGGGACTCGAAGATAACCCGTATACTAGGCGAGTGTATTTAAATAACCCCCTGTGGGTGTTAATCACCGTATACGCTCTGGACTGCTCTGATAAAACAATCTGATTATAAGCTTGCGAAAGATCTAGTTTTGTAAAAAAAACGTTTCCACTGAGGTCACTAAATAGATCCTCCATTTTTGGAACCGGAAATCTGTCGATCGCTAAGACTCTGTTGAGGGTTACCTTATAGTCGGCACATAATCTCAAACCGCCGTCGGCTTTCCGCACCACGACCAGTGGCGTGGCCCAATCGGAGTGATCAACCGGCTCAATGACGCCGGCGCGCAGCATGGCGTCGAGCTCGGCGTCGACGCGCTCGCGCAGTGCATATGGTAGTGGTCTTGACCGGCAAAAGATGGGTGTAGCCCCCTCACGCACATATAACTCGGCCGTGCCTCCCGTGTATTTACCCAATGTGCCGTCGAATAGGGATTTATGCCTAGAAACAATTGAGTTTATTAACATATTATTATTAGTTTTATTATCAACTAAATAATTGTTATGCGAATTAACTTTAAATATTTTTATTGGTATATTTAATTCAGCTAACCATTGCCGACCCAACAAGCTCGTTGTTCCTTTATCTATTACATACAAATCTAAAGTTTTAATTATACCTTTATAACTAACAATAGTCTCTATATAACCAATAGGCTGAATAGTTGAACCATCATAAAACTTTAAATTTAAACAACACTGCTTTAAGTGTAGGGTGCTAAACATTTCATCATAAACTTTTTTGCTTATGCAAGACAAGGCAGATCCAGTATCGACTTCCATACTAAGCAAACAATTTTGAACCTTAACTGTTATACAAACCGGTTTATAATCACTAAGCGACATTTGATACATAGGCTCGTGTTCGCCCTCTTCATATTCATTTGTGTTATCGTCTATGGTGTCCTGTTCGTCCAACAAATGTAAAGGAGCCCGCTCCCGGCCCCCTCGGCTTGCACCGCGCGACCCGCGCCATGTACCTCTTCCTCGACGGCCGCCCTCCCCGCGACCGATCACGCGCCCTCCGCGTGAGGCAGATTCCGCCACTCCTAATTGTCTTGTGTGATTGTACTCGACATTCCAATGTTCCTTTTTTGGACACATCCTTCTTAGGTGACCGATTTCGTGGCACCAACTGCACACGAAGTCTTTGTACGAGCACTCGCCCGCTGTATGCCGTTTGTTCCCGCATTTCGGACATTCCCCTAAGTTTAATTTGTGAAGTTCCTCTTTGAGTTCCCCGTTATTTCGCTCCACAGCAATAGCATCACGCTCGGCGGCCTCCAATGATAATGCTAACGTAATAGCTCGATTACATTGTAGGTTTTCTTCTGCGAATAGCCTCTGCCTGATCACTTCATTTTTTAGACCGCAAACAAGCTGATCGCGAATATTTTCATCCAGCGACGACCCGAACTCGCAATGTTTAGACAATTTTCTCAATTCTGTAATGTAATCCGTTATGGATTCATTAAGGAGCTGCCGGCGTTGACGGAATTTATATCTTTCTGCTAACACTGAGGGTTTTGGTTGTAGATGGTTAGTTAGTAATTCGACTGCTGTTTCGTAGGTTATTGCTGACGGTTTTTGAGGACTAACCAACGTTGATAATAGTTCGTAGGCTTCCTCCCCCATAACGGAGATTAATGTAGGTAGTTTTAGTTCATCTGACACTTTATTCACCAGAAAGTACATTTCCAATCTTTCGACATAACTTGTCCACTTTCCGTCTTTCACAACGAATTCACGTATTTTTCCCACCGACATTTTAATAATAATCTATAAGAACACGAAACTATAACCGGGTTTTTATCCTCGTCGCCACTGCTAAATTAATAGGCGTGCGTTCGGTACAATCATTTATTCAAGACTGGTTTGCCTACATACCCACACACATACACAACAGTTGGGAATGGAACGGTCTGCTGAAACAATGTCCGCAGGTTCGAAACCCAAGGCACACACCTCTGACTTTTCGAAGTTACGTGTGTATTGTTTATCAATAATTATCGTTCTGTTACAACCCTGCCTAATATGTAAGAACTGAAACCTCAGCATTTGTCTTTGCATTGCATTGCATTGCATTGCGTAATATTCCATTGCAATAATGCTGAGTTGTGATTTTTTCAATATACTTAATTCTATTTAATTATGGGCAGTTAGTTATTGGCTTCGCGACGAGTGGTACTCGCTTCTTAAGCAATCACCATTACATCAGAAATCTGGAAGTCAGGAATCTTGTGTGAAAATTGTAACAGTTTAATTTTCTTATTAAACCTGTGACCTCGTGGACATTGTAGTTTCTTTTAATAAAGAAGGACAGTCAGGATCGGTCGCCTAACAGTTCGCTTTTACGGTGAAGGAAAACATCGTGAGGAAACCTACATAATAATAATAATACCAGCCCTATATTATATACTGCCCATACCTGAAACCTACATACCTGAGAATTTTCCATAATAATTTCGAGGGTATGTGAAGTCTGCCAACCCGCACTAGGCCAGCGTGGTGGACTAATGCCTTAACCCCTCTGAGTAGTAGAGAGGGCCCGTGCTTAGCAGTGGGCAGTATATAATACAGGGCTGGTTGCATTGCATTGCAGGATTTAATAATTATTATAAACAGGCCAAAGATATTTTTGAAAAAAAAGGTGGCATAGTGAGATTCAATTTAATGACGACAAATAAACCTTTTTTTACTTACAAATAAAAATGTTAACTATAATCGACCCTGAATACAAAGTTTTGTTAAGTTTAAATGCTAATGGAGTCATTTATTACAAAATGCATGGGATAGATTTTTGTAATTTCTGACCAAGTACTAATACCTCTAATGGTCCCATAGAGGCTTTTAATCTTTATAAGCAACAAGATCGATTGGCATCAAAAAGTTATTGCGTAAATTGTAAAATTTTTACAAAATCTGTGAATGCATTTATGTCTATTTCTACCACCAAGCAGCAGTCCAGCACCGTCGTTCGTATTTCAAACACAACGAAATTATTTATGTTGTTGACAGATGGCGCTACGTCCGCCTCATCGAACTTTCATCCTCATGCGCATGTCATGTACGAGAAGCTTCTTAGTCATCGTCTACCGAGCTTTATTCCTCGTTCTGTCATAGATCCCATTCCCACACACTACCTACAATACCTTCGTTAAACCAAAATATTCACTAGATATAATTTATAAGGCAGGACAACGTTTGCCGGGTCAGCTAGTTATTTATGATTTACTTTCCATTTTTTCCTCCTTTTTGCATGACATAAGCTTACGATATTGGTTTTGCAGAGTTTGCAAGTAGCTGAGGCCGCTTACGAAAGTCTTTGGTACGAAAGCGACGCCCGTGTTAGAAAAATGATCCTGTATATTATTATAAGGTACCTATATAGATCTAGCTTAGCTTTTCGTGTACAATAAAATGGTTCCAGAAGAGTGTTGGAAAGTGTTCCATGGGACGAAAAATCAAAGAAAAGTGTTGACTTCATCAAGCGCGGGTCCACCGTTGTGGGCACGATGTGCATGCCCACAGCCCTAATGTACCTATGACGTCATACTTTCACGGCATATTGAAGTCGATAGGCTGATGAGATTATATTGCATTAATAAAATAAATAAATTAAAACAATGAATCGTGCGTGATTCGGACTCTGGATGGCCAACTGGAATAGAGTGTAATACCTTTATCTATATCTGGAATAAAGTATATCACTTTATTATCGATCATGAGCGAGTTCATACTCAACTCGCACTGGTGTACCTAATTGCGAAATATGGCAACCCTGTAAGGATAGGATAAAATATGGGCGTTTTGGCGGGAACTTGGAAGTGTCATAAGGTGCTCTTGTTTTAATTCATTATTTTGGTGATACTTAATGTTATATTGCATAAAGATGGTGGTATATTATTCAATATAGTTCTATTAAAGGGCTCAAATGTAGTGAATTGAAATAACTGTGCTAATTAAGTTTTTTTTTTGTTGCCGCCAAAACTCCTCGATAAAGTCTTGGTAAAGTAGCTACTACTTTACTGCGACATACTGTTGAGGATAAAAAAAAACAAGTATGCGTCTAAAGGACTAGTATCCATAGACAAGAAAAAAATTAATAAAAAAGAAAAGGATAAAATATCAAACGGTTACTATTAGGAAACTGAAAATTCATGGTAATTTTTTATGTAATAAATACCTATTTCAGGGCACAAAAACCTGCCAACTTGTCCGCTTTGGGATACTCAGATATAACGCTAAGAACCTTTTCAAAGGTAATAAATACAATATTTAGAAGTGTGAATTCCTTCTTAAATAATTAACTAAAATATTAGTTTATAATATAAAAGATTTAAATTTTATTCACAGATAATGAGTAGCGCCTGGACCTATTTCAATTTGCTGATACAAGTTTTTGAAGACATTTAAAACAATTACAATTGGTACTATAAAGTAGACATGAATAATGAAATTAGATTTTCATGTTAGAAACACTTTTTTGACTTAGATTTGCAGTAGTAGCTTTATAGAACCAAAACTTGTATTACTTTAACACAATTAAAATATAATTCCACAATTTACTATGTTGTTTTATTTTTTAACGTGCTTCCCTTTATTCGGCTTTTTTTTATTTTTGACTATCTTTTGCAGATAAAATTAAGTTAGAACAGGGACGTAAGCAGTAAGGCAGAGTGAGAGATTAGTCCCACAAACTCGCTAGATTAGGTAAACTCAAAAATGCATCTCTTAAACAACTTATTTAAGTGTTAATTTTAAGTTATTTTGAGATTAATAAAACATAATTCAAGAAAATATAATTTATTCATTAACACGACTTTGATATCGATTTCTTTTACAGTTTTATGTTCATAAACTAAAATTCAATTCCGTTTTGTGTGAGTGTAGATTCATATTAACGTAGTATATTATCGACAAAAGGATTGCAATTAACAGATGACATCCTCTCGTTAGCCGCAATCGCTTTGCCAGCATAAAGTAAACATTACAGCTATGGATTTTTACGTCATTTACTAAGTTTTGGTTTGACCAAGTAAAAGTATATTTAACTTGAGAATTATTTTAGGGTTGTTACGTTCACAAAATAATATAAAGTAATCATTTTGTTTTTATATTAAACATAAAAGACGAATTTTCGTGACTGCATTGTATTTCACATATTTAAACTGACATACGTAATTCAACATAGGTTATCAATTGAATAACAGGGGCTATATTATAATGTTCTATGATTTTTATACACCGTTTTTCAAACAATACATATACATAACAACCCATGTATATTACGTTTACAATTTATTTTATTTTTGGTCAAACATCACAAGTAACATGTCTAAAGACATAGAGTAAAGGGCGGTTGTAACAACCAAATAATGGACCCGAATGTTGTCTAGGGCACTATGCTAAACTCGTAACTACTGCACGTATACCTGAACAAGCTCTATGTACAGACGGACACGCGAAATATTTATCATACGACATATCAGCGGGTATATTTGGTATCCTTTCCCTTGAAAAAAAGTAGCAATCCCAACCGCAGTAAAACATTTCGTTTTTATTGTAAGTAAACTTTATGCAATGTTGCCGAGTGATTGCGTCCTTCTGTAGCTATAATTATGCCGGCCTCGGTTACTGTATGTGCCAACTGAAGCAAACGATACTCTTTGTAATGAATTTAATTTGTTTTTCACCGTGACTGCGCAATTGTAATATATATTTTACATATTAATCTAATATTAAAGTTTGATACTGATAAACATTTCACGCTCACGTCTTCTCTAACTACATCTATTTAGGCCAAGAAAAGGGCTATCTTACATCTACAGGTATACGTTGTCGGATGGACCATTAGCACCCAGATAGGGCTGAACAAATAGCGTTACATATAGCCGCACAAGCTACACAGGGGCGGAAGCAGGTATCCGTTCGGGGGATAATTTTAATCAACCCGTATCGATTTACTCAAAACTATATGACTGCATATTAATTGCAGTGCAATCAGCCCTGTATCATATACTGCCCACTGCTGAGCACGGGCCTCCTCTACTACTGAGAGAATTCTCAGGTATGTAGGTTTCCTCACGATGTTTTCCTTCACCGTTAAAGCGAACGATAATTATTAAACAATACACACGTAACTTCGAAAAGTCAGAGGTGTGTGCCTTGGGTTTAGAACCTACGGACATTGTCTCGGCAGACCGTTCCATTCCCAACAAGGCTATCGTCCGCATATTAATTATTAACACATAAATAGTAATCCTTTTATCAAATTTGTTAATTGATTTATTAGCTGAAAACGTTGCACATCAAATTTCTTTGATGTTGATTTCTTACCCACACTCATTTCCTGTTTCTAATGTTGCCTTATAAGCTGCAATAGTCATTATTATAATATGAAAATAAGCAGCAATTTATCTACATCTACTTAACTAAGGTCATAATTTGTCTAGATATTAAGTCACAGGACTGGTGTGGGTCTGGTCCACATGTCGGCCCCATCCGCCCCTGGTTCCGAGTAATACAAGCTATCTAATTATCTATACTATATTTAACAATAAGTTATAAGGGGGCAAGAGATAACAGGAAAGTGTAAAAACCTTAATAACAGCTGTTTGCTTAAATTATAAGTGTCATAAAAATATTTTAACTGCCATTAATATTATTAACTGTTCTAATACAATCAAATTAGTAAAAGTCCAAGTTGTGTTTTAAATATCTTCGTAATACCATATTTGTATATCATTTAAATACGAAACATATAATATGCTAATATGAGTTTCAAAATGACATTATTCTCATACATATTGGCATAATTAAATTATTTATAAAACAAAAAGCATGGCCAGCAGAAATAAACGAAATAATTAGCCATAGATTTAAGACATAGACCTCATTAATATTGCTTTCTATCGACCGCGAGAATTAAGTAGAGATAGCAAAATAACATCAACTTATTGTGTATTCTTGACATTTTACAAATTGATTGTATATTTTACGTTGCTTAGTGATAATATTAACAGGAAAAGCGTAGAAACTGTATAGTCGGTAATATAAAAAATAAATAGAGTAAGGCAGGCTTGATAGCAAAGCCAAGATATGTCCAGAGTTGCCGAGGAAATAGCTAGCCGTATGTTCGAAAATTATACAACGTATGGAAAGGAAACTAATGAAAAAAAATCCACTTACCAATTTTTTTTAGTAAATATATTTTAATTTTGGTAGGGTCTCACCGTCTTTGCCCGAGTTCGATTCAGCCACAATACCTAGAGCAAACCGTACCACCCTGTAGTAAGGTTCACAGTCGCTTGCCGCTGTAGCTGAGTTGAACTTAAAAATAATAAAAAAAATATGACAAGTCGCTGTATGTAACCTAAGTTATATCTAAGGTTTGTTCATTTAATAATCGTTAAACGTGTTTGTTTAATTTCCGAACATAAAAATTCTAAATATACATTTTATTAATATAAGTATTTCACTAGAGTCTTTGTCTAAAAATATACAGGGAAATGATTCAGAGCTTAAGGAAATGCACGTAATATTTTATTTAGTACAGTCAGCAGCATAAATATCTGTACAAAATCAAAATTTCAAATCTCCTATATACGCATTAAGTTAAACTGAAATATTTTTTTCTTCGCTTGAAGTAAAGTAAATACCTTTTATTTTATTTCTGTGAAGAGAAAAATAATGTTAGTAAGAACACAAAAGTATGTAGGCAATTGGAAATTTTGAATTTGTTCATCTACTTATGCTGCTGACTGTACATACTTAATATTGACTATTGAAAACACTGTATAATCTTGTACTTCAAATAATGTATTTATTTCTTTAGCCTATAAAGTGTTATGAATTATAACCCCGTATGAAACAAAATAATCTATAAATATTTAATTAAAAAATCAGACATTACACGACTAGGATCAAAAAAACACATTTTCAAAACACAAACATTTGTCAGTTTACGAAACATATTATGTTATTATCGAATTAATTATTGCTACAATCAAAAACATAAAGAATAAAAACGATTTGTGATTATTTTATCTATTTACAATACTTGAAATGTTGGCAATTAAATAAAAACCTATGTTTAAAGTAAACATTGTAGTCATAACCTTTTTTATGTACACCGTACATACTGTAACATAAAAATTTTCAAACCCCATACCCTAATTATTTTAGTAAAACATTAACCGATTGAAGGCTGTATGTTTTTTGTACCTTGGTCTACAAATCGTGTGTTAGACGATGCGCGTAGTGTTGCGTTAGCGTTAGCGTTTTCGGGATATATTAGGTCATTATGATGTTTTCGATGAGAATTCTATGTATAAATATTGTACATACATACGTATGATAAAAGACGTGAGTGTGTATACACTCACGTCTTTTATTATTTTTTTATCCCCGAAGGGGTAGGCAGAGGCGCAACTAGGGCACCCACTTTTCGCCGAGCGTATTCCGTCCCATGTATAAATTCCAGACTCCGGGCTGATACTGAATTAAAAAAACCCAATATCACTTTGCCCGACCCAGGAATTGAACCCAAGACCTCAGCATTGCAGTCATACCGTAATACAACTACGCCACCGACGCAGTATAAATATTGTACTTTTCGTTAAAAGCATAGATCATGAGAAAGAAAATGAAAATGGCATATCCTTTAGTTCTGCAATGGTGACCTACATTTGGATACAACATTGCTACACATAAACAATCAATACCATTCTTTTACGCGATGACTAAGTATTTCTATTTAGCTTAGTATTTCATACATTTTGCAGGAACGAGACGGCATGGCATGGCGGAACCCGTTGATTTTATTGTATTGCCAACACCCTAAATACATTTAACTAATCATAGAATACGCATTACATTGCACAAATTTTATGGATTTTTTTACTAATTTTATCTTTCAATATCTCCAAAATAACTTATAAAAACATGTCTAATACATTTCAGCCAATACACTTTTCGGTTTGGCCGGCAATTTACGACTTTGTTAATTGTAACCGTTCTAAATACTGTCATACATATACATTTCGCTGCATCGATTGAGTGTTATACACGAGAATTCTTCGGATCTGCCGGAAATACACACAACAAACAGACTGTAAAAACTAGTAAACAATCCTTTATCCATAATATGCCATAAAATTCATTCAATCTAACGCGACCACCCTAAAATTGGCTAGTGATTACGCACCCTCCTTCTTCTTACCGGACATTCGGTCTATGAGACCGGTGATCATGTCCGCGTCGACCAAACCGATGAATTTGTCCACGATCAGACCGTTCTTTATAGCTATTACTGCAGGAACTGCTTTGACCTGCGGAAAAGAAAATGGTTTAACATATAACCGGCTATGTGGGTCACAATTTGTAACATTTCCGGATTCGCCGGTAGTTTTAACGAGATAGTAAATGGTCATTATTTACTGACAGGTGGCTTTTTGAGACGGGGCAGTAAAGGGAGTAGTTAAAGGAAAATTTGTTACGAGAAAGTCCATAATTTTTGAAGACATTAAGAACTGCATTCAAGGATTTTGAATAAAATATTCAGCCAAAAAATTTACAATTTATGTAAAAGCTTTTTTGATGCCAGTCAATCCTGTTGCAGAAAAGGATCAAACGACTCTATGAGACCATTAGAGGTTTGAGGACAGAAATTGCAAAATGGCTTTCTTCATACATTGAAGGAAATGCAACTTCAACAATGCCGAAAATCTGTGAATACAGATCTTAATACCTACAAAAATGATGGACAGTCTCCTTAGAAAGATTTCTTGTAGCTATAGCGGTTAAGGTAGCTGCTCTTGCTGCTCCATCTCAAAATCCACCATGTATATCACGAGAATTAACTACAAGGTACTTTCGGATAAACGATAAAATCTATAGTAATATTATAAAGCTGAAGAGTTTGTTTGTTAGTTTGGTTGAACGCGCTAATCTCAGGAATTACTGCACTGATTTCGAAAATTATTACACTAATAGAAAGCTACATTATTCCTGAGTGCTAGAGGCTACTTTTATCCCGGAAAAACTTTTTCACGCGAGCGGATCCGCGAGCATCACCTAGTATTTTATAAACTCAAGCCAGTATTAAAATGCAACAAAAAAAATATTTAATAAAAGCTAAGTTATTAACAACTTTACAAAACGAGTTTATACGCGGATTATGCAAATACATAAAGTCTTTATGGCTATTGTCTGGCAGTCGGGCTATATTCGGCACATCAATCATCCAGTCTCAAGGATGGAATGTAATAAAAATAGCTGGGAGAAAATTATTGCGAAAAGTAGTGCGTTCAGGTCAAGGTAATAAGACTTTTTATGAACTGAAGAAAGATATTAATTATTATTTTGTGTTAGTAGCAAAGTTGTACTGTGTTTTAGGGTTTGTTTATATATGAATTAATAATAAAAAAAAACAACTACAAATAAAAAATGGAAAAATTCTTAATAATGATTTAACGTAAGTATTTTTAAAACGCCACATGCATAATGTAACTATTATATTTCCGAATATTATGTCAATATTGACCTTACTTTTCCTCATAACATCTTAAGACCTTATTCGTAAACAGATTATAAAGCTATTTTAGTTATAGAATGTGTTGTCTTCTTCCTTCAAACTCAATTCAAAATTCGTTCAAAAGAAAACAAAACATTCAATAGCTAAATAAAAAAAACTATTTAAGAAAACCAAAAAAACCCGACTGCGTATTAAATTCATTGAAGAACTGAAAAGATAGAAACAAGATTTTAATTTGAATATTTTGTTTTGGTTTTGAATAATCTTAGTTGTCAGTGTTCACAAACGCAGGTGGTGCGGTGTTCTCAAGTTGAGGTGTTCTCAAGCATCTTTAATAGCATTTCCTATTCCAAACTTCAATAAAACATATAATTTATATATATATTCGTAATTACCGTTAAAAAATCTTTATTTTGATACCACACTCGATGTATTTAGAAAACATTTTTTTTTCCGATATCACTTTTTGCCGCCTAAAATCCTTATTTTTGTTTATTTTTTATTTTGATGTACCCAGTGTCACTCTCACGACTAAGACGAATCTATTGATACCACTCACATAAAAATACGACAAGCCGTTTAGGCTGTAGGGCGTGCAAAAGAAATATACAAACATACCTACATACATACACTCGAAAAACATAACCCTCCTTCTTTCGCAGTCGGGTAAATAGTTTTATAAGCTGTTTATGATTAAGGCCGTTAGTGTTTCTTCTCAGAGTAATCACAGTTAAAACCACCGAATCACCTCAAAATTACCTCAAAAGTATGTACTAGGTCAGCATTGTCCTCGACGTCCACGACGGCCAGATCCAGGTTGCTGAGGGGCTCGATCAGCTCCTTGAGCTTTGGAGTGAGGATCTTGCACGGCTCGCACCATTCCGCGTGGAAGTTAACTATCACCGGCTTGTCACTGTTCATTACCTTCAACAACGTAGGTACGAGATTATCACAATGTCACTTGATTTAAAGTGAAATGAAGTGCAACTATGAAGAATAGTTTTTGTATCCGACTAATAAAATAAACATGAAAGTTTGTAAGAATGTATGGATGTATGGATGTTTGTTACTCTTTCACGCAAAAAATATTGAACTGATTTCGATGAAATTTGGCACACGGGTAGATCATGGCTTCCACCGATAAATAATCGGTGGAAGCCATAAATTAAAAAAAGAAGCGATGAAGGATAGTGACGACAGGTAAGAGATGTCGTATGACATATCCCTTGCTGATCAGCACAATTATGCCGGCGTGCCTGATTGCTTCTTACATTTCGTTTGAAGGCCCCAATATCAACGGTAACCGCAAAGGTTTTGTCAGTATTTGCTCATACATACACCATCGCTTGGCTGTGACCACCGTCTATCTATGGCAATATTCAATAATTATTCCCCAACAAACTATGAAAAAAAACCTTACGCAAAGATTCGTTCGGCCTGTAAAAAGAAACCGGAGACTACACAGTCTACATGTTCAATAAGTTCTAATTTTTATATACTTATATGATGCTGCTAAACTACTGACTCAATTGACAAGATAGGTTTTAACATAAATAATTCTCATAATCATACTGTGATTCTTAGATCAAGTCATATTTGGAAAAAAAACTGTACAGGCAAGTAGTGACGCCTGCTATCTGTCAGTGCAGTGATTCTCGGTATATGTTATAGATACGTAACTACTACATCCAGTAATGACATCATGATGTGACGCATCGAATGACACATGTCACAAGGTTACGAGTACCATCAGGCAGTACCGTAATTTACGGCAATACGTGGAAACAATAAATTTCGAGGCTACCAATATTTATTGCAAACCAATCTAGTGTTACCGAAATGGTAACTAAACCTAAATGATCATGCATAGCTTGTTTTAACAATAATGTTCCTTGATAAAATTATATCGATAAAAATGAGTCTATGGTGACACATTTTTTAATGCCATATAAGTTTATCACCGAGGTTGATTGCCCCCCTCTGCACCTTACTAAATCCGACCCTGTCTATGGCAAAGTAATTTTGAAGTGCCACTTACCTTATTGACAAACTCTTCATTATTCTTAACTAATATGGTTTCATTGTGGACAAGGGATGTGGATATCGCCTTAGCCCTGCGCAGTGTGGCCAGACTTCTTATTGGTGATCGCAGCCCATGGCATATTGAGCTAGACATGTTGGCTGCAAGGATAAAAACAGTGTATATAAATTGAGGACAATTTTTTTTTCCTTCCACACAGTTATCCACACAATTAAAAAAATGTAGTTAACTAGACTTATGTAAAACGTATCAAACATATTATGCTGTTTTAGTAAAATTCAAGCCCATTGTAATCTTGCAAAGTCCACTCCCAAGCACCTTTCCATTCATTCATAAAATAATTTATTGACAGTATATGTGGGGAACCTTTTATTTGAGACAAGCGCTTACAACTGAAAAGGATGCATTCAGTAAAACTATGTCAAACAATTATATAATGAATAGTTATACTACACATGTTATCATGTATGTGCCATGATTAATGTATTAGATATAAGATAACTATCTACTCAGTGTAAATATACATGTGGGATTTTATTAAAAAGAGATGTCCGCTTTTTGTATGGGTGCTGGGCCTCATAGCCAGGCTTGAACTTTATAAATATGAAAAGGGCGAAAATATGAATCTTGGGTCCATTATGAAAAATATTTTAGACCTCTCCATTTATAACTTACTTTTTTAACCACATTTATTTTACATATACTTTTTATGCAAAATAAAATTACATAAATCTCTAAATCAGAGGACTTTAAGATAGGGAAGATGCAAAAATAATATTTATCAATATTTTGTGGCTAAAATGTTGAGAAAGCATAAAAGAAGGGCCACTGCAGTGTTTTTATTTTAATTAATATCGATTTTTAACAATAATTACGAATTGAAAGTAATGTGAAAAGGAATGTGTTATAATACATCAATCTACCTCTAGTGACATCACACCTGCAATGACTAACTTGTTTAAGGTTAAAGTTGTAAAGGTAAACATTCTTTAATTGCAAAAATTGATAGGTTTTCGAATCAAAATGGAAGTTGGGTTCATAAAAGAAGAATCCAGAAATCTACCAAAAGTTAATGTTCACATGGTTGTAATTTTTTGTTGGTGAAAGTACAGAGTTTTCAAATGTAGAAATAAAAAGGAACTAAACTACTACGAACTAATCATAGTGGGACTTTTATTTCTATTTCATTCACCAGCCAAACTACACATAGCAGTAATTTCAGGTCTTATGGCGACAAAGCAATCAGTTATATCCTAATCTAAACTAATGCATGGCGAAAAGTGGGTGCACTTAGATGCGCCTCTGCCTACCCCTTCGGGGATAAAAAGGTGTGTGTTCATAGTAACATTGATGTACTTATTTATTGAAAAACATATCGAAAATCCAAACTTATGCATTTATGAATGCCACCGGCGAACAAATATGACTAGAGTGACGTCACTGTGCGTGTAGCTCCGTTTGCGCGAAAAAATGTAAGCTGTCATTTTCAAACCGCAATTTTTAGCAATAAATTAAAGTATTTAAATTTTTTAATATACTCGTGATCTATTCTACATGAAATTCATTCAAATGAAAGCAAAAATAAAAATTTCCATCTTCCCTATTAGATGATTTATTGCAAAGGCCTAGTTTTAGGGAGTACTATCCAAATATATATAAAGTCTCTTGGTTAGAATTTTATGCCAGTTTTTGGACATGTCCTTTAAGTAGAATCTTTTTCGCATCATATAAAGATTTAAAAAAGATGCTTTTGATTGACTATCTATTTTTATGAGGAAAGTATGGCTTTGTTTTTAGTTTTGAATATCGGTTCAAAAATAGAACAATCGTGATTATTACTGGCAGGTTGGATAAAAAATTCTGCGATAAAATAACAAGTATGTGTATAGGTAATTTACTTAATTATTACTGTAAATAAAATAATTACTCCACTATATTCTTAATATAAACATGCTACTTAATAGTTTTAGATCAGCCTATAATTGATTCCTCAATAATCTTAATAAAAATGAAATAGTGCAACTAAATAACGTGCCGCAACAAAACAAGACTCACCAAAGCGGGCTAATTATAAGTAAGGCTTCTAACTTTCTTAGTCTCGATTGGCGCCAGGCAAACATAAACAAAACAGAATGCCGATCCCAGTACAACACTGACGAGCAAGAATGTAAGGATCGCGTAACGCGCCACAAATAATTTATCATAAAAATTGGCACTGTATGGGTAATGCTCGTCACCTTTTGGCAAAAGCAATACAACCAGCGTAAATAACGAAGATATGGCAATCGATATTTTCCCAATATTGTGGCCTGTACGTACTGTCACCCAACACAACATTAATGTTATAAACCAAACGACAGTCAAAATATAAACCCCGACACCAAAACTCATCTTTGCTCAATGATAACGAGGAAAAATAGTTCCATTTTCATGCAATACATAAGTATTTACTGTTATCACAGAAGACTCCACATAAATGATACAAAACACACAACGTCTCACAAAACGGTTAATTCTCCCTTTTACACTGATAAAATGTAGTAAAACCTTTTATTCAAAATAAAATCACAACTTCCAAGCACTCGCACTTCCCAGAATGTCACTGACATTTGAGCTTAGTGTGACCCGATTTAAATTGAAGATAATCCTAAATGCTAGGCAAAATGCTGCTAAATCTCCTACATTTATTTTTTTATTATAAATGCCAAAGTTCTGCTAATAAATTAACCCAAAAGTGATAATTTTGCGCTCCATATTTCCGGCGAAATTTTTTTTTAAGTCCCAAGTATATATGTAAAGCATATTTTAAAGGTCTAATTTTGCGCATTTTGCCCTGCAAAATTGCCGCCCACCCGAAATAACTGTGTTAATTTGTAAATGTCTAATCATGCTAACTTTCTGCGGGGATTTCATAAGATTCTGCCAAAAACTGCTAACTTTTTGAAGTGAAACCTCTTTATCGACGTACGGGAGAAATTTATGTTAAAAAATATCATCACATTTTCTGCCACTTTGGACCGTCACGGCGCTGTCTTCTAGGGTTATTATTTACATATCAATGATACATCTTTATTTATTTTTCGCAATTATAAATAATTTGAAATTTAAAATTAGAAAATAATTATTGACATGTGGTAGGTTTCGAAGCCACATTCATTAGATCGGCGCATATCGAAATGCCTCTAGGCCAATTTGACAAATGTTGCATGAAAAATTGTGAGAGTAGTGTTTATGCTACTTCAAATGCCCAGTACAATTTGTGCATTAGTATCGATTCAGTCCAAAGGTCACCTATAATTTAAATTGGATTAATGGCTTATTCGGCTTGTATTTAAGAGAGTTTTTATTTTTAGGTCAGCCTCAATTTTGATTGTAAGTATTAGTAAATGTATATTCATTTATTGAAATTAACCCGTCAACGCCCGCTTATATATAGCTATAAGCTAATTTCCTTATATAAATGGACACCGGTGTCCACAGCGGGCGTCTAAGGACTACCCATCATTTAAAAATATGACTGTCAATTTAGCAGAAAATAATATTTAAATAAATAAATAATAATAATTTGACCGTATTAATAGAATACAATAATTATTACAAGAACAGTGCAAAAATGAATTGATTGAAAAAGTTTCACTTCATACGTGTGTACATTAATAAACACACACACTTTTATATTCTGCTACACGATCTGCTAAGCCTAAAATTAGGGAACTAATTTTCTAAAATCGCAGAATTCTGCTAAATATGGTCACACTGCTTGAGCTTGAGAGTCAGCCTGATTGGTAATTGGATGACGAATGACATGATCATGACACTGACAGTATTACCATTTTGACATTTCACGAGTTCGACTAGGGATGTCGGTAGGATCAATGTAAGTCGCATCGATATTAAATTTATTTTACTATCTATTGATTTAATAAATAGATTTATTTCTCAACTTCGACTATTTAAGCGAAAGAATCAGTTCATAGTATCTTACAAAAGCTTATATCAAACTACCTAAAGGTTATAAACACTATTTATTTATTTTTGTTAGTCAAAGTCAAATTTTTAGTTTTTCCTGTCCACATTGCGTTTAAAATTTGCAAAAAATGTTAAAATGGTTTTTTTCTTTTAACAAGGATATATTAACCTAAGTAAATACATAAATATAATATGAAATTCTTATTTCTTAAGAACACCGTTAGGCACAGAATTCCAATATACAATAATTGAAATTCATTACGTTTGAATAAAAGTGAAAAATATATTATTGGAAAATTTTGAATTGTTTACGCATTTTTTTTTTATTTTTTTTTTATGGCATTCAATGACGAGGCGAGCATGCCGTTCGCCTGATGGTAAGCGATACGACCACCCATAAACAGTAGCAACACCATCCAGCACCTTGAGTTACAAAGTACTGTGTGGCATCCCACTGCGCTCGTCATCCTGAGACATAAGATGTTAAGTCTCATTATGTCCTGTAGTTACACTGGCTACAATGTCCTTCAAACCGAAACACAACAGTGCATGCACACTGATGCTTGGCGGTAGAAATAGACATTGCGGTGGTACCCATCCAGACGGCCTCTTACATAATGAGCATTCATTTGTATAAGTAACCAATTACCATGGTGTTACAAAACGATGAAAGAAATAGCGTTAGATATAGTTATTTCGTTTTTATGTATACTATCGATATAATTTTATAAACAATATTCATTATTATAGTTCAAAATCCATACATAAAATACAACTATCTCTTTAAAGCAGCATTACTAAATAATTTAATACAATATATCTAGGTAGTAATTAAAATTAATTACTTGATGAATTGTAGCTAGAATTAGAATAAAACTAACTTGCAGGTTGCAACACATTACACAACAAACCGATTTTACATGGCCATGTCGTTAGGTTGGCAGTATCGTGAACAGTGAATTTTCTAGTGCTGTGTTGCTGTCAATCAATTTAGAAAGGTGAGTTATTTATTAATTTTTTACATATAATAAGGGCTTTATTCTTAACAAGTCATATACTTACTATATTGTCGAAGAGTTTTAATGTTTTTTCTATATTTTTTCCGTTGAAATCGTAAATATAACCGTAAATTTGTAACGCCATTTTACGCTCCGTAGACCGATTCTCAATATTTTTTTTGTTTTATCATGCGTCACTGAGACTGAGGTGTTCGTAGAGTATATCTTTGTCAGAATTTTAAGATTGTGTATTGTTTCCTAATAGGAGCATAGGAAAGTAATTATTATGTTGCAGCGGTAGTACACGTTCGATGACTAATCACGACTAACAAGGTCTAATTTGCAAAAAGAACAAAACGGCAATATGCATTTTATTGTTACGAAATTATTGACCCTATTATTGAATAAGTACAATAGTGATTTACGTTATTTATTTTTGATGTTCAAAAAATGTAATACGATCTAAAGTTGATATTTTATAAAGTTTTTCAGCTAAGCGATTACTACCTATCCCAGTAGGTACATACTTATTTGATTTTTCTTGTGATAATCGTAAGCAGATACTGTCGGTTGTTCCTGACTTTACACTGTGCACATTAGCTATTATATTATGCTTGAAGTCTATATTATCCTTGCTGGTTAGTTTCTACAGTAGATAATAAACATAAAATCCTTATCTATATCCCTATATCGATATAAAATGATTTTCCACATACATACCTATCTTTTGTTAAGATAAATATTCTATAAATTTTACTTTTCTATATAGATTCAAAAATTAATTCTCATTTTTAATCATATTTGAATAAACTACCCCACTATGCTCATTTAAAGTTTTTTTATAATACAACTAAATTCTTAATGTGAAAGCATCAATACTATTAGCTTGACAATATCAAGGTGCAACATTATTAAACCGTCAATGCCAGTGGCGGATGCCGGCATCCAGGTATATATCGCATCTATAGATGGGCATTGATGGGATAAGTACTTATGAGTTTTATTTAATAGTTATATTATTTTAATAAACCCTCTCAGTAGTAGAGGAGGTAGTAGCAGTAGTAGTAGCTATTTTAAAAGTTAAATGATATCATGTTAAAAGACAAAATATATTATATTATGTAGTTAATAATTTTGTTAAATACTTAACACCATTATTTAATTAACTAGTCATAACCCTATGACATAATTTGTGACATGATGTCATGCAGGGTGTGTTTGGACTATATTAAGAAACATAGTTGGAGACATCTGTTGAATAGAGCACAGAATAATATGTTATAATTAAACACATATAATTATGAAAGAAAGGACAATGCTAGGCATTTTGTCACTTTTGGGTATATAGGTTTATTTATTTATTTTATTAGGTTTACCAACAGTTTTCACATTATTACATTAAGGTGTAGATGATGAACACCCAGAACTTCTCTAAACACAAGCGTTTGTATCATTACATAGAGTCTTAGAGAAAAGGCAATGTGATTTGGCATATGGCTAATATTTTTTTTTCAATTTCTTCTGTATTAGGGTTCAGATCATTATCAGTTTTATTATCATTTATTTATATTCTTTGAGTGATTTCCAAAACAAGTTACCGTACAAAATTAGAAGCAACATTTAACTATTTAAAGAAAACAAGTAACTTTTGTTTCCATTAAGTCACATAAAAATATTTTGTGACTCACTTATCTTGCCACAAAGATAAATTGAACCATATCTTACACAACCAGCTATTTACCAACATGCCAAAAAGGTCTAACACAAATAATGTGCAGTCAAATGTGTGAAGTTATGTTACAATAACATCAATATGTAAACAATAGCAAGATTGACATGACTCGTTACACAATTTAAATATGCTACTTGGATGAGAGCCAATGTTTTTGTGCCCCATTATATTATCTGAAGATATATACATTTCTGAGTCATCCTGTCAAGATTATACAGTAAATGTACAGTATAATATGATTGTTTTACTTTTTGTGTATTTAGGGTCTTGAAATTTTTTAAATATGTGTTTATATGCCTCTGTCAAATCCTGTATACATTATTTTGTATGTTAAGGAAATATCTACGGAATTTATGAAATTAATATATTCAGTACCAGTTACTTAAAAAAACATGATAAAATAGGTAATTTCTATGCAAATTTTATGCGGATATACTAGATAATAGTTTGAAATGAATTACATAATTATTCTATGTGATAAAATTTCGCAATATATTACACACACACACACATACACACACACACACACACACATACACACACACACACATACACACACACACACATACACACACACACATACACACACACACATACACACACACATACACACACACATACACACACACATACACACACACACACATACACACACACACACACACACACACATACACACATACACACACACATACACACACACACACACACACACACACGCCATTTATCCCCGAAGAGGGTAGGCAGAGGAGCAACTAGTGCACCCACTTTCCGCCACTATTCCGTCTCATGATGTAATAGGGGGCGAGCGTACCGCCATATCTGGCACAAATTCCAGACTCAGGCTTACTGCAGCCATGTGACAAAAATGTAAATACAGTCAAATTAGTTATGCTAAATTGTCTTACTGCACACTCTTTTCCGACAACACTTTCTCATCTAGAAAAGTTTTCTTCCTAACTATTGTAACACTATGTGAATCTGTATTGTGGTGCAATGAATTATAAAATATTGGGATATAGCATGTCTATTTTGAATGACTAGCACCAGTGTCAGTTTCCAACTAGGTTAATGTTCGTTTTAATGAAGTTCTAAAGTGAATGGATGACTAGCACTGTTTATTAAATATTTATTCGAGGCTATAATATATTAGGACAAGGTATAGCCTAATTATTTTGCTGTAAACAATTTAATATCGTCAGCAAAGGTTGAAACTGATGACAAGTTTTCACTGGTGTTTCATTGTTTGGTCAGCTGTATAAAAGGAACGAATCTTTTGGTTAAATCTCCATGTCACCCACATTAACTACATTATGATTACCAAGATGTCGAATATACTTCCTTAAGTGAGTGGAATGGAAATCTAGTATTAAATACCATCAGCTATCACCCATCAGTATAGTACTATCCTTTTTTATATAAAAAATATTTCCGCGTAATTTTTTTTTTATCGGCCTTTTCCACGTATCATTAAGGTAAAGTACATGCTATGTAACCTTTAATCTTCGCAACTTAATACATTCTTCATTGACTTGTCGTAAATGTTAATATGTTAAACCTACTGTGATATATTTCTTATAAGGGAAATAGAGGTTATCGAGATCAAATGAGTCAACTTGTCTCAATTCTGTATTACATTACGCAAAAGCTTTGCCACGCTAAAAACAGAAGTCTCTGTAACAAGCGTGGTTTCCCCGAGGTTTCATAACTAAGAATGGCTAAGGGTTTGGGCCTTAATTCAATATGAACATGTACAGCTTCACGGACTGACAATGTCGAATGTCTAGAAACTTTAATTGTGAAGAAGACTTATACCTGATAAGTCATATAAAATTATCATTACTAAGACATCAAAACGTTTAGAGCAGGTTGAGTAGGTCCTAATCATATTTGACTTATTAGTGATTACTTGTTTCTTAACTCTTCGTGGAATCTTTTATTTATTTATTTATTTTTATTTATTTAATTAAGACGCAAAACAGAGTACAATCATGACAATTTTATATAACATACACGCTTACATTAAAACTAGATTGCATTCCAAAATATGCGCCCTTATATGGGTAAATTACAGAAGGTGCGAACTAAGATTAATTAAAAGTATTGAGTTGTATACAGTTAACAATCAAAATAAAACAAATAACAACAGTATGTGGGTAACTTAACAACAACTATTACCAGTAAAAAATATTTTTTGTAGACCTCTTGAGAATGATCCAAATCTGCCATTCATAACATCAAGGTGTTTGTGTTTTTTCGCCAAATCATTATACGAGCGACACATACGAACCATCGGGTTATAGAATGAGGTGTTTTTTTTTATTTATTTATTTATTTGGACAACCAACAAAACATACACTATATATATATATATCTATTCGTTACATTAAACAATAAGTAATTGTTGCAGTGTTGCTTTACTTATAGGCTGCCACCGCATGATCATAGCATCAACAACAAACTTCTGCACATATGTGCAATATATACTAAAAATAAAACTGAATATAAAACAAAATTTAGGTTGAAACAAACGCATTCTGTATTTTCTTTTTGAAGATAGGGAGCGAGTCGTTAAATATGTCAGTACTGTCAGATTTTTTTACAATTCGGTTATATAAACTGGAAAGTCGAGGAACAGGCGAATTTTTACCAAGGTTAGTTCTGCTGAATCGACAATGAAATATAGGACGTGGGTATCTAGGGATTTTAGAAGGTACATTGAGAGAGAATTTATTGAGAAGAGGTGGACAATCTATATTACCGTTAACTATTTTATGTAAACACATCAAGCCAAGTTGATCCCGTCTATCTTTCAAGGTCTGCATTTTAAAGTATTGAATTTTATCAGTGTAAGTTTTGACATGTCTCGGTGGTCTAAATCGGTAAGCTAAGTGTCTCAACAATTTTTTTTGTATTCTCTCAATTCTATCACAATGCACTTTATAAGTTGGAGACCATACCGCACTACAATATTCCAATCTGCTTCTTACATAACTATTATACAGCATCAAGGTCGTAGATTTATTCTTAAATTCTTTACAATTTCTTATAACATATCCTAGTGATTTATATGCATGGTCAATTATAGTGTCGACGTGATCAGCAAATTTCAACTTAGTATCTATTACAACACCAAGGTCGCGAACTCGGCATACTTCATTTTGGATTTCATCTGCAATGCTATAAATGGTACTGATTTTATTACGTTTTAACGTAAGTTTGATATGAGAACATTTCGTAGGATTGAGAAACATTTTGTTAGTTATACACCAATCATGCAGATTATGAAGATCGGATTGTAATAATACAGAGTCATCAATGCAATGGATTACACGAGAAATTTTGAGATCATCAGCAAATAAGTAGTAGTTAGAGTGGGAGAACACTTCCGGAATGTCATTAATGAATACATTAAAGAAAAGTGGCCCTAGATTTGATCCTTGCGGTACTCCAGAATGGGCTATAAAAGGGTTAGAGTCAGAGCCATCAATAACTACCCTAGAAGGTCTTTGGTACAAATATGATCCACACCATTCTAGAAGACACCCACCGATTCCCAATTTTGACAGTTTTTCTATTAATATTCTGTGATTTACCTTATCGAATGCTTTTGAAAAATCTGTGTATATTGCATCTACCTATGTTGTTCCTATAAGCCTGCAATGTGAAGACGTTTGGATTACGGATTCTGAATGTGGTGTTAAAATTTATTAGGGCCAGTAATTCAGGAGAGTCAATATGTGAATGTATAATTTTATAGAGATATATTAGTTCTATATAGTTCCGTTTTAGTGTAAGTTTTTCTACGTTGAATTTGGTTACGAGCTCTTTGTAAGAAGATAGAGAACGTCCCAACCCCATACGAAAGCACAGAACCTACGCGGTTTCTCATAGCATTGCTTCTAATTGATGGTTTCTTTTGATCTTAACCTATGACCCACTTTATATACAGACGAAACCATTCATATCGCTAGCCTAGTACAGTAGATGGCAGTCATTGTGGATGCGATCCATTGGAGCGGTCGAACAATGTGTCGAACCGCTGGGCGCCGCCAGGGTCTATAATGTGACAGGTTCACGGCCGGCCGATGACGGCCTCCGCGGACACCATTGAGCCGCTTGTTCGAATGCGCTCCGCTGTTTTGTATTGCCACCTTTGAATCGTGAGTTGACGACAACCATCTGTTCTGAGTAAAAAAGAAATAAAGTTTATAACTGTTTGATGTAGAATTGAATAATGTTCTACTTAATCCGATTGTAACCGATATAGTTTGTTGGTTTTTAAAAACTGGGAATTATTGTAAAATTTTACGACCAAGGAATGAATCTGCGCTCTGCTATTTCAAATTGCTTTTTTGTGTCGGCTTCGGCCTTCGACAAATCATTAAAATTGTCTCTGATGTAACTACAGTAAGCGCAAAAAATATCTATGAAAAGATATACATAGTACTTTCTCATTGAAAAAATTACAAAGTAAATGATAGTTTAAAACAACAAACAAATATCAATTTATATAAGTTATTTAGATTTGTAGTACTATCTGAACTCAAATTGTATTCTCGCAGGACGATTTCCTCGATACAGGCTTGCCTAGTGAGGAAATTGAAGGAAATAGTTTGCAGATACATTGTGATCAGCAAAAACATTGTTATACTGTGTTAAGTTAGGTTTAATTTTATTTGTATGTCATGTTTTATGTGTTTTGCTGTAATAAACAATTTTTAATTTTAATAATTTAATTTAACACGCTTTATAGAAAATCCAACTGAAAAATAGAAAATAAATTTGAATTAAGAATAGTGTAAATAAGAAAAAAATGTTTTATTGTAAAAAAAGCGTGGGGTGCTTTTTAAGATATAATCGAAATGATAATCCTTCTTCTCACATCTGGCAATGAAATGTTTATAACTATTGACACCATGCACCCCACGCTTTTTTTTACAATAAAACATTTATTTCTTATTTACACAATTCTTAATTCAAATTTATTTTTATCTATTTTTCAGTTGGATTTTCTATAAAGCGTGTTTTTTAGTTGTTTTAAACTATCATTTATTTTAAATTTTTTAGTTCTGTTCTACTATTGTCCAACAGATGTCACTAAAAATAAACGAAAGCGCCATCTTGTGACAAGTAGGATTTTTTTACGCATAAGAGTAGCCAGTTTAGTTGTAATTCTACTATGGTCCAACAGATGTCACTAAAAATATATAAATTGTCGAAAATCTCATTTTGCAAATTGAATAATCGCATAATCTTATTAAATTAGTGTATTGTTATCGGTCCTCGACAAATCTACAAAGTTTGAATAAAATCTGACCGTTTAAAGTGGGTCAAAATCGCACCCAAAGGAGTCGGTTACAAACATACATACAAGTGAAGCTAATATAAAGGGTGTAAAATAGTCCGGCTTCCGTGTATGGAAGATCTGCCATTGTAGGAAAGAGGTTTTTTTAAGATTCGCTGGATTTAATAAGTAAGAATTAATATCGAAAGTAGTTCACTCACTCATATTCCACTCAGCATGACGAATGACGGAACCCAGCACTGTCACATCCGTGAATTCATTATTAGTTCCTCCGTACATTCATTCGTTCATTTCATGTTCAACTTGTTCTTTGCGCAAATTATAATGTAAGTAAATCTAATTACCGTTAAAATATCGCGGTGAATGTGGCTAGAGCATGGTCCGGTTGGCGCATGCGTTTTCGCTTCCTAATTATAGGTTTTAGATAACGCTGAACGAACGGGTCCTTAAAAGCAGTACTGAACCAGTAAAGTTTTTAAAATGTAATCGTTCTTTGGATATTGTTTCTCATTTTGATAACGTCGATACAATGAATTATGTTAATATAACACTTAAAGTACTTGAATTTTAAATAGCATTCCCAAATTCCCATTTGTTTGCAATCCCTTGCATCAGACCAAACAAAAAATATTTTCAACAGAAACTATGAATAAAAAACTGTCGTCTCGAATGTATGGTAATGCGATACAAATAAATTGCATTTCGACCCGCCACGGACGGCCGACGGTCGGCGTTCGGCGTCCATTTGCTAACAGGCAAAACATTTTTTTTTGTTTATGTGCGCCTGTTGGTTTTTTGTTTGGTCTTACAGCCTCGGATATTACCGGGCATTAATTGCATTTTAATGACTTATCTGATGGGCAAGGGTTTTGTGTGTTGTCCTTAATTTGCTGGTCTATTGCAAAAAGTTGTCTTGTGTCTTTAGTTATCTTGAGATTCGTTTTGTATGTATAGACAAGTAATTATCAATTTTGTCAATAGTTTAACCAGAAGTTATATTGGATAGACCACTTTTCCTTGCAGCGCCGCGCCGTCCACTTGAAAATCATCCCAAAATAAAAGTAACCAAATCAATATGAAATATAGTTTCTCGTCTGAGGCCAGTACTCAGTATAGAATTTATTGGCGAGAGATTTTGAAGTCAGTTCAGTAGTTCCAGAGATTACCTCCACAAACTCAAAAACTTACAAAAATCTATTTGTAGGTAATTATAATTACTTACTGTGATTTTGCTGTCATACATTTCTATAATATACTGACTATTCAGGATACACAAAGAAATATGATACTGTGATGTTACAGCAATAAATGTGATGATGGCAATTAATGCAAAATCTATATCTATACTTATTATATAAAGCTGAAGAGTTTGTTTGTTTGTTTGAACGCGCTAATGTCAGGAACTACTGGACCGATTTTGAAAATTCTTTCACTAATAGGAAGCTACATTACTCCTGAGTGTTATAGGCTACTTTTTATCCCGGAAAACATTTCCACGCGGGCGAAGCCGTGCGCAATAGCTAGTGCAGAATATTTCATGGAATATGCATGATGGGCAAATTACTGTCATTGTTCACTAAAATTAACATCTGATGACGTGCAGTCATTCCATGTTTCTTTGCATCGTCTAGCGTGTTAATATCTCCAGTAATAACTAAGTTAATATCTCTATTATAAGTAGTAATATTAGAAGCCTACAGACTTCGTTTGGCCCGTTTACCTCTACAAGCAATGTCCCTTTTTTTCAATACAGATATTGTAATTTCCCTGGGCTGGGGAATCGTCTTTCTCTCCTTACGCTCTTGAATAGTGATGTAATAGTTAAATTTGTCATAAAGCTGTAACTTTATCCATATCGCACTGCGTAACACTTATAGCCAGGGTAGATACGCCTTCTACCTAATAATTTCCAAATCGACAAATCTTACCATCATCTAATTCGATAAATGGAAATCTCAAGCGCGAATATACAGCCCGTTAATTTAATAGTTTCTTTGGGATAACTTGTATCGTAACTCGAACTGGATTCCATACACGGGAATGTAATAAGTAACCAGCCGTGTCTAAAAACGGCGCACGTACTCTTCGCCGGCGACATTCACGAGGCTATTTAAGTTAATTTCACCGTCATTGTGCGCAGAATGTCACTCGCTTCCAGTTTCAGCTGGCATCGTTGACCTTGGACTTCCCGGGGCTGTGCTCGCAGCCTCGAGGGATTTTCAATTGATTAATTGTTTCAGATTACAAGGATGTTTAGATTTTATGTAAACTAGGATAAATTGACAAAGAGAAATGTTCTGGCATTTGCAAAGCCGTTCTTTGTCCTTGACGTTGAAGGTCTTTCAATGTAAACTCTTTGGTCTGGTAAAATGAATTATCATTTCGCGGGCTGAGATAAATCATTTTGTGTATTATTAGCATTTTGTTAAATGTAATTTTCGCGTCCTTGCGATATATTGAATGTCGTTCCGTAGTTTCAGCACGTGCGGTGTGTTGACCTCGACCTTGACCGAGGAGAATCTCACGGGCTTGACGACTGACTGTTCTCGATTTAGCGTTGTTTAATTCCCACACTGCCGGTTATTCGCCAGAAAGAATACGCCTTTGAGGTTTATGTTGAAACCATTTTTACCTTGTAACGGCAAGAAACAAATTTCACATTTGGTTTTTTTATTCAACTCGAAAAGTGAAGACGGCGATTATATTCTTTGTCCAGTCCTATTGTCTTTACCACTTAATATAAAAATTACAAAAGCATTAAGCTTCGATTGTCTCGAATACATTCCGAAAACGATGACTATAATTTATAATCTTAGAATTTTGACAAGTCGATTACATGAAAGCTGAAACACAATAGAAGGTTGATGCTAAAAGCACCACAAAATGAGTTGAAAATATAATTAACAAAGAACGAATGCATACGTACAAGAAAGTCAATTTGTGCAATAGAAAGGCCCCCAGGCTTTTGGCCCAATTTCTCCAGAAGGCTTCTAATTCAATTATTGCGCTTATTGAGGCCGCTCGTGGCCATAATGCGGCGAGCTGAAGATACTGACATGTTTACTAAGAAAAGAATGTAACATTTAATAATTGTTTTACTGGAAGTACATACTGAGTTTGTGGCAAAGCATTTTGCTTGTGATTAGATGGGTTACGTGGGAGTACATCAGTAAATTAGGTTTTACGTTACTTCCGAGATGCAGAAGAGGTCTGTAAATTGATAAGCCGCAGGTTTGTTCTCAGCAATAAGACCAATGTTTGTGGAGCGTAAATATGTGGGTCTGGTAGGACTTGAAATGTTTTCATAATTCCTAATACCTTGGGCACGACTTTTGTTAGTATTTAGTCAGCACTTTGTGTGAAATTTTCTAAATGTACTTATTTTCCTCTACTGCTGCTTTCAGACCTTTGCTTTGCACATCATCTTACAGTTCGGTTAACAGCATTGACTTGTTTGCGACGGAGCTACAAGCCATGTCGAGATATTATAGAGATTTAAGCTATATACTAGACCGAGATGCGAATTACACGCTTGCGTGGTTTCATTGATATCCAATTAATTTTGATGTGGAATAGAAAATGTTCAACAAAATTCCTAATGGTTATCTTACTGGGCTGGTAAATATCATTTGCTCGTCATCACGTAACATAATAAGCATAATAACATAAGCACAAGCCTTTCCCCGAGAAGAAAGCGCAAATTGTGCACCGACATTTTACTTAACATTGACATTTGACTTAACTTTATAATTCCGTCCTCTGGGTCCCTGATGTAATAAGGGAATGCTTCTCGCTATATTACACATAAAATCTAGCTTATAATTTTTGGTCAATTTAGTGCCTTTTTTGGTTTCCTAAGGCATTGACTATGAAAGAGTTAAACAAAATTGTAGTATTATTATTATAAGTTTTATTACGATAAAAAGGTTAACTTTGAATACGATCGTGACAAAGATATTAAAAAGGTGCCTGGTGCATGCATCATCTGAATGCTGTGAATCATATCGAGACATGATCTTATCTACGTACTGCAGCTGAGGTTTTCTATTTAGTACAGAGATTATACTGAATGCTTCAATAACGCAATAACTTAGTATTTTACTACGTTTTGTATAGGTTTGCAAAAAGTAAAACAATGAAATTAATTAAATAATTATGATTCAGAATGCAGATTTTTGATTCAGATGTCTTCTTTTTAATATTTACATGCGATTGAAAAATGCTCTGAAAATATCACTATACATTTTTGAGCTTCTCATTTGGACTTACATTTAACATTATCATTTATTGAATATGAATGCGAATTAAAAAACAAATGCTGAATGAAAAAAAAAAACGTCGAGCTTCCTTCTATTACTATTATTATTTACATACGTACTTACCTTTTATTTCAAATAATTTGTAAAGTAAAAGTAAACTGTTATGAGTAAAGGCTTCTAAGTTCAAGATATTCATCTGGTTTTATTGCTTTTTCACTATCGTCCATTGTAAAATAATCTATTATTAGCTGCAGTGTTATTAACTATAGATTCTGTCATTACCCACTTGATTGAGTCGTGATTGTTTCATTTTTATTGTTCGAAGTCCACTCTCTCCCGTTGATTAAGTTATTAAGGTTGTTTGGTACAATAAATTCTAT